>CM060678.1:100594252-101929252 GCA_030686995.1 Artemisia argyi
TCTCATATTTGTCATCTATATTTATATAAATGACACTTATAAGTGAACTAAATCAAATCAAGAGGACCATGGTTTGTCTATTAAGACTTTGTTTGTAACAAGTCTAGAAACCCATGCTATCATAATACATATTAGGTTTAATCCTCCTAGTTATGTAGTTATGAAATACTTGATGTTGCTTATTGTTTCCTAGCTCTTATATTTTGCTTGCTAGATGAGTATGTTTGCATGATAGATGAAATTGCTTGATTTCTTAATCTCCTTGGTTAACATGCTTTAGCTACATAATTGCCTACATAATTAGTCTATGTTTAATTGCCTCAACGAGTTGGACTTGTTTGAAACCAAAAACACAACCTTTCTGCAATTCACTACCAAAAACTCTTTTCTGGCAATCTGGGAATCACCAGATGGGCGGCCCCCTTAAATCATAAGGCGGCCCCCTTAATTATTAAGGGGACCGGCCTCCAATTAAGGGGACCGGCCATCTGATGATCGAAGGTGTTGTTTCCCTTTTCTTCTTTTTAGCCCATTTCATCATACACTTCCCAAAATTCACAAACCTATTCTTTCCTAAACCTTCCATCAAAGTTTATCCATCCTTGATCCCACCAATCCTACATTATAAACACTCTCATTCCTCACAATCTCCAATAATCTCATCATTTCCTCTCCCATTAAACCAAAACCACCAAGAAACCTGTTTGGAGAAGAAAGCCTAACTTCATTTCAAATTCCGTCAAACCAAATGATATTGTCAAACATCCAACACCAAATTCCTCCTATGTTTTCAAACTTTACTTACCTAACACCTTACTCTCCTTCTCACCAACATTACATATCAAAAACCTTTACTCACCCATATCCTTATACATTACACTCAAACCTCATAATCTTTTCACAACTCAAGCGATGTTGTTCATAATCAACCAAAACCTAAACCTCACTCTCACACAAATGATCCATTTAACAACAAATCATCCACTCGTGCTTTCACTAATGCTCCTTCTTATGATGAGCATGCACAATCCCAAAACAATAATTCCAACCTCACTACCAATACTTTACATGTTGCTCATTCAACAAAAACACCATCCACTCATGAAGCATCTCTTCCACACATATCATGATTTCATGATTACCCAAGCTCAAACATGTCTCCACCACCAAGAGTATCACCACCACATCCTACAACTTCACATGCCATTCCTATGTTGCATGTTCAAACCCTCACCCACGACAATTATCATGCTCCACCACCATCACCTTCCTCCGAACACTTGAAGTTCGTTGAGGCGCTAAAAGAAGCCCATGAGCTTAGTGCTCTTTTAGCCTTACATCTTGCTCAACGCAATTTGAATCCACCTTCATCTAGATCACCCTCATCACCACACAACATAAATCAACTTGAGAAGAATGTCAACAATTGACCTTGTTGCATCTTTCTCCTAAAAACCATTGCATTCAATGAACACTTCACTTGGATTGAATATCCTCTCACTAGATCACATCCAATACCCTCACTTGAACAACATCCAAAACCTTTATCAACCTCTTCCGCTACAAACTCTCCACCACCAAACTCTCCAACATTCATGACTCAAACATATACCTTCATTAATCCAACAACCTTACCCTAACTCAACCATCTTCATTCCAAACACTCCATCATCAACCATCCAAGCATACCACATGCTTATGATTTTCACTTTCAAATTCGAATCAACCAACCTTTTGTTACAAGCAAGTCCGATGGCTCTCTTTGGCAAATTAGGATCTTTTAACATAATCACTTTGAATTAATTGTTAGGTATCCGTAATATTTGTTTGCTATGCTTGTTATTTGTATATTTCATATTCTTCTATATATGCTTGTGCTTCTAATATTTTTCTTGCGAGAATTCCATATCTCGATTCCTTGGTGCCCTTGAACGAGGGGGAGCACACATCAAGGGGGAGCATTCTACCCGTCTAACTTCATTCATGAAGCTAGTCGGCATAACCTTTTTGATTTTACAAAAAGGGGGAGAAGTGAATATTAAACTCTAATACTTGTCTAAAAATTAGTTTTTAGGTTTAAAGAGTTTAAGGTTTTGTAATCATCAAAAAGGGGGAGATTGTTGACATAAATTAATAATGTCTAAAAACATTGTTAACATATTAACAATGTCTCTATGTTTTGATAATTACAAAGCATAAACTCATTAATCTAAAACTTGTGACATAAACAAGTATTTAGTGATTAATATTTCTCTTTACATCCAAATCACTTAAGGTATGAATAAACAAAGTGTTTAGTGCAATTTATGATCAAAGGGGTATTTAATTAACTAATACAAAGTTTATTTAATTATATAATCTTATTATATATTTTTGAAAAACACTTTTGGTAATAAGGAAAAATGTTTTAATCATACTAAATATATGATTTCAAATATTTAACCAAAATCAGTTAGTTTTTCACCAAATAAACTTTCCCCACTAAAAGACAAAGTTTCTGGCCGTTTCAGCTGGGTGGCCCCCTTAATTATAAAGGGCGGTCCCCTTAATTTTAAGGGGACCGGCCATGATTTAAGGGGACCGGCCACGCTCCTCTGTCAGAAACTTTTGCCTATAAATACCACATTAAACCTGGATTTTTTCCTCACCTTTTGCACTCCTAAACTTTCTGTTCTAGATCCCCATTTCAATTCTCCAAATCCTTTGATCATAAATACTTAATCCTTTGTTTCAAAGTGATTCTTACATTATCCTCTCAAGTGCAAGAGAAGAATACTTCTATCCTCCAAGACAAGAAGTATTACAACTTGTTGTGATCTCCACATCCAAGTTGTTGGTGCATCATCAAGAATATTTACATATATCTTTGTGTAGTGTGTTGTGAATATTTGATTGTAGATAGTTGTGTTAGGAATATAGATAGTGTGATTGGCTAGTAGATTGTAGTGAAGATAATTGGTGTGTAGAAGATAGGTGTGTAGTAGATTGGTGTGAAGTAGTTGTGAAGATAGGTGTGTAGTAGATTGGTGTGAAGTAGTTGTGAAGATAGGTGTGTAGTAGATTGGTGTGAAGTAGTTGTGAAGAAGGTGTGATTTCGTTGTGACGAAGCTTTGGTGTGTAAGTGGTGTGTATATTGGTGTGTAAGGTTTCTCCGCCATAAGGAGCTTGTTGACATAGTGAAGAAAACTCTCGAGTAGGTGACTCGAGGAGTGGAGTAGGGCAAGGAAGGTGTCCTTGTAGCCGAACCACTATAAATCCTTTGTCTCGCGGTTAGATCTTTCCATATCTTACTTATTATCTTGCTTATATCGTTATTACATTTGTAGATGTAGACGTATATATATAGTTGCTCATATAGTGCTAGTATTGATTTTACTTAAAGATCAAACGAAAGTTTCATTCACAAAACAAAGTTTTTAAAATCAAACTAAAAAGGTTACATACATATAATTGATCATTTCGATCAAGTATAGTTTTCATACAAAATATAACTAAGGATTATAAGATAAACGATTACGTACTTATCTCTTGTATATAGCTAGAATTGTTTATATTATGCATGTGTTGATTTCACATACTTAGCTTACATTATTATTATTGTTCATACTTAGATATACTTGTTCATATTGTTCAAGATTTGAGTTCACATAAGATTGAATCAAAGTTTTAAAAGCAAACAAGGTTTTAAAACTAAACCAAGTTTTCATAATAAAATTAAAAAGACGTAAAACTATTCAACCCCCCCTTCTAGTTTTCCACACCCTCGAAACAAATCCATCATCATTAATGAAGTTGGAAGTCATTCCACACCCCCAACTTCTTACTTCCCAAACTTTGCATCAAACCAACAAGATCATTCATTTGATCCTCTTTACAAACCATACAACATTGGCCAAACATCTTCCTTCAAGCCAAACTACACATCTCAACCTCCAACCACTTATAATTATCCATACAAGTTTTATCAACCATCAAACTACAATTCCAACTACACAAACCCAACTCTTCCATACCAAACCTATGATCCCCTCCACATTGCCATGGAAAAACAAAAGTTCCGTGATGAAATAAACCAAATCCATGATCTTAGTGATCTCCTTGCTATGCATCTTGCACAACGCAACAAAGGGCAACCTTCATCATCACCCTATGCTAATTGCCTTCCCCACTCTCTCAAGTTGGATCAAGTTACAAACCACACTCACTTTTGCCCTTGTTGCATATTCCTTCAAAAATAAATCCTCTACTTGAGTGAAGATATTTCTTGGATTGAATATCTTCTCACTCGTAATCATCCAATACCACCCTTAACACGATACAACATCATGAGATCCACTTCTTCCGCTCAATACTCCACTCCATATCCCTCTCAATCAAACATCTAATCTTTATGCTTATGTTTCCCTTCAAGCAAATAAAACAATCAACCATGGGTTGCAAGCAAGTCCAAGTGCTCTCTTAGGCAATATAGGACTATGTCTCTTCTTTTGTGTTATTTTTATCAATATGCTTCAAGCATATTGAATGTTGTAATGCTTATCATTTCTATAATGCTTGAATGAATCTATGTTTAGTTGCAAAATTGTTGCCTTGCATATATGTGTATCTTGCTCTCTTCAAATATTTTTGTAGCAAAGATCTCCATAGCTCGTTCCCTTGGTGCTCTCAAATGAGGGGGAGCATACATCAAGGGGGAGCATTCTACCCGTTTAAACTTCCCTCGCGAAGCTTACTCGGCTTAACCTTTTTAATTTTACAAAAAGGCGGAGAAGAGAAATGTAAACTCTATAATACTTGTCTAAAAAAAAGTTTTAGATATATTGAGTTTAAGGTTTTGTAATAATCAAAAAGGGGGAGATTGTTGACATAAATAATGCCTAAAAACATTATTAACATGTTATCAATATCTCTATGTTTTAATTATCACAAAATATAAACTCATAGAACTAAAACTTGTGACATAAACAAGTATTTAGTGATTAATATTTCTCTTTAGATCCAAATCACTTAAGGTATGAATAAACAAAGTGTTTAGTGCAATCTATGATCAAAGGGGTATTTAATTAACTAATACAAAGTTTATTAAATTATATAAACATATTATATATTTTTGAAAAACACTTTTGGTAATAAAGAAAAATGTTTTATTCATACTAAATATATGAATTCAAATTTTTAACCAAAATCAGTTAGTTTTTCACCAAATAAACTTTCCCCACTAAAAGACAAAGAATCTGGCCGTTTCAGCTGGGCGGCCCCCTTAATTATAAAGGGCGGTCCCCTTAATTTTAAGGGGACCGGCCACGCTCCTCTGTCAGATTCTGTTGCCTATAAATACCACCTTAAACCTGGATTTTTTCCTCACCTTTTGCACTACAGAACTTTCTGTTCTAGATCTCCATTTCCAATCTATAAATTCTTTGATCATACATTCTTAAATCTTTGTTTCAAAGTGATCCAAACATCATTCCATTAAGTGCAAGAGAAGAATACTTTTATCCCTCAAGACAAGAAGTATTACAACTTGTTGTGATCTCCACATCTAAGTTGTTAGTGAATCATCATTGTTATTATTTCATTGAGTGATTAGTTGTGAATATTTGTTAGAAGATAGTGTAGTTTGATATATAGTGTGATTGGTTAGAAGAATAGTTGTGTAGTAGATAAGTTAGGAAGAGCATTGGTGTGTAGAAGAATAGGTGTGAAGAAGATTGGTGTGTAGAAGAATAGGTGTGAAGAAGATTGGTGTGTAGAAGATTGGTGTGAAGAAGTGGTGTGATTAAGTAGTGAATAGGTGTGAACTAGTTGTGTAGAAGTTGTGATTAAGTTGTGAAGATATTGTGGTGTGTAAATTGGTGTGTAAGGTTTTCTCCACCATAAGGGAGCTTGTTGATATAGTGAAGAAAACTCTCGAGTTAGGTGCTCGGGAAGTGGAGTAGGGCAAGGAAGGTGACCTTGTAGCCGAACCACTATAAATCGCTTGTCTCTCGGTTCGATCTTTCCAACTCTTATCTATTTATTTACTTACGTTATTATTGCTTTATCGTACATACTTTGTGTTGTTCATATTGTGCATGACTTGATTTCATATAGCATCGAATCTATATTTTATAAAACAAAGAAAACTTTAAGAAAAACTTTTATAACAATTTAAAAACGACGTAAAACTATTCAACCCCCCTTCTAGTTTTCCACAAAACTGATTACAACTATTTTAAAGTTGAAATAACAATTAAAACATAAACTACATTAAATACGTTTCACTATATTATCCTACTCCTACATACTCCTGCACTTCTGCTTCAATATTATTTTATATTGACTTTGAGAGTTTGTGGGACCCACTGGAACCTTTCCCACTTCAGAATTGACCCTTGGATTGCTTGAAATGATCTAAGTCGTTCAAACTTATATTGGCGGGAAAACAGGGGTTGGGCAGTTGGGGAGTTTGGTGAGTTATTAAATGAGGAAGGGGGTGTATGGGTGTAGGTGAAGGTATTTATGAGGGTTGGTGAGGAGGGGGGAGACAAGATGCTGGAAATTAGGGTTGATAATGGAGGTTAGGGACGATGGGTTAGGGGTGAAGGGGTTGTTTGACCTGGTCAAAGACCAGGTTTAATATTATACGGGGTGGGGTTTTTATATTTTTAAGTGGAGTGGGCTTGGGGTGTATTTGGGCCAAGGGAAAGAGTTGGATCAGGCTTGGGGGGTTTAGGTGGATGGGTGGGATTTTGTTGTTGGGTACTAATAATACAAAAGGTCCGTTTGGTTTTGTATTTAACAAGGACCAATGTTGTAATTTTGCAAAAACTTGGGGACTGAAAATGTAACTCTCACAAAGTATTCACAAGGACTAATTTTGAAAACATTTGAATATTACAAGGATGAAAATTAATATTTTCTAAAAATAAAATACCCGGGGACTAATTTTGCAAATTTCCAAACTCCGGGGACTAAACTTGTAATTTTATCAAAATTTTCATCCAGGGATTAAAAGTGACACATGTGAATTCCCAAAGACCCAAAATGATTTTTCATTCAAAAATATCCCACCAGGGACCAAATCTGCCAAAATCTGAAACTCCAGGGACTGAACGTGTAATTTTCAAAACTTTTCCAATTTTTCACCAAAGGACAAAATATGACAACTTATGATTGTAAAAGGACCTTTGGCGATAATTTTCCATATTTTGAATATCCAGGGACTAGTTTTGTCATTTTATGAAAGTTGGGGGACTGAAACTGCCAATTTTGCAAACTTTGTGCGTTTTTCATTTGTTTTTGCTCATTTTGCATCTAAAACATATAAAACACAATTTTGAAATATTTTCAGTATTTTGATGCATTTCTGAGTGTTTTTGTATGTTTTGCAGTTCAGATTAGACCAAAAATGATGAGTGTTTGAGCACTCATCAATCCCCCACACTAAACTATTGCTAGTCCCTAGCAATACTGTTTTGAAAACTTGATAGATTTTAAACTCTTTACCGAAAGCCATCACTTCTGGAGTAGCCAGGTGTAAGAACTGTGGCACACCTGATAACCGTGTGATTTTGAGCAAACCACCAACTGTCAACGGATTTGATTAGTCTTTACCAGAAGCCGTTTGCTTCTGGACTAGCCAGCTCTTGATGGAATAGTCAACATCTTGGTGAGCTGATTACCAATTATGGATTTTCCACTGCCTTTACCACAAGCCATAATCTTGCGGGCTAGCCAACTCATTCGCTTTATGGGATATGGGGAGTTGATGAACCATACAATTTTGGGCAAATTGCAAGCCGTAAACGGATTTGAGATGTCTTTACCAAGAGCCGTTTGCTCCTGGACAAGCCAATCCTTTTTGTCATTTAGACAAGGCGAACTGATTACCACAAAAATTTTGAAGCACCAGTGAAAAAAATTTTGAAATTTTGGCTAAAAACGGGGGTATAATATAGTAAAATGTGATAAAATTCGCTAGAATAGCGAATACCCCCCCCCCCCCCCCCACACTAAGCATGAATATTGTCCTCAATATTCAAAATCCCGGCTATTATACCAACATTTTGAACGTAAAAGGGCAACATTACAAGCTAAGCGTGGAAAACACCATTTTGTATTTTCACTTCATAAGTAACCATAGCATGGGGGACTCCCCCACACTTAGGGTGAAAACCCTATAAGTATGCTACTTTTTTTGTTTACCGAGTCGCTAGCTTGACTCGACCCCGAATTCATTAGTCCTTGGGGAAGCATGATGTGGAAGAAACAATCTCAATCGGACTTTCATTCAAGAAGTTTGGACAAACATTTGAAGCACGTGAAAGTTCCACACGGATGAGATAAGTACCCGGCTCAAGATAAAGATACATGAAAATGCCGGGATCAAAGATGGTATCCTCATTCCTGAAGGAGTGAAGAAGAGAATAAGTCACCCTGTAGGTGAAGAAAAGGAAGAAAATCATGATAAAAAGCATGATTTGATCTTCTTCCTCGAGAGCAGGCTCCGTAGCCTGAGTTTGGATTTCAAAGGGTAAGCTCATAAACAACCCGGGAGGGTGTTTGGGAATTTGTAAATCCTCATGATTGAGTGCATCTCCCCCCGGGCTATCAAACTCCAGAGGAGTCATGATATGATGAGTGAGTTCACCGGAGAACTCCTCATGAAGAGAATTATTCACAAGATGTGAATCTGTGAACTCATGTTCCGGAATAGACTCATCACAATCCTCATTCCGAATACCAAAGATTGGATTATCAGAAATCAAAGTGAATTCAGATTCGAATTCAAATAGAGGATTGGTGAGAGTGGTATTGAATGTTTCGGGAACAAAGTGAATATTATTCTCTGTTGGACTGCTGGGATAAGAAGTGAGTGACGGATCATGATATATGAGACTTTCAATTTCTCCCAGATCGGCTTCAAAGTCGAGGAGACCATCATCACCTTCAAATGAAAGTGGATTGATGTGAGTAAGTTCATCAGCGAACTCCTCAAGAAGAGGATCAACATCAGACTGAGGGAGTGATACCTCAATATACTCAATGTCTCCATGAGATGTACAATCATCATTAAAATCTGAGAAAGTCTCAAAATGATAGTTTGAACACTAAAGAGGGGAAAGAATATCACACATATGCTCAAGAGTTCCCTGTGACTCTCTTGGGATTGGGACAAGGATCTCAACACTAGACTTTATTAATTCGTCCGATTCCTTATCAGGAACAGTGTCAAGATGCTCATCCCCCATGATCAAAGAGTGAGTGTGAACTTCGGGTGTGATAACAGTAGACTGAGGGAGTTTTGAAGTACTAGCAGTTATGGAATTTTCAAGTTCCATTTGATCAACGGCTAGTGACTTTGTCACATTATTTTCTCCCTGATTTTCAATGGAAGGAATTACAACTGACGAATCTGATGAATCTTTTTGAATAATGACAATGTTATCTTCACCATCATCACTTTCATCATCGTCATCATAAAGAGCAGCATAGCGAAGATTGGCACGTATTTTAGCCGCTCTTTGCTCAGCAAGTAATTCTTCCATGCTCAATTCGTTTCTAGCATCTCGTTCTTCAGCAAGTAATTCTGCCATTGATTTCTCACGAGAACCTTGAAACGATGTAGTAGCCAACCCCTTCTTAAATTTTTTAAATGCCACAAGAACCTCATCACAAAGGTCTTGCGGGAATTGAGGAGTTGCTTGGGTAATTTGGTACTGTGGAGGTGGGTCTTGAAACGAATAGTCGTAATTGTTACAAGGAAATGGATTCCCTGTTTGACAATCGGAGCTAGTGTGTGGACCTCCACAATACTCACAACAGTAAAACTGATGTGGCTGTGAGTCATATATGCTTGAGTCATAATTGTTATCAGGAAACAGCTCATAGACAAGCGTGTTTCCTGATTGACAATCAGAACTGTAGTGTGGACCACCACAGTACTCACAACAGTAAAACTGTTGAGTCTGGCTTGGTGTATCTTGATACGAAGCATTATTGAAATTTGGGTAATGTGATTCTTGCTCGTATGAATGTGATGGGTAATTGGAAAATTTTGAAGAGTCGTTGAATGAGTTTTGATTAGGATCATAAGCAAATGAATTACTCGACCCACAAAACAAACAACTCCCGTATTGAATATCATTACGACATTGCACACATGTACACCAATGACATGGCAAACCAAAAAGTGGCTCACCACAACCAACACAAGGGATAAAATCCGGAGGTGAGACAAGTGGTGTGCTCTTAGAGCTAGCAATTTCCACCACTTCCGTTATGGTCTCGGGTTTTGGTTCTTGATAAACGTGAAGATTGGGCAAGTCATTCTTTTCAGTCACTGCCCTAAGCTCTGTACTTTTGCTTGATGACCTTATAACCTTATATCGTGAAAGATCAGGATTGATTCTTGAAGGTTTAGGAGCATTTGTGAGCTTAGGTTTTTGGATAACCGTAGGTTGGACGTATTTAGCACTTCCATCGTCAGAGGGAAGTACATGGTCCTTTGTCACCTCAGTTTCTTGATTCATTTCCCTCACCGGAGAGGGAATAGGAATCGAAGGTCCATCATAATCACTACGACATCTCGATATTTTTGACAAGGCCATAAGTTTTTCAATTTTGCTCTCAAAGGCCCATTGTTCAAAGAAATCGTCATCGAGAGATGTCATTTAGAATTATACATGAGAGGGGTATAAGAAGGTAGAATTAAACGGATAGAGGGTAAGGAAAAATATTTTTGGGTTTTTTTTTATGAAAAGATATGAACAAGGATGGGTAAATGTACAAAGGAATGAATTCCAAAATCACTAATCAGAAAAACCGTTTAGAAAACGCTCACAACCTCCCCGGCAGCGGCGCCAAAATTTGATTGGCTCCAAACGGTCAACCTAAACTCACCAGGTGATGGTCAACAAGGTCAAACTGCCTAGAGTCAATGCTCCGCGGAATATAGTGTTTCCCCGGGTCGTTATGTCCCGACAAGGTGTGGATGGTTAACAAACGGTTATGTGATCGGGTGAATTTGGACAGGAAAAGGTTTGTGAGAGATTAAGCTAAGGAATCTACAAGAAAATAGCTTAAATAAGCTATATGAACAAAACTGGAAAGTTTGAAAACCCAGAAACGTTTAAAACTAAAAACGCGTACGTTTACGTTTAAAATAACGTAGACGTACAAAATAAAACGTGAAAACTGAAATCTGAAAACACCTAGGGGGTGAAAATGACTTTTTTACAAAGTAAAAGGTAAAAGAAAATTTTTAGAAAAAGAAAATTAATTTTTACACTATTTAATTATTTATTATTAATTAATTACTAATTAATACTTATTATTAATATTCAAATAACTAAAATACAATATAATATTATTTAAACACTAGAAAAATGAAAATAAAATTTCTAAAATTATAAAATAATGAAAAACAAGTTTTAAAAATAAAAATAAGTATTTTTGTCTTTTTGTGAATTTTATATTAATTAATTACTAATTAATTATTAATTACCTAATTAAACTATTTTAAATTATAAAAAATAGTAAATGAACAATAAAAATTAGAAGAAAATTTCTAAAAATGTTTTACAACATATAAAAGCTATAAAAAATATAAAAATTAGGTTTTACTTAATAAAAACAAATTATGCTATTTTAAACTAATTATTAATTAATAATTAATAAAACTAAGATTAATTCTAATAAATACTAGATGATAAAATAAAAATCTGATAAAATTATTATAAATACTTTAATATAAGAGGAATTTAAAAAAAAAAATAGATAAGTTCTTAATAAAATATAAAAATTTAAATTTAAATAAAATTAAATAGAAACTATCACTTAAAAAATAAATTGGATTTTCTGGATTTTTATTTTAGAAAACTATTTTATATCTAAAAATAAAAAAACTTTTGTAAAAACAAACTTTTTAAAACTTAATAATAAGTTGTTTGAGAGCTTATTAGTGAGACAGTTGACTATGTTTGACCAAGAAGGAAAATAAGCTTAGATGACCAAGAGTGGGGCCCACAAGGGATAATTCAGGTCCAAATAAGTTAGATTAACTTGTTTAAGCAAGGAAAAGCCCAAGGTAGCCACTGAATAAGCACATGGATCAAAATAAGCACTTTGCTTATACCAAAACTAACACAGAAAATGGACAAACTTGGTGACTGTCTAGGGGGGCCACCAGGAGGATTGGGGGCACAAATTTGGATGCAATAGAGAGCCACCCACCTAGGGAGTTCAAAGAACCAAAATTTAAACCCTGGGGCCCACTGATGAGGGCTGCAGCCACCACCAAAGTGGTGGTGGTGGATGGCTGTTCTGCTGATGCAGGGGATTCACCCCCCCCCCCCTCCCCCCCGCAGCCCACTTTGGGGGTTTGTGGGGCCCAGCATAAAATTTGCAAAAATAAAAGGACTATGGAAAATTAAAGTTGAGCTGATAGACAACAATTAAAAACAAATTTCAAGCTTTGAAAGCAAATACAAAAATCAAAACAATTGCTTGAATTTTTGGAAAAATCTGATGTGCACAATTTTGACTTTTTGATAAAACCTTGAACCTTTGACTTTTATGAGTTTATGCAGCTTCTAAGTTATTAGTACATGATTATTAAACCTAAATGAGTCCACATCTAGCAATCTAATCTAACTTTGTATTGAAATCAAGATTTTGGAACACCCTACAGTCCAACAGTGGACTGTGATGAACTTAGAAATGGATTTTTGACTTTTGTTGATTAAAACTTGGATTTAAAGCATTACTTCACCTATTACATACTTATGCAATGTAACCATGATAAAAACACTAGAAAACAACAACAACAACACCACCTAGTAAACGGCTAATCCAAACACCCCTTTAAACTTGATTTGCAAATGAAACTGGGTAATACAAGGACTAAGATCTAATCTATCAATCTAAAACCTTCTAATAAGCTGTAATGAAGTAAGATAAGCAATAAAGCACCACAATTAAGCACAATAAATTACAAACACAGATGATGCAATGAACTATGGAGAATTCTTACAATTTTGTCCAAGCCAAGAGCCTAAACACTCAGGGACCAAATTCTATCACACTATTGCTCCCATGAGCTCTAAACCTTAACCATTCTTCACTGCTACTCTTCCTCTTCTTCCTCTTCTTTTATTTTTTTATTTTACACTATTTTTTTTATATTTTTAATTCTTTAAATGGAACTGCTTGAAATACCTTGTAAACGTTTAAAAACTACTTTGTAAACTTAACTGAGCTTAAAGAAACATAAAACATCAACAATTAAACAAAATCAAGTGGAGTTGTCAATTCCACTTAAAAGGACGGGTCTTTACCCACTGTATACCTGATCTACAGCTCGAGTGTGGGCATTTTATTTCTTTGTATAAATACCCCTCTCCCACCAAGGGAGAGGGTTGGACCTTTTCATTCAAGCTAATACATACTTCTTGTTTCTCTCTCTAAAGGTTCCACACTTTCCTTCTATCTCTCTCTAAAACCAACGAGCCACTTTGCACCAACCGGATGGTGTCGGATCGCAAGGGAGACACATTGGCTCCTTGGTTGAGCTCAATGGTGTTTCGATAGCCTTGGTGGCTAGGTCGGGAGTATTCTCCTAAAGTGTGGGCTCTAGGTGGTTCGGGTGGGTGTTGGTGGCTTTGGTGGTTTGGTTGAATAACGGGTTCAAGGATATTATCAACTTCCATAATGGCCGATGGTGAGTGTTTATTCACTCACCTTTTCTTTACCAAATTAAGGCTTAATAATCCAAAAGCTAACCCAAAAATGCCAAAGAATATGTGTTTTTGTGATTGTGAATGTGCATGAACGGATATTTCGTAAAATGACAAAAAACAAACAAAAACCGACAAAAACGAGCACAAGAGTGGAACGAGTCAGAAAGACAAAAGAAAGTCAAAGCTGAGCTCAAATTGTCAAAAGAGATCCTCATAGTTTGAAGATTTGCAAGAATAACCCTTAATGAGAAAGTTTTAAGAAATGGCAAGATTAGTCCTCCAAGTTTCAGAAGTTGTCAAATTTAGCCCTTTGAAGACATCTTTAATGATATGACATTTTTGGTCCTTTGAGATTCAGGAAATTACATAAGATACCCTTGGATCACACTTGAGGAACTTGGCAGAATTTACCCTCGTAGTTTCAAAATTTTCATTTTTTGGTCCTTGCTTAATATCAAATCCAAAATCCGAAATTAAATAAAAGCCTTGGTCCAGTCCAAATAACAAATCCAATTACAAATACCAAAGCCCAAAAACAAAAAGCATGACCTGAGCCCATCTTCCTCGATCAAACATTTCATTCCAGGGTCAATGGTCAAACAAGGTCAAAAAAAAAAAAAAAAAAAAAAAAAAAAAAAAAAAAAAAAACCTTACCCGCCCCTTTTTATCCCCAATTACCCAGAACCATTAGAACCCTAATTTACCCCCGTACAAATTAACAGCAAGTAAGGACAAATTAGTCAAATCAAGGGGCTTCTAGATGATGTCAGAACTGTCAGAGTGTCAGATAAGCACAGAAGCACACGGATGGAAGACGTGGTGTTCTCTTATTGGACTGAACACCTCATAATTGCTTGATCAAACGGCTCAATTGAATTGTAATGATTGGGTAATGATTGGATGGTGTGGATTGGATCAAAAGAAACACAAAATGCACTCGGATCGCCAGCATGGCATTTGATACCCCAACTCTCTCCTCACAGTTATAAATAGGGACGTTTAGAAGCTCATTGAGTAGTGTAGAATAGGTAGCGAAGCTCTGTTAAATTTTACCTCAATTTTAGTGGTAATAATTTCCTTTCATTTAGTGTAATCAAATTCAAGTTTAGCTTTAATAAAATTTTAAGTTTCTGCTTAATTCAATTACTTGTTCTTTTGTTATTTTCAAAAGTATTGTTAAATTTCATTTCCTGTTAGCTTTAGTAATCTTTTGTATCAAATCAACTTAGCTATTAGCATTTATTTTCAAAAAGCTATAAAAAAATAGAAAATATAAAAAATATAAAAAAAAAATAATTGCATCTTTTAATTTTAGGTTGCATTAAGCTATTTCAATAGTATAAAAGCTCATCTTAGCTGTTTAGCTATTGGTGAGCTTGTTTATAGTCTAAATCAGATTCAAAGGTTCACATATAAAAAGTCAAATTAAGTCAACTGAAGGCAATTGGTGGTGATCTAGTGGTGTTATTTGATAAGTTGAGATGGAATTGGATGATCTCAGCCTATCTAAAGATGGTATTTAGCGGAACCATCTCAAGTCCGTGTACCTTTTTGGTACCGAGCCCCCCACCCAACAAGGAAGGCATATCCCGGTAAATTACCTAGGCAACACTGGCTGACCAAGTTGGAGTCCGGATTCGAACCCCCGCCTTTAAGCTTTGACTTGGTCAACTGCGCGCTTTTGCGGTAGTTGGTGGCCAACTGCCAGCCTATCTAAAGATAGGCAAGCTCAGTGAGCTCCCTCTGTTTTAGCTGAGGGAGAATTACTTTGGTAACTTTCTGATTTTGAGTAGTAATTCACTATATCTGTTTAGATTCTAGTGTAATTTTGTAGTTGTTGTTTATTTGATTTAGTTTGCTGTTGTAGTGTAGTAATTGTTGAGGTTGAGCTTGTATGATCCATTGATTCATCTGTTTTGTTAGATCTGTGTTGCATAGCTTTATTAGAATAACAGTCATAGTTGTGGATCTGTGATATTGCATTTCTTTTGGATCTAGTTGTTATTGGTTGTGGATATTGCTTCATGTAGTGATTTGTGACTGATATTGATAATAGTTTGGAGAATTGTAATCTGTTTCACCAATTTAGAGTGTTAGTTGTCATATTAGGAGTGTTTGGATAAATTTGATTTGCTGAGATTTAGTGTTAGATAGATGGATATTATTGCATAAATAGTTCATATAGGTTAATAATAGGTTAATATTGCATAAAAACAGTAGTCTAGTGTTATAAAAAGTCAAAGTTAGGTTTCTATTTAGTTAACTGATAGATTTGCTTAAAACAGTTAGTGAAATTGGTTTGGTAGTTGCATAATGTTCCATAGTAGCTTAATCTAGTATAAAATAGCTTAATACAACAAATTAGGAGTAGAATTAAGCTGTTCAATTTGGCTTTAGTCAATTGGTAAAAGTCTCAAATAAGTCAACTGATTCATCAGCCTTGGTCCACAGGCTGCTGAACTTAGGTAATTTGAGAGTAGCAAATCATTGTTACTGATAGGGCATTTGTTATTTTTAGTCATTCAGTATTTCAATAGAGCTTTTGCCCCCATTAGGTTGCATATTAGTGCTTATTGGAAGTGTTTTTAAGTGACTGCAAGTAAGTGTAGTAGAATCAAGTAAGCTGTTTTTAGACAAGGCCTGCTAGCACTCATTTGAGCTTGAATCTTAGTATAATTGTGGTTTCTGAGTTTAGTTCAGTGAGAAGAAGTAATATTAATTGATTTTTCATCTCTCGCTTATTCTGATTTGAAATTGCTCATTACTTGGCCTTATTTCAACTGCTTATTGTTCTCTACTTGAATTTCTGTGCTACACTTGATCGTATTTTGGCATTTCTGAGTTTATTTGAGCATTATACATTTGTGTTGCAAGTTTCATTAAGTTTGGACTCAAGTGCTTATCAATAAGCACTTGAGATAAGCTGTTTTTGCCTTAATAAGCACTTTTTCAACTTATTCTCTTTTCAAATTTTTTCTCCAAGCTTCTTTTAATATTTTAGATTTTCTGTAATTTTTTCAGATTTGTTTGAATTGATTTACTATTTTTCTTAATTTTTTTCTTAGTTTAATTTCCTTTTTTAATACTTTTTAATAAATAAAAATCAAATAAAAATCAGAAAAAAACTTAAAAAATCCAAAAATATTGTAGGAAATTCTTTTCTGATATTTTAAATTTTTCAAAATTTATTTTGTATTTTTCACTTTTATTTTACATTTTCTTCTATTTTTAATTCATTTAAAAATACAAAAATAGAAATAAATTCATAGAAAATAAATAAAAATTAAAAAATATATTTTTTTTTCTGAAAATTCTTTTTAGTTGTTTAAGATTTTTAAAAAATTGTTTCACATTTGTAGGATAATTTTTAATTGAAAGTTACGTTTTAAATCGTACGTTACGTTTTTTAGAATCGCGTTTGAATTTCCGTTTTTAGATTTTAATCATTTGTGCATACATAGCTTGTACATCTTGCATTATTTGTGATTGCTTGTCAGTATTTGAGTTTCTCATTCACTATTTTTATATAACCACTTTTCACGACACGGTTTTCACGAATCGATTTTCAACGATTCCATTCACACCTTCGTTGGGATACGACTCGGGTAATCCGTATTTCTTGCGGATTACTTCGATACTTATATATATACTATAATTGATTGCTATCAATTTTTGGCGCCGCTGCCGGGGAAGGTTGAAGTGAGTTTTGAGTATTCGTTTTGAAAAATCGTCTTTTGATAAGCCTTCCTCTATCTTGTGAATATTTTCTATAAAAATATAAAAATTGAAAAATCAAAAACACTTTTCCTAAAGTGTTTTCAAAAAAAATACAAAAAGAAAGTTACAGCCTCGACTCTCTCGTGGAAGAGGGGGCGTTGTAAACCAAATAAGCCTACCAACATAAGAAAAACGTGAAATTAGTTGCTAATCGGATTACTTTAAATACTATAACCGAATAAGCGGGAAATACGGAAGCTAAGACATTAAATTGCTAGCTGAAGAGAGAAACACTCTTCTTTCCCGTTCCGTCACGAGTAGTTTTGAAGGAAACGGTTACGATTAACGTAACGTTTTATAAAAAGAAAATAAAAAGTTTTGGAGATTTGTTTTTCAATAAATTTAAAAAGCCAAAAATAATTCTAAATAAAAAATAAAAAAATATTTTCCTTTTCCTTTTTCTTTTCTTTTCTTTTTGATTTTGTTTTGGTGTATGCACACCCGTTCAACTTCTGAAAGTCTTACTTCTCCATTCTCGAACCCCGAGAGGGGTTTACGACATAATCATCGGGTTCATTTCCTTAACGACGAGGAAATGAACCAGAACGAACAAAACATATGACCCCCGCCGATGGGTGGTCCTCAACACAATGGGATCCCTCCGATTGGACCCCAACCGGCTTTCGATCCACGTCCGATGGAGGAACAACTCCAATCACCGTTCAATGGTGTGAGGAGAGCCATCGTGATTCCCGATATCACTGCAAATTTTGAGATTAATCACGGATTGCTCAATCTAATCACGAGTATATCCTTTCACGGGTTTGAACACGAAGACCCATATGTTCACATAAGAAATTTCACCGACATCGCTGAGACCATTAAGATAAATCAAGTTCCTTACGATGTGGTGAAATTGAAGTTGTTTCCTTTCTCCCTTAAAGGGGCAGCCCGAACTTGGCTGGAAAAGGAACCACCGAATTCGATTCACACTTGGAACGATCTAGCTTCCAAGTTTGTGAATTATTTCTATCCTCCTTCTAAAACTTCTAATCTTCAATCCCAAATCTTTCGATTCCAACAAGCTGTTGATGAGTCGTTCAGCGAAGCTTGGGATCGATATAAGGATTTGTTGGAAAAATGTCCAAATCATGGGTTCACATCCTTACAGCAGATTGATACTTTCTACAATGGGTTGTGTGGAAAACTAGAAGGGGGGGTTGAATAGTTTTACGTCCTTTTAAATTTATAAACACAAGTTTGTTTTAAAAAATTCGATTCTATTTTATGTGAACTCAATACTTGCACTATATGAACTTTTGTATGGTAACTAACTAACAAAGCTAATATAGTAAAGATAAATAAATAAGTAATGAGAAGAGTTAGAAAGATCAAACCACAACACAAGGATTTATAGTGGTTCAGCTACAAGGACACCTTCCTTGTTCCTACTCCACTCCCCGAGTCACCTACTCGATAGTTTTCTTCACTATGTCAACAAACTCCCTTTTGGCGGAGAAAACCTTACACACCAATTTGCACACCACACAACTTCACAACTTGATCACAACTTCTACACACCTTCTTCACACCAATATTCTACACACCAATCTTCTTCACAACTATCTTCTACACACCAATCTTCTACTTCACACCTATCTTCACAACTAGCCTACTTCACTACTTATCAACTTCTATTATCTACACAACTTCTATATCTTCTACACAATTAATCACAAGCACAACACAATATTCACAAATGAATATATATATATATACACTATGCACAACTACTCTTCAACACTTCTTGAACTTGGTTGTAGAAAGAGTGTTCTTCTTTTGCACTTTGGATGAGAATGGGTGATGAGGGATTGAA
This sequence comes from Artemisia argyi, assembly GCA_030686995.1. NCBI lineage: Eukaryota > Viridiplantae > Streptophyta > Magnoliopsida > Asterales > Asteraceae > Artemisia > Artemisia argyi. Next base: position 100,613,567 of record CM060678.1, read on the forward strand.
TCACTTGAAACAAGGATTAATATACAAATGATCAAAGGGTTTTAGAGGATGTTTTAGAGAGTTATAGATCTGAAAATTTCGTGCAAAAGGTGGGGAAAAATTCCAGAATTAATGTGGTATTTATAGGAGAAGAATTCTGACATTTTCTGACAGGGGAGCCTGGCCGGTCCCCTTAAATCGTGGCCGGCCCCCTTAAAATTAAGGGGACCGCCCCTTATAATTAAGGGGGCCGCCCATCTGTAACGGCCAGAAAACTTGTCTTTTAGTGGGGAAAGTTTATTTGGTGAAAAACTAACTGATTTTGGTTAAATATTTGAAATCATATATTTAGTATGATTAAAACATTTTTCTTTATTACCAAAAGTGTTTTTCAAAAATATATAATATGTTTATATAATTAAATAAACTTTGTGTTAGTTAATTAAATACCCCTTTGATCATGAGATGTATTAAACACTTGTTTATCCATACCTTAAGTGATTAAGTTGGATATAGTGATATAAACTTGCTTAATACTTGTTTACGTAGTAATCTTACGATTGACGAGTTTACATTTTGTGATCGTCAAAATATAGAGATATCGAAAAATATAAATAACGTTTTCATACATTATTTATGTCAAAAATCTCCCCCTTTTTGATGATTACAAAATTTAAACTCATTAATCTAAAATTTGTATATATTCAAGTATTATTGTGAGTTTATATCACTTCTCCCCCTTTTTGTTAGCATCAAAAAGGTTATCCCATGTTAATGTAAACTCCCCCTCGAAGTGTACTCCCGCTCGTTTTGAGGCCAAAAGGAACCGAGATATGGATATCTTGCAAAAATATTTAGTGGCAAGCAACATATATATGTATATAGCATGCAAGAGTAGAGACTAAACATAAGCATAACATTAATAATATGAAAAGAAAAAACAAATACATCAAGCATTACAACCATAACAAGTAATGCAACTAACAAAAGCCTTAAAGGCTTAGAATCATCATTAAAATAAAAGACCAAGTCTTAAACATGAGAGTCCTTCTCTTGAGCTTGCCATCCAAAAAGTTTTAACACAATTTTATTTGTAAAACACCAAGCATGTTTAATTGGGAGGAATGGATGGTGAACATGGGGATGGTGATGGTGGAGGTGTGTTTGTTGATGGTGGTGGAGGTGTTGTGTTTGTTGTTGGTGGTTGATGCAACATGTTTTCAATATGAGAAAACATGTATTGGATCTCATCTCTTAAACCGAACACAATTGTTCGGTTGTGAATGCAACAAAGGTAAGTGTCTCCATTAGCTTCAAGTAAGCTCCATGGGATGGGGTTATAGGTTGGTGGGTTGATAGGAGATGATGAGAAATGTGCATCAAGAGGTGTTATTGGTGATAATGAGAGAGTGAGTGCAAGAGTTGTGTTTTCATTGGTAGGTTGGGATGGTTGATCAATTGTTGGAGGAGATAAGTGGGTGTTGATGTAGTCATTTATGGATGAAGTGGATGGTATGGAGGAAGTGGAGTTTCCATTTGTTGAAGGTGTTTTGGAGGGTGCATTTGGTGCACTAGGAGATAAACATTGAGGTGGTGGAGATGGAGTGGTGTTGTCTTCACTTGTAAGATCAATGAAGAGTTGTTTGGGTGGAATGATGACAAGTTTTTGTTTCTTGGCATTGTTTGAATAGGTGGTTCTTGGTGATGACATGATGATGTTTGATGAATGTTTGAGGATGATGGAATGTGAATTAAACATGCATGGAGATTATATAGTGGGAAAACATGTTTAGAAGTGGAATTAATTTGAAATTGTAATGTTATATTCCAAAATCAGTTTAGTTTTTAAGGGAAATGGTAGCTGGGACTAGCAAAAGGGATCACAAGATGCAAAAGAGAACAGTGTAAAAACTGTTTCAGATGGCCGGTCCCCTTAAATGGAGGTCGGTCCCCTTAATTTTAAGGGGGCCGCCCTTTATGATTTAAGGGGGCCGCCCATCTGACGACCCAAAAACCAAAATTTTTCAAAAATTTTCTGGAAAAATGTTGTGTTCTGTTTTGTATTTGCAACAAGCTCTATTTGGACATTTCACATTTGTTTTGGTCTATTAGAAAGCATACATGCCATATATTTATTTAAACATTAACTAATCATGCAAACATATATATAGTTTAATAGAAGCATGCATTAAAAAGCATAAAAACCATCAAGGTTAGCATCCTAAACAAATATCCAAATAACAAGTACTTCCAAATATACTTCGGACAAATAGCACACAAAATAAATATTGTTTAACAAACATAATCCAAGCATATTATTTCTTTTTCTTCCCGAAGATACCCTTCAAAGTCTTCCCGATAGATTTGAAGCCACCTCTAACTTCTTCGTGCAAGCTCTTTTGTCTTCTAAGCATCTCGGTAGTTCGTTCATGAAGCACTTCTTCAGTTTGATCACTTGGAGATGGGGTAGAATAGTTGGGATAGTCAAGATCCTCTAAATCGTCAACGAACTCAGAAAACAAAGGGGTACTAGCATCATGGATGTTTTCCTCCTCATCGTCATCGTCTTGCCTTGAAGATGATCCATGAAAGCTATGACGACGAGGTTTACCCTTGTCACTTCGAGTTCGTCGAGCTTGTTTTAGAGCGAGAGAACGTAGAGTGGGGTAGATGGACTCATAGATACTATTGTCAAGATCGGGGTAGTACTCGATAACATGACGATAGAGACGAGTAAGGAACATTCCATATGGAAGGTTGGCTTTGGGAGTTTTTCTAGTACACTCAATCCGTTTGATAAAGAAGTAGGCCAAATTGTACGGATTTTCGACAGCTATACAATACAACATGTGAGCAAGGCTCGCCGGGAGATGGTCCCGGTGGCCTCCAGTACCAAACGCATTCTCACGAATGAGTTCTTCCCAACGCTTCATGTGAGGGCTTAATTCCTTGAGGAGAAGTTGGTATGGAGAGATTTGAACGTTTTTGGATTTTATTTTTCGACTTGTGGTGGCACGATCTATACCAAGGACTTGACGAATTTCGTCGGGATGAGGAATTTCGTCGAGATAGGGACCGAAGGTTGGTCGATAGCGATTAAGAGATTCGAGGTCCCACTCGTTTGAGAAAACGGCTTGACCTCTAAATGGAATTTGGAGGATATGACCAAATTGTTCGAGAGTTAGGGTGATAAATTCATTTTGAATCATGAAAGAGATGGTGATGAAACCAAGATCATTGGCTTGGACGGTGACTTGGCTATAGAAATCCATTATGAAGCGAGGAATGATAGGTTCATTTATTTCATAAAGACAATTGAAGTTGATGCTTGAAAACAAGCGATTTATGTACTCGGATTGAGCAAAAGCAAGATCTACTACACGTCCCTCATGAACATTTCTATCTTCAATTTGTCGATAGATAAGTCCAATGGAAGGAGATGTGGTAGGGAGTTGGGAAACTTTAGGAATGTAGTTTTTAGTGTGAGAAAGATCTTCGGTAGTTGCTTTGGGCATTTTCACCTAAACACATCAACAATACAAAAAGACCAAAATAAATATAAAGAAAGATAAAAGTATATGTTAATTGTTAAGGCTTATGTTGGAACGTAAACATACTTCGTTACTAATCCTAAGAAGTAGATTACCATGTTCCTTAATATTGTTTTTAACTCGTTCTAGATATACTTTACGATGTTTAATGAGTAGTTATGGACAAATCCAAACGCCCCTTTAAACATCTTAATATATCATGAAATTTACTAGATTTACATTAGATTATAAAACTAGCTATTTCTTGCGAGTTTCTTATGCATGTGATTTGTTTTTGAAAAATATGGTTTGTATTTTTACTTATAAAAGTCATTTTTAGTAATAAACCAAACGATTCCTTAACTATTGCTTATACCCCTAGTATGTCAATATATATATGAATTATATATCTTGACGAGTTCGATTAGCAATTTTAAGGTTTATAATTATAACAAAGTTTTATAAAAATTATAATGACTATGTTTCGATATTATTTGGACATAATCCAAACACCCCTATATTGTGAACCAAAATAATTTTTCTTAGTCGAAAAATGTAATTTCAAGTTTTACAAGTTACACAAGTATAATGTGATTAGTTTTAACACGTTTTCAAATTATTATTCAACAATAAGTTTACTAAAAATTTTGAAAAGGAGTGTATGAAATTTTTCAAAAATTTTCGACATGACAGTATATAATAACTAGTTTCTAGTGTTGATCAATCATCCTAATCCTAGGGGAAGCATTTGGTTATGAAGTTTTAAGGCTTAATTCGAAAGAAATTATGAAATTTGACGAATTCTATAAAACATGCATAATCATGAGTATGATCAAATAAGATGAAATTAGATGAAATGTGTTATGAAAAACTTACAATATGTAATGGTGATTGTGTTAGATGAATTTGCCCTTTGCGAATTAACCCGAATTATGTGATTTGGAAGTGATTTGAGAGGTTTTTGGGTTTTTGTTTTCGTCACAGCAGAAGCAAGGGAAAGGAAGTATGAAAAATTGGAGTGTTTGGCAAAAGGAAAAAGGAGAAAAACGGGTTTGAGCTATCAGATGGCCGGCCCCCTTAAACATTAAGGGGGCCGCCCTTCATTTGGATGCCAGTCCCCTTAAACATTAAGGGGGCCGCCCTTCAAAATTCGATTTTTGTGATTTTGGTTTCTGGAAAGAGCAAAAAATTATTCATATGTATGTATTAGATTTATATTTAATCAAAAATACGTTGGAGGGTATTCGCACGAAAGGAATTACTTGACACTTTTAATCGACAATTTGCCAATTAAATTTTCTTGATCATTTCGGATGAAATTTGTCAAGTTGGCAAGTACACGAGAACGTTGTGGAAGGTTCATAAGTATATGTATGTGTGTGTGTGTGTGTGTATATATATATATATATATATATATATATATATATATATATATATATATATATATATATATATATATGTGTGTGTGTGTGTGTGTGTGTGTGTGTGTGTGTGTGTGTGTGTGTGTGTATGTAGTATGGGCTTATAAGACGAGAATAAAGGAAGGAGACGGATGCAACGGAAGCCGGGAGTTTGTTTCATCCATAGATTTTTCGACTCATCTCTCTTCATCAGCATGAGTGTTGTTAAACATTAAAGTTCAATAAGGTAAATGGGAAAAGAAAAGGTTCGTAAACGAACAATTTCTAGTTCTAGAAAATCAACAAATGAGTTTTCTAGGTTATAAGATCCTAGATATAGCTAAGTGTATATATATATATATATATATATATATATATATATATATATATATATATATATATATATATATATATATATATATATATATATATATATATATATATTAGATATAGTATAAGTAAATAAGTATATATATGTATAGAAGTAAAGACTAGAGAGAATAATGAACCAATCAATATCACATAAAAGCTAGATACTAAACTAAGCATGCATTTGTTTACAAGGAAATAAAAGGAAATGTGTACCTTTCGTCTTCAATGCGTTAAACTTCAAAATCTTCATAGGAAAGTCCGAACACGGGGTGACATCAAAGATTTCCATGTATGAATGGCGAAAGTTCTCATGTTGGTCCCCATGGTCTCATTTGACCAAAGTTGTTTGTCCCGAACATGTTATGTATTTGACTTGGGTGCATATATGGTGGAAACATTCCCCATGGATTGAAGTTCCACATTTGTTGATTATTGTTAAAGTTTTGTCTACTTTGGTTTACTCTTGGTTGAGGTTTTTTAGGTCTAGGGTAAGAATTATTCGGTTTCCTAGGTGGTGGAGTTTTAGATCTTGTTTTAGTTTTGGACGATCCTACTTCGGTTTTTAAAGATGGTTTATAAAACGGTTTTATTTCTTCATTACTAGCTAGATGTATTTTCTTATCATTTATGAGTATATACTCAGGATTAGATTTTGAAGGTTTTAGTTCTTTGAGTTCGCTTTCAAATTTAACATTTTTAACTTCACTTGTTGAGGCTTTGGTTGCGTTAAAACCTAGACCGGTTTTATCTCCGGATATTCTTTGAATACTTATAATTTTACTAAGTGAGTTACTACTATTTTCAAATTTATCAAGTTTACAAATTTCTTCCTTAAGTTTGTTGTTTTCACTTCTAAGCTCTTGACATGATTTACATTCTTCAAAAGTTTCTTTACCTTTCTCAAGTTGATGTATTTTAATTTTTAGTTCAAGTACTTCATTTTCTAATTTGTTATTTATGTATTTTAGTGATTTGTTTTTAGCCATAACTTGTTGTCCTAGTTTGCATAATCTATTGTATTCACTATCTAAGTCTTTTTCATCTAATGATAAATTTTCATCACTAAAATATTCGGTTTCGGAACGTACCTCACTTGATGGTTTAGCCATGAGACATTTTTCTTCCTTTGTTGTTTCTTTCTCATCTTCATCGCTATCACTCCAAGCACCTCCAATAAACGCTCTTTGGTTTTGATCTCTTGTCATCATTGGACATTTTCCAATAAGGTGATTTGGATCACCCCACTTGAAACATTTTCTCTCATTCTTGATATACTTGTCATCATTATTCTTTTGAGATGTTCTTCTTTCATCATGTGGTTGTCTAACGAATCTTCCTCGCCTTTTGAAGAATTTCTTGAAATCTCTTACGGCCATGGCATATTCTTCGTCTTCGCTTTCGGAAGATGAGCTATCTTCGTTGTTGGATTCCTTTCTAGATTTCAAGGCGATTGACTTGCTTTGCTCTCGTTTCCCTTTAACCATTTCGGAGTCCTTCTTTATTATTGCTTCGTAGACTTTTAAATTACCAATTAATTCATCAAGTTATAGCGTTGACAAATTCTTTGATTCTTCAATAGCCATCACTTTAGCTCGCCATTTTGGGTGAAGAGCTCTAAGAAACTTCCTAACAAAATTCTTACTAGAGAAGTTCTCATCAAGTGCTTTTAAACTTGTGATTATAGTGTTAAATCTAGCAAAAGCATTATCAATTGATTCCTCTTCCGGAATCGTGAATTGCTCATATTGTTGAACAAGTAGATCTATTTTGTTATCTTTGACTTGATTATTACCTTGGTGGGTTATTAATAAAGAGTTCCAAATTTCTTTCGCGGTTTCACACATAAAGATCCTTTCATACTCTTTACGTGGTAGCGCATTGTAAATAACCATTTTTGCTTCATTATTTTTAGCAAGTTTTCTTTTTAAATCATCATTTTGTTTTTCAAAAGGTACGATTTCTTCTTTCTTAGTTTCGGGGTTATTTTGAATAGGTAAAAAATCACCATTGGTAATAATATGCCAAAGATCTAGATCTTTTGATTTCACATAAGTTTCGAATCGATTTTTCCAATATAAAAATCCATCACTTTCAAATAGTGGTGGTCTTTGCATAGATTGCCCTTCTAAATATTTTTCAGATTCCATAGATCGTTACAAGTTTTAAAATACAGTATATTTTAAAAATCTTGCTAGACGTGGCTCCTGATACCAATTGTGGAAAACTACAAGGGGGGGTTGAATAGTTTTACGTCCTTTTAAATTTATAAACACAAGTTTGTTTTAAAAAATTCGATTTTAGTTTATGTGAACTCAATACTTGCACTATATGAACAATTGTATGGTAACTAACTAACAAAGCTAATATAGTAAAGATAAATAAATAAGTAATGAGAAGAGTTATAAAGATCAAACCACAACACAAGGATTTATAGTGGTTCGGCTACAAGGACACCTTCCTTGTTCCTACTCCACTCCCCGAGTCACCTACTCGAGAGTTTTATTCACTATGTCAACAAACTCCCTTTTGGCGGAGAAAACCTTACACACCAATTTACACACCACACAACTTCACAACTTGATCACAACTTCTACACACCTTCTTCACACCAATATTCTACACACCAATCTTCTTCACAACTATCTTTTACACACCAATCTTCTACTTCACACCTAACTTCACAACTAGCCTACTTCACTACTTATCAACTTCTATTATCTACACAACTTCTATATATCTTCTACACAATTAATCACAAGCACAACACAATATTCACAAATGAATATATATATATATACACTATGCACAACTACTCTTCAACACTTCTTGAACTTGGTTGTAGAAAGAGTGTTCTTCTTTTGCACTTTGGATGAGAATGGGTGATGAGGGATTGAATCACTTGAAACAAGGATTAATATACAAATGATCAAAGGGTTTTAGAGGATGTTTTAGAGAGTTATAGATCTGAAAATTTCGTGCAAAAGGTGGGGAAAAATTCCAGAATTAAGGTGGTATTTATAGGAGAAGAATTCTGACATTTTCTGACAGGGGAGCCTGGCCGGTCCCCTTAAATCGTGGCCGGCCCCCTTAAAATTAAGGGGGCCGCCTATCTGTAACGGCCAGAAAACTTGTCTTTTAGTGGGAAAAGTTTATTTGGTGAAAAACTAACTGATTTTGGTTAAATATTTGAAATCATATATTTAGTATGATTAAAACATTTTTCTTTATTACCAAAATTGTTTTTCAAAAATATATAATATGTTTATATAATTAAATAAACTTTGTGTTAGTTAATTAAATACCCCTTTGATCATGAGATATATTAAGCACTTGTTTATCCATACCTTAAGTGATTAAGTTGGATATAGTGATATAAACTTGCTTAATACTTGTTTACGTAGTAATCTTATGATTGACGAGTTTACATTTTGTGATCGTCAAAATATAGAGATATCGAAAAATATAAATAACGTTTTCATACATTATTTATGTCAACAGGTTGTGTCATGCTGACCAAGATTCACTCAACTCTGCTGCGGGTGGGAACTTGTTGGCTCGAAACACGAATGATGCTTTCATGATAATTGAGAATAAGGCTTGTGTGAAAATGTCTAGAAACAAACCTCAAGTTTCTAATGCTAGTAAAACAAATGATGAGATGATGAGTATGCTAATAGCCCTTAATAAGAAAGTTGATGCAATGTCTATTGAAAAACCTAATCATCAAGTGAATGTTGTAAATCAGAGTTGTGTAACTTGTGGTGGTCCACATCCATATTACGAGTGTCTGTCAACCGGTGCCTATGCTCATGAGAACGTGTATGCTGCAAACATGGGTGGCAACGTTTACCCACCTCCTCAAGGAGATCGAAATCTTCTCAGCTACCGTTCAGGCAATTATATTGGACCACCCGGTTTTCAAAATCAGAGTCATAATAATAATGTGCAAAACCGTACACATCAAGTTAATCAAAATCAAAATCGAACAAATCAAGGTTTTCAAAACCAAGGTGTTAACCACAATCGGAATTTTCAAGGGAATCAAAATCAAGCCCCGATTCAAGGGAATTTTCAAAATAATAATCATGGAAATTTTAATCATGGAAATCAGAATCATAGCAATTTTCAAAACCGTGGGCAGAATTTCAATAATCAAAATCAAGGTGTTATTCCAAATCAATTGCCCACGGATGAGTTGATTAAGAAATTGTTTCAAAACCAACAAGCTTTAATGGCAAAACAAGAAGAAACAACACGGTTATTTGCTAATCAAATTAGTGATATAAACAAGCGTTTAAATGATCGACCCTCGGGCTCGGGAACTCTTCCAAGCAACACGATCGCTAACCCGAGGGGCGATGCAAAAGCGATCACGACTAGGAGTGGTGTTTCATATCATGGACCAACGGCTCCGACTGCCTCTTCTTCTCTTCCTCCAAAGGTAGTCGCCCGTGAAACCGAGGTGACAACAGATACGGAAATTCCTATTAATAATGGAAAGACCGAAGACATCCAACCTCCGGTGGTCCAAACATCAAAAGGAAAAGAAAAAGTCATTTACGAAGCTGAAAAAGAAATTTCCGTCAAAAAAATTGCCTTATCAGTCATACTTAAATGAAAAAAAAGCACCGCGAGAAAGATAAAAACCAGATGGAAAAGTTTTATCAGATCTTTCAAGAATTACATTTTGATATAAGTCTCGCGGATGCTATACTTTTGATGCCTAAATTTGCTTCAATGTTAAAAGGTCTTTTGAATAATAAAGAAAAGTTGTTTGAAATGTCTAAAACCCAGATGAATGAGAATTGCTCAGCGGTTCTTCTTAAAAAGCTACCCGAAAAGCATGAAGAACCTGGCAAATTTCTTAGTTCATGCAATTTTTCGGGTATGGTTCCATGTTTCGCCTTGGCCGATCTTGGTGCTAGCATTAACCTAATGCCAGTGTTCTGAAAGGCTCAAGGCGCACTAAGGTGCAAAGGAGGTCAAAGAGCCTCGAGTCGAGGCGCAAACCAAGGCGCGGGATTCATAAATATAAGGCGCACTATACATTTAGGTTTTTTTTATAACATATGTGACAACTTATGCAGCTTAAATAACACAAAAATATCAATATTCAATACATAATGCCACTTAATAGTTATTACATCTAACAAAGGTTGCATTTAAACCTAAAATATTAAGCAAGCAACATATCAGAATCCATGAACTACCCTAAATTCCTGAATATACATTACAATATATGAGTTTATAACTTATGAAATTTAACAAATTACCATGTATCAAACTATCAACTATCAACAACAAAAAATCTATAGTTGTTTGGGAACACTTAACACTAAAGAAACAACAATTGTATCTTTTAATAAGCTACTATTCTTAGACATTAGATTACAAAATTTCACACCCCGCCACGGCGGAAACGCGCGGGTGTAACTTCATGGATATCATCACAACACCTGGTGTCAATATAGAGAACAACTACATGCACATAAATAGAGCAATGTACAAACACAAAGTGTTGTAACAATACCCCAAAATAAAATAACCAAAACAAAACATAGAGGATAAGTCACTTCCAATGCAACTAAGGTCTCGTCTATCCACATCCTTCCATCTTATCCTTAGAAAGCTCACATGAAAATGATGCTTAAAACATCAACATAATGTTGGTGAGATTAATAGGTTTAAGACACACATACACTCTCAAGGAAACCAGTTCACTGTGATTATAAAACATAGCTAGACAAATAAATTATAGTTATCATATAGCTACATGCATTTTCAAGTCATTAATCACACACAAAGACAACAACACTCATAAGGCAACCAATAGGACGACTCGTGTCCTCCGACCCCACAATAATTACAACAGGACGGCTCGTGTCCCCCGACCCCATAATGATTACATCAGGACGGCTCGTGTCCCCGATCCCAATAAACATCAATTAGGTCGCATGTGCGAGAAACAGGATAAGCATCCTCTTAATCGAATCACACACAATGTCCAACACTTGGGTACAGTTCTACCCTCATCTCGGGTACAGTTCTACCCTCGATTTTCACAACTTGGGTACAGTTCTACCCTTTACATCTCAGGTACAGTTCTACCCTCAATTTCCACACAAGCAAATAATCACACATAGCATGCATACGATAACATTATAAGTCCAAGCTCTTTAACACCATACACATAATCACAGTAAATCAAATCATTTAAGACAAGCATCATTCCCATCCCAAGTTTAAAACAAGTAAAAATATGGGACTATGAACTCACCTTAAACTCCGCAGCTTCCACAAAAACAACTCACAATCTATAACACACAAAAATAATCCACATTACACAAGGCCAAGCTAAAAGCTACAACCCATGTAATACTCATATGATGGATGTCTAAGACTCATATGACCCACCATGGATCTCCTAGACACCACACTAACCACCACCATAACTTAATACTCACTAAATCCCTTGCACTCTTAAAATCAGAAAATGCAGAATTTTTGGGTACATTCACCCACATAAAATCAAGACAAATAAAACTCAACGACTCACACCAAAAATTTACCATGGTCTCTCATAAGCATAGAAGCTAATCCCAGAAGGCCATGGACCAATAACACACACAAATACTCATAAGAAATTCAAACTTGTGAACTACTCAAATTCGGATCTGAATGCACACCAAAAAGTTTTGATTTTTAATAATTACTTCCACAAGTTTTTATCGTGAATCCTCTTCGTGGTAGTCTAATATAACCTAAAAATTAACTATTCCAGAAGGCCAAGTCAAAATACAACTTTTACAACCACATGACACCCTCAAACTTTTACCCAAAATCTGTCCCGGTTTGACAGCTTTGACACCTTAACAAAGAAAAATTGAAAGACCAACTTCCCGACCTTGAAATCAATCATGGCTGGACTTTTTGGAAATCTCTTTCATTAAACTTCAATTTAGACCTAAAATTAGTGACTTAACTCTTCACCATCTGTTATTTACACTCACATCTTTACAGCCTTACAAATCTGTCCAAACCCTAACTCAATAACTAGCATGTTTTACGCTCAATTCTCTTAACCAATCATCATACTATTATCATTAATTGATCCCAACATGTTTAATAACATTAATTTACAGAAGTTAACACAAACCCTAATCCATCATACTTAATATTACATGAATACCAATAATTAATCAATTATATGAACATAGGGTTTAAGGATTTTACCTTGATTCTTGATTATTGCTTCCAAATTACAAACCCTAATTTTTTCTTCTTGATCTCCTTGTGTCGACTTCAATATGCAGGAAAGAGGGTTTTGGGAACTTTGATTTTGTATTTATAATTATTTAGTGGATAATTACCTAACTTAGAGTTGTAATTGGGCTCAAATTTGGTTTCCTTTTCCTCTTTTTTTCTCTTATTGCCGAATTTTACATATATGTATATATTTTTATTTTTTTTTATTTAATTAATTTATTACACTCAAAACCTCATACTTTTCATATTTTATGTATTCCCATATCGAAACCTAACGTCTTTCGTGATAAACCTTAATTTTACAATAAACCAGAAAATAATCATTTTCAAAATAAGGTTTCCAAAAATAGAATTTCACACTCTTTTTGAAATATAACTCATAAAAACAAATCCCACAAAACTTACTAACGCTTAATTACATGAACAAAGCCTCGTTACGCAAAAACACAAAAACACCAAAACTACACAAGTCATTTCTACACCACACAGGTGATCAAAATGAACTCTCCCAAATTCCAAACTTTTCAAATCACAATAAAACCACTTACGCAAAGGGATTTAATGCTAAAACTCACCAATATCACACTTATATCACTTCAAACACCTAGGACACACCAAACAAATGTCAACCGAGTCAAGACTATCAGTCAAACTAACCTGCTAAAACCACGGTTGTTACATCATCCCCCACTTAGGGAAATCGCGTCCCGAGATTTCAACTACTATAGTCACCACTCACAACAACAAAAGAAAATTTATGGATTTTTAAGCGGATAAATACCACACCATAAAATCACAGAGAAAGAATCGCAAAAACGTGAACCGACTAAATGCTCGAATTCACATGATAGAAAACATTCCATCACTCCAACGATACACGCAAATAGATACACTCCCCGATCAATAACATCAATGATCCAAACGACTTCTCACATGTTGGTACGATACCCTAAAACCAAATGAAAATCCAGTTGGTAACCGCAGGAAATACCACATATAATGGATACACACAAAACAAACATTAATTACATCTAATCCTCATGTTCCCAAGTAAACTCAGGACCACGCTTAGAATCCCACCATACCTTTACCAACGTTATCTTACCACACTTCAACCCCTTAACAACTCGATCCATAATCTCAATAGGTTTCTTGACAAAACAGAGGGTCTTGTCAACCTTACTTTCATCTATTGGCACATGCGGACTAGCATCCACCAAACACTTCTTTCAATTAGATACATGAAACATATCATGTACACCACTTAATTCCTCAGCTTACTTCAACCGGTATGTCTCAAATCCAATCCTTTCCATAAATCTCAAACGGTCTTACGTATCTCGGTGCTAGCTTGCTTTTCTTACCGAAACGCACCACACCCTTCCAAGGAGATACTTTTAACCTCACAATATCACCAACACCAGACTCCAAGGGTTTACGGCAATAATCCGCATAACTCTTTTGGCGATCTCTTGCTACCTTAAATCTTTCCTTATTCGTAGTCTCTCGTTCTAGTTCAGGACCAATTAGTTGGCTTGTTCCAAACTTTGCCCACAGAACAGGTGACCTACATTACCTTCCATACAACTTTTCACACGACACATACTCAATACTGGAATGATAATTGTTGATATAGGAGAACTCAGCTAAGGATAAATGTATACCCCGGCTTTCTCCAAAATCAAACACACCCATGCTCTCAACTCACCATCCAACGCCTGATTTGTACGCTCACTTAGTTTACTCATTAGAGAATGATAAGTCGTACTCATCTACATACGCGTTCTCAAGACTCTATAACACGTTTACCACTATCGCGAAGTAAGTATTTCATCATGTTTCTTGCGACACCCCATGGCTCATTACCAACTCACCGAGCGAAAAGTCTCGCCTACTCATCCATACATCTCTTGCAAAGGTAACAATATGTCTTATCCATTCTCGGATGTATCTTATACCTTGCATGATCGATGTCCTTAAGCTTCCTCTCCATGAAACCAATAGTTGGTCCGTAAAGTACATTCCTCCATCTTCGTTCCTTTCCATTTACTATCATTCTTCATACATGTTCTCATCCTTGAACCTCTCTCTCTAGGCTGTCAACATCATCCTCTTAACTCCGAACTGAATTATCATAATCACTGTTTACAACCATCTAAGTTTCACTCGTTCACTCCTGCTCAGCGCTCTTACCACGATGTCCTCCCTTCCTTGACGATAGTGAATCAGGCAATCGTAGTCACTGAGAAATTCCACACCCAACTTCTCTTCAACATATATTAACCTCTTGTCAAATATATGCTAAAGCTTCTTATGATCTGGGTAGACCACACTCTTTGCTCCATAAAATATCATCTCCAAGTTCTACTCCCCAACTCTAAGTCATGCATCACATAGTTTCTCTTATGGATCTTCTACCTCCGCGATGCCCACGCAATCTGAAGAACGTATATCTTGAAGCTAAACCTCTCGCTTGAACAACTTGGCAACATCCTCTTCTTCTTCAACGATCAAATTGATAATCAAAACGACAATCTATCCTAAGTAAACGACGCGAACCATGAAACCGGTGGAAATAAAACGTATATCAACGAACTCAAAAAGGGGTACGAATTACCGACCAACGAAGTAATGAACATCAAAATCAAAGCTAGAAAAACACAATGAGAAATCTTCCCCCAATAAAAATAGACACGGATAAAATGTTCATGAACACCCATACAAAGAAAATATAAAATACGCATACCCATAAAACGTCCACAAGCGTACCTCAATGAAAGGAACACCCAATGAACCAAATACATAACAAGTTTGGTAAATGAGAACCATATACAGTTCTTATTCCCGTACTCGACCTTCTCAAAAACAAATGAACACCATTTTTTTTTCACAAGACATATCTTAAACTTATACATTTTTTTTTAAATATATATAAACCATTTTATGTAAGACATCAACATAACCATTTTTTTTTCACACTTCATCTCCCATAAAAATATTAGTTTCCATCAAACGACCTTGAAATACCCAAAACGAATTTGTAAAATGCCATAAAGACTCTAATACAACCTCTTAATCGAACGCGAAAAACATTGAAGAATTCCGAAATCAAAATAATCCTCAAACGAACTCATACCAGTAAACACTCACGCAAATACATTGCAAACCAAACGATGAACTTACAGACTCATTCGTACAACGATCAAACCAAAATCATAGAAAAACACTGATACTAACAGGTCACAAAAACATGTCACGAAATCCAATTGGTGTGTGTAAATAAGAGATCAAATATCCACACCAACTTGTCACGAACCAACAATACTTGATGAATAGTATAACATTCATCCGAGGAATAAATGTATGGAATATCCAAAGAAACGAAACAGTATCCAACAAAAACGAATTCGATTACCCAACACCTATCACGGCGTCAAATAGAAAGAATATGGCATATGTACCATCATGGTACGAAGAGGAATGCTAACCAAAGAATTAGGTATACAAACGGAGCGTCTAGCAAACGAATCAACTTAAATACCACAACATAAGTACCTACCGATAATTGAGGTATCAACATATGATAGGTAGGATGGAATCTTGCCACCTACACACCCCAACATATAACGACTGCCCAAACCGTTAAGAGAATACTTCTCTAACCATACAGCCATCACCAACATGATATCACATACCATCTACCACAACATATAACAACAAACATCAATCAATGCAATAATGGTCACAAGTCCACATGTGTGATACCCTTATAATTATGTTCGCGACCATAGTTATAAGCCTATTCCACACGCATACTTACTTCCAAAACCACACATCTCAATGATAATGCACATATACCACATAGCACCTAATACACCATGCAATCCATGCCATCATACTTGCAAGTCCACTTGTGTTGTGACGCATGTATAATTATGTTGGCCACCATAATTATCTATGCCCCCTTTCATAAGTGTACTCCCTCCTATGACAACACATCATGCAAACAATCACGCAACTAAAAACAAAAGACGTCGCAAACAATCATCTCACATGGAACAATTCCATCGATCACGTAAACTCTATAATGAAAATCACTTGGATAAGGTCGATCCAATATCCAAGAGTAATCACGCTCCAACATGGCTCCAGACGGCAAAAGACAATATACAAATTCCAAAACATAACACAAAACAAAAGACGTCGCATAATGGCTCAACTCCACTCTCGCACTTATCTCCCCACTCAGATCAATTCAACTTACTACTCGCTGTGGACTCTAGATCCGAATCCACACCATTTCATCCTAACTCCCTTTCATCTTTACTCAACCAACCATTCATGTTTCCTACACGTTGAGGTAGTCGACAACATGCAAAACCATCTCTATTCTTTTCTTCCAATTCTACATAATTCACAAGCGCATACAAATCACGAGGTTTAGACTAAACCACATCTCCTTCCTAGGTGAAGTGAGGACACTACCAAGGGTATTTGATAATGGCTCCATCTCAAGAAGTCATCGTGGTTCCAAACCTCTCCACTTCTTCTCCACCAACGTTTCCCATAAACGTCCTCTCCTTGTCTGAACATGGATACATGCTAGCGAGAACTCAGATTCTACGGTTAATCCGCTTCATCCTACCACTTCTCTCGCATCCAATAGCGACAACGGTTGTCCAACGAAGCATCTTACGCGCGGAAGACGATATAATAAAGTCGATATATACAATACTACGTATAGGGGATAAAATAGACGTCTGAAACTCAATAAAAATAGACATATAAAATACTATACCTACACATAGGTCCTAAATGCAACTATATGAGGGACTCCTAGGTTATAGTCTAGGTTCAACCACCAAATTCTCTATAACCAAGGCTCTGATACCAATCTGTCACACCCCGCCACAGCGGAAACGCGCCGGTGTAACTTCATGGATATCATAACAACACCTGGTGTCTACACAGAGAACAACTACATGCACATAAATAGAGCAATGTACAAACACAAAGTATTGTAGCAATACCCCAAAATAAAATAACCAAAACAAAACATAAATCCAAACATAGAGGATAAGTCACTTCCAATGCAACTAAGGTCTCGTCTATCCATATCCTTCTATCTTATCCTTAGAAAGCTCACCTGAAAATGATGCTTAAAACGTCAACATAATGTTGGTGAGATTCATAGGTTTAAGACACACATACACTCTCAAGGCAACCAGTTCACTGTGATTATAAAACATAGCTGGACAAATAAATTATAGTTATCGTATAGCTACATGCATTTGCAAGTCATTAATCACACACAAAGGCAACAACACTCATAAGGCAACCAATAGGACGGCTCGTATCCTCCGACCCCACAATAATTACAACAGGACGGCTCGTGTCCCCCGACCCCATAATGATTACATCAGGACAGCTCGTGTCCCCCGACCCCAATAAACATCAATTAGGTCGCATGCGCGAGCAACAGGATAAGCATCCTCCTAATTGAATCACACACAAATTCCACCACTTGGGTACAGTTCTACCCTCATCTCGGGTACAGTTCTACCCTCTATTTTCACAACTTGGGTACAGTTCTACCCTTCACATCTCAGGTACAGTTCTACCCTCGATTTCCACACAAGCAAATAATCACACATAGCATGCATCTGATAACATTATAAGTCCAAGCTCTTTAACACCATACACATAATCACAGTAAATCAAATCATTTAAGACAAGCATCATTCTCATCCCAAGTTTAAAACAAGTAAAAATATGGGACTATGAACTCACCTTAAACTCCGCAGCTTCCACAAAAACAACTCACAATCTATAACACACAAAAATAATCCACATTACACAAGGCCAAGCTAAAAGCTACAACCCATGTAATACTCATATGATGGATGTCTAAGACTCATATGACCCACCATGGATCTCCTAGACACCACACTAACCACCACCATAACTTAATACTCACTAAATCCCTAGCAATCTTAAAATCAGAAAATGCAGAATTTTTGGGTACATTCACCCACATAAAATCAAGACAAATAAAGCTCAACAACTCACACCAAAAATTTACCATGGTCTCTCATAAGCATAGAAGCTAATCCCAGAAGGCCATGGACCAATAACACACACAAATACTCATAAGAAATTCAAACTTGTCAACTACTCAAATTCGGATCTGAACGCACGCCAAAAAGTTTTGATTTTTAATAATTACTTCCAAAAGTTTTTATCGCGAATCCTCTTCGTGGTAGTCTAATATAACCTAAAAATTAACTATTCCAGAAGGCCAAGTCAAAATACAACTTTTACAACCACATGACACCCTCAAACTTTTACCCAAAATATGTCCCGGTTTGACAGCTTTGACACCTTAACAAAGAAAAATTGAAAGACCAACTTCCCGACCTTGAAATCAATCGTGGCTGGACTTTTTGGAAATCTATTTCATTAAACTTCAATTTAGACCTAAAATTAGTGACTTAACTCTTCACCATCTGTTATTTACACTCACATCTTTACAGCCTTACAAATCTGTCCAAACCCTAACTCAATAACTAGCATGTTTTACGCTCAATTCTCTTAACCAATCATCATACTATTATCATTAATTGATCCCAACATGTTTAATAACATTAATTTACAGAAGTTAACACAAACCCTAATCCATCATACTTAATATTACATGAATACCAATAATTAATCAATTATATGAACATAGGGTTTAAGGATTTTACCTTGATTCTTGATTATTGCTTCCAAATTACAAACCCTAATTTTTTCTTCTTGATCTCCTTGTGTCGACTTCAATATGCAGGAAAAAGGGTTTTGGGAACTTTGATTTTGTATTTATAATTATTTAGTGGATAATTACCTAACTTAGAGTTGTAATTGGGCTCAAATTTGGTTTCCTTTTCCCCTTTTTTTCTCTTATTGCCGAATTTTACATATATGTATATATATATATTTTTTTTATTTAATTAATTTATTACACTCAAAACCTCATACTTTTCATATTTTATGTATTCTCATATCGAAACCTAACGTCTTTCGCGATAAACCTTAATTTTACGATAAACCGGAAAATAATCATTTTCAAAATAAGGTTTTCAAAAATAGAATTTCACACTCTTTTTGAAATATAACTCATAAAAACAAATCCCACGTAACTTACTAACGCTTAATTACATGAACGAAGCCTCGTTACGCAAAAACACAAAAACACCAAAACTACACAAGTCATTTCTACACCACACAGGTGATCAAAATGAACTCTCCCAAATTCCAAACTTTTCAAATCACAATAAAACCACTTACGCAAAGGGATTTAATGCTAAAACTCACCAATATCACACTTATATCACTTCAAACACCTAGGACACACCAAACAAACGTCAACCGAGTCAAGACTATCAGTCAAACTGACCTGCTAAAACCACGGTTGTTACACAAAAAAAACATAATTCTTTGTTGATTGAGTGTTTTAGTTATTTTCTAAAATATTAGGGTTATTAGATACTTTATAACTTAAAGGGCCAAATGTATATAACATGTAAGCCCAAAATATATCTTACTATTAAGGGGAAAAAAAAAGGCCAAAATCCTATTACATCTTCTGGGCACACAAATCCCCAAGGCGCTAAAGCGCAAAAATCCCCAAGGCGCTGCGATATTTATGGGATTCATGCATGTCGTGAGCCTCGATCTAAAAAAATCCCAAATGCTAGAGCCTCGTGGGATTTAGGGAGTAGGCGCGCCTTAGGCGCGATTTTTAAAACATTGCCTAATGCCATTGTCAATTTGGCAAAAGTTGTCTCTTCCTAACTTGACACCGACTCTTATGACCCTCGAGCTTGCCGACCGATCTACTTCTCGACCAATTGGGATAGCCGAGGATATTTTTGTCAATGTTGGGAAATTCAATTTCCCTGCCGATTTTGTGGTTGTTGATTTTGATTCTGATCCACGGGTTCCTCTCATTCTCGGGAGAGGATTCCTACGGACTGGCCGTGCTTTAATTGATGTATACGACGAAGAGATTACCTTACGTGTTGGAAATGAAGTTGTTACGTTCAATCTCGATCAAACCGCGAGATACTCCTCTGATTACTATCATGTTTCCGTCAACCGAGTCGATATTATCGATGAAGCTACGGAGGAGTATTCTCAAGAGCTTCTTGGTTTTACAAATAATGCTTCGAGTGGTAATCCCACTCCTTCTTCTGAACCAATCGTCTCCGATTCTTCCCCTTCCCTTACTCCGTTTAAGGGAAGTAATCTCGCTTGGGAAGAAATCAAAGCTTGTCTTTCAAATGAATCGATTTCACCGGAAATTGATAATTCTGACTTTGATCCGGAGGGGGATATTTCATTGATTGAAAAACTTTTAATTGAAGACCCGATTCCTTCTTCCCCTCCGATGGACCTAAAAATGGCAGACGTAAAAGAAGTAAAGCCGTCTATTGAGAATCCTCCAGAGCTCGAGCTCAAGGATTTACCTCCTCATCTCGAATAAACGTACTTTGAAACGAATAATAAATTGCCCGTTATAATTTCGAAAGACCTTAAAGATGAGGAGAAGACCCGACTTTTAGATGTGCTTAAGAAGCATAAAAGTGCTATTGCCTAGAAAATCTCCGACATTAAGTGAATTGACCCTCGATTCTACACACATAAGATTTTGCTTGAAGATAATCACAAAGCTTCCATCCAACAACAACGACGGGTTAATCCACAAATCCATGAAGTGATCAAAAAGGAAGTTATAAAACTCCTTGACGCTGGAATGATTTATCCAATCTCGGATAGCTCATGGGTTAGCCCGGTTCATTGTGTTCCAAAAAAGGGCAGAATCACTGTTGTGAAAAATGAAGATAATGAGCTTATACCGACGAGACTTGTGACCGGATGGAGAGTTTGCATTGATTACCACAAGTTGAATGACACGACTCGTAAAGACCATTTCCCGCTCCCTTTTATGGACTAAATGCTCGAACAATTAGTGGGAAATGAGTTCTATTGTTTTCTCGATGGCTTTTCTAGGTACTTTCAAATCCCCATTGATCCCAGGATCAAGAAAAGACCACTTTCACTTGCCCTTATGGAACGTTTGCCTATCGTAGAATGCCCTTTGGCTTATGTAATGCTCCAGGCACGTTTCATATGTGCATGATGGCCATTTTCTCCGACATGATTGAAAAAACTATGGAAGTGTTCATGGACGACTTCTCCGTCTATGGAAATTCTTTCGATTCCTGCCTCCCCAATTTAGAGAATATGCTGAAACGGTGTGAAAACACTAACTTGGTTCTAAATTGGGAGAAGTGCCACTTCATGGTTAAAGAGGGCATTGTCCTCGGCTATAAAATCTCCAAATCTGGGATCGAGGTAGATCGTTCTAAAGTTGATGTTATTGCTAAGCTACCTCATCCTACCACCGTCAAAGGAATCCGAAGTTTCCTTGGTCATGCTGGCTTTTACCGACGTTTTATAAAAGATTTTTCCAAAATAGCCCGGCCTCTGACCCACCTTTTATAAAAAGATGCTCCGTTTAACTTCACAAATGAATGCATCGATGCATTTAATTTCTTGAAGAAGAAGTTAACGGAGGCTCCTATCTTAGTTGCCCCCGATTGGGACTTACCTTTCGAGCTAATGTGCGATGCGAGCGATTATGCTATTGGTGCAGTTCTGGGGCAACGTAAGTCAAAATATTTTCAGTCGATACACTATGCTAGTAAAACAATGACCGATGCTCAATACCATTATACGACTACTGAAAAAGAAATGTTAGCCATCATTTATGCTTTTGAAAAGTTTCGACCATATTTGCTTTTGAAAAAATGCATAGTGTATACGGATCATTCGGCTTTAAAATACCTAATGGCAAAGCAAGATGCTAAGCCACGCTTGATGCGGTGGGTTCTACTCCTTCACGAATTTGATGTTGAAATTCGAGACAAAAAAGGAGCTGAGAACCTCGCTGCTGATCACCTTTCGCATCTAGAGAATCCCCATCAAAGTGTTCTCGGGAATAAGGAAATTACCGAAACATCTCCTCTCGAGACACTTGGGAGTGTGTCTAAAAGTGACCAAAGTACCCCATGGTTCGCCGATTTTGCGAATTACCATGCGGGTAATTTTATAAGGAAAGGGATGTCGTCCCGACAAAAGAAGAAATTTTCCAAAGATGTTAGGCATTACTTTAGGGACGACCCCTATTTGTTCAAAGTTTGTGTGGATCAAGTGATCCGGCGGTGTGTTCACGGCACGAAAGCCGATGAAATTCTTATGGCATGCCATAGTGGACCCACGGGGGGACATCATGGTGCCAACTTCACCGCAAAGAAAGTCTTCAATTCCGGCTTCTACTGGCCGATGATTTATCAGGATGCCCATGAATTGGTGAAATCATGTGATTCTTGCCAACATCAAGGAAAAATTTCTCAAAAAGATAAAATGCCTCAAAATGCTATTCAAGTTTGTGAAATTTTTGACGTTTGGGGTACCGATTTCATAGGACCATTCCCATCATCTAAAGGAAATAAGTATATTCTCATGGCCGTCGATTACTTGTTGAAATGGGTTGAAGCGAAGGCGCTCCCCACCAATGATGCCCGAGTTGTTGTCAAATTTCTAAAAAGTCTCTTTACCCGATTCGGTGCACCTCGAGCTATAATAAGTGATCGTGGGACCCATTTCTGCAATGATCAATTTGCTAAAGTTATGCTTAAATATGGTGTCACACATCGTCTTTCTACGGCTTATCATCCACAAACTAGTGGTCAAGTTGAGGTGTCCAATCGTGGCTTGAAAAGGATATTAGAAAGGACCATAGGAGAGCACCGTGCCTCATGGGCTGATAAGTTAGACGATGCTTTATGGGCTTTTCGGACCGCTTACAAAACACCCATTGGGTGTACTCCTTATAAGCTGGTTTATGGGAAGGCTTGTCATTTGCCCCTAGAAGTTGAGCACAAGGCCTACTGGGCCTTGAAACATGGAAATTTTGACCTCAAAACCGTGGGTGATCACCGAAAAGTTCAATTGAATGAATTAGTCAAACTTCGTGATCAAGCTTATGAGAATTCTTTGATTTATAAAGAGAAAACTAAAAGACTTCATGATGCCAAGATTAAAGACCGCGTTTTCAATGTTGGTGATCAAGTGCTTCTTTTTAACTCTAGATTGCAGATTTTCTCGGGTAAGCTTAAAACCCGTTGGTCTGGACCATTCACCATAACACAAGTATTCCCTTATGGTACCATTGAGTTAGCTCAACCCGATGGTCCCAACTTTAAGGTGAATGGTCACCGTTTGAATCATTACTTCAGAGGGGATGTACCAACCATGGTAGTCCCGGATCTCCAAACTTTCCCCAAGGACGATTGAATTCGGGGATCGAGTCAAGCTACGTGAACCGGTAATAAAAAACAAAGTGCTTCGTGGGAGGCAACCCATGCTTATCCATTTCATCTTCTTATTTTTCTTATTTCTAACGAATAACGTGAGGAGGGGGTGCCTCTTCTACTCTTGTGTCCCATGGTTGTTTCTGAATGTTTGTTCAAGATTGTCCGCGATATATGATGACTCTCGTGCTCATCATGATGTTCTTTCTCCTCTCGAGTCTCATTTATCGTTGCTTTTGGAAATCCTATATCCGAAAATCTTATCGACTAACGTTTTCTTTGGCATAATTAATAAACGGCCTTAGGATTTTGTTAGGATTGCCTTTACCCGTAAAACATTGAGGACAATGTTCAATTCTAGTCCGGGGGAGGGTGAATCTTCGATTCGATTTGACCTTGCATTTTTCACCATGTCGTGTACTCTTGCAACTCCGTTTTTCCAAAAAAAATGAAAAAATTTGAAATTTTTGAAGAAAAATCAAAGGAAAAGTCATGAAAAAAAAGTGAAAAAGTGTAAAAAGTTGTGCAAAAATATAATAAAGTTTGAATAAGTGTTTTGACACCTTGTTGACTTTCCAGCTGGCGAGAGTAGGAATAAATATTTTTACTTGACCAGGCGTGTTGAGCCCTATCTTGTTCCCTTAACCAATGATAATCACATAAGCTTGTGCTAGTCTTCTACACCAGGAGCTATAAAATGCGAATTCTTTCTTAAGAATTTGCAAGCTCCCGTACTTGACTTTATACATGCGCAGCTTAAAAGCTTTCGCTAGTCTTTTACATCAGGAGCTAGAAAACGCAAATTCTTCTTCTAGAGTTTGCAAGTTTCCGTATCTGACTTTATATATGCGTGGCTGAATTATCGGCTAAGTATTCGTTGGTTTCATTACTTGGAATCTTAAATTGCGAAGAGCGAGAAATGATAGAGTTTATTTAGAAGTTAGATGCTAAACGTGGAGTAGTGGTTCTCTTTAGAGCTCATGAGAGGTACTTATGGCTTTTTACTCCCATAAGATTTCACACCGATATGTAATAGATGTTCTAGGCTAATTAGTGGTATTTAGGTTTGGATAATATTTAGTTTCTTATTTTCTTAAGAGAATATTTGCTTTAGAAGTTGGGTACATATCAAGGAACATCAAAAAATAAAAGCAAAAATGAAAAAAAAAATCAAAAGTCAAAAGTTGATTATGTAAGTGGTTTTCGAGCTACCCGATAAGCTTCCATTGATGTTGAGAAAAAAAGTAAAGAATGAAAAAAAGTGAAAAAAAATATGAGAAAAATGAAAAAAAAAATGAAAAGTGAAAGTTATGATGAATAAGAGCTTATGTATAAAAGTAGTTGGCACGTGAGGTGCATGTGGATGATTCTGAATTGGACACATGAGGTGCACGTGTAGTACTCCGCAACTTATCTTTGAGATTGTATGTACCCAAATTCCTTGATGTGGACCAAATTTCTATTGCAGTGGTTCTTGAGAGAAAATGAAAAACTACTTATCGTTTAAACTTGGTATCACTATCAGACTAAAAAGTATTGAAACGAGAAAATATGAAGCAATTCATTTATCAACAAAGATAAAATCTTGAGATACAAAACTTAGGACATGGGAATAAGAGGTTTCCACAAGTAACTTTTATGAGTAGTGTTAGCATCTAACTTGTAGATAAGCTGTGATCTCGTTTGTACGCTTAGTTTGGGGGCTTGTGAAAAATCAAGGATGACGATTTTTATCCGTACGGTCATTTCTCCATGAGAAGTGTTTCTACTCATTGATCCTAAAAATTATTGCAAAATAATGAAAGTTCAACAAACCGTCACAAGTAAGAAGTGTGAAAAGTCCAAAAATAGAAATGAAAGTAGAATAAATAATAAATTTGGAAAACGGAGCGTTTGCAGGAATAAATGATTTTGTAACTTCTTTTGAACCTCCTTGCTACTTTACAACGCTAGTAGGAAGAATTATGAAATTATTTATCCCAAAAGCGTGAATTGATCACATTGCGTGAGGGCACGACCATACCTTAGTCCGGGGGATTTTGGTGAGTGTTTATTCACTCACCTTTTCTTTATCAAATTAAGGCTTAATAATCCAAAAGCTAACCCAAAATGCCAAAGAATATGTGTTTTTATGATTGTGAATATGCAGGAACGGATATTTCGTAAAATGACGAAAAACAACCGAAAACCGACAAAAACGAGCACGAGAGTGGAACGAGTCAGAAAGTCAAAAGAAAGTCAAAGCTGAGCTCAAATTGTCAAAAGAGATCCTCAGAGTTTGAAGATTTGCAAGAATAACCCTTAATGAGAAAGTTTCATGAAATGACAAGATTAGTCCTCCAAGTTTCAGAAGTTGTCAGATTTAGCCCTTTGAAGACATCTTTCATGATATGACATTTTTGGTCCTTTGAGATTCAGGAAATTACATAAGATACCCTTGGATCACACTTGAGGAACTTGGCAAAATTTACCCTCATAGTTTCAACATTTTCATTTTTGGTCCTTGCTTAATATCAAATCCAAAATCTGAAATTAAATAAAAGCCTTGGTCCAGTCCAAATAACAAATCCAATTACAAATACCAAAGCCCAAATACCAAAAGCATGACCTGAGCCCATCTTCCTCGGTCAAACATTTCATTCCAGGGTCAATGGTCAAACAAGGTCAAACAACAATAAAAAAAAACCTTACCCGCCCCTTTTTATCCCCAATTACCCAGAACCATTAGAACCCTAATTTACCCCCGTACAAATTAACAGCAAGTAAGGACAAATTAGTCAAATCAAGGGGCTTCTAGATGATGTCAGAACTGTCAGAGTGTCAGATAAGCACAGAAGCACACAGATGGAAGACGTGGCGTTCTCTTATTGGACTGAACACCTCATAATCGCTTGATCAAACGGCTCAAATGAATTGCAATGATTGGGTAATGATTGGATGGTGTGGATTGGATCAAAAGAAACACAAAATGCACTCGGATTGCCAGCATGGCATTTGATATCCCAGCTCTCACCTCACAGCTATAAATAGGGACGTTTAGAAGCTCATTGAGTAGTGTAGAATAGGTAGCGAAGCTCTGTTAGATTTTACTCTCAATTTTAGTTGTAATAATTTCCTTTCATTTAGTGTAATCAAATTCAAGTTTAGCTTTAATAAAATTTTAAGTTTCTGCTTAATTCAATTACTTGTTCTTTTGTTATTTTCAAAAGTATTGTTAAATTTCATTTCTTGTTAGCTTTAGTAATCTTTTGTATCAAATCAACTTAACTATTAGTATTTCTTTTCAAAAAGCTATAAAAAACAGAAAATAAAAAAAATATAAAAAAAAATAATTGCATCTTTTAATTTCAGCTTACATTAAGCTATTTCAATAGTATAAAAGCTCATTTTAGCTGTTTAGCTATTGGTGAGCTTGTTTATAGTCTAAATCAGATTCAAAGGTTCACATTATAAAAAGTCAAATTAAGTCAACTGAAGGCAATTAGTGGTGATCCAGTAGTGTTATTTGATAAGTTGAGATGGAATTGGATGATCTCAGCCTATCTAAAGATAGGCAAGCTCAGTGAGCTCCCTCTGTTCTAGCTGAGGGAGAATTACTTTGGTAACTTTCTGATTTTGAGTACTAATTCATTGTATCTGTTTAGATTTTAGTGTAATTTTGTAGTTGTTGTTTATTTGATTTAGTTTGCTATTGTAGTGTAGTAATTGTTGAGGTTGAGCTTGTATGATCCATTAATTCATCTGTTTTGTTAGATCTGTGTTGCATAGCTTTATTAGAATAACTGTCATAGCTGTAGATCTGTGATATTGCATTTCTTTTGGATCTAGTTGTTACTGGTTGTGGATATTGCTTCATGTAGTGATTTGTGACTGATATTGATAATAGTTTGGAGAATTGTAATCTGTTTCACCAATTTAGAGTGTTAGCGACAATATTAGGAGTGTTTGGATAAATTTGATTTGCTGAGATTTAGTGTTAGATAGATGGATATTATTGCATAAATAGTTCATATAGGTTAGTAATATGTTAATATTGCATAAAAACAGTAGTCTAGTGTTATAAAAAGTCAAAGTTAGGTTTCTATTTAGTTAACTGATAGATTTGCTTAAAACAATTAGTGAAATTGGTTTGGTAGTTGCATAATATTCCATAGTAGCTTAATCTAGTATAAAATAGCTTAATACAACAAATTAGGAGTAGAATTAAGCTGTTCAATTTGGCTTTAGTAAATTGATAAAAGTCTCAAATAAGTCAACTGATTCATCAGCCTTGGTTCACAGGCTGCTGAACTTAGGTAATTTGAGAGTAGCAAATGATTGTTATGATAGGGCATTTGTTATTTTTAGTCATTCAGTGTTTCAATAGAGCTTTTGCCCCCATTAGGTTGCGTATTAGTGCTTATTGGAAGTGTTTTTAAGTGACTACAAGTAAGTGTAGTAGAATCAAGTAAGTTGTTTTTAGACAAGGCCTGCTAGCACTCATTTGAGCTTGAATCTAGTATAATTGTGGTTTCTGAGTTTAGTTCAGTGAGAAGAAGTAATATTAATTGATTTTTCATCTCTCGCTTATTCTGATTTGAAATTGCTCATTACTTGGCCTTATTTCAACTGCTTATTATTCTCTACTTGAATTTTTGTGCTACACTTGATCATATTTTGGCATTTCTGAGTTTATTTGAGCATTATACATCTGTGTTGCAAGTTTCATTAAGTTTGGACTCAAGTGCTTATCAATAAGCACTTGAGATAGGCTGTTTTTGCCTTAATAAGCACTTTTTCAACTTATTTTCTTTTCAAATTTTTTCTCCAAGCTTCTTTTAATATTTTATATTTTCTGTAATTTTTTCAGATTTTTCTGAATTGATTTACTATTTTTCTTAATGTTTTTCTTAGTTTAATTTCATTTTTTAATACTTTTTAATAAATAAAAATCAAATAAAAATCAGAAAAAAAACTTAAAAAATCCAAAAATATTGTAGGAAATTCTTTTCTGATATTTTAAATTTTTCAAAATTTATTTTGTATGTTTCACTTTTATTTTACATTTTCTTCTATTTTTAATTCATTTAAAAATACAAAAATAGAAATAAATTCATAGAAAATAAATAAAAATTAAAAAAATATATATTTTTCTTTTTCTGAAAATTCTTTTTAATTGTTTAAGATTTTTTTTTTAAAAAAAT
The DNA here is from genome assembly GCA_030686995.1 of Artemisia argyi. Classification (NCBI taxonomy): domain Eukaryota; kingdom Viridiplantae; phylum Streptophyta; class Magnoliopsida; order Asterales; family Asteraceae; genus Artemisia; species Artemisia argyi. The sequence continues at coordinate 100,642,714 of CM060678.1, forward strand.
TAACATTTGTAGGATAATTTTTAATTGAAAGTTACGTTTTAAATCGTACGTTACGTTTTTTAGAATCACGTTTGAATTTTTGTTTTTAGATTTCAATCATTTGTGCATACATAGCTTGTACATCTTGCATTATTTGTGATTGCTTGTCAGTATTTGAGTTTCTCATTCACTATTTTCACATTACCACTTTTCACGACATGGTTTTCACGAATCGATTTTCAACAATTCCATTCACACCTTCGTTGGGATACGACTCGGGTAATCCGTATTTCTTGCGGATTACTTTGATATATATATATATATATATATATATATATATATATATATATATATATATATATATATATACTATAATTGATTGCTATCATCCGATGATATGGATTACGAACAAAAACACGAAGAAAAAGATAGACTAAAGAAATCATAATAAAAAGAAAATAAAAATCTCACTAGATAGGAATCTAATGAGTAGACCTAATTAAAATAAAAATTAACCTAAGCAATAACTATTCCCCGGCAGCGGCGCCAAAAACTTTGATGCGGGATTGCGGACTCGCAAAAGTTTTACTTCTCAAGGGATCTTGAGAAGCTTGCAATCCTCCAGGCAGTGTACTTGACCGGTGTAGTATAGTGAGTGGCAAGTATCGGGGGATTGATCGTTCTCTAGGGGAATAGTGTCGTTAGGATTGAAAGCTAAATCAACTATGTCTAAAGGTGAAGGATGATTCTTTTTGTATTTTTATATTTTATGAAAGCAATTAAAATCTCGGGTATTTGGAAGATTGGGCAGAATTAGTTGCTAGTCAACTAACCCAAAAACTACTAATAAACAAAATAAAATAAAATAACAAGAAAATAAATGTGATGGATTACTTATAGGAGACAATTGTGTTTACTTAGATTTCACTACTCCCTAGTTATCTTTTACTGATATATTGGTTTGTTACAATTGTTTGATTAAAAGATTGCATTCCTTAATACCAGTCGTGGGGGCGTGTACGTCCTTCCCCAACTCTATGAGTATTTATTTCTTCTTATGATGACACGTTTAGTATCCTACCATAGAATCATCAACAACTACCCATGCATTAAATACAAGCAATAAAACCGTAGTACACATCCAATTACGTTTCTTAAGACATTCAAGCATGTTACTGTATAAGAGATTAGCCAGTTTTCTAACATTAGTCAATCAATCAAAACAATCAATAACAAACCAACAATCAATAATCAATAACTAGGTTTCATTAGATCTAAGCAAACACTAAGAAATCTAAGCTAGCATGTTAATGAAAAGAAAAGATAAACAATTAATCAAACAACACATAGACATATTGAATGATTAATGGAGAACTTATCTTTCAATTAAACATGGAAGAAAATAGGGTTTAAAACCCTAAAGTTGCTGAGAAAGTCATGCTAGGGTTTTTCTCCAAAGTTACACACAAAGCTCCACACCTTAATGAATGAAAATACCAAAACTATATATAGATTTACAACTCTGATGGCGTCAGGTTATAACTTCTGACGCCATCAGATCGCCATGTCTTAGGGTTTCGTATCGCCCAAGAGACCTCTGACGCCGTCCCGTGAACTCTACTGGGTCGTCTCTCTTTAACTTTGTACCTGACGGCCTCAAATATTTTGTACTTGACGCCGTTAGGTGTTAGCTTTGAAAATTCTTCTAGGGCGTCTAGTGTAAAAAATCCATGACTTCTCAGTATAAGGTGACGGTGTCAGCTCCAAAGCCTGACGCCTTCAAGTGCAAAAACTTAACTTTTCTTGGTTTTCTTGTTTTCTTCATTCTTTTGCATAAAAACGTCTGAAAAGCTCCAAAATGCTCCATATTTCAGAAATCATGTCCCAAGTACCTAAAATGACAAAAGAAACAATTTAAGGTAATATTTGACCATAAAAACACGATTAATGGCTTAAATGACCCCCTAAAAGCGTATCAGTAAATCCTTATCAATGCACCGTATCGACAAAAATTGATGCGCCGCTTCTCTTTATATTAACAAATACGAAAACTGTTTTTAATAAATAATTAATGTGTCGTATCTGAAAAACAGATGCGCCGTATGTTTGTTAAAGTTCCTGAAAAAATTTCTGATTAAAAACAGAATACGCCGCAACTAGAGCATAGAAGCGCCATACTCGATGCGCTGTATAAAAATTAATGCCATACGCCGCATCTAGAAAATATATGCCCCATATCATTTGTATCAGCAAAGTGCAGCGACAACAGTTAATGCAGAGAAATAAAAAATTACAAAAATAAAAATAAAGAAAAAAACAGTAAATATGCAAAATATACAATGAATGCAATTTAACTAATACACAACAGAGTTAGTGGTTAGAATCTAAAAACCTACAAATATAGAAATTAGAAAACCTAATTTAAAATACTAATAAAAAACAGATAATTAACAATTCACTCCCCGGCAGCGGTGCCAAAAACTTGATGCGTGTTGTGTCACGTGCAGTATAGAGTGATTTTGCCTATTCAAGTTTACATTTATATTTAGCCGACTTATCCAATGACACACACTAACGAGCAGTGTACCCGATCAATATGTATCTAGTTGTAAGCAGAGTGTCGATCACTAAGAGTGGAATGTAATATCTAGTTAATCTAATCAGTATTTTAATTATACTAAGTCAGCTTTACAATCTAATTTAACGCAAAGGGGGTTTTAGCCTGACAGACTAACACAAATTTAGTTAATTAATTAAACTAATAAAACTAATGAGAACGAAACAACGATAGACTAACACGTAAATAGATAGATAATAGATACAGATAGAAGTCATGTCCTTTTGTTAAGTAGCTTGTCACTTGTTTTATTGCTAGTTGTGGAAAACTAGAGGGGGGGGGGGGGTTGAATAGTTTTACATCAATTTTTATTTTAAAATTTTGTTTTCAAAATCTTTAATACAAGATTTATTGTAAAAAATCTACTCAATTTAAATGATCAATTTCGCTAGTATATGTGTATGTATATATTGTATCTTTTTAGGTTATTTGTAAAAACTTTATTTTGTGAATGAACCTTTTGTTTGAACTTTGTGTGAAATCAATATTAGCATAATATCACAAGCTACAACTAGATGCAAATATATATGAGTATGTAAACAATAAAGATGTAAATAGGATAATGAACAAGAGATGGAAAGATCAAACCAAGACACGGTGGATTTATAGTGGTTCGGCTACAAGGTCTCCTTCCTTGCCCTACTCCACTCCTCGAGTCTCCTACTCGAGAGTTTTCTTCACTAACACAACGAGCTCCCTTTTGGCGGAGAAACCTTACACAACTTTTGCTTACACCGATTAACGACACTAAGCTAAATGTCGAGTCCTAATAGTAGCTAGAACCAATCTCACACCACTACACACCTTCTTCACAACTTATACACACCACTACTACTACACTACTTCTCACACCTTCATAACTTCTTCTTCACAACACAACTATTTCTTCACTACTTCTATTCACGACTACTAACCCACCTATATCTATCAATTACACACCTTCTACGCTTTTACAAATAATTTACACAACACCTAACAATATACACAACTCTTCAATACTTCTAAATAAGATGTTGGGGAAGTATTCTTCTTTTGCACTTTGAATGAGGATTGATAGTATCACTTGAAAACAAGAACTAATATGTTTATGATCAAAGGTTTTAGGAAGGTGTTTTGAGAGAATAAGAACAGAAAGTTTTAGTGCAAAAGGTTAGAAAAAAATTCAGATTTGAACCAGTATTTATAGGCAAAGAATTCTGACATAGGAGCGTATGCCGGCCCCCTTAAAATTAAGGGGGCCGCCCCTTTTAATTAAGGGGGCGCCCACTGTAACGGCCTGATTTCTTTGTCTTTTCTGGGGAAAGTTTATTTGGTGAAAATTTAACTGAATTTGGTTAAAAATTTGAATTCATATATTTATTGTGAAATAAAAATTTTCCTTTAATTACCAAAAGTGTTTTTCTTAAATATATAAAATGTTTATACCATTTTATATAATTTGTAATTAGTAAACAAACCTTTCTTTGATCATAAAATGTATTAGGCACTTGTTTATTCATACCTTAAGTGAATTAGTTGGATATAATGATATTTTGTCACTAAATACTTATTTACGTAATGATTTTACGTTTAATGAATTTATATTTTGTGATCGTCAAAACATAGGGATATCGAGAAATATTAATAACGTTTTTACGCATTATTCATATCAACAAGCTCCCCCTTTTTGATGATTACAAAATCTAAACTCATTAAATTAAAAATTATTATATATGCAATTATTTAGTGAGTTTATATTACTTCTCCCCCTTTTTGTGAACATTAAAAAGGTTGTCCCGAAGCTGGATGAGCTCCCCCTTGATGTGTACTCCCCCTCGTTTTAAGGTTACAAGACAAGTCGAGATATGGAATGCTTGCAAAAATATTTACAACATACAATATATATGCATGCAACAAATATATATATATATATATATATATATATATATATATATATATATAAGGCAAGCAATATAAGCATGGAAGAAAACACTTCATTAAATAGATGAAAATACAAGCAACATACATCCAAGATGCATGAATAATACAACTAATAAACTAAAGCCTTAAGGGCTTACAATCAACCAAAACTCTAATAGAAATGTTTTTCCTAGAGCTTGTCATCAAAATGGTTTAAAAAAATTTATTTTCCAACCATGAGCCATGCTTAGTTTGGGAGGAGCAATGTTGTAGGTGGAGATGATGGAGTTGATGGAGGAGTGTTTGATGTTGATGGTGGTGGAAGTGTGGTTGATGTTGGTGGTGGAGGTGTGGATGTTGTTGGTTGAGGTTGAGGGAACAAGCTTTCAAGGTATAAAAACATGTAGTGGATTTCATCTCTTAATTCAAAGATGATGGTGCGGTTATGGATGCAACAAAGGCAAGTATCACCATGAGCTTCAAGCAAGCTCCATGGGATGGGATTGTAGTTTGGTGGATTGAGTAGTGATGGTGAAATTTGTGCATCAAGAGGTGTGATGGGTGATAATGAAAGGGTGATGTCTAAAGTTGCATTTTCAAGAGGTGGTGGTGGTGGAATTCTTGGTGGAGGTGATAGGTGAGTGTTGATGTAGTCATTGATGGATGATGATGATGGTATGGAAGAGGTGGAGGTTCCATGTGTTGATGGTATTTTGGATGGTGCATTTGGAGCACTAGGAGATGAACATTGAGGTGGTGGTGATGGAGTGGTATTGTCTTCATTAGTGAGATCAATAAAGAGTTGTTTTGGTGGGATGATAACAAGTTTTTGTTTCTTGGCTTTGTTGGAGGTGGTGATTTTTGGTGATGACATGATGAATTGGTTGAGGTTTATGAATATGATGATGATGGAGTGTGGATGAAAGGTGTAAAGGGTTATATAGCATGAAATCATGTTTAGAAGTGGAATTAATTTGAAATTACATTATTAGATTCCAAAATCAGTTTAGTTTTTAAGAGAAATGGTAGCTGGGACTAGCAAAAGGAATCACAAGTTGCAAAAGAAAACAGTGTAAAAACTGTTCCAGGTGGCCGGTCCCCTTAATTCATGGTCCGCCTTAAAATTAAAGGGGACGCCCTTGTTAATTAAGGGGGCCGCCCATCTGGTAAAATCCCAGATGACCAAATTTCAAAAAATTTCTAAAAATGATTTATTTTGGTTTTGTGTTTGCAGCAAGCTCTATTGGAACATTTTATTTTAGTTTTGGTCTATTAGAGAGGCATATATAATCATGAACTAATTATGCAAACATACATAAAAAACAAGAAAAGCATGCATAAACACCAAGCAAATAATATTAATAGAACCTAAGTCACATTTATTGATTATTAAAGTAGATTATGTTAGAAACATAATCATTAGTACAAAGGCATACATATATGTGTAAACATACATGCTTTTCTAGCAAACTACATAAGATATTACTAAGTTGCCGACTTGAGGTCTCTTGAACTTGCATGGGGTACAAAGGTTTATGGTGAATGTATTAGAAGATGGAAACATGGTGATTGGATTTAGTGGTATGATGGTGAGGGATGTGGAGCGGAAGGAGTGGATCTAGGTATGTTATACCTAACTAATGGAGGTATTGGATGTGGACGAGTGAGGAGATATTCGATCCACAAAATATCTTCGCTTAGGTCAAGGATTTGTATTTGGAGAAAGTAGCAACAAGGACAATAGTGGGTGTGGTTGATGACTTGATCCAAGTTAAGGGAGTGAGGTAGGCAATTTGAGTAAGGAGAGGATGGAGTTTTGTGCAAGTTGCGTTGTGCAAGATGCATAGCATTAAGATCACTAAGATCACGGATTTGGTTGATTTCTTCACGGAACTTTTGCCTTTCCGTGGTAATGTGGAGTGAATCATTTGGTGGAGGTGGATGAATTGGTGTTGTGTAGTTGGGGTTGTAGTTTGATGATTGACCAAAGTGATATGGATCGTTGTAGTTGGATTTGAAATGAGGATGTATGATTTGGGATGAAGTGGGATGATTGGCCATTGTGGTAAGGTTTGTAGAGTGGTTCAAAGGAGTGTCCTTGAGATTTAGGAGTGTAGTTGGGAAAGTAGGTATTTAGAGGTGTTGATTGATTACCAAATCCACTTGTTATGACGGATTTGTTTCGAGCGCTTTGTTTCTTTCTCCATCTGGGTTTTTCAGTCATCCTTGCTAGCTTAGAGGATTTTGATTATGGTTTGTTGGGAGAGGTCATGATGGAATGGTTGAACAAGGATAAGTTATGAGGATAGGTATTTATAGTGTGATGATTATGTGTTTATGGAATTTACTAGACAAGTGTGTTTGTGATTTTAGGGAAGTGAGGAATCAAAATAGGGTGAAATGGGCTAAAAAGCAGAAAGCAAACATGGAACCTCGACCATCAGGTGGCCGGCCCCCTTAATTATTGATCGGCCCCTTTAATTTTAAGGGGGCCGCCCGTTATAATTATGGGGGCCTCCCAATGTCTGGTTCCCAGATTGCCAGAAATGGTTTTTGGCAGAAATTATTCCAGAAAGATCTTTGGTTGGAGGTTTGGTTTTGGGCAAGTCCATCTCTTTAGGCAACTTAATCAAGTATTATCTTAATAGAGTATGCAAGTATGTATATAGGTAACTAAGCATATAGTGTCATGCGAAGAAAAACATGTAAAGGGTCAATTTAGCAAGTCATATATTCTAAGGTAACAAACCTAGTAAAAAAGGCCAAGGCAACTAGTGAGTGAGAAGCTAGTGATGGAACAAATGTGACAAAATGACTTATGTCATAGTAATAATTTGTGTCTAGATTTAACATATGTGAAGATGCGATTGCTTCAACTCCTAAAAAAAATTCTAAGAAGCAATCCAAAATCTTCCTGATTTTATTTGTTGAACCCACGATTGTCAAAAATATATATTTAATTATATAATATGACAATTACACGTGTAGTATCAAGTATGATATATGAGAAAACGTTTTTAGCATTATTCAACAATGAGTATAAGAAAAGTTTTTGAAAGGTAGTGTATAATCAAAGAGAAATTTCATAAAGAGGATTTGTAGTAAAGGGGTTTTATTGTTAATAAGGCATTTTAATCTTATGAAAAGCATTTAGTTATGAAAATCCTAAACTTGATTTGAAAGAGCCAAAATGATGTTGAATAAATTGAAGTGAAATACTTAATGATGATTATGACCAAAATTTGATGAAATGTGTTATGAATGACTTACAATATTTATTGCTAAAAATGTGAATAGTTTAGATAGAGTAAGTTAAAAAAAATGCAATGTAAAGTTCTCAATCTTTAATTTTTGTGTGAAGTAGATACCTAGACTCAAGAATGAGGAAAGCAATTTTAGGCAATAATTTATTTATGGAAAATCAATAGAATTTTGTCAATTTGCTCCATCATTCCTAATCCTAAACGCCAGTGATTAAGTCGTACATACTAAAAGGGTTTAGTGAATATATCCGCAGTGTAAATAATACAATAAACAAAATTATCACACGAACATGCAATTAACAATCTTGGAAATTTACGTTATAATAAAAGAGAGAACGTACCTTGTGTCTTAAAGAGAATTAATTCAATAAGACATATGAGAAAGTGAAAAGAGGAAGCAACGAGTACCAAGAGGATCGTAGAGAGAAGGCAATGCAATAGAGAACTCGTAAGAAGAAAACATCAAAGTATCGCAAGCAAGTTCTTGAAGCATAAACACGTGAAGGTTCAAATACAAGTCTTAATAGATCGTCAAACTTCACGTATATGCAAGTGTGCCAATCCACATGATTGAGATACCTAACATGTAAAACAACTTGGTACCCAAAGTCTTATGGGTCCTAGATGGTTAGTTACAACATCCATTGCATTTAAAATGCATATAATATAGATGTTGTTAACAAGTGCAAGAATTTCTTATCAATATGTTTCCATACAATGATAATGTCCTTCTTGTCTCAAGAGATAAACAATTGTTATGATTAGAGTAATTTTCTAAATTTCTCCACTAGGTTTTACAAACTCTATTTGCTTTGATTTATTTGTCAACGTATCATTAGTATTAAATCCTAATCCGGTTTTGTCACCAAAAGCCTTTTGAGTATTAAGTAAGTATATTAATGATTTTGAGCTATTTTCAAATTTAGCAAGTATTTTTCCTTTTTCAAATTTTTCTTCAGTGGATGTTGAAGATTCATTTTTAAACGTGATATTTGAGTTTATGTTGCAAAAACTTTTGAAGTTACTTTCTAATTTTGAAAATTCTAATATGAATTGATCATAGCAAAAATGTTTGGTTCTGGATTGTACCTCATTTGGGGCTTTATATGCTTCACAATCTTCACATGCTATATACCGATCCTCTTCATCTTCCATGTCGCTCCATGTTTCATTAATAATCTTTCTTCGGATTTGGCTCATGTAATCTTCGTCATTAATACCTTCAATGACCATGTTTGAACTAGTAGCACTTGCATTTACATCAACTAAATGTTTGTTTATTAAATTTTCTAGAATAATTAATTCTTGTGCAACATCAAGTTTATCATCTTTGGCTCGACATCTCCATTGATGAAAGTTTAAAAAACATCTCCAAATATCATTTGTTGTTTTACAAACGAATACCCTTTCATATTCAATTCCAGGTAGGGTTTTATAAATCATTAGTTTGGCTTTGGTATTTTTATCAATCTTTGTTTGAAAGTAATTGTATTGTTTTTCAAAATCCGTTTTTGTTTGAATATCACCAATTGAAATGATGTGCCAAAGATCTTGATCTATTGATTTCACATAATTTTCAAATTTATTTTTCCATTCACTAAAATTCTCATTTTCAAAATACGGTGGTTTAAATGTCACTTTTCCTTCTAAATATTTTTCTGTTTCCATAGATCGATTACAAGTTTTAAAATTCAATTTATTTTAAAAATCTTGTTTAACCTGTCTCTGATGCCAATTGTGGAAAACTAGAAGGGGGGGGGGGGGTTGAATACTTTTACGTCAATTTTTATTTCAAAATCTTTAATACAAGATTTATTGTAAAAAATCTACTCAATTTAAATGATCAATTTCGCTAGTATATGTGTATGTATATATTGTATCTTTTTAGGTTATTTGTAAAAACTTTATTTTGTGAATGAACCTTTTGTTTGAACTTTGTGTGAAATCAATTTTAGCACACTATCACAAGCTACAACTAGATGCAAATATATATGATTATGTAAACAATAAAGATGTAAATAGGATAATGAACAAGAGATGGAAAGATCAAACCAAGACACGGCGGATTTATAGTGGTTCGGCTACAAGGTCTCATTCCTTGCCCTACTCCACTCATCGAGTCTCCTACTCGAGAGTTTTCTTCACTAACACAACGAGCTCCCTTTTGGGGGAGAAACCTTACACAACTTTTGCTTACACCGATTAACGACACTAAGCTAAATGTCGAGTCCTAATAGTAGCTAGAACCAATCTCACACCACTACACACCTTCTTCACAACTTATACACACCACTACTACTACACTACTTCTCACACCTTCATAACTTCTTCTTCACAACACAACTATTTCTTCACTATTTCTATTCACGACAACTAACCCACCTAGATCTATTAATTACACACCTTCTACGCTTTTACAAATAATTTACACAACACCTAACAATATACACAACTCTTCAATACTTCTAAATAAGATGTTGGGGAAGTATTCTTCTCTTGCACTTTGAATGAGGATTGATAGTATCACTTGAAAACAAGAACTAATATGTTTATGATCAAATGTTTTAGGAAGGTGTTTTGAGAGAATTAGAACAGAAAGTTTTAGTGCAAAAAGGTTAGGAAAAAAATTCAGATTTGAACCAATATTTATAGGTAAAGAATTCTATCACAAGAGCGTATGCCGGCCCCCTTAATTGTGTGCCGCCCCCCTTAAAATTAAGGGGGCCGCCCACTGTAACGGCCTGATTTCTTTGTCTTTTCTGGGGAAAGTTTATTTGGTGAAAATTTAACTGAATTTGGTTAAAAATTTGAATTCATATATTTATTGTGAAATAAACATTTTTCTTTAATTACCAAAAGTGTTTTTCTTAAATATATAAAATGTTTATACCATTTTATATAATTTGTGATTAGTAAATAAACCTTCCTTTGATTATAAAATGTATTAGGCACTTGTTTATTCATACCTTAAGTGAATTAGTTGGATATAATGATATTTTGTCACTAAATACTTATTTACGTAATGATTTTACGTTTAATGAATTTATATTGTGTGATTGTCAAAATATAGGAATATCGAGAAATATTAATAGTGTTTTTACGCATTATTTATATCAACACTAGTTTTATATGATGAGTATCGTAAACTCTTCTCTCTCGTTAGATCCTAAATATAGGCGAGTAAACTCTTAATGATCGCTTATGCTTATCTTACTTTCTAGACGCTAGATAAGTAAGCGTGGAAGGGGTATGACAGCCCAAGCAAAACACAGCTAGACACAGAGGTTATCAAAGCACATATACAAGTCACCAAAAAAATCATATAAACTTATAATCGATGGAAAAGCAATTTTAAGGGGAGCAGTATGGCGGCCACAAACCCATCAATCCTGATGGATTATAGTTTACTAATACAATAAAACAAAACTATTTAACGAACTAAATACATGCAGAACCATCTTACTGCTCTAAGATCTTCGTTGGAGGTGTGTCTTGTGTTGTCTTGTCGTCTAAATTCGTCTCCTTAGGGTTTTGTTGCACAAAAAATTCGTCTAGGTCTTGGAGTATTTATAGTTTCTGTCAGTGGATAGATGCGGCGCATTAACTAAGTAGATGCGGCGCATCTACTTAACTTCGCGTGGGGTCCAAGATTAATATATTCTTGAATATTCGTACACCGCCTTTCGATGCGGCGTATCTTGAATCTTTATGCGGCGCATGTCCTTCAGCGTATTGGATTGTACCTGGTGAAGTCTTGATAGTGATACGGCGCATGTTGATAATGAGATGCGGCGTATCTGGAGTAGAACAAGTTGGTTCTTCTTAGTTGACCAAAGCTTCATATGCAGCGCATGATAAAATCAAACGCGGCGCATGCTTCAAAGTCAGGCAATGGTCTTTAATCTTTTCTATTCAGCATACTTTTTCAATCTTGATCATTTATCTCTATATTTCGTCCAAAATCACCAAGTTTCACCATTTGCTTGTTTTTACCTGAGAATTACTAAAGTAAACGATTAAGCACCAATTATCATACAAAATATAATAAAACAAGTCAATTAAATAGGACAAATGATGACAATATAATGTACTTATTTGATGTCATCACCTACATATTTATCCATTTCACAAAACCAAACAACCAATGACCGCCACATCATTCTCTCTTTCTTCCACCGTTGACCACCACCTTTAACCACCATACTCCAAAACCCATTTCCCAAACACCCCAAAATGCACCCCTCGTTTCAATCTGATCCTCACTTGCAATAAGAAAAAGATTTCAGGTTTCAAAGATTTTTTTTAAAAAAAATTATCGAACCAAAACCATCTCAAAACAAGATTCAAGGTTTGTTCCCAAGATGTTTTTTTCTGGTTCGGCTTAAGAAGCAAAGACAAGAAAAATATGAACTAAAATCTTACCCGATACACTATCTTCTAGATCTTAACCGAAATTTCCAAATAAATTAATATGTTAGGTAGTTCTTTTTTGTGATTCCAAAATGAAAGAAACACAAGGATAAAAGAGTATTGTATCTTGTTTATCTGTTTATTCAGATAAGAATCATGTTAGGTATAACTTGTGTAGAAAAATTTATTATACTTATGTGTTATTGATACATAAAGTCAAAACTTAAGTCATTTATATTGACGTGATTTTATGAGATGGGTGTGATTCAAATAAGAAAAGTTTGTTTTTTTATCTGTTTGTATAAACATTATTTTTTAGTGGGAAGATGAATAGAGAAAGAAAATGACATAGTAAAAGTCATTGTAGAAAAAAGTGAAAAAAAAAAAAAAAACAAATACATGTTCGCAAAAGTATCTTCATATTATTTGCATGTGAGGTCCGAGATAATGAGAAAAGCTAATGGCATTAGAAAATTTGAACCAACCACGTATATATTCAAAATATTGGGTCAGCGATGCAAGATTTCGAGTTTTTAGATGTCCTATGAAATCTGACACTTTCTGAGGGACTAAAGGTGTAATTTAGTCTCAAAATTAACTACGTAGTAACTAGTTAAAAAGACAATAAAACCCCTACATTCATAAAGTCAAAATACCTATCAATGTACTTTTATCAGCTAACACCACCCAACTGTCTTTCACTTTTCCAACTGAATCCAATTCCTCACGCGCCTTTCCTCATGCGTGGATCTGTAAACTTTCACCCACCAATTACCTTTCAACAACTTTCCTAACAAACAAATTTACTAATAAAATTTTCATTTTCCTTTTTATTTATTGTAAGTATTTATTTTCTCAACCCTAATTTTTCATATTGATCGCACACATTCCTTACAGGTATAAATAATATCCATTAATTAACTATTTAATCAATTTTATAAATTCGTATTAATGTATGTATATGTGTATGTATTCTTATAGCTGTTCAGATCCAGCACTTTTTTTTTTTGACTTTGTTAATTATGTTTAGTTTACGGTTTAATTGTGGTTATAATGATAATTGATTGTTTAATTGAGTGATTTTTTGTTTGTGATTTGACAATGTGTGAGCAAAATGTGGAAAACTTAGGAGCTTAATGATCATATGGTGAAAAAGTTGTTCGATTTTTGTGTCCGGTTACGTTCTTATGTTTTCGATTTTTTTAAAGCGTTAAATGATTATGTGCTAGTTAGCTTTGATTAGGGCTATGTTAAGTTTTATTTGGTGCGTTACATTGGATGTAAGATGTATGCAAGCTAATTTATGACATATTAGAATAATGCTAAGTCAAATTCACCACACATTTGTATAGGGCCTGCTGGTTTACGTTTATGTACATGAACGCAAACCTGTGCAATGATAGTGTTTTTTTCCCCGCTGTTTCTTATGTTTTACAAAGAATATGGAGGGGATGTCATCTTGGTTAGTAATTCAGAATACCATTGTGTCTAATCTTTCTAATTGTTACTTTTTTAATAAAAAGCGCTTGATAAAACTTTCCACATGGAAAGTTTTAAGAAATTCAAAGTGATATATTTGCACTATATACTACTTGTCATTTGTCAACAAGTTGATAAATCTATGTATTGATATTCTCCTTTTCATATTGAACATTGAATAGTTAGGACTCAGCGTAATTGAGTGCTGAAGTTTTGACGAGATAACATCGCAGGAAGGGTCTGTTTGAGCATTATGGACATGGATGATAAACTTGCTGCTAAAGGTGAGAACTTGAGTTTCAAATTTTTGTCGTGCATTTTTAGGAACTTAGACTATCGCAACTTATTATTGCTAAGTTAATTTGCTTAACTATGTTGGTAAGTAAGATTGAGCTGTGATATATTGTACTGAACTATATCGTTGAGTACTTAATTTACTTTTTGAAGACTCGCGGTAAAAGTTGAGATATCTATCTCTATTACCTGTGTTTGAAAAGCAGACTGAAGCACCCTCCATCTATTACAGAGTACCATACTGTTGAAAGTTCCATGAAACTTGACCTTATACCCGGTTCATATTAAGCTGCTGATTGATAGTCTTATCTTTAATGTGCTTAAAACGTTTGATCCTAATTCTATAAAAGCTAAACTTTACCAAAAAAAGGTTGAACTCCACACTATCACTATTCACTGCATCAACAGAAGACATCATCAATCAATGGTCATCCCCATTACAGTTAACAATGTTTAGTAGTGAGAGCATTTTTACATACAAGACAAAATTAAGGACATGGATAAACATGGCAAGGCCTAAGAGTCTTCTCACTAAATAACGGCATACCGCATAATGTGATGGTTATGACATTTCAAAAGATTTACATCTAAAGATTCTTTTCATCACAACTAGGTGTCCGTAGTTCTCTGCTTATGATCATCACGAGATTCATAGATTAGCAAGTTGCTTTATAGGATGAGGACTGTCATACAATATACAGTGCTCTCAAGAAGTCAAGATTAATTTTTTCTTCCTATATTCATATAGCTTGTCGTCATGTTTGAAGTAACCATTTCTAGTGGATCAATGGGATATCTGAAAGTTGGTTGTTTAAGTAAATTAATGTTTATAAAAAATTTACAAGTTAATAGGCTAGTGCTAGACCATGTGGTGGCGAAACTTAGATGTCAATGTGCATATCATTTTACATTGGCCTTGTTTTCAAACAAATATGACAACATAACGCTGTATTAAGTGTGGCTATATACTGAAACTTGTGGAGGCTGCTATATGGTTATTTGATTATTAATATCAGACCATATCATCTGATAGACTTGCTACTATATCACAGTAATCGCTATGGTATGAGGGGCAATCCAGAGTTCATATGCCATTATGATCTTTCCTGAAGAAAGGATATCTCAATGATCTACAATAAAGATTGGAATTAATAATAATCCATTCAGAGAATAAAAGGTACATTGTTCCCGTGTCTTATTTTTGGATTTAGTTCAATAAACAGACTATTATAAGTTTATAACGCATGCCTTAATCTGATGGAGCTTGCTTCCTTTTTCTCATTGCAATCTAAAATGCCTTTTAATGCTAAAAAACGGGTACCATAAAAAGTAGAACTTTGAGGTTATAGCATGTCTTTATTAGCCTTTTTCTTTTAAGTGTTCTCTTCCATCCTATGAAGTATTATCATGCTATGTTTATAACCATGATAAATACTGGTATCTTTGATCCTACTTTAAATAGATTAAAATCTTGAGCAACAAGTGGTCAAGATAATTTTTCTATATAAAATATGACAGGGCACCAATTCCTTCAGTTTTTACTATCTTTTAGTCCCATGTATACACGGGTTGTGCAAATGTATCATGTATGTGTAAAATATTATTATATGAATTTTATTTGTAGGCTTCTATATGACTCTTTGTCACATCCTTTTTTAAACAAAATCGTTTCTTTTGATTCCGGAATCCTGGATTTGAAGTACTTCATGTGCTTGATTTTATTTTTAAATTAAAGTTGTGATCTCTATCACATGATGACCTGAAGATAGATTACAGCATACCACTTCATGTACTATCTGCTGAAAGACCTCAACAACTAAGAGCCTCAAATACATCAGTTACAAGAATTTCTTGTAAAAAGGTATAAGCTCAAATAGTAGACAAATATAGGTAGCTATGTGGTGGCTTCTAGAAAACAGACAATCATAGAATAAACAAAATACATATGAGTACTTGAACAGAAGTATATGTGAAGAGCGGGTATATTTGTGCAGAATCAAAAGAAATGCTTTGGTTTGACTATAAATTTTCAACAAATAAGTTCTCAGCAATTATGACATTTTTTTGGGTTACCTGGGTTTCTGACTCGACATTGCGAGCCAACTAATCCCGGGGCGACTACCCTTTTGGATAACCCGGATTTGACGCAGGTGAACCTTCGTGGCCACAAGGGGACTAATTTTCTCCCCGTTGAATTCGAACCCTTAACTCCACTTTGGAAGGCTGGTATTCTTACCACTAGGTCACCCCTTGTGGTTAGCAATTATGACTTTTCATCATTATTTGCTTGTAAATCCTTTTGTATTCGTTATCATCAAATGTAACATTTATATCTCAAGACAGCTGCCAATGCACTAAACACAGTAACTTAAACATAATGCTAAATGACAAAACAAATGTTACATCCCTAATCTGACACTTCACATTCTACTCATAACATACCTTAAGATTTTATTGGAAACAAATGTACAAAATTATCTGCTCTAGATGAGCAACGTATATAATTTATATATTAGAACAGCCAGGGCGGTGCCATAAATAATTCCAACCGGTGCAAATTTGGGAGTGCTTATCTGATGAGATTTGGGTCTTCGGGCTCATAGGTTCAAGTTATCTGTGTTTAATGTTTTTTTAGGCGCAATAAGTACACTAATCGTGTGTAAAACTATACCAAAACCGAAAAATCCCATGTGAGCTCTCTCAAACCAAAAACAAAATTGGATATTATTCTATAGGTATATAAAAACATAATTATGTAGTACTCACAGAAAAGAAGTGATGAGAAAAACTCATATGAACAACCAAGAACTGGGAACATACACTTGTGTTCAGGGTTTAGGGTTCTAAAAGGCGCGACTTAGCAGTGCTAAGGCGCGAGGCATGGCCTCGGCATTACGAAACAGAACAAGGCGTCTTCTTAAGGCGTGGCGCGTGATGAGGCGCGAAAAGGGGCATCTTAGCGCGAGGCGTGGCGCCTTATTTTGAAGCTTTTAAAGGATTTACTAGTATTTGGGCTAGAATTACCGAATTACTAATATAAGGGACTTGGCTTGAGCATAACTTTATAAATCAATTTCAAGTTTTTAACTTATTTCTACGGTTCTACCACTCATATAACGAGTGAAGAAAGTTTTGACGACTACTCTGATGAAGAAGGTTGTATTTAAAGAAATGACGAAAAATGCAAGGATATTTTAGTTTTTTGAGTTTATATCTTATGTATAACGCTTTTTGTAAACTTGATGTATTATATATATATATATATATATATATGTATGTATGAAATATGATATAAATATATAAATCTATAAAAAAAATTTATGCCGCCTTGAGTCACGCTTTAAAAGCCGCCGTAGCTTCGCTATGGCTCGTAAGGCTTGAGGCTTGGCTTTGCCGCCACGCCACGCCTCACGCTATTTATAACCTTGCTTGTGTTATAATATTTCATTTCTCTTTTAATTTGTTATTTACATCATTTGTGTTTCTTAGTTTTTATGGGTTTACTTTTAGCCTACCCTACCTAGTTTATAGATGAGTCTGTGTTGTGCCGAATTGAACTTTGATTATGAACATGAATGGTATAGTGTTGAATGGATACTTGAGGTAAGTCAGCTTTGTCAGTATCTTGGTTTTAGGATCAGCACTTAGCCTACAAATTGCTTTCCCCGTGGAACAGTCTAATATTCACCTTCACCTAGTAACCAAACTTTCCTATTTGCATGATGATTTTCATTAAGCTTGTTGTGAAAGTACTGTGCAAATTGGATACAGTATATTTATGATCTAAGTTGGTGGAATTTAGGTTGATGTTTTCATTGCCTATATGTATTTTGAAATAAGATCATTATTATTACAAACACCCGGTTAAGTGTAGTTTGGAATAAGATCATTAGCGTTACAAACACATGGTTTGAATCTAGTTTCTTTTCAAATATCCGGAACTAATCTAAGCCCAAGCTTTGGTTAAATGGGCCTGATATCTAACCTAATTATACAAACACCCGGTTAAGTGTAGTTTGGAATAAGATCATTAGCATTACAAACACATGGTTTGAATCTAGTTTCTTTTCAAATATCGGGAACTAATCTAAGCCCAAGCTTGGTTAAATGGGCCTGATATCTGACCTAATTACTTCCATAATATCTATATAATGGTTGTTGAGGCTTTAGGGCTAAGATACAAAACCCTAAGAAATCATAGGAGCACTGAGGGAGCGCCTCCCTTTTTGCCCTTAAATAATCATCTGTTTTCTCTTTGTATTATTGCTAAGAGTTGTAGCTGGATTTCGTCGGTGTGCTTATATTTGATTTTTTGAAGTACTGTAAGAAAATTCATTTTCCTATTTTTTTTTAAACCAGATTTGTGATCAGTTTATGAATTTAGAGATATCCTTCGTTGCATTTCATACGCAATATTTTCTTTACCTTCTTATTTTGACGATGTTCTTCAACTTATCTATTGCTTTATTAACTTCCGTATTTGTATGAAATTGATATTTTGTTGCTATAATTGGATTGTGTTGTATGTTATGTAGTGTAGGCTCTAGATTCTGATATCTGATAAGCATAAAGATGGAATCCCATCTTCAACTGCAGTCGAGTATGGATCTCCAAGCAGGGATTTTATGATTGTTTTAAAAACAGTAATAATCATTTAGATTTACTTTTAACTCTTCTCAAATAGTCAAGAGTGACATGTTAGAGCAAGTGATGCCCAGTTTTCCAGTATTCCCAAATTTTATGATATGGTTTCACTCCTATAAAATACATGCGTACTTTTTAATTATTATTAGTTCTGTTATATTCAATCATAGGTAGGGATTCATAGTTTATATATTTCATTTGATTTGATTATATATAAAAGGGTCTTATGGCATAATTCGGTTAAAGCTTTGTCGGTTTGGGATTTTTTTTCTATACTTTCTTTATGATAGTATTATAAGATGTGAACCGTAGGATTGTTTTTCATCTGTTGAGCAATATAGAAACTAAATAACAATGTACTGTTGTAAATGCTAAGTTGTGTGCTACGGGAAGGTTCTTAGACTACAATAAGTTCCCAAAATATTATAATATATGAATTTGCTTGAACTTGCAAGACATGAAGGAGCTTCTCTTGTCCGAGGACATGACTTCATATAGGAATGTGTGGAGAGATAGGATTAGAATTTGCGGGTAGTTCGGGCTAGGTGGTAGGTGGTAGCCTTTGCGTCTAGGTCCTTTTAGGCTTCTCTTTATTGCTTTGCCTCTTTATATTTTAGGTTTCATGGTTCCTTTGCTTTTTCCTTTAGGTTTTTTAGGAGTCTAGATCTATTTTTCCTTTTGCTTTGCCTTAGCTTTAGGCCCCTTTGCGTTGACCTGCTTTGTTTCTGTGCTGCTCTCTTTGGTCGTGGTTTTTCCTTTTATGCCTTTTGCTCCCTTTTCTTTGTTTGCTTTGCCCTCTTGCTTTATGCGTTTTGCCTGTGTTTGTTTTGTCATGCCCCATGTCTCTTTCGCGCTGTGCCTTTTCCTCCTTTGTTTCTCATGCGGTGTTTACTTTTTATTGTTTGCGTCCTTTTTCTCTTATGTTGTTCCTTTTTCGTTGGTTCCTACCTTTTTGCTTTGTATGTTTGTTTGCTTGTTTTGCCTTTTGTCTTTTGATTGTTTATATGCTCCTGCGGTGTTTGCTTTTATTTGTTTAGGTCTTCCTTCTCTTATGTTCCTTGTTTGTTGGTTCCCTGCCTTCTCCTTGCTTGATTGTTTGCCTATCTTTTTCTTGTTTGTCTTTTGATTGCTTATACTTGTTTGTTCTCTTGCTCCTTGCACTTTTTCCTGTTCTCTCTCACCCGCACATTTGCACCTGCCGGAGGTCTCCCTGAAACAGTCTCTGGTTTATCCTAGTGTAGGGGTAGGATCTGTCTACATTCTACCTCCCCCATACCTCGCTCTGGCGGGATTGGGTATTGTTGTATGTATTTGCTTGAACTTAACTGTAATGAAAATAACAAATCTCACATGTTCATGAGAATCCACTTCTATAGGTTTTCACCGTTCTGGTATTTATCATCCATGTTCTTTTCATTGTCTCTTTAGTTCTTGTTGTACCTTTATTTTTTTCTCATCTCTCTGTGATAAAATAATGTATCAGTCTAGTCAATGCATCTTTGACTTTATGAACATCTATTTGTTTGTTCTTAAAATGTATACATTTTGTTTTACGAAGGTGGGGGGTACTCAGATGATGCTTAAAGAAGTCCAGAGGTATTTGTGAAGTCTGGGCATCTCTTGTGTATTTTCTTTAATAAGGAAAAGCAGTCAGCTTCATCAAGAAATATGAATAAGAAACCAATAAAGAATCAGGATTCCAAAAAGGTATCCCCCAGTCCCAAGAGCCAGCCTTCAAGAAAACAAAACAGGAAAGCGGAAAATCCTATCCGAATCCCACCAATCACTGAGCCATGTGCTGATTCTAAAAGCTCTAGCACATGGGTCTGCAAGAACTCTGCCTGTAGAGCTGTGCTTTCCATTGTTGACACCTTTTGCAAGAGGTGTTCATGCTGCATTTGCCATTTGTTTGATGACAACAAGGATCCTAGTCTTTGGTTGGAATGCACATCTGATTCTCCTTTAGGAGAATCATGTGGCTTATCTTGTCACATCGAGTGTGCCCTCAAGCGTGAGAAGGTAGGCGTTGTTGATCTTGGCCAATTGATGCAGCTCGATGGGAGTTATTGTTGTGCGTCATGTGGTAAAATTTCAGGGATACTTGGGTGCGTATTTGTCCTTTATTTTATTGTTTTTAGTTCAATGAAAGTAAGCGATTGGACTTGAGTCTAATGTAGAATTTCTTATTCCCTTTGTCGGGTATTAATTATTGTAGATATTGGAAGAAGCAGCTGGCTGTTGCTAAGGATGCCCGGCGTGTTGACAGCCTGTGCTATAGGATATATTTGAGTTTTAGGCTTTTAGATGGCACATCAAGGTTTCAAGAACTCCATGAAATTGTTAAAGTTGCAAAGACCAAATTAGAGACTGAGGTGGGCTCTCTGGCTGGGGTGTCAGCTAAGATGGCACGAGGCATTGTAAGCAGACTTTCTGTTGCTGGAGAAGTTCAAGCACTGTGTAATGCTGCTATTCAGAAAGCAGATGAAGTGTCTGCCACACTTCCTGGTGCAAGCCTGGATGGCAAAGGTATCCCCTCGAACTTGGGTTGAGTTTAAACTTTAAATATGGCACGATGGCAGGTGGGGTGGGTTCCTAACAGGTCAAATGGGTTCAGATTGAAAATAGACATTTTTTATAAAGATCTAAACAGTTCTGGTCAGTTCACTCTCAAACCTTTTTTGTCCATTTAAAAAAATATTTAGATACATTGTTCTATGTGTTTGTTATGATGACAAAAACTATATAATCACAACAATACTCTTAAATGTTTTTTAAGAGGTTGTATGCTGAGTAGAATTCTGGCAGTTTTTAACCAGTTTGACCTGCTCCCCTTTTAGCCATTAATATTTATTTACCCCGTTTGAGATACAAGACGACCTAAATCGATCTATTCGTAGGTAAATTTGCCAGTTTTCTCATAACCGCAATAATAAATTTCCCTTTTGCAGAAGGTTCAGTCCCTGCAGCATGCAAGTTCATCTTTGAAGAAGTGACGGCTACTTCTGTAGTGCTCCTTTTAAAAGAACTATCTACAGCATCCTCCAATGATATAATTGGATTCAAGTTATGGTACTCTAAAACAACTGAGGAGACGCATACAAAAGATCCGGTGTCAGTTTTCCCTAGATCTAAGAGTAGAATACTGATTTCCAATCTGCAGCCCTGCTTGGAGTACTCCTTTAGGATTGTATCGTACACCAAAAGCGGTGATTTGGGTCACTCAGAGGCCAAGTGTTTCACCAAGAGTGTAGAGATACTTCACAAGATCTCTGGTGATGCCATGGCTCCACATGATGAGGGAACCTTGGGTACCAAAGATGTTGAATCTGACTCAGGATTCAAAGTCCGTGACCTTGGGAAGATTCTGCGTCTAGCTTGGGTTGAAGAACGTGGGTACTTGGAAGATATTTCAGGTGCAGATTTGAGTAAGCTTGGCCAGATGGTGAAACCCAAAACTTCGAAAGTTGATGGATTACCATCTTCTTCACGTGGGCTTGACTTAAATGTCGCTACAGTACCTGATTTAAATGAAGAGTTAACTCCTTCAAATGATACCTCTAGGGATGAAGATAATGCTGTTGCAGATCATGGTAGTGGTGGATCTGAAAACTGGGCCCATCAGGGGGCCAATGGAGAAGTGCCTGCTGTTGATTCTCAGGCTGAGGTGTCACGAAAGAGGCCAGCTAGCACAGACACTTATGATTGTAACAGTGCTTTGGTAAACATCTCACCCTTTCCAGCCAACAAAGGAGGACCTGCTAACTTGGATGAAAACTTCGAATATTGTGTGAAGATGATCCGTTGGCTCGAGTGTGAAGGGTACATTAAGCAAGAATTTCGATTGAAACTCCTAACGTGGTTTAGTTTGAGGTCAACTGATCAGGAACGTAGAGTGGTCAACACATTTATACAAACACTCATGGATGACCCGAGTAGCTTAGCAGGACAGTTGGTTGACTCATTTGCTGATATCATAAACAATAAGAGGCCAAAAAATGGGTTCTGCAGTAAGTTGTGGCATTAATCAAGAGGGACAGAGCTGTCATTTCAACTATTATCAGATTTGTGGGGATAAGTTATTGCTGATATTTAGCTCCATTTTTTATATCTCGAGAGGGCATCTCATAGTTTCGTAGCCATTCAATCCATTTATCAACATTTTCGTCATTTTACATTAATCTTATTTATTTCATACATTTATGTACCGGACAAATCTAGTTGATTTCATCTTCTGTTAGTAACAGAAGTTTTATGAATGCCCAATTTCTTTATCTGATTGTTTATCTAATATGCTCAAGTTCTGTTATTATTCACATTATATATAATACTCTAACTTTAACTTCTTGTTTGAGTATATGTGACATGAGTATATGACTATTTACCTTTGTTGTTTAGATGGTCAGACTAACTTGTGGAGTTGCTTGTTACTGTAGTATTTCCATAACTGTATTGTATAGGGTGCTGGTAATGGTGGTGGTTCGTGGTCGTGATTAATACAAACAATTAGAATGTATCTTTTCGGTTTTGTTACAGATTAACCTAAAGCTATAATATAAATATAAAAGTTAATGAAAAAATATTCTAAATAGAATTATCTTTCCTTATTATCTTATCTGAGTTGTTTATTTTACTCATAATATATAAATCATATTTTTTCGCAACATAGAGATATTTTCCATTACACAAGCAGTTGCTATAAAGACTTGCACAATCCTAGTCTGAATGTTATAGTGGTAAACATATTTGAAAGATTAAAGAAAATAAATGACAAAATTTAAAAAGTTTAGGGGCCAATCGGGGAAAAAAGAGTAAAGCTAGATAACGAATAGTAACCAGAAAATCCAAAAATAGCCCATAATGAGAAAAATATTTTGTAAATGTGAGGCTCACATAACTCACCACACTCCCTTCATCCCTCCAATCCACACAGTCAGTCACAGTGTGTGAAACATGAGGCTTCTTCTCCAAGCTCCAGCTTCTGTCTATGCAGCTGCACAATGCTCTAAGCTTCATTCCTCAGGTACCCTTTCCAATGAGGCCCCGCGTAAAATTCAGTTTAATAACAAAAACGGGGCCTAAAATCGAAAGTAAATAATTTTCTAAAGAGATAAAATGAGAAATAATCGTTTTCAAAATTATTCGGCTAGCAT
This sequence comes from Artemisia argyi, assembly GCA_030686995.1. Lineage (NCBI taxonomy): Eukaryota > Viridiplantae > Streptophyta > Magnoliopsida > Asterales > Asteraceae > Artemisia > Artemisia argyi. The sequence continues at coordinate 100,666,449 of CM060678.1, forward strand.
TTTCAATGCAACTTTTTAAATCAAAGACCTATAGACTATAGTCACTTTTATAGAATATATATACATATCATATACGGAGTAAAATTTTTGAGGCCCCTATAATAGAGGCCATATGCGACAGCACACCTCGCACATCCTCATATACAACTCTGTTTCTAAGCTCTAAATACAAGCTTATGTGATAACTAAACATAATAATATATTGTAACCACTAACCACCTAGCTTTTAATTTTTAGGAGCTAATTGTCACTCTTGAACACTTACTTGAAGTAAAGTTTAACAAATATTTAGAATATAATTTCATATATCGTTAACATTTTGATGTTGGAACTGAAACTTTAAAGTTTGAGACAAACACTTTTGTTGAGTTTATATAAAATTACAGTTGTAGGTGTGAAGTTTCTGGATAGACGACTCGCGATTAATGATTCGATATTCTCTGGATATAATGTTAGAAGAAGGAGATTACATGGTAGGAGAAGTAGTGTGAACTCTGTTTCGGCTTCAGCGGCTTCTCTTGAAGGTCTGTGTGGTTTCTCATCATTATGTATGTGTTTGTGGAAATTAATCAAGTGCATAATTGTTGATATACTTTAAGGGGTAATTACCAAAATAGACCAGTCGCCCACGACTTAGCACTTTCTAGACATAAAATTTTCAAAAGTCCAAAATAGACCGGGCGACTGGGCAACTTGTACAACTCAACCATTAGTCGACAAATGTCCACTTGTGATATGTGAATTAATCTTTTTCGATTTTTGAAGGAAAACACGTGTCAAACGCAGACACGAGTTGCCCAAAAAATGAGTCGCCCTTGGTCAATTTTGGACTTCTGAAAATTTTAGGTCTAGAAAGTGATAAGTCGTAGGGCGACTGGTCTATTTTGGTGATTTTCGCATGATTTAAAATTTAATCATTAAGATTCATTTCTGTCACTTATGGTAATGTGTAAGGCAAATGACTGTCTTGGTTGTAAAACTTCTGATTATCCAAGTCAGCATCAGAATCGGTTTTTAGTGACTGACTTGATTATTGGAACTAGTCTAGAGAAATTGTGGTTGTATATTGGAGTTAACTGAGAGGATATTTGAATCATATAATGGATCTTTTAAGATAGAAAATCATCTTCAAATCTACTGTTTTGTGTATGCGGATCTGTTACCTGTTGGCAAGTGAAACTTAAATTTCCTTTCACTAGTCGCTATAAAATGCTCAATTTATGGGCCTTTTTGCTTGGCACAAACTGATACCATAAACAATGCGCTTCTCATGTGAGTTAAGAGATATGGACTGTTGTGCCGCATAAAATACTATTATCTATGACCAAATGCATCATAACTTGTTTTTAAATTCGAGTCTTTGGCATATGAAAGCTTCATGACAAGAGAAGGTTAAATAGGATTAGTGAATGGCATGAAATGGCAGTCATGTCCAATCTTGAAGTTCCGTGCATTGAGATCGTCTGTGCCGGAACTCGAAAAATAAACCAGCTTACTGTGTTTATAGGTTAGGCAAAGCCAAGTTCCATGATTATAAATTCGAGTCCGAAGTTTGAACTTCAAAATTTACACTTGCATTGTATCCGAATTGCTCTTCCTATCCCAAATAGCTCTTCTTGTTATACAGCATGTGGCCATATCAAACAGCCTAAATGGATGCACATATTTTAAGCTTCATTTCTGAATTTTATCATCTGCTTGTAACGCGCAGATGCATTATATATTATTCATTTGTTTTTTATCCATTCATTTTATGTATTGTTCACCTAATATGCGTATTTTACTGTGTTCTTTGTAGCTGATGCTTCGTCTTTATTGACCATGGAAGCTGAAAACGATGTGTTAAAAGCCTTGTCACAGATAATTGATCCAGACTTTGGGACCGACATTGTCTCGTGTGGGTTTGTGAAGGACTTGGATGTTGATGACATTTCAGGGGAGGTATTTTAGAACCGGATGTGATGAGTTAAATTGACTATGTAAAGATTTGTGACCTTACTCAGCATTCAACTTCGTATCTCAGGTTTCATTTCGTTTGGAGCTCACCACACCAGCATGTCCAATCAAGGAAGTGGTAATCAAATCATCTCCCTTTATAAGCATCTGAATTATAGGTCATTCTCCAAAAGGTTTAAATCGGTGGGGAAACCCTGACCCCGTGCACCCCTTTTGGGTGCCGACTGACCCTTCCCCAAGGAGGCAAGGACCTAGCCCCAGGCAATGAACACCTGTTCCAGTGACCCTTTAGGCAGAAGTTGGGATTGAACCGATGACCTTATTTCTCCAAAAGCCCTCCTTGACCAGTAAACTGGATGTTTGCGGTGGGGGATTGATATCATTAGAGCAATGTTATTCTAAAGAATCACCGTTTGTTCTGTCTAATTCAACTTTTTTGGTTCAGTTTGAGAAGCAGGCCAATGAGGTTGTGGCAGCTCTTCCTTGGGTCCAAAACGTCAAGGTGACAATGTCGGCGCAACCTGCAAAGCAGATTTACTCAGCACAACTTCCTCCTGGCTTACAGACAATCTCAAACATAATAGCTGTTTCAAGTTGCAAGGTCACAAACTTTCCGATATAGCCTTTTCTGTTATTTGCATTAACATTGTTTTATAGTGTTACATTTCACATCGAAATTTACTCCTTCAGAAGTAATTCTGTTCCTAGACAACTTCTTTTTCCTATGACTTTGATAAGAGTAGTTTCCCCTAATGCCCAAGGCCCTTATGCATTACAGGATGTAAACTGATGCAGTGATACATGTTTATACACGAATGGCAAGGGCACTAGGCCACTAGTTATTGATACTTAATGAAGTTAAAGAAGCACACAAAATCACTTCAGCTACCGGATAATAAGAATTTAGTAAATGAACTACTGAGGACTAAGTTTTAAGAAGTTACTGAAGAAATTTAAAAGGTTTGGCAAACTATAGGAAGACTAGTACTAGGCTTCCCTTTCGTGAATGATCTTTGGTTAAGAAGTTTAAAATACGAGATGGTGGAATCATTTTTAATGCAATCTCTTTGTTCTAACGTACAAGAAAATTCCCAAACATCGAAGGTCTACATAATTAAGTAGATTCTGCATTAGGTAAACATTTTGAGACTAAGAACTTTATTGGTATTTGAAATTTAGTTGTTCTACCAGAAAAATATCCAAAATGATCGGATGTACCAAGATGATAGTAAAGAATACTACCAAGGACAAAGTATCCTAGACTAATCTGCAAAATGAATACTGTTTTTGCTTTACTGTCATACGTCTTTGTAGCAAGAAAGGTTTAGATACATACTATTGCTAAAATAACAGATACATACTATTGATAGACAAATAATTTTGTAATCATGTAAGTTTTGTTACATTTGGGTGATTCTATACATTTCTATCAACTGTAGGGAGGTGTGGGCAAATCGACTGTAGCTGTAAATCTGGCATACACTTTGGCTGGCATGGGTGCTAGAGTTGGTATCTTTGATGCTGATGTTTATGGTCCTAGTTTGCCGACTATGGTCTCCCCTGAAAATCGGTTGCTTGAAATGGTAAGCGGTTTTGTTGTTTAAAACTATTTACACACACACACCCCAAAAGTTATAGTTCCTTCTCCTGCCCATCATTCCTTTTTTGTTGTCTCTAAAATCATTTGAAAATTGTTTACTACCCTTCCAATACGATTCATACCCAACATTTCACAGTTTAAAGGGTCTAACAGTTGTGGCTGTAATGTAACATTACTGATCCGTCCTTTAGCAGACATAACTATATACACCTTTATAATGTTAATGAAAAACAACTTCTTAATCTGGTCTGGCCAAAGAAGGAAGCATTGAAAAGAGTATGGCTCTATAGATTAGTCTACTTATGATATGCATCTACTCCTATTCTTTAGAACCCGGAAAAGAAGACCATTATTCCAACAGAGTATATGGGAGTCAAGATGGTATCCTTTGGATTTGCTGGACAAGGACGTGCAATAATGCGAGGTCCAATGGTTTCTGGGGTCATCAATCAACTACTGACTACTACAGAGTGGTATTACATTCTTCCTATGTACCTAAACTTTTAAAAGTAACTACAAATAACTAGATTACTGTCTACTACGTACTATTATTATAAAATGAAAGGTGTAGAATATGACTATAATTGGTTTGGGAGTTGTCATGATGTCAATATAAAGTACATGTTTATACCAAAGGGCTTGTGTCCTAATGGTACCCCATGATGTGTGAGAAGCTCCACAACCAAATGGTTGTGGGTTAAAGTGCTGCTTAGGACATGTGAGATAGATTTGTGGTGTAAATGTTGTGAGGTAGTTAAAATTGCCGTTCTATTAAAAAAAAAAAAAAAAAATGTAACATGTTTATTCTTTCAACATCTGTCTTTTTGTTTTGCTACTTGCATCATAAAATGCTTTGAGGGCAAGCGTTTCGGTTTCATTTTGGGAAATGCTGCACCCAGCACAAATATGTCCATCACAAGCATCACAAATGCACTTTGATGCTTGTATTGAACTACTTTAATGTTTATCGGTCACATGTATTGTGCGCCATACCAAATTTATGTTATGTGTAGCATTTACCGTTCATTTATTAGAGCATTCTAATAGTTAATTCGGGAATCTATCAGTTCTACCTCATAAAATGAGTTTAGACCTAACAAACAAGGGTTGAAAATATACAGGGGAGAGCTTGATTATCTTGTTATTGATATGCCCCCTGGAACTGGTGATATTCAACTTACCTTATGCCAGGTTCTGCTTCTAATACCTTGCATTTTATTTACCATATGCTAAAATTTTCAAAGGAAATGTGCTTGATAGAGCTTCATTAAAGTAGTCCAACTCGTAACATTTTCTTTGCTTATAACATGCACTCACAGGTGGTCCCACTAACTGCTGCTGTGATAGTTACTACTCCCCAGAAGCTTGCATTCATTGATGTTGCTAAAGGAGTCCGTATGTTTTCGAAGTTAAAGGTTTGTTCTCCCTGAAAGACACGATTCAATATCTATCTGTGTATGTAAGGATCTGCTAACCTTTGTACATGCTGTCAGGTACCATGTGTTGCTGTTGTTGAAAACATGTGCCACTTTGATGCGGACGGAAAACGGTTTTACCCATTTGGTAGAGGATCTGGCTCACAAGTAAGGAATCCTTAATACTCTAAGTAGCTGTATTATGATTGAAAATAGATCTTGATATTAATCATATTATATAGAGACATATATATGATATTTAAAAGTAAAGTTACTCGAATCCTTTGACTTAATGACCAAATAGTCTTATATATATCCATGTCAACGAGATATAAGCATGTTCACTCTAAACAGGTTGTGGAGCAGTTTGGAATACCTCATCTGTTTGACCTTCCCATCAGACCAACTGTAAGTAATATGTGGTTACTTGTTCCTATTATAATAACAGATGCAAAAAAATTTGTCAATTTATAGTCAAGTATTATCTGCTTCACATACATCTTTCATACATTCGTCAGGAGTATAAAACCAAGTCTTATGTGTAGGCAAAGTTTGATGTCAGCCTCACACTAATATTCATATGCATTCATACTTTCTTGAACTATTCGTAAGATGTCTATTAATCTGGTTATTTTGCACTTTGACAGCTGTCTGCTTCCGGGGATAGTGGAATGCCCGAAGTGGTGGCTGATCCTCAAGGCGATGTTGCTGAGATATTCCAAAATCTAGGAGTTTGTGTGGTACAACAGTGTGCAAAGATCCGCCAACAAGGTATGACAATATTTTCATTTCGGTAAATGAAAATTTTCCATTTAAATGAGCAACACAAAAACACTTCCTCGTGTATCTAAAAAGTACCAAATTTCATTTCTAGTTAAGGTGGAACAGAACATGATAATCTTGTAAACTGTTTTTCTCTTTTCAGAATTACCAAGTTTTGCATAACTTGATTGGGGAAAGTACTACAATTTTTCATTAAATGATGAGAATTGTGTGAATAACAGTGTGTTTCGTAGAGCTACCAGAACATGCTTAATATAAAAAATATATTTCCTGGCTTAAGCAGCACGTACTTGTATTAATAGGACAGTCATCTTTCTTTTCAGTGTCAACCGCTGTGATGTATGACAAATCTATTAAGGCAATCAGGGTGAAAGTGCCTGATTCAAATGAAGAGTTTTTGTTAAATCCCGCAACTGTTAGACGAAATGACCGTTCCGCCAAAAGTGTGGTATGTACTCTTTAATATACTGTTAATTTCAGAAATCTTTGATGAGCATAATTGTATTGAAAGTTATAACTATTGATAAAAATGAAACAGGCTCTAATTAGTTTAACCATAATGTCCAAACCATCATCTTGATGCTATTTACAATATCATTTTCCTTTTTTATTGGTCGATAAATTTATATTTGTCTTGGACAGGATGAGTGGACTGGTGAACAAAAATTGCAGTATGGTGATATTCCAGAAGACATAGAACCTGAAGAAATTCAACCCATGGGAAACTATGCAGTTTCAATAACATGGCCAGATGGATTTAGCCAGGTACCTCATTTTTCTGATAGAAAACGTTTAGACCTATTCATGTCATTTTACATGGGAGTATGGGACCCACTATGAGAAAATGGAACCTTTTACATATGTGACTATGTGAGGAAACTATGGGTCTCACCGTGAGTAAATTGCAACAAACAGAACGTTGTTCCTTTTTTAGAAGGGGCGTCGACAGATAACATTTCCGAACTACTTCCAAAATATCCCATGAACATTTCTTCTGGGGTGTGTTAAATAAACAGATGCCCTCATTCAACAACAGTGTTCTTGACGCAGGACGAAAATATGTTAGATACGTCTAGCTAGCATATGTTAGGGAAACACACGCTTTTTAGAGGAAAATAACACTCCTTATATTTTAAAACATGTTTCAGACATATAATAAGCCATTTGTATACGATGCTGTTATTTTGGGCAGGTTTAATCCTGTCCGAAATTTGAAGTACCCTATCTAAAATAGTACATGATATACAGAAATTTACGATTTCGGATAACATAAAATAGTGAAAATCTATATATTTAAGAGAGAGTTGAGTTCAAGGCTTTCATGTGGCACGTCTTGGATCCCATAACTTATCCCATACCATGCTGATCAAAAGTTACATGCATTCACCATGTCCTAGTTAATATTATGTCTACTAGAATCATCGATGTTTCATGGATTTCTTTTTATATGCAGATTGCTCCCTATGATCAGTTACAAAGTATGGAACGGCTGGTGGATGTGCCACAACCGATACCTGCATAGGTGCTTATGGCATTCTGTAGTTTCATGCAGATCGGGTAGTTATCAGAGACCCAGAGGATTCTCTGGAAAACCCGTGTAGTAGAACAAGGTTGAAGTGGAGTTATTCAACAAAACAAGATGCGTGAAGTGAATGCTGCGAGAACATATTCCATTAGGATTCTTATAAGGTTCATTGTGTACATATATTTGTTCTCATAGCTCCTAGGAGTGTACTGAACCCCCTACACGGTTTACATCATTACTCATGTCTCGTGTATACGTGAATGCACATACAAAGCTCTTTTATATGGTGTGTATCAAGTTTCATTCACCTCTGCACTAAAGTAGATGTACTTCTAGCATTTGCTGAACATGCTAATCCGAGGTGGCAATTTTGACCCATTTTCACAAAAATGATGTTTGTTTGGGCTATAATTTTCAATAAATCATATGAGTAAATTTAGAAGCTTAACTAAAAATGAAACTGGATACAGGCTGATTGTAGTCCGTGGTGTATTCATATGTTTACAGGTTTGTAAACCACTAGAGAAATTAGCTTATAATTAGTTCAGTGTGTTAAATTGCAGTTAATTAATACATAATTATGTATAAATCCAGTTGACTCAACAAATACTCATGGCATATATTTTGTTTGGTTGCAGTGATTAAGAAGGAAACCAGATGTATCGTCACCTTCAAACGACGTTTCCTGACTTTTGCACTATAATGTTGCCCGGACGTGCTCTAATAAGAACGACAATTATCTCACAATATACAACCACAAATTATCTCATATGTCTTAAGCAGAAGTTGAACTCACAACCATTTGGTTGGGGAGCTTCTCACACAATAATAGATACCATTGAGACCAGAGGCGCAGCTATGTAGGGCCGGGGAGGGGCGCCCGACCCCCCGAAATTTTTTTTGCGATGTAGGGGTATATATTTTTCGTGTAGAAAAATTTCGGTATATTCGGTTTCGACTTTCGACCCCCCCATTTTAATTGTGAAATTTTTTGTATACATTAAGCAATAAAATTTTGATCTATTACATTTTACATAAGCCCATCTACCCAAACTAAAATCCATTAATAAGCCAAATCCCAAACTAAAATCAATTACTTATTTACTTAGCCCATTAAAAAAAAAGAAACCGGAACAAACTTACGAAGCCTCCCCCAATCGACCCTCATCTCCTCCCACAGTCCCTCCTTCCTGCCTCCTGGCTCCTCACTCCTGCAGTCTCACCGGCCACCACTGACCACCGCCGACGGCCGACCACCACCTCAGCGGCCCTTCTGGTTAGGTTTGTTGTCTTTAAATCTATTATCTACTTGTCTTTTATTTAGGGATTTAGTAGAATTGTAGAAATTAAGAGTGTATCAACCTAAGCTTGAAGAGTATAAGCCTAGAGGTCCAAAGAATAATCTTCGTCGATTTAAATTTGCTTGGTTTGGTATGTTCCTTAATTGGTTAGAGTATTCTCCAACAACACACAAGACTTATTGTTTTCTATGTTAAAGGTCGAAAGACTGAACTCTAATTTCTTCAATGAATCGAACCAGGTACTAACCGTTTGTCTCATTTTTAATGTTTAGTTGTCTTGGACAAATGTTTAGTTTTTTAGTGATTGAAACTTTTTTTTTAATAATAATAGTATTTAATTTTTGACCCGACCCGAATCGAATCATCGACCCGAACATATTACCCGAAAAATAGCGTTAGAAAAAAAAATTAGATTCCGACCCCCCACTCAAAATTTTCTAGCTTCGAAAATGTCAATACAAGCCTAGTCTAATCTATACTACATATACTAGAGAAAGCACTCTCTCACCAAAAATTTCAGATTTACAAAAAATGATGCATGGTTTACAACACTTTAAAGCAACCAATTTTCATAATTACAACAACCAAAGCATGTGTACAACAAAAAATAGCATGGAACAAAATTCAGACCACTTTGCTAAAAATTCTACATTAATGCTATTAAAAACACCCCTAGACCCAAAATTACAACACTTTAAGGACAATGTACAACCCTACAATTCAGTTTCGATTGTCAACGTGATCAGGGCATGGGCCGTCACACGAACAGGGTTTGCACCGGTACCGACTTCGGAGAAGTGTAATCGCCGCCGGAAATAATCAGATCTGTGCGTAAAAGCCGATCGTAGGCAAGATCCAAAAGAAAAAAAAAGAAAAAAAAAAAACTTTTCCTTATATATCAGACATGACAGCAAATGGCCGGATTTTTAGATGAAATAGTGATCGGCTTTTACGCAGAAGACAGAGAAGAAGAAAGCCGTGATCGGATTTTTAGATGAAATAGTGATCGGATTTTCCTTATATATCATTCTCTCACATATGGGCAGTTTCACAAGACAGAGAGGAAGAAAGTCGTGGATGCATGTGAGAGAACGAGGGATTTGACTTAGCAATTATGATTAATGAGATGCACTATGTTAGGAATGTCCATTACACAAAATGCCCTTTAATTTTTTAAATGATTTTCTTTCAAATATACATATTAATTTCCACATGGCAATAAAAAATAAAAATAAAATAAAAAGATCTTATGGCTTCCTACACTAACTTATTTTAATTACTTTCTTGCATAAACCTCATTCTATATAGGGTAAAGTTAAAATAAAAAAAAAATATCCGTACATTACGTTAAAAGTTTTTTGTTTTTTTTGTTTCTTTTTAGTTCGCAAAAAAAAAAAAAAAAAAAAAAAAAAAAAAAAAAAAAAAAATCCTTTTGATGCACAAAATTTTTAACTTATTGTAGTTTGATGCGCAATGTTATTTTGATGAAAAAAAATTCAAAAGAAGTTGGGTACAAAAATTAATTTTTGATGCAAAAAAAAATAAAAAATAAAATAAAAACGATTTATTGTTTGATGTAAATTTTTTGAATAAAACCGAACCGAAAGCCGAATCGAATAACTTGAATTACTTAATTTTCGTTATTTATTTATCTCCACTAACATATAAAGCATTTAAAACTATTTTAGCAAATGCTAAAAAATGATATATCATTGTTATTACTTAAAATCATTTTAATATAAATTATCATTTATTTGTGCGATTATTGTTAAAGAAAAAAAGTGTAATCGAACAACATTTGCTTGCTGTAAAATATAATTACAGGGTACCCGCCGCCGCATCACGCGGGTACCCTGCCAGTATATCTTAATTTGTCACACGTAACAAACTTGCATACTTGTATTTCTAATAAGATGTGAATTCATTTATAGCAATGGACCAAAAGCCACATGATAATGTATCCTCATCTATACATAACACATCCTTTGTATACTTGTTGTCGTTTGATGGTCCAACTTTTCGGCTTTGAATTTTGAAGTTTGTCCTCATTTCAAAATAATGGACTCACTTTTATTAGATAATAAAATGAAGTGTACTTATCATCAATTATAGACAAAATTTCACCGTTCGTCTCTAAAGTTGTCGCGATTCGCGCATATCGTCCTTAAACTATTTTTTTTTTGATATTTTCGTCCCTGAATTTTGCATTTTTTGCTTGGTTAGTCCCTAAACTCTCATTTTGGCTAACCATGGTCAATTTGCTGGTTTCACACCTTGTAAAGTTACTAAAATACCCTTTATTTTTCTCTTAATTTACAAACACATATAATTCAATGTATCCAACATAGGTTTTTGAAAACTAACACAAAATCTGCTACGACTATCCATTTAGCAGTCATGCTACTAATTTTCCTGATGTGTGTATTATTGCTGATGTGGTGTCGGCCACTTAGAAATCTAGTTTGCTGTATTTAATAGGATCATTTAGTACATGCCCTCATTCGTTTTATTGTAATGGGTGAAGTTATTGAGTTTAGGCATCTAGATATGCATGGTTTATGTACCTGATAGGGTCAATTTTTTGGCCAGTATTATTTTTGTCAAACACTAGAAATTGTATGGATGAGTTTTTAAGTTTATCATTAATATATTTAGGAAAAGATAAGTGTTTTAATGTATATCATGAAAAATCAAAGTAATACTGTCATGATATTTTTAACCTTTTTGTTATTTTGTCATCATGAATCTTTGTTACTCAAGAGGTTTACACGAATGATTCTCAGATTATCACCTAAATCATCTATATACCTCTATCTAAACATGGCGTTAGAGAGTACGATGGTCACACCTTTTTAGTGGCCTAGTCAAAGGGCATTAACAGCTCAACTGGCTGTGATTACTTGGCGTCTTGGCCCTCTTTTAACTTGTACGTGTTATGCTCCCCTGTTATTCTCCTGTGATGAAGTCAGTAATAATTCTTTTGTACATGTAGTTTTCCTTAGACATTAAAGGTTGGACTAAAAATACAAATGAGGTGACATGTAAATTTGGTTAACCATGTCTCTGTTGCACTTGAGGGTTCATGGTAATTGTCTAATTGATGCATTTACCATAGTTAGAGCATCCCGGTCTACGTTTAGGCCATGATCTCTTTGGGTTAATAATCTCAGAAGATGCCACCGATCATTGTTCTAGCTTTTAAAGAACCATTTCTCTTGTTGGACTTTCATAGATCGCCAGTTCTTCATGATGGAAATAATTTTCATCTGATATTTGAATTGTTTTCCTTTTATTTTTCACCATTGTTGCTGTTATCTCTTGTATTCGAAGCTCTCCTCTAGTAATAACCCAAAGTTTGGAGTTGTGCTTTTGTTTCATATATACTACTCCATACAGCCACATACTAGTTTTATAGGAAGCACTGAATGTTACTGTTGGTCTAGTCTCAGGGTCAACTATAAATCACAATGGGAAGTAAGGGTAGACTTCCTCCACCTCATCATTTTAGACGTCCTCTTCCCGGGCCTGGCATCGGACATCATGAACCAATTCCACCTGAAATGCATCCTCAACACCACGGTTTTCCTCCATTCGATAGACCGCCTCTACCTCATCCAGAAATCATGGAACAGAAGCTTGCTGCACAACATGTCGAGATGCAGATCAAACGTGCTACAGAAAACCAGAGATTTGCTGCTACTCATGAAACCTTAAGGCAAGATCTTGCTGCCATACAACATGAGCTACAAATGTTACACAATCATATTGGAAGTGTAAAATCAGAAAGAGAACAGCAAATACAACATGAGCTACAATTTTATGGAAGAATATTCATCCCAAAATACACCGAGCATGACTCCTTATGTCTCACTAGTTGCAAGTTCGGTTGCCCGTTCACTAGCTTGCATTTCTTTCTTTTTTCCCCATGAAGGCTTGTGGGGTTAGTACTGCTACATTTAATCGTACTGCTAGTTCTTGCAAGTTAGTACTGGTACATTTAATCTTACTACATTTGAAGGAGGGTTCTCATTTACACCACATTCATTAATAAAAAAGTCATGAAGGCTTGGATATAAGTTGCTTAGCATTTTGCTTTCACTTTTTGGATGGATCATACTATCATGCCAAAAGACTTCCTGTGGGGATAAAAGCACACCAGAAACAACTTCACTCGCCGAAGCCGATGTAAGGGGAACGTCTTACTTCCATAAGAAGATGCATAGAAATAGCTGATATCAACGGGAGTCCGGGCAGTGTAGATAAGAAGTTCTGAATCTTCAAAGGTAGATCTAAGCGTTTTGAGCGCCCAAGTGAGAGCATACTCGCTAAACTCACTATCATCAATTGCCACCATCACCTTAGTCTTTGTACTACTCTCTGCCATCTGCACAAACACAACCTATCTTTCTCTACTTTTTTTCTATGTTCTTATGATGACTAAAATCTACATAGAGGACGTATGTTTTTTACAGAGTAAATTACATGGTTGGTCCCTGTGGTTTGTCCAAAATAACAACTTTCGTCCCTATCTTTTCAAAGTTGCATGGTTAGTCCCTAAGTACGTAAACAAATAACACCACGGGTCCCTTGGTTTAACTGGTGTTAACTAGGTTAGTTAAAATTTACAAGTTAGCCCCCTTTGGTTAAATAGCGCTGCATAGTTAATCCTTTAGCGCTGCATCGTTAATCCTTTTAGTTAACGGCTGTTATAATTTACTTAACAGCTGTTATAATTTACGTTTTCGCCCATTTTCTTTCATTTTTATACGTTTTTGTTCGTTTTTTTATGTTTTCGCCCATTTTTTTTTTTTTATGTTTTCACCCGTTTTTGTCCATTTTTTTTACGTTTTCGTCCGTTTTTGTCCATTTTTTAACGTTTTCGCCCATTTTCTTTCATTTTCATACGTTTTTGTCCGTTTTCGCCCGTTTTTGTCTGTTTTTTTACGTTTTCGTCCATTTTTGTCCATTTGTTTACGTTTTCGCCCGTTTTTGTCCATTTTTTTTACGTTTTCGTCCATTTTTGTCCATTTTTTTACGTTTTCGCCCATTTTCTTTCCTTTTCATACGTTTTTGTCCATTTTTTTTACGTTTTCGCCCGTTTTTGTCCGTTTTTTAACGTTTTCGTCCGTTTTTGTCCATTTTTTTAACATTTTCGTCCGTCTTTTGTCTATTTTTTTACGTTTTCGCCCGTTTTCTTACATTTTCCCCCGTTTTGTCCGTTTTTTTTTCGTTTTTTTTATGTTTTCGCCTATTTTTGTCCGTTTTTTTTTTATGTTTTCGCCCATTTTTGTTCGTTTTTTACATTTTCGACCGTTTTTAACCATTATTTTACGGACAAAAAATTCAATAAAATATAATTTTGAATTTTTTTTAAATAATCATTGAAAAAAATATTTTCAAAAAAAAAATTGGGGTAAAAAAAAGTTTCTAAAATATATATTTCGAAAAAAAAAATTTTGGGTAAAAAAAAGTCTCTAAAAAAAGGGGAAAAAATGGGCGAAAACATAAAAAAACGGACAAAACGGGCGAAAATGTAAAAAAATGGACAAAAACGGGCCAAAATGTAAAAAAAGGACAAAAACAGGAGAAAACGTTAAAAAACGGATAAAAAAGGGCGAAAACGTAAACAAATGGACAAAAACGGACGAAAACGTTAAAAAAAGGAACAAAAACGGGCGAAAACGTAAAAAAAAGAACAAAAACGGGCGAAAACGTAAAAAAAAATCGGACAAAAACGTATGAAAATGAAAGAAAATGGGTGAAAACGTAAAAAAATGGACAAAAACGGACGAAAACGTAAAAAAAATGGACAAAAACGGGCGAAAACGTAAACAAAGGGACAAAAACGGACGAAAACGTAAAAAAATGGACAAAAACGGGCGAAAACGTAAATAAATTGACAAAAACGGACGAAAACGTAAAAAAATGGACAAAAACGGGCGAAAACGTAAACAAATGGACAAAAACGTAAAAAAATGGACAAAAACGGGCGAAAACATAAAAAAAAACGGACAAAAACGTGCGAAAACGTAAAAAAAAAACGGACAAAAACGGGCGAAAACGTAAAAAAAACGGACAAAAACGGGCGAAAACGTAAAAAAAAACGGACAAAAACGTATAAAAATGAAAGAAAATGGGCGAAAACGTAAATTATAACAGCTGTTAAGTAAATTATAACAGCCGTTAACTAAAAGGATTAACGATGCAGCGCTAAAGGATTAACTATGCAGCGCTATTTAACCAAAGGGGGCTAACTTGTAAATTTTAACTAACCTAGTTAACACCAGTTAAACCAAGGGACCCGTGGTGTTATTTGTTTACGTACTTAGGGACTAACCATGCAACTTTTAAAAGATAGGGACGAAAGTTGTTATTTTGGACAAACCACAAGGACCAACCATGTAATTTACTCTTTTTTATAAACTTAGAAAGCGGTCGAGATTGTCTTTTGTGCTCAAGGATTATATATTTGACATCATTTGTAAGGGCTTCAAAGAGGTTAGGATTGTCTTTACATGTAACCAGCTATGAGAGACATGTGATCCTTCATTTGTTTCATTGTGATAAGAGCGAGTCGGGTCAGCTTGACTAGTCAACTTTCATTTTTTTACAGATTCTTAAAATTTTCTAAGTTCTTATTGTAAAAGTGTTAAAGTTGTAACAAATAAGCCCATAGCAATATATCAAAACAAATTTGATTTGGATAAAAAAAAATTGTGTTATCTATGTTGTCATCCAAGATCTAACAAAGAAGAGACGAGAAAAGACAAATACTGATATCTAGCAATTGTTAACAGCACGTCACCTAAAGATAGTAAACAGTTATAACAAACTCTATATCATGATGATGACATTGCATATTCAAGGCAAATTGGACAGATATATTCATATCATGGAGATGACGACATATGACAAAATATTGACATGATATGTTTTGATCAAATAGATTTAAGATTGATATATACAAATTCAGGAAATGCTATTTTAGCATCAGCATCGACAAATATTCGTTTGCTGTGGAAATGGTAGCGTATTGATGGGAATTCAAGTGGCAAGCGACTATTGATATACTGATTCTAAGACGCTTTGGAATTAAAATTGAATTATATGTGTTTGTAAATTAAGAGAAGAATAAATGGTATTTTAGTAACTTCACAAGGTGTGGAACCATCAAATTGACCATGGTTAGCCAAAATGAGAGTTTAGGGACCAACCACGCCAAAAATGCAGAGTTCAGGGATGAAAATGCCAAAAAAATAGTTTAAGGACGATATGCGCGAATCGCGATAACTTTATGGACGAACGGTGAAATTTTGTCTCAATTATATTCTTCAATAAAAGTTTATAAACGCATTTTGAGTTCTATAATTTGATATGACGTACACCTCCTCAAACATGATTGAATGCTACTATGATAACAAATTAATTGCATATAGTGTCACATTTGCAATTGGAGATCATGTTATCAACTTAAAAGTTTGAACTAGTACACATAACGGCCAAAACACGAAAACAGCTAAGTGTAGCGTTTATTAGGCCTAAGACAAGAAGTAGATAGATTGATTATATACTACGATGTGAAAAGAGAGGATTGATCTCAAGCTTACACTTTTTCATGCATAAATGCTTGGTCATAGATTAATGTCGACAGAATCTTCATTACAAAACCAAATCTAACACCAACCGTCTAATTAATGATCTCACCTATCTTGTGATGCTACCATTCAAGACAAATCATAATTCACAAAAGGTATTCAGACCCATTTATTTCAAAAATATGAATCACCACGTACACAAAAGAAAGATGTACTTTTATACATGACTCAAGTCTCCTTCTAGTACTTTTATAATGCTTTTTACGTCCTTTTAAATATGTATAAATACATGGAAAGTGAGAGCTAACAAGAAAAAACAATGGTTATATGTGCAACTCATTTTTAAAACCAACAATTATTTGATTTTGAAAATACATGCAGAATGAGAAACTCATTAAAAAAACAAGCTTCGATTTATAAGTTATATCAAATTTTATAGTTGGTTTTATAAAATTCTTCTTGAAGTGTTTGCTATGCAATGTTGATATAAAACTTTTACTAGAAAATTAACCTTCATATATTTATAATAATGAAATAATGGATTTTTTTTTTTTTTTTTTAAATATAATGAATGTCGGCTACATACATATATATTTGGTATCGTACCGGTTTAATTAGGTCATGTATAAAAAGGATGGGATATTAGCACCCCTAAAACACAAGTAGTGCTCCCCTAGCTTTTTCATTTTTTTATATATTTTTTTATTTTCTAAATTCTTTTTAATAATGTTTTATTATAAAACTATAAAATAGAAAGTACGAAACTGAAAATATAAAGTTTGACAAGTCAAAAGTATTAAAAGACAGAAAAATACTGAACAGAAACTGATAAAAACTGTATTGTATTATTAGCAGGAAGATAAAAGAGCGGTGACTATGGTAAAATATGAGTACCAATAGCAGTACTCGTTAATTTAACACAGGAACATAACTACTATGCATCTGATGTCGATTACCAATACAGGACAAACTCTATTTGTCAAAAGACTTGTCTTGTGGACATTACTCGGATAAGCTATTCAAACAATACTTTTACAAGATACACTGAACGACAATGTGTTTTCTCCTTGCCTTTCCTGTCTAATATTGTTCATTTTGTAAGCTAAATTGAATAAGTATATTCTTTTATATTTTTTGTAATGCATGAACCTCGACCGCCATTCAATTCTTAGGCTTAGTCCTTTAAGATTTATAAATGAATCATTTTAAAAAATTCAAGAAACCTCTCTAAACCTGACCAACAATGGAACTTTTGTTCAGCTAAATTATGTGTACCAAATCACGGTTGTAAAAATATTAATCCATTTAAAAGAAAAAAGAAATTAATACTTGTAAGCTATCTTGAAACAAATTAAGACACGGTCATCATTGGTCATGTCAATGCTTGTGTACGACTAGTACATGTCATTTTTATAAGAAGTAAAGATACACACGCAATAAGTAGAAAAGAAAAACAAATCTTTATTATACAGCAAGCACATAAATGAAGTTAAGATGCGCATACTAATTATCGGTTTCACAACTGAGGTTAAAGGGTCATTTGGTTGCCTAACAAAACAAATTTCTAAAACATGCAATTTGATGGTTCCCACCTCAACCAGTAGTACTGTCGACATACAGTATTAGCTAGGTAGATTAGTACGGGATTTGACGGGTTGGGACGAGTAAGGTTTGGTTCATAAACACTTCTGACCTTTTAAAACGGAGTAAATAATTAATGAACGCATTCGTATACACTTTGGATATATACGTACTTTAACAAGTTTGGCCCATTTCATTTTTAGCTGACTTTAAAATAAAGAAATGAATAAATAAAATAAGAATAAAAATAAAAAGACTAGCAAGAATCTAGAAAATACATAAGTGATTTTAACCAATCAGTCCAACTACTATCTTACGACCTCTAAACTTAAGTCATGAGAAAGAATACAAACGAATATTATTGAAAATATCACATTTCCTCAAAGAATGAGAGCTAAATGTGACATTGATGCGATACCTCCAAATCAACCATAACGTAGACACAATAATGATAAACATACGATGCTTCTTCTCTTTACAAACGAGCCAAGAATTCAACCAATCTGTCCAATGAGAATTAGAAGTGAACAAAGACATGGAAGGGTCGCACCATACTCGAACTAGCCTCAAAATACTCAAAGCAACCTCATACTCGAAAAAATATGCTAACAAGACTCCACGTTATAATTGCACGAAGAGCATGAAATCGTGTGAATTTCAATTCCTTTAGCAGAAAGATTCAACTTATGCGGGAGCCTGCCCAACCTTAAACGCCACAAGAAGATGTTGACTTTACGAGGGAGAATTTTATCCCAAATCATTTCGAGGTCCAGAGAAGGCAAAAGAAGATTATCAGTATGGCGACGAGTATTATCAGCTGAGAAAACACCACCGTTGGAAAGAGACCAAACACAAGCATCTTCATCCGCTTCAATAATAGTGTGACCGATCTCAATCAACAAGTCGTTAAAATAGGCCGAGCTGCGAATCCCTATATCTGTCCTGAACCAATTCCAACCCCATTGACCGTTGGAAATACGGTCTCTAATCTTTGTTTTAAAACTTTTAAAATAAGCTTTGTTTTGATGACAAACTATAATTATGTGGAGCTTATAACTACTATAAGTTTTTAAGAGAAGTACCGGTGAGCAAGGTTCGGTTTAGTACGTTTTTAACTAAACCAAATTCGGTTTCTTTCTATAACGGTTTGGTTTCGGTTCGGTTTCTGGTTTGTCGGTAGTTTTTATTATTATTATTATTTTCTTTTATTTTGGTAAAGGGTTTTTGTAAATTTTATTACTTCAAAAAAAACATATATAGGATTTGAGTGAATTCCATGTCATTTTCATGTTGTATCATGTGTGTCACCCTATTCTATCTATTACTCCCTCTGTCTCAAAATTATTATCATGAGACAATAAACACAAAGTTTAATAAAAGTGGGATCACATTTATTTTCAGCCACTCAAATAGAATATTCTCTCACTAGATTTTTTAGTTTTTACTTAAAAAGGAAAGTGGACAATTAATTTGAGACATCCCAAAAAAGAAATATAGACTACTATTATGAGACGGAGGGAGTATATATTTACTACATCATCTTTAAGGCCTAAAAATAATCCTTATATTTAATATTAATATTATTAGACAATGCCATATTTAATCAGATTTGGATATCTTCTTCCCCTTGCAAGGGGCCATACTTGTATAAAGATTAAATAAGAGTTGTGATAACAACTCATGTGGCCAAAGTTGTCGATGGGTCAATTTTCATCTTAGAAACAGCAACATATAAACAAAAATGTGAACAAAATACAGATAAAATTAATTGAAGATTTAGCCGGCAAATACAGAATTTATTCCAAAAAATAAAACTGATTTTTATCAAAGGTAATGATATATCATTCCTGTTTCTATTTGAATGTTAGACGTGCATTCAATTAATGTTTTTTTTTTTCTGTGTTTCAGTCAACTCAGAGAAAGAACGAGCTAGAGTGACATGACTATGAGCTGAAAGTGAATGGAGGAAATATGGGAGAGAAGGTACTCTCGCCACACTTTTATATGACTGGCTTTACGCTTAAGTGTCATCATTAAATGACATGACACAATTTTTAGGACATTTAATTTGTTTAGTTGTTTTGATCCAAACTATTAATCTACATAAGTGGTCATGCATCGGCTATTAATATCCACAAAACAATTTTACAGTTTGTTTGAATACCAATTTTCCTAGTCATGGTTTTACATAATACGTAGTACAATGACTTTCACGTAAGTACAAAATTCCTCTTAAGCAACAAATTACAACATCAACTGAAAGTAAACATAATAACATGGAAAAAGGTTTATTTATTTATTTTTATATTTAACGTAAATTTTAAAAAAAAATATTATCAAGTTAAAATATAAACAAAAGTAGATCGTCGCCTTGATGACTTTGGCCCATTGTTCATCAAAGCCGAAGTTATATGTAAATACGAGTGTACGACGTTAACTCAAATATGGTGCTCTTTTGTGAAACTTGCACTACAAATATTGATGCCAAGTTTACATATTCTAATCTACAAAATTTTATTTCTCCTTCTAAAAGAATATAATAATACGTATATCAAAAGAGAATAAAGAACATGATCACAAAATCACATATTCGTACGTAGATCATTTCACGGGAACATAAAAGAACAAAGGAATATACTTAGTTCGAGGTTATGGAATATTTATGCGACACATTACATGAAAAGTCATTTAGTGCTTTCTATTTTAAGTCTAGGCCAACCTGCAATTCAGACAAAAAAATTAATGTTGAAATTGTCAAACAAATATTTGCCTTTTGGTGCCTTTTTGGTGTACGTATATACGACCCAGTCTATGTCCTATAATTTTTTTTATCAAACGTAGTGCTAAAAAAATACTGTACTAGTTTTTTTTATAAACATGTCATTATCAAACGATTTTAATAATAATGTTTATTCGTCATAGAAATTGTCTACTTGGCTCGTGAATTATGGAGTGAGTGGAGGAACATGGTTTGGGTCCCACCAGAATTAATGACAAAAAGTGGTATTTTGTATGCATCCTTCAAATAAAATACTGTTTTTTCAGTTAAGAACCCACACTGATTGATTGATTCTTGTATTATTAGGGGTAGGTAAAAAACTTTTTTTTTTTTTTTTTTTTTTTAATTTATTTATTATTATTATTATTATTATTATTATTATTATTATTATTATCATAAAACTTGAAATGGAAAGTTTGAAATAAAAAAATATAAATATTAGAGAATAAATAAGCCCAAGCCCGGTTTGTAGTATTAGAGTTTTACCATTATGGTAAAACTCTAATACCCTAAACCCACAAACCGGGCTTGAGCCTATTTATTATCAAATACTGTTTGAAAACAAACAACTAGCATTTTTAAGTTTTTTGAATGCTCAAAATAAAAATGTTACTTCAAGTAGCAATGCTATCAACTGTCATTTGCACTTGGTTGAAATGGCTATACAGTTATATTATCAAGTGCTTTATCAAAGCAGCTATCGCTTACAACTACTAATTACCTTTATTTCTTCTTGGACGTGCTCCTTGCTATCACTATTTTCGCCAAATATAACCCATGTTCTAAAAGAATAAGTATGAATATATCTTTTAAGGAAGTGATATGCAAATTACAATAAGTGACACACCACAAACATAAAAATGTGATTTGATGATATTTACATCAATTTTTGTGGTATAACAACTCTTATCTTTTAACTTTTAGAGCATCTTCAATGAAGGTTTATATGACATGTCTATGGTGACATGAAACTAAGGTGGAGTTCACGTGCATAAACATTCGTTAGAGCATCAAGTTTATAAAGGAATTCACGTGTATAAAAACATATATGTTTTTGTAAAAACTTATATAAGTGTTTTTATAAAAAGTATATAAAACAACATTACAGGGGGGACACCTCCGACAGCGGCCTCGGTTCCACTCAAGGATCAGTAAAAAAAAATTAAATAAACCGAAAATTTAAAAAATAAATAGAAAAGAAAATTATTTAAGAAATTTTTAAGTTACTTTCTATTTTATTTTTTATTTTTTAGAACGGCAACCAAGTATCTCACAAATTATAAATCACAACTATCTCACATGTACTAAGCAGGACTTGAATTTACAACTATTTGATTAGTGAGCTTCTTACACAACAAAACTTACCATTGGAACAAAAGCCGTTTGGTATTTTTTTTTAAAATAATTATAAACGTCTGTTAGTATAAATGATAGACGCTGCAAATAGATAACCTAAGGTACAAAGGGCCACTGGCAAAAAAGACTAATGTTGCAAGATTTTACAACCACAATGATGAACAGTGTAATCAAAAATAAAAAAAGACGAAAGGTAACATTGTGTGAAAAACACAGGAACGAAATATGTAATTAATTCATGAAGTTATGCATTAGAAAAGTACTAGCTTATAAAAATGGCAATAGAGCCAGCTTCTGCCTAGCAGAGTTGGTAAGGCTTCGACCTTTCAGGGTAAAGACCAAGGTTCGAACCTTGGCAACAGAATTTCTTTGTAATAATATTGGGATTTTATTGTAATAGGATTTCATGTTAATAGAAAGTCAATTTTCAAAAAAAATAAAAATGGCAATAGAACTTGATAAAATCCTTAAAGGGTAGAAACGACAAGAAACAGCTTTTCCGATTCAACTAATCTAATTGGTAGGCCTTAGTGTATCGTTGGCCGTCGTTTTTGTGGGCCCCATGTATTTATTCTTCTTCCAACTACTCTATCTATGTTATGTACCGTTTAAACGTTAACTTCCTAAAAATAAATATCCACGAAAAGTTGTTTATACTAGAAAAGTTGTTTATTTTTTCCGAAATCCACGAAACTCATTTTTAGCAAAATTGAGATATTCGATTAACCAATAAAAATGTTTAATTTTGAAATTGATCCTTTTCATTAGTCAATTGAAAATACAAATGAGAAAAAAAGAGCTAGTTTTAAAGTTTTTATTAGAACTATCAAACTATATATATGTGTCGAAATTGCGAAGAAAAAACACTTCGAAAAAGAGGGTATGATTTATAAAACTTTCTTGCCAAAATTTAGATTCTAATAAAACTTGCATGCTAAAAGTTAAATTATGATAACACATGTAAATTTATTAGGAAAATAATCAAACCATTTATTTTTCTATAAATAATTTCATGATAATTACTAAATTTGTATGACATCTTTATTTGAGCATATATTTTCCAAATTTGAATGCGCGAAACCCTAATCTCATCATATAAACACCCCTCATTCGGCATTGCATCTCATTCATTCATAGTTAATCGCAATAAGGAACATGCTTTTCATTATCAGTGTTTTAGGTTATATCGTTCCAATTTCATATTTTAATAATTCTTTTGTGCTTGGATTTTTGAAATAGTGACAACACCAGAGATATAATAAGTAAAGAAGAAAAAGAGTTTTTTAGTTTTGTGGTTCTATGATGACGCACAAGAATAAAGATCAAGGGATTTTTTTATTTATTTTTTATTTTTTTTAAAACTATTTGTTATACTTCTTTTTAATTTCCTCGTTATATTCTTTGAAATTTGTTGGCATTTGATGTTATTGACTTATTATTGAATTTGTGGTGGATATATAGTTTCTTAGAATATTTTCTTTTAGTTAGATGGATATATGTTTATCCATCCTAAATTGAATTGGTAAGTTTGATTTGGCTACCTGTACAGCAGGTTATCGTCAATATTGGGATGTTGCTGACATTAGATACACTCCATACATATGTTGCATTTTATTATCCTCTTCGCGAATTCTTTTAATGGTCCAAAAAAGATCACCAACTGTTTATATCAACATTCTTCCTTTCCACCAACTGGTTGGGGAAAAGGACTGGTGGTCGATATGGTTCAACCATTAGCTTTGGTGTTGGTGACTCCACCTTCTTTCCTTCATTTTACACGATAGAAACATGTTTATCCTACAAAGTCATAAAAGAAACACTAGGTGAATCATTAGAAGTAGAAATAAAGCAAGAGTTAGAAGTTGGTTCAATGATAGTGATGATTGACATGACATGATCCTGTGGGTTAGTCTCAGTCGAACTAGGGAAAGTACTAGGGAACCTTTCGTAAAGCACCTTTGCTATTTGAACAACTTGATTTCTATTGCCTTAATTGAGGCCCCTTGGTTTGTAAGTGAAGTCTCTGTTGATGCTCGCATTTCCTTGACTAGTGTAGCATTCTCATCATGCCTTTTCGCCAATTGAGCCATAAACTTGTTCAAAGTTTCTTCCATAGTCTGCCTCCTTTCCTGAAATGTTGGATTGACATTGTCTCTCTAGTCTAGGTGCATTAGCTCTATACCTACCTGAGCCAGGAAAAGGTACACCAGTATAGTATGCCTCTTCGAGTGTCTTTCCTATTAGTTTTAATTGCTTTTTAAAATAAGTTTATTCTTTTTGAAAATCTTTTCGATTCGGAATTATGTGATATCGATCAACAATGTTTTAATCCTATAAATATTAACAACTAATATGAAAAGTTATACAAGTTAAGTATCAAGGATCGTCAAGTGTAATATCAAGAATTAACAAGTGTTAAGGCTTTCACAAGTTTCAAGGTTTTCACAAGTTTTAATATCAAGGATTAACAAGTTAAATAACAAGGATTAACAAGGTTCAAGACTTTCAGTATTTAACCCCCAGGCCAAGCAAGTATTCAAGTAAACAAGTCAAGTATCCCAAGTTGGAGTAGCTAGCTCCAAAGATGTGAGGGGTTGCAATGCACGCAAGCCCAGTCACCAAGTAAATATGTAGTCCATGTCATAATCATAATGGGCGTAGCCCAAGCAAGTATCAAGTCAAGACAAGACTAGGATGCATCCATACGCCCCTGCAGGCCAATAATAATCATAGTAGTAGTCGATAACAAGAATCAGGGATGGTGGGGGACATCTCTCTAGCCCCACTAGAGTACATAACATTGGTGCATCAATGCTATGGTTGTGGCTACTCCACAACAAGTAGCACCTGGATAAAATACTGAAGGGTCAAGTAGTCAAGGTTCAATATCAAGTACAAGTGTCAAGTCATAATCAAGGGTTCAAAATCAAGGTTCAATGTCAAATGTCAAGATTAAAGGGCCAATCAAGAGTCAATATCAAGGATCAATATCAAAGGGGTCAATCAAGTAATATAAAGGATAGAGAGAAAAGTCATGAGAGAAGTAGTTGTACTCTTGCTGAAAGAGTACGAAATATCTGTACCTTAGTCTAAATGCAAAAGCAAGGTCACAAATCAAAGAGAGAATGGGTTACTCCCGCTTCACCGAATCTAGAAGAGAATGGATACGAATCAAGACGAGTCCGAATTACTCAAGTTACCTCTTTTAGTTATCTTTCCATTTTTAGAAACTTTCCATATTTAACAGTTTTCTATTTTAGGTAACTTTCCATATTAAGTAACTTCCCACTTTAAGTAGTTTAAGCATTTTAGAAGACTTTCTATTTTTAGTAAGTTTCCTTATTTGGAGAGTTTCCAATTTTAGAAGGTTTCTATAAATAGTACTTTCCAAAAATAGCAAGTTTCCATAATTAGCAGATTTCCAAAATTAGCAAGTTTCCAAGTGTTACCATATTCTTATAAGTTAGTTTTATCACCATATCAAGTTTCATAGCCTTACATATTACAGATTTCATTTTATAGAGCTTTTGTGAAGTTAGGGTTTCTTATGATCTCCGAATATGTTTTAGGGTTTAAAGTGTTAATATCACAAGTTAAGGGTCACCATTGGTCATATTCACAATATAACACATCAACTTAAGTCAAGAAAGCCAAATATGCCAATATTACACTTCACACCCTTAAGTTTACAAAGTTTCCATTTTAATCCTTTTAATTATCAAATTAACGTATAAACCACATAACTAACCAAATAACCACATAAGTCTACCAAGTATCAAAAAATTACCAATTAGGCCAAACATACACACCAACAAGTCAACACGACATTTAAGAACACACTCCATGTGGGACATGCATTAGGGCACCAAACCATCAAAATAACACCTTAGACATACATTTGACACATGCATATAAAATGACCGGTTTTCTAACAGAATTTAGCCCACTAAACGAATTTTTAAAACGTATCAGAAGCCAAAAATAAAAATCACCAAAATTCTCACAGAGTACATATGTCTTGAGAGTCTACATGAATTTTCGCAGATTTTATTTTTAAGTGTAACTCCATATGAAAAGTCGTTTTCCCAGACCTACCCAGAAAATTAATTGCACAAACATGCAGAAAGTTTGCACTTAACATACCCATTTAAACACCTTAAAAAAATCCACAAAAATTCCAGGAAGTCACACATAACCCAGATATTACTCAAGCAAAAGGAGAGATCCTAACTTCTTACGGTTTGAAAATGAAAAATCAAAAACCACGACTGAACTGAATTTCTGAAAACGCAGTTTTGACATATCATCGCACAAAATTCAAAAACATGACCAAATAAATATCAATCGCCTCCAAACCAATTGGAACATTTAATTAGGACCCTAAACTGAGTTTACAAACAAAAATTATGAATTAACCATTTACCAAACTCGTTTGATGATGCACACATATTCAGCTAACAAATCTGTCCCAAATCAGAACGACATAAACCCTAATCATCATGCTAATTGATTTGGTCAATTATATGTATATTATAAGTTCCAAGGAAATCAGTAAGAAATACGGATTACCCGAGTCGTGTCCCAACGAAGGTTGAATGGAATAGTGAATTTCAATTCGCGAAATCGTGTCGTGAAAAGTGGTAAAGTGAAAGTAGTGAATGAGAAACCCAAATAGTGAAAAGAAATCACAAATAAAGCAGAAAGTACAAGCTATGTATGCACAAGTGATTTAAATCTAAAAACGGAAATTCAAACACGATTCTAAAACGTAACGTACGAATTAAAACGTAAATTTTTATGAAAAATGATCCTAAAAATATGAAATAAATTTCTAAAAGTTTTAAACTACTTAAAATAATTTTGAGAAAAATAAAAATATTTTTTTGACTTTTTATTTATTTTCTATGAATTTATTACTAATTTTGAAATATAAAAAGTAATTAAAAATAAGAGAAAATGTAAAAATAAAGGAGAAAAATACAAATTCATCTTTGAAAAATCTAAAATAATCGAAAAGAATTATCTAAAATATTTTTGGAATTTTTAAGGCTTTTTCTAATTTTTATTTGATTTTTGTTTATTTAAAAGGATTTAAAAATGATTTAAAACTAGGAAAAATTAAGAAAAATAGTAAACTAACTCAGAAAAATATGAAAAATTCACATAAAATCTAAAATATTAAAATAAACTTGGAAAAAAATTTAGAAAAGAAAAAAAGCCAGAGAAGTGCTTATTGAGCTTAAGACAGCTTAATACAAGTGTTTATTAATAAGCAGTTGTACCAAAACTGTATGATACTTGAAACACCGATACAATATACTCTAATAAGCTCAACTTATTCTTAATAAGAACTGATATGACACAAGTAGCAGCAGAAATCACAATAAGCAGTTACAATAAGCTTTATGATTAAGCAGTTGAGAAACAGAATAAACCAGAGATTAAAGAACAATGTAATCCAATATTATGCACTCAAAGAAACGCAGAAACATCAATGAAGATCAAGTTATAAGCCAAATGAATTCGAGCAGGCCAAATTTAACCTCAGCAGGACATGTTCTAAACACCTAATTAGAATAAGCTGATAAGCAGTCTTAAAAAGCTCTAAGGTGAAATACTTTGGGGGCAAAAGCTACTCTGCACTACTGAGTGTCTAAAAACAACAAATGCCCTATCACTAACTATTAATTGAACTCCTATTAAAAGCCTGAAACAGCAACATGTAGAAACTAAATAGCTAAAAACAGTTGACTAATTTCAAACTAGCTCTAATTGACTAAATTGAAACTCTAACAATCAAATCTATTCCTACTTGTATTGTTAAGCTGATTTAACACTAGATTACTCTTACTAATATTGAATTGCAACTACCACTACAATACTACAAACTGATTTTCATTAATCTAACAGTTAACTAATATAGAAATCTATTTTGACTTTTTAACAAACTATACTACTATTTAAAGCTCTATTAGTTATCTACTATCCTTATATAAACTAAATGTGATTCAGAAACATCTAACCAACAACAACTCAACACAGAAATAAGTAATGCCAAACACTCCCTTATCTACCACTTATAACTATGAAATGATGAATTACACTATACTACTCCAAACTAATGATCAATTCTGCTAATAATGCACTAACAGAAGCAATATCAACAATCAAATACAACTAAAACCAACTGAAACACAGAAACTCATATTTCACTAAATATTATAAAACTTAGATCAATGAACTTACAAAAGATTTCTCCTCAGCTAGAATAGAGGAGATTCACTATGCATGCCTGTCTCTAGACAGGCTCAAACACTTCCCTTTCTGTTTGGTCTATCAATTAACACCTTAATACATCATGATCTGAAATAGTTGACTTTTGTTGACTGAAAAGGAATTTATGAATGGAATGATTTGAATTTAACTCTAAACAAACTCACAGAAGCTACAAAGCTGAAATGAGTTGTTACAAACTACAAACAAGCTTAATTGAAAGCTGAATTCAACAAAACTATTTTTATATTTTTCTATTTTCTGATTTTCTAAAACTTTTGAATGAAATAAAAACTGAATTGAAGGTAAAGATGTATGAAATGAGATAAGATGACAAGACAGAAATAAGAGATTAACAATAAGCAGTAAACTACAATAAGATAAAATGATTTAAAGGAAAAACTGATTATATAGAAAATAAAGGATTACAACTAAACTAAGCTATTACAATAAAAAGAAATTTGGGCAGAGCTTCTCTACACTATACTCCACCACTCTAAAAGACTAGCCTAGCACATCTATTTATAGCAAATGAATAGAAGGATCTAGTAGGAGGTGGTCATGGATTGCCACCTTGGCAATCCGTGTGGTTTGTTTCTTGAGATGCAATCCTGAGCCCTTGATCATATCCCAATCATTTCCTCATCATTACAACCCTTGGATCATGACTTATGACGCGTTCAACCCAATGAGAGGCTGCCATGTGGACAAATATGTGCTTCTTTGCTCCTGACACGTCCTGACACCACTGACACATTCTAGAAGCCCTTTGATATGACCTAATTACCCTTAATTATAGTTATTTTGGGGAATGGGGTAATTAGGGTTCTTGGTGAATAGTGAATTCTGGGTTGAGGTTACTTTGGGGGGCAGGAATGGGTAAATGTTATTTTAATGGGATTTGACTTGTTTTGGTAATAGTTGACCGAAGGGTAATGGACCGGGTAGAGGACTGGGTTTGGGTTTGGGCTTGGGGTTTGGTTTTTGGATTTATTATTTGGGCTAGCTCATGGACTTGTATTTAGTATCACTTTTCAGTATTTTGTGTTATAAAATTACATGGACCTTTTGGGCAATTAGTGAAATGCCAAGGACTGATTCTGCCAAAATAATATCCAAGGGCTGATTATGACAAACATGAATATATTGAGGACCAATCATGTCACTTATACCAAGATAACTTCAAAGGACCATATTTGTCAATCTCTGAAACTTGGAGGACCATTCTTGTAATTTCATGAAAATTTATCCAAGGATCAAAACTGAAAAATCTCACATCTCTAAGGTCTTCTATGAACTTTGTAGGCTCATCTTTGACTTTCTTTGACTATCTGCATACATTCCACTCTCGTGCTCGTTTTTGCCGGTTTCCGTTTGTTTTTCGTCATTTTATGAAATATCCGTTCCTGCACATTCATAATCACAAAAACACATATTCTTTGGCGTTTTGGGTTAGTTTTTGGATAATTAAGTCCTATATTGATCAAGAAAAAGTGAGTAAATAAGTACTCACCACTAATCATCATCAATCATAAAAAACAAATAAGAATTCATATCATCACATATAATTCAACGTACATACTTCCATTCACAATTTCATATCGATTTAATTAACCAAACTAGTTACATGATATACCAAAACAATCCTCACAAGAAACCAAGCATCCATAACACATAATATTCATCAAATTAACACAAAAGTCATCCTTGGTGTCTATAAGGATGGCGGCCAATTTTCAAGAAACAAGACAAATCCGTTTTGATTTCAACAAATCACATCTAGGTGTTACAAATATAACCACAAACATGTTTTAACCATCATATCATCAAAGTTAATCCATTTTCTTCACAAATATTATTAAGGCCGATTTGTATGTATGTATATAGATCAATTCGTATCTTTTGGTTTTCACGTATTAAGATTATTGTAACGAAAGAAACGCAAGAAGATAAACAAAGATAAAAAATAAGAAATACCAAGCCCTTCAAAGATGATATATGGTTCGAATAGGAGAAGAGGACACAAGAAAATGCCTTCAAATGCTTCCAAACGGATCCCTACGTGCACCTAATCTTCCCACAAACACGTACGATTAATTACCAAGGTTCCAAGGGAGATATTTTGTTGAATGAAAGGTGGTTATGGAGGAGGGGAGGCGTAAAAATTGATAACCAGGAAGGAGAAAGGTTTTAATTTTTAGGGTTAAGAAAATATGGGAAATTAGTTGCTTTAAAAATGGTAAACTAGCAAAATTTATGGGATTTCCATCCCCTCTCTCATAAATCACGGCCAAGGGGTGAAGATTGGTCAAAATTATCATTTTTCAATTAAAAATATACTTAGGATAGTCATTGGTATATATTTTAAAGGTTATGTACAAGTTTTAGTAGTTTTGGACCCTTATAGGTCACGTAACTTGCAACACTTATGTTTTAATCTAAACTTCACATTCTTGAGTTCATATGAGGTTGTAGTAGCTCAAACATTATTTACTTGAAGTTACATGTTCACATTTGTGATCGTACGATAGCTGTTTTTGATTTAGGGCTTGTTTGGTAAACGTACTTAATTCTTCAAAATTTCAAATTTGGAGGGTATTTTAGTCATTTAATCATGATATGAAAATGTGGGTTTTACAACTATTCCCCCCTCAAAAAGAATTTTCGTCCGCAAAAATGAAAGAAGAAATGAGGTAGCGAAACAAAACGAAGGCATACCAGACTACAAGGAAAAATGAGGGTAGTTGGCTCGCATAGACTCCTTGGTTTCCCAGGTCGCCTAACGTGGTGGATGGTTCTTCCAAGAACTTTAACAAAATGAATAAATTTATTTTTCATGACTCTCTCCTTTCTATCAAGAATGGCTTCCTGTTTTCTGGAAGTGACCTATCTGGTTGAATCTAATCACAAGGGTATGACACCATATGTAGAGGATGATAATTGTATCTTTTGGAAAGCTCATATGGGATACGAACAAAATTTCAAATCAAGTTAATTGATTCAAATAGTAGAGATCTCTACAAGAGCTTGAGATTGGTGACAGATGTATCGAGGTCAACAGAATGCAAATCGAGAGTTCAAGTTTATCCAATTATCTAACGAACGAATGCAGAGTAACCGCATAGGTAGAATGAACCTAAAGTCACAAATTGCAAAAAGTCCAACGGAGATCAAATTCTAAACTTTATAGATACTCGCCAAGATATCCTATGGCCACAATAAGTGCACGTTATATGATGTATGTATTATAACGTTGGCCAGGCGTTATAATACTAGCATCATATAAATATGCCCTCATGATGGTCATACTTTATCACGAGTCGTAAACAAACAAGCCAATCTTAGTTCACCTATTACTTCTATCATCCCAGAGGTCAACCGGAATCAAGTGTCACAACCAAGAGGAACATTCAATAACAAAACAGCGGAAGTCTCAAAAGCATCAATTTTCCCAAAATTCGCCAAAATTTTCAAAACAAGACCATTATCAAACATACACAGGATGAACACAGAACAGAGATGATATTGGAGAATCTAAATCATCCAAGGATCACATTACCAGATAACGAAACTCAAGAAATAAACAAGAGTTAGCATTAGTCAACATTAACTTCATCCTTCACAAAATCAACTCATCTAAACAACAAAATGGTCTGTTCCAAAAACCACCCATTCAAAACATCAATTCTCTTCAAGTCCAAGTAATCTATCATCTTTTGTCTATCAATCTGGGAGTGAAACAAAACTGTGAACTTGAGTCTGATTCATCAAGCCTTCTACAGTTCTTCTTGGAATGCGATAGAGTAATGTAAATTCCTGACACGATCTTTAAATCCCTTCCACATCCAGTCTGCTTTCGCTCTTAATTCATCTTAGTACAACCAACATGAATAGGGAAGTGAGACTGCATGTCGTCATCAGCTCCAGGTTCGCCATTTTGACTAGCTCTTATTCCCGGCATCGCCAACACTTCTACCTTGTAAGGAGTGTCTTCACTCTTCATGGTAGCCACTGCTGTTGTCAATTCCAGGTCAGGCAGTGAAGTTAATCTTCTCATACGTTTCTAGTTGACACAAATTGGTAAGCATCTTCCAAGATTCTTCTGTAAGATTCAAAAGACTAGCTTTTCAAATTTGTTGTCGGTCTTGATCACTTGGTGATAGTTTCAGATCTTGCGGAATTTAAAGAGATATTCTAATCTAATAACACAGTTGTCCAACGAATATCAATCTCCCAAAATGCACAAGTGGTTGCCAAATTTCTAACAAGGTACAAAATAGTTTCCATGTCCTTTTTCGTCTCCGAATGTACTATTACGTCATACCATGACTGTTTGTCCAAGTACTCACGAGAAAACGCTATTTATCATATTCACAAGATGGTCAGAGCTTTAGCTAATACTATTAACGTCACTAACCGTCATAGTAGTCTTCACGAATACGGAAGGCGATTCCAGAATAACCTCAACTCATAGCTCCATTTCAAAACATACCACAATGTCATACTCTACAATTCCTCCAAATATTCACGAAAACATAATCTCACCATATACAAGGGAATAGTTGACGTGATAGCCAATACAATTGGAATCGTTAACTTATTATTACGAATACAAAAACGGCTTCAAAATCATCTTAAGGAACCTTCACGTCATTCTTCCTCTTCTTCACCAATAAAACTGGTATACTTCACAGGCTTACTCTCGGTTAGTAAACTCATTTCTTAGAAGTTCTTTCATTTGTTTCTTCAGTCTTTCAAATGAAGCCATCGGAAACGGATTTTCAAAGGTAGGTCAAAATCATATCAAAGGTAATGGAATTGTAGAACAACTACATTCGCCAAACCAGACAGATAATTTACGAATTAGGATCAAGTGTAAGGTTTATCAAAAGTCATAAGGCGAATAAGTTAACCATTCGAAATGGTTGGGATCTTGTTCAGCTTCTTAGTCCAAATGTGCCTCATTGCGAATACGAACATTGTATTGTTGTCACAGTGATGCGCGTGGAATACTAGTTGCTAACATCGTCAATTGAGTCAAATAGAAGGATGCGAATTATCCGAAAGTAACAGAATCTATCAGGTCAATCAATTTAGGGTGCAAAATCATCGTACCAATACTTCCAAAATCATCAAAATTCCCATTACAATTAGTTGATGAACACAAACAGGATTGCGATAACAAAACTCACAAAAGGAAAACTTAATTCAAAACTTCGATATTATCAGAGTAACGTGGAAATGGAAATGAAATTCGAAGTCTAGTATAGACTAAACGGAAGAGTAAAAGAAACTAGTTCACGATCACAAATTTCCTTCGTTCAATTTGGATTATAACAGCTGGTCGTCGTAGACTCTAGATCGGAGTCTACATCGTTCTCTTCTTTCTCTTCCTCCCTTTCACTAATCCAACCATTCCTGTTATTCTCGTGTTGCGACAAAAGGCGGCTAGCAAAACCACTTTTGCGATCTCTCTCTTCTTCTTCCACATACTTATGGCACTTTCTGTAATACTTGGTGTTAATACCATTGTTATCATTTGCTTTAGTTCCGCACATCTCTTTCTCCTTGTCATCCATCTTCTGGCAGCCCGTAGCATCAACAGTAGTCCCCTTACTCCTTCTTACGAGCTGGATCTGTCTTGAGGTATCCTTAATGGCATGAGTCACCATTTTCTTCGGGTTTTCGTCAGGTGGTCAAGAGCGACGAGATTTAACCATTTGAAAGGTTACCAAACGGTCAGAATAAGGAAGACAAGGACAAACACGAAAGGGGAACGTATGCTGAAGGAAACCTAATATCTACCCAATCCTCACAGGTTTAAACTTAAGTTCGCACAGGGAAGAAATCCTAAATCAAGTTTTCAAGTGTTCTCCAATGTTCCTACAGTGGAAACCTAATGGCCCAAAACACACAGGTCCAGGTTATGTATTATAAGTCGTCAGCCTGGGCTCTGATACCATAAATTGTGACACCCCAACCCGTCAAGGGTAAAGATATCACAATAAATAGTGTCCAACAGAGCAAAACACAAGCCTAAATACTTTAACAATACAATGAACATAAAAGTTACAAATGAATTCTAAAATAAGGAAGATACAATAATAAAACGAAGTCCATTATTTAAAGGAACTCTAAGGTTGGTCCACACTCTCTCATCCCCAAAGCTAAACGCCGCATCCTAGCTTAAGTACCTGCCGCATGGAAAAGAATACGCGGCTGAGCATAAAAAGCTCATTGAACGGATATGAAGATAACAAGCACAACAAGTAATGAGATAAGAGAATACGAAATGAATTTACATATGGTGCCACAAGGTATATCAAGGATTATCAAGGTTAAGTATGAAAAGGTATACAAGTTAAGTATCAAGGATCGTCAAGTGTAATATCAAGAATTAACAAGTGTCAAGGCTTTCACAAGTTTCAAGGTTTTCACAAGTTTCAATATCAAGGATTAACAAGTAAAATAACAAGGATTAACAAGGTTCAAGGCTTTCAGTATCTAACCCCCAGGCCAAGCAAGTATTCAAGTAAACAAGTCAAGTATCCCAAGTTGGAGTAGCTAGCTCCCAAGATGTGAGGGGTTGCAATGCACGCAAGGCCAGTCACCAAGTAAATATGTAGTCCATGTCATAATCATAATGGCCGTAGCCCAAGCAAGTATCAAGTCAAGACAAGAGTAGGATGCATCCATACGCCCCTGCAGGCCTATAATAATCATAGTAGTAGTCGATAACAAGAATCAGGGACGGTGGGGGACATCTCTCTAGCCCCACTAGAGTACATAATATTGGTGCATCAATGCTATGGTTGTGGCTACTCCACAACAAGTAGCACTTGGATAAAATACTGAAGGGTCAAGTAGTCAAGGTTCAATATCAAGTACAAGTGTCAAGTCATAATCAAGGGTTCAAAATCAAGGTTCAATGTCAAATGTCAAGATTAAAGGGTCAATCAAGAGTCAATATCAAGGATCAATATCAAAGGGGTCAATCAAGTAATATAAAGGAGAGAGAGAAAAGTCATGAGAGAGAAGTAGTTGTACTCTTGCTGAAAGAGTACGAAATATCTGTACCTTAGTCCAAATGCAAAAGCAAGGTCACAAATCAAAGAGAGAATGGGTCACTCCCGCTTCACCGAACATAGAAGAGAATGGATACGAATCAAGACAAGTCCGAGTTACTCAAGTTACCTCTTTTAGTTATCTTTCTATTTTTAGAAACTTTCCATATTTAGCAGCTTTCTATTTTAGGTAACTTTCCATATTTAGTAACTTCCCACTTTAAGTAGTTTAATCATTTTAGAAGACTTTCTATTTTTAGTAAGTTTCCTTATTTGGAGAGTTTCCAATTTTAGAAGGTTTCCATAAATAGTACTTTCCAAAAATAGCAAGTTTCCATAATTAGCAAATTTCCAAAATTAGAAAGTTTCCAAGTGTTAACATATTTTTGTAAGTTAGTTTTATCACCATATCAAGTTTCATAGACTTAAATATTACATATTTCATTTTATAGAGCTTTTGTGAAGTTAGGGTTTCTTATGATCTCCGAATATGTTTTAGGGTTTAAAGTATTAATATTACAAGTTAAGGGTCACCATTGGTCATATTCACAATATAACACATCAACTTAAGTCAAGAAGGCCAAATATGCCAATATTACACTTCACACCCTTAAGTTTACAAAGTTTCCATTTTAATCCTTTTAATTATCAAATTAACGTATAAACCACATAACTAACCAAATAACCACATAAGTCCACCAAGTATCAAAAAATTACCAATTAGGCCAAACATACCCACCAACAATTCAATACGACATTTAAGAACACACTCCATGTGGGACATGCACTAGGGCACCAAACCATCAAAATAACACCTTAGACATACATTTGACACATGCATATAAACTGACCAGTTTTCTAACAGAATTTAGCCCACTAAACGAATTTTTAAAACATATCAGAACCAAAAATAAAAATCACCAAAATTCTCACATAGGTATGTATCTCTTGAGAGTCTACATAAATTTTCCCAAATTTTATTTTTAAGTGTAACTCCATATGAAAAATCGTTTTCCCAGACCTACCCAGAAAATTAACTGCACAAACATGCAGAAAGTTTGCACTTATCATACCCATTTAAACAGCTTAGAAAAATCCACAAAAATTCCAAGAAGTCACACATAACCCAAATATTAACCCAGTAAAAGGAGAGATCCTAACTCCTTACGGTTTGAAAATGAAAAATCAAAAACCACAACTGAACTGATTTTCAGAAAACGCAGTTTTGACATATCATCGCACAAAATTCAAAAACATGACCAAATCAACATCAATCACCTCCAAACCAATTGGAACATTTAATTAGGACCCTAAACTGAGTTTACAAACAAAAATTATGAATTAACCATTTACCAAACTCGTTTGATGATGTACGCATATTCAGCTAACAAATCTGCCCCAAATCACAACGACATAAACCCTAATCATCATGCTAATCATCATCAATCATCAAAAACAAATAAGAATTCATATCATCACATACAATTCAACATACATACTTCCATACTCAATTTCATATCAATTTAATTAACCAAACTAGTTACATGATATACCAAAACAATCGACACAAGAAACCAAGCATCCATAACACATAATATTCATCAAATTAACACAAAAGTCATCCTTGGTGTCTATAAGGGTGGCGGCCAATTTTCAAGAAACAAGACAAATCCGTTTTGATTTCAACAAATCACATCTAGGTGTGTTGGCACGAATATTACGATATTTAATCTAAACATCCTCTTCATGTTTTGATGATGACAAAGATGTAAGTTACAACATATAACGTAAAGTGCTTAAGTTACTTGTGATCACAATTCTTCTATGCATTCTTACGTCAACAAGCCTCGACATCTCAACGTCTCAAGTATGCTTCAACAATCACTTAAGGTATGAATAAACAAGTGTTTAATACATCTCATGATCATAGGGGTATTTAATTAACTAATACAAAGTTTATTTAATTATATAAACATATTATATATTTTTGAAAAACACTTTTGGTAATAAAGAAAAATGTTTTAATCATACTAAATATATGATTTCAAACTTTTAACTAAAATTAGTTAGTTTTTCACCAAATAAACTTTCCCCACTAAAAGACAGAAAATCTGGCCGTTTCAGTAGGGCGGCCCGCCCCCTTAATTATAAGGGGCGGTCCCCTTAATTTTAAGGGCACCGGCACACAATTAAGGGGACCGGCCACGCTCCCCTGTCAAATTTGGTCAGAAATTTTTCCTTATAAATACCACCTCAAACCTAGAATTTTTCTCACCTTTTGCACAAAAATTTTCAGATCCAATTCTCTCTAAACATCCTTCTAAAACCCTTTGATCATAAGATTATTAATCTTTGTTTCAAGTGATCCAATTTCTCATCACTCAAAGTGCAAGAGAAGAATTCTCCCTATCATAAAGCCAAAGATGTATTAGGATCTAGTTAGTGCTCATGTGAAGTTGTGAGTTATGTATATGTAATAAGTAGATCAAGATGATCTTACTTAGTAGTGATTCAATGAGTGAGTAAGAAGTAGTGGGAGGAAGTAGTAGTGTGGAGAAAACATGTAGTTGTGAAGATGTAGGTGTGTGATTAAGTAGTGGAGTTTAGAAGAAGTTGTGATGAAGCTGTGAAGTCGTGAAGACGTGAAGAAGTCGTGAAGCCGTGAAGAAGTTTAGAAGAAGTTGTGATGAAGTTATGAAGTCGTGAAGTCGTGAAGTCATGAAGTTGTGTAGAAGTTGTGTAGTGATCGAAGTTGTGTTGTGAGATTGGTTCTAGCTACTATTAGAACTCGACATTTAGCTTAGTATCGTTAAATGGTGTAAGCAAAAGTTGTGTACGGTTTTCTCCGCCAAAAGGGAGCTTGTTGAGTAGTGAAGAAAACTTTCGAGTAGGTGACTCGGGGAGGGGAGTAGGAACAAGGAAGGTGTCTGATGAGTGTCTAAATACTCATCATTTTATATCAATCTGAGCTGCCAAAACATCCAAAAACACTCAAATATGCATCAAAATACTGAAAATATTTTAAAAGTGTGTTTTATATGTTTCAAATGCAAAATATGCAAAAACAGATGAAAAACGTACAAAGTTTGCATAATTGGCAGTTTCAGTCCCTCAAGTTTCAAAAGTTGTCAAAACTAGTCCCTAGTTATTCTAAAAACATGAAAATGTCACCAAAGGTCCTTTTTAATCATAAAGTTACATATTTAGTCCTTTGGTGCAAAGTTTCACAAAATTACAAGTTTAGTCCCTATACTTTGGAAATTGACATAATTGGTCCCTGGGATGTTAAAAACTTTGAGAAAATCAATTTTGGTCCTTATACTAATAATCTTTTGCAGGAATGGTCCTTGGTGTGAAGTTTGGTGAAATTGCATATTTAGTCCCTGAAGTTTGGTGAATTTACAGAAAAGGTCCCCGGATATAAAAAAATGGAAATTATCAAAAGTGACCCTTGTACTATTCATGAATGATCAATATGGCCCTTTTGATAACTATGGATAAATCCCAAACCCAGCCCTCAACTTTGCACTAATTGCAAAAATGGTCCTTGTGTGAAATAAAACCAAACGGATCCTTTTTATTATAAATCCATAAACCAAATCCAATCCACAACCTAAACTACCCTTGGCCCTTTTTGTTACATGATCCAGCAAGCCCAAACACACCAGCCCAATCCAACACCCCGTTTATAATAAAAACGGGTCAACACCCGTTTGACCAAAACCACCCCTTCCACCCTTTCTTCCCTCCAATACCACCCCTCACCTCTGCAATTCCATACCACCATACCAGCCCACTGTTTTGCCTCCACCTCAACCCTCCACCTCACACAACCCTCCAAAACCCTAAAAACCTTCCCCACGCAATCTACAATACCCATTCTTACACTTTGACAAATTGGCGCCAAAAAGCCAATTTGAACGGTGGTGATGAGTTAGGCCATTTCAATGGCTCAGATGAGATGGGAAAGTCTTCTAAGAATGCAAAGACCTCAAAAGATCATCTATATATGCAAAAGGAAGCAGAAGAGAAGAGTATTAGATTAGTTTTAGTTTAGCTTAATCGTAGGTAGTATAATTTACTCATTCAGTTGTATTTTCAATTAAACAAGCTTGTATCAGTTAAATCTCATGTATTACAATCCTTAATCAAAGTTAATTTCAAGTTTCATTGTGTATCTTAGTCTATGCAATTTTTCCTTATTTCAAGAATCACAAAATTCTCAACTGTTGTTGTTAGTTGTAGTTAAGTAAGTTCATAAGCTCATATAAGCTCTGACAAAGCTTAAATAAGTTTTAGAAAACCTCAATTGTCTGTTTAATTCATAAAAGAAAAATACTAAAAAAAATAGAGAAAATAGTGAAAAATAAGAAATTAGTGAACAAGAAGGTGAGAAGCAAGGAGCAAGATAAATTCTGGATGATCTTGGTATTAGATTCCTATGGGGGACTTTAGGAAGTGAGATTGGTCCATGGTTCTTTGTCTCTAAGTTTGAAACTCAACTGTAAGCAATTCTTCAAATTTTAGCTTTACTAGTTATAACATAAAATTAGTAGTTGTAGTATAAAAAAGTCAAAAAGTTAGTTAATCAACCCTCACAGTTAACTGTGAGGGATTTGTGATCCACAAATCTCCATTTTACCTTATTAGTTGTATCTTAAGCTCAAAATAGGTTCTATATAGCTTATCATAACTTATTCAGCTCATAGGATCTAGTGGAAATCCAAAAAAGTCAAGGTTCTAAGTTTCATCAAAAGTCAAATTGACAGCTTCTCAGATTTTCTTAAAACTTCAAGGAATTTTGTAGAATTGTGTATCAGGCTTTAGAATCTGAAATTGGTTGTAGTAATAATCTACCAGCTCATCTTTAGGTTCCCACTGAGCTTATATTTTTAGCATTTTTTATCTGGGCCCCACTCACTCTCAAAGTCACCTGCAGGGCAAGGTATTGCCCTGCTCCATCAGACTCAGTCCTACACCACCAACTTTGGTGGTGGTTTGTAACCACCTCAGTGGGCCCCACACTTCCAAATTAGGTTTTTCCAACCCCCTCCTACCAGGGAGTTAGGGTTGACTATTTGTTTGACCTGTGCATCACTGGGACCCACCTTGAATCAGCTTGGAAAGTTGTGCCATAATCTGTCTCGGTCCACAATAAGCAAGTGCTTATTGTGGCTTATTGGCTTATCTTGTAGACCCCAAGTGCTTAATATTACTTTTACATGTTCAAGTAACTCAGAGCAATCAAGTTTTACCAAGGTGGACCCCACATAAGCTCTTGTGAGCTTATTTCCAATTTCAGTCAACATAAGTCAACTGTTAGGGTTAGTAGCTTATAACTAGCTTATTATTAAGTTATAAAATATTTGTTTTTACAAAAGTTATCTATTTTTAGGTATAATATAGGTTGGTAAAAGAAAATTCAAGAAAAAAACAATATAAAATTAAGTGATAGTTTCTATTTAATTTAATTTAATTTTAATTTTTATTTTTAGATTTTTATTAAGTAAGTTGTGTTTTTATATTTTTAATAATTTCCTTTTATATTAAAGTACTTTTAATAATTTTCTCATATTTTTATTCTGTCTTTTAGTATTAATTAAAATTAAAAATAGTTTTATTAGTAATTAATTAATAAATAAGTTTTAAATAGCATAAATAGTTTTTATAAAGCAAGACCTAGTTTTTATATTTTTTATAGCTTTTATAAGTCATAAAATAGTTTTATAAATTTTTTCATAATTTTCTGAGTCATTTTAGTATTATTTGTAATTTAAAATAATTTAATTAGTATAATTAATATAAATAGTTTTTAATTAATAGAAAATACATAAAAAGACAAAAAGATTTATTTTTATTTTTTATAATTTCTTCAAGTTCATTTTTAAGTTTAGAAATTATTTTTACAAGTTTTTAGTTTAATTTGTAGTGTTTATTATTTTTAGTTTTGATTTAACTTAGTTTTAATTAAATAGTTAAATAGTTTTTAATTAAATAATTAATAATAAATAATAAAATAATCTAAAAAATAATTTTCTTTTTAATTTAATTTTCTTTTAAGTTTAAGTTTATAGAATTTTCATTTTTAACCCCTGTAGTTTATTTTTCTTAAAACTCACATTTTTCTTAGTACGTAGTCGCGTCTGATTTTTAATTTAGTTTACGTTTATACGTTTTAGATATCTAGGTTTCACGTAATAGTTTTAATAGTTTACCTAAGTTATTTTAAGTTATTAAACCCTAGTTAATCACACACTCACACTTTTATACCTTTCCCGTTCACATTCACTCGATCACAGATTCGTTTATAATAAAACATCGCACACCTCGTTGGGACATTACGACCCGGGGAAACACTATATTCCACGGAAGAATTTGTCTTGATTAGTTTGACTTTACTATTGACCATTCATAAGTGGTTGAGAAATAAAAGATAACTAGTTTAAGGCGAATCAAAATTTGGCGCCGCTGCCGGGGAGGTTATGCGCTTATTCTAAACGATTTGTTGTATTAGTGATTGTTGAATATACATCCTTTGTGTATTTACCATCCTTGTCCATATTTTTATCAAAAACAAAAATCCAAAAATATTTTCTTTCTTATTTTTATAATATATTTATCTAAAACCACAAAAATATCCATCTTTTCCCTCTTACCCTTTTTGATTCTTTAGCTCTTTACCCTCTATCCATTTAATTCTAACTTCTATATTCTTATGGCATCTATCGACCCCGAATTCTTATTCGCGCTTGAAAAGTATCAAGCCTTGTCCAAGATGTCTAGAATTCGTGTTGATGGACCATCTATTCATATTCCCTCTCCAGTGAGGGAAATGGAACGAGAAACCGGGGTGACAAAGGACCCTGTACTTTCCTCTGACGATGGAAGTGCTAAATACGTCCAACCTACGGTTGTCCAAAAACCTAAGCTCACAATTGATCCTAACCTTTCACGGTTTACGGTTAAAAGTTTGTCAAGCAAACGTACAGAGCTTAGGGCAGTGACTGAAAAGAACGATTTGCCTAATCTTCACAATTATCAAAAACAAAACCCCGAGACCATAACGGAAGTGGTGGAAATTCCTAGCTCTCAGAGCACACTACTTGTCCCACCTCCAGATTTTGTTCCTTGTGTCGGTTGTGGTGAGCCGCTTTTCGGTTTACCATGTCGTTGGTGTACATGTGAACAATGTGGTAATGATATTCGAGACGGGATTTGTTTGTTTTGTGGATCGAGTAATTCATTTGCTTATGATCCTAATCAAAACTCATTCAACGACTCCTCAAATTTTTCCAACTACCCATCACATTCATACGAGCAAGAATCATATTATCCAAATCTCAATGATGCTTCGTATCAAAATACACCAAGCCAGACTCAACAGTTTTACTGTTGTGAGTACTGTGGAGGTCCACACTTTAGCTCTGATTGTCAAACAAGGAATCCGTTTCCTTGTAACAATTATGACTATTCGTTTCAAGACCCACCTCCACAGTGCCAAATAATTCAAGCAACTCCTCATATCCAGCAAGACCCTTATATAGAGGTTCTTGAGAAAATTAAAGACATTAAGGAGGAGTTGGCTAATATGTCATCTCACAATGCACCAAGTTCTTCTTGTGTACATTGTGGGGGTTCTCATAATGATGATCAATGTCAACCTTCCGGTTTTGACACATCCACACCCCCACAATTTCCACTCATTCAAAATTCTCGTGATAAATCTATCGCATAATTACTTGCTGAAGAACGAGATTCTGGGAAAAGCATGGAAGATTTAATTGTTGAGCAAAGAGTAGCCAAAATACGTGCCAATATTCGCTATGCTATTTTTTATGATTACGATGATGACAGTGATGATGATAACATTGTTATCATTCAAAAAGATTCATCGAGTTCAACTGTTGCAATTCCTTCCATGATTATCACACCCGAGGTTCCCACTCACTCTCTGAGCATGGGGGACGAGCATCTTGACACAATTCCTGCAAAGGAATCTGACGAATTCATAAAGTCTAGTGTTGAGAACCTTGTCCCAATCCCAAGTGAGTCACAGGGAATTCTTGATCATATGTGTGATATTCCTACCCCCCCTAATAATCCAAATGATCAGATTGAGAATGTCTCTAATTCCAGTGATGATTGTATATCTTATGGAGACATTGAGTATGTTGAGGCATCACTGCCTCATTCTGATGTTGATCCTCTTCTTGAGGATTTCACAGAGGAACTCACTCACATCATTCCACTTCTATCTGGAAGTAATGATGATATTCTTGATTTTGAAGCCGATATGGGAGAAACTAAAAATCTTTTAAACTCTAATCCCAACATCGAGCTTAGTACTTCACATACTGATGAAAATTCTTTATCTTCTGGAGACATCAGTTATGTGGAGGAATTACCTTCTGAGCTTGTCAACTCAGAAGAAGAGAATGATAATCACTTTGTTCCCGAAGCAGTCAAGACTACTCTCACCAATCCTCTATATGAATTCGAATATGAATTCACTTTGATTTCTGATAATCAAATCTTTGATATTCAGAATGAGGATTGTGATGAGTTCACAGCGGAACAAGAATTCACAGATTTACATCTCCTTGTTCCTGAAGCATTCAAAACTACTATCACCAATCCTCTATTTGAATTCGAATCTGAATTCATTTTGATTGATAATCCAATTTTTGATATTCAGAATGAGGATTGTGATGAGTCCACAAAGGAACATGAGTTCACGGATTTACATCTGGTGAATGATTCTCTTTACGAGGAGTTCTCCTTTGAACTCACTCATATCATATCTCCACCGGAGTATGATACTTTCTATTTTGATCTAGATATACCCATAATATGTCTTGATCAAACGAGCTTAAAAGAGGAGATTCATGAAACAATGAATTCTCCTATTGATGATGAGGAGTTAGTTATGATTTTCATCATGACTTTCTTTCTTTTCTTCATATATCCCGTGGCTTATCCTGTTCTTCACTCTTTCGGGAGTGAGGATATTATCTTTGACCCCGGCATTCTCATTTATAAATTATGAGTCGGGTACTTATCTCATCGGTGTGGAACTTTCACGTGCTTCAAATGTTTATCCAAACATCTTGAATGAAAGTCCGATGTAGATTGTCTCTTCCACTTGCGTCCCCATGGACAAATGAATTCGGGGTCGAGTCAAGCTAGCGACTCGGTAATCAAAAACAGTAGCATGTATATAGGGTTTTCACCCGTGTGTACCACCCTAGTGTGGGGGAAATACCCCACATGTTATATATATATATATATATATATATATATATATATATATATATATATATATATATATATATATATATATATATATATATATATATATATATATATATATATATATATATCCTCTAAAAAAATGTAAATATAGTGATAGCTTCTATTTAAGAAGTTTTATCTAAAAAAATAATTGTATGTATATACATCTTAAATAAAGGCTATGAAATATTTTCTTCTTACGTTCTAAGTGTTGGTTTAACACCCGGTACTTTGAATATTGAGGACAATATTCAGTTC
This sequence comes from Artemisia argyi, assembly GCA_030686995.1. NCBI lineage: Eukaryota > Viridiplantae > Streptophyta > Magnoliopsida > Asterales > Asteraceae > Artemisia > Artemisia argyi. The sequence goes on from CM060678.1 coordinate 100,711,226, forward strand.
TAAGTGTGGGGGGAGATTCGTTATTCTAACGAATTTAAACACATGTTCCATCAAGAACCCCCATTTTAGCCCAAATTTTAAATTTTTTTTCTCACTTAGAACGCAATAAATGGTTATCAGTCCGCCATGTCCAACCCACATAAGGATTGGCTAATCCAGGAGCAAACAGTTCTTGGTAAAGATAACTCAAACCCGTTTATGGCTTGCAATTTGCCCAAAATTGTATGGTACCTCAACTCGCCATATCCTAAAAAGCGAATGAGTTGGCTAGCCCGCAAGATTATGGCTTGTGGTAAAGGCAGTGGAAAAACCATAATTGGTAATCAGCTCACCAAGATGTTGACTATTCCATCAAGAGTTGGCTAGTCCAGAAGCAAACGGCTTTTGGTAAAGACAAATCAAATCCGTTGACAGCTGGTGGTTTGCTCAAAATCACACGGTTATCAGGTGTGCCACAGTTCTTACACCTGGCTACTCCAGAAGTGATGGCTTTTGGTAAAGAGTAAAAATCCATAAAGTTTTTCTCAAAAGATTGCTAGGGACTAGCAATAGTTTAGTGTGGGGGATTGATGAGTGTCTAAATACTCATCATTTTATACCAATCTGAGCTGCCAAAACATCCAAAAACACTCAAATATGCATCAAAATACTGAAAATATCTTAAAAGTGTGTTTTATATGTTTCAAATGCAAAATATGCAAAAACAGATGAAAAACGTACAAAGTTTGCATAATTGGCAGTTTCAGTCCCTCAAGTTTCAAAAGTTGTCAAAACTAGTCCCTGGTTATTCTAAAAACATGAAAATGTCACCAAAGGTCCTTTTTAATCATAAAGTTACATATTTAGTCCTTTGGTGCAAAGTTTCACAAAATTACAAGTTTAGTCCCTATACTTTGGAAATTGACATAATTGGTCCCTGGGATGTTAAAAACTTTGAGAAAATCAATTTTGGTCCTTATACTAATAATCTTTTGCAGGAATGGTCCTTGGTGTGAAGTTTGGTGAAATTGCATATTTAGTCCCTGAAGTTTGGTGAATTTACAGAAAAGGTCCCCGGATATAAAAAAATGGAAATTATCAAAAGTGACCCTTGTACTATTCATGAATGATCAATATGGCCCTTTTGATAACTATGGATAAATCCCAAACCCAGCCCTCAACTTTGCACTAATTGCAAAAATGGTCCTTGTGTGAAATAAAACCAAACGGATCCTTTTTATTATAAATCCATAAACCAAATCCAATCCACAACCTAAACTACCCTTGGCCCTTTTTGTTACATGATCCAGCAAGCCCAAACACACCAGCCCAATCCAACACCCCGTTTATAATAAAAACGGGTCAACACCCGTTTGACCAAAACCACCCCTTCCACCCTTTCTTCCCTCCAATACCACCCCTCACCTCTGCAATTCCATACCACCATACCAGCCCACTGTTTTGCCTCCACCTCAACCCTCCACCTCACACAACCCTCCAAAACCCTAAAAACCTTCCCCACGCAATCTACAGTACCCATTCTTACACTTTGACAAATTGGCGCCAAAAAGCCAATTTGAACGGTGGTGATGAGTTAGGCCATTTCAATGGCTCAGATGAGATGGGAAAGTCTTCTAAGACTGCAAAGACCTCAAAAGATCATCTATATATGCAAAAGGAAGCAGAAGAGAAGAGTATTAGATTAGTTTTAGTTTAGCTTAATCGTAGGTAGTATAATTTACTCATTCAGTTGTATTTTCAATTAAACAAGCTTGTATCAGTTAAATCTCATGTATTACAATCCTTAATCAAAGTTAATTTCAAGTTTCATTGTGTATCTTAGTCTATGCAATTTTTCCTTATTTCAAGAATCACAAAATTCTCAACTGTTGTTGTTAGTTGTAGTTAAGTAAGTTCATAAGCTCATATAAGCTCTGACAAAGCTTAAATAAGTTTTAGAAAACCTCAATTGTCTGTTTAATTCATAAAAGAAAAATACTAAAAAAAATAGAGAAAATAGTGAAAAATAAGAAATTAGTGAACAAGAAGGTGAGAAGCAAGGAGCAAGATAAATTCTGGATGATCTTGGTATTAGATTCCTATGGGGGACTTTAGGAAGTGAGATTGGTCCATGGTTCTTTGTCTCTCAGTTTGAAACTCAACTGTAAGCAATTCTTCAATTTTTAGCTTTACTAGTTTTAATGTTTTTGTAGTGTAATTTTAATTCAAATAGCTTTAATATAGTTCAGTAAATCTGTTTTAGTCATAAAATCAATGGTTGTAATCTTAGATATAAAAGTTATAGTGTAATCTGTCTTATTAAGGTGTGTTTGGTTTAAGACTGTCTGCCATACTCTTGTTGTTTCTGTTGTTAAATCTGATTGGAACATGATTCATTAGGTAATATTAGACTAGTTATAACATAAAATTAGTAGTTGTAGTATAAAAAAGTCAAAAAGTTAGTTAATCAACCCTCACAGTTAACTGTGAGGGATTTGTGATCCACAAATCTCCATTTTACCTTATTAGTTGTATCTTAAGCTCAAAATAGGTTCTATATAGCTTATCATAACTTATTCAGCTCATAGGATCTAGTGGAAATCCAAAAAAGTCAAGGTTCTAAGTTTCATCAAAAGTCAAATTGACAGCTTCTCAGATTTTCTCAAAACTTCAAGGAATTTTGTAGAATTGTGTATCAGGCTTTAGAATCTGAAATTGGTTGTAGTAATAATCTACCAGCTCATCTTTAGGTTCCCACTGAGCTTATATTTTTAGCATTTTTTATCTGGGCCCCACTCACTCTCAAAGTCACCTGCAGGGCAAGGTATTGCCCTGCTCCATCAGACTCAGTCCTACACCACCAACTTTGGTGGTGGTTTGTGACCACCTCAGTGGGCCCCACACTTCCAAATTAGGTTTTTCCAACCCCCTCCTACCAGGGAGTTAGGGTTGACTATTTGTTTGACCTGTGCACCACTGGGACCCACCTTGAATCAGCTTGGAAAGTTGTCCCATAATCTGTCTCAGTCCACAATGAGCAAGTGCTTATTGTGGCTTGGCTTATTGGCTTATCTTGTAGACCCCAAGTGCTTAATATTGCTTTTACATGTTCAAGTAACTCAGAGCAATCAAGTTTTACCAAGGTGGACCCCACATAAGCTCTTGTGAGCTTATTTCCAATTTCAGTCAACATAAGTCAACTGTTAGGGTTAGTAGCTTATAACTAGCTTATTATTAAGTTATAAAATATTTGTTTTTACAAAAGTTGTCTATTTTTAGGTATAATATAGGTTGGTAAAAGAAAATTCAAGAAAAAAACAATATAAAATTAAGTGATAGTTTCTATTTAATTTAATTTAATTTTAATTTTCATTTTTAGATTTTTATTAAGTAAGTTGTGTTTTTATATTTTTAATAATTTCCTTTTATATTAAAGTACTTTTAATAATTTTCTCAGATTTTTATTCTGTCTTTTAGTATTAATTAGTATTAAAAATAGTTTTATTAGTAATTAATTAATAAATAAGTTTTAAATAGCATAAATAGTTTTTATAAATCAAGACCTAGTTTTTATATTTTTTATAGCTTTTATAAGTCATAAAATAGTTTTATAAATTTTTTCATAATTTTCTAAGTCATTTTAGTATTATTTGTAATTTAAAATAGTTTAATTAGTATAATTAATATAAATAGTTTTTAATTAATAGAAAATACATAAAAAGACAAAAAGATTTATTTTTATTTTTTATAATTTCTTCAAGTTCATTTTTAAGTTTAGAAATTATTTTTACAAGTTTTTAGTTTAATTTGTAGTGTTTATTATTTTTAGTTTTGATTTAACTTAGTTTTAATTAAATAGTTAAATAGTTTTTAATTAAATAATTAATAATAAATAATAAAATAATCTAAAAAATAATTTTCTTTTTAATTTAATTTTCTTTTAAGTTTAAGTTTATAGAATTTTCGTTTTTAACCCCTGTAGTTTATTTTTCTTAAAACTCACCTTTTTCTTAGTACGCAGTCGCGTCTGATTTTTAATTTAGTTTACATTTATACGTTTTAGATATCTAGGTTTCACGTAACAGTTCTAATAGTTTACCTAAGTTATTTTAAGTTATTAAACCCTAGTTAATCACACACTCACACTTTTATACCTTTCCCGTTCACATTCACTCGATCACAGATTCGTTTATAATAAAACATCGCACACCTCGTTGGGACATTACGACCCGGGGAAACACTATATTCCACGGAAGCATTTGTCTTGATTAGTTTGACTTTACTATTGACCATTCACAAGTGGTTGAGAAATAAAAGATAACTATTTTAAGGCGAATCAGTGTCCTTGTAGCCGAACCACTATAAATCATCGTGTCCGGTTTGCATTTCCTTTCTCTTATCTCTTATCATTTGTTCTTGCATTTCTCGCTTTACTTCTATGCTTGCCTACATGTCTTAGTTGTTGCTTATATAGTTGTGATGATTGATTGTGTTGAACATAGTAGTTAATATTGTGATTGTGTGTATAATTGCATGATATGGTCAAATAGATTATTATTCACACTTCTCATATTAAGTTTAACTTGATAGATAATTTGATACAAAACGTTTTAAGATTTTAAAAGGAAAACGTATTCACATAAAGATCGACCAAAGCTCCATTCATAAAACTAAGTTTTTCCAAAAGCTTACATATATAATTGATCATATTGATTATATGTTGTTTTCATACTAAACTCTAATTGAAGTTTTCCAAACAAACAATTGAATAAATTTGAATCAATATTTTGAAACAAAGTTTTTATAAAATCAAAAAGAAGGGAAAACTATTCAACCCCCCTTCTAGTTTTCCACAATTTGTAAAAGAGCCACGTCGCTCAAATTTTCAAAACAAATGGTTTTAAAAATTGAGTACGATCCATGTATCAAATTACCCATTAAGGAGGATTTAATATGAAAAGTGTTTTGTTGATTAACTTGTATTAGTTTTGATATTATATACACTAATTATACTAGCTCGAGATATGAATTATGCTTAAAACAAGTGTTATATGTTCGTTCTTAAAATCAGAAAGTTACACACCTTTCCACAAAGTCAGAAAACAATTTTTAACAAAAAATGCATTTTTGAGTATCAGATGGGCGGCCCCTTTAATTGTCTGGGCGGCCCCCTTAAATACTGGGCGGCGCACTTAAATTTAAGGGGTCCGCCTGTCTGTTCGACAGTTTTTCGGAAACTTTGAAAAATCATATAAAATTAACCGTAACTCCGTAGAAGTCGTGCCACCCGGCGTTTTAAAGGTAATTGAGTCTACTTTCATTTAAAAATACTTACAAGTAACCATTACAAACTTAAATAAGTCAGAAAGTTAAAATACTACACGAAGGTCAAAAATTTAAGTCTTGTTTTAACGTAAAACTTGTATTTTACCTTTTTCTTCGAGTCGGGCATTCCTTGTCGATATATCTTTGAAAAATTAAGTATTTATGTTTTCAAAATATTGATCTTAATTAAATTTTAAAATGGATAGGAAACTATTTTATTTTCAAATAAAATCGAGCTAAGTAAACATTGGTATATATAATACACAAAACGACGACAAGTGTTTTATGTGCTATGTGAACTCATTTGTGATTTTACTTTGTTAATCGTTGCTATTTGTAATTTTGCTATTTGAATATCTTAGCATATGTGCCTTATACTCTATTAGTTTATAGCTAGTTTTCTGGCTTATACTTAACTAGATCTTATGCTAGATTTCTTGCGTTAGGATTGCAATATTATGCTTGCATTGCATATAGGTATAGATGGCTTAATGTTACTCAAACATCTTGTAAATAAGTTAAATCGAATCACCTAAATATTTCAAACAATTTAATCTATTCATAACAACACACTTAAATATTTTCAACAAATTACCTTGTTTTACCTTAAGTTGTTTAATAAGAGAAATTGAATCTTTGTAAAACATTAGTAGTAATACAAAAGAAAAAGTATTTTCAAAATCTAAAGTGTGTTCATTATAAGTAACAATGAAGAGTCTTTCACATAAACAAAACTTATAACAATCATGATGTAATAAGTCAAATTTCAATCACTCACCAACCTCACTCATTAATAATCTTAGGATTAATGGAACACACTATCAAAATGTCTATTTATTTTAAATGAAGGGTCAAGAAAAATCTTGATATTATATCAATTCATTATTCAAATTATGGTTGATATATTCATCAAATCTAATTGACATGTTTTTGAGTATGGACAAGAAATTGGATTATTATTTGTTTAGTTTCAAGATTACACCAAATTTTAACAAAAGATATAGTCTTGAATCTACATACTCAATCACACTAGATTGATATGAAAATATTTACATCCTTTGTAGATGAAAAGAATATGCATTGGATCATAACTCACACTTGTGTTGGCAATGCCATATTGAATCTACTTGTCCAATAGTTGTGTTCCAAATATTAGAATAACATGTTTAACACATGCATAAAATATACAATGAAGTAGGATTGACGACTTGGATGTTTCATCCGAAATATTCAAGCAATTTACATTGCAAAACAATGGATAAATGTGTCATATCCGAAAAACCAAACACGAGCAAACTAACAACATATGTAAACTTTGCTCACACTACTTAAAATCATCACTTCAAGCTAAAATACATATTTAAGAACAATACACACTATATATTATATGTACTTCATTTTCTTTGTAGCATGAATGGTTGTGTTACAAGATAATGCACTACACTTTTCTTTTTGAAATAATTTAAGTTATTAGAATTGAAAAATAACTTGTCACAATGCATAAACAAGTAAAATTCATTTTGTTTCAAATACTAGTTAAAATTATGATATATATAACATTGGCAAAAACCATAGAAAATAATATTTGCTTTAGAATTTATAAATGTCTAGTTTTGATATCATTTGTGAATCACAATCTCATTTAAGATAAATAATCATAATGAGATTCATTTTTCAAGATATGCTAAGGAGCATTCTTAAATCAAGCACATTTATTAAATCAAGTAATATGCCATCAAAACCAAATAACCGGTTAATCATGAACAAAAGATTAAAACTTTGCGTTTACTCTTATCTAAACATTTAACACATCTCTATTGGGATAGTGAGTAAAATATATCATGTAGACTTACCTTCATAAAAACATGATGTTTGAGTCACATTAAGCCAAGTATTAGTGAATCAAGCAAACTTCATATTTGGTACTCTTCGATAGGTAAATTTAGGAAATCAATTTCTTCTAAAAAGAGAATGACTACTGGAGAATCTATTAACTAGAAATTCAATTTAACCTAACGGTTGAATTGCTTCTATGTGAGAAGTTGGGTGTGTGTAACCCGTAAAAATGGTTGTGTTTAGCCTGAATTGAGCACCACTAGTAATAGTCTCATACTCATTCTCCAACTTGATTAAATTGCTCTTCCTAAATATACCTAATGCTAGTTTACTTTTATGAACTTTGCTCCTCATTAGATGCTTTCATTCCTAGATTTATGGCATATCGCATATATGTTATTTCTAGATGATTATTTGCTCCTACGTGATTTGATTGTATGCCTTTACATGCTAAACTCTATGTTCGGATGAGCACGAATTTAATGGGAAGGGAAAACACACTCACTCACATATATTCCTCTACCTTACACCCAAACATGTCATCTCCCAACAACCAAAAACCTAAGATCTCAAGAACCGCAAGGATCTCCGTCAAACCCGTTTGGAGGAGGAAACTTGATTCTTGTCATAACTCAAGTGATGTTGTTCCAAGTCAACCAACTACTAAATCTCAAACCCACAATAATGACTCATCTCACAACCTATCACCCACTCATTCCCTCATTCATGCTTCTTCTTATGATGAGCATGCTCAATCCCAAAACAACAATCCCAATCTCTCAATCAATACTTCACATGTTGCTCATTCAACAAAAAACACCACTCACTCTTGGAGAACCTCTTCCATCCATTTCATGTTTTCATGACTACCCAAGCTCAACCATGTCTCCACCACATCCTACAACCTCACATGCCATTCCTATGTTGCATGTTCAAACCTTCACCCAAGACAACCATCATGTTCCACCATCATCACCTTCCTCCGAACACTTGAAGTTCGTTGAGGATCTAAAAGAGGCTCATGAGCTTAGTGCTCTTTTAGCATTACATCTTGCGCAACGCAATTTGGATCCAACCCAACCAAGCTCACCATCATCACCATACAACATCAACCAAGTTGAGAAGCATGTCAACAATTGCCCTTGTTGCATCTTCCTTCAACAACAAACCATTGCCTTGAATGAGCACTTCACTTGGATTGAGTATCTTCTTACAAGATCTCAACAAACATCATCACTTGAACAACATTCAAACTCTCAATCAACCTCTTCCGCTCCTAAATCTACACCCCTAAAAATCCAAGTGAATTTCATTACGAAATGCGTCATTTCCACTTTCTAGCAAGTGAAGAACACAATGAAGAAATCTAAGCTTCAAGTGTTGTCGACTCATCACCACCTCATTTCACATATCCACCTTCGGTCGTCAACCAACAAAACACCTAAAAATCTCATGATTCCCTATCATCCACCCTTGTCAAACGATATACTAATCTAAATCATAATTTCCAACCCTTCTAGTTTTCCAACCCTTTGTCATCACCTTCCCTTTACATTCACGCTCATCCCTCCTCATTCTCCTATATTTTCCTAGGTTCTAATCTTTGCATTAGGTTCTATTTTTTTTTATTGTTGTTTTTAAAACAATAATTGCAAGTGTCATACTTTTAGTGCATATACCTAATATGTCCATATATTGTTCCCCTATTAGTTTCATGCATATATCCATTATCATCATTATATATATGTGCACTTGTCTACTAACTTTGTTTTGAAGGATTACTTCACCGCTCGATTCTTTGGTAGCCAAAACAAGTTTTGAGCATACACCAAGGGGGAGCATTGAGGTTGATAGGATCAAGGCTTCACTTACGATGATGCAAGCTCTCCTTTTACATTCTATCTCAAGAATTCAAGAGTAGTAGAAGTCTCGTCTTAGAGTCCACCTTTTTGCTTCGACAAAAGGGGGAGAAGAAGTGTAAACAAGTAACTTATACATTTTACTATAAGTTATAATTTACATAGTTTGTCATCATCAAAAAGGGGGAGATTGTTGGCATGAATATTACGATATTTAATCTAAACATCCTCTTCATGTTTTGATGATGACAAAGATGTAAGTTACAACATATAACGTAAAGTGCTTAAGTTACTTATGATCACAATTCTTCTATGCATTCTTACGTCAACAAGCCTCGACATCTCAACATCTCAAGTATGCTTCAACAATCACTTAAGGTATGGATAAACAAGTGTTTAATACATCTCATGATCATAGGGGTATTTAATTAACTAATACACAGTTTATTTAATTATATAAACATATTATATATTTTTGAAAAACACTTTTGGTAATAAAGAAAAATGTTTTAATCATACTAAATATATGATTTCAAACTTTTAACCAAAATTAGTTAGTTTTTCACCAAATAAACTTTCCCCACTAAAAGACAGAAAATTTGGCCGTTTCAGTAGGGCGGCCCCCTTAATTATAAGGGGCGGTCCCCTTAATTTTAAGGGGACCGGCACACAATTAAGGGGACCGGCCACACTCCCCTCTCAGATTTGGTCAGAAATTTTTCCTTATAAATATCACCTCAAACCTGGAATTTTTCTCACCTTTTGCACAAAAATTTTCAGATCCAATTCTCTCTAAACATCCTTCTAAAACCCTTTGATCATAAGATTATTAATCTTTGTTTCAAGTGATCCAATTTCTCATCACTCAAAGTGCAAGAGAAGAATTCTCCCTATCATAAAGCCAAAGATGTATTAGGATCTAGTTAGTGCTTATGTGAAGTTGTGAGTTATGTATATGTAATAAGTAGATCAAGATGATCTTACTTAGTAGTGATTCAATGAGTGAGTAAGAAGTAGTGGGAGGAAGTAGTAGTGTGGAGAAAACATGTAGTTGTGAATATGTAGGTGTGTGATTAAGTAGTGGAGTTTAGAAGAAGTTGTGATGAAGCTGTGAAGTCGTGAAGACGTGAAGAAGTCGTGAAGCCGTGAAGAAGTTTAGAAGAAGTTGTGATGAAGTTATGAAGTCGTGAAGTTGTGTAGAAGTTGTGTAGTGATCGAAGTTGTGTTGTGAGATTGGTTCTAGCTACTATTAGAACTCGACATTTAGCTTAGTGTCGTTAAATGGTGTAAGCAAAAGTTGTGTACGGTTTTCTCCGCCAAAAGGGAGCTTGTTGAGTAGTGATGAAAACTCTCGAGTAGGTGACTCGGGGAGTGGAGTAGGAACAAGGAAGGTGTCCTTGTAGCCGAACCACTATAAATCATCGTGTCCGGTTTGCATTTCCTTTCTCTTATCTCTTATCATTTGTTCTTGCATTTCTCGCTTTACTTATATGCTTGCCTACATGTCTTAGTTGTTGCTTATATAGTTGTGATGATTGATTGTGTTGAACATAGTAGTTAATATTGTGATTGTGTGTATAGTTGCATGATATGGTCAAATAGATTATTATTCACACTTCTCATATTAAGTTTAACTTGATAGATAATTTGGTACAAAACGTTTTAAGATTTTAAAAGGAAAACGTATTCACATAAAGATCGACCAAAGCTCCATTCATAAAAATAAGTTTTTCCAAAAGCTTACATATATAATTGATCATATTGATTATATGTTGTTTTCATACTAAACTCTAATTGAAGTTTTCCAAACAAACAATTGAATAAATTTGAATCAACATTTTGAAACAAAGTTTTTATAAAATCAAAAAGAAGGGAAAACTATTCAACCCCCCTTCTAGTTTTCCACAAGGTGTTACAAATATTACCACCAACATGTTTTAACCATCATATCATCAAAGTTAATCCATTTTCTTCGCAAATATTATTAAGGCCGATTTGTATGTATGCATATAGATCAATTCGTATCTTTTGGTTTTCACGTATTAAGATTATCGTAATGAAAGAAACACAAGGAGATAAACAAAGATAAAAAATAAGAAATACCAAGCCCTTCAAAGATGATATATGGTTTGAATAGGAGAAGAGGACACAAGAAAATGCCTTCAAATGCTTCCAAACGGATCCCTACGTGCACCAAATCTTCCCACGAACATGTACGATTAATTACCATGGTTCCAAGGGAGATATTTTGATGAATGAAAGGTGGTTATGGAGGAGGGGAGGCGTAAAAATTGATAACCAGTAAGGAGAAAGGTTTTAATTTTAGGGTTAAGGAAATATGGGAAATTAGTTGCTTTAAAAATAGTAAACTAGCAAAATTTATGGGATTTCCATCCCCTCTCTCATAAATCATGGCCAAGGGGTGAAGATTGGTCAAAATTATCATTTTTCAATTAAAAATATACTTAGGATAGTCATTGGTATATATTTTAAAGGTTATGTACAAGTTTTAGTAGTTTTGGACCCTTATAGGTCACGTAACTTGCAACACTTATGTTTTAATCTAAACTTCACATTCTTGAGTTCATATGAGGTTGTAGTAGCTCAAACATTATTTACTTGAAGTTACATGTTCACATTTGTGATCGTACGATAGCCATTTTTGATTTAGGGCTTGTTTGGTAAACGTACTTAATTCTTCAAAATTTCAAATTTGGATGGTATTTTAGTCATTTAATCATGATATGAAAATGTGGGTTTTACAGATTTATAGTGGTTCAGCTACGAAGCTAACTCTTCGCCCTACACCACTTCCCGAGTACCACACCCGAGAGTTCGTAACACTATGTCAACAAACTCCCTTCTGGTGGAGAAAACCGTACACCGTAGCTTACACCAATTTCCGACACTAAGCTAAATGTCAAGTTCTAATCTTGGCTAGAAACAATCCACACAACACTATGTGGACTTACACTTCGTTCGAATCTATGCACTACACTACACGGACTTACACCTCGTCCAGATCTACACACTACAATGCACGGACTTACACCTTGTCCGGAGCTATACACAACACTACTATACCTGACTTATACATACGTCGGATCTACTAATATACAAGAATGGAGATAGTGAGAGTTTAGATAGAGAAGAGAATCATAACAATGGTTACGTGTGTAATGCCTAATCTACAACACTTCTTTTCTTGGTGACTACGAGTGTTCTTCCTTTTTTACTTTGATAGAAGAAAGAGCGAGATCACTTATAAACACATATATACAAACTAAAGTGATCAAAGAAAGGATTAAAAGAGATAGGGAGAGAACAAAAAGTTTTGTGCAGAAAAGGGTTAGGAAATTAGTTGGGAATAGTCTTGTATTTATAGGCGACAGGAGGAGGGGACAATCCTTTAAATAGGGACGGTCCCTTATATATAAGGGACCATCGCCCCTATAAGGGACTGTCCATATGACGCTCTCATTTTTATCCTAACGTGGTGAAATGTTTATCTGGTGAAGTTGCTATCTTTTCGGGCGGGAAAAATAGCCTTTGGAGATTTTCAAATTCAAATTTATTTTTCTTATTAAAACATTTCTTTATAAATACAAAAATAATTTGTATAATCTATTTTTGTAAAAATGTTTTGTCACATTTATAAAAATGTGAGGTTTAAGGACAAAAAATATTTCTTTGATCACTTAATAAGTTATATATAATGTTTGTACATACCTTAAGTGATATTGTGTCGAAATGGACTTTTACGACTAAAAGCTTGTTTATGTATATTTTTACGTAGCGTGTTTTTACATTTTGTGATTATCAAAACATATGGAGGTCGAAAGATATAAATAACGTTTTTGACATTATTTTTATTAACACATATCTCACATCCAACTTACAAAGCATACACCCTTCCGTTCACCTTCTTTATCTCTCTGCCAAGATTATTCAACTAAACAGTAATTACAGCTAAACCATTAGAATTATCACTGCCTTTACATCTATTTGATGATCCATCACACCACATCTGAGAATGATCAACCATGTCTTGGATGATTTTCTTGGCATTAGCATCGCTCATCTTAGGGATTGCTTCTAGAGAATCAAGCATCTATAGAGTAGCTACATCTAGACCCTTGTAGAATACGACCACTTCCTGCATGCTAGTCAAGTAATGCTAAGGGCATTTCAATAACAAATCTTTAAAACGCTCCAGGCACTGTAAAATTTCATCAAGTTCCTACTTGAAGTTATGGATCTCATCCATCTTCTTTGCAGTTCCTCAGGGTGGGCAATACTTGCATAGAAATTTGGACTTAAGAGTAGCTGAAGTAGTAATGGTGCCAGCAGGTTCATTCTTCAACCATCTGCTTGCCACTCTGGTAAGTGTCTTAGGGAAGATATGTAGCATGAGCCGGTCCTCTGTCTTTGGTACATGAAACAAATCAACGATCTCTAGCACTTCGTCAATGTGCTCATTAGCATCTTCATCTTCCGCACCATTGAATGTATTGTCTCGAAGCTCTTTGAGGAATTGTCCCTTACGTTCAAAGATAGTGGCATCCTCAAAATTCGGCCTAAAAATACTCGGACCATAGCCATCACGAGCTTGAGCTATATACTCCGGCATAGTCTGATTAGCCATTTATTCCTCGCTTCTTCATTGAAAACTTGATCTTTAAATACCTGATTCTCGAGATCAGTAGACAAATCAAATTATGATGAACTCGAATGATCAAACGCCTTCGTGTTGGAAAGCTTCTTCCTAGAATGAAATGTCCGCTCAGGTTCGTCAAAAGGCTTGCAAAGATCCGGATTAGACTTTCGGGTCATGCACTACCTAAAAATAAACAGAAATAGGTCACTAGAATAAGCTCAGAAAAAGAAAAATATGAAAAACTCAACACGAAAATGAAAAAAAAGATGTTGCCTCAGTATGTCGATACGCCATATACAATGGTTCTGTATACGCCGTATCAATGGTCTGGGATAGAATGACAACAAGCAATCAAATTATCTAAAACAACAAACAATCAAACAAAACACACAAAAGTAAACCTAAACCAGAAATATACCTGATGTGTGTTTCGTTGTTGGTATTTTATATTCAAGTTTCTCAGGAGCAGTGTTGTTTAGAATTAAGCTAGTGTAATTTACAAATTAAAAGGGGGGGGGGGGGTTTGATTTTGAGATTAAATTAAACTAATAAACAAGAAAAGTAAATTAAACAAATTAAAACAATTAAACTAATAAGGTTGTGATCAATTGGAGAAGGAAGTGCTAGCCATGTTAGTTCTAATAAATATTTTAGTCAGAGTTAATGGCTTAAAAAAAAAGTTGATTTCTAGCCTATAGACTTAACGATTTTTTTTTTCTTTTCTTTTCTTTTTCCAAAAGTGAAGTCGAGCAAAATTATATTGTGAGGTTGAGAAAAATGATAGTGAAGTCGAGCAAAAAGTAAAACTGGAGTCGAGTGGCGCGTAGTCAAGCAGTCTATATTTGGATTTTTTTTCCGAATAGTGAAAATGGTCTATGCGATTGAAAAAAATCTCTTGATCTATTTAAGTCATTGGCCCTAGTTATCCGTTTATTCGTGCTATAATTTAATGTAAAGTAATAGTGACATCAGAAACACACAAGCACTTCTATCTAAGGTAAACTAGACCAGATGATCAATGAATCTAGTTCTATGCATGCAACCTATATCCCTGAAGCAAGTTATCGGTCTAATCAGTTACAAGCATGTAATAAGTGGTGTCAACTAATCTATGTGATTTATTTGCGATACCCCTTTGGTCCAGTGATACCTAATCTTCTCATTTGGTCACTATATTGAAGAGAACTATACTGATGAGTGGCCTTTTACTTATCATTTTATACCCGAAAAATCCACAAAAATGACCAAAAACACCCAAATACATCATATTATATTGCAAATATCCTTGGAATATGTTTTTTTTTTTGTGTTTTATGTACAAAAAGATTGAAAACGAGGCAAAAGTGGACAAAAACGAGGTTGGATGGGAAAAAGGGCAAAAAGAGACATTACCGGATCGACTTGACACCATTTGAGCAATTAATGAAGAAAAGAAAAGTCAAAGTCAATCCCGGGAGGTGACATGGGGTGAGCTTGTAAAAACAAACCCAAAACTAAAAATGACCTTTTTACCCCTTAATCCAAAAACCCAATCTTCAAACACGAAAACACCAAAACCCTAATCACAAAACCAAAATTACCTTTTTGCCCTCAATCCCAAAAACCAATTTCAAAACCAATCCTAATTTCAATTTTCAAAATAAATCCTAAAAACATTTTGTTTAAACCATTTTGCTAAAAACTTTTTCTAATAACTAAACGTAAAACAATTTTTGTTAATTACAAAGTTTTTATTATTATTAAAAAAACTTTCTTTTTATTTAAACCCTTTTATCACTAAATTTTTTTTATTACTAATAAAATCCTTAAACCATTTTTTATAGAATAAACTTAAATTCAACTATGCCTAATCCTAACACTACATTTTACCAAACCCATAAAACCTAATCCCCTAAACCCATCACAGCCCAACCCACCATCCACTAGCCCTTACCCGTTTGCTAATAGACCAGGGGTTCAACATCTAAAGGGTCAAGGGTTCAATAGCTAAAAGGGTCTAATGGTTCAACAAAACAAGAGGGTTCAATACCTTTTTACCCCTTCCCAGCTAAAACCCTATACACTTAAACCCTTCACCGTGCTTTTGCTTTTCCCTTCAAAACACAGGTAATTCCCTTGTCGCTTTCCATCTCCAACTCAGCCTACAAACAAACAAACCAAGCTCACATGATGTCTTATCACACGCCCCCTCCACTCTGGCAATCTTTATGCACCAATATCTCATCCAAGAGCTGCTATTTGAAGAAGTGAGCACCAAGAATAAATCAAGCGCCGAGATAAGATGGGAGAAAGCACAAGAGACCCCAAAGCCCTTTATACTCATAGAAGAAGCACAACAAGAAAGAGACAAGAAAGGAAGAAACCCTAATCCACCACTATAAATAGAACTCTTTTGTAGCAAAGAGGGAGAGTTTTTTTTATAGCTAGTTTGTAGTTTTTAAGCTTTAAGTTTTCTTATGTACTGTCTTTTTTAATTAATGAAATTTCAAGTTTAAGTTTTAAATTCCCGTCTTTTATTTTCTTTATTTACTTGCCAACAATCTTTTCTAAAAAGCCTTTATAAGCTTTTAGCTATGACTTAAGCCTAATAAGCTAACTAATAGCTTTACTAGGTGATAGTTACTTTTTTCAAACTTAAGAGCTCAATTTTCAGTATTCAATCTAAAAAAAATAAAAATAAAAAATAAAAGTCAAAAAGTGCTTATTGTGGAAGATGGGCAGACATGGAAGGTCCCATTTGCTTTACTAGCTAGAGCTTGTAGACTTTAAAAAGCCCTAGTTTTGAGCTAAGGGCCTAGTAAGTTCATTTTTCCAATTTTTATTGCTAATGTACTGTTCATGTGCTTATTTTCTGCTTTTTCCTGTTTTCATTAGCTTATTACATCTTTATGTGATTTTTATGCTTAGTTTGTAGGTTTACATGCATTTGTTTAAGTTTTAGTCAAGTAACAGTCAATATTAGCTATTTACTGCTTATCATTAATAGCTTATTTAAACTGCTTATTAAGGCCTAATAGTTGATTGTTGATTGTTTTTGGACCTATTGTATGTTTCTGTGTAACACCCCCAAAATTTGGTACAGCGGAAGACTCAACAAGCTTTCGGGGTGTTACGGGGATTGGTGTCCAACACAAGTCATGAAAGAACGAGATAAAGTAAACATAAGAAAAACACAGCCCAAAATGGGGTTTTAAAGTTTACATTCATCCCAAATTTATCGAAAGTAAGGCCTAAAAGAAATAAACGTAGGTCCACAATTACATATCGGAGTTTTAGAAAAAGTAGATCCTTAACCGTATAGCCAAACCAAACCTCCAATCGAAGCATCCAAGTTCATTAATTACCTGAGAAAACGTGCTAAAAGTCAGCTTTCACTGGTGAGATCATAGGTTTATATTCATAATTCAATCAAGTGGACATATACGCAAAACTCTTGCTAGCTAGACTAGGCCTCAAAGCTCAATAACCATCCCTATAGGTGCACACTATAGTCCAATAACCAAATCAAATCAAATCAATCTGTATGCGTAAGGATACGACATACCCAACATGCGTAAGGATACGACATGTTCAACTTACCTAGATCTAGTCTAGGCCTCGTTGTATAGCTTACCTAGCTCTAGGCTAGGCCTCGCTCCATAGCTTACCTAGTTCTTGACTAGGCCTCGCTCCATAGCTTACCTAGTTCTCGACTAGGTCTCGCTCTCAATCCTACCTAGTTCTATAAGCATAGCAAGTTTTGAAATCAAGGGCGATAATAGTTCACATAAAACAATTTGCACGTTTCTCACCCCAAGTATTGAAAACAAAGTTCAAGAGTAAAAGTGGGGCTATGACTCACCTCAAGTCCAGAAATCAGCAGAAAGAAATCTGTAGAAGTAAGATGTATCACAACTCAAAGACAGCAACTACGGACTCGGCACCTCCTAACAATATAAACTCTTTTCATAATTATTTCCTCAAAATCAAATATTCCCAATCCCGAACGTATTCCTTTTTACTTTCCAAAAATCCATTTCTCGTATTATTCTCGTATTAGTTTGGAGTTTGGCTTTTGGTATCCATGCGGGTGGAGGGTCGACACAAAACAAATCAAGAAATCACAACAAAAAGGAATAATAAAAACGATCTACAGGTCTAATGTTAGACAAATATATTATTTAAATAAATCATCGAGGCTTATTAAATTCGTCGACTTGGTAACCCTCCATAATTATTTACTTAATATATCCTTCCAAGATCATACCCAACTTAAGTTACATAGCACATAGAACACTATATGGTAAGTATCAAAGTCTAATAGATTCCCTAAATATATCGTCAAACTTACCAAACTCGTCAATTTGGCAAACCTCGCGAGATATTTAGTAATTCATTATTTTGTACACATACCACAACCTATGGGCGTTGTAGGATACAATACCCATTAATATACTCATTTTATATAACTAAACAGATCCTATTTAATCCTTCGATCAAATAAGTTACGTAGTTATAGGAAATGGGCGTATTAACGTCACATATCCGTGACAAGCACAAACGTCATACAATAAATAATATCGCCCACTTGGACTCAAGTGACCACAATCCCGTATAACTCGAAAGTTTCGCATTTTTATTTTCCAAAAACATTTCATTTCGTATAATTATCCAACGTTCTAATTATATCGGCATTTATAATTGTTTTATTCATAATAGCGTTCCCGACATTTATTATACTACTTTCATAGTATAATATACATCGTTATATTATAATATACTCGTGATCATTTTATCTTTAATATACACACTTATATAGTTATATATACGTTTTCACGTCTATATACTTATATAAACGTTTATATTATTAATAATATTATTTCGAGCTTTTATTATAAATAAATATCGAGTTATATAGATGGTCACATGTCCGAGTCATCACCCTCGGCTCATTGTCCAAGTCCAAGTAATAATAACCGATCATAACCATGTAATCCATCTTCGTCAATCAAATCCCATATCAAGTGCTACAACAATAGGGTCCGACTACGACACCCGACTAACCTATCTCCGTCATTCTAAGTGACCGTCACACAATCGGTCCCCATATCATACTCGTCAACACAAGTCCATAAGCATTACCTCGAGTCCGAATAATCTCAATGCCAACTCAAATATAACAAAAAGATATAAACCAACAACAATAAAATCATACCAATAATACCAAAATCAACTCAAAATCACATGTACGGGTTGACTTACCAAGTCAAACCCTGGGTCAAAGTTTACCACAAGAGGTGTGGGTCCCACCTGAGACCTCTAGGGTCTCGGCTAGCTCTAACCGAGCTAAACCAACCAAACGGACCCCCTTGGGTCGTCGGCTTCACAACCAAACAGCCAAAATAAATAACCTGTAACCAAAATCCATCCAAAACACAAGAAGAGAACTAAACATCAATCAAAACAGAAAACATATAACTGAATACTCTCATCATCATCATTACAAGACCAAAAGTTATCCACAAAGCCTCATAAGTTCGAAAAGAACAACAACAAGCCGAGAGCCTAGGCTCTCGGTTCCAGTCGACACCCTCAAGAAACATGTAACCCGGATACCAAACTCATTATTTAACTCATTTTAACCAAAACCCAGTTGAGTTATCACGTTTTTAATCATAAACCCGAAAGAAATCATAAGATTCGTAACCCTTGGTCATGTTTTTCACCAAAATACGAGTCATAACTCGTCTTACCTTCGATTCTCAAGACCAAGATGAACAATACTTCGAAAATACACAAGATGGTGACGGATTTGTGATGTTAACGAGGTGAAAACTAAAGTTTTGGGGTGCGTGTAGTAGTGGATCGTGAAGAGGAGAAGATGGGGATTCTAATAGTGGTGGTCGTGAGTGGTAGTTGGTGGCGGTGGAGCTGCTGTGTAGCCGGAACAGTAGGGGCGGCTAGGGTTGAATGAGAGGTAAGGGAGAGATAGATGAGAGAGAGAGGGGTAGAGGCGTGTTTGTGGTTGTGTTGTGTTTGTGCCAGGAAAAGGCCACAAGGACGATTTTTGTATATAAAAAAAATATGATGATAATAATAATAATACTAATAATATTAATAGTATGGGTAAGGTAACTAGGTGTAAAATACACGGACCAAAACCCGTAACCTTTAAAAATACTCCGACGTTCACAAACCGAGCTCGTTCCCAAATATTTAATATCCCACGAGACGTTCAAAATAAATATATAGTCGAATCATAAACTCAAAACATTTAATATTTGTTAGGTTAACCTAGTGCCGGAGTCAACGTAGTGCCAAATGGAAATATCAAAGTAAATCACCACATATATATTCCACATCGAATCAGTAAAATAAAATCTCAAATTCCATAGATACCGCGAAATAAAAAATCATGATTCAAGTTTACAAATTCATCGCGAATAAACTTTCAAATATTCCAAAAATCATTAAATTTAAAGTAATGCGGGTTTTTAAATAGCTCCCTAATTTGTCAGTTGTCACATTTTGTGTTCAAGATTTGTTTCAAAGTGAGTTGTATTGAGCTTAAAAAACATTTTCTGTACTTAAAGGCGTGTTTGGGTTAAGGTTACTTTTCAAGCTAAAGGTAGTTTTGACCAAAACTAGGAATTGAAACAGCCTTAATTTCTTATTAAAAGTAGTTTAGAAAAGTCTTTAACCATTTTCAAGTAGTTTTTAAGAATCTTAGTTAGTTTTCTAAAAAATTTACCTTAAAACTGTTTTTAATATAAGCTTAGGATAAATTTAGGTTAGGCTTGTATTAGTTGTTAGATTTTACTCAAAACTAGTTCTAAATAGGCTATATAACTTAGTCAACATCTGGTACTAGGGCTTTATTAGTCAAAAATTCCATTTTCACCCATTTTGAAACCCACTGCACTTTCTCAATTGTCCAAATCAGCTTATGTCTTTGATTTTTAATAAGCTCATTACAAGCCCTTATATCCTGAAATTTGGTATACTTATTATTTGGTTGGTAGTCTAGTTACTTTACATTTTTTTGATTTTTTGTTTTAGCTTTTAATTAGCTTTTCATTGGCTTAAAAGTAGCATAGTGGGTTGATTTGGGGTGGGGGGGGGGGGGGGGGGGGGGGGGAGAGGGCTGCAGTTTAAGCCTTTTACTAATTTGGTGTTTTCAGCTTGCACCCTATTGAGATTAGCTTAATTATGTTTTGAACTGTTTAGTGAGTATACTTTTGAGTCCCAAAAAGCTTTTACATTTTGGCACAAGCTTATACAAGCTTGTGCCCACAAACAGTTAAGCTAAATTCTTGTTTTCTAAGCATAATAAGCAATCTGACATGCCATATAGCTTATTCTGGCTTATTTGCTGGTTTTTAAAAAAGGTTGTTTCACAAAAAGTTGATTATTTTTAGTGGTAAAAAGTTTTCAAAAAGGAAAATTCAAAAAAAAAAAAAAAAAAAAAAAAAAAATCAAAAAAATCAAAAAATCAAAAAAGGTACCAAGAGGACTCGAACCCTGACCTCCAGCAGACCTAGCACTCAAACACACGGATAGAACAATTGGTGCCATTGGGATTTTTCTCACAAGCATTGCTCAATTAATTCTTTTATTACCTTTTTAGCTTTTAAGCTTATTTTTACTTTTTGATTTCTCTCAGCTTATTCAAATAAGCTGTGAGCTTAAACTTATTTTTCCTAGGCTTTAATTAGTACAAAGTAATTTTAGAAAAAGTTTAAGATTTATTTAAAAAGTTTTTGTATTTTTAAGCATTTAATTTAGTTCAAATAGTTTTTAATTCATAAAAAATTATTAAAAAGTCACAAAAAAAAAACACATTTTTTTTTTTTTTTTTTTTTCATAATTTTCTTTGATCATTTAGAATATAGGAAAATTATTTTTGCACCCGTAGGATTTGTATTTCATAAATTTTACTTTTAAACCCGTTCACTTATGTTATTTTTAATCAAGTTACACATTTTTAATCTAGATTATGTTTTAGGTTAATATAGCATACGCTTTGTGTTTTACTTGCTTTTTAAGTAGTTTTTAGTTTCTCGTAACCATTTTTAGTTTAACTTTGTGTTTTTGTCATTTTCACGTACTTTATTTTAATTTAAATTTAAAAATCAAAATAAAAAATCAATTTATTCATGCATTTTAAATACCAAACCTAAAACGATATCCTCGATTCACTCCTCGTTGGGAAACGACCCGGGTAATCACTTATCTGGTTACTTACAACGGATTGTGTTGTGAGTTTTGCACGTTAACATTTTTTTTTAAAAGTTTGACTTGCATGATTAATTACACATCATATACTAACTTAAGTGTTTATCCATTTTCCATCTAACCTCGGGTTCCTACTCTTCGACTCATAAGGAAAGGCATTAATGAAGCCAGGTCAAGAATACCGACCATAGTGATACGGATCACCTACATAGTTAAAGAGCTACACTATTACGATTTAACAAATAGATGTCAAATAATAAACGAGTATACTATTTGAACGATAAACACATAAATTATCCAAAACAAAAAATCAAATTTATAAACGTAATAACATTAGTGTAATAGTCATAACATGGCTAACACCAAAGGGTGTTAGCCCATAATGTATGTAGAATAACACAAAATAAATACAAACGATAAACAAATGGAAATCATAATGAAATCAACGTGCAAACAGAATGATTAGACTAAGTGTGATGATACGATACTGTGAAAACGTAGAGGGGGGGGGGGTGAATACATTACCGTTTTAAAATCTTTAAACTTGTTGTATCAAATATAGTATAAACCATTGTGTTTGCAGTAAATCAAGTTTCACCATTATTAGTCCGGTTTGTTTTTCTTTTCTAAAAACATCCATATGACAAATTATCGATCAAACTTGTTGTAATATGAAAAATGCTAATAATAGTCTTATGACTAATATAAAGCATATGGTATAACAAGTTGTCACACAAGCATAAACATCAAGCCACAACACAAAAAATAATATAGTGCAAGTATAAAAGTAAAACAATGAGTAAAAGGAAAGAGCAAACCGAACACGAGGATTTATAGTGGTTCGGCCACGGATCTCCTTTCCGCCCTACTCCACTCCCCGAGTACCCAACTTGAGAGTTACTTCACTAGATCAACAAGCTCCCTTCTTGGCGGAGAAAACCTTACAATAATTGCTTCTTTTTCCGGTACAAAGCTAAATACCGGGCTCTAGTTTGAGGTAGAACCAACCTAACATCGCCTATACAATATTTCCGACACTAAGCTAGATGTTGAGTTCTTTTACAAGGGTACAACCACTCCCGCTATGTTTTGTGGCCCAACATAGAAACCTTGTGTTTTATACCACAAACACATAAACCATCTAAATGATAATGATAGATTGTAATGAGTACAATGATGATCCAAGACATAAATGTCTAATGGATATGAATGACTAATCTAAAAGAATTTTCATTGATAGAAAGCCTTCAATGGATGAAGATTACAAGTTCTCTAAGCTTGTTGTGATAGATCTTCATGTATGTATGCTTGTGATGGATGATGATGGCTAGATCTCCAAGCTCCTTTGGTGGATCAAGATGTATGATATGCTTACAAAAAAGATGAATGTTAGAAGCATTATGATCATGATGATGAGGGTGATTAATTATGTTTTCTACATGGTTTTCTATTGATCTAAGATGTATGCAAAGTGTAGAGAGAATGTGTGTGTGTGTTTTTTTTTCATCAAGTTGTGAGAAAACCATGGACTACTATATGTAGGTAAACTACCAAAGACATAAACCATGTGTAAAAACCATGAGCTACTTTTCAAAACTAACAAAGATCTTACACAATCTTTCCATAGTCAACTACAAAATATCTTACAAAATCTATGACATATCTTACAAGATCTATGACATATCTTACAAGAATATTTGGAAAGATATACATTCTAGAATATGATGATCCATGTGATGATGTAATTATATACTTTCTATTTTGATAGAAATGTATATGAAAGTAAACTTGTAAAGTTATTAGAGAATCTATTAACTTGCCATATGATATTTAGTAAGTTACTAAAAATGTTTGATGTACTTATGTTGTTATAAGACACATTATTATAGATTGTAAACTTACTAAAATGTATTAACTTGCTATATGATATTTAGTAAGTAACTAAAAATGTTTGATGTACTTATTTTGTTATAAGACACATTTTTATAAATTGTAAACTTACTAATATTACCTAGACACCTAATGCGGCACTCATTCTATTTTATACCTAAAGTGCACTTTGACACCTAAAATACTTAAGGCTCTAAAAGTATTTTAAACATTCTAAATGGTTGGTCAAGGGGTTTGATCATAATGCCATATAACAAACTTGTACGAACCTGTGTTGTAGCATACGAGGACTCGAGACGTTGAGAGGTGTTGAATATATGTTGAGACAAAATAAGATTACAAGTAAGTTGCACATTTTACGTTATGTATCAAGTTATATGCTTGTCATCAATCAAAACAAACGAGGCTGTATAGATTAAATATCGTAATATTTGCACTAACAGATACCTTCTCTTCTTGATTTCCTAACTCTCGGGACTGATCTTGGGGTGTTGGAATGGTGAAATCCGGTTGTGGTGATGTGTGGTGGAAGAGTTGTATCTGAAACACCCATATTAGGTTTGTATTTATAGTGTTCTGTCAAGGCTGGAATACGGCATATCCAAGAGTGAATATGGCGTATTGCAGATATTTTAATTGGTGATAAAGAAAGCATATTCCAAGTATATTTTACGTATCTTTTAAATACAATGTTTTGTTGAAGAAGATTGTGGAAAACTAGAAGGGGGGTTGAATAGTTTTACGTCTTTTTAATTCGTTATAAAAATAGTTTTAGAGTTTAGTTAGCTTTTAAAAACTTAGATTCGATAATATGTGATCTCAAGTCTTGTACAATATAAACAATTAACACTACACAATATATTATAAAGATAATTAATGAAATAAGTAGAAGATGGAAAGATCAAACCGCGAGACAAGAGATTTATAGTGGTTCGGCTACAAGGACACCTTCCTTGCCCTACTCCACTCCCCGAGCACCTAACTCGAGAGTTTTCTTCACTATATCAACAAGCTCCCTTATGGCGGAGAAAACCGTACACACCAATTTACACACCACTTTTCACACCACAACTTCGTCACACCTAAGTCACAACTACTACACAACTTCTTCAAATCAATCTACTTCACAACTAACTACTTCACACCTATCTTCTTCACACCAATCTAGTTCCTAGTTTTTCTTCTTCACACCAAGATACTAACTAATCACACAATCTATATCTAACACAACTATCCACAATCAAATATTCACAACAATCTTCACAAAGAATAATGTAAATGATCTTTGATGATGCACCAACAACTTGTATGTGGAGATCACAACAAGTTGTAATACTTCTTGTCTTGAGGGATAGAAGTATTCTTCTCTTGCACTTGAGAGGATGAAGGTTGGATCACTTTGAAACAAAGAATTATACACTTATGATCAAAGGATAAGAGAATAGAAATTTGGATCTAGATCAGAAAGTTTAGAAGTGCAAAAGGTGAGGAAAAAGTGTGAACTGATCCAGTATTTATAGGGAAGAAAAACACTGTTTTGGAGCATGACCGGTCCCCTTAATTAGTGGCCGGTCCCCTTAATGATTAAGGGGCCGCCTAAGGAATTAAGGGGGCCGCCCATTTCAGAACGTTGGTTTTTCTTGTCTTTTAGTGGGGAATATTTTTCTGGATAGAATTTGCCATTTTTGGTTGGAAATTTGAAATCATATATTTATTATGAATTAAACATATTCTTTTAATTCCAAAAGTAATTTTGTAAAAGATATAAGATGTTTAATACATTTTATAAAAATTCTAGTGATTAGAAAAATTTCCTTTGATCATGAAATGTAATAAACCCTTTGTTTATTCATACCTTAAGTGATATGGAAGCAAAGACAAATATTAAGCACTAAAAACTTGTTTACGTCATAAGTTTTAGATTAATGAGTTTATGCTTTGTAATTATCAAAACATAGAGACATTGTTAATATGCTAACAAGGTTTTAAGACATTATTTATGTCAACAATCTCCCCCTTTTTGATGATTACAAAACCTTAAACTCATTAGGTCTAAAAAACAATTTTTAGACAAGAATTTAGAGTTTAACATTCTCTTCTCCCCCTTTTTGTAAAATCAAAAAGGTTAAAGCTCCCCCTTGATGTATACTCCCCCTCATTTGAGAGCACCAAGGAGATGAGCTATGGAAATCTTGGCTACACAAAATATTAGAAGAGAGCAAGGCAAATATACATGCAAAGCAATAGTTATAAAAATAGATTCATTCAAGCATCATAGAAAGTATTACAACATATAATATGCTTAAGGCATATTAATCATAATAAAACAAATGAAAAGACATAGTCCTATGTTGCCTAGAAAGAGCACTTGGACTTGCTTGCAACTCATGGTTGATTGTTTTATTTGCTTGAAGGATAACATAAGCATGAAGCTTAGTTGTTAGATGGAGAGGGATATGGAGTGAGGTATGGAGCGGAAGAGGTGGCCCTTACGATATTGTATCGTGTTAGGGGTGGAATGGGATGAGGTCAAGTGAGGAGATATTCAATCCAAGAAATATCTTCACTCAAGTAAAGGATTTGTTTTTGGAGAAAGATGCAACAAGGGCAATAGTGAGTGTGGTTTGTAACTTGATCCAAGTTGAGAGAGTGAGGAAGGCAATTGTTATAGGGTGATGATGGAGGTTGCCCTTTGTTGCGTTGTGCAAGATGCATGGCATTGAGATCACTAAGATCATGGATTTTTGATATTTCATCACGGAACTTTTGCTTTTCCGTGGGAATGTGGAGAAATTCATTGTGTTGATATGGATGAATTGGGTTTGTGTAGTTGGAGTTGTAGTGGGATGGTTGATCAACCTTGTATGGATCATTACAAGGGATTTGAGGATGAGGTGAGTGATTTGGCATGAAGGAAGATGTTTGGCCAATGTTGTATAGTTTGTAAGTAGGATCAAATGAATGTCCTTGTGAATGTGGTGGAAAGTTTGGGAAGTAAGTGGTTGGTGGTGTTGAATGACTTCCAACTTCATTTGTTATGATGGATTTGTTTCGAGGGCTTTTTCTTCGCCAAACGGGTTTTTCCGTCATTCTTGCAAGCCTTGAGGCTTTTGATTTGGGTTTGTTTGGAGAAGCCATGAAGGGATGAGTAAAGAGTTTTGAGGATTGTGGTTATTTATAGTGTAAGATTTTTGTGTTTATGGATGGATAAAGTTTGTTTGGGAGATTAGGACAAATTGTGTTGGTGAAGATAGGGAAATGTAGGTTGAAATGGGCTAAAAAGCAGAAAAGATTCTGTAAACCCGACCATCAGATGGCCGGTCCCCTTAATGATTAAGGGGGCCGCCTTACAAAATTAAGGGGGCCGCCCATCTGGTGATTTCCAGGTTGCCAGAATTGGGTTTTTGGCAGAAAATTTGCAGAAAGGTTATGTGTTTGTATTAGAATTCAAGCAAGTTCAATTCTCTTAGGCAATATAGAGTCTAATCTAATCAAGATATAGCATGCATGCAAAAAACATATAGGCAAAAGAGCAAATAATCAACATATAATAAGCAATAGGAAGTAAATAAAGGCAAGCACACTTAAGCTTCCTAAGGCACCTATCTTAGATTAAAGGCAAGGATAATTAGTGAGTGAAAAACTAGTGATGGATCAAGATGACACCATTATTAGTGAATTTGTCCTAGTGAGTATCTATATGCAACAAATGTGGAGTTGTGATTGTTTCGACTCCTAAAAGCAAAAAGAAATAACGATCCTAAGAAACAATCCAAATAATCTCCTTGATTCAATTTTTGCTCGATCATGAATGTCAAAGACATATCTTAGATTATATACCTTGACAATTTATGTGAGAGTTTATGCATGATTTTGAAATACAATGTTTTTAGAATTAGTCAACAATGCAAGGAAAATGATCTTCATGGGGTTCCTAGATTGTGACAATAATTTTTAGAGAAAATTGATTGAGTTTTATAAAAAGGTTTATGCATAGAAAATGAATTTTCTCAATCTTTAGTTTTGTGCAAAATAGATTTCTAGACTCAGAATAGGTGAAATGGAAGAAAAATAAATTTCATGCAAGTATAAATTTGAAATAACTCAATATAATTTAGTCAACTTGTCCCATCATTCCTAATCCTAAACGCAAGTGGTTGAATAATTCACGCTTAAGGGGTTTTGTGAATATATCCACAATGTTGTCTTCCGATGCAACCTTTTCTATAGATATATTTCCTTTTTGTACATTATCCCTAAGAAAATGGTGACGTATTTCTATGTGTTTAGTCCTAGAGTGTTGCACCGGATTTTTACTTAAATCTATCGCACCTTTGTTATCGCATATAATGGGGACATTTTCTAACCTAATGCCATAGTCTACAAGAGCTTGTTTCATACATAGTGCTTGTTGACATGCCTTTCCGGCGCTTACATGTTCGGCTTCGGTGGTAGAAATAGCAAGAGCGGTTTGCTTCTTCGAAAACCAAGATGTTAGACAACATCCCATAAATGTGCAAATACCGCTAGTGCTCTTTCTATCTACGTAGTCTCCCACATGATCCGAATCCGCATAGACAATGGTTTCTATGCTGGATTCCTTAGGATACCATAATCCTAAGTGTATAGTGCCTTTAACGTATCGAAAGATACGCTTAACCGCTTCTAGGTGAGAGGTTTTGGGATCCTCTTGAAAACGGGCACAAAGGCAGACACTAAACATGATGTCGGGTCTACTTGCCGTCAAGTATAGTAAACTACCTATCATTCCTCTATACTTGGTGTTATCTACGGACTCACCTTCATCGTCCTTTGTGAGCTTTACCTCCGTAGACATGGGAGTTTTCATGGGTTTTGAGTCTTCTAGGCCAAACTTCTTAAGCATTTCCTTAATGTACTTAGATTGGTTAAAAAATATTCCATCTTCTAATTGTTTTATTTGTAATCCTAGGAAGAAGTTAAGTTCACCCATCATACTCATCTCAAACTCATCATGCATGATTTTGGCAAATTCATCACACATGTCTTGACAAGTCGATCCAAATATAATGTCATCAACATATATTTGGACAATGATGAGATTTGGGTCTTTCCTTTTAGTGAAAAGAGTGTTATCTACCATTCCCATGGAATAATCATGTTTAATAAGAAAAGCTTTTAATCGATCATACCAAGCTTTGGGAGCTTGTTTGAGTCCATACAAAGCTTTCTTTAACTTATAAACATAATCAGGTTTTGCGAAGTCAATGAATCCTGTAGGTTGTGCCACATATACCTCCTCATTGATAAAACCGTTAAGGAATGCACTTTTCACATCCATTTGGAATAACTTAAAATCTAGGGCGCAAGCATAGGCAAGTAATATGCTAATCGATTCTAGTCTAGCTACGGGGGCATAAGTTTCGTCATAATCAATTCCTTCTTGTTGATTATAACCTTGGGCAACTAACCTAGCTTTATTCCTAGTAACTATTCCATTCTCGTCTAACTTATTCCTATATACCCATTTGGTTCCTATGATGGTCACATCCTTTGGATTTGGGACTAGTTCCCAAACATCATTTGCCTTAAATTGATTTAATTCTTCTTGCATGGCTATAACCCAACTTTCATCCTTTAAAGCCTCGCTAATATTCTTAGGTTCTATTGCTGAGAAGAAACAAAAGAAATTGTTTTTATCTTGGGCTTGTGACCTAAGGGTTCTTTGGTTAAGATGTCCTATTATATTATCTAATGGATGTGATCTAGATTCTTTAATATTAATAGTTTCGCTATTTTCTAAGTGAATGTCTTCAATATCATTTCCTATTGGTTTTGTTTTACTAACCTCAATAGCTTCATCTTCGACTAAATCATCATCTTCTAAAGGTAATGTTTTAGGAGGTGGTGGTGTTTCATCAAATGTTACATTTAGTGATTCCTCTACTTTCATGGAGTGTTTGTTAAGTATTATATATGCTTTGCTATTTTGTGAGTATCCTAAGAATATTCCTTCATATGATTTTGGATCAAACTTAGTGAGATAGTCCTTAGTGTTTAAAATATAGCATTTACTTCCAAATACCCTAAAGTAGCTTAAGTTTGGTTTTCTACCTCTTAATAACTCATAAGGAGTTTTTCCTAGAATTCTTCTAATTGATACCCTATTTAAAATATAAGTTGATGTATCTACGGCGTGACACCAAAATTTTTGTGGGATGGATTGTTTATTTAACATAGTTCTACTCATTTCTTGTAGTGACCTATTTTTTCTTTCTACTACGCCATTTGATTGAGGAGTGCGAGGAGCGGAGAAATTGTGAGATATTCCATTTAACTCGCAATATTTTCCGAATTGTACTTCGCTATCAAATTCCCTACCATGGTCCATCCTAATGGCAACTATTGAGCATCCTAATTTATTTTGAATCATTTTACTAAATATTTCAAATTTTTCAAAGGCTTGGGTTTTGTCACTTAAAAAACTAGTCCACGTGTATCGTGAGTAGTCATCTACTATTACTAAGGTATATTTGTTTCCTCCATAGCTCCGCACAGCGGATGGACCAAAAAGATCCATATGTAATAATTCTAGGCACCTAGTAGTGGATACTATATTCTTGTCTTTGTGACTAGCATGAGCTTGTTTTCCAATTTTACATGCATCACAAAAATGCTTGTCATATTTTAGGTTAGGCAAATTTCTAACTAATTCCTTAGAGGCCAAAGATTGTATTTGTTGCATGTTAGCGTGTCCTAATCTCCTATGCCACAGTGTAGAGTTTTCATCTATGGTCGTTAGGCATATCCTATCCTCAGGTTTGTTTCCTAGTTTCATAACATATATGCTACCTTTTCTTATTCCTCTACCTATAATTTTTCCATTCTTAACTATTTCGCTATCATCTACGGTAAATGTGACTCTACATTTATTATCACATATTTGTCCTACACTAAGCAAGTTATATGTTAATTTATCTACATGCTCAACATTTTCAATAGTAAGTGAGTCTTGAGAGATCGTACCTTTGCCAATGATTTTTCCACGTAAGTCACTACCGAAAATAACGTTACCTCCATTGTATGCCTTGTATGTAGAAAATAACTTGCGGTTCCCCGTCATGTGCCTCGAACATCCGCTATCTTTGATCCATTCGTCAGGTTCCAAGTCAATTCCTAAACATATTTCGTCGGTTTCTTTTGCCATAAAACACTTTTCGTCTCTTAGCTTTTCAACTTCTTCTTTGTCACTATCACTCCATGTTCCACTAACAAAAGCACCTTGATTTTCATAACCCGGTGGCTTTAGACATTCGCCAATGAGATGATTTGGACTTCCACATCTAAAGCACTTTCTTTTCCTATAGTTGTCACTTCTATTTCTTTGGAATGCTTTTCTTTCGTCTCGTGATGATCTAGTGAATCTTCCTCGTCTCTTGAAGAACTTCTTGAATTCTCTTACGGCCATTGCATATTCTTCGTCTTCACTTTCGTCACTTGAATCATCATCATCACTAGGTTCCTTTTTGGCTTTTAGAGCAATGGATTTGGTTTGTTTTTTCTTGACTTTGACCGTTTCCGAATCTCTTCTTATGATTTCTTCATGAACCTTCAAGTTGCCAATTAGTTCATCTAGAGATAACGTCATCAAGTTCTTTAATTCTTCAATTGCCATGACCTTAGCTCGCCATTTTGGATGCAATGCCCTAAGAAATTTCCTAACACAATTTTTACTAGAAAATGTCTCATCAAGTGCTTTTAAACTTGTGATGATAGTGTTAAACTTAGCAAAAGCATTATCAATTGATTCCTCTTCCGGAATCGTAAATTGTTCATATTGTTGTACAAGAAGATCTATTTTGTTATCTTTGACTTGGCTATTACTTTGGTGAGTAATTAGTAAAGAATCCCAAATTTCTTTGGCGGTTTTACACATAAAAATTCTTTCATATTCTTTGCGTGGTAACGCATTATAAATTACCATTTTAGCCTCATTTTTTTTTTGCTAATTTCTTTTTCAAATCATCATTTTGTTCTTCAAAAGATACAATTTCATTCATTTTAGTTTCAACATTATATTGAATAGGAGGAAAATCACCAAAGGTAATAATATGCCAAAGATCAAGATCTTTTGATTTCACATACGTTTCGAATCTATTTTTCCAATATAAAAATCCATCACTTTCAAATAGTGGTGGTCTTTTCATAGATTGCCCTTCTAAATATTTTTCAGATTCCATAGATCGTTACAAGTTTTAAGATAAAATATATTTTAAAAATCTTGCTAGACCTTGCTCTTGATACCAATTGTGGAAAACTAGAAGGGGGGTTGAATAGTTTTACGTCTTTTTAATTCGTTATAAAAATAGTTTTAGAGTTTAGTTTTTTTTTTTTAAAAACTTAGATTCGATAATATGTGATCTCAAGTCTTGTACAATATAAACAATTAACACTACACAATATATTATAAAGATAAGTAAGGAAATAAGTAGAAGATGGAAAGATCGAACCGCGAGACAAGAGATTTATAGTAGTTCGGCTACAAGGACACCTTCCTTGCCCTACTCCACTCCCCGAGCACCTAACTCGAGAGTTTTCTTCACTATATCAACAAGCTCCCTTATGGCGGAGAAAACCGTACACACCAATTTACACACCACTTTTCACACCACAACTTCGTCACACCTAAGTCACAACTACTACACAACTTCTTCAAATCAATCTACTTCACAACTAACTACTTCACACCTATCTTCTTCACACCAATCTAGTTCCTAGTTTTTCTTCTTCACACCAAGCTACTAACTAATCACACAATCTATATCTAACACAACTATCTACAATCAAATATTCACAACAATCATCACAAAGAATAATGTAAATGATCTTTGATGATGCACCAACAACTTGTATGTGGAGATCACAACAAGTTGTAATACTTCTTGTCTGGAGGGATAGAAGTATTCTTCTCTTGCAATTGAGAGGATGAAGGTTGGATCACTTTGAAACAAAGAATTATACACTTATGATCAAAGGATAAGAGAATAGAAATTTGGATCTAGATCAGAAAGTTTAGAAGTGCAAAAGGTGAGGAAAAAGTGTGAACTGATCCAGTATTTATAGGGAAGAAAAACACTGTTCTGGAGCGTGGCCGGTCCCCTTAATTAGTGGCCAGTCCCCTTAATGATTAAGGGGGCCGCCCATTTCAGAACGTTGGTTTTTCTTGTCTTTTAGTGGGGAATATTTTTATGGATAGAATTTGCCATTTTTTGTTGGAAATTTGAAATCATATATTTATTATGAATTAAACATATTCTTTTAATTCCAAAAGTAATTTTGTAAAAGATATAAGATGTTTAATACATTTTATAAAAATTCTAGTGATTAGAAAAATTTCCTTTGATCATGAAATGTAACAAACCCTTTGTTTATTCATACCTTAAGTGATATGGAAGCAAAGACAAATATTAAGCACTAAAAACTTGTTTACGTCATAAGTTTTAGATTAATGAGTTTATGCTTTGTAATTATCAAAACATAGAGACATTGTTAATATGCTAACAATGTTTTAAGACATTATTTATGTCAACAAAGATTATGCC
Source organism: Artemisia argyi (assembly GCA_030686995.1). NCBI lineage: Eukaryota > Viridiplantae > Streptophyta > Magnoliopsida > Asterales > Asteraceae > Artemisia > Artemisia argyi. Next base: position 100,744,567 of record CM060678.1, read on the forward strand.
GTGTACCTTCAAATCTTGATATACTTGGACTGGGGATAAGATCTTAAGTACAGCGTATGGCCAGAGTTTCATGCGCCGTATGCCTTCATAAGTTGACTTGTGCTTTGACAGCAGAGCTTCCAATATGACGTATTACCAGCGTTAAATATATCGTATGCCTTCATACTCACCAATACTTACTGAATTCTTCCAGATATCAACATATGGCCAGAGTTTCATACATCGTATGCTCTTTGCATATTACATACAGAATTATCAAATAAGTTCCAAATCATGTCATTTTATGTGTCTTTTCCAACATTAATCCATAAACACTAAAAATAATAAACTTAAGCAATTAAGTATCAATCCAGTCATAAATATATAATAAATGAGCAATAATCGCGGGATAAATGATATAGAAATATATCATACATTTGATGTTATCAATACCACTAAATAAGCTAAAGCTAAAATCACTCCCCGGCAATGGTGGAAAACTTTTGATATGTTATAATCTAGTCTTAATTTTATAATGTCGAGCTAACCAATAGACTGACTGATGAGTGCTCAAACACTCATCATTTTTGGTCAAATCTGAACTGCAAAACATACAAAAACACTCAGAAATGCATCAAAATACTAAGAATATTTCAAAATTGTGTTTTATATGTTTTAGATGCAAAATGAGTAAAAACAGATGAAAAACGTACAAAGTTTGCATAATTGGCAGTTTCAGTCCCTCAACTTTCAAAAATTGGCTAAAATAGTCGCTGAGCACATATTTTAAAGGGAAAGTCACCAAAGGTCCTTTTGAAATCATAAATTGTCATATGCAGTCCTTTGGTGAAAAATTCTAAAAGTTTTGAGAATTTACATTTTGGTCCCTCAAGTTTCAACAATTGGCAGTTTTGGCCCCTAGAGTTCAATTTTTGTGAAAAGAGTCAAATATGGTCCTTGGGAATTCACATGTGTCACTTTTAATCCCTGGATGAAAATTTTGAGAAAATTACATGTTTAGTCCCCACAGTTTTGAATCTTGGCATATTTGGTCCCCGGGATTTCAAATTTTGGAAATTTAACTTTTATGGTCCTTTGGTTATTGATACTTGGCAGGAAATTACCCTCATGATAACTTTGGGAAAATACATTTTCAGTCCATGGGTTTTTCAGAAATTACAACATTAGTCCTTGTGGTTTTTACAAAATAAACAAACAAACCAACAAAACTAATCCAAAACCAAATGCCTGATCCAACAATCCCAAGCCCACCAATCCAGGCCCAACCCCTACCCTTTTTAATATTTCCCCCCGGTCAATGAAAGTCAGCAATGTCAAACAGACCTTTGACCCATCTCCCTCACCCCACATCCCTGGAAACCTGCTTCTATGTCTCCCCCTCCTCCTTCCTTTTCACCAATTCCCCACAAAACCCTCACCTTCCCCCACTATCCAACCCTTACAACCCTCCCCCTCATTAATGCCTCACCAACTCCACCCAACTGCCAAATCCCCATTTCCCGCCAAAAGAAGTTTGAATGGCCATGATCAATTGAGCCCATCCAACGGCTAAAAAAGAAGTGGGAAAAGCAGAGGGACATGTCAGGGCTTATTTAAGTCAAGAAAAGAGGAGAAAGAAGCAATTAATTTAGAGTAGAATAATTAAGTAGCTTAGAGTAGAAATCGACTTAGTGTAATTTTAGTGTTTAAGTTGTAATTTCCATTAAGAAAGCTTGTAATTTACTCTACTAGTCTTTTGTAAACTGTATTCCATTATAATTCAGGTTTTCTTTATATAAATTAAGCTTTTAGTAATTTCAATTAAAAAATTTCCAAATTGTGTGTTATGTTTTGAAAGTTGTTGTTTCCTGTTTGTTTAAGCTCTTTTTAGCTGAATTATAAGTTTGCTCAGGTGTTTGAAGCCTAGGAATCACCTGGTACTCAGTTCATAAAAAATACAAAAAAATAGGGTAAAATAAATAGAAAATCAAAAAGCAAAGAAGAGGATAAGAAAGCAGTGGAATCATGGGTTAGTGTTTCAAGGGAAACTATAGGAATGTTGTTTAAGATCTGGTTCACCCTTTGTTCAATGCTTGGATAAGTTTGTAAGACTTTTTCTCAATTTTTTTTATATAATCTGTGTTATTGTGTTCTAGTTGTTAGTTGTAACACCCCCAATTCATGGTTGCAGCGGAATTCAAACTGGGTGTTACTCGACGACACAATAGTCACAATGATAGAAAACGAACTCCAATTGAGTCGTTTTAAAAGATTTATCATTCAAATTATATAAATATCAGAGATTACAAAATGAGGTCCCAATTGGTTCCATGTTTACAAATCACATTAAGTGAGTTTTGAATGATAATAAAATTTATAGCCCTCTTGAGTATCCGTGTCCTTCCGTGCCATCCTTGATCGTCATGAACCTGAAATACATGCTTGAGGGGTCAACACAAAGGTTGAGTGATATTCATAGAGTTTTTTTAATGTTTGAACACAATATGTTGGTAGTGTGAGTTATAGGCTCACACCAATGTTTGGAAAGCAAAATAGGTAGGCTATGTTGTTATACGCCCATAAAATGTATTATACACTAAGCTTATGACACCAAAACGTTAACGTGTACCAATATCGATCGGCGGTTTTATCCCGGTAGGTATGTTGCTGGCATACCCAGGTCTCAAATATTAATGCATTTGTATGAATGTATTCACTACAAATGGGATTCGTCAATCCCAATAGGCCTATTCACAATATTTGCGCTCACTATTGCTAGTGATTAAATGGTTCATAATAAGGGATCTCGGTTTAGCAAGGTTGGTACTTAGTGATAATAAAACAATCAGGCAAGCATACAATTTAAAAACATTGTGCTCGGTTAAAAATAGCATGTATTCCCCCCAAGGGTTTGTGAAACAATTAAGTAATCGAAAGTGGGGCTATGAACTCACCTTAAGTTAAGATAGCAAGTAATGAATGTAACGGTTGAATCGTGTAGGTTTCTACGAGCAACCTATAATAGAATGTCGCGACTTAGGATCGGAGTAAAGACTATGAAGTAGTGCCTATATATATATCTTGCATTATAGTCCATGATGTGGTATGATGTATAATGTAAGTCTTTGAAAGAAATGATTCATGAAACATGTATGTTTATATATCGTTTACTACCGTTCGGGCCGACATAATTCAGAAGTCATGTTAGTAAGCGTTCGAGGAGCCATGACACTTTAACTCGTAAATCCACAACTCAACTCGACGGCTTACATAATGAACTCCTCACATGAGGCTCCCTACTATTGTAGTAGTTGATGAAATATATAGATATAAGTTTTGATCCGAAAGGTTACATGTCCGATATTTGAATAAACTTATGAAAGTTTATTTGTACATGAAGATTGTTATTAGGGGTAGTTTCATAAGTCTTGAATGACCATTTTCTATTGGTAAAATCTCATGGTTCCTTTTTAAGTGAAGTAGATCCAAATTGCTTGTTCAAGTTATCGTCTAATTCATTGTTTCATGTTTACGCCTATGTAAGTTGGTATGGTCATTTCGTCATGGCCTAGCCATGACCTTTGGTCCTTGTTCCAAGGTCATGAGACACAACCTTGGCTCTAGCCATGGTGGTGGTCTTGTTTATAGGTCATAATAACTCTTGTTCCTTTTAAAGTATAACCATAACTTAGTGACTTATTATATGTAAATAGCTGTTAAGAAATTGTGAAATATCTTACTCAGAAAGTGTTTTCAAGGCTCGAGCCTCTTTGTTCCTGAACGAAAACGTCGTTCCGGAAAACTTTCGTGTTTTAACTTTTTGATGAATCGGACCAGAAGTGGGACTTTCAAAAAGTCAGAATGCGATTCAGGAAGGTTTAGGCAGTTTTGCCGGAAATCTTTGGTAACTTCAAATGGGCGTAACTTTTGACTCGTATACTCATTTTAGGTGGTTCAAATTGCTATGGTTTCCTTGTTAAGTCCTCTACTGTAATATGTAATGATCCAATATCATAATTTTACCATTTTGGTCGTGGTTTTCCAAGAAAATCACTAGTTTACTTGTTTGAATAACATAAGTTACATATATGTATCAATACTTGTTTTACTCACTTTTATACATCATGGACATGATAACAAGACAATATATAGCACAAATAATATGTAAATAATATGAACATGATTATTTAACAAGAATCAAGTTAGGGTTTGGCTCACAACTTTTGGCTTTCAAAGATGAAAGGAAGTTAACATGTAAGGATAGGACTTTGATAGACTTGCTTCAACCCACTTCACTTCATGCAATCTTTCTACCCTTGGTATTCTTGAAAGATGGATGATGAAGGTTTAGGTGACTTGAGTGGATTTAAACTCAAGAGAAATCACCAAGTATATGAGGTTATGGAAGTGTTTGATGAATGATAACCTATCTAGGGTTTCAACCTTGAAGAATCACTTGAATCATGCATGAAACTTGGAAGAGAATTAGCAAATGGAATGGTGTTGGTGTGTATGGAAGTGGACAGCAACAAGGGAGGGGAGGGGGTATTTATATGGGCTTGAGGAGGTTAGAAACTAGGACTAGTCAACACCTTGGAGACCAAGGTGAACACATGTACTAATCTTAAGGCCTTTAAGCTTGAGATCAAGCCACCTAGTGTGAAACCCCCCCCCCTTATGGCGGTTCATGAACTTGGAGAGCAAGAGTTGGCTTTTGGATGATATTATCCAAGATATCTAGTTAGTTTTGACTCCGGGAAATGCCAATCGTAAATGATTAAGCCTCAAAACGTAAAACCGGGTGTCGTAAAATTATGGAACTTGAAAGTATTATTAAATATGTCCATATAGTCCATAATAAAATATAAAATGAGTGGTAGGTTCTATCGGGTGCTAAAACCCTGCTAAAAACTGGAAACACGGGTCTAAAACGCGTAATTCGTAAAATGTACGAATATTGCGTAAAATTGAGAAAAGTAAAATGTTACTTTTCTAATATGATAAAAATGATTTAAAATGAATTATAATGTCTAGACTTGGCTCAGTCTAGTGTCGGTTGGTATTAAATGTCTTTTAGACATCAAACCGTAAGCCTAAAAATCAAGGAATGACTTATAAAATCAAGGAATGGTTTTTGGTCAATGGAGGAGGGAAAAATATGTTGACTTTTTCTAATAAGTTGAAAACTCAAATCTTTTTAGAAACGCGGTGCAGGTATAGGCTAAGGTTACGGCTGAGTAAAAACGCTTAAAACTGAAAATTCCAGTTTTTCACGGCCGAGGTTTATTTTGGTCATGTTTTTCTCAGTAATGATTTATTCTCAAATAAATCATGAGTGTGTCAAACATTTTTCTGATACGGGGAAAATTAACGCGACCGAATTTCGTTGTGCGTAGAATTTCTGAATGACGTTTTACCCTAAAACGTGTAATTCCGTGTAATTCCTTAATAACTTTCACGAAAATGAGCTTATGAATGTCAAACTTTTAATTTGTCATGGAAATGATTTATCACTTTAGCCCAAGAAATAAAAATCAAATTTCGGGAAAATTTTCGGGAAAAATGAATAGTAAAAGTGAATAGTGAAATTTTCCGGGAAAAGTAATTATCCTGAAAAATGCGAATTGTTACAGTCTCTACCCCTTACGGGGAACTTCGTCCCGAAGTTCTATGTGTGTCATATGTTGGAGTGGTGTCGATAAAGATGTGTGGTTACTTATGAGGACCAAAGTCTGAAATTACTAGTGATGTAGTTTGATTTGTCTCAGAATACGGTGTGTCAATAGAAATTGATAACATAGTTGAATACCAATAGAGATTCATATAATAGTCGAATATCAATAGAGATTCATATAATAGTCGAATATCAAAGGAAATTGATATAGCAATCGAGTATTAATAGGAATTGATATAGTAGTTGAATATCAAATAGAACTCGATATAGTTGTCAAGTATCAATAGCAATTGATATAGTCATCGAATAATGGAATAAATGTTGAACATGTGGTTGGACCAAGTCCTGTTTGAATTGTACGGCTGCCCATGCATATGGTTACATGGCCTCGCAATGAGTTTGTTTGTTATTGCACTATCATTATGAAAACCAAAATGTAAACCTCGTACTAATGGAAATTGGGATAGTCGTTGCAATCATAGCCTAGTAGGAAATCTGTTGTTGTATCTAGTGTTTATTGACTTCATACTTATGTTATTTCGGATATAATTAAGCCCACTTGTTTATAATTCTTTATTTACATAGAGAGGCATCCCAAACAATGTAACTAAAGGAATATAAACGTATGGTTCGATGATTTATAATTTCTTTATTTAAATGAAAAGGCATCCCAATCCATTCAAATAAGGATATTATAAATCATCCTACTCAAGAATTCCCGACACAACATTCATACTTAGCCGGTGAGTTACAAGGTAGTGTATTACGAGATGATACTGGTGTTCCAAAAGTACAAGATGAATATTCAAACTTGTAAAGCTGATGAGGGTACTTGTGGTGTAACTAAGGATGATTTGAGCTTTAAAAGTGCATCAAGATCTGTTAATGAGCTTGTTTTTGTAACGGTTGTGAAGATAATGATATGATATGTTGATGAACAAAAGTGTGTAGTGTATGCTTAACATTAATACTCTTAGGTATCGATGTTGAGTTTGCTTTAAAAATCTTAAGAGATTTTTAAAAGTTTATGACGGAATGGTATCCTAAACAGGATGGTACTTCTACAGGATGAAGAGAATAATTGATAACTATCCCAGATAGTAGTTCGGATTATCTCATAAATGAAAACTTTCAAGAATGAAGTTAGGTAGTACAAATAAAGTGTTAAGATTTCGCTGAGTGGTAAGGCACTATCGTGTCTCTAGATTGTTTTAATGTATTCTGGTGGTTTATCATGTTCATGTAGGAAATCAATCTAAACATAACCCTAGTACAACTACTCTCAGTATTTGAAAATTCTAAGTCGAATATAGTTAGTCAGACTATATTCCACTGTCCCTAGGTTAAATATAGGTGACTAGTCTATATTTAGCCAAGGTTCGATAAAATTTTCAAATACCTAAACTAGGTATACTTTTGATATGTCCGTTGCTTTCGGGAAACTGTTCACTAAACAAAGGCGATGTCAAACCCTTAAGTTGCAAGTCCCGTCCATACAAGACTTGTAACGTATGTTTTCATATTCCATTGCATAGAAGATAGTAAGGGTAGATACATATGGAAAGGAAGTTTTAAGTAGTTCTAAAATAGAACATACTTGGCCAGGATCACGAACTTTTAATAATGAAGGTTTCATAAGAAAACTTTGATGAATGTAGAGAAAGTTCAGCTTTTGTCGATGATGGATTAGTTTGTCCTTTAGAAATCTCATATTTCTTGTTTTGAAATCGATAGATTGTGACGGGTTTTTGATATCATAAGAAATGATATTAATGATGTGATGGAATAATTCTAGAGACCATTTGCACAAAACACAATGTCTCGGAAGTAGGTTAGACCATTGTGCAATTCACAACGTCTGGGAAGTAGGTTAGGCCATTGTGTGACTCAAAACATTTGAGAAATGATTAAGACCATTGTATCATACAATGTCTTGGAAAATGAATGAGACCATTGTATCTCACAATGTCTTGGAAAATGAATGAGGCCATTGTATCTCACAATGTTTTGAAAAGTGAATGAGACCATTGTATCTCACAATGTCTTGGAAAATGAATGAGACCATTGTATCTCACAATGTCTTGGAAAATGAATGAGACCATTGTAATTAGTTACAATGTCTTGGACATATAATGTTGGAGTAGGAACATGATTGGGAGAGTGTGGCTGTGCCGAAATGCCTTAGAATAGGCATACACAGATATGTTTAGTCCATTGTTTAGATAAATGATTGAAAATAAACCGAGTTTATATATCAATATACTAATATGTTCATGTAGCATAAAATGCCTAGTGTGTATATATCAATATACTTATATGTGTTCATGTAGCATAAAATGCCTAGTGTGTATATATCAATATACTTATATGTGTTCATGTAGCATAAAATGCTTACGGGGAAATGCTCAATTATGTTTAGGGTACATATATCAATATGCAATTATGTTTGTGTAGCATAAAAATGTCTTCGGGGAAATGCTCAAAATGGGTATATATGAATATACTAATATGTTTGTGTAGCATAACATGCTTACTAAGTTCATAATCGTCTGGAGGATGGAAGACACGGAGAGTGGAAGGCTATAAAAATGTTTTTGCTTGTATGTGTGGTTATAGTTTAGGTCTCAATTAGACCCGTTTCTCTATAACCATGGCTCTGGTACCAATCTGTAACACCCCCAATTCATGGTTGCAGCGGAATTCAAACTGGGTGTTACTCGACGGCACAATAGTCACAATGATAGAAAACGAACTCCAATTGAGTCGTTTTAAAAGATTTATCATTCAAATTATATAAATATCAGAGATTACAAAATGAGGTCCCAATTGGTTCCATGTTTACAAATCACATTAAGTGAGTTTTGAATGATAATAAAATTTATAGCCCTCTTGAGTATCCGTGTCCTTCCGTGCCATCCTTGATCGTCATGAACCTGAAATACATGCTTGAGGGGTCAACACAAAGGTTGAGTGATATTCATAGAGTTTTTTTAATGTTTGAACACAATATGTTGGTAGTGTGAGTTATAGGCTCACACCAATGTTTGGAAAGCAAAATAGGTAGGCTATGTTGTTATACGCCCATAAAATGTATTATACACTAAGCTTATGACACCAAAACGTTAACGTGTACCAATATCGATCGGCGGTTTTATCCCGGTAGGTATGTTGCTGGCATACCCAGGTCTCAAATATTAATGCATTTGTATGAATGTATTCACTACAAATGGGATTCGTCAATCCCAATAGGCCTATTCACAATATTTGCGCTCACTATTGCTAGTGATTAAATGGTTCATAATAAGGGATCTCGGTTTAGCAAGGTTGGTACTTAGTGATAATAAAACAATCAGGCAAGCATACAATTTAAAAACATTGTGCTCGGTTAAAAATAGCATGTATTCCCCCCAAGGGTTTGTGAAACAATTAAGTAATCGAAAGTGGGGCTATGAACTCACCTTAAGTTAAGATAACAAGTAATGAATGTAACGGTTGAATCGTGTAGGTTTCTACGAGCAACCTATAATAGAATGTCGCGACTTAGGATCGGAGTAAAGACTATGAAGTAGTGCCTATATATATATCTTGCATTATAGTCCATGATGTGGTATGATGTATAATGTAAGTCTTTGAAAGAAATGATTCATGAAACATGTATGTTTATATATCGTTTACTACCGTTCGGGCCGACATAATTCAGAAGTCATGTTAGTAAGCGTTCGAGGAGCCAGGACACTTTAACTCGTAAATCCACAACTCAACTCGACGGCTTACATAATGAACTCCTCACATGAGGCTCCCTACTATTGTAGTAGTTGATGAAATATATAGATATAAGTTTTGATCCGAAAGGTTACATGTCCGATATTTGAATAAACTTATGAAAGTTTATTTGTACATGAAGATTGTTATTAGGGGTAGTTTCATAAGTCTTGAATGACCATTTTCTATTGGTAAAATCTCATGGTTCCTTTTTAAGTGAAGTAGATCCAAATTGCTTGTTCAAGTTATCGTCTAATTCATTGTTTCATGTTTACGCCTATGTAAGTTGGTATGGTCATTTCGTCATGGCCTAGCCATGACCTTTGGTCCTTGTTCCAAGGTCATGAGACACAACCTTGGCTCTAGCCATGGTGGTGGTCTTGTTTATAGGTCATAATAACTCTTGTTCCTTTTAAAGTATAACCATAACTTAGTGACTTATTATATGTAAATAGCTGTTAAGAAATTGTGAAATATCTTACTCAGAAAGTGTTTTCAAGGCTCGAGCCTCTTTGTTCCTGAACGAAAACGTCGTTCCGGACAACTTTCGTGTTTTAACTTTTTGATGAATCGGACCAGAAGTGGGACTTTCAAAAAGTCAGAATGCGATTCTGGAAGGTTTAGGCAGTTTTGCCGGAAATCTTTGGTAACTTCAAATGGGCGTAACTTTTGACTCGTATACTCGTTTTAGGTGGTTCAAATTGCTATGGTTTCCTTGTTAAGTCCTCTACTGTAATATGTAATGATCCAATATCATAATTTTACCATTTTGGTCGTGGTTTTCCAAGAAAATCACTAGTTTACTTGTTTGAATAACATAAGTTACATATATGTATCAATACTTGTTTTACTCACTTTTATACATCATGGACATGATAACAAGACAATATATAGCACAAATAATATGTAAATAACATGAACATGATTATTTAACAAGAATCAAGTTAGGGTTTGGCTCACAACTTTTGGCTTTCAAAGATGAAAGGAAGTTAACATGTAAGGATAGGACTTTGATAGACTTGCTTCAACCCACTTCACTTCATGCAATCTTTCTACCCTTGGTATTCTTAAAAGATGGATGATGAAGGTTTAGGTGACTTGAGTGGATTTAAACTCAAGAGAAATCACCAAGTATATGAGGTTATGGAAGTGTTTGATGAATGATAACCTATCTAGGGTTTCAACCTTGAAGAATCACTTGAATCATGCATGAAACTTGGAAGAGAATTAGCAAATGGAATGGTGTTGGTGTGTATGGAAGTGGACGGCAACAAGGGAGGGGAGGGGGTATTTATATGGGCTTGAGGAGGTTAGAAACTAGGACTAGTCAACACCTTGGAGACCAAGGTGAACACATGTACTAATCTTAAGGCCTTTAAGCTTGAGATCAAGCCACCTAGTGTGAAACCCCCCCCCCCCCCCCTTATGGCGTTTCATGAACTTGGAGAGCAAGAGTTGGCTTTTGGATGATATTATCCAAGATATCTAGTTAGTTTTGACTCCGGGAAATGCCAATCGTAAATGATTAAGCCTCAAAACGTAAAACCGGGTGTCGTAAAATTATGGAACTTGAAAGTATTGTTAAATATGTCCATATAGTCCATAATAAAATATAAAATGAGTGGTAGGTTCTATCGGGTGCTAAAACCCTGCTAAAAACTGGAAACACGGGTCTAAAACGCGTAATTCGTAAAATGTACGAATATTGCGTAAAATTGAGAAAAGTAAAATGTTACTTTTCTAATATGATAAAAATGATTTAAAATGACTTATAATGTCTAGACTGGGCTCAGTCTAGTGTCGGTTGGTATTAAATGTCTTTTAGACATCAAACCGTAAGCCTAAAAATCAAGGAATGACTTATAAAATCAAGGAATGGTTTTTGGTCAATGGAGGAGGGAAAAATATGTTGACTTTTTCTAATAAGTTGAAAACTCAAATCTTTTTAGAAACGCGGTGCAGGTATAGGCTAAGGTTACGGCTGAGTAAAAACGCTTAAAACTGAAAATTCCAGTTTTTCACGGCCGAGGTTTATTTTGGTCATGTTTTTCTCAGTAATGATTTATTCTCAAATAAATCATGAGTGTGTCAAACATTTTTCTGATACGGGGAAAATTAACGCGACCGAATTTCGTTGTGCGTAGAATTTCTGAATGACGTTTTACCCTAAAACGTGTAATTCCGTGTAATTCCTTAATAACTTTCACGAAAATGAGCTTATGAATGTCAAACTTTTAATTTGTCATGGAAATGATTTATCACTTTAGCCCAAGAAATAAAAATCAAATTTCGGGAAAATTTTCGGGAAAAATGAATAGTAAAAGTGAATAGTGAAATTTTCCGGGAAAAGTAATTATCCTGAAAAATGTGAATTGTTACATTAGTTGTTGGATTTGATCTCTCAATCTGACCTAAATATATGAAAGTAACCTAGTTTGAACCTTAAATTGGCAGAAGTAGGGTTGAATTTGCATTTCATAGTGAAACAATCATATAAGGGAGTGTTTGGTTTAGGGACCTTCACTGAATCCAGCAAGTTTCATTTGCTGCTAGTGGTCAAGATAGGTTATAATAAGTTATGGTAGGTTAGTTAGAACATAAAAACTATGGGTCATTAACAAAAAAGTCAAAATCAACAAAAGACCTTCATAACAGTTAACTGTATGGACTTTTATACCCATAACCACACATATTAGCTCATAAGTAGGTAATTTAGTTTATTTCAGTCTTATAATAGCTTCTTATAACATAATCATTCAGTAAATCAAGTCCAAAGTTCAAGAAAGTCAAATTTTCAAGTTCATACAAAAGGTCAATTTGCTTCTTTATGCAAAAAGTCAGATCTTGGGAGAATTTTGGTGATTTTTGTGTTGAGTATTAGACCTTCATCTTTTGTGAGATCATTATGTACCAGCTAAACTTGAGAATCATATAGTGTGCTTATTTTTGGGAATTTATTTATGGCTTGTGTGAAGCCTCAAAGTGGGCTGCAGGGGGACTGACCTCCCCTGTACCACCACACAGTCACCACACCACCACTTTGGTGGTTCACTTTGGCCATCACAGTGGGTCCCATAGGCCCCCTCCTTGGTTCCTTGGACTCCCCTCCTGGCCCCCTCTCTACTCCAACCAAATCTTTGAGCTCAAGCTCAGTGGACCCCACCTTAATACTCCCATAAACCTTGTCCCATTTTCAGTGTCTAAATAAGAAAGCAATTGCTTATTCTAGCTTATGGGCTTATCCTGTGAGCTTCTTTGTTTGAATCTTACATAACCATGTCCAAATAACTTAATTGAACCAGATTCCACCCTTGTGGACCCCACATAAGCTCATTTGAGCTTATTTTCTTGTTTGGTCAACCAAAGTCGACTGTGCAAGCTTTTAAGCTTATTCTGGCTTATTTTTAAGTTCTAAAATAGTTTTTTTTTGTAAAAGTTTAATGTTTTTAGGTGTAAATTAGTTTTCAAAAAGAAAAATCCAGAAAAACCAATTTTAATTATAAGTGATAGTTTCTATTTAATTTGATTTATCTTTTTAATTTTCCTTTTTAGATTTTTATTAAAGCACTTTGTATTTTTATATTTTTCTTAAATTTATTTTATATTAAAGTAATTTTATTAATTTTCTCATATTTTTATTTTGTCATTTAGTATTTATTAGATTTAATATAAGTTTTATTAATAATTAATTAATATTTAAGTATTAAATAGCAAAATTAGTTTTTATAAAGTAAGCCCTAGTTTTTATATTTTTCCTAAATTTTATAAGTTATAAAATAATTTTAGGAATTTTCTTATAATTTTCACTATTCATCTTCTAGTTTTTATAATTTAAATAGTTTAATTAGTAATTAATTAATATGTAGTTTAATAATTAGTAAAATAGTGTAAAAATATATAAAACAAACTTTTTATAATTTTTTAAGATTCCTTTGATGGTTAATTAGATTTATAAAAATTTTCATAATTATCTAAGTCTTTTTAGTATTTTTAATAATTGTAATTATTTTAATTAGGTAATTAATATGTAATTAGTAATTAATTAATAGAAAAAGCACAAAAAGACATATTTTTAATTTTAAAATTTGTTTTTAGTTATTTTACAATTTTAGAATTTTAATTTTCATTTTTCTAGTATTTAAATAATATTATATTGTATTTAAATATTTAAATATTAATAATTAGTATTTAATAGTATTTAATTAATATTAAATAAGTAAGTAGTGTAAAAATTTATTTTCTTTTTCTAAAAATTTTCTTTTATCCTTTAGTTTGTAAAAAAGTAATTTTCACCCCCTGGGGGTTTTCAGATTTCAGTTTTCACTTTTTATTTTGTACGTTCACGTAAATTTAAATTGAACGTACGCGTTTTTAAGTTTTAAACATTTCTGGTCTTTCTAATTTTACACTCATGTTAATATTGCTTATTTAAGCTATCTCCTTGTAGATTCCTTAGTTTAAGCAATCACAAAACCCTTTCTTGTCCAAATTCATCCGATCACAGATCCGTTTGATAACCATTCACACCTCGTCGGGACATAACGACCTGGGAAAACACTATATTTGATGCGTAGGGATTGCATCAGGCTTTACCTCTCGAGGGATCTCGAGAAGCTTGCAACCCCCACCAGGTAGTGTACCCGATCGTTGTAGTATAGTATAGTGACAAGTACCGGGGGATTGATCGTTTAGCTTAGGAATAGTGTCGCTAGGATTAGAAAACCTAAAGACTAGGTCTAGAGATGAGGAACGATTCTTTTTGTATTTTTGTTAGTTTTTATAAAAGCAAATAAAATCTCGGTTTTTGAAGGAGTTGGGCGGAATTAGTTGCTAGTCAACTAACCCAATTACTAAGATGCAATCAAAATAAAATACTAAAAATGAAAATAAACTAAATTAACTAGAGGTCTGAGCAATATATAGGAGAATTGTGTTTACTTAGGTTTCACTACTCCCTAGATATCTTTTACAGGTTAATTACTTGTTACAGTTGCGTGGATGACGGATTGTATTCCTTAATACCATTCATGGGGTGGCGTACTTACTTCCCCATTCCTATAAGCTCCTACTTCACTCCTATGTCGAGCCGGCTAAGAAGCTCCTAACATGGGATCATTAGAATTCGCTCATGCATTAAATACAATCATAAAAACCTAGTACACATCGGTTCATGTTTCTTAAGACGTTCAAGCATGTTACACAATGTAGATCTGCCAGTTTTCTTAAGCCTAACATTGAAATCATTCATCCATTACAACTATAAACAAGCAATCAACCTATAATTAACATCTAGGTTTCATTACATCTAAGCAAACACATGAAAGATCTAGCCTAGCATGTTAAAATCAAGACAAGCATAAGATATATTCAAACAACACATAGACATATTGAATGAATTGAAAGAGGACTTATCTTAATTGAACATGAAAGGTTTCAAGGGGTGAAAACCCTTGAAAATACTGTTACAAACGACCTAGGGTTTATTAGGTTCGACCCTAGTATTCTCCACACAAGTTCCTCTTTTTAATGAATGAAAAATAGAAAAGTATATATAGATTTTGCAAGGTGACGGCGTCAAGAGTAAATGTCTGACGCCATCATCTTGCCGCCAAATAAATTCTCGGACTGCCTAGATCTGGGTTTGACGCCGTCACGTGTTCTCCTTATGCAGGTCGTCACAAAAATTACTCATGACGCCCTTCTCTTGACGTCTTCAGGTTTTCTCTGGGTCGTCATGGATTTTACTCCTGACGCCTTCACAATTTCCTTCTTGACGCCGTCAGGTACTGTTCTCAGCATGGAAAATTAAGTCTTTGCCGTTTTCTTCACTTTTATGCTCCAAAAATGTCTGAAATGCTTCCTTTTCCAGAATTCACTCCCAAAGTACCTAAAATCACAAAAGGAATGATTTAGGGCAATATTTGATCAAATAAATTCAATTCCGGGCTTAAATGACCCCCTAAAAATGGTTCATTTTTCGCCTCATCATATACCCTTACACTTGAGATTTGCTTGTCCTAAAGCAAATGCGCTTTTATTCTAATCAAAATACAAGTTAGGGGTTATTTAACACTAATATAAAAGGAATTACAACAAATAATCGTTCCACTAAAGACCAAAGACAAGCACGGAGGTCATACACTAGCACCTCACAAATAGTGTTTAGATACTCACATCTCTCGGGTGTAATAAAGTACATATCACAATATGGAAATGGAAAACATCTCTCACTACCTGTCATAGCAAAATGGATTACCATAGGCTTGGGAAAGGATCAAACCTCCACCACATGGCGTAAGCACCTAGGATAAACTATCAAAGAGGTCTTTTAATGGGTTGTAACGTTAGGTGTAGGGATATAGAATACACGGTTTTGATGGATATAGGCAGTCTTTACTGGTGGCGAGTTAACAATCTTGGTTAATTACATGTACAATGTGGCGTTGCTAAGCCAAAACTAGACTCGACTTAAGCTAATAAATGAAAAATAACAAAAACAAAAAATAAACATAGAGTGAAATGGGATGGTAGTCCGTTTTTTTTTTTTTTTTTTTTTTTTTTTTTTTTTTTTTTTTTTGCATACACTTTTACCCTACCGTCCAAAATAATACATCATAGGGAATGAACATTCCCCTTACACTTGAATTTTTACATACTTTACAATAAACTAATCTAATGACTCGAATTAAGAAAATCAAAACACTTGGAGTACTTTTAAGATTAACGTATATACGGGGGTAATAAATGATGTTCTTCCCCATTACTTCATAAAATAAGTACTTTACCCATGAGTCCCAATCGTCCCAAAACAATATGTACAAGGATATGACTCGACTTAGCAACCATGTAATCAATTAGATAATTAACTTAGGGTTTAACAAATAACAATAATGCACTAAAGATGAGTGCATACACGGAAGGCTAAGGCGATTTGGGTGTACATTTAAGTGGGGTGTAACAAATTCTTCCTTTAAGTAAGATGCTTAAAGTTAGAAACGAAAAGATAGGCTCGGAGGGGTGTACTAGGGGTTTCGTGTACTAAAAATGAGTACAACGCTAAGGGTGTGGGAAAAATTAGTTGACTTAACTAGCCAAGTAATATGACATAAATGGTCAAGTAATTATGATACGGGTTTAACACAAGGGTGATCATAATGCCTCTTATCATGTAGTACATCCTACTACACGAATGTAGTCTCACTAGCGGTCTCGGGATGCATCGCTAACGCAAGTTCTAGAATCTAAATGCTACCGGTACACTCATAAGCACTAATAGTAAATGCTTTTCCTATCAAATCTAAAGGCGAACCTCACATATTTGGGTGGAAAATTTTTCTGAATAGTACGGTTTTGTACTAGTCATACAATCTCTTATCCATGAGACGCTTGCTATGCCTAAAGTTTCACTCCTAAATGTTGTAAAAAAATTTAAATTTGGCGCTAAAATTGCACTAACAAGTATTTCTTATAGTTTTGTTACACATCTACTATCAAACAAACAAACTCAAGCGAAAGTGTATCTGTAAGGTATCATCATTTTACCCTCCCCTTACACTTAGGATGAACATTGTCCCCAATGTTCAAGTAAAGAATGTAAAAGTGAAATAAGTAAAACGAATGAAATCAAATACTCCCCTGATTCGCTCGGTATGGATAATAAGGTAGCCAGGTTAGATCTTCCTCCAAGAAAATGAACAATCAAAGCTTCCCTTCCAGAATATAAATCATCTTCTTGTCATACATAACCTGTAAAATTTGAGAAAACAGACAAGGCAACCTCGCGTAAAATCGGCGGCAATCTATATATGCTAACAAATCCTAGAAAACAAAATAAGATATAATGCTTGTGGAATGATGTTTGCAGATTTCTTGGAGATTATAAAATTAAAGATTCGACAAAAACTTGAAGACTCCGTTAGAAAAACAAAACTGGTAAAATTTCCAGAATTTTACACGTGATGCCGTCAAAAGTAAACTCGTGACGCCGTCAGAAGTGACCTGCAGAAATTCTTATGTTAAGTTTCTGGAAAATTTCTGGAAAAACTTCGTCCTACTTCCTGGAAAATCCTGCAAAACATCATTATGACTCGATACAAGCATTTGACTCTAACAAATACGAATATACATGTTCACTTAATATTGTGGAGAATCATGATCAATTTTGTTTCTTAAAAACATATTTGGGGTTTCCCCTTACACTTATCTTTTGCGAAATACCTTTGGATAAAGTTAAGACTAAGCCAAACAACAAAATAAAGTATTTTCACTATTTTAGTTTTGAAACATGATCTACCAACAATAAAAATAAAGCATGCATACGGAAACAAATAACAAACAAACAAAAATAAAAATCACACAAAACATGGGTTGCCTCCCAACAAGCGCTTTTCTTTATTTACGAGTCTTGTAGCTAGCCTCAAGGTCATGGGCTATCGTGTGTCGCTTATGCTCACATAACCAAGCGTGAGCCATCTAATAGTCGCCTCATCTTTCTTATAATCATCTCCTAACTCTAAACATCCGCGATAGTACCTTTTATTCTTTTCATGAGTATATTTAAGCCCTTTTCTCTTATCATTCTCACTTAGCATTTCTATGGGCGGATACCTACTACACTTCTCCATGGAAAAATCCTTGAACCTAGGGTGTGCACGGGGCATTTGGTAGACAAAATCTTCATCCCCATCCGAGAATGTAATTAACCCTTCCATAAGTTTTTCATCAAGGTTGGTCAACCTTTTGAAAGGTTTTCCAAACACAACTTGGGTTAACTTACTATCAATAAATTCTCCTAGATTCTCCATAACCATGAACTCAACAAGATAAACAAAGCTTCCTATAAACACATGCAATGACATTGCCCTAGCAATAACATTATCTCCTTTGTATTCTAACTCATCTACCATGATTTTATTATATTCACTACGAGAGATTATGTTCATTGGAAGAGATGAGTTAAGGTAGGCAATAAAGCTCCTAAATCCAATCTTACAAGAAAATTGCATATTGAATGAGCAATCACTCTCAATCCTTGTTCTAGGGTCGACATACCTAAGAGGGTTCAATTCATCTTCCATCCTGTCCTCATTAATCACGTCACCATCATCTAGATCCTCATCGGAGTCTGAATAGTAAAAAGGACTAGCCCTATGGTCATCATCGTGGTCAGACTCCTCCATTTCAGAATTATTGTCAAAGTGGTGGTTAGGCGATAGGTTAGGTAGGTTCTCACTTTCCACTAAAGGGATTGGGGTGGGCATTTGGAAAATCCTACGACGAAAAACACGAATAACAGGAATCAAACGATCAATGTTATTGTTATCCATCTAGATAGTTTACGAACAAAGGAAACAAAGAAATAAGATAGACTAAAGAGAACCTAGAAATAAAAATAAAATCTTACTAGAAAGGAATCTAGCAAGTAGACCTAATAAAAAGAGATCCTAACCTAGACAATAACTATTTCCCCGGCAACGGCGCCAAAAACTTGATGCGTAGGGATTGCACCAGGCTTTACCTCTCGAGGGATCTCGAGAAGCTTGCAACCCCCACCAGGTAGTGTACCTGATCGTTGTAGTATAGTATAGTGACAAGTACCGGGGGATTGATCGTTTAGCTTAGGAATAGTGTCGCTAGGATTAGAAAACCTAAAGACTAGGTCTAGAGATGAGGGATGATTTTTTTTGTATTTTTTTTAGTTTTTATAAAAGCAAACAAAATCTCGGTTTTTGAAGGAGTTGGGCGGAATTAGTTGCTAGTCAACTAACCCAATTACTAAGATGCAATCAAAATAAAATACTAAAAATGAAAATAAACTAAATTAACTAGAGGTGTGAGCAATATATGGGAGAATTGTGTTTACTTAGGTTTCACTACTCCCTAGATATCTTTTACAGGTTAATTACTTGTTATAGTTGCGTGGATGACGGATTGTATTCCTTAACACCATTCATGGGGTGGCGTACTTACTTCCCCAATCCTATAAGCTCCTACTTCACTCCTATGTTGAGCCGGCTAAGAAGCTCCTAACATGGGATCACTAGAATTTGCTCATGCATTAAATACAATCATAAAAACCTAGTACACATCGGTTCATGTTTCTTAAGACGTTCAAGCATGTTACACAATGGAGATCTGGTAGTTTTCTTAAGCCTAACATTCAAATCATTCATCCATTACAGCTATAAACAAGCAATCAACCTATAATTAACATCTAGGTTTCATTACCTCTGAGCAAACACATGAAAGATCTAGCCTAGCATGTTAAAATCAAGACAAGCATAAGATATATTCAAACAACACATAGACATATTGAATGAATTGAAAGAGGACTTATCTTAATTGAACATGAAAGGTTTCAAGGGGTGAAAACCCTTGAAAATACTGTTACAAATGACCTAGGGTTTATTAGGTTCGACCCTAGTATTCTCCACACAAGTTCCTCTTTTTAATTAATGAGAAATAGAAAAGTATATATAGATTTTGTGAGGTGACGACGTTAAGAGTAAATTTCTGACGCCGTCATCTCGCCGCCAAATAAATTCTCGGACTGCCTAGATCTGGGTTTGACGCCGTCACGTGTACTCCTTATGCAGGCCGTCACAAAAATTACTCATGACGCCCTTCTCTTGATGCCTTCCGGTTTTCTCTGGGTCGTCATGGATTTTACTCCGGACGCCGTCACAATTTCCTTCTTGACGCCGTCAGGTACTGTTCTCAGCATGGAAAATTAAGTCTTTGCCGTTTACTCACTTTTATGCTCCAAAAACGTCTGAAATGCTTCCTTTTCCAGAATTCACTCCCAAAGTACCTAAAATCACAAAAGGAACGATTTAGGGCAATATTTGATCAAATAAATTCAATTTCGGGCTTAAATGACCCCCTAAAAACGGTTCATTTTTCGCCTCATCAATAATTCGCGGAGCATTGACTCTAGGCAGTCTGACTTTGTTGACCATTCCTTGGTCAATATAAGTTGACCATTTGGAGCCAATCACTAACACTTACGGGTAATATACCCGATCAGTTATAGCTCGTGATGGTAAGCATGGGTCGTTCGTAAGGAGTGAGTGAACTAAAACTAAACCTAGTGGTATACTAATTATCTAACCTAACTATTAAAACGGGGGTTCAATTTGAGAGATTGGCACGAATTTGATTACTAAGATACTAACTAAACTAAAAGCAATGAAATACATGTTTGGTTGTGGTCAAATGGTAGAAGAACGTGCTAGCTAAGTTCATCTTTTCATGTCTTAATGATTCATCCACAAGTGAAATGATCTAATGCTACTTTCATTGGTGAGTCAGGAAATGTAGACTAAGCTTAGAGGAGTGTGGATTCTAGCCCTATGAATACATTTCCTATATATGTCAGACTAAGCCAGATGGTAATGGTTACCTAGCCCTATGCATATCCACCCATAACCCAATGGTCACAACATTAATAAGGTTCAAGCATGCATAAAGTCTTTCAACTATCTTATATAATCTATCTTAATAGTCTAATGGAAGTAACACTACCTAAACTCTCGTGAATGGTCAGCTATAAGAGTTCTTGCGCTAACTTACTTACCTTAATCATATATTGACTAACCTATGGATACGGTCGACCTCTAGTTCTAATGGTAACCACCCGTGAAGGTATCATTATCACTTACTCCTACCACTATGATACATATTATAAATTACAGAAGTAAACTTATAATCTAGACAATAGACAACATACTTCAGGCAAGTAAACAAACAAATCGAGCATGATAAAAATATAAAACATCTAATGAAAATGCAATAAATCAAGGTAAATGAATCAAACAAACATGATAGTCATAAACTTGGCCAACACTAGAGGTGTTAGCCCATGATCTGAGTAGAAAAACACAATTTAATAATCAAAGTCAACGAATAGAATCCATAATGAAAACGATACGCTAACCAAATGATTAAAAAATGTAAATGTTACGAGAAGTTCTTCGGATGAATGGTGATGTTTATTGGTCTTCCTTGGCTCTGGAACACGTCTGGAAATCAACTTGAATGGTGAGCATGATGCCCCAAGTCGAAACAAGGGCTTCTATTAATAGTTTATAGAAATTGGCCTAATACAGCATATTCACAGGGGTGAATACGACGTATTGAAGGTAAAATAAGTAGGCTCCACTACTAAAATATTCTGGAATAATAGCCAACCACCTTTGGATATGATGTGTCAATGGATTTGGATACGCCATTGATGAGACGAAAAATGAACCGCTTTTAGGGGGTCATTTAAGCCCGGAATTGAAATTATTCGATCAAATATTGCCCTAAATCATTTCTTTTGTGATTTTAGGTACTTTGGGAGTGAAATATGGAAAAGGAAGCAATTCGGACGTTTTTGGAGCATAAAAGTGAAGAAAACGCCAAAGACTTAATTTTCCAAGCTTGGAACAGTGTGTGACGGCGTCAAGAGCACTATCCTGACGGCGTCAAGAGTAAA
This sequence comes from Artemisia argyi, assembly GCA_030686995.1. NCBI lineage: Eukaryota > Viridiplantae > Streptophyta > Magnoliopsida > Asterales > Asteraceae > Artemisia > Artemisia argyi. The sequence continues at coordinate 100,766,460 of CM060678.1, forward strand.
TTTCATGACGGCCCAGTACAGAAATGAAGGCGTCACAAGGAAGAGCTTCAAGAGTTAAATGTGTGACGGCCTGGAAAAACTTAATACGTGACGGCATCAGATGTAGATCAAGGCAGTCCGAGGATTCTTTTGGCGGCGAGATGACGGCGTCACAAGGTTGTTCTTGACGCCGTCAGACTCAATTTTCTATATATAGTTTTCTAATTTTCATTCATTAAAAGGAACAAGTTTGGAGAAACCGTAAGGCCGAACCATATACGAATTTTACAGGTTTTTCAAGGGTTTTCAGCCCTTGAACCCTTACATGTGTAATTGAGATAAGTGTTCTTTTAATTCAATCAATATGTCTATGTGTTGGTTGTCTATATCTCGTGCTTGTCTTGATTCCACCATGCTAGGCTAGATTTATCTTGTGTTTGCTTAGATCTAATGAAACCTAGATGTTGATTATGTGTTGATTACTTGTTTATGGTTGTATTGGATGAATGATTTCAATGTTAGGCTTAAGAAAACTGGCAGATCTCCAATTGGTAACATGCTTGAACGTCTTAGGAAACATGAACCGATGTGTACTAGGTTTTATTGGTTGTATTTAATGCATGAGTAAATTCTAATGATCCCATGTTAGGAGCTTCTTAGCCGGCTCGACATAGGAGTAAAGTAGGCACTCATAGGATTGGGGAGTTAAGTACGCCACCCCATGAATGGTATTAAGGAATACAATCCGTCATCCATGCAACTATAACAAGTAATTAACGTGTAAAAGATATCTAGGGAGTAGTGAAATCTACGTAAACACAATTTCTCCACTTATTGCTCACAACCTTAGTTTAATATAGTTTATTTTTATTTCTTGTATTTTATTTTGATTGCATCTTTAGTATTGGGTTAGTTGACTAGCAACTAATTCCGCCCAAATCCTTCAAACCCGAGATTTTTACTTGCTTTCTAAAAAACAAAAAAAAAAAAATGCAAAAATAATCATCCTTCATCTCTAGAACTAGTATTTAGGTTTTCTAATCCTAGCGACACTATTCCTAGCTGAACGATCAATTCCCCGGTACTTGTCACTATACTATACTAAAACGATCAGGTACACTGCCTGGTGGGGGTTGTAAGCTTCTCGAGATCCCTTGAGAGGTAAAGCCTGGTGCAATTCCCACGCATCAAGTTTTTGGCGCCGCAACCCGGGGAATAGTTATTTTCTAGGTTAGAATTTCTTTTTATTATGTCTACTTGCTAGATTCCTTTCTAGTAAGATTTTATTTTTATTTTTAGGTTTTCTTTAGTCTATCTTATTTCTTTGTTTCCTTTGTTTGTAAACTATTTCGATGGATAACAACAACATTGATCGTTTGATTCCTGTTATTCGTGTTTTTCGTCGTAGGATTTTCCAAATGCCCGACCCACTCCCTTTAGTGGAGAATGAGAACCCACCTAACCTCTCGCCGAACCACCACTTTGACAATAATTCTGAGTTAGAGGAGTCTGATCATGATGATGACCGTAGGGCTAGTCCTTTTTACTATTCAGACTCCGATGAGGATCTAGGTGATGGTGATGTGATTAATGAGGATAGGATGGAAGATGAAGTGAATCCTCTTAGGTATGTCGACCCTAGAACAAGGATTGAGAGTGATAGTTCATTCAATATGCAATTTCCTTGTAAGATTGGATTTATGAGCTTTAACGCCTACCTTAACTCATCTCTCCCAATGAACATAATCTCGCGTAAAGGAGATAATATCATTGCTAGGGCAATATCATTGCATGTGTTTGTAGGACGCTTTGCTTATCTTGCTGAGTTCATGGTTATGGAGAATCTAGGAGAATTTATTGACAATAAGTTAACCCAAGTTGTGTTTGGAAAACCTTTCAAAAGGTTGACCAACCTTGATGAAAAATTTATGGAAGGGTTAATTACATTCTCGGATGGGGACGAAGATTTTGTCTACCAAATGCCCCGTGCACACCCTAGGTTCAAGGATTTTTCCATGGAAAAATGTAGTAGGTATCCGCCCATAGAAATGCTAAGTGAGAATGATAAGAGAAAAGGGCTTAAATATGTTCATGAAAAGAATAAAAAATACTATCGTGGATGTTTAGAGTTAGGAGATGATTATAAGAAAGATGAGGCGACCATTAGATGGCTCACGCTTGGTTATGTGAGCATAAGCGATACACGGTAACCCATGACCTTGAGTCTAGCTACAAGACTCGTAAATAAAGAAAAGCGCTTCTTGGGAGGCAACCCATGCTTTGTGTGAATTTTATTTTGTTTGCTTGTTATTTGCTTCCGTATGCATGCTTTATTTTTATTGTTGGTAGATCATGTTTCTAAACTAAAAAGTGGAAATACTTTACTTTGTTGTTTTGGCCTAGTCTTAACTCCACATAAAGGTATTTTTGCAAAAGATAAGTGTAAGGGGAAACCCCAAATATGTTTTTAAGAAACAAACCGATCATGATTCTCCATAATATTAAGTGAACATGTATATTCGTATTTGTTAGAGTCAAATGCTTGTATTGAGTCATGATGAAGGTTTGCAGGATTTTCCAGGAAGTAGGACCAAGTTTTTCCAGAAATTTTCTGGAAACTTAACATAAGAATTTCTGCAGGTCACTTCTGACGGCGTCATGAGTTTACTCTTGACGGCGTCACGTGTAAAAATCTGGAAATTTTACCAGTTTTGTTTTTCTAACGGAGTCTTAAAGTTTTTGTTGAATTATTAAGTATTATAATCTCCAGGAAATCTGCAAACTTCATTCCACAAGCATTATATCTTACTTTGTTTTCTAGGATTTAGTAACTTATATAGATTGCCGCCGATTTTATGCGAGGTTGTCTTGTTTGTTTTCTCAGGATTTACAGGTTATGTATGACAAGAAGATGATTTATATTCTGGAAGGGAAGCTTTGATTGTTCATTTTCTTGGAGGAAGATCTAACCTGGCCACCTTATTATCCATACCGAGCGAATCAGGGGAGTATTTGATTTCATTCTTTTTAGTTATTTCACTTTTACATTCTTTACTTGAACATTGGGGACAATGTTCATCCTAAGTGTAAGGGGAGGGTAAAATGATGATACCTTACAAATACACTTTCGCTTGAGTTTGTTTGTTTGATAGTAGATGTGTAATAAAACTATGAGAAATACTTGTTAGTGCAATTTTAGCGCCAAATTTAAAATTTTTTACAACATTTAGGAGTGAAACTTTAGCCATAGCAAGCGTCTCATGGATAGGAGATTGTATGACTAGCACATAACCGTACTATTCAGAAAAATTTTCCACCCAAATATGTGAGGTTCGCCTTTAGATTTGATAGGAAAAGCATTTACTATTAGTGCTTATGAGTGTACCGGTAGCATTTAGATTCTAGAACTTGCATTTGTGATGCATCCCAAGACCGCTAGTGAGACTACATTCGTGTAGTAGGATTTACTACATGATAAGAGGCATTAGGATTACCCTTGTGTTAAACCCGTATCATAATTACTTGGCCATTTAAGTCATATTACTTGGCTAGTTAAGTCAACTAATTTTCCCACACCCTTAGCGTTGTACTCATTTTTTGTACACGAAACCCCTAGTACACCCCTCCGAGCCTATCTTTTCGTTTCTAACTTTAAGCATCTTACTTAAAGGAAGAATTTGTTACACCTCACTTAAAATGTACACCCAAATCGCATTAGCCTTCCGTGTATGCACTTATCTTTAGTGCATTATTGTTATTTGTTAAACCCTAAGTTAACTTTCTAATTGATTACATGGTTGCTAAGTCGAGTCATATCCTTGTACATATTGTTTTGGGACGATTGGGACTCATGGGTTAAGTACTTATTTATGGAGTAATGGGGAAGAACATCATATTATTACCCCCGTATGTGCGTTAATCTTGAAAGTACTCCAAGTGTTTTGATTTTCTTAATTCGAGTCATTAGCTTAGTTTATTGTAAAGTATGTAAAAATTCAAGTGTAAGGGGATTGTTCATTCCCTATGATGTATTATTTTGGATGGTAGGGTAAGAGTGTATGCAAAAAAAAAAAAAAAAAAAAAAAAAAATAGAAAAAGAAAAAGAGAAAAAACATACGGACTACCATCCCGTTTCATTCTATGTTCATTTTATGTTTTTGTTATATTTCATTTATTAGCTTAAGTCGAGTCTAGTCTTGGCTTAGCAACGCCATATTGTACATGTAATTGACCAAGATTGTTAACTCGCCACCAGTAAAGACTGCCTATATCCAACAAAACCGTGTATTTTATATCCCTACACCTAACGTTACAACCCTTTAAAAGACCTCTTTGATAGTTTATCCTAGGTGTTTACGCCATGTGGTGGAGGTTTGATCCTTTCCCAAGCCTATGATAATCTAATTTTGCTATGACAGGTAGTGAGAGATGTTTTCCATTTCCATATTGTGATATTACTTTATTACACCCGAGAGATGTGAGTATCTAAACACTATTTGTGAGGTGCTAGTGTATGACCTCCGAGCTTGTCTATTGGTCTTTAGTGGAACGATTATTTGTTGTAATTACTTTTATATTAGTGTTAAATGATGCCTAACTTGTATTTTTAGTAGAATAAAAGCGCATTTCCTTGAGGACAAGCAAATCTCAAGTGTAAGGGTATATGATGAGGCGAAAAATGAACCACTTTTAGGGGGTCATTTAAGCCCGGAATTGAAATTATTTGATCAAATATTGCCCTAAATCGTTCCTTTTGTGATTTTAGGTACTTTGGGAGTGAAATCTGGAAAAGGAAGCAATTCGGACATTTTTGGAGCATAAAAGTGAAGAAAACGCCAAAGACTTAATTTTCCAAGCTTGGAACAGTGTATGACGGCGTCAAGAGCACTATCCTGACGGCGTCAAGAGTAAATTTCATGACGGCCCAGTACAGAAATGAAGGCGTCACAAGGAAGAGCGTCAAGAGTTAAATGTGTGACGGCCTGGAGATACTTAATACGTGACGGCGTCAGATGTAGATCAAGGCAGTCCGAGGATTCTTTTGGCGGCGAGATGACGGCGTCACAAGGTTGTTCTTGACGCCGTCAGACTCAATTTTCTATATATAGTTTTCTAATTTTCATTCATTAAAAGGAACAAGTTTGGAGAAACCCTAAGGCTGAACCATATACGAATTTTACAGGTTTTTCAAGGGTTTTCAGCCCTTGAACCCATACATGTGTAATTGAGATAAGTGTTCTTTTAATTCAATCAATATGTCTATGTGTTGGTTGTCTATATCTTGTGCTTGTCTTGATTCCACCATGCTAGGTTAGATTTATCTTGTGTTTGCTTAGATCTAATGAAACCTAGATGTTGATTATAGGTTGATTGCTTGTTTATGGTTGTATTAGATGAATGATTTCAATGTTAGGCTTAAGAAAACTGGCAGATCTCCAATTGGTAACATGCTTGAACGTCTTAGGAAACATGAGCCGATGTGTACTAGGTTTTATTGGTTGTATTTAATGCATGAGTAAATTCTAATGATCCCATGTTAGGAGCTTCTTAGCCGGCTCGACATAGGAGTGAAGTAGGCACTCATAGGATTGGGGAGTTAAGTACGCCACCCCATGAATGGTATTAAGGAATACAATCCGTCATCTACGCAACTATAACAAGTAATTAACGTGTAGAAGATATATAGGGAGTAGTGAAATCTAAGTAAACACAATTTCTCCACTTATTGCTCACAACCTTAGTTTAATATAGTTTATTTTCATTTTTTGTATTTTATTTTGATTGCATCTTTAGTATTGGGTTAGTTGACTAGCAACTAATTCCGCCCAAATCCTTCAAACCCGAGATTTTTACTTGCTTTCTAAAAAATATAAAAAAAAAAATACAAAAATAATCATCCTTCATCTCTAGAACTAGTATTTAGGTTTTCTAATCCTAGCGACACTATTTCTAGCTGAACGATCAATTCCCCGGTACTTGTCACTATACTATACTACAACGATCAGGTACACTGCCTGGTGGGGGTTGTAAGCTTCTCGAGATCCCTTGAGAGGTAAAGCCTGGTGCAATTCCCACGCATCAGCCATATTGTACGCATTCCCGTCATGGGCTCTTCAAATAGCTAGGGCTTCAATACGGCATATGTCCACTCTAGGATATGCCGTATTCTTCAAATGTCTTTTACACTTCAAATCGACCAAGTTTAATATACGATGTATAACAAGAGATGGATACGCCATATTCTTCAAAGTCAAGCAAGGTCTTGAAATCTTCTAAGTATGGGGATACAACGTATCTAATTGGCATTGATAAGCCGTATTGGACGTCTCATTAGTATAATTCTTCATTTTATTCGTTTTAGCTTCAAATTATGCCATTTTCCGTGTCTTTTCCATTTTTGCTCAAGAATTACTAAGAATTACAAAAGTAAATAATTAAGTGACGATTCTTATATAAAATCAAAGGAAATGAGAAAAATAAACCGGATAAATGATGCTTAAATATAGTACTTGCATGATCACATCAAGATCCATATCTGGAGTCTAAGAAATAATATTACTATCATCCTAATTCACCACATATGTGTCAATAACAGATTCAGGTTGTTCATAATGTTGTTTCTCATGAGCGAACAAATTATCATTTTCATCACAACTTGAATGTTTTACCTTAGCCAAGATGCTTGTGTCATGTGTAGGTCCGATAACAAAATCATCAGTATCCAAACAACCTCATTAATGAGTGCATTGTCAGCATCCATATCAAACCTTGGATTGTTGCTTTCATCTTGTTATTCTAATAATGTTTCATTGTCATCGACCCTTATCATAGAAACCAAACTATCATCCAATACTTCACCCTCATTGATTGATCCCTCTTGTGTGTTCATCTCTCTTTCAATCGTCTTAGTTTCTTTTAACTCTTGTTCTTTTGGCAACATTTCTCTCTTATAAAGTGCTCTTGCTTGAAGTAACATTTCAAGATTATCCATTTTATTACTAAATATATCTCTAGAAGTTTGTGCCTCTATTCCAATGGATTCTTTAAATGCATTTCAAGATTATCCATAACTGCGAACCTTTCGAACTGTGTCTTCAGCACTCTAAAATACACCTTGGAGTCACTCTCATGAAGTTTCTCTTTATCAAGTTGCTTTTCTGATTGATCCACGTTGTGGAAAAATGTATCTATTGAATTCTTAAACTCCATTTCAAATCCGTAGAACATTTGAAATGCCTAGGTAAACCCTCCATCCCAAACTATTAACCTTGGATCTAAGAAAACCTAAAATTATGACTTAAGCACTCTAAAAACAACCTTACATCTCTCTTGCATCTCATTTTCCATTCAATTCTACTGTGTGAAACCTGGTTATGGATCTATTGAATGATAATGAAGTATGTGTTTTTGTTTTGAATTGTGTTTATGGTTCCATATTTGAAATTCTTGATTTCCCTCCAAAAATTAATTTGAAAATTTTCGTTTATAAAAATTTGAAATTCACTAAAAATTTCAATTATAAAGTTACTCAAAAAATTTGAGTTTGAAAAATTTTAACACCAAATTTGATCGTAAAAATTTGAATTTTGGGCCAAAATTTTCACTCTTATACCAAATTTGAATTTGACATAAAAATTGGTAGTTTCGACTACTCTCAAAATTAAAATTTTCTCAAGTTCTTCTGCCATTTCTTTTAATTCCTTAATTGACGATTAAACTTAAAGTGAAATCAAAAATAAATTTGATAGGTTTAAAAAATGGAGGTTAATTTGGTTTTTTATGGAAGTTAATTCGGTTGTTCTAAGGGTTAATTTGGTTGGTTTTGAAAGTTGGAAGTTAATTCAGTTGTTCTTGAATAAGGTGTTAGTTCGGTTGTTCTATGGATACCGAAATAAGTTAATTTAATTGTACTAATTCGGCGCCACGTATGATAAGTAGTGGAGATGTAATACAACCAAGTTAAGTGATGACCGAATTAACAAAACTGTTAAGTAACGGATAACTAAACGAGTTAATTTAAAACTATAAATGACCGAGTTAATATTGACCGAATTAAGTTGAACCCTAAAGGACCGAATTAATGGTGGCCAAGTTAACTACAAATTTGAAACTGCCGAATTAAGTAACCGAGTAAAGTAACCTAGTTAACGAATTATACTTTCCTATATTGCTGGGCCACTAACCTACCGAGTTAACTAATGGTCGAGTTAAAGTTATGAACTAGTGAAGTAATGAAATGACAGAGTTAAAAACTGAGTTTGTAACTTTTACCAAAAAAATATACAAAAAACACAATTTTTGAAGTTTTTAAGCCGTTTCTTTTGCAAATCTCGTTACAAAAACATTTAACACAACTTAAAAACACAAACTTTAACCAATTAAACCAAAAAATCTTAGGTTCTGATCTATGTTACTCTCGGTTCAAAAAACACAAACGAAAACCATAAAATCTTAAATTTTGATCACGTTTTTCAAAAAAAATCACTCCATCATTATTGTGTTAGCTTTGATACCAATTGTAGTATCCCAAGTGGCATCAAATATCACACAATAACAAGTAGAGAGTTTTAGAGAGAGAGAGAGAGAGAGAAAGTGGAGAGAACTTGTTTTCTTCTACTTATCAATAGGTGTAAACATACACGCACACACACAAAGCATACTCTCAAATGAGCTCACACACTAGAGACACACACACACACACCTCCTACTATGTGAGGTGGCATATATATAGTTTTCTTCGTAACTGATTGGGCCTCATGGGCCAGTTTATGGACTTGGACTTGGAGTTGATCCATTACATACTTAACATATTCTAACTTATATACTTAACATATTCTAACTTATACTCCTCTAAGCCCAATAGATAATTACTAATCTATTACAAGTGTTGCAAGGCTCGTATACCTGAGAATGATCGTTACTTCAAATGCTAACAGACTCCATCATCTTCTTTTTGGATATGAAGAACTCTAAAAAGGACTCGCTAAATGCTTCTTTCCATTTTTGGACCAATTTGCACTTAGGGTATTTTCTATTCAGATCTTAGTTAAAGATCATTGGGCACTAAATTGGCCTAATATTTGGGGTTCTTTAAAGAAACCAGTTCAATCCTTACCTTTTACATGTATTTGTCACGTATAATTTCATATGTATAAATATGTATTTATATACAACAAGCATAATAAAGGAGCTTGAGCCTAATGTATTTAACAACCCAAGCTTGAGTCAAGTTTTATATACCCATAATAAAGACGAACTGATCCCTAACATGTAAAGTATGTTGCTAGTTGAAATCAAACCAAAAGTGTAAGACTTGAAACGAGCTGTAGCTCAAGACTTAAATAGTAAAGGAGTTGAGCTCGAGTTCGAGCTTTGGCAAGCTCAGGCTTAACTCGTATTGTTGCTAAATTTCTACCCTTATCTGTTAATTATACTATAAATATTGTAATTTTGTGGATTATGTAAAACTTCTAATAGACTTAACTGTTAAGTGGGTATAAGGTAGTAAAAATTTCATTTAGCTAAGTTAAATGTAGCATGTTCTACGTTTAAACCCATGCAGAATACTAATTACATGGGTATTCTTGATGGCACAAGTTCGTGTAGAGTACAACATAGAGAGAAGGCTATTGGTGGAAGTCATTCTAGTGAAAATGTGCCTGTTACCACTAATATGGGTTGCAGCTCTAATGTGGTTGGGACTACTACAAGGGTTAGCGAGATGGGTTCTACCTCATTTGCTAATGTTTTAAGTTCGGAACATGTTAATAGGAAGGTTAACTTTAGACCTTTATGAGAATCGTATTGAAAATCATGGCACTTTGTTACCAAAGGCTGCTATGGAAAGTGTTTTGAACCAGTATGATAATAGTCTCGTTGGTTTCTTTGTTGACATGAATATTGGCTTCCCGATTGTTCAAAACTATGTCACAAATACATAAGGTAAGTTTGGTTTGAAGAAGCATATGAAAAATTATGTGGGTACTTTCTTCTTTAAATTCGATTCTAAAAAGGGTGTGGATAATGTGCTTCAGCGGGGCCCTTGGTTAATCCGCAAATCGCCTCTCATTATTAACAAATGGACTCCTGATGTGTCGCTTACCAAAATTGAGACAAAGTTCCTGTGTGGATTAAATTGCATAATGTACCTCTTCTTTCATATTCTGAAGATGGGTTGAGCTTGATAGCCACACAAGTTGGTAAACCGATCATGTTAGATGCTTTTACAAGCTCAATGTGTGTTGATTCATGGAGACGTATTAGCTTTGCTCGTGCTTAGTGGAATTATCATCGAAGTTTGAATTAAAACGCGAAGTTACTATGGCTATTCCCAAAGAGGATGATAGTGGTTTATTACGGCAAGCATCAAGGTCGAGTATGAATGGATGCCTCCTCATTGTGAGGTGCGTAAAGTGTTTGGCCATGAACGAATCAGTTGTCCCAAATGTGTTAAGAAGGTTGTTAGTAGTGACAATAATGTGGCAGCAGAAGCTTCTACCACTTTGGAAAAGACGGATGATGTTTCATTGAGGTACAAAATTGTAAGGCTAAAGGTAAGAAGGTTGGGGTTCTAATACCTTAGAAGAAGCCGTTTCATGGTATTGTTGTGGGTAAAGGGGCTAAATTTAGCCCTTCTAAACCTAAGTAGGTATATGTAGCTGTGTCGAAGAAGCCGGATGCTAATAAGGAGAAAATCGTTAATGTGGCAACTACGAGTGGGACCACAGTTGCTACATCCAACCCATTTGCTGCTCTTGATATGGCCGATGCAGATGAGAATGGTATTCCTAGTGTTACAATTAATGGGACTAAAAATGGGGCTGATTTGGAGTTTGGTAGTAACAAGGAAACTAAGATGGATGGGTCTCAAACGATTGGTAAGGAGTCACAAGCTCGGCTTGTGAGCGATTCAAACCCATTTGCTGCTCTTGATATAGAAGATACTTATGAGAATGGTATTCCTTGTACTACTCCTATTGTTGAGAAAATTAAGAAGATTGGAAAGCTAATTATTGATGGAAAATCTACTTTTGTGGATAATAATGGTAATCCTCTTAAAAAGGTGGATGGGTTTCAAACGACTGGGAATGAGTCACAAGATCAGCTTGTGAGTACTTCTTCTAACAAGGTGGGTAACCCATTTTCTAAGGTGGGGATGTGGTTGTTTCTGACCGTGATGATGAGGAGGTGCTTGAGTCGGATAATCATATGGTTAAATTTCTCGCATCTACAGGCGACAGCCACGAGCTTGAAGATATTGTTAAGTTTCTCGCATCTACAGGCGGCGGCCACGAGCTTGAAGATTATTATGATGACTATGCGGATTAGGTATACGATTTACCAGGGCAACTGGATGCCTTTTGTGACCTGTATGATATCAAGCTTCAAGGTTGTCGTAGCCTCGTAGGAAGTAATTTTGTTTTTGGTAGGTCATAAAATTAGCATGTCTTTCTTACATAGTGTTTTCGTTGTTGCACAATAGGTGCTGTTTTATGTCCATGTAACGGGTCGAGATGAGAGATTCACTCTCATCTATTGTACTTAAATATTTTTTGGAATAATATAGTTACGAGAGTCATCCCTTTTAACCACCACCACCCATGTAACGGGTCGAGATGAGAGATTCACTCTCATCTATTGTACTTAAATATTTTTTGGAATAATATATTTACGAGAGTCATCCCCTTTAACCCCCCCCCCCCCCCCCCCCCCAACACACACACACAAAATAAAAGTTTAAAAGTATGAGGTACTAAAAGTTACACTTAGTTAAGTTTAGAGTACTTAACTACATTTTGTCATTGACATTACATGCCACGCATAATGAGTCATTCAAAACATCTTAATCATATAAACCTAATTTGGTTCCAAAAACATTTTAAATTTACAACAAAAATAACAGTACATGTTACCAACTTCTATCGTAAATACTTAAAACTAATGTGCAGCTGGAAGCAGACCACTCACACCCCTTAATGGTATTGCATGTATGTGTCTTACTAGTGGGGAGTCCTTTTTGTTTTTCAAAAAAAAATTAGTTACTTAACTTCAACTCATCCATTGCTAAAAAAAAAAAAAAAAAAAAAAAAAAAAAAAAAAAACTTCAACTCATCCTAAGTCTTATCAACCGTCTTATTTCCCTATATAAACCTGCCCACACATTCAGGATCACCACCCAAAAACACAAGACCCCCACCCCTCTTCTCTCTCTCACTCTTTCACAAACACAAAACTAAGTTACAAAATCAGCTAGCATGGTGATCAAGCTAGAAGAAAGCCTATCAACCACCATGAATGCAAAAATAATTGGTTCTGGGAAAGAAACTGTAGTTCTAGCTCATGGGTTTGGTGGAGACCAGTCTCTTTGGGACAAAGTCCTTCCTGTGCTTACTCAAAATTACCAAGTTGTTGTTTTTGATTGGTGCTTTTCAGGTGCTATTAAAGATCCAAACACCCTCTTTGATCCTGAAAAATATTTCTCATATGAAGCTTTTTCGGATGACCTTATCGCGCTTTTGGAAGAGTTGAACATAGATTCAACCGTGTTCGTTGGCCACTCTATGTCTGGCATGATTGGATGCATTGCTTCTATAAAAAAACCAAATCTTTTCAAGAAGCTCGTCCTTATTTCACCATCTCCAAGGTACTTACATATATATATATTTCTATGTTACATGTTTATTATAATGTTTAATTGTTGCTTTATTTTTCTTCGTTTTAAATGAAGTCAAACAAAAACAAAGAAAATACACACACCATATTTAGTAGAGCTAGAAAATTCGCAAAAGATGTTAAATTTATAAACGAGCTTTAAATGTTTATTTGGAGGTCATTTGTTTACTTTTAGTTTCTTATACTATAAAAGTTGTAACCACTCCTTATTATCTAAGAATATTTGGAGTCAGGGCTATCCATATAATTGCATGTCTAGGTTAAATTCAAAGGCTCCGTCGGTTTATCCGTAGACAGACAAACTAAGACAAACTAGCAGTTGTCTTGTCTATTTATAAATCAATTTATTACATGATACATATTACTCGTTTGATTTTGTTGAAACCGGCCATGTAGAGATTTTGAATCAGAATTTTTGCATAATTGCATAAATATAACTACGTGGAGACCATAAATACTATAGTATCTACAAATAGGTTAAATACCTCATCACCATATAAGTTTTGTGTTTGTGTGTCTATATTCCTAAACTGTATTAGTCGCTAGATCAAGTTGTATACGAGTTTATAGCATGTATTACTTTTATCACTTTTTTTGATCGATGTAGTTGTTATCAACAACCTTGAGTGATCATGGTTAAGGTACAAATAAGTATGCATATATTAATCTATCCCTAAGCAAAATTAATAAAGAATTTTTCAATATTTTCTTTTTTTAAAAATTTTATTTATTTATTTTTTATTTTTTTAAATTTGATTTATTTATTATCTGTATTTTTTGTGGAAGGTATTGCACACAAATTGCAACCACACAACAACTGTATAAACTTATTAAGATAGAAAGAATACAGTTCGTTCACACATTTAGAGGTGAAGGATGAGATGTTTTCTGTTAAAACCATATACAAAAGAGTTATTCATGTATAAAAGAGTTATAAATTATGGTGAAGTTCAACGAACCACTTTTTTAAGTTGCTTTGAAGATTATTTATAATGCAACTTTTTCTATACATAATACATTGACCATTTGAAGATAAAACAGTAGGTAAAACAACAATTAATTAGTAGCCTCCACGTGAAACTTTTCAATGTTAATGTAAATTTGATGGTATATTTTGTGCATGGAAAAGGAGAACTAATAAGCCATGGTCGTCATTTGTAGTATAAAAATAAATCATGGATTTGGTAATGTATTTTAAAGCTATAAAAAGATGTCATATGACACAAATAAGAAGTAATGTACAATGACTACAATATTAAATGTGAAAAGTTAAAACTTTAAAGCAAAGAGGACGGAAGTGGTGTTAAATAGGTCAACTATGTATGGCAGTGATTGCATTGCATTAAAGTGTAGTACTATGTGCATTGATTGGGCTACACTTTGGTCCTGATAAAAAAAGTTCAATTTTGGCATGGCTAGAGACTAAACAGCAGAAACCTGAATTTGACGACTTCAATTATTTTGTATCTTGTTCAATAATAATAATAATAATAATAATAATAATAATAATAATAATAATAATAATAATAATAATAAAAATTAAAATAAATTTAAGATAAAAAATTATTTTGTATTTTTGACAAACGGAAAACTCCGCCAAGTGATGTCAAAATTGTCTTACACATATTTAAATCCTAACCTGTCATAAACATGGAGTATAGCAATTTTTAAAAGATAAACAAATTAATTAGGAATATTAACTTCTCATAGATTTTGTTGAAAAAATATGTTTAATTAGCAACACTGTTAATTTCATATTTTATAAGTCTCGTAAAATTTAAATAAAAGATAAGTATATGTTTATGATGTTTCAAAGTTCAATCCATTAAATGCATTTTTTTTTATTCAAAAGAAAAGTTGAAATGTATATTAAATGTATTTTTTTTATTCAAAAGAAAAGTTGTATGATTATCATAGTTTAGAGCATTTGCTTGAAGGCGGAATATTAAAGCTTTAGTTGATGCCTAATTAAATGTATGTTGCATACTATCTATAACGAAAGAGTTTTCTTAACGTGAATATGGTTTGGAAACCAAAAGCTTTTGTTGTAGTTATATTTTTAAAAAAATGATTCTTATGCCTAATTAACAAACCTACTTATATGACTAATGATTTAATTGGTGGATTTGAAAAAGTGATTGATAAAATGAAGAGAGAAAATGTACAACACAATTGTACAAGTAAGTTACATATTAGGCATGTATTTAGGCATGAATTGTAGGCCTAAATAGTATTATAGTAGTAACCGTTCAAGCTTCAATTCATAGGTAGTACGTATGGTACTGTATTATTTGCGGATATGTGAATATTTGCCTTAAAAAAAAGGTTCCGAAGGATTTTATTAATTTAGTTTCTAGAGGTGTCATTTGTCTTAGGGACCATCCTTATCACGATGTTAAACACTATTTTAAGATTGGTAAATTCACATGTTTCATGCCTAGATTGATGATGCCTTTGTGATTTTAAGTCTATACTTGTTTCACAAGTTTCATGCCTAGAACGATGATGTATTCGTAACCTTAATTCTATACTTAATTTACATGCTTCAATTCATGCTTGGATTGATGATGCATTTGTAACTTTAATTCTGTATTTATTTTGCATGTTTCATGCCTGGATTGATGATTTGTTTTACAGAACTTAGCTTGCGTTAACGTATTTGTTATTTTAGGTACATAAATTCCGAAAGCTATGAAGGAGGATTTGATGTCAAAGATGTTGAACAACTATTCTCGAGCATCGAGTCAAATTACGATGGATGGGCATCCTTCTTTCCTTCTGTTGTTATTGACAAAAATGACTCAGAATCTCTCCAAGTTTTTGAAAATTGTTTAAAAAGAATGAAACCCGAGATCGGCCTTTCAACTGCAAAAACTGTATTCTTATCCGACTATCGTGACATCCTTGAAAAGGTTGTGGTCCCATGTACCATAGTTCAAACAACAAACGATATTGTGGTTCCACTCTCAGTTGTTGAGTATATGAATAAAATGATCAAGGGAGAATCAACTATCGAGATGATTGATACAATTGGACATTTTCCTCAACTCACGGCCCCACTCCAGTTTCTTGATATCTTTGATCGAGTGATGAACATCTCCGAAAGTTCGATAGAGTGACCGCTATATGTGTATTTGGGGTAACCGTGTTTTAGTGCTTGCGTTTTCTTAGGGGTGTTTTAGCTTCTTTTTTTTTTTTTTTGTCAGGCCATTGCCAGTGTGAAAATAGTATTGCAATCAATGTGTGTAGTTGGTTGGGTGGTTCATGGGTAGTAGATATGTTAAGATGTTATAGTGGTTATGGTATGGATTGTGTTATATACCGTGACTTCTTTTAGTCAACACAAAATTTGTAGACGCTTATCATAAATGTGTTGTAGTGTTTGTATGCAATTTGTTTTTTTATGAAGTTTTGTCCTTTGATGATTGTTTTGATTTCGATATCATTTTCGACTAGTAAATCATTTTCTTGTCATATTTTGTAGACAATTATTGCATCTTTTTGAAAACATTTATACTCCGTATTAAAGTTTTCATATAATGTATTTTTACTAGAAAACTTTGTGTTAATACTAATTTATAAAAAAAGATTAGAAGCAAGTAAACAAATCATATAAGCTGCATAATGATGACTATATAGAGTATTACTGTATGTGAAAGTATACACTAAAAGTCTGGAAATCTAGTATACGAGGCTCGATGAAATTCATAAATTTGGTGAACGATGCACATAATCGTTATATTTTACACCTAATGGACTTAGGTCATCAATGAAAGGTCTAAATAAGGTTAGAGTTGGGCAAATGTGGACCAAATGGGCTCTTATAATCTATTCTATTTAATTGCTAAAAAAAAATAAGAAAAAGAATCTCTTGATTACATATATGGAAAAGAGTTTAAAACACAAACCTTCTCAAGTGTATATTCCTAACTGATGTACTAATTAGTTTTATGTTTTGATGAATTTTTGAGGGCTTAGGTCTATTTGAACAAGAACAAATTCGGTTTGTGATTGTGATATGGATATTGCTAGATTAAAAAAAAAAAAAAAAAAAAAGGGGGGGGGGGGGGGGGGGGGGGGGGGGGGCTTAAGACGTTAATTTTTTCTAGCGGTTTCAAGAAGCTCAGAAAGGTGACGTTTCTCTAGTTTCTTAAGGGTATTTAGCGTTGTAGGACAATAAATCTATCAACTTTATCACAAATATAAGCACTAGATGAAGTAAAGATGGTGACTTGTATGAATATGTATGGCGTCAATATATGAAAAAGAGAGTATAAAGATGAAGAGAACTTTTATTAAAAACACATACAATACACACACAAGCATACACCTCAAATGAGCCTTTGAGGTGTTTAAATAGTTGGTTACATGAGATGCCCTAAAGGCTTTCAATGGGCTTGGGCTTGGACTTGGTTACATGACTAGATAATAAGGCTTATATAACATTGCACATAACATATTAGCTTGCCAAGTCCAAAGCCCAACTAACTTAAACTATTACATACAACACAACATTCTAATAATGAGAATGACCATCACTTTCTAATATAATTTTTAATGCTAACAATCTCCCCCTAAGGGGTGATCATTCGAATGATGCTCCACGTGATTAGGTCTTCTTTGTTCTTTGTTATTGACCATTGTTTGTCGTAGTAGAATAGTCATTAGTCTTTGTTCCTTCATGCTTTGTGATCTTTGATGATTGACTTTTCATCATTCTTTGTTCTTTTGTGATGTGAAGCAATCTGCCTTTCGTCACTTCTGCGTCTGTGGTGGTTGTTCGCCATTCCAACATGCTCATACATCTTTGGACATTGATATTCATATGCATGTAGTTCCCTTTCTTTCACTTTGATCTTTAATCTTTATACTTTGTAGATTCTTCTTTTTGGCGTAGAATCTTTCTTTGAACTTTGTGTTGTATAGATCTTTGAGGGAGCTTTCTTTAACTTCCAGATGTATGTATGAGCATGCGGAATCTGTCGCCATGGAGGTGATGTGTAGCTGCATAAAAACAGTTAGCAATAAATCAACCGGTACTTACAGATAAGGAATTAGAGCTCGTCAACAGCATAGTGTGAAGACTCCTTCTAATCCTTATCAAGGCCGTTCCCATGTCAGATACTCCCGAGGGAGCTTACAAGACCTACTTAGTAGCTCAATGACTGGGTGAGTCGCTGGGGATCACTCCACTACTGTAGACCCTTTGAAACCACCGCGAACACTAAGCGTAACCCATAAAGAATTACCGAAGTGACCTGCTGTCAGGGCTGCTTGATGTTGACCCTGGCAGGAATTTCCATTCAATCATTGAGAATCACAAATGTGAATCCTCTCATAAATGTTCTGGCAGATTGCTATGATCTGCGTAGGACTCTAAAGTTTACATCAGGCGTCCTTAATGATGAACAACCAGTGTAGAAATATCATGTGTTCCTATGAGATCTTTTGATGAATCTCGGGGCTCTAGACTCGATAAGTACACATTTGGTTTCCTATGCGGAGATTAGGGAGAGGTCTCCTGCTTCAATATCAACCATCTCTAAGAGACAGGTCGATAGATTACATCGGTTCCCCTTGAGAATGAAACAAGCTCTTTTAAGAGAACTTGAGTGGCTAGAAGGTTAAGTGCAGTGCGTCACTGGGTCCATGACGTCTTTATCTTCAATACTGGTGTCACCTTTGCAACAACCAGTAGCATACTAATTGTACCCGGTGTCTGCCCTAAGGTTGAACATTTGGAGGGCTATTTCTTTTCACCCTTTTCATAACTTTTCTTTTTAATTCTTCAACCCCTTCTTTCTCGTTTCTCATTTTCTCCTTTTTTCAATCATACCTAAGGACTTCTAATTCTAATCTATTGGATTTGTCCTTGGGTAGATCCCTCCGGCTCTGGCGGATCATAGGACGGTTTTTCCTAACCTTAGTCACCTTATAACTCCATGACTATCCTATAATTGCCATGAAACCATTTATGAAAAATCTCTCAAAGTGTTTATGATAATAAAACACATTGTTGACACTTCGAGAGTTTTGCATTTCTTTTGAAGGACTCCCCCTTCACATGTGCTCATGAATTTTTATGAAATTTGCACATGCGTGAGGAGTTTGCACTTTTTGAATTGATCCACTTTCAGTGAACATGACCGATTCGAGACACGCTTACATCACTAGTTAGACTAGCTTGAAATTATTACCCGTCCTGGTCAAGTCCAAAGAAAGTCTCTCGATATGGTACATTCTACTCAGACAAGTCGTATTCGATACACGCTTACATCACTAGTTGGACTAGCTTGAAATTATTACCCGTCCAGGACAAGTCTTTTCGATTACTGACATTTTAAGCTTCGTCAATTCATAGGTACTTTCTGAGTCAAGCTCTTTCGAGATTCAGTCACAATCTTTAAACATCTTTGATCACATTTTAATCATGTCTTCTCCCCCTCAAAAATAGCATATTGTGATATTTTTGATATCAACTGAGTAAAAAAGCTTTTTGGAGAGAAAGACAGATTTCATTTTGCATGAATACGGAACATTTTTATTTTTGTACTCCCCCTTAATGATAGCACATTTTAAAATCAATTAAGGGTTTTGAGGGAGTTATCTTGAGCACTCATTTGAAAGATTTTGAGAAATCTTTTGAACAATCTTGAAAAAATGCTCAAGAATTGTATTTTGAAAAACGAGTTTATGTTTGAAATCCTTTTCGTTTGTTTATACTCGAACTTTTGAAAGTGAATTCATCTTTGAACGTACGAGTCCTTGATTTGAAAATAATTAGAAGTCATCATTTTAGTCCGGGTTTCGTACTGAGGTATACGAAAGCCATCATGAAGAAACTTTTGAGAAACGACATGTTTTATAAAAACATTTAAAAGAACTCCCGTTCAAGCATCTGTACATGTCCGTATCATTGTTGAATGACATTTCTAGAAACGTACAGAATATTGATTTACACGGGAGACATGTCGTGAGAAGAATATTTTTGGATTTTTTGATTTTATATTGTTTTTGTATTTTTTGAAAATTTTATATTTTTGTATTTTTTTTTTGTTGGTTTTTCAAATTTTATATTTTGTATTTTTTTCAAAAATATTTACAGCGAAGCGATTTTGAAAACATTTTTCAAGAAGATTCGAGAAGACGTTCTAGCTCCTCAGGAGTTAGGCTTCGCATGCCAATTCGTCGAACTAAATAGACAAACCGTTCTTTTGGAAGGGCTTTAGTAAATAGATCGGCGAGTTGGTAATTAGTCTTAACGAAAAATAATTCAACAGTACCCTCTTCCACGTGTTCTTTGATGAAATGGTAGCGGACTTTGATATGCTTCGTCTTAGAGTAATGTACGGGATTGCACGAGATGGCTATGACACTTTTTGAGTCACAATACATAGGTATTCTGTCAAAAGTAAAGCCATAATCTGTGAGCTGTGTCCGTATCCAAAGAACTTGGGCACAATACGCAGATAGAGACACATACTCAGCTTCGGCGGTTGATAGTGCAGTACAATCATGTTTCTTTGATGACCAACTTACTAGCTTTTCACCCAAAAATTGTGCTCCACCTGATGTACTCTTTGCTGTAACTTGATCATCGGCATGGTCGGCATCTGAAAAGCTGTTAGATTAAACCCCGAATCCTTCGGATACCAAAGTCCCATGTTAATGGTGCTTCATAGGTACCGAAAGATCCGTTTAACCTCTTTGAGGTGAAGTTCGGTAGGCTTTGCCTGAAACCGTGCTAACAAACAAACAGCAAATTGAATATCGGGTTGACTAGCAGTCAGGTACATGAGAGAACCGATCATGCTCCGATATTTCTTCGGATCGATGGGTTTCCCAAATAAATCAGCACCTATTTTTGGTGAAGTGACCATTGGTGTACCAACAGAATCACAGTTTTTCATTCCATGTTTTTTCAAAATCTCTATTGTATATTTAGCTTGATTGATAAAAATACCACGAGGGGATTGTTGTATTTGTAAACCAAGAAAGAATTTTAGTTCCCCCATCATAGACATTTCAAATTTACTTTTCATGAGATTTTCAAAATGTTTTGAATGGTTAGGATTGGTTGATCCAAAAATTCTGTCATCCACGTAAATTTGAACGATCAAAATGTCATATTTGAATTTTTTGATAAACAAGGTGTCATCAACCGTTCCTTTTGTGAAATTGTTTTTGTGCAAGAAAGATGATAGTTCATCATACCACGCTCTTGGAGCTTGTTTTAAACCATAAATGGCTTTCTTAAGCTTGTAGACATAGTCTGGATGATCTTTGTCGATGAATCCCTCTGGCTGACTCACATACACTTCTTTTTTCAGAGTTCCATTCAAGAAAGCAGTCTTAATATCCATCTGATAGACTGTGATGTTTTTGTGAGCGGCATAGGCTAAGAAAATCCGGACTGCTTCAAGTCTAGCTACAGGCGCGAATGATTCCTCAAAATCTATCCCTTCTTCTTGTGGATAACCTTTAGCCACGAGACGAGCTTTGTTGCGAATAATAGTCATTTCCTCATCCAGTTTGTTCTTCCACAATCACTTGAGATCAAGAACACGTATATCAAGTGGTCGTTCAACAAGTTCCCAACTATCATGTAACTGGTATTGAAGAATTTCGTCCTGCATTGCTTCTATCCAAGGGTTTTCTGCCATTGCTTCCCGAATGTTTTTTGGTTCTTTGAGGCTGATTGAGCAAATGTAAATGCACAATTCGAGATCGGTGGCAAGTTGTCTCCTTGTCTGAACTGGCTTTGAAGGTTCACCAATAACATGTTCTATTGGATGGTCTTTTGTACATTGAAACGTAGAAGGGTACCTTGGGTTTAACGAATGTGTGTTAGATGGTTCTTGTAACCTTGAGGAAGATTCAACAGAGTCTGTTGCAAACGGGTTTTCAAATACTTCTTCTTCTTCTTCTAGCGTAACATCGTTAGAATTATTTGTAGGTTCTTCTTGAAAATTTGTGTTTTGGTTTTGCTCATCAACTCTTGGTAGATCAGTTTCAATAACTGGAGTTGCTGGAGTAGATGTTGATGATGCTGAGGGAGTTGGTGCTTCTGCTTCGATTGTTGTAGATGCATCTTGTGATGGTGGTGGTGGTTGATAGTTTTGAGCAGGTGCAGCGGAATGTTGTTGAGATGCATTTGTTGAAGTTCCACTATAGTATTCATCAAACATTAACTCGAAGAAATTTTCCAGTTCTTGTTCTGAAGGTTTTTCAGTGGTTGTTGAATGAGCTCCATTAGGCACGAGTCCTGAACTGATGTGTCCAGAAGTCGGCTGGTTTGGTGCGGGTCCTAATCCGTTTTGATTAGAAGCCATTGAATTAAGCGCGGGTTCTAGAAAGAGTCTCTCAGAAGCCATTTGTGAAATCTCATCAAACTTCACATTCATCGTGTCCATTATCCTTTTCGTTCTTCTATTATACACCCTGAATGCCCTCGAGTTTTCTGAATATCCAATGAAGATTCCAATATCACCCTTAGCTTTCAACTTTCCTAGATCTTCTCTGTCGTTCGTCGGATAGCACAAAGCGCCAAACACATGAAGGTAAGAGATGTCAGGTTTACGGTTGTTCACTAGCTCATATGGGGTTTTAGTGAATCTTGGATGTACTAGGGATCGGTTTTGAGTGAAACAAGCAGTGGCAGCAGCATCAGCTCATAAGAAAATTGGTGCACTAGAATAAATCAGCATTGTGCGAGCAGCTTCCAGAAGAGTTCGATTTCTTCTTTCAACTACCCCATTCTGCTGTGGAGTTCTAACAACTGATGTTTGGTGAGTGATTCCCACATCTTCAAAGTAGGTTCTTAACTCCTGATTAGTGAATTCTGTGCCATTATCTGTTCTTACAATCCTTACTGGAGCTTGAAGTAGAACTTGGATACGCTTCAGAAAGGTGATGATGGTACCTGGTGTTTCGTCTTTTGACCTCAAAAACTTTACCCAAGTATATATTGAATAATCATCAACAATAACAAGAATATACTTCTTCCCATTAATACAAATAATTCTTTAAGGCTGATTGAGCAAATGTAAATGCACAATTCGAGATCGGTGGCAAGTTGTCTCCTTGTCTGAACTGGATTTGAAGGTTCACCAATAACATGTTCTATTGGATGGTCTTTTGTCCAATGAAACGTAGAAGGGTACCTTGGGTTTAACGAATGTGTGTTAGATGGTTCTTGTAACCTTGAGGAATATTCAAAAGAGTCTGTTGCAAACGGGTTTTCAAATACTTCTTCTTCTTCTTCTAACGTAACATCGTTAGAATTATTTGTAGGTTCTTCTTGAAAATTTGTGTTTTGGTTTTGCTCATCAACTCTTGGTAGATCAGTTTCAATAACTGGACTTGCTGGAGTAAATGTTGATGATGCTGAGGGAGCTGGTGCTTCTGCTTCGATTGTTGTAGATGCATCTTGTGATGGTGGTGGTGGTTGATGGTTTTGAGCGGGTGCAGCGGAATGTTGTTGAGATGCATTTGTCAAAGTTCCAACATAGTATTCATCAAACATTAACTCAAAGAAAATTTCCAGTTCTTATTCTGAAGGTTTTTCAGTGGTTGTTGAATGAACTCCATTAGGCACGAGTCCTGAACTGATGTGTCCAGAAGTTTGCTGGTTTGGTGCGGGTCCTAATCCGTTTTGATTAGAAGCCATTGGATTAAGCGCGGGTTCTAGAGCGAGTCTCTCAGAAGCCATTTGTGAAATCTCATCAAACTTCACATTCATCGTCTCCATTATCCTTTTCGTTCTTCTATTATACACCCTGAATGCCCTTGAGTTTTCTGAATATCCAATGAAGATTCCAATATCACCCTTAGCTTTCAACTTTCCTAGATCTTCTCTGTCGTTCGTCGGATAGCACAAAGCACCAAACACGTGAAGGTAAGAGATGTCAGGTTTACGGTTGTTCACTAGCTCATATGGGGTTTTATTGAATCTTGGATGTACTAGGGATCGGTTTTGAGTGAAACAAGCAGTGGCAACAGCATCAGCCTATAAGAAAAGTGGTGCACTAGAATAAATCAGCATTGTGCGAGCAGCTTCCACAAGAGTTCGATTTCTTCTTTCAACTACCCCATTCTGCTGTGGAGTTCTAACAATTGATGTTTGGTGAGTGATTCCCACATCTTCTAAGTAGGTTCTTAACTCCTGATTAGTGAATTCTGTGCCATTATCTGTTCTTACAATCCTTACTGGAGCTTGAAGTAGAACTTGGATACGCTTCAGAAAGGTGATGATGGTACCTGGTGCTTCGTCTTTTGACCTCAAAAACTTTACCCAAGTATATCTTGAATAATCATCAACAATAACAAGAATATACTTCTTCCCATTAATGCTTTCAACTCTCATTGGGCCACATAAGTCCATGTGCAACATATGTAACCTTGCTTCCGAACTAGGTACGGTTTTAGGTTTATATGATGCTCTTTTGCTTTTTCCTTGTTCGCATGATGGACATAGGTGATCCTTGGTGTATTTGAACTTAGGAAGTCCGGTGATGATGTTGTCTTTGGCTAACTTGTTGATGGTGTCGAAATTGAGATGGGATAATCTTCTATGCCACCAGGACTTAGTTTCGATTGCCCTTGTCATAAGACAAATTGGTGATGTAGAAGCCATTTGGTTGATGTTGATAGCATACAAGTTTGTACCACGATTACTAGTTAAGAGATCATCACCAACCAAATTTCTAATAAAAACCGTGTTTCTCCTGAATGCAACTTCTAAATCTGCATCACAAAACTGCCCAACTGAAAACAAATTGTGTCCCAACCCTTCGATGTAGTAAACCCGAGTAATCAAAAAATTCCCAAACTGAAGATCTCCAAAACCCAGAATAGCTGTGATGAGGCGAAAAATGAACCGTTTTTAGGGGTTCATTTAAGCCCGGAATTGAATTTATTTGATCAAATATTGCCCTGAATCATTCCTTTTGTGATTTTAGGTACTTTGGGAGTGAATTCAGGAAAAGGAAGCATTTTGGACGTTTTTGGAGCATAAAAGTGAAGAAAACGGCAAAGACTTAATTTTCCAAGCTGAGAACAGTACCTGACGGCGTCAAGAAGGAAATTATGAGGGCGTCAGGAGTAAAATCCATGACGACCCAGTGAAAACCTGAAGGCGTCAAGAGTTATTTTGGTGACGGCCTGAAGATGGACTACACGTGACGGCGTCAAACCTAAATCTAGGCAGTCCGAGGAGTTTATTGGCGGCGAGATGACGGCGTCAGACATTTACTCTTGACGCCGTCACCTCACAAAATCTATATATACTTTTCTATTTTTCATTCATTAGTAGAGGAACTTGTGTGGAGAATACTAGGGTCGAGCCTAATAAACCCTAGGTCGTTTGTAACAGTATTTTCAAGGGTTTTTACCCCTTGAAACCTTTCATGTTCAATTAAGATAAGTCCTCTTTTAATTCATTCAATATGTCTATGTGTTGTTTGAATATATCTTATGCTTGTCTTGATTTCAACATGCTAGGCTAGATCTTTCATGTGTTTGCTTAGATGTAATGAAACCTAGATGTTGATTATAGGTTGATTGCTTGTTTATAGTTGTAATGGATGAATGATTTCAATGTTAGGCTTAAGAAAACTGGCAGATCTCCAATGTGTAACTTGCTTGAACGTCTTAAGAAACATGAACCGATGTGTACTAGGTTTTTATGATTGTATTTAATGCATGAGCGAATTCTAGTGATCCCATGTTAGGAGCTTCTTAGCCGGCTCGACATAGGAGTGAAGTAGGAGCTTATAGGATTGGGGAAGTAAGTACGCCACCCCATGAATGGTATTAAGGAATACAATCCGTCATCCACGCAACTGTAACAAGTAATTAACCTGTAAAAGATATATAGGGAGTAGTGAAATCTAAGTAAACACAATTATCCCATATATTGCTCACACCACTAATATAATTTAGTTTATTTTAATTTTTGTTATTTTATTTTGATTGCATCTTAGTTATTGGGTTAGTTGACTAGCAACTAATTCCGCCCAACTCCTTCATAACCGAGATTTTTATTTGCTTTTCATAAAACCTAAAAATACAAAAAGAATCATCTGTCATCTCTAGACCTAGTCTTTAGGTTTTCTAATCCTAGCGACACTATTCCCAAGTTGAACGATCAATTCCCCGGTACTTGTCATTATGCTATACTACATCGATCAGGTACACTGCCTGGTGGGGGTTGTAAACTTCTTGAGACCCCTCGAGAGGTAAAGCCTGGTGCAATTCCCACGCATCAAGTTTTTGGCGCCGCTGCCGGGGAATAGTTATTGTCTAGGTTAGGATTTCTTTTTATTAGGTCTACCTGCTAGATTCCTTTCTAGTAAGATTTTTTATTTTTATTTTTAGGTTTCCTTTAGTCTATCTTATTTCTTTGTGTTCTTGTTCGTAACTCCTTACCATCTGACATCATGGAAGATGGTAACATCTTTGAACCCATCAACCCACCACAACAAGACCACCTACAAAACCCACCACTAGTTAACCAACCTCTTAGGCCCCGAACCCTAGGAGAGTACTCCCGACCTAGCCACCAAGGCTATCAAAACTCCATTGAGCTCACCCAAGGAGCCAATGTGTCTCCCTTGTGATCCGACACCATCCGGTTGGTGCAAAGCGGATGTGCATTCCATGGACTTCGTTCCGAAGATCCAAATCAACATCTCAAGGACTTCCTTAAAATCGTAGATTCTATAGACCTTGATGCTACAACTAGAGAGTCAACCCGATTACGCCTATTCCAATTCTCTCTACGTGATCAAGCTAGTCAATGGCTTGAACGTTTACCCGCGGGATCCATCACTTCATGGGATGATCTCACCACTCGCTTCCTTGCCCAATTCTTCCCACCGGGGAAGACTGCGATGCTTAGAAATGACATTTTGATGTTTGAACAACATCAGGGTGAAACTTTCTATGAAGCATGGGCTCGTTTCAAGGATCTACTCCACAAAGTCCCTCATCATGGTATAAATCTTTGGTTATTAGTTCAGATTTTCTATGACCATGTCGCTATCACACTAAACGTACAATCGATAGAGCTGCGGGAGGTAGATTGCGTGATAAGGACGCCGAGGAGTCTTGGGCAATTATTGAAGAGCTTGCCGCCGATAATCAAGAGTTATGGGAGTTTAATCATACTATAAAAGCGGCCATCAACGCAATCTCGACACCTGGAGGGACTAACCAAATCTCTGATGAACTCCTATGCAAACTTGAGGCAAAAGTTGACTATTTTGAGGAAAGGCAAAAGAGATCCTTAAGTCCTAAATGGGCTACTGTCAATTCTGTCTCGAAAATGACCTCAACGCCGTTATCAGAGTTACCCTCTAGAGAGAATGTTGAAACTTTTCAAAACTATGCCCCACCTTATTCCCCTCCCGAGAAACTTAGCCCGGAATTTGAATCCAGAATGAGAGAATACATGGCAACTCATTCAGAGCGACTTTCTAGGTTCGAGGAAGCAGTTTATAAACAAAAAGAGGAGATGCAAGAGAAAATGAATGAGATGATGAGCCTCATGGAGGAGTATGCCAACCAGAAAACCCCCGAAAGGATGTTACTGAGGAAAGAAAGCGTCATCCCCACTACCCAATTTGTTAATTCTATCACAATTATCCACACGGATAACGAGAAAGTAGAAACCCCTCGTGAACAAACCGCAGAAGAACCGCCAAAATCCCAATCCTTAAGTTACTACCTGAAGCATGATATAAACGAAAACACTATAACAAATTGGATAATGGGTGACGGGCGTAACCAATCTTCCAAACAGGGTTCAGAGAAGGAGGAAGAGGGAAAAGGTGAGTATGATACATTACCTTGGGGACCGATATTCGAGAAACTATTGGTACAAAAAGTGGCTACTAAGCAGATGGTGTGTGAGAACTTTGAGATACCGGCCAGCATCGGGAATTTGAAATATCTAAACACTTTCGCCGACCAAGGGTCAGAAGTAAATCTTATGCCCCTAACTATCTACACCCAACTAATGTCAAAAATGCCAGCCCCCACTCGTGTTAAGCTGTTCTTCGCTGGACACTCGTACGTGTACCCCTTGAGAATCGCAGAAGATGTGTTGGTCAATGTCGTAGGATTCATGTATCCTGTTGATTTTATGATCATCGA
The DNA here is from genome assembly GCA_030686995.1 of Artemisia argyi. Lineage (NCBI taxonomy): Eukaryota > Viridiplantae > Streptophyta > Magnoliopsida > Asterales > Asteraceae > Artemisia > Artemisia argyi. The sequence continues at coordinate 100,794,267 of CM060678.1, forward strand.
TGATAAGGGAGACGGAAGCATGCCAATAATCCTTGGGGTACCATTCCTCACCACCGCAAGAGCTGTCATTAAGTATGAAGGTAGGAAAATTGAGCTTAAATCAGGAAAAAGAAAGATTAGCTTTCCCATGACCCCGCAATATGGGCAAGAGAGTTTGAGGGGGAGAAAGCTCAAAAACAACATTGACACATCACCTATTCATGTTCAGGAGAAAATACTTGCATGGGAGGCAAGAATCAAAAGCTACAAGGAGGCTGAACATGGAAGAAGCAAAAGCAATGAAGTTCATGTCGAGTTCGAACATAGTCAACCAATGAGGAGCCATGTACCATTCGAGAAAGGGAACTTAGTACTCTTAAGACACTTGGAGATAACGATACCTCCCGATAAACCGAGTCCCTGGTGGTATGGGCCTTTCACAATTGAAACCATAAGCCATAATGGGATGGCTAGCTTGAGAACTAAAGGAGGAGGAGAGGTGATTGCAAGTATCGACAGATTGAGACACCACCACCTCGATAGTAATGATCGCAACTACATGGGGTACATCATCTCAAGGGATGAGGTCACGTAGTAACCCATGGCCTTGAGTCTAGCTACAAGACTCGTAAATAAAGAAAAGCGCTTCTTGGGAGGCAACCCATGTTTTGTGTGACTTTTATTTGTTTGTTATTTATTTTCGTATGCATGCTTTATTTTTATTGTTGGTAGATCATGTTTCAAAACTAAAATGGTGAGAATACTTTACTTTGTTGTTTGGCCTAGTCTTAACTTCATCCAAAGGTATTTCGCAAAATATAAGTGTAAGGGGAAACCCCAAATATGTTTTTAAGAAACAAACTAGATCATGATTCTCCACAATATTAAGTGAACATGTATATTCGTATTTGTTAGAGTCAAATGCTTGTATCGAGTCATAATGATGTTTTGCAGGATTTTCCAGGAAGTAGGACGAAGTTTTTCCAGAAATTTTCTGGAAACTTAACATAAGAATTTATGCAGGTCACTTCTGACGGCGTCACGTGTAAAATTATGGAAATTTTACCAGTTTTGTTTTTCTAACGGAGTCTTAAAGTTTTTGTTGAATCTTTAGTTTTATAATCTCCAGGAGATCTGCAAACATCATTCCACAAGCGTTATATCTTATTTTGTTTTCTAGGATTTGTTAGCATATATAGATTCCCGCCGATTTTACGCGATGTTGCCTTGTCTGTTTTCTCAGGTTTAACAGGTTATGTATGACAAGAAGATGATTTATATTCTGGAAGGGAAGCTTTGATTGTTCATTTTCTTGGAGGAAGATCTAACCTGCCCACCTTATTATCCATACCGAGCGAATCAGGGGAGTATTTGATTTTATTCGTTTTACTTATTTCACTTTTACATTCTTTACTTGAACATTGGGGACAATGTTCATCCTAAGTGTAAGGGGAGGGTAAAATGATGATACCTTACTGATACACTTTCGCTTAAGTTTGTTTGTTTGATAGTAGATGTGTAATAAAACTATGAGAAATACTTGTTAGTGCAATTTTAGCGCCAAATTTAAAATTTTTTACAACATTTAGGAGTGAAACTTTAGCCATAGCAAGCGTCTCATGGATAGGAGATTGTATGACTAGCACAAAACCGTACCATTTAGAAAAATTTTCCACCCAAATATGTGAGGTTCGCCTTTAGATTTGATAGGAAAAGCATTTACTATTAGTGCTTATGAGTGTACTGGTAGCATTTAGATTCTAGACCTTGCGTTAGTGATGCATCCCGAGACCGTTAGTGAGACTACATTCGTGTGGTAGGATTTACTACATGATAAGAGGCATTAGGATCACCCTTGTGTTAAACCCGTATCATAATTACTTGACCATTTAAGTCATATTACTTGGCTAGTTAAGTCAACTAATTTTTCCCACACCATTAGCGTTGTACTCATTTTTAGTACACGAAACCCCTAGTACACCCCTCCAAGCCTATCTTTTCGTTTCTAACTTTAAGCATCTTACTTAAAGGAAGAATTTGTTACACCCCACTTAAATGTACAACCAAATCGCCTTAGCCTTCCGTGTATGCACTCATCTTTAGTGCATTATTGTTATTTGTTTAAACCCTTAGTTAATTATCTAATTGATTACATGGTTGCTAAGTCGAGTCATATCCTTGTACATGTTGTTTTGAGACGATTGGGACTCATGGGTAAAGTACTTATTTATGGAGTAATGAGGAAGAACATCATATTATTACCCCCATATGTACGTTAGTCTTAAAAGTACTCGAAGTGTTTTGATTATCTTGATTCGAGTAATTAGATTAGTTTATTGTAAAGTATGTAAAAATTCAAGTGTAAGGGGAATGTACATTCCCTATGATGTATTATTTTGGATGGTAGGGTAAGAGTGTATGAAAAAAAATCAAAAAAATTAAAATAATAATAATAATAATAATAATAATAGAAAGAAAAAAAAAACACATACGGACTACCATCCCGTTTCATTATATGCTTATTCTATGTTTTTGTTATTTTTCATTTATTAGCTTAAGTCGAGTCTAGTCTTGGCTTAGCAACGCCATATTGTACATGTAATTAACCAAGATGATTAACTCGCCACCAGTAAAGACTGCCTATATCCAACAAAACCGTGTATTCCATATCCCTACACCTAACGTTACAACCCTTTTAAAATACCTCTTTGATAGTTTATCCTAGGTGCTTACGCCATGTGGTGGAGGTTTGATCCTTTCCCAAGCCTATGGTAATCTATTTTGCTATGACAGGTAGTGAGAGATGTTTTCCATTTCCATATTGTGATATTACTTTATTACACCCGAGAGATGTGAGTATCTAAACACTATTTGTGAGGTGCTAGTGTATGACCTCCGTGCTTGTCTTTGGTCTTTAGTGGAACAATTATTTGTTGTAATTACTTTTATATTAGTGTTAAATGACCCCTAACTTGTATTTTGACTAGAATAAAAGCGCATTTCCTTGAGGACAAGCAAATCTCAAGTGTAAGGGTATATGATGAGGCGAAAAATGAACCGTTTTTAGGGGGTCATTTAAGCCCGGAATTGAATTTATTTCATCAAATATTGCCTTAAATCGTTCCTTTTGTAATTTTAGGTACTTTGGGAGTGAATTCTGGAAAAGGAAGCATTTTGGACGTTTTTGGAGCATAAAAGTGAAGAAAACGACAAAGACTTAATTTTCCATGCTGAGAACAGTACCTGACGGCGTCAGGAGTAAAATCCATGACGACCAACTGAAAACCTGAAGGCGTCAAGAGAAGGGCGTCAAGAGTTATTTTGGTGACGGCCTGAAGATGGACTACACGTGACGACGTCAAACCTAGATCTAGGCAGTCCGAGGAGTTTATTGGCGGCGAGATGACGGCATCAGACATTTACTCTTGACGCCGTCACCTCACAAAATCTATATATACTTTTCTATTTTTCATTCATTAGTAGAGGAACTTGTGTGGAGAATACTAGGGTCGAACCTAATAAACCCTAGGTCGTTTGTAACAGTATTTTCAAGAGTTTTTACCCCTTGAAACCTCTCATGTTCAATTAAGATAAGTCCTCTTTCAATTCATTCAATATGTCTATGTGTTGTTTGAATATATCTTATGCTTGTCTTGATTTCAACATGCTAGGCTAGATCTTTCATGTGTTTGCTTAGATGTAATGAAACCTAGATGTTGATTATAGGTTGATTGCTTGTTTATAGTTGTAATGGATGAATGATTTCAATGTTTGGCTTAAGAAAACTGGCAGATCTCCATTGTGTAACGTGCTTGAACGTCTTAAAAAACATGAACCGATGTGTACTAGGTTTTTATGATTGTATTTAATGCATGAGCGAATTCTAGTGATCCTATGTTAGGAGCTTCTTAGCCGGCTCGACATAGGAGTGAAGTAGGAGCTTATAGGATTGGGGAAGTAAGTACGCCACCCCATGAATGGTATTAAGGAATACAATCCGTCATCCACGCAACTGTAACAAGTAATTAACCTATAAAAGATATCTAGGGAGTAGTGAAATCTAAGTAAACACAATTCTCCCATATATTGCTCACACCACTAGTATAATTTAGTTTATTTTAATTTTTGTTGTTTTATTTTGATTGGATCTTAGTTATTGGGTTAGTTGACTAGCAACTAATTCCGCCCAACTCCTTCATAACCGAGATTTTTATTTGCTTTTCATAAAACCTAAAAATACAAAAAGAATCATCCATCATCTCTAGACCTAGTCTTTAGGTTTTCTAATCCTAGCGACACTATTCCCAAGTTGAACGATCAATCCCCCGGTACTTGTCATTATACTATACTACATCGATCAGGTACACTGCCTGGTGGGGGTTGTAAACTTCTCGAGATCCCTCGAGAGGTAAAGCCTGGTGCAATTCCCACACATCAAGCTGCTACATGATCATTTCCAAAGCGTACAGTTCCCATGAATTTCCAGATGAAATTGATCAGCAACTTTAAATTCCCAGTCATGTGCTTGGAGCAACCCGAGTCGATGATCCAAAGACATATTTCGATAACCTGCCAAGAACAGAAGAGTTTGTACTTGGAAACTGTTTTAAATTTGGTTCCATGGGGTTAGAAGTAAATTCTGAAGCACACACATCAAAGATTGCAACATTTTTATTTTGAACAACTTCCAGTTTGCCATCCTTAAGAGTGAACTCTCTACCCGTCAGAATCCACATACAATACTTAAAATAGTTCCTAGGCATTCGACTACTAGTGGTAGACCTAAAGCGTGCAACTAATCTTTCTATAGATCTAGATCTAGCACTAGTTCCCTTTGGAACATACTTCTGTTCAGGCGTAACATTCACATTCTTAGAAACACATTCATCATGAACATCATTAATCAAACATTTATTGCATATTAAACAAACAGAGTCATTACATGCATTAGAACCAGTACTTTCGACATTACATTCAGCTGAATCATGTTTCTTATTACAAAGCGATAAATTCCTAGGGTGTTCTTATACTTCTTCAACTTTATTCTTGCTACTACTCGTAGAGGCAGGCGAGACTCTATTGTTCCTTGTATTGCTCCTAGGCTTTAGTCTGCTGCTCCTAGAGGTGCTTTCTAATCCTGTAGAAGTTGAGGCACACACATTAGGATTTATATTGTTGTCCTTTTTAGCATCACTAGACTCTTTAGAATTATCCTTTTTGCCCTCATAAGTCTTAGATATGGAGGCAGACGCATTAGTGGGACTAATCCTAAAAAAGCCAGGTGCTATCACTTTTGGTATTTCGACAACCGCTTTTCCTTTATCAACAATCTTTTCATTTTCACTTTTCTTGGGCAAGGGTGTTGGAGTGACTGGTTTTGTCAAATCCTTTTTCTCATCGACTTTTGGAGCAAACCTTGAAATTGACATTTTTGGTTTTTGAACCGTGTTTGAAACATTTGGTTTCTCCGAAGTCGATGGTTTTGCAAACTTAGTTTCCTCACCCTTCCCTTTTTGACTTTCAAGCTGAGCCCTCAAAAGATCATTTTGCTCTTTCATGTTATTGAAGGCACGCTCATACGACAATTTGTCATACTTGCATTCTTCTTTTTTCCGATCAAGTTGTTTAAAACATGACACATTTTCTTTTTCAAGCTTCATAAGAGCATTTTCATATTTGGAAACAATTGCGGAGGTCTTAGCTCTCAGTCTTTCATCGTCTTGAACAGAATAAGTTTGTAAAATGATGGACATAATATCAGTAGTCATAACGGCTTAGAAGAGAGAATCATTTAGGTTTTCCAAAACATTGATTTGCTCAAAAGATTCATTAGCCTTCTTTATCAGGGATTTGTGATCCGTGACAAAGTCAGCTGTTTCTTTCAAAAATGCTTGTTCAAAATGAATTACTCGAGCATGGATGTTATTAATTTGAGGAGAAAATTCATTTTCGAGAATCTTTTTATGCTGTAAATGAACCGTGGAATTTCAGTTGATCTCATTTAGTCTCGTTTTAGATTCTAAAGTCATTTTAAGTTGCCCAATTCTGGTTTTAAGAACATCAAGATATCCCCTTGCAGCACTTGTGTTAAAAGTGTTGTTTGAGGAAATCTGTTCCATGTTAGAAATCGATTTGGAAGCAACTACTTTCTTAGAAAACATTTTTGAGAATGGTCGTTTTATGGAAAACACGGATGGTTCTTTTTGTGGAACAAAAGTAATTCCCAAAAGTTTGTTCAATTTGTTGTAATCAATCGGTTTCAAATCCTTTTGTTTCATTTTAGTAATGCTCTCTTCGACAAGTTCCATCGTTTCCACAGAATCCCGAACGACGGGAGGATCATGTTTGGTGTAAATAACCCTACCATTATACAAGACGTTCTGTTCTTCCTGAGCTTTCTTAAGATTACAAGGATTGTTCTTACCAAGAGCCATTTTGTGTTTCGTATGGTAAATCAGATTAGTTTGATTTGAAATCATTTTCATTGTTTGACTTGACTGACCTGACTTAACCACTAATTCTTCTAGATGTGCAATCTTGTGTTCTGACTCTACGATTTCTTCCAAAAGTTTATCTTCTTTCTTTGCAAAGTCCTTTTTCAACTCATCCCGTTCTTTTTCAAGATTGGAGTAAGCTGTTTTCTGTTTTGAAAGTTGGTTTGTTAACTCAGAAATTTATTGTTTTAAAGAGTTAATGGTTTTTGTTGAATTAATTTCAAGAGTATCAAACTTGTTTTTCCATTCCCTATCTTTAACAAGTAACTTCTTATAACCAATTTCAAGTTCTGACTCGCGTTCTTTGTGAATTTGAAAACTTTTAGAATTTTCCTTGTATCTCTCAAGCTCAGTGGTCAATTTCTCATTCGCGGCCTTAACTTCGCGATTGACCTTTTTAACCTTCTCAATCTCAATACCACAATTGTTTAATAATGATTCAAATAAAGCACGTGTTTCCTCATCATTCTCAGCATGCGGTGAAACGAGGCCTCCATTATGATTCACATCTGGAGTTGCTGAAGGAGTATTACTACTACTTGGCGTGTCCAGGTATGTATCATAAGTGGGTGCTTGCTTCTCAGAATGCTGTTCCTCATGAGGAGACATGTCAAATAAATCATTATTAAGACATGTGTTGAAATTTGATACCTCAGATGGTGCACTGGTGTCATAAACAGGAAGTGTGTCAGAATCTGTGTCATACTTAGCTTCCTGAAGATTTGCCATGAATATGCAGTTCGCATCGATATCCTCTCGTTCTTCCATGTTATCCATAAGAGCCATAAAATCATTTTCCTCTGCATTCAACTGAAACCCTGCCTTTTCCTTTTGTGCCAACAGCACTGCTTTCTGCGAATACTCTAGATCTTTCTTCTTCGTCTTAGTAGGACAGTTCCTTGCCATATGACCTACACCTTGGCAGTTGAAACACTTTACCAGATTACCCTGATTCACATTTCCATAATTCCCAACAACTGGAGCTACCACATTCCTATTCTGATTACCCATTGCCTGATTACCAACATTCTGACCCTTCTGATTTCCAACAAACTGACCCATCTGATTCCTTGCATACTGACCATACTGATTCATCTGATTCCCTGCATACTGACCCGCATTCTGCATATTCTGATTACCCATATTAAATCCAGTAGCATATCCCTGTTGATTCCCATAAACTCCAACCATTTGGCCTCCGTTGCCCATATTGAAACTCGGCTGAGCAATCTGCTTGTTGCGAGTGTTCGATGAAATCCTTTGGTTGTTGTTAGTAGGTGTAGAATAACGTCCTTGGAATGCCTTTGTCAGGAAAGCAAACGCATGTGTCAAGGCTGCAGTAGCTTCATTATTGTCAGTGAATTCTGGTTCTTGGAACTGTGGGTATTGTTGTTGTTGAATAACATGTTGTTGTTGCTGTGGGTAGAACTGTTGTTGGTAGACAGGTGTTGGTTGTTGAAAGCAGGATGGTTGCATGTAGTTGTGAGTTGAAGATAATGATGGTTGTTGTATGTTTACAGGTAAAGGTGGTGTATTAGCCATTAATGCAAGAGGATCATGCTTTTTAGCTAGTAATTCGGCCCTTACTTCATTAGCTTCATCTTGATTTTGCTTCAAGAAGTCATACAGCTGATCATAAGTTACTTCATGCAAATTCTTTGTCTGATAGACAATAGTGACGTATCTTCCCCATTCTGGTTGCAACTCATTCAGAAAAATGGTGTTGTTAGCAATATTTGTCTGACTGAGGTTGTGTCTTGATAAATCATTCATGATCTTACAGAACCTGTGGTAGTACGTCTCTATGGATTCACCAGGAATTGAAGTAAACTTGCAAAGTTCCTTAAGCAATTGTGTTTCCATTTCCTGTTTCCCGATGTCTGTCCCATACATTAACCTCTTGACTCTTTCCCAGACAGCATGAGCACTTACTTCACTATCAACAGTAGCATAAATGGTTTCAGGTAAACCAAGAACGATGTATTGAAATGCCTGATCATCAGCTTCAATCTGTTTTCTGTCTTCCACAGTGTATTCAGTCTCATTCTGATCTCTGTAGAATGGTTGCATGGGTGGGGTTCCATTTGGATCTCCAGGGTCTAGGACTTGTATTGGTTTGAAGGGTCCATCCACAATGGATTTGACAAGAAGTGTTCCATTTGTTTTGCTCTTAAGATAGCGCATCATACGACTAACCCACTGTGAGTATCCACCCTTTGACAGCATGGGAGGTCGGTTTTCGACACCGGCTGCATGAATGTCTTGCTGAGTTGCCATTGATAGATGATAAAGTTGATCTTGGATCGATTCAACGAAGTAGGAGTTGTGTTTAGTGTAAATTGATGCAAGTTGTTATGGTGAAAAATTAGATCTGAAACCTTAAAACCTCAAGAACTTCTTCCCGGAGCGTTTTTAGTCAATTATGATGATCTGTTCTTATGCGTAAACCTTGATCTTATGCGTAGACACTAATCTTGTGGTTAACTTAAATCTTACGCGTAACTGATAACTTATGCGTAAACAAAAAGTTAGGCGTAAAGAGAAGTTATGCGTAAACTGAAAGTTTAGGCGTAAACTTTTACTTTATGCGTAAGTTTTTGGCTTAGGCGTAAGCAATTGTTTATGCGTAAGGTTAAAGAACCAAACAAATCTCTCAAACTTGTCCAAGCTTGAAAGATATCCCGTGTCGAAGTATACCACTAACTTGTCCAAGCTAGGGAAGTACTGAGTAAAACTTCTGAGTAGGATCTTTTGAGTAGGATCTTCTGAGTAGGATCTTTTGAGTAGGATCTTCTGAGTAGGATCTTCTGAGTAGGATCTTTTGAGTAGGATCTTTTGAGTAGGAAAAGGGTTTTTTGCTAAACTTTAAGCAAAGGATTACCAACTAGCTAAAAAAAAAACGATTTTTTTTCACCCAAAACTCATTTTCCACTTGTTTCTTTTGATCAAATCTTTCCCAAAACACTTAAAATCACTAAAACTTCAATAAAGACAACAACTTTAACACTAAAACTTGTAAAAATCAAAACTTTTTAAAGAAAAAGTGCATGTATATATGAAAAATACACAACTTTTTAACAAAAACTTGATAAAAACACTCCTAAATCATTGTTAGGCGATTGATACCACTTGTAAGACCATAAATCTATCAACTGTATCACAAATATAAGCACTAGGTGAAGTAAAGATGGTGACTTGTATGAATATGTATGGCGTCAATATATGAAATTAAGCCATTTGGTGACTTGTATGAATATAAGCACGATTAGGCTAATGTAGGTGCTAGTGTTTAAGGCATGGATGTTTTAGCATCACTTTGTTTTCACGTTGTAGTTCTAGCCACTTGCTAGTTTATTAATGAAAATTTATCCGTTGTTCGAAAACAAAAGGTCAGGCCCGGATTTGGCTATGGGTCATAAGGGCGACAGCCTAGGGCAGCCCAAAAGGGGTGGCAGCAGTCTAGAGATCCATATGTATACCTACTATGTTAAGTTTAGCCCATTTTAGGAAAAGCCCAATACATATTTACTTTTTGAAACATAACACTACGCATTTGGAACGACAGGTTTGACTAAACATTTAAAAGATACATTTGACTAAATATTTAAAAGATATTTTGGAATGGTAGTTTACAATTTACATGCGTAGAAGATTAGAAGAAAAGAAAACCGTAGGCAAGGCTGTTTGACTAAGCATTGTGATCACGGGAAATAAGTTTCAAATTGGAAAGGCGTTTAACGAAACAATCAATCATCTTTTTTTCTCTTCATAAATTTGATCAGGTGATATTATTCCATTCACATTATTTTTGCGTTTTTTGAATATTAGATAATTTACCCTCTATTTTGTCATGTTGCGTCGTTCACAACCGTCAGATGCTCAAAATAGAAAACGAAAACACAAATGCGTCGTTCACAACCGTCAGATGCTCAAAATAGGAAACGAAAACATAAATCAACAAGAATTAGAGCGACCTCAACACGGTTCTATGGATGGGTATGTAGTTAGAATGAATAATAGTACTAGTAGTAGTGGTAGTGGTAGTGGTAGTGGTAGTGGTAGTGGTAGTAGTAGTAGTGGTGGTGGTGGTGGTGGTGGTGGTGGTGGTGGTGGTGGTGGTCGTAGTAGTAGTAGTAGTAGTAGTGGTAGTAGTGGTAGTAGTGGTGGTAGTAGTAGTAGTAGTAGTAGTAGTAGTAGTTGTAGTTGTAGTCGTAGTAGTAGTAGTAGTAGTAGTAGTAGTAGTAGTAGTAGTGGTAGTGGTAGTGGTAGTGGTAGTAGTAGTGGTAGTCGTAGTGGTAGTTGTAGGAGTAGTAGTAGTAGTAGTAGTAGGAGTAGGAGTAGTAGGAGGAGTAGGAGTAGTAGGAGTAGGAGTAGTAGTAGTAGTAGTAGTAGTAGTTGTTGTAGGAGGAGTAGTAGTAGTAGTAGTAGGAGTAGTAGGAGTAATAGTAGGAGTAGGAGTAGTAGTAGTAGTAGGAGGAGGAGGAGTAGTAGGAGTAGGAGTAGCAGTAGCAGCAGCAGCAGCAGCAGGAGCAGCAGCAGCAGCAGGAGCAGTAAAGTAGTAGTAGCAGCAGTAGCAGCAGCAGCAGCAGTAGCAGTAGCAATAGCAGCAGCATAGCAGTAGCAGTAGCAGTGTAGCAGTAGCAGTAGCAGTAGCAGTAGTAGTAGTAACAACGAGGTTAATGTTAATATAGATGATGAAAATCCTATAAATAATGAAAACCTAGAAAATGATAAGGTTAACGTTAATGATGATAATGAAAATCTAACTAATGAGGTTAATGTTAGCGAAGATGATGAAAATCCTAAAAATGAAAATCATGAAGGTCCTCAAGATAGTTATGTTGATGGAGTTAATCGTAATATTTTTGATGTAAGAGTTTCGGATGGTTTAGATTCAAATAAAGAGAAACTAATATAAATTATCCAAAAGATAAATTTAGTAGGCACTTTTCTTGTGAACATTTGTACGTAAAAATATGTTGTTTGTTTACAAGGGGCATATTTCACTTGGCTCGCCCAGGGCATCCAAAATCTCAGGATCGGCCCTGCAAAAGGTGTTAAAATAATAACTAAATGACGTTACTCATACACTTTCTTTAGCAACATATTGATTGTAGATGTTCTATACATACTTATGATACTTTAAAGACATGAACAATATGCAATGGTAAGTTAACACATGAATATGGATGAAAGAAGGAGTTTCTAAGAAAGTTGATAGCTTTTGCGAAGTTAATTATGATTTATGGCCGATTTATCAACTAAACGGCAGGAGAATGTTTTGGAATCGTAATATACATAATACATGTTTTAGTGACTAAAGTAAAAACTTATAAGAAATTAAAGTTAAACAAAAATGAGAAACTGTAAGTGAACAGCGGCGCCCATAAGCTGTATGTAGTCATACTAGGCATGATATATTTTTATGTGCATGTCATGTGCTCTGTTGAAGCATATTTCTATCGGGTAGATCTTGACGGCTCTCACGTGCCATCCATTCTTGTCACGAACTTTGAAGTGTGCTACAAACATAAAAGAACCTGTTAGAAGGGGTCTCGAGGCTGAAGCCCCGGGGACCACCCTCCGATGATCAAGTCAGTACCTCCTATGTAGAGGATTTATTATAATGTGTTGTGGTGTATTGTGTGTGTTGTTCTAGATGAGATATCATGATGTAAAATGAGATAGAGATAGTGATATATATATATATATATATATATATATATATATATATATATATATATATTGTAGAAAACTAGAAGGGGGGGTTGAATAGTTTTGCGTCTTTTTCGTTTCAATAAAATTTTGCTTTCAAGTAATTAATGGTAGTTTGTAAAAACCCTTTGAAGCTAAAGTATAGATACAAGTTAATTCACATATGTCACATAAATACTTCTTATTTAAAGTGTTAAATAGAAATTATAATTTCATATATCTCACTTAAATATAAGTATGTATTTATATATGTATATGTGTTTTAATGATTGTATATACTTTAATTTACTAATGTATAATTTATGTTTTGAATGAAACCTAGTTTGATCTTTATGTGAAATCAATATATGCACAACACACAAGCAATTGTAACTATGAATGATATGCAAGTAAGTTATAAATCAAAGAGTGAGAGATGGAAAGATCAAACCGAGAGACAAAGGATTTATAGTGGTTCGGCTACAAGGACACCTTCCTTGCCCTACTCCACTCCCCGAGTCACCTACTCGAGAGTTTTCTTCACTAGTTCAAAAACCTTCTTTATGGCGGAGAAAACCTTACACACCAATTAGCACACCACAACGATATCACACCACAATCACAACTTCAACACAACTTCTTCACACCAATCTTCTTCACACCTAACTTCTACACACCAATCTTCTACACTTCAAATATCTTCACAACTTTCTAATTTGCTCCTAGCTTCGTCACAACTTAATACTTCCTAACTCTTTTTCTTCACGCCACTTGTTTCTTCACACCTTCACTACTAAGTCCTATCCACTACTCCAAGATATATACTACTTCACAACTTCTAGGCTTCAAGGTCTTTTCAACTTCAAAACTTCAACTTCTTTGTCTTCACAACTATCTCAACTTCAATATGCTATTACGACTTATATCTTCTAACACAAATCCTATCCACCTCTACTTCTTCACTACTAATACTACTTCACACCTTCAATAGATCTAGATCCAATATCTAAATCTATCTAACCAATGTATACACAATGTTCACAAAGAAATAAATGATATACAAGATGAACTAAACAAACAACTTAGATAGCAAGATGATACTAAGTTGTAATACTCCTAGTAGAAGTATTCTTTTCTTTGCACTTGAGTGTTGAGGCTTGAATCACTTTGAAACAAAAACCAAAGTATATAAGATCAAAGGATTTTTAGAAGATGTAGAGGGATGTTTAGATCAAAAAGTTTTAGTGCAAAAAGGTGAGGAAAAAATTCAGGTTTAAGGTGGTATTTATAGGCAACAGATTCTGACAGAGGAGCGTGGCCGGTCCCCTTAAATCATGACCGGCCCCCTTAAAATTAAGGGGACCGCCCTTTATAATTAAGGGGGCCGCCCAGATGAAACGGCCAGATTCTTTGTCTTTTAGTGGGGAAAGTTTATTTGGTGAAAAACTAACTGATTTTGGTTAAAAATTTGAATTCATATATTTAGTATGAATAAAACATTTTTCTTTATTACCAAAAGTGTTTTTCAAAAATATATAATATGTTTATATAATTAAGTAAACTTTGTAATACTTAATTAAACTTTTCTTTGATCTTATAATGCTTTAATCACTATGTTTATTCATACCTTAAGTGATTAGATGGTGAAAGTGATTATTAACTACTAAATACTTGTTTACGTCATTATCTTTGATTTAATGTGTTTTCGTTTTGTGATCATCAAAACATAGAGATATCGAAAGATATGAATAACGTTTTTAGTTGTTTACTTATATCAACAATCTCCCCCTTTTTGATGATTACAAAACCTAAACTCATTAAATCTAAAAATTAATTTTTAGACAAGTATTAAGTGAGTTTACATTCACTTCTCCCCCTTTTTGTAGAATCAAAAAGGTTTAAGCCAATAAGATAAAAACTCCCCCTTGATGTATGCTCCCCCTCGTTTGAGAGCACCAAGGGTTCGAGAAATGGGGTTCTTGCAAGAAAAATATTAGAAGCACAAGCATGGCACAAGCAAACACATATGGCATAGTACTAACTAATAATGAGCATGGCAAAAGAGAATTAGAAACATATATTAAATCGTTCATTAAAAGAAAATGATTATGTCAACCCATAATCATTGTTACATAGGCTACAAAGATTAAATTCTAAGCTAAGTAGAATGTCCTAATGTGCCAACAAGAAGTGTCACCAAACTTTCTTGAATCCCAAAATGGTTGAGGAGATTTATTTGAAAATGAGAAACATAAGCATGTAAAATGCTTGATGGTTTAGTGGAGGTAAACATTTGGTTGCATGGATGTTGTTTGGTTTGGAGATGTGGAGCTTGTAGGTGGTGAAATTGAAGATGGGTTTGTTGATTGAGGGTTTTGATGTTGTTCAAGTGATGGTGTTTGTTGAGATCTAGTAAGAAGATACTCAATCCAAGTAAAGTGCTCATTCAATGCAGTGGTTTGTTGTTGGAGGAAGATGCAACAAGGGCAATTGTTAACATGCTTCTCAAGTTGGTTTTTGTTATGTGGTGATGATGGTGAGCTTGATTGTGGTGGATCCAAATTGCGTTGAGCAAGATGTAATGCTAAAAGAGCACTAAGCTCATGTGCCTCTTTTAGCTCCTCAACGAACTTCAAGTGTTCGGAGGAAGGTGATGGTGGTGGAGCTTGATAGTTGTCTTGGGTGAAAGTTTGAACATGCAACATGGGAGTGGCATGTGAAGTTGTAGGATGTGGTGGTGGTACTCTTGGTGGTGGAGACATGATTGAGCTTGGGTAATCATGAAAGCATGATATGTAGTTGGTTGACTTGGAACAACATCACTTGAGTTATGACAAGAATCAAGTTTCCTCCTCCAAACGGGTTTGACGGAGATCCTTGCGGTTCTTGAAATCTTAGGTTTTTGGTTGTTGGGAGATGACATGTTTGGGTGTGATGGCATTAATAATGGGAAGAAGGTATTTATAGTGAATGAGAAATGTGGTTTAGGAAGGTAAATTTTGAGGGATAATATGGGACAAAATATGTTTGTGAATTTTGGGAAGTATAGGCAGAAATGGGTCAAAAAATGATAAAGAAAACAGTATCCCCGACCATCAGATGGCCGGTCCCCTTAATTAGGGGCCCGTCGCCTTATATAATTAAGGGGGCCGCCCATCTGGTGGTTCCCAGAATGCCAGAAATGGATTTTTGGCAGAAAATTTTCAAAAAGGTTGTGTTTTTGGATTTGGATTCAAGTAAGTTTGACTCTTTGAGGCAATATAGGGCATACTATTCATGAATGTAGAGAGTGATATAGAAATAATAGAAATAAGCAATAAATTTCTAATAATCATGCAATCTATTTATTTAACATTTAAGATATGCAATTAAGGAGGCAATAAAGTAAATAGGCTAAATAAGCAACTTATATGAAGATGATAACACTTAGCCTAGAGCAAACATGTTAATGATTGTTAACAAGAAACACATAGGTGGATATGATTATATGGACTTCAAGACTTGTTACAAACAAGATCCATATGGGCAAGTCATGATTCTCATGAAATGATTTGATTAAATTGTGAATGTCATTTCCAATAGAGGTGTATGACACATGTGAGATGGTTAAATATGTTTTAAGCAAGACGTTTTTAGTTTTATTCAACAATGTTTTGAAGTAACTTCAAGTGTGCATTACAATAACGAAGAAAAAAAATTTTAATCTTGTTTTTTATTAAAATAATGGTTATAAGGAAGTTTTAGTTAAGTAACGAAATACTTCATTTCAAAAAGAAAGAAGTTTTAAACATAGTGTTTTGATCATAATAATCAAGAAGTTGCAAATGAATGATTTGAAATGGAAGCATGTCATTTTTAAGAGAATCAATTAAGCCCGTTGTCACATATAATCATCCTTAATGACACCTAAAGATATTAAAGTGAAATGATAGATACTTATGATCTAAATGCAATGGGACAGGAAGAAGCAAGGTAAATAGTTCATGGATACAAGATAGACATATGTATATATATATATATATATATATATATATATATATATATATATATATATATATATATATATATATATATATATATATATATATATATATGTAAGTATGTATATATGTATACAAAGAACATCATAATATCAAGTTGCAAACAAATATCAATTGTAATGCATCAATTGAAGCAACAAGTAAGATCATATAGCTTAAGTGGAAGGGTTCTACTATAGATCATAGAAGATTTAAAAAAAATGATACTAGACTAAACAACAAGAAGATTAATAATGCTAATATCATGTATGCATATATTAGTGTTAATAATCTAAAAGCATGGCAACATATCAGTTAAGTTTTATTCACACACTAATTAAAACATTCTAAAGTATATTATAACATTGACAAGTTTTAGAAAATAAAACTTATCTCAGGTCCAGCTTTTCAAAAAGAATGGGCATGACGGTGAAAGAAGAAATTTAGGAGGCTTCATCTTGAAATAGTAACGAACACACCATGATACCAATACTCCAAGAGTGAAGAACAAAATGCCAAGATAAGAATAAATCCGCAACAACGTCATAGGCGAAACATTTGCACAGAGTGAAACAATATGATAGAGACCAATATCCGTCAAAGGTAATAGAGCGAGATGAGTAGATCAACACGTAATAGGCTCTTCATTCGTAAATTACCTAAACAAGATAAACAGCTTGGTACCCTGATTCTCATGGGTCCTAGTTGGTTAGATGACAACATCCATTGCATTTGAATGCACATGATGTGGATGTCGTCGATAAGTACAAGAATTCATCAATAGTTTGTTTTAATTAACAAACAATGACTTTTTTTGACTAGAATAAAAAGTAATGAATGTTAATAGTATTAGTTCTAAATTTATTCACTAGATTTAACAAATTTTATTTGTTTTAATGCATTTGTTGAAGGATCATTTACGATAAATCCTAACCCGGTTTTGTCATAGAATGGCTTTTGAATGTCGAGAAGATATTTTAAAGATTTAGAGCTATTTTCGAATTTTGCCAATGTTTTTGCTTTTTCATTTTCCATTTTAATTTCATGTTTGTAATCTCGACATTTTTTACATACAAGATCGATTTCAATATTACTTTTAAGTCTAGACATTTTATCTTCTAAAATGATTTCTTTTTCAAAGTTGTTTTCAGCGGATGTTGAAAATTTATTTTTAAAAGTAATTTTTGAATCAATGTTGCAAAAATGTTTGAAGTTGTTTTCCATTTTTTAAAATTCTAATATAAATTGATCATAACAAAAATGTTCAGTTTTGAATTGTACCTTCTTTGTAGTTGTACATTCCTCACATGCTATACGATGATCAATTTCATTTTCCATGTCGCTCCATGTTTTATTTGTAGTTTCACTTGGATCAAGGAACATGTAGTTCTTGCCATCAATACTTGTGTTCTCATTTATTTGAATATTCTCAAAAGCCGTATTATCATCGTCTTCTTTGCACATGTTGCACCATGATTTATTTACGCTCTTTCTTTGGATTTGGCTCATGTATTCTTCGTTGTAGATACCTTCAATGATCACATTTGAACTAGTAGTACATGTATTTATTTCAACTAAATATTTACTTACTAAATTTTCTAGATTAACTATTTCTTGTGCAATATCAAGTTTATCATCTTTGGTTTTACATTTCTCTTGGTGAATCTTTAAAAGACATTTCCAAATATCATTTGCTGTTTTACAACGAAATAATCTTTCATATTTAACTTTTGGTAGGGTTTTGAAAATAA
Source organism: Artemisia argyi (assembly GCA_030686995.1). Classification (NCBI taxonomy): domain Eukaryota; kingdom Viridiplantae; phylum Streptophyta; class Magnoliopsida; order Asterales; family Asteraceae; genus Artemisia; species Artemisia argyi. Next base: position 100,812,204 of record CM060678.1, read on the forward strand.
GTAATTTGGCTTTAGTGTTTTTATCAATATTAGTTTGAAGATTATTATTTTGATTTTCAAACTCTATTTTGGTTGGTTTAAGATCACCAATTGAAATGATATGCCAAAGATCAAGATCTATTGATTTTACCTAGTTTTCAAATTTGTTTTTCCATTCAAGAAAATGATCATTTTCAAATAACGGTGGTTGTTATGCAAATTTCTCTTCTACATATTTTTCAAATTCCATTGATCGTTACAAGTTTTAAAATACAATCTATTTTAAAAATCTTGCTAGACGTGGCTCTGATACCAATTGTAGAAAACTAGAAGGGGCGGGGGGGTTGAATAGTTTTGCGTCTTTTTCGTTTCAATAAAATTTTGCTTTCAAGTAATTAATGGTAGTTTGTAAAAACCCTTTGAAGCTAAAGTATAGATACAAGTTAATTCACATATGTCACATAAATACTTCTTATTTAAAGTGTTAAATAGAAATTATAATTTCATATATCTCACTTAAATATAAGTATGTATTTATATATGTATATGTGTTTTAATGATTGTATATATTTTAATTTACTAATGTATAATTTATGTTTTGAATGGAACCTAGTTTGATCTTTATGTGAAATCAATATATGCACAACACACAAGCAATTGTAACTATGAATGATATGCAAGTAAGTTATAAATCAAAGAGTGAGAGATGGAAAGATCAAACCGAGAGACAAAGGATTTATAGTGGTTCGGCTACAAGGACACCTTCCTTTCCCTACTCCACTCCCCGAGTCACCTACTCGAGAGTTTTCTTCACTAGTTCAAAAACCTCCTTTATGGCGGAGAAAACCTTACACACCAATTAGCACACCACAACGATATCACACCACAATCACAACTTCAACACAACTTCTTCACACCAATCTTCTTCACACCTAACTTCTACACACCAATCTTCTACACTTCAAATATCTTCACAACTTTTTACTTTGCTCCTAGCTTCTTCACAACTTAATACTTCCTAACTCTTTTTCTTCACGCCACTTGTTTCTTCACACCTTCACTACTAAGTCATATCCACTACTCCAAGATATATACTACTTCACAACTTCTAGGCTTCAAGGTCTTTTCAACTTCAAAGCTTCAACTTCTTTGTCTTCACAACTATCTCCACTTCAATATGCTATTACAACTTATATCTTCTAACACAAATCTTATCTACCTCTACTTCTTCACTACTAATACTACTTCACACCTTCAATAGATCTTGATCCAATATCTAAATCTATCTAACCAATGTATACACAATGTTCACAAAGAAATAAATGATATACAAGATGAACTAAACAAACAACTTAGATAGCAAGATGATACTAAGTTGTATTTATAGGCAACAGATTCTGACAGAGGAGCGTGGCCGGTTCCCTTAAATCATGGCCGGCCCCCTTAAAATTAAGGGGACCGCCCTTTATAATTAAGGGGGCCGCCCAGCTGAAACGGCCAGATTCTTTGTCTTTTAGTGGGGAAAGTTTATTTGGTGAAAAACTAACTGATTTTGGTTAAAAATTTGAATTCATATATTTAGTGTGAATAAAACATTTTTCTTTATTACCAAAAGTGTTTTTCAAAAATATATAATATGTTTATATAATTAAGTAAACTTTGTAATACTTAATTAAACTTTCCTTTGATCTTATAATGCTTTAATCACTATGTTTATTCATACCTTAAGTGATTAGGGTGTATACCTTTACGGTCCTTCGGCACATGCTCCTCAGACAAAGGTAGCATCTGCCTTCCGGTAGTTCCCTTCGGACTGATGAAGATTCTTCGGTCTGGCACGTGTCATCCGGAAACCTAAGCCTAACATATCCCCTCAGTATTGTAGTATCGGTTGAAGACCGATGGTGCAATACTTAAATAATATCGGTATGCCTTTTGGCACACGTCGTTCGGACACATACGCCATCATGCTCCATGCAACTTTCTAACCGTGTATTATGTATAACATTCATCGAAGTGAAACTTGGGGTCGGCACTGTTCCGAAGCTGCCGAGTGGGAGGCCTACTTGAGGGAGTGGGACAGCTTGGGTACATTGTGAGTCACTGCTCGAGCTGGCACTGTTTACATGTCGAGTCGAGCCAAGCCGATGGCTTAGAGAGATTAAAATATTTTGTTAGTGGGGTTTCTAGTTAGCTGGCACTTAATTATGAGGGTTTGCTGCATGCTGTAAATACGTTTTTCATTGTCGGTTCTAGAAGTTTTTATACCAAAAATCATATCTGATTTTTCATTTCTTTGGTTTGCACACACAATGAGTGCATGTAAGAAAATTAGATCCGAAATTTATTTTATGCAAATGTTACATGTCGAATTTAATCCACTCATCTATGATAATGTGTGCTTTTCAGGTTCTTGATGATGATGGTGAGGTTTTGTGTAAGAAAGATGTTTATGCCAAGTTGTGCGGGTTCAATTTTGTTAATGGTGATCCTAAGGTATGTTTGCTTTTAGTTGGTGATGGGTTTATAGTGATTTGAGTTATTTGTATTAATGGTTTTTGTTACTTTATAAATCTGAGGTAAAAAAAGGTTGTGTAATTTTTTGTTTGTATGATGTTTGGGTTTAAAAAGAGAATATTTAGTTTATGTTTAAGTTGCTAGCTTGATTATAGTGGTTTTGATAATTATCAAATAATTGTGCTAATGAGTTTTTGTTACTTCATTTTTTATGTAAAAAGGTTAAATTTGTAAGGGTTTTGTTAATTTTGGGGATAAAAGAGGATAAAAATGTGTTTCTTTTCTGAAATTCATTTTGTGCTAGTTTCATGTCGACTTTATTCCACTCATCAATGATAATTTGTTCCTTTTCAGGTTCTTGATGATGATGGTGATTAGTTCTATTAATGGTGGTTTTAAGGTATGTTTTCTTTTTGTTGGTTATGGGTTTATGGTGATTTGAGTTTGTTACTTAATAGTTTTGAGGTAATATATATATATATATATATATATATATATATATATATATATATATATATATATATATATATATATATATATATATATATATATATATATGTGTGTGTGTGTGTGTGTGTGTGTGTGTGTGTGTGTGTGTGTGTGTGTGTGTGTAATTTTTAATACAAATATCGTCTAAAAACGTTATTTATATTTTACGATCTTTGCTAAGTTTTGTTAACGACAAAGTATAAACTTTAGTTTTTAGTAGATCATGATTCTAGTTTTAGTCTTGTATAAACTAGACTTTACATTTCATATTAAACATAAGCATTGTTATATTTCCTAATATAGAAAATGTAACATGACATCATGGCATGCATCATAAGCACTTATTGTAAGGTTACTATTCTTGGATGTGACTTTCCATAAGACTTCTTACACACTACTTCTTACACATTATAGAAGGTCTCTTACTCTATCTATTGTGTGTTTGACTAGAAGTAACTTGTTGTGACATTGCTAAATATGGAAACATTTCTTGAAGGCTTTGACTGTCAGACACTGGCGGAACCCTGGGGTTACAAGGGCGAAACCCTTGTTTGGGTTCCGCCGGATCCGCCAGTGGTCTGGTTTGTTTGGCTATTTATACCAAGCCACTTGGAAGAAATCTCTCATCACTTTAAACTATAGTATAGATACATACTCTCAGTTATCTTATCTATCTCAGTAGCAACTCACTTGTGTGATTCTCTTATGTAGAAAGGAAGTTCACAAGTTCATCCGAGAAGTTACAAGTATTCAACACGAAGTTGCAAGACTTGTTAGCTTTGCATTGTGTAAACTCTTAGAGTTTATACTTCATTTATATCTTATACTGAAGTGATCGGTTTGTATTTTAGGCCTTAAAATACATAGTGTGATGGGAGTGGTTGTACCCTTGTAAAAGAACTCGACATCTAGCTTAGTGTCGGAAATAGTGGATAGGCGACGTTAGGTTGGTTCTACCTTGAACTAGGACCTGGTATTTAGCTTTGTACCGGATAAAGTGTAAGCGACGATTGTAGAGGTTTCTCCACCCGTGAAAGGAGCTTGTTGACTAGTGCTTGAAACTCTCGAGTTGGAAACTCGAGGCATGGAGTAGGGCAAGGAAAAAGAGTCCTTGCAGCCGAACCACGATAAACAATCGTGTTGTGGTTTGATCGTTTCTTTTTTTATACTTGCACTTTATATATTGTCTTGTGGTTTAGATCTTTGATCAAACGTAAAGTTTCAAAAAATAATTAACTTAAAAGGCGGTAAACTATTCAATCCCCTTCTAGTTTTCCACAATTGGCATCAAGAGCCACGTTACTCAAGATCTTTAAAATATATTGTATTTTAAAACTTGAATCGATCCATGGATTTTGAAAATCTCAAAGAATGGAAATCTATTCAAAAGCCACCGCTATTTGAAAAAAAGAAAATTTCCTTGAATGGAAAAGTCAATTTGAAAACTATGTGAAATCAATTGATCAAGATCTTTGGCATATTATTTCCATTGGTGACTTTAAACCAACAAAAACAAGTTTTGAAAATCAAAATGAACATTCTAAAGTTAATAAAAACACTAAAGCTAAGATAATGAGTTATAAAGCTTTACCAGGGATTGAATATGAAAGAGGGTATTTTTGCCAAACGGATAATGACATTTGAAAAAATATATTAAATTTTCATCAAGAAATATGTCAAGTCAAAGATGATCAATTTGATCTTACATATGAATTGGTAGTATGAGAAAAACTAGTAGGTTGACATTTAGTTGAAGTAAATACATGTGCTACGAGTTTGAATATTTTAAATGAAGGTATAAGTGAAGATGAAAACTTGTGTCAAGCTCAAAGAGGACTTGCTTGTGAATCATGGAGTGACACGGATGAAGATGTAGACGATCATCCGATTTGTAGTGATGAAGTTGATAAAACCACAAACAAGGTACAACTTGAAACCGAACACTTTTGCTTTGACACTTTCATCTTAGAATTCTCTAAACTAGAAAATGAGTCTAAACATTTGTGTAGCATGAACCTAAAAACAATCCTGAACAATGAACCTTCAAAATCTCTCAAGAGCATTTTTGAAATGGAAATCATGTTGGAAGAAAAATGTCTAGGCTTAAGAGTAATATTGAAATTTATTTAGAATGTAAAACATGTCAAGAGTACAAACATGAAATTAAAAGACAAAATGAAAAAGGAAAAATGCTAGTTAAATTTGAAGAAAGTTCAAAATCTCCTGAAAGATTGTTGAAATGTCAAAAGTCATTTAAAGATAAACCGGATTAGGATTTAACTTGAATGCACCATCAACAAGTAAAACAAATGAAGTGAAGTTTGTTAAACCTACAAGAAAAATAGAAGCTTATGTCAAAAGGACAAAGGTCATATTGTTATATGCTTTTATATGTTTGACTAACCACCTCGGATTAGTGAGTACTTGAGTTTCTAAGCTTTCCTACAAGTTAAGATGTAACGCATTATGTTTATCCTTCTTGGTAGCATCTCTTTGGAGCTTAAAAGGTACGCTTTTCTTCAAACATACCTAGTATTGTCTCGTGCTTGTTGCTTAGGATTTATCGTGTGTAGTATTAGTAGGTCATACCTCAAGTTGTTCTTTCTTTAGTATGTTATAGAGAGGATTGGATCCTCTGTGGTCAAAGGATTTCCACATAACAATAAACGGGAGACATAAGGTGTTGCGTCTTATTTAACCCTTGGACATAGAGAATTGGAACTCTTGAGTGAGTCTCACTTAATGCTTGTTTATAAGTGAGATAACTAAGAATCACCTAAGTGATAAGATAACCAACACTTTTATGAGGCTTGCAAATTTAATAAGTAAAATGCTCTAAAACAGTTTATGAGATAATATCATCTAAACTCAAAGACTTGAATCTTCAATCATGTCCTAAACTCTCGTTTAATAAATCTTCACATGAAGCATACAAAATGAAATAGAGTACATCAAAACATTTTAATATGTTTGAAGAAAACATTGTCTTCTAAAACACCAAGGTTTTGCACATAATGATTCAATTCTAAGTTTATGGAGACATAACTCTTGGATGGTTTTATAAAAACGAAGGTTATATTATTTTTGTTGGGTCACTGAATTCCCCAATCTTCCTCTTACAAGGATTTGAACGTAAAATAACCTAAGTATAAACAAGTCACTGAGTGAACAGTAACTCAGTGAGTCATCTTCAGAATGCCTAGACCGAGCCTAAGAAGAAAGGTTCTCCATTCAGTGAGGCGTAACTCAGTGAGTGTGATCTAAGCCAAGAAGAAGGTGATGGGTTTAGTGAGGATGACAATAACTCACTGAACCCCAAGACTCCTCAACAACTATAATGGTACTAAAGACTGATGACTTGAAGACTGAAGTTTTGGCGGGACTGGGCGGGAAAGTTTGATCTGTTTCACTAAAGTGCTTTATCACTTTAAGGTCAAACTTTCCCCAAATGGTTAAAACCAGGCTGTCATCAGAAAGTGCCTTTTGGACTTAACCCAAAGAAGTTTCCCTTGCCAGAGAATAAAATCTATCAAGATTTTATTGAGGAACACTTAGGTCCATTGTATAATAGGGTTGTTCATATTTGTGTATAAATAGGTAGCATAAGTGAGGAGTAAAAGTTGACAAGTTTGTGCAATTAATGCAAAGTATTCACAAACCACTTTTACTCCTCCAAAGAACAACATAACCCCTGAGATAGCTCAGTAGGTCCTGAAAGTTGTCACTCAACATTGTTTGAGTTTAGTGAGGAGTCAATACCACACTTGTCGTTTCAATCCCAAGTGTTATTCCGCAAACACTTAGGTACGATTCTTTTTTATTAACTTCTAATAAAGAATTAAATGTTGAAAAATATTGTCTCTTTTGTTTACGTTGCTTTATTGTTAATCATTTATACATCTTTGTTAAAAGTCATACAACTTGGTTACTTTAGCTTTTTAGTTACTGCTAACTAAGTAAAAGGGACCAACAAGTGGTATCAGAGCCTCTAATTTGTAAAACTTAAACCTGTTTTCAAAACTTAAAGAGTGCCTAAGTTTTTAAAATCAAGATCACACTATGACTGACATAGATGTTCCCCAACTTGTCGACAAAAAGGGTGGAAGTTATTCAGCAACTGCCCCTCGACTTGAAGTTGGCAAATTTAATAAGTGGAAAAAGCGAATGCTTTGCTACTTAACTGGGATGGAACCATATTACATTAAGTTAATTAATGATGGTCCATATCTCCCAACAACAGCCCAAGGTTTAATCAAACCTGAAGCTCAGTGGACCCCAGATGAAAGGAGGGTGGTCAATCAAGACCAGCGCCTGAAAAGCATCATTATATCATGCCTTCCTGATGATATAATGGAATCAGTGATCAACTGTCCCACTGCCCAGCAGACATGGACTGACCTGGTTCATAGCTATGAAGGGCCTTCTGATACCAAAGAGAATAGAATCATGGACCTGAAGCTTGAATCAATACCTTCAGGGCCAAGGAGTCTGAAAGTCTCTCTGAGACTTATACTCGGTATAAGACCCTCCTGAATGAGCTGACCAATGATGGTGTTATACTGTCAAAACATGAGATCAATGTTGGTTTTGTCAACAGTCTCCCTGAGAAGTGGTTAAACTTCTCTCAGGGATTGAGAAATGCAAACCACATTCAGAACCTTGAGCTCCCTGCCATCTATGGGAAGTTTGTCTATGAAGACAATCTTATCACCATGAGATACCCTAGTAAAGCTCAGGAGACCAAAAAGGCCTTGACAATTTCACCCATATCAACTGCTTTCTATTCAAAAGGTGTTGTGCATGATTTTCAAGATGGATCTGATGATGAGGTTGACCAAAGAACCAGTGAGGAGTACCTAAATGATATTCAAATTGAATTTCATGAAAGGGCACTCCTTGCTAATTAAAAAAGGTTTTTTAAGAAAAAAAAAATTCCCTTCAAAAGCAAATGAAAACACTGAATGTTTTAAATGTGGCAAAATGGGCCATTTTGCTAAAGATTGTTTTTCAAAAACAACCTCAGAACCATCTTTCAAATTTTCAGGAAATAACTCTTTTTCAGGCCCCAGCAAATTTCAACCAAAAATGCTTCAGTCTAGTCAAAGATTTGAAAAAGTCCCTCAAATTGACTTTGAAGCTAAGTACAAAAAGGCAAAAGCTAAACTTGCCCTTCTTGAATCATCCTCAACAGTCTCTCAGCCTCCTCATGCTCCAAAGCCTTCTCAAGCCAAAAACAAAGGGCTTGTTGCTGAAACATATGACTGGGATGAGGTTGAAGTGTCCTCTGATGATGATGAAGTTCACATCAGTGCCCTGATGGCCCTATCAGATGACAACAAGCTTGCTGTGGGGAAGAGTCATGCAAGAAATGGTGAATGGGTTAACATCACTATGAGGAAGGTAAACCTTTTACTTTCTATGGATGATAATGATGATTGGAAATCTTAGATTATATTAATGTTGATCTTAAGTATGTTGAAGAGCAAAGACTTAATTTGTTTTCAAAATTTAACAAACTGAGTTTTGAATTAAATCATAGTAGAGATGAACTACTTGCTTTGAAACAAGCCAAGCTTGAAAGTGTTACACTTCAAATTCAAAACTCTGAACTAGTAAAACAAAATCAAGCTCTTCAGGAAAAACTTAAGAAAGAAAAGGAAGTTATTTGGAAATGGACTCAAAAAAACCCCAAACTTTATGAAATACTGAGTCTCACACCCAGCTCCAAAAAGGCTAGTATGGGTGATGATCAACTCACTGAAGTTTCTGGGGAAAGTAACCATTCAACAACTTTTCTGTCAGCCAACATACTTTCTAGCAAATAACTTGCTCCTAAACCCAGTGATTGGATTGAAAGAAACAATCCAGACAGTAAAATGTCAAATTTTAATACTGGAAGAATCCTGGAGCCTGAAAGTCAGGCTATCAAGGAGCTGCTAGGAGTCACTGATGAACTTAGTCCTACTGAGTCCATCACTGAGTCTAAGTCTGATTCACCACTCCCTCCACTGAAACAACTTCAGGGAGCTGAACCCAATTCTGACCTTGCACCATTAGTCTATCAACCCCATTCTCCCAAAGAGAAATCAGGGTTAGGAAAGACTATTCCAAAAAGACCTACTCCTGCACCCACTGAACACCAAAAACCTTCAGTACCCACTGAAGTGAAGCATGAAAGCACTGACTCAAAGGTTGATCAGCTTGCTGAACTTGTCAGGATGCTGAGTGAGAAAATTGAGTCCACTAAAAAACTCTCAGACTCAAAATCTAATAGGCCCTCAGTATCCTCAAGTTCTTCCAAACCTAAAACCACACCCAGACCTTCAGGGAGATGTGAACTGTGCAATTATCCAAATCACAACACTGATAAATGCTACAGAGTCCTGTTTTGCATGATATGCAAACAAGAGGACCACAGAACATGTGATCACATCCCCCTCACTGCTTCTTTAAAAGCAAGAGGTCTATACAAAAATCAAGGCTATCAGTATGCCACACCTTCCAAACAAAGACTGAAGGCTAAGCCTTTCTTGCCATGTCCTCACTGTGGTTTCAATAATCATCTTCCTGATGATTATATGATGAATAATTGCTGTGACATCTGTGGAGATCCCTCCCATGAAACCAAGGGACATGACAATGTTATTCAGTCCAGAAGGAAAAACCTCAACAACACTTCTCAGTCATCTGAGGCATCAACCTCCACAAAATGTAAAACATGTGGAAGCTCAGGTCACACAACTTCAGACCATGATTCATTAACAGAGTTCAAAAAGTCCCTGAGGACTAAGCCCACTAGAAAGTAGGTCAACAAGAAAAACTAACCCAGTTTACTGTTTGTGCAGAAACACATCAAGGATCCTACTTGGCATCTAGACAGTGGATGCTCCAGAAGTATGACTGGTATCCTCCTGGTGAGTATCATCCTGAGAACAATCCCTCAACGCAATGAGACTAGAACCACTGAACAAATTGTTCAGGAACCCTCAGAGCATATTGTTCCTACAAATGTCACTGAAGCACATAGTGATGAGCCACCTCATGTTCCTGAGTCTGAACCTAATCAGGCTCCTTTAAGCTGAAATTCCTATCCCAAACCTCAGGATAGCTGGACTAGATCCAAAATCATTGAGCTTGTGAACATCATTGGTGAACCCACTGAAGGCATGCTCACAAGAAGCAAGGCTGCTAAACTCAAGGCCGCCTCTGCCAATATATGTCTCTATGCTGACTATCTCTCAGAGATTGAGCCTAAAAATGTCAAAGAAGCCCTGACTTATGAAAGTTGGGTTCAGGCCATGAGAGATGAATTGGAACAATTTGACAGAAATGATGTCATGACCCTTGTTGAATGCCCCCAGGGTGTTCTAATCATTGGTATGAAATGGGTCTTTAAAAATAAGACCGATGAAACTGGCACGGTCATCAAGAACAAAGCACGACTGGTTGCCAAAGGATATAATCAACAAGAAGGCATAGACTATGAGGAAACCTTTGCACAGTTGCTAGAATGGAAGCCATCAGGATCTTCCTTGCCTATGCAACATACATGAACTTTAAAGTTTACCAAATGGATATCAAAAGTGCATTCCTAAATGGTAACATCAAAGAAGATGTTTATGTGCAACAACCTCCTGGTTTTGAAAGTAGTGAATACCCCAACCATGTCTACAAGCTTAACAAGGCCCTTTATGGACTGAAACAAGCACCCAGGGCATGGTATGAAACTCTTTCAGCCTTCCTGATCCAAAACAAGTTTGTCAGAGGAAAGATTGACAACACACTGTTCATCTACAGAACAAAGAGTGATGTCATTCTTATCCAAGTATATGTTGACGACATCATCTTTGGCTCAACAAGCTACAAACTTTGCAAACAGTTTGAGAAACTGATGACCACTAAGTTTGAAATGAGCATGATGGGTGAACTCACATACTTTCTTGGACTCCAAATCAAACAGATTGAAAAAGGAATATCCATTTGCCAAGAAAAATACCTGAGGAACCTACTGAAGAAGTATGAGCTCACTGACTGCTCCTCAGTGAAGACTCCTATGGTTCCTCCAAACAACCTTAGCCCTGATCTCACTGGAAAATCAGTGAATCAAACCCAATACAGAGAAATGATAGGCTCCCTGATGTACTTACTTGCCTTAAGGCCTGATATCCAATTCTCAGTCTGCCTGTGTGCAAGATACTAGGCTGATCCCAAAGAATCATATCTCACTGCTATCAAGAGAATCATCAGGTACCTGAAGGGTACTCTAAACCTTGGTTTGTATTATCCAAAATGTTCAGGATTTGATCTCAAAGGGTACACTGACTCTAACTATGCAGGATGTAATATGGATAGGAAAGGTACTTCAGGATCCTGCCAATTTCTTGGTAGTAAACTTGTGTGTTGGAGTACAAAAAACAACAATCAGTGGCCATGTCCTCAGCTGAAGCTGAATATATGGCTGCTGTAGGATGTTGTGCAAATGTACTATGGATGAAGAGCCAACTGAGTGACTATGGCATTCAGTATAAGATGTGACCTATCTTTTGTGATACAAGTGCCATAGACATCTCAAACAATCCAGTACTTCATCAAAGAACCAAACACATTGACAACAGATACCACTTCATCAGGGACCACATCACCAATGGAAAAATTGAACTACATTTCATCCCCACTGAGTATCTACAAAACCCCTGAATGAACCCACTTTCACAAGATTGAAAACTGAATTGGGCATGTTGGACATAGAATCAGGAAATTGATCAAAAATGTTTCAACCTGATGTAAATTCTCTAGGTCCCTGATCACACCCTTCCTGAAAACTCATTTTATTGAATAAAAATTAATTCAGGGGGCTCAGGATGAAAAATGGCATTGAATACCCTAACTAAATGCTCTAAGTACTTAGTTAGTTAATGTCCCAGGTAGGTAACTGATTCCTATTAAATATAGGAATATATGTCACTTACACAACTGGCATCCACTCCTTGGGCCCTCACATCTCTCTCACCGAACACCACTGAGCATTAAATGCTCCCTCACACACAAAAGTTGTGATGATTTTTTTCTGCAAAAGTGCATTATTTGTAGAGCCTCACAACTGTTCACCCGTGATGTGAGAGAAAATAGGGGTAATGGGAATCGTGGTATTAAATGCGGATATCAAACCAATATTATTATGCCGCTTCGGTTGAATAGTATTGATGAGTGCTCAAACACTCATCATTTTTGGTCTAATCTGAACTGCAAAACATACAAAAACACTCAGAAATGCATCAAAATACTGAAAATATTTCAAAATTGTGTTTTATATGTTTTAGATGCAAAATGAGCAAAAACAGATGAAAAACATACAAAGTTTGCAAAATTGGTAGTTTCAGTCCCTCAACTTTCATAAAATTACAAAACTAGTCCCTGGATATTCAAAATATGGAAAATTATCACCAAAGGTCATTTTGAAATCATAAGTTGTCATATTTAGTCCTTTGGTGAAAAATTGGAAAAGTTTTGGAAATTTACAGTTTGGTCCCTGGAGTTTCAAACTTTGGCAGTTTTGGTCCCTGGTGGGATATTTTTGAAAGGAAAATCAATTTTTATCCTTGGAAGTTTAAAATTATTCAAAATGGATCCTTGGATAAAAGTTTTTCACAAAATTACAAAAATGGTCCCGGGAAATTTAATATTGAAAAAACACATTTTGGATCCCTGGGTTATTAAAGTTGTCAATTTTCATCCTTGTGATAACTTTAGAACATTTACATTTTCAGTTCCCCCAACTTTTGCAAAATTACAAAATAGGTCCTTGTGGTGTTTTGTTATTTAACCAAACGGACCCTTTAAGTTATTTAAACCCAACAACAAAACCAAACCTTTCCCTTTTTTTTTGGCCTGATCCAGCAAACAACCCCAAAGCCCACACAACCCGGCCCACTCCCTAACCTTTTAATAAACCTGGTCATTTGACCAGGTCAAATGGTCAACATCCAGTCAACCCACACCCATCATCCCTTACCTCCAGCTTTCACGCTTCCCTACTCCCCCTCCTCCATGTTACTTTTCACCAAACCCTCACCAAACTCATTAATTCTCACACCAACCTTACCTCCCCCCCCCCCTCCTCATTAATACCTCACTTACCCCCACTCAAACTGCCCCTTCCCAATTTCCCGCCAAAAGAGTTTGAATGGTTGGGATTGCACCAAGCCATCCAATGGCTGAGATGATGTGTGGGAAAGTCCAAAGAAGCTACAAGGAGCTATAAAAGAAAAGAAAAGAGAAGAAAGAAGTATTAGGTAGTGTAGTGTAGTTTTTAGTTTAATTTAGTCAATTTCGAATTTATTGTAATTTTTAATTTTTAGTTAAGACTTAAGTTGTAATTTGTTTACTCCTGGTTAATCTAAGTTTCAAGTTTAATAAAATTCAAGTTCCAGCTTCTAATTTCCAAATTACAATTTTCTAGTGAAATCTCAATTTCTTGTTCAAAGATTATAAGTTGTTGTTTCTTATTTGTTTAGCTCATTTAAGCTCATCTAAAAGCTATAAACTAAAAACTACACTACACTACCTAATACTTCTTTCTTCTCTTTTCTTTTCTTTTATAGCTCCTTGCAGCTTCTTTGGACTTTCCCACACATCATCTCGGCCATTGGATGGCTTAGTGCAATCCCAACCGTTCAAATTCTTTTGGCGGGAAATTGGGAAGGGGCAGTTTGAGTGGGGGTAAGTGAGGTATTAATGAGGAGGGGGGAAGGTAAGTTTGGTGTGAGAATTAATGAGTTTGGTGAGGGTTTGGTGAAAAGTAACATGGAGGAGGGGGAGCAGGGAAGCGTGAAAGCTGGAGGTAAGGGATGATGGGTGTGGGTTGACTGGATGTTGACCATTTGACCTAGTCAAATGACCAGGTTTATTAAAAGGTTAGGGAGTGGGCCGGGTTGTGTGGGCTTTGGGGTTGTTTGCTGGATCAGGCCAAAAAAAAGGGGAAAGGTTTGGTTTTGTTGTTGGGTTTAAATAACTTAAAGGGTCCGTTTGGTTAAATAACAAAACACCACAAGGACCTATTTTGTAATTTTGCAAAAGTTAGGGGAACTGAAAATGTAAATGTTCTAAAGTTATCACAAGGATGAAAATTGACAACTTTAATAACCCAGGGATCCAAAATGTGTTTTTTCAATATTAAATTTCCTGGGGACCATTTTTGTAATTTTGTGAAAAACTTTTATCCAAGGATCCATTTTGAATATTTTTAAACTTCCAAGGATAAAAATTGATTTTCCTTTCAAAAATATCCCACCAGGGACCAAAACTGCCAAAGTTTGAAACTCCAGGGACCAAACTGTAAATTTCCAAAACTTTTCCAATTTTTCACCAAAGGACTAAATATGACAACTTATGATTTCAAAATGACCTTTGGTGATAATTTTCCATATTTTGAATATCCAGGGACTAGTTTTGTAATTTTATGAAAGTTGAGGGACTGAAACTGCCAATTTTGCAAACTTTGTACGTTTTTCATCTGTTTTTGCTCATTTTGCATCTAAAACATATAAAACACAATTTTGAAATATTTTCAGTATTTTGATGCATTTCTGAGTGTTTTTGTATGTTTTGCAGTTCAGATTAGACCAAAAATGATGAGTGTTTGAGCACTCATCAAGTATAAACTTTTGGTATCCGCAACATCACTACCCTAATTCCCACCCTATAAATACCCCCACAAAGAAGAACACACACACGCTTTAAAAAATCTTAACAAAACTCTTGCAAAATTATTTCAAGAATCCTTTTGCTTTCAAAATCTTTGTGTGCTTCTTCTTTGTTCAAAAACCATACCTTTTATCAAAATAAAATGGCATCTTCAAAGGTCATAAAATACGCACCCAATGTGGAATTCCAAATGGAAAGCATAGACCTCACCAAAAACAATGTGGTGGGGAACTTTGCCTACCCTGAAGGGTTCCCTGAATACAGGGACGTGGTGAAGTTCCTACAAAACTGTTTTCTCACCACCACATTCACAAAGACCCCCTCAATCATCTATCATGACTACTTGAGGGAATTTTGGTGCACAGCGGTGGTTGAAATCCCTGATGCACCAAAGGAGGCCAAAATCAGGTTCTTAGTGAAGAATGGAACTAAGTTCCTAACTCTTGACTACAAAACCTTTGTCAAAGCCACTGGCCATAACTACACTGAGACCTTTGTAGCCCCACCCACTGAAGAGGAAGTTAAACAACTCCTCTTGGAACTTGGGCCCTTTGATAAACATCATCCTGATGTTACTCCAGGGGCCCTACTGAACAAAACTCCATAATTCAAACATGGTTCCCGGCCCCCTGGAGGATCCTGATGACATTTGTAATTCAGGTCTTTGGAGGGAATAAATCCTCAACTGAGCAACTAAACACTACTCAATCAATGATAGTGTACTGATGCGACGGAATTGCACCAGGCTTTACCTCTCGAGGGATCTCGAGAAGCTTACAACCCCCACCAGGCAGTGTACCTGATCGTTGTAGTATAGTCTAGTGACAAGTACCGGGGGATTGATCGTTCAACTCAGGAATAGTGTCACTAGGATTAGAAAGCCTAAGAACTAGGTCTAGAGGTGAGGGATGATTCTTTTTGTATTTTTATATTTTCATGAAAGCAATTAAAATCTCGGGTATTGGAAGAGTGGGCGGAATTAGTTGCTAGTCAACTAACCCAATAACTATAGATGCAATCAAAATAAAATAACAAAAATGTAAATTAAACTAGTTAAACTAGTGGTGTGAACAATAGATGGGAGAATTGTGTTTACTTAGATTTCACTACTCCCTAGATATCTTTTACAGGTTAATTGTTTGTTACAGTTGCGTGGATGATGGGTTATATTCCTTAATACCAGTCGTGGGGTGGCGTACTTACTTCCCCAACTCTATAAGCTCCTACTTCACTCCTATGTCGAGCCTGCAAGAAGCTCCTAACATGGGATCACTAGAATTCGCTCATGCATTAAATACAACCATAAAAACCTAGTACACATCGGTTCATGTTTCTTAAGACGTTCAAGCAAGTTATACAATGGAGATCTGCCAGTTTTCTTAAGCTTAACATTGAAATCATTCGTCCATTACAACTATAAATAAGCAATCAACCTATAATCAACATCTAGGTTTCATTACATCTAAGCAAACACACAAGAGATCTAGCCTAGCTTGTTAAAATCAAGACAAGCGTAAGATAAATTCAAACAACACATAGGCATATTGAATGAATTGAAAGGATACTTATCTCAATTGAACATGAAGGGTTTCAAGGGGTGAAAACCCTTGAAAATACTGTAAAAGTTGTGTTAGGGTTTATTAAGTTCGACCCTAAAATTCTCCTCTCCTTAGAATGAAAATAACAAAGAGTATACATAGATTTACTAAGGTGACGGCGTCAAGAAGAAAATTCAGACGCCGTCAACCCGCCGCCCAGAAAATTCTCAGACTGCCTAGATCCAGATCTGACGCCGTCATGTGTATTTCTGCTCTGGGCCGTCACCACTTTTACTCTTGACGGACTTGATTTGACGCCATCATGTTTTCTCTGGGCCGTCATCATTTTTCCTCCTGACGCTGTCATAAAATTGCTCTTGACGCCGTCAGGTACTGTTCCCAGCAAGGAAAATTAAGACTTTGCCGTTTTCTTCACTTTTATGCTCCAAAAACGTCTAAAATGCTTTCTTTTCCAGAATTCACTCCCAAAGTACCTAAAATCACAAAAGGAACGATTTAGGGCAATATTTGATCAAATAAATCCAAATTCCGGCTTAAATGACACCCTAAAAACGGATCATTTTTTGCCTCATCATATACCCTTACACTTGAGATTTGCTTTTCCTCAAGCAAATGCACTTTTATTCTAGTCAAAATACAAGTTAGGGGTCATTTAACACTAATATAGAAGTAATTACAACAAATAATGATTTCACTAAAGACCAAAGACAAGCACGGAGGTCATACACTAGCACCTCACAAATAGTGTTTAGATACTCACATCTCTCGGGTGCAATAAAGTTTTTATCACATTATGGAAATGGAAAACATCTCTCACTACCTGTCATAGCAAAATAGATTACCATAGGCTTGGGAAAGGATCAAACCTCCACCACATGGCATAAGCACCTAGGATAAACTATCAAAGAGGTCTTTTAAAAGGGTTATAACATTAGGTGTAGGGATATGGAATACACGCTTTTGTTGGATATAGGCAATCTTTACTGGTGGCGAGTTAATCATCTTGGTTAATTACATGTACAACGTGGCATTGCTAAGCCAAGACTAGACTCGACTTAAGCTAATAAACGAAAAATAACAAAAACATAAAATAAACATAGAATGAAACGGGATAGTAGTCCGTATGTTTTTTTTCTTTTCTTCTTCTTTTTCTAGATTTTTTCGGATTTTTTTTTTTTTTTTTTTTTTTTTTTTTGTGCATACGCTCTTACCCTAACATCCAAAATAATACATCATAGGGAATGAACATCCCCCTTATACTTGAATTTTTACATGCTTTACAATAAACTAATCTAATGACTCGAATTAAGATAATCAAAACACTTGGAGTACTTTTAAGATCAACGTACATATGGGGGTAATAATAGATGTTCTTCCCCATCACTCCATAACACAAGTACTTTACCCATGAGTCCCAATCGTCCCAAAACAATATGTACAAGGATATGACTCGACTTATCAACCATGTAATCAATTAGATAATTAACTAAGGGTTTAAACAAATAACAATAATGCACTAAAGATGAGTGCATACACGAAAGGCTAAGGCGATTTGGGTGTACATTTAAGTGGGGTGTAACAAATTCTTCCTGTAAGTAAGATGCTTAAAGTTAGAAACGAAAAGATAGGCTCGGAAGGGTGTACTAGGGGTTTCGTGTACTAAAAATGAGTACAACGCTAAGGGTGTGGGAAAAATTAATTGACTTAACTAGCCAAGTACTATGACTTAAATGGTCAAGTAATTATGATACGGGTTTAACACAAGGGTGATCCTAATGTCTCTTATCATGTAGTAAATCCTACTACACGAATGTAGTCTCACTAGCTATCTTGGGATGCATCACTAACGTAAGTTCTAGAATCTAAATGCTACCGGTACACTCATAAGCACTAATAGTGAATGCTTTTCCTACCAAATCTAAAGGCGAACCTCACATATTTGGGTGGAAAATTTTTCTGAATGGTACGGTTTTGTGCTAGTCATACGACTCCTATCCATGAGACGCTTGCTATGGCTAAAGTTTCACTCCTAAATGTTGTAAAAAATTATAAATTTGGCGCTAAAATTACACTAACAAGTATTTCTCTTAGTTTTATTACACACATACCATCGAACAAAAAAACTCAAGCGAAAGTGTATCCTATGAGGTATCATCATTTTACCCTCCCCTTACACTTAGGATGAACATTGTCCCCAATGTTCAATTAAAGAATGCAAAAGTAAAACAGGTAAAAGAATGAAATCAAATACTCCCCTGATTCGCTCTGTATGGATAGTATGGTAACAAGGTTAGATCTTCCTCCAAGAAAATGAACAATCAAAGCTTCCCTTCCAGAAATATAAATCATCTTCTTGTCATACATAACCTGTTAAACCTGAAAAAACAAACAAGGCAACCTCACGTAAAATCGGCGGCAATCTATATATGATAACAAATCCTAGAAAACAATGTAAGATATAATGCTCGTGGAATGATGTTTGCAGATTCCCTGGAGATTATAAAACTAAAGATTTAACAAAAACTTTAAGACTCCGTTAGAAAAACAAAACTAGCAAAATTTCCAGATTTTTACACATGAAACCGTCAGGAATTTCTTCCTGACGCCGTCAGAAGTGATCTGCAGAAATTCTTACGTTAAGTTTCCAGAAAATTTCTGGAAAAACTTATGTCCTACTTCCTGGAAAATCCTGCAAAACATCATTATGACTCGATACAAGCATTTGACTCTAACAAATACGAATATACATGTTCATTTAATATTGTGGAGAATCATGATCAATTTTGTTTCTTAAAAACATATTTGGGGTTTCCTCTTACACTTATCTTTTGCGAAATGCCTTTGGATGAAGTTAAGACTAAGCCAAACGACAAAATGAAGTATTTTCACCATTTTAGTTTTGAAACATGATCTACCAACAATAAAAATAAAGCATGTATACGGAAACAAATAACAATCAAACAAAATAAAAATCACACAAAGCATGGGTTGCCTCCCAAGAAGCGCTTTTCTTTATTTACGAGTCTTGTAGCTAGACTCAAGGTCATGGGTTACTACGTTTTCCTTTCCCACTTTTGTGCCAACTCAAAACATCTAACCCAATTCTCATCACGCTTGTACTCAGGGCCTAGATTCGTGCAACCTGAATAGTATGTTCGCCTCTTCTCATAATAAACATCATCATCATCATCAATTCCATCTTCCTTAACCTCATAAGGTCGAATCTCATCAATTTGTAGATTCTTGATGCCTTTTAATTCTTCCTTCATGTGAGGCATCATAAAAGTAATCCTCTCTATCGCATCAGTAAACTGAACTATCCCCTTCTCATGATCACAATACATCTTAGTCTTCTGAACAAAAGGTCGTCCTAGAACCATCTCTCCTAGGTGTAGATCTATAATGCCTCTAACATCTTCTAGGATTACAAAGTCGCATTGATAAGTAAAATTTCCTATAAATATGTGTACCCCTTTAACTCTCCTGACGAAATTACATAGCCTATTAGAGTTGTAAGGGTCTTTTCTAGGGCTTAACCTTTCGTTCATTATCCAGTTGTAGTAGAGCCTAGACATAATATTCATGGGTGCTTTTAAGTCAATGTATGTATGCTCTCTAGACATGTGCCCAATCATGCAAGGAATTTTTATGTTCCTAAAGTTATGCCTCCTAATCCATGGTACCTTTCTGTATTTTGAGGGGCAGGGGTGTTTTAAAAGAAATCTATGGTAACTCAATTCATCAGGGGTTGGAGCGAAGTCTGTAAGCTCAATTTTCATTTGAAGGGGCCTAATAAATTGCTTAAATGTGTTGACTTCTCTCTTTCTTCTTTTATGCGCTATAAGCCTCATGCTAACTTCTAAACGGCGATTCTCTAAATCCATAAAGACCAACCTAATACGAACAAAGACACAAAGAAATAAGATAGACTAAAGAAAACTAAAAATAAAAATAAAATCTTACTAGAAAGGAATCTAGCAAGTAGACCTAATAAAAAGGAATCCTAACCTAGACAATAACTATTCCCCGGGCTGCGGTGCCAAAAACTTGATTCGTGGGTTGCACCAGGCTTTACCTCTCGAGGGATCTCGAGAAGCTTACAACCCCCACCAGGCAGTGTACCTGATCTTTGTAGTATAGTATAGTGACAAGTACTGGGGGATTGATCGTTCAACTCAGGAATAATGTCGCTAGGATTAGAAAGCCTAAGAACTAGGTCTAGAAATGAGGGATGATTCTTTTTATATTTTTATATTTTTATGAAAGCAATTAAAATCTCGGGTATTAGAAGAGTGGGCGGAATTAGTTGCTAGTCAACTAACCCAATAACTACAGATGCAATCAAAATAAAATAACAAAAATGTAAATTAAACTAGTGGTGTGAACAATAGATGGGAGAATTGTGTTTACTTAGATTTCACTACTCCCTAGATGTCTTTTACAGGTTAATTGTTTGTTACAGTTGCGTGGATGACGGGTTATATTCCTTAATGCCAGTCGTGGGGTGGCGTACTTACTTCCCCAACTCTATAAGCTCCTACTTCACTCCTAGGTCGAGCCTGCAAGAAGCTCCTAACATGGGATCACTAGACTTTGCTCATGCATTAAATACAACCATAAAAACCTAGTACACATCGGTTCATGTTTCTTAAGATGTTCAAGCAAGTTACACAATGGAGATCTGCCAGTTTTCTTAAGCCTAACATTGAAATCATTCATCCATTACAACTATAAACAAGCAATCAACCTATAATTAACATCTAGGTTTCATTACATCTAAGCAAACACACAAGAGATCTAGCCTAGCATGTTAAAATCAAGACAAGCGTAAGATATATTCAAACAACACATAGACATATTGGATTAATTGAAAGGATACTTATCTCAATTGAACATGAAGGGTTTCAAGGGGTGAAAACCCTTGAAAATACTGTAAAAGTCGTGTTAGGGTGTATTAAGTTCGACCCTAAAATTCTCCTCTCCTTATAATGAAAATAACAAAGAGTATATATAGATTTACTAAGGTGACGGCATCAATAAGAAAATTCTGACGCCATCAACCCGCCGCCCATAAAATTCTCGGACTGCCTAGATCCAGATCTGACTCCGTCATGTGTATTTCTGCTCTGGGCCGTCACCACTTTTACTCTTAATGGCCTTGATTTGACGCCGTCACGTTTTCTCTGGGCCATCATCATTTTTGCTCCTGACGCCGTCATAAAATTGCTCTTGACGCCGTCAGGTACTGTTCCCAGCAAGGAAATTAAGACTTTGCTGTTTTCTTCACTTTTATGCTCCAAAAACGTCCAAAGTGCTTCCTTTTCCAGAATTCACTCCCAAAGTACCTAAAATCACAAAAGGAACGATTTAAGGCAATATTTGATCAAATAAATCCAAATTCCGGCTTAAATGACCCCCTAAAAATGGATCATTTTTCGCCTCATCATGTACTGTCTCATTGAGGGTAAAAAGATTGACCTTGGAGAAATTATCTTCAGGGACCTCATAGGCAAATTGGGTGGGAAGTCTAGGCAAAAACACATGTCTTACCCTAGATTCATTTCCTGTACCCTGAATGACCTATTAGGGTCTGAGTATATCAAGCCTGACAGTGTCGGCTTTGAACCTGATGTCTTACATAAGGCAAATTACTCACGTGACCCTAATGAGGTAACACCTGTCGCCCTGACCACATATATGCTAACTGCTATCCTGGGTGACAACATTATTTCACCAATTTCCTCTCCCACAAAAAAGGTGAAGAGGAAGAAGGGACAGGGGTCCAGGAAGGTAGCTCAACCCAAGCCACTCGCCACTGAGACCTCTGCCCCTAAGCCTAACAATAGGGTGCAACAACAGCAACAGACCCTGACTGAAGACACCCTCAGGATCATTAGCCAATCTTTGGCTGCAAAACAAAGGCCAACGGAGGGCACTGAGACATCACACTCAGTGTCCTCGGGCGAACCCGTTCCCAAAGGCCCTGCTGACATAAACAAGTCATTGGGGTCGGAACCAACCAAACCTTCACATCCTGCTAAAGATTCTGGCAAATCACAACCAGAGTATCAGGGAGTAAGGGGTCCTATACCCTCGGTGGGGCAGCACTACTCCACTGAGAAGGGGATCCACAAACATTCACATCCTGCCAAAGGCTTGGGTAAATCACAACCCAAGGAACAGGGAGTTCTCACCCCTAAATCTTCGATAGGCCAGCACAAACCTGTTGGAAAGGGGGGCAAAACCACTCAGGTGCCTGATGAGGACATTCGCAAATCAAAGCTTTTGTCTGAGGGCACAAAAACTCATCCCAAAGACTCAGAGGGAAACATACAACCCGCTGATAGGGACACAACACTCACGGCTCCTCATGATGGCACTGAGAAACACCCATCAGTGCCTGAAGGAGCCACGGGGGACAAAGATTCAGAGGAACAAATGCCACCCGCTGATATGGAACCCACAACCACCCCCGAAGGTGCGCATAACTCGGGAACTGACCCTGAAGACCAGGTAGATAAAACCCAATCTACCGGATTTGAGGGGTCAGGACCTGGCCAAAACAAAGGCAAGTCTTCTTCTGAAGAGGAGCCGGATAACCTTCTTTTGCAGATTCAGTCCCTAGCTGATGCTCAGGCAGTTTTGTATTCTGATGATGAATTCAACAGTGATGAGGAAGTTTTTCAGGCTAGAGATGATATAGAGCTTGAGGCGACAATCCCTGAACCAATTCCTCAGTCTCCTCAATCCTCTAACCATGACGAAGCTGACACACATTCCGAGCCAGAGTCCTCAGGAGACGATCAAGCTCCTCTCACTGTGAAAGCCTTCACCAAATTCATCAAAAAGATTACTAACATTTTGTACAGGGGGATCACTGATGAGGTCTTTGACATGCACACTGAACAGGCGGTTCATTATCATAATCTCAAAGATGCTGTCGAAGACTTCGATGATAATGTCAGGGAACAAAATGTCTCAGTTAACCACTCCCTGACACAGACGATCACTGATGCGTGGGAATTGCACCAGGATTTACCTCTCGAGGGATCTCGAGAAGCTTACAACCCCCACCAGGCAGTGTACCTGATCGTTGTAGTATAGTATAGTGACAAGTTCCGGGGGATTGATCGTTCAACTTAGGAATAGTGTCGCTAGGATTAGAAAGCCTAAAGACTAGGTCTACAGGTGAGGGATGATTCTTTTTGTATTTTTTATATTTTAGAAAAGCAAATAAAAATCTTGGTTTTTGAAGGAGTGGGCGGAAGTAGTTGCTAATCAACTAACCCAATTACTAAGATGCAATCAAAATAAAATAATAAAAATAAAAATAAACTAAATTAACTAGTGGTGTGAGCAATATATGGGAGAATTGTGTTTACTTAGATTTCACTACTCCCTAGATATCTTTTACAGGTTAATTACTTGTTACAGTTACGTGGATGACGGATTGTATTCCTTAATACCATTCATGGGGTGGCGTACTTACTTCCCCAATCCTATAAGCTCCTACTTCACTCCTATGTCGAGCCGGCTAAGAAGCTCCTAACATGGGATCACTAGAATTCGCTCATGCATTAAATACAATCATAAAAACCTAGTACACATCGGTTCATGTTTCCTAAGACGTACAAGCAAGTTACACAATGGAGATCTGCCAGTTTTCTTAAGCCTAACATTGAAATCATTCATCCATTACTACTATAAACAAGCAATCAACCTATAATTAACATCTAGGTTTCATTACATCTAAGCAAACACATGAAAGATCTAGCCTAGCATGTTATAATCAAGACAAGCATAAGATATATTCAAACAACACATAGACATATTGAATGAATTGAAAGAAGACTTATCTTAATTGAACATGAAAGGTTTCAAGGGGTGAAAACCCTTGAAAATACTGTTACAAACGACCTAGGGTTTATTAGGTTCGGCCCTAGTATTCTCCACACAAGTTCCTCTTTAATGAATGAAAAATAGAAAAGTATATATAGATTTTGTGAGGTGACGGCGTCAAGAGTAAATTTTTGACGCCGTCATCTCGCCGCCAATAAAGTTCTCGGACTGCCTAGATCTGGGTCTGACGCCGTCATGTGTAATCCTTCTTCAGGCCGTCACCAAAATAACCCTTGACGCCCTACGTCTGACGCCTTCAGGTTTTCTCTGGGCCGTCATGCATTTTGCTCTTGACGCCATCATATTTTCCTTCTTGACGCCGTCAGGCACTGTTCCCAGAATGGAAAATTAAGTCTTTGCCGTTTTCTTCACTTTTATGCTCCAAAAATGCTTCATTTTCCAGAATTCACTCCCAAAGTACCTAAAATCACAAAAGGAACGATTTAGGGCAATATTTGATCAAATAAATTCGAGTTCGGGCTTAAATGACCCCCTAAAAACGGTTCATTTTTCGCCTCTTCATATACCCTTACACTTGAGATTTGCTTGTCCTCAAGCAAATGCGCTTTTATTCTAGTCAAAATACAAGTTAGGGGTCATTTAACACTAATATAAAAGTAATTACAACAAATAATCGTTCCACTAAAGACCAAAGACAAGCACGGAGGTCATACACTAGCACCTCACAAATAGTGTTTAGATACTCACATCTCTCGGGTGTAATAAAGTATATATCACAATATGGAAATGGAAAATATCTCTCACTACCTGTCATAGAAAACTAGATTACCATAGGCTTGGGAAAGGATCAAACCTCCACCACATGGCGTAAGCACCTAGGATAAACTATCAAAGAGGTCTTTTTAAGGGTTGTAAAGTTAGGTATAGGGATATGAAATACACGGTTTTGTTGGATATAGGCAATCTTTACCGGTGGCGAGTTAATCATCTTGGTTAATTACATGTACAATATGCTGTTGCTAAGCCAAGACTAGACTCGACTTAAGCTAATAAATGAAAAATAACAAAAATATAAAACAAACATAGAATGAAACGGGATGGTAGTCCGTATGTTTTTCTCTTTTCTCTTTTTCTATTTTTTTTTTCTTTTTCTTAATTTTTTTTTTCTATTTTTTTTTTTTTTTTTTTTTGCATATACTCTTACCCTACCATCCAAAATAATACATCATAGGGAATGTACATTCCCCTTATACTTGAATTTTTACATACTTTACAATAAACTAATCTAATGACTTGAATTAAGATAATCAAAACACTTGGAGTACTTTTAAGATTAACGCACATATGGGGGTAATAATATGATGTTCTTCCCCATTACTCCATAACATTAGTACTTTACCCATGAGTCCCAATCGTCCTAAAACAAAATGTACAAGGATATGACTCGACTTTGCAACCATGTAATCAATTAGATAATTAAGTTAGGGTTTAAACAAATAACAATAATGCACTAAAGATGAGTGCATACATGGAAGGCTAAGGCGATTTGGGTGTACATTTAAGTGGGGTGTAACAAATTCTTTCTTTAAGTAAGATGCTTAAAGTTAGAAACGAAAAGATATGCTCGGAGGGGTGTATTAGGGGTTTCGTGTACTAAAAATGAGTACAACGCTAAGGTGCGGGAAAAATTAGTTGACTTAACTAGCCAAGTAATATGACTTAAATGGTCAAGTAATTATGATATGAGTTTAACACAAGGGTGATCCTAATGCCTCTTATCATGTAGTAAATCCTACTACACGAATGTAGTCTCACTAGCGGTCTCGGGATGCATCACTAACGTAAGTTCTAGAATCTAAATGCTACCGGTACACTCATAAGCACCAATAGTAAATGCTTTTCCTATCAATTCTAAAGGCGAACCTCACATATTTAGGTGGAAAATTTTTCTGAATGATATGGTTTTGTGCTAGTCATACAATCTCCTATCCATGAGACGCTTGCTATGGTTAAAGTTTCACTCCAAAATGTTGTAAAAAATTTTAAATTTAGCGCTAAAATTACACTAACAAGTATTTCTCATAGTTTTATTACACACCTACCATCAAACAAACAAACTCAAGTGAAAGTGTATCTGTAAGGTATCATCATTTTACCCTCCCCTTACACTTAGGATGAACATTGTCCCCAATGTTCAAGTAAAGAATGTAAAAGTAAAACAGGTAAAAGAATGAAATCAAATACTTCCCTCATTCACTCGGTATGGATAATATGGTAACCAGGTTAGATCTTCCTCCAAGAAAATGAACAATCAAAGCTTCCCTTCCAGAATATAAATCATCTTCTTGTCATATATAACCTGTTAAACCTGAGAAAACAGACAAGGCAACCTCGCGTAAAATCAGCGGCAATCTATATATGCTAACAAATCCTAGAAAACAAAGTAAGATATAATACTTGTGGAATGACGTTTGCAGATCTCCTGGAGATTATAAAACTAAAGATTCAACAAAAAACTTTAAGACTCCGTTAGAAAAACAAAACTGGTAAAAATTCCAGAATTTTACACGTGACACCGTCAGAAGTGACCTGCAGAAATTCTTATGTTAAGTTTTCGGAAAATTTCTGGAAAAACTTCTTCCTACTTCCTGGAAAATCCTGCAAAACAACATTATGACTCGATACAAGCATTTGACTCTAACAAATACGAATATACATGTTCACTTAATATTGTGGAGAATCATGATCGAGTTTGTTTCTTAAAAACATATTTGGGGTTTCCCCTTACACTTATCTTTTGCGAAATACCTTTGGATGAAGTTAAGACTAAGCCAAACAACAAAATAAAGTATTTTCACCATTTTAGTTTTGAAACATGATCTACCAACAATAAAAATAAAGCATGCATACGGAAGCAAATAACAATCAAAAAAAATAAAAATCACACAAAAAGAAGAATGAAACCATAAGCAAATCATAACATTGCTAATTAACGTGAACATAAAAATAAAAATAAAAATTATCCATGGCCAACAGAGGCCATAACCTAAACTATTACAGTCCAAATTATTTCAAGTTACATCACCATGAATTAATTGTTCAAACATCACAAACATCAAGACAAATCATTAGGGAGGGGGACCATAATGGTAGTCATAACCAGGTGGGAGGTGCCCAGTGTACCCGTAGGGAGGGTAGTCCATCTCACGACAGGGGAATGGGTCGATCTGTAGCTGGGGCTTGATCTGATCACGGGTGGAGAGGTGCTGCATCTGGCGGAGGGTATGATCATACATCCAATCAAAGCGCTGGTCAGTGGTGGTTCGCCATGCGTCCACTTGACCCATCCAGGCCCCCTGGTGTGCCTGCTAGTCTCCCCGACTCATGTATCGGTAGTAATCCGCAGACCCAACCTCATAATCCTTGAACTGATGCTGCTGGGGCGCTCCATCATCATCATCATCATCATCATCATCATCATCATCATCATCCTCAACACCATCAGGTCCTCCCGCAATGTACCAGGTATAGGACCCATCCCCCAGCTCCATAACGAAGCTCATCTGCTTGAGGGATTTAGCCCTCACCACCCTACAAGCCCCACAGTCGCTCAGGTACCCCATGATCTCAGGAACAAGTAGCCCATAAGATCGAGCCAACCGGGTCACGAACATCCCCCCATACACCTTGTCAATATCCCTCTCCCCCACACTAGTCTTCAAATAGCTCGCTACCCAAAATGGGATGTTACAGTAAACACCCGCTGAAAACATGGTGTACAGGTAGAAAAGATCTGAAGCAGTGACACGGTGAGTGGTGCCATGACGCCCCGACAAGCTGTAGGTGATGCACCTGTGGGCTAACCTGATCATGGGGTCCCTTATTGAGGCCGCCCCAGTAGTCGAGGTGTACACCCCGTTCCCAATACTCGGCCAAAAAGTGGCACACCTCATCTCGTTCCTCACAGTCTCCCCATGCAACAACCTCTGCATAAAACCTCCCTCAACAGCCTCCTCCCTAGTGTACAAACCTATCCTCCATCTAAACTCAGTAACCGAACATGATCGAATATCCCCCCTAACCTAAAGTAAATGGTGGTGCCCCCCCATATCCGTCCTGGCCTCCGGCAAATCAAAGCGAAAAGTCGTAAAGAACTCCCTAACCAACTCACTGTACACAGTCTCCCTCATCCTGAACAATCTCTCCCATTGAGGACCCGTGAATCCATTAGTTTGGATCCTCCCCAAGAACTCACCCTCTAGACCTTGGGATCTCAGAAACTCCCAATCAATCACAGCACCAGCATCAATGTGGTGATAAAGAAGCTCTGCGTACTTAGTTGTAGCAGCATCATTGTCAAATTCACTCCAACTGTGGACCATGTCCCCATAGTTAACTCGTTAGGACCTAGACGAGCTGCCTCGGTGTTATCGTGATCGTTTGCTCATTTTCCTTGAAAAAGATAGAGTGGACGAAAATGATTAGAATGAGAATTTTACAAGTTCATGCTGTCAGACACATCTGACGCCGTCAGGAAGGAGAACCTGACATGGTCAGACCCAGCAGAAATCCATCCATGCAATTACGAGGGAAAAAACAATTTTTAAACTCTAAATCCATGACCCAAACACTCCTTTGCAGAAAACATGGGTGGGGGATCAAAAAATCCGTGGTGTGAAAGATTTTTCCTTAATTAACGCATGATCCGAGTAGAACAATATCATCTAATGGTAACCTCATGATTACAAAACATCAAAGGAAAGACATTATGATTAATCAAAGATGGGTCAAAGATAGGGTTTCGGATGATGGGGGTTTTCAAAATTGGTAGGCCTTAAGGATAATTGAACGAAAAAGAGTAAAGAAAAACTACTTACCAAGTGGAGATTTGTCACGAAAGATGTCGGATTGGATGATGGAGACTCGGAGGTAGAGCAGCAATTTGGGTGTGATTTGTGGGGTATGAATTGAAAGTGATGGAGTTTGGGTTATTATTGCTGAGATAGCGAGGTGACGGCGTCAAGAGTTAAGATCTGACGCCGTCAGATGCCTGTATTAGGAACAAAAAGTTGTATTTCCAAATTCAGTCCCTGCACTAATGTAAATAGCTAAACATAGGTAAAAACTATGAGTAGCCATCCCGTTAGTAAAGTCCACCAGGGTCAAACATTTCATTACTGTCACGGAGAGAGATGTGGTTGTAAAAAGGGGTGGGTGAGGTTTCAGTTAAGTTGTAACCTTCACAATGGTCAACGGTGGGTACAAAGAGGAATTGTTCCATAGAGGGTCTCAAAGCTGTGGTGTTTTTGAGGTGCAACCTCTTCACACCAGGTTTAAAACCAAGGGAGCGTCTCTTGCACAGATTGGGGAGCGTGGTTTGAAAACATCCAACGAAAATGTTATGAAATTGCGAGTTCTTCTCCTCCTGAGGATGCTCACGAAAGCAGGGAGTGATTGACGGTGAGGCACTTGAAAAGGATTTCTCATTATCTTCTTGGTCACACACCAAAGGAGTTGGAACTTCAAAGATTTTTTCGATTTTTCTTGGTGCGGATTTTTCCTTAATCTTCTCTTTAATCCTTGATATAAATTTGTCTGCTAAATCCATAAAAGCATTACGAGTGCTTTCCATGCGTGCTTCTAAGTGCAGAATTTGTTTTTCCTGATTATTCATGAAGGTTACCATTATCCCTTTGAACTCCTCTTGTCGTGAACGTTCAGGAAAATTATGTTTGTCAATCGCACTCACACGCATATTAGGACTCCTTGCGGTTTCAGCAGCAGGCATTTCAGCTCTCATTAATTCCGTTACCTGCTTCTCGATATTTCCCAATAATTGTTCTTGGGTAGCGTTTACGTAATCAAGTTTCCCCTTACTTGAAAACATCAGGTCCTCCCATCCTTCTTCTTCGTATTGTGCTAACCCCTCAAGAACTTTCCAGCATTCATCAATGCTAAGTCTGTTTAGCCTGCCATTGGCGGCGTAATCTATAGCCCTTCTCGTTTGGTGATTAACTTTATCGTAAAAGATTTGAATCTGGAACCATGGTTCAATGCCATGATGAGGGACTTTTCGGAGTAGGTCTTTGTATCGAGTCCATGCTTCGTAAAAGGTTTCACCTTGACGTTGTTGGAACATCAAGATGTCATTTCTAAGCTTGGTAGTTCTCCCCGGTGGGAAAAATTGAGCAAGGAAACGAGTGGTGAGATCATCACATGAGGTGATGGATCCCGCGGGTAAATGCTCAAGCCATTGACTAGCTTGATCACGTAGAGAGAATTGGAATAGGCGTAATCGTGTTGACTCTCTAGTTGTAGCATCAAGGTCTATAGAATCTACGATTTTAAGGTAGTCCTTGAGATGTTGATTTGGATCTTTGGAATGAAGTCCATGGAATGCACATCCGCTTTGCACCAACCGGATGGTGTCGGATCGCAAGGGGGACACATTGGCTCCTTGGGTGAGCTCAATGGTGTTTCAGTAGCCTTGGTGGCTAGGTCGGGAATACTCTCCTAGGGTTCGGGGCCTAAGAGGTTGGTTAGCTAGTGGTGGGTTTTGTGGGTGGTCCTGTTGTGGTGGGTTGATGGGTTCAAAGATGTTACCACCTTTCATGATGTCAGATGGTAAAGATTACCAAACAAAAACACGAAGAAATAAGATAGACTAAAGAGAACCTAAAAATAAAAATAAAATATTACTAGAAAAGAATCTAGTAAGTAGACCTAATAAAAAGAAATCCTAACCTAGACAATAACTATTTCCCCGGGCTGCGGCGCCAAAAACTTGATGCGTGGGAATTGCACCAGGCTTTACCTCTCGAGGGATCTCGAGAAGCTTACAACCCCCACCAGGCAGTGTACCTGATCGTTGTAGTATATTATAGTGACAAGTACCGGGGGATTGATTGTTCAACTTAAGAATAGTGTTGCTAGGATTAGAAAGCCTAAAGAATAGGTCTAGAGGTGAGGGATGATTCTTTTTGTATTTTTTATATTTTAGAAAAGCAAATAAAAATCTCGGTTTTTGAAGGAGTGGGCGGAATTAGTTGCTAATCAACTAACCCAATTACTAAGATGCAATCAAAATAAAATAATAAAAATAAAAATAAACTAAATTAACTAGTGGTGTGAGCAATATATGGGAGAATTGTGTTTACTTAGATTTCACTACTCCCTAGATATCTTTTATAGGTTAATTACTTGTTACAGTTGCGTGGATGACGGATTGTATTCCTTAATACCATTCATGGGGTGGCATACTTACTTCCCCAATCCTATAAGCTCCTACTTCACTCTTATGTCGAGCCGGCTAAGAAGCTCCTAACATGGGATCACTAGAATTCGCTCATGCATTAAATACAATCATAAAAACCTAGTACACATCGGTTCATGTTTCTTAAGATGTTCAAGTAAGTTACACAATGGAGATCTGCCAGTTTTCTTAAGCCTAACATTGAAATCATTCATCCATTACAACTATAAACAAGCAATCAACCTATAATTAACATCTAGGTTTCATTACATCTACAAAAACACGTGAAGGATCTAGCCTAGCATGTTATAATCAAGACAAGCATAAGATATATTCAAACAACACATAGACATATTGAATGAATTGAAAGAAGACTTATCTTAATTGAACATGAAAGGTTTCAAGGGGTGAAAACCCTTGAAAATATTGTTACAAACGACCTAGGGTTTATTAGGTTCGGCCCTAGTATTCTCCACACAAGTTCCTCTTTAATGAATGAAAAATAGAAAAGTATATATAGATTTTGTGAGGTGACGGCGTCAAGAGTAAATTTCTGACGCCGTCATCTCGCCGCCAATAAAGTTCTCGGACTGCCTAGATCTGGGTCTGACGCCGTCATGTGTAATCCTTATTCAGGCCGTCACCAAAATAACTCTTGACGCCCTACTTCTGACGCCTTCAGGTTTTCTCTGGGTCGTCATGCATTTTGCTCTTGACGCTGTCATATTTTCCTTCTTGACGCCGTCAGGTACTGTTCCCAGCATGGAAAATTAAGTCTTTGCCGTTTTCTTCACTTTTATGCTCCAAAAACGTCCAAAATGCTTCCTTTTCCAGAATTCACTCCCAAAGTACCTAAAATCATAAAAGGAACGATTTAGGGCAATATTTGATCAAATAAATTTGAGTTCGGGCTTAAATGACCCCCTAAAAACGGTTCATTTTTCGCCTCATCAATCACTCGCCTGAATCAGTTTTTGATAACCCTTAACCAGCTGAATGTAGGGGTTCAGTCTGTTCAAGAATCAGTCAAGGATGATCCTGAACTCACCATGAAGCTTCTTCAGGCATCTGAGACGTATCAGGTAAACTCAGTGGCCCTCACTGAGTTACTTGACTTGCTAAAGGGTTCATCTTCAGGGTCTCGCCACAACTGTGGAGTCTCTAAAATCTTCCTTCACCAAAATGGAAGAATCAGTGACAGCTCAATCCCAAAGGTCCACTTCTCTGGCATGGACCTTGGGATCCAGGATGACCACTCTTGAAACTGCTCAGGCTACACTTGACTCCAAAGTATCCACCATTCAACAAGATACTCAGGAGATCAAGTCTATGATGACTGAAAATTTTCTAGCCTTCAAGGGTACATCTGCTTTGTCAGTTCCTCCAACACTTGCCATCACTGTTGTTCAGGAAAATGTTGAGGGGGAGAATGTTCCTGAAACCCCTGTTACTGACGAACAAAAAGCTGGACAGCCCTCTCATACTGAGGGGGAGCATGTCACTAAGGCCACTCCAATCACTGAAGTTCCACCACAGCAGGAACCAGTCTCCTCCACTCTCAGGCAGGACAGAGGCAAAAGTATTGCTACCACCTCTGATCCTGCAATTGTGCTCAAGCCAGCCTCAACCATGGTCAGATATGACCCTGATGAACCTATCAGAGTCCCGTTTGAAATCAATGGAGTAGTACATCATCTCACCAATGCCGAAATTCAAGCTCATATGGAAAGGACTGAGATACTACTAAAGGTGGCTGAAGAAGAGAGAATGAGCAAGCCTGCTCTTATTCAGGTTGTTCATGAGGAAGCTGAAAAGGTTGGTTTGGATACTGAGGCACTAGCAACTGAGCAAGCTGGTGCAGCCTTTAAAAAGGCTCAGGAAGAAGAGCTAAATGCTCTCAAAAGGGAAAGGGAAAATAAGCACAGGAAGGACGCTCAAATCAGAAAACACAGGATCGAAAAGTATACTTGGGTGATGAAACAAAAGGCTAAGACCTGAAACCATCACTGACATTCAAATCCACAGAAACACCGATCCTGCAGTGGTCACCGTCTTCAGGGGACGTGATCAAAGAATATTTGACGTCCATAAGCCATTCAGGTTTGCTGATTTTGGCATCACTGAACTTGATGAGCTTCGTCCTATCATTGCCAAAAAGAACAATATTGTAGTTCCCAGCCTTCTCAAGTCACTAAAGGAAAGGTACGAAAGACTGAGAGCAATGCCTGAAGCTCTTAACATTCCCTCACTTCTTCTTGCCCCAGCAATAAAGACTGCTCCATCTAAGGCTTCCAAGAGGAAAAGGAAGCATATTGAGATGGAGCCTGAGATCAAAGTACCAGGGCTAGATTGTGACAGGTCGCTTCCTGAAGGGATCACTTTTGGGAACAATGTGGTCCTTGAAGTTCCTGAAAGAGGCTTATGCTTCACTGATGAGTATGGAAGTTTTGCTTTCCAAAGATGGTCTGATATGGATAAGGCAGGAGTCAAAGCAATGCTCATATACCTCATGTTGGCGTCCCTCATCAAGAGTGCTGAGAACATAAGATTCTGCCAGGACTTGGAAGCAATGATCAATGAATATCCTGAAAGACACCTAGTCAGATCAAAGAAAGCAAAGCTTGAAGCCCTTGGATACCACCTGAACATCTGATCTGCAACAACTATCTTTTTATTTTTTGTAATTTGTAGGACTTGTAATAACTATTAATAACTTTGATGTTTTTGTTAAATTATGTGTCCTACTTAAAATTACATCAACATTCAGTAAGAGATGAAGACCCCTACCAACTCACACTGAATCAAGAAACACTTAGGCTATTTGTATGTTCAAATAGGGGAAGATTGTTGGGTCACTGAATTCCCCAATCTTCCTCTTACAAGGATTTGAACGTAAAATAACCTAAGTATAAACAAGTCACTGAGTGAACAGTAACTCAGCGAGTCATCTTTAGGATGCCTAGACCGAGCCTAAGAAGAAAGGTTCTCCATTCAGTGAGGCGTAACTCAATAAGTGTGATCTAAGCCAAGAAGAAGGTGATGGGTTCAGTGAGGATGACAATAACTCACTGAACCCTAAGACTCCTCAACAACTATAATGGTACTGAAGACTGATGACTTGAAGACTGAAGTTTTGGCGGGACTGGGCGGGAAAGTTTGATCTGTTTCACTAAAGTGCTTTATCACTTTAAGGTCAAACTTTCCCCAAATGGTTAAAACCAGGCTGTCATCAGAAAGTGCCTTTTGGACTTAACCCAAAGAAGTTTCCCTTGCTAGAGAATAAAATCTATCAAGATTTTATTGAGGAACACTTAGGTCCATTGTATAATAGGGTTGTTCATATTTGTGTATAAATAGGTAGCATAAGTGAGGAGTAAAAGTTGACAAGTTTGTGCAATTAATGCAAAGCATTCACAAACCACTTTTACTCCTCCAAAGAACAACATAAGCCCTGAGATAGCTCAGTGGGTCCTGAAAGTTGTCACTCAACATTGTTTGAGTTTAGTGAGGAGTCAATACCACACTTGTCGTTTCAATCCCAAGTGTTATTCCGCAAACACTTGGGTACGATTCTTTTTGATTCACTTCTAATAAAGAATTAAACATTGAAAAATATTGTCTCTTATGTTTACGTTGCTTTATTGTTAATCATTTATACATCTTTGTTAAAAGTCATACAACTTGGTTACTTTAGCTTTTTAGTTACTGCTAACCAAGTAAAAGGGACCAACAATTTTAAATAAAGGAACTTAATGATTCAAGAAATCGTTAAACTTAACGTTCAACTAATGACCATCTTTCTTCAAAACACCACTTTCGGTAGATGATAACTTAGTGAAAAATCGAATAATGGTAAGATAAGAAAACTTAGGAAATGACAAGGAAGATGAACTATTAAATGGATGGTGATATGTACACCACTAAAAGTGGTGTGCACACCCCTAAATTACACTGATGATGCACACAGTACAACATCCAGATGCAGGATTAGTGGTGTGCACACCACTTTTAGTAGTGTACATATCACCTCCCCTATTAAATAGAGAATTTGCTAAAAGATTTAAGAGTCATTTAGTAGACTTGTGTCATTAGGAACATTACTAAAAGGAACAATAATGACATTAGCTGAAACTAAAATTAATATATGTTTTCTCATAACAAACATTGGTTTAAAGAAAGCATCTTGGGTATAAATAAACATATTTTATTAAAATGAAGTTTTGACCTTAGCATCTTAATTGAAGAAGTAAAATCACAATTGAATCTTATGAAATAAATTAAGATGTTGGAAAGAAAATAAACAAAGTCAAACATACCCTGAAAGACTTTTCGCAAGCTCTAAAAGGCAAGGAATAATCACTTAGAAGACATTCCTAGTTCCTCACATGTACACAATGAATTACGTGTCCTATGTCTCACCAATGATGAGAAAATTGAATCCGTAGATAACACTAAATAAAGTAGTATGATTGAAAGTCTACTTTACCTCACGGCTAGTAGACCCGAAGGTATGTTTAGTATGTGTCTATGTGATCGTTTTCGAGAAGATCCTGATCAACCTTGAAGTCGTTAAACGAACTTGTAGATTACTGCACATTTAGAGTTATGGCATCCCAAAGGAACGGGAGTAGATCACCATAGTGCATGCCTACTTGGATTATGTCGATGACTATGTTGATAAGAAAAAGCACAAATGGTATTTGTACTTTTACTTTGACATTGTCTCAACTCATAGTTCTCTAGGTAACAAACGACTCATGATACCTCAACATACTAAAGCCACAACGGGCTGAAAAGCATGTCAACAAGTTCCTCAAGATCAAGAAGACTCTCGTCAACATCATACTCTTACTTGATGTCATCTTCGTTATTTAAGCGACAACAAAGGAAGCATCGACCTCAGTGATAATCCAATCTAATATGCTCTCACCAAACATATTGGAATTCATCATCATCGCCTTGGTAAAAATGTTCATTGAGGGACATCTCAACCAAGAAAGTTTCATAAAAAAATCACATCGTCATCACTTTCACAAAACATCCTAAACAAGAACCATTCAACCTTCTTAGGCTTGGCTTAGGACTTATGGAACCTACATTATAGTTTGGAACATTAGAAT
The DNA here is from genome assembly GCA_030686995.1 of Artemisia argyi. Lineage (NCBI taxonomy): Eukaryota > Viridiplantae > Streptophyta > Magnoliopsida > Asterales > Asteraceae > Artemisia > Artemisia argyi. Next base: position 100,848,683 of record CM060678.1, read on the forward strand.
AAATATACAAAAATCAAAACAAATCAAAACATTTTTTTACCTCTGCTGGTGTGGCGGAACCCTGAGACTATACTCCGCCAACTCTGCAGATCAATTTACTCTTAAGATTAAACCAAACACTCTCTAACCCACAACTATAACTCACAAACTGCCACTATTCAATCATAAACATCATCACACATGAAAATTAGGGCTCTCCCTCAAGTATCCCTCTTTCAATTATCATTGTAAGTGTTCTTTATCTTAAGTACATGTCTAATTCAAGCCTAGGATTTCCATTTATTTACAAAAACTAAAATCTTAGGGTTTATGCATAAACTTGTTGATTCATGAAACACCTTGGTGGTGAACTAATCATTCTTTTCATTAGTTAGGAATTGCATCTTTTTATCGTTATCATGATTTACCAAACACACCAAGTACATTTTCTTTTAATTATTACTTCCCACAATTAGAACATAACCTTTCACCACATTGATAAAACAAATGAAAAACATTATGAAAACATCATGTGCATAACATCTCTTGAACTCTAAAGAGGACACATAACCAATATGGGTTTTCGGGTACATTCAATTAAAGCTACACTAAATTAGGAGCGTTTGGGTTATCTTTTGTTTTATAACAAAAACTTGCATTATAAAATGTTCTAAGCATTAAAAAGAGTCAAGATAACCACATCTCCACATTGTTAGCATATAAGAACACCTTAGAACATCTACTCCGGTCACAAAGGCACCCTCAAGTATCTATCCAAACACCATATGACCAAAGGTCTTACTCCACACCGAGTCAATGTCTTTAAGGGGTTAGAAAAGTGTTATGTTCACGAGGGAAGAACAATTGATCCGTCCTTCCTAGAAGGAAACTCAATTCGCTAAGACTTAGCTAGCATCAACTTTGATTGTCTCCTAGACATTAACGAACCAATTTGTCCTAGGTTCATTCTAGAATTCTATGCTACTGTAGATCTCTCTAGGAATGAAGATGGTGAGTTATCCATGGAATTTTTCATCAATGAACACAAAACGGTTTTGTCTCTAGATAAATTTGCTAAAATCCTTGGTATTCCAAACAACGGCACTTGCCTCTACACGGACAAATGGCCAATCTTTACTCTAGACACCATTGAACAAGATCCCTTCTATGCCACTCCTCTTGTTAGCAAAGAAGTCCTTCGTGACCATCTCTTCATAAGAACCTCCACCACTAGGAAAAATCGGTCAGGAAGTGAAGTGAACAAAGACCCGTTTGGAATGGAACTCAATGAGCTTAAACCTCAATTTTGGAAATGGGAAGAGGTTCTTAGGGCTAATGTCATAAGTTCCATAGGAAATAGAGATCATGTGAACATATGTCTAAGTTATATGCTATTTAGTATCTCCACTAGACAACCTTTCAATTTGGCTTACTATATGGCTAAAAGAGTGGTCGATATACCTCTTAATGGAAAAACCGCTCTTCCTTATGGAATGCTTCTCACCCGTCTCTTTAGAGCCATCTCACCAATTCCACCCAATGACAAAGGAATCCGCCTTGACTACTCTCTAGTTCCTCACATCTTTGTCCCTCTTAGTGGTAAGAGAGTATCTAAGACCAAAGGAAAACGTCTTCGCTCTCCCTCACCTTCATCTTCATCTTCATCAATGAGTGATGACGATGGTCTTCCTAACTCTAAACTAGCTCCTCTCGAATACCTTCAACAACTTCCCACCATCAAAAATGAGTCCGAAGAATTCAAGCAAACAAAATAAATGTGGAAATGCATTGGAAGGTACATTGGAAAGATGAAGAAGAAGTTGGACCGCTTGTGAGATGAGTCTTTAAGGGGCGTTTGGGATAATTAAGTCATAACTTTGTAGTCGTTAAACTATGTGGTTTATGTTATTTTATACTTCTATGCTCTATTAGTATTGTTGGACAAATGTATTGGTTTAACTATTTATGCAGGATGACGACATTTGAAATGTTGTCAAATTGTCTAGTTTATGAAATTTTCACTAAGTATAGTGAGATTCGCTAGCCTCTGGTCAAAGTCTAACGGTAAGAGTGTTTCTACATTCATTTTTTGCATTTCCTAATCAGTTATACATTAAATTTTAAGTTCCAAGATTTTTTGGAAAATTTAGATTTCGTCTCGACCCCGTAAAACCTGTTTTGCCTCGTTTTTGTGCTTTAGCAGAACTGGCGGAACCAAATTCTGGGTTCCGCCAATCAATTTTCTTGGTAAACCTAGTTTAGCCCAACGGAACAGACGGAACCCAAAACAGGGTTCCGCCCGTGTTTCGCTGGGTTCCGCTGTTCATATGCAGATTTTTTTTTATTTCCTTAAATTAAAACTTTCTATAAGACCAAATCATTTTCTTTAGTGAGAAACATCTTCCCTAACTTCCAATAAACATATTAGGGTCAGTTTCATCCATTAAAACAAATAGGCAACCACTTCCCGCCAAAATTCAAATTCAAACATATTTTACCTAAGGCACCCTCCTACATAAAGAAAGGAACTCTTTTAAAGGTTCCTTGAAATCCGTGGAATATCTAAACCAAATCATTTGACATGACCACATAACATTTAGTGTATATCTTGGTCATCTCACTCCATCAAACCTCATTGGCCTGACTTCTAGTGAAGTGACAACATTCATAGCCCTTCCAAATTATTACAAACCTCCATCTTTGAATGGAAGAACATCAAATCCAAACACACTTTTCGACACTCTCCAACTCTATAAATTAGTTCATCTTGGATGGTTTGTACTCACATCTCACCATCAATCTCTTACATCTTTGTCATCTCCTTAACATCCTTGTTTCACCATGACTAAGTCAAACCACTCATCACCACCATCTCGACCCATTAGAAGAACCGCTAGGAATAGCGTTAAACCGTGTTGCTTCAACACCAAAATCAACTTAAGTTCATCATCGTCTGATGAAACACCCCTCATCATCTCATCACCAATTCATAGCGATAATTTTCTTGACCTTGTAACTCCTACATCATCTCATAGATCACAAAGTGTCACAATCACTTCACCACCAACAAAATCAACTTTTGATCCGGCCCCAACTCAACCATCAAAATCACCATCATCTCAAAATTACCTAAGAGTGAACCCATGGAACTTTTTGGTACGACACCATCATCACACTTTCACTTCATGTAGGTTTGGAAAATCTTCCTCCAAGATCGCTTAATCCACCAACAATAGAACCGCAACCACTTGAATCTCCATCATCTCAACCATTCAAAACTCAATCACCACCACAACCACAACCAATGTTGGTACATCCCATTCACAACAACACCCATGGTCCTCCATATGAAGAACCTAATTTCCATAGAAACAATTAACCTCAAACTCAACCACCACCTCAAGAACCTCAATGTAAATCACAACACCTTGAATCCTTATTTTCTTCATTTGAGGAAATAAAGAAATCCTTATGGAATGATTCACCTAACACAAACCAACAACCAACTAGTATTCCACCACCACCACAATCAACCACAAATCCAATCTTACCTAATCCTCATCATGGTTGTACGCAATGTGAGCGAACAATCCAAATTTGTGAAAGCATAAAATTCATGCTTCATCAAGTTCAAGATGAAACCCGCTTTGTCATCCAACACATTATCAATAGTCTAAACACTCTTTCTCATCCTCATCAACCATAGACCTTAACTTAGGGGGATGTTTCTCATCAAGGACAATGTTGGTCCTTTTATAGATATAGGATTTTTTTTTTAAGTTACCTTTTCATCTTTATATTTCTAAAAGTAGGATGGAAGTTTTCATCTCTTGTCTTTGACTTTTACAAAGCCAAATTTTACTTGGAATGACATCCTTTCTACTATCTTGTTTGCATTGTTGGATGATCATATATAAGTTGAGAGTGTAATTGCTTATATTCTCATTTTATGGCTACATGAGTTATCATGTATCATTATCGTCAACTAATTTTTTTTTGTAGGTTCAAAATTCATGTATCCTTTCTTGGCACTCCGTTTAGGGGGAGTATTGTCCAAGGGAGAGCATTTGCATCATTCCGCTACACAACTCTTCTTTTTGTTTCGACAAAAAGGGGGAGAAAATATATTTAAACTTACAAACTTAAATAGATATTCATCAATTAAGTAAAACAAGTTTAAATACAAACTTTCATAGACTTAACACTAGATTTAGTGATTTACTTAAAAATAAAGTTTATCTTCTGTTATCAACAAAAAGGGGGAGATTGTTAATACAAATATCGCCTAAAAACATTATTTATATTTTACGATCTTTGCTAAGTTTTGTTAACGACAAAGTATAAACTTTAGTTTTTAGTAGAACATGATTCTAGTTTTAGTCATGTATAAACTAGAGTTTACATTTCATATTAAATATAAACATTTTTATATTTCCTAATATAGAAAATGTAACATGACATCATGGCATGCATCATAAGCACTTATGGTAAGGTTACTATTCTTGGATGTGACTTTCCATAAGACTTCTTACACATTATAGAAGGTCTCTTACTCTATCTACTGTGTGTTTGACTAAAAGTAACTTGATGTGACATTGCTAGATATGGAAAGATTTCTTGAAGGCTTTGACTGTCAGACACTGGCGGAACCCTGGGGTTACAAGGGCGGAACCCTTGTTTGGGTTCCGCTGGATCCGCTAGTGGTCTGGTTTGTTTGGCTATTTATACCAAGCCACTTGCAAGAAATCTCTCATCACTTTAAGCTATAGAATAGATACATACTATCATTTATCTTATCTATCTCAGTAGCAACTCACTTGTGTATTCTCTTATGTAGAAAGGAAGTTCACAAGTTCATCCGAGAAGTTACAAGTATTCAACACGAAGTTGCAAGACTTGTTAGCTTTGCATTGTGTAAACTCTTAGAGTTTATACTTCATTTGTATCTTGTATTGAAGTGATCAGTTTGTATTTTAGGCCTTAAAATACATAGTGTGACGGGAGTGGTTGTACCCTTGTAAAAGAACTCGACATCTAGCTTAGTGTCGGAAATAGTGGATAGGCGACGTTAGGTTGGTTCTACCTTGAACTAGGACCCGGTATTTAGCTTTGTACCAGATAAAGTGTAAGCGACGATTGTAGAGGTTTCTCCACCCGTGAAAGGAGCTTGTTGACTAGTGCTTGAAACTCTCGAGTTGGAAACTCGAGGCGTAGAGTAGGGCAAGGAAAAAGAGTCCTTGTAGCCGAACCACGATAAACAATCGTGTTGTGGTTTGATCGTTTCTTTCTTTATACTTGCACTTTATATATTGTCTTGTAGTTTAGATCTTTGATCAAACATAAAGTTTCAAAAGATAATTAACTTAAAAAGTGGTAAACTATTCAACCCCCTTTCTAGTTTTCCACAATAATTTTTTGTTTGTGTGATGTTTAGGGTTAAAACGAGAATGAGGTTGTTTAATTTGTATTAAATTTGATAGCTTGATTGTAGTGGTTTTGATAATTATTAGTGAACTGGGATTATTTATGTGATTTATGATTAGAGTTTAATGTGTTTTTGCTATTTCAGTTTTTATGTAAAAAGGTTAAATTTGTAAGGGTTTTGTGCATTTTGAGGATAAAAGAGGATAAAAAGTGTTTCTACTCTTAAAATTACCAAATTCATGATGGTCTTTGAAATATTTGTGCTGTTAGATCATGTATATGACTCTAATTTTTTTTCATGAATATAGAATGAAAGAGTTTATTGCGCACATAGCTTAAAGGATCATAAAAATATCGGGTATTAGCGGTCTTTTGTCATCTTTTACGCAACATGCTTACCACCTAAAGATAAAGATTTAGCATCACTTACGCTTACGTCTCAATTGTGAATGCAGTTAGAATGTGGCAAGTTCTTATGTGAAAGCAGGATTTGGTCAAAGGTTAATACCTGATATCTTTCTTTAAACCATATTTTCCGATAATCTATTGTAGTATATTAGAAAATTAGATTCTTCTGTTTTTCTCTTTTGGCCGCTTATGGAAAAATGCTTGCAAGATGAGGTGGTAATAAACAGGGGCGACTCGATGATTGTGGTGATTATGAAAACTACAAAGGGGCTGTGTTGGTCCGCTATACATGTGCAACACCATGAATTGTATAAACAAGAGTTTGAGCAAATGAAAGTAACTTATATTTATTAAAGATATGTACATGGTTACACGATCTTGACCATGATCAACTAATAATACCCATTTGTACATTACGAATGTAATAGTCATACTAGAGGTTGAAGGTGAAGACTTTTACGAGAGATAGTTGTGGAATATTATCTCTAGTAATGACAAATGCTTCTCTTCAAATTATAAAGAGGTGGATTCCACTTAGAAGAAAAAGTGTGTTCTAGAGGTGGAATCGTTACCAATTACTACTACTAACCCCCCTTTTATAGACAAAGGGAGATATACTGTTAGTAGTTACAAGAATAGTAATAACCAAACTATAAGCAAACTGGTAGTTAAGGTACACGTGCACTTTGTGTGGCTAGGGTTGCTTTGATGTGCTGACATGTGTAAATGCAAGTAGCTTTCCCTGCTCTCGACGAGTCCTTATCTTCCCAAGGGTTTTCACTGCTCTCGGTCCGGTTATCAATTCGGTTCGACTTTTTCGCCGTTCGATCAAGGGCGGAGCTTAGTGAGGATCAGGAAGGGTCCCGGCTCCCTAGGCCTAAGCCTGTTAGTGCATTTTTTCACGATTTCATGTGTTAAAAAAGGTTTTTTTTTTTTTTTTTTTTTTTTTTTTTTTCATCTCAGCCCTCTTATCTAATGTTTTTCCGGAAAAATTTTTGTTTCGGCCCTCTCACAAAATTTTTTCTAGCTCCGCACTGCGTTCGATTTTGGTTTTCGGTTTGTGTGGGTATTACTCGAATTCTGAACACCCTTATTTATTTATTTAATTTTGAGCATTGCTAAAATCTCGTGTAATATTTGTATGTAGTACGGAGTATATATTTTTTACAAGTGAACACTGAGCACCCCTATTTGATTGTTTCAAAATCATGTTAGAAAATTCACAACACGCGCCTTGGGGGTACAAATAGTTAAATGCATACAATTTCATTGAAATGACCCTTCCCCATTCATCATCGTGAAACAAACACAGGTATGTTTTCTCAAACATCATTCACCCCTATCAATTACATCTCATTTATTTTGCTTCTTGCAGTTATCGATATTAGATTCTACTCTTATTATTATATATGTCTATTGGTGATACTTTTAACTAATTTTAGGATTCGAGTTGTTTGACTTTTGATTGTCAACTCATTGCTGACTTATTATTGTTATTATTGGATTTTGATGAATATCAAAACATGTGTTTATGTAAATTGTAATATATGATTATCATTTGTGATTATAGTTATACAACTACAACCTGAAAAGGGAGGGCTTTACGTGGTTTGAGTCTGTGTGGCGGTGAGTTCAAACCCCATGGATTAGTCGGTCAAAAGGTCGGAAACCATGGTTACCCAAAAAAAAAAAAAAAAGTATTTAACATATGGTTATTGGGTAGTATTATGTAAAAGTAAAGTAAAGTAACTCCCAATGCCGTCTTCCACGGGTTATGGGTCCCAATACCGTCTTCCACGGTGTATGGGGGAGGTTGAGACGTAGACAACCATACCCCTATCTAAGATAGAGAGGCTGCTTCCGGTTCTACCTAAGGTAGAAAAGGACCTCCGACCTTTTGTAGGGAGTGAGGATCGAACCCTTGACCTCTAGGTTAAGAGACAAGGGGTTTTCCAACTGATCCAACCCTACTTGTTATTATTGGGTAGTATTATGTGATTATATGTTATAATCATATGATACTTGGTCTTCATAACCGTTTGTAACTGCTGTGATCACAAGTTTTAATGTTACGAGAAGTTGTAACCATTAATAACTTTGACCTCATGGGTCATCTATATATGAAACAAATCAACGCCAATTGGGACGCGCTCACATAAGAAAAGTGAATATTTCTTGTATTCCTCTACCCGGAACAAGAAAGTAACCTGTGTGAATTATCTCAAGGCTTAACTTGTGATACCCAAGCAATATAGGATCAAAAATTTTGCTTTAGGAAAGTGCGAATAATTACATGATTTACAGGTTACTAAAATAATCACACTTGTTTGATAAAACCTGAAATTACCCGACAATTATTCCTTAACATTTTTGTTAAAATTACAAATCTTAGTAGCTCCAAAGTAGTAAAAAGATGTGTCAAGCTAGCTTAGCTATAGGGGTTGTTGGATTAGTTATCTTGTTTATGTATTAAATCCTGAGAAGCTGATGAGCTCATTTTTCCGTCTTATGAGCTTATGGACTTTAAAAAAGTGAAAAGCTCTTACGCAGGAAAAAAAATGAGCATGTGAGCTTTTTAAAATTTAAATAAACCCATACGTCACCCCCATCAATGAAGTAGAAAACTGAAATTTATGTATGAAAGAGTCATAGTCAATTAAGTTAGTTACTTGAAGATTTACTACAGACCACAGTAACTAGAAAGATTTGTATATATATCGGTTCAATGGGAACACTGAAATGTGATCCGGACCACCAACCTTGTTAGTTTAGCATAAAGCATGTATGTAGGCATTAGTTCAGTTATGTAACCATTTGTATGAATATTTTTTACTTTTATTTGTAACTAAACTTTATGAATTTGCAGCTTTTGGAGTCAACGACATGATAATGATGGTTTAGTACAAGACCAAGAAGTGACGAAAAGATGAAACAAAGATAAATCATGGAAAAGGTCGATTTCACTTGAAAGGATCCGATATATATACATAAATTCAAGTTTTGATCAACCTGAATTGGGGAGAGAATGGATTCTTATAAGAAGAAATTGAACGTAGAAAGCGATAGGCTAAGCAACTTGCCAGATGATCTTATACATAAAATACTCTCTTTTAATGACACCGTAGATGCTATTGGAATGAGTTCTTTGTCATCTAGATGGAGGTACATCTGGAAATCAATACCTTGTCTCGATTTCTCAAGCGATGATTTCTCTACGTTGCGCATGTTCTCTAAATATATTAAAAATGTTCTCTCCGGCCGCGATAATGAAAGAGATGTGTCTTCTGTCAAGCTTAAATTTCGTGGAAAGTCTAGCCAAGTATTTGTTAAAAAAATTCTTAACTATGCATTCTCTCACAATGTCCAACAACTGACTGTTATATGGTTGATTGATAATAAAATTGACTTTCCGCTTTCTCTTTTTAGCTCTCAGTCCCTCAGACATCTCACTTTGAAAAAGATTTATTGTGGGTCTCATAGGGGACTATACACGAAGGATTCTACTACACTTACATCAATGTGGGAGCTTCCAGCTTTAACAACATTGCATCTTGATGGAATTACATTGTCTGATGAGAATGCTGATATTATCTCCAACTGTTTGAACTTGAAGAATCTCACGTTAAGTGACTGCACAATGATTGGATCGAATGGTTTCAATATATGCCATTCTCGACTTTCTAATCTCAAGATTGAAGATATAGATGGCACAGTGAAGTTTGTGCGTATTGTGGCCCCTGAACTCAAGAATCTCAGTATTAAAGGATTGTTAAAGGAGATTCAGATTTCTGCACCTGACCTTGTTTACTTGCTTCTTGTAAATATCGATATTATGAATTTCTCCGCCGATAATTTCCATTCTTTGGAGAAAGTCGATATCTGTAAAAGCTACCCGTTCAATACAGATCCTCATAAAATTGTTGGTCTGCTTCAACGTCTACACAGTGTCAAATCACTTACACTTAACTTGGAAATTCTTGAGGTATATTTCTATTAGTCCTTAAGTTATTCCCTCTTAATTCTCAAAAAAAAATATTTTTGCTTTTCTGTATAAAATATCTGAGAGGGAGGGAGGTTTGTAATCTTCACCACTCCTTTAACTGTAAAGGTTACAAGTCTCGCACAATATAACGGTCTCCTCACAATGAAGGTTTTTTTATTTTTATAGTTTTTCCTCACATTCTCACCTTAAGAGAGTTTTATCACAATATATGGTGAGACAGCCATCATGAAGCTACCCTCATGTGTGTATGCATATATATTATATATAAATGTATGTGTGTGTACGTATAGACACAGGTGAAGAGTCAACAACTCTTGTTGTTTCTGTGTATTTATAAATTTTCTTTTTTATAATATATGTTGCAGCTTCTTTCGTCATCTGTTGAAGTAATCTCACATCAACCTTCTCCGTTTGCTAACTTAAAGAGTTTAAAGATTTATCCGAAAAAGATAGCTAAGTGGGAGCTTCCAAAGGAGATAGTAGATATGTCTATCGAAGTAAAAAACTATTTGCTAGAGGGTTCTCCAAGTGCCACCTTTACAATGATTTCTCGTGAGGTATTTGCACCAGGAAGTATATTCTTATCTGTCATGTACCGTACTTACTTCTTTAGATAGTAAGGACCATTATGGAAGCAATTAGCATAAGACATTAGTCCCTCATGGTAGGTCTTTATTCCTTGATAGGTTTGAATTCAGGCATTTACAATTTATATCGCTGCACATATTTCATATGGCGCAGAAGCATGATAAATCTTTAGCTCACGTGATATAAATTGGGACCTCTTTTCTTACTTGTCGAGTAGGAATGGATTATAAGGCACTTCATTTTAACCTTCCCTTTGCCATATTCAAGTGTGTCCAACCCATGTTAAGAGGGCATTAATGAACTTTAGTTGAGCACCAAAGGTGACAGACCTATCCAGAATACTTGTCGAACAGTCCAGTGTATTCTAGTTAAGGACACTCCTAGAGTCCTAATCCTGACTTAAGGCTGGTCTATCTAAAATTCCAAAGACAAGGGCAACAACCTAAATAACCACTCCTAGTGGATATGCACTATTGTACAGGCCTCACATTTTTTAACTCCTTAAATATTTCCTTTTTACTCGACATGTGAATATGTGAACTTTTTAAATATTTTTCAGGGATTTCTTAAGTGATGTAAATGTAGGTCCTCGTTTCACAACATTTTAGGATGATTTTTGTTATAAGCAATGTACTTTCATAATTTTCTCCAAAGATATCTACGTGTGATATTATTTCAGGAAGTAAAGGATGTTGCCTATGATGGAAGTGAATAAAATGATCGCACAAAACCATAATTGGTGTAAATATCTATTGTGTGGATACCCTTTCAGGAAACCATAATTTGTGATAGTTATAAATTGTCAAGTTATATATGCTCATACGCCCATTTATTCGTATATACTTTTATGTTTGAGTGTGCAAAAATAGATTGCAGCATCCCTTGTACATAAACTTATATATGCTCATACGCCCATTTATTCGTATATACTTTTATGTTTGTTGCGCTTATGCTTATATATGCTTTCATTGTTAAATATGCTTCTATTCTAATTTTTGATCATGATGCCCTTACCCTTTCTCTCTCTCTCACACACACACATGTATAGTACACACACTCTTGCCGGGGGTCTTTCTTGAAGCAGCCTCTGATTGGTTATTGTTGTTGCAACCATCATAGCTTTTATGCTAAGTGAGGGATAAAGCATTTCCGATTGACCCGATAGTTGCTCCTGTATTCTAATTATCTATAGCTATTATTTTTGACAGTCTAAGTGTGTTTCTGATTTTATTTATTTATTTATTTATTTTTTATTTTTTTATTTTTATTTTATTTTTTTATGGTTTTGGAATGATACAATGAAATTGACCTGATGCCCATATGCGCTGTCTTACATCCCCCTCTAGGATAAGTAAATGGCGTAAAATTTAAAGCCGTTGTTTGTTACAGGGGGATGGGTTTGAAAAAATGCATGTGGTTGAGCCTATGCACTAAATTTCTAAAATATATACTCCCTTGTGTTTTCTTCAAACTCTTCTGTATCATGCAGGAGACTATAGCAGAGAGGAATGCCACGTCAGCAAAAAAACATATGGCCGAATTACGGGTGCTTTTACAGGAAGAGAAAGCTAATATCAAGGCCAATATGGCTCAAATGGAGGAAGGGAAGACACAAGCTGAGAATCAACTAGAGATTGGTGCAAGCATAGCACACATCAAGAGCTGTTTCAGAGACTTCAGTGTGCAGATTGAGCAAAGGAAAGCCAAGGTTTTTTCTATTATTCATAAGTTGGAGAGCATTGAAGAATTACTGACAAAGCTGCCTACATCAAACAGGGCCATGATTCAACCATGTTTTTCTAGTCTGTGTGCCGAGGCTAACATTGTCATAAGTAAATTAACAGATTGTATGAAGATCCATTGTGATGACAGTCGAAGCCGTTTAAGTATATGCTTTGATGAACTTGCTACTTCCTTGGAGCCGTCTTCTTAACAAGCCGGAAGCTCTTGATTTCAATTATAGTCCCAAATGATAATCATAATCAAAATGCCAAATGTTGGTATCATATCCGTCTGTTTTGATTCAATTAGCTTGTTTCTTTTGTTATTGCTTTGATGCAATACCCAACGACCTACTTATGCAATGTGGATTGTAAAAATGAAATTTGTGGCACTTACAAACTCAACTACTATACCGAGTGATGTGTTTTTGCTGCTACCATGCAGACTTGTTGATCAAGTGATTTGGGTTGTAATCTTGTAATATATCTACAGTTGATGTTTACCGCAGAAACAAGATTTGGAATGTGACTGGAAAAAACGTGCATTATCTTTGTATCTGCTAACACTTCTTAATACATCGATATTGTGACATTAATTCATCATAAGGTATTGATCATACACAGTTATACACTCAGGCTATTGATCATATTGTCACAACTCGTAATTTCATGTTCTGTTTCAAACGTCGAAATTCCAATTTTTATCTCGGAAAGTTACTATTCACTTTTACTATTCACAAAACACTATTCATGTCCGAAATTTTTATTTCATATTCTCGTAAGTTAAACTATTTTAACGGTAATCCGAGAGTTTGGCGCTCGTCGGATCATTTCTGCAAAAATCACGAAGCCGTGTCCGAGATTTACATTCAGGTTTAAACGTCCTTCCGGCATCCCGATATGTCCATAAAACAATATAAACGATAGAAATATGATTTTCTCTCATTCTACGACAATTCTAAAAGTTTTGAAATTTTACGTTTTTCAGTTCAGCGTTTTACGCAAATTACGCGTTTTTAACCCGCGTTTCCAGTTTTAACAACGTTTAAGCAACCCGATGGAACTTACCATTCATTTTATATTTTCTTATGGAGTATTTTGATAAGTTTAGTCATTCTTTCAAGTTTCATATTTTTACGATACCCAAATTTACGTTTCGCGATTTAAAACTTTACGGTTTGCGATTAACGGAACCAAAACCGACTCCGTGAACCAGATATCACCAAGCTTCCTACATACTCATCCATGCATGTGCAGCCCCCTCCCCATGTTACTTGAACTTCACCACTTATTTACCATAATGCCATTGAAATTAGATATTTTGTACAAAAACACCTAAAACTACACATTTAACTTATTTTACAAATCAAAACACAAGAAAATTTTGTTTTCTCTTCTTCCTCCCACAAACTCACGACCCAAATACCATCACCATGATCCATCCATGATTTTCCAAAGTACAAAGCATCAAAGTTGTTCATTTCATCATCCTAATCAAGAATCATAACACAAAAACACAAGTAATCCAAGGTTTCTCATCATCTCACCACCTATTATTTCAAAGTGAGTTATCAAATTTATTTTCATGTTTTCATCTAATTAACATATGTATCTCATGGTATTCATGCTTAATTTCATGCACAAACTAGTTATACCACTTTATTTTTGTATACTTTTTGAACATACAAACCCTAAATTGTGATTTAGGTGTTCCTTTGTTAAATTAACTTGATTACTAGTGATTAGGAACCCATGGCACCCTAAGAAGGTGTATGGTAAGATTAGACTAGCTTTGTGGCGTTTGCAAGAGATTTGGTGATGTTAGAAACTAGTTTAGAACCTTGGAAATGGTTTTGGAACATATAATTATACCTACTGTCCCAAAAATGAAAATACAGAAAACTCAGTAACTCAGGGGAAATTTTCAACCAAAGATTTAGAAAATACTTTCAAAAACGAATCCGTAGGCGAAAGAACGGATTAAAAAGAGTTTATAACGAAGAAGTTATGATTTTTGCAAGTTTATTGACGAAAACTATTTTCCGGAAAAATACATGCTGATGGACGTTTTTCGTCGGACAAAAAGAGGCTTTAGACGTAACCCGGAGGAGTCTAGCTTTCCAAAATATATTACTACATACTAAGACGTAACCGTGGATATAAAGAACAAGTAAAACGGGCTTATAACGACAAAGATATTCACGTTTGAATATCGGCAAAACTCATTTCATTTTGACAGCTTTTATTAATATTGACGCCAAAACTACGTAGTAACTCTAGATTTATAAAAATAATGCCAAGTACCCAATTTTATAACTAATGAAGTATTAGTTATTACAAGTATATTTTTATCACTACAAGGCGTTATTTCAAGGATTTCAACACTAACATGGAAACTTACGATATATATATAAGTATATATATTGCAACTAGCTTTATTTTTTCTAATAGCCATATTTTTCCTAAGTCTTGGAATGTATATTTTTGACAACAACAAGTATTTTTCAAGTTAAGAGTGGTATAGGGAACATGTGCATGGACATTTTCAACATCATTTCATGATCTAAAGTAGATCGTTCATCATTCACTTTAAGTTGCGGTTTGAGATCGAACCTCATTTCTGTGTATACACTTTTGTCATCGTAGCTGTTGCATCAGGTGAGTCATAGCCCCTACTCTTTTAATTGTTCTATCAACTCTTTGGGGGAGATACATGCTACTACTTGCTTACTTGTACAAATTCACATAACATTTATACTTGATAACATTATACTTGATTACATTATACATACGTGATTGTGCTATACTTAACTGTGTTATACTAAACTGTGATTGTGTATTCTTGAGCAACTGATACTTTGGGAAATGGCACCCAGTAATCATACATACATACATACTTCCAATGGCCCCAGATTAAGTTGCTGGACACAACCATTGAGACTTCCAATGGCCCCAGATTAAGTTGCTGGACACAACCATTGAGACACACATACAAACGTGAGGTCTTCGGAGATGAAGTGTAGACTCACTACTAATTGCTTAACTGTTGTTATGAACTTATACATGCTTTACTCATACTATATATTGTAGCAGTGGGTTGTAAACACACAGGTTACAAGGCTCTTATGGCGGGACTTGTAACTGAGTGGATTTACGATGCCTTTGCTGGGAAACCTACATACATATGCATTACATTCTTTTTCAACAAACTCTATGAACTCACCAACCTCGTGTTGACACTTTAGCATGTATTTTCAGGTTTTAACCAATGGCACGCTACAGGAGGTTTTGGCAGGGCATGGCATGGTCATAGAAGACTCTGATTATTCATTTGGGGACCGTTTTAAACTATTTTAAGGGCCTACTTCCGCATTACTTTTAACGATGCAAATTTAACAATTTGATTTAACTATTTTATTTTAAATGATTCAAGTGCAAACCATTTTTGTACTAGTGTTGTGATATCAATTGAGTTACACCCCAGCTACATGTATGCTTCCGCTGGACCCGATTTTGGGGGTGTGATAGATTGGTACCAGAGCTTTGGCTATAGCGAACTGAGTGTTTTTAAAACCTAGACTATAGCTACTTTCAAGAAAACTTAACCCTATGACCGTCACGTGCCTGCCTGCCAAGCTGAAGCCTCATTTGTGGTTAGTTGCTGACATAGGTGATGAGATTTGTGTCTCATTATCTGATATATTATATTCACTTATTCTAGTTGATTACTATAATTGTCTTTCATATAAGCATGTTCACGTATCATATATATCACAGCGTTATGTTTTTCTTTGCATAGTTTCATCATTTGACCTCGAGTTTGGTCACTTGCCTTAGTCTTTCAGAACACCTTAGTATTTGTGAAGGACATAGTATTAGTATAACTGAGCTGAGTATTTCAAAATTCATGGAACCTCGGTGGAATATAGACTGGTCATTTATATTCAACCCGGGATAGTAGGACATAGGCTGACCACCTATATCCGACTCAGAAATGAATTTTGCAACACTAAGAATAGTTATAATGATATTTTGTCTGGATTGTGTGTAAGCAATTCCAAAGTCGAGCCAATCTTTCAAAAGACCTTTTTCAAGGACGTTGAATCCAGACCTTGATTTTTAGCTTGGTTCTAGTGACTGTTCTTGTTTGATTGGGTTGCGAAAATCAAGCTAAAAGTTAAAGTCATCACTCAAACCGATTTAGCCTAACCTCATGACTGTTCTTGTTTGATTGGGTTCTGGGATTAAGTGAAAATCAGTTACCTAAAGGATTAACCTAAAGGAGGTCTTTTGAGGACTAAGCTCGGGATTGGGAAGGTTTGCCTCATCAAGTCTGACCACGAGAACGTACCTAGTTGGATAGGAAACCCACATACATAAGCTTTGACATATTTTTCTTACACACACACTTAACTGATTAACATCAACTGAACTTCGGGACGAAGTTCCATTTAGAGGGGAAGAATGTCACAACTCGTAATTTCATGTTCTGTTTCAAACGTCGAAATTCCAATTTTTATCTCGGAAAGTTACTATTCACTTTTACTATTCACAAAACACTATTCATGTCCGAAATTTTTATTTCATATTCTCGTAAGTTAAACTATTTTAACGGTAATCCGAGAGTTTGGCGCTCGTCGGATCATTTCTGCAAAAATCACGAAGCCGTGTCCGAGATTTACATTCAGGTTTAAACGTCCTTCCGGCATCCCGATATGTCCATAAAACAATATAAACGATAGAAATATGATTTTCTCTCATTCTACGACAATTCTAAAAGTTTTGAAATTTTACGTTTTTCAGTTCAGCGTTTTACGCAAATTACGCGTTTTTAACCCGCGTTTCCAGTTTTAACAGCGTTTAAGCAACCCGATGGAACTTACCATTCATTTTATATTTTCTTATGGAGTATTTTGATAAGTTTAGTCATTCTTTCAAGTTTCATATTTTTACGATACCCGAATTTACGTTTCGCGATTTAAAACTTTACGGTTTGCGATTAACGGAACCAAAACCGACTCCGTGAACCAGATATCACCAAGCTTCCTACATACTCATCCATTCATGTGCAGCCCCCTCCCCATGTTACTTGAACTTCACCACTTATTTACCATAATGCCATTGAAATTAGATATTTTGTACAAAAACACCTAAAACTACACATTTAACTTATTTTACAAATCAAAACACAAGAAAATTTTGTTTTCTCTTCTTCCTCCCACAAACTCACGACCCAAATACCATCACCATGATCCATCCATGATTTTCCAAAGTACAAAGCATCAAAGTTGTTCATTTCATCATCCTAATCAAGAATCATAACACAAAAACACAAGTAATCCAAGGTTTCTCATCATCTCACCACCTATTATTTCAAAGTGAGTTATCAAATTTATTTTCATGTTTTCATCTAATTAACATATGTATCTCATGGTATTCATGCTTAATTTCATGCACAAACTAGTTATACCACTTTATTTTTGTATACTTTTTGAACATACAAACCCTAAATTGTGATTTAGGTGTTCCTTTGTTAAATTAACTTGATTACTAGTGATTAGGAACCCATGGCACCCTAAGAAGGTGTATGGTAAGATTAGACTAGCTTTGTGGCGTTTGCAAGAGATTTGGTGATGTTAGAAACTAGTTTAGAACCTTGGAAATGGTTTTGGAACATATAATTATACCTACTGTCCCAAAAATGAAAATACAGAAAACTCAGTAACTCAGGGGAACTTTTCAACCAAAGATTTAGAAAATACTTTCAAAAACGAATCCGTAGGCGAAAGAACGGATTAAAAAGAGTTTATAACGAAGAAGTTATGATTTTTGCAAGTTTATTGACGAAAACTATTTTCCGGAAAAATACATGCTGATGGACGTTTTTCGTCGGACAAAAAGAGGCTTTAGACGTAACCCGGAGGAGTCTAGCTTTCCAAAATATATTACTACATACTAAGACGTAACCGTGGATATAAAGAACAAGTAAAACGGGCTTATAACGACAAAGATATTCACGTTTGAATATCGGCAAAACTCATTTCATTTTGACAGCTTTTATTAATATTGACGCCAAAACTACGTAGTAACTCTAGATTTATAAAAATAATGCCAAGTACCCAATTTTATAACTAATGAAGTATTAGTTATTACAAGTATATTTTTATCACTACAAGGCGTTATTTCAAGGATTTCAACACTAACATGGAAACTTACGATATATATATAAGTATATATATTGCAACTAGCTTTATTTTTTCTAATAGCCATATTTTTCCTAAGTCTTGGAATGTATATTTTTGACAACAACAAGTATTTTTCAAGTTAAGAGTGGTATAGGGAACATGTGCATGGACATTTTCAACATCATTTCATGATCTAAAGTAGATCGTTCATCATTCACTTTAGGTTGCGGTTTGAGATCGAACCTCATTTCTGTGTATACACTTTTGTCATCGTAGCTGTTGCATCAGGTGAGTCATAGCCCCTACTCTTTTAATTGTTCTATCAACTCTTTGGGGGAGATACATGCTACTACTTGCTTACTTGTACAAATTCACATAACATTTATACTTGATAACATTATACTTGATTACATTATACATGCGTGATTGTGCTATACTTAACTGTGTTATACTAAACTGTGATTGTGTATTCTTGAGCAACTGATACTTTGGGAAATGGCACCCAGTAATCATACATACATACATACTTCCAATGGCCCCAGATTAAGTTGCTGGACACAACCATTGAGACTTCCAATGGCCCCAGATTAAGTTGCTGGACACAACCATTGAGACACACATACAAACGTGAGGTCTTCGGAGATGAAGTGTAGACTCACTACTAATTGCTTAACTGTTGTTATGAACTTATACATGCTTTACTCATACTATATATTGTAGCAGTGGGTTGTAAACACACAGGTTACAAGGCTCTTATGGCGGGACTTGTAACTGAGTGGATTTACGATGCCTTTGCTGGGAAACCTACATACATATGCATTACATTCTTTTTCAACAAACTCTATGAACTCACCAACCTCGTGTTGACACTTTAGCATGTATTTTCAGGTTTTAACCAATGGCACGCTACAGGAGGTTTTGGCAGGGCATGGCATGGTCATAAAAGACTCTGATTATTCATTTGGGGACCGTTTTAAACTATTTTAAGGGCCTACTTCCGCATTACTTTTAACGATGTAAATTTAACAATTTGATTTAACTATTTTATTTTAAATGATTCAAGTGCAAACCATTTTTGTACTAGTGTTGTGATATCAATTGAGTTACACCCCAGCTACATGTATGCTTCCGCTGGACCCGATTTTGGGGGTGTGATACATATATAGATTTATACACTCACATTCATACCAGTTGTATATAACATATCATATCCCCATCCCTACTACATATAAAGTAAAAATCTATTACTTAAAAATTTGAAAACGAGAAAAGTGATACTAAGATACCCACAAGTCAAAATTTTAAAGGTTTAAGATCATTTAGGGACTAAACTTTGTTTACATACAAAAGGATCAATCTCCACCTTCCATTCATTTTGATCTAAAGGCTGAGATTAAACTTATGATTTACACTTCAAGGGTATTTTTGTACTATATAAATATTAATTTTTCCTCCCATCTTAATTAATGCGTCATTTTTTTCACACACATAAAGTGTGTGTTCATCTTCTCTCTCATCTAACTTCCTCCTTCATCCCGTTCATCAACAAACCCTAATTTTTGCTTCTTAATTCATCAATTGATTTCCTTATTCATCTCGTACAATCATCTAACCCTAATTTTGAGCTGAATTTTAAGCTCTCTTATTCAATAAGCTGAATTATAAGCTAACTGATTCTATTTTTTCATCTGATTTTCAGGTTTTATGGATTCGCTTCAAATTTCTGTTAATGATTCTTCTACTACTTCTGAAGAGATCGCTGTTAATGATTCTTCTACTACTGCTGAAGAGATCGGTGTTAATGATTCATCTACTACTTCTGAAGATATCGCTGTTAGTGATGATGTTTCAGCTAAGTATGTTGAGGAGATTGTTGCTTATGAACACGGTGATGAATCCGAAGCTATTAAGAGTAAGCTTTTTGATTATCTTAATTTTTACTATAATTCGTGTGTGAGTGTGAATAAGCTGTGTTATTAAGCTGTTATAAGCTCTGAATAAGCTATTTAGTTAGGTTTTGATTGATAGAAACAGTTTTTAAGCTCTGAATAAGTAGTTTTAAGCTTTGAATAAGCTATGTTAGTAGGTGAAAATAATAAGCAGTTTGGATATATCACATGTGATATATCACATATGATATATCACAGAATGATGTATCACATATGATACATGACATAATGATATATCACATGTGATACATCATATAATGATATATTACATTATGATATATCACATGTGATTTTCATTTTTAGTTAATCACTGTTTTTATATTTATGTTTATTTTTTTCAGATTTGAATTCTTTGAAAACTCCTGAATCGTTTCCTACTCACTCTAATTTTGATACTCCTGGTGGAACTGTTTATTATATTCCTAAAGTTCCTGTGGACGTTTTACTTGTTAAGGGCAAAGTTTATAAGCCGATTAATGAGTGCATTGCTGCCTATATAAAATATGCTGCTAAAGCAGAGTTTGTGGTTAGGAAATCATGCCAGAAAAGATTGAGGAACGGTATTGTGAAGCAAAAGTATTTAGTGTGTAAAGGGAAGGTTGTCCAAAGGGAATACATGTGGACACGTTAGACTTAGAGAATAGTGACAAGCAGATTAGAAGTTCGAACCTGCATATCACAGGCTGCAAAGCATGTGTTATTTTTGATTTGATTCCTAGTACTACTAAGTACAAGTTGAATGTTTTTGATAGTATTCATAATCATGAGCTTGAACGTGAAGAGTATAAGCATTTATCAAAGACTGAGAGGCAGTTGACGTAAGTTGAGCAATTGTTTATTGTTAAAGCTGCTAGTGTAAATATAAGCGCAACGAGAGCTCATCACATCTTAACCGGTTTGAAGGGTTCTTATTTTCTTGTTCATGGAACGACTGTTGATTTTAAGAACTTTTTTAGGGGTGTGAACTGCTATATAGGTGATAGTGATGCGCAGATGCTTATATTTAAGATGGAGAATAGGAAGAAGCATGTGCCGGATTTTTCGTTTGATTATTTGGTCGAAAATGCTGAGCTTGCGGCAATTTTTTGGGCTGATGAAATTTCTAAGTACAACTATCGGGAGTTTTGTGATGTTGTTTCGTTTGATGCTACATACAGAACAAACAGGTAAGCATTTTGTATGTTAAATATGAGATTTTGATGATATGATTTGCATTTTATTGTTTAAGCTGATATTTTTACTATTTTTTGTATTTTTTTCAGGTACAAAATGGTGTTTGTTCCCTTTACTGCCATAGATAATCATCGGAGGTGTGTTACAGTCGTTGCAGGTTTGCTGAAAAACGAAACTACAGCTTCGTATATATGGTTGTTGAAAGCATTCATAAAGGCATTTGGTAAGGCTCCGAATATTGTTGTTACTCATCAGGATGGGGCTAAAGAAATGCTATTGAAGCTGAATTTGCGGGTTCGAAACACAGACTTTGTATGTGGCATATTACACAAAAGCTTCCTGGAAAGGTATTTTTCTGACTTCTTGTATTTTCCTTTGTTATATCATATTTGATACTTTATTGTCTTTGCATTTCTTATTGATTTATCACATATGATAATGCATGTCTTTTATCAAATCATTTGTTAAATCACATGTGATATATTGTTTCCAGATATGTTCAAAAATATATGATCACACTGACTTTAAAAAGAAGTTCAATAAAATTGTATGGAATATGTATATCGGTCCGGAGAAGTTTGAGGATAGATGGGCAAAGTTATTGGATGAGTTTAGTTTGCATAATCATAAGTGGTTAACAAAGATGTTTCATATATGTTCGTGTTGGATTCCTGCTTATTTTGTTGATTCCCCTTTGTGTGGCTTGATGAGGACGACATCCAGGTCTAAGAGTGAGAACTGCGTTTTCTCTCATTTTACAAATCAAGGTTCTACTCTTATGAATTTTATGAATTGTTTTGAGACGACAATGGAAAAGCAGAGACATATACAAGAGAGGTTGGATCATAAGACTATTGATTCTGTTCCGAGGTTTATGACCTATCTTAAGATTGAACGTCATGCATCAAAGGTTTATACTCGTCCTCTGTTCGAGTTGGTTCAGGCTAAGATATTTGCAGGGACATGGTTTTGCCAAATTGATACCAAAAGTTTGGTTGAAGGATCTGAGGTGTCTATATTAAAGAGACGAAATTTGTTGATGCATTAATGGAGAAGAAGAAAGCTAAGTTGAAATAGAAAGCTAAGAAGAAACTTAAGGGTAAAGGTAAGGATAATGATAAAGATGAAGAAGAAGAGCCAATTAACCTGTTTTATAGAGTAGATGGGTTGTATAAGGTATGTCAGTTTATTAAGCATTCTTTGGGTTTTTTCTTTGTATTATCACATGTGATTTTTAACTATGTTATTACTTTTTGGCCATGAAGGTGTTGCGTAACCAAGAAGATGGATCTGTTGTATATTCCTGTCAGCTTTTTGTTCGAGTTGGAATATTATGCAGACATGTTTTCTGTGTCTTTAAGAACGCCAACATTGAAATGATTCCAAATCAATACATATTGAGGCGTTGGACAAAGAACCTTATACCTGCTGCTTTGAGGAACAAAAGGAATAGATATGGTGAGAAGAATGAGATTGTTGAGAATTATGCAAACGAGGCGAGTTCCATTGTTGATCATTGTGTCCATATTTTGAGTAAAGACGAGGCAAGGTTGTCTTCTTTTGTTGAGAAGTTGAGGTTGCTTAAGATTGATGTTGAGGCTGATTGCCCAAATCCTCTGTCTAAGAACAAGGCTGATAATTTGGAGGAACTTGTTGGAGTCCCGAAGCCGGCTGTAAAAACCGTTAACAATCCATCTCTTAGTAACCCCAAAGGCCGTAAAAAGATGTGCATTTAACCTTTTTTTGGTTATTTTTTTATGCAATGTATTATAATAAAATGCAGAGGCGTTTAGCGATTAACAGTAGCTATAACAAGTGATTATAAATTGGTTCAATAAATAACTTAAACAAGACATATTATCCAAAATAACATCCGGAGATGTTTCGCCATTTTCATTTCTTAATAAAACATGGCAACATAGTTCCTACAAAGTTAAACCATTATTCTACTTATAAATTTAAAGTTACTTGCGATATTGTAGCATACGACATACGAATTAAGACATTGTTTAAGCCATACTTGATGGCATACGACATTACATAATAGTGTCTACAGAAATTAGTTTGTAATCTGCATTAGTGGCCCCAAAAAGTTTATGTACCCCCTTCTTCTTCGTCAGTCCTACTTCTGATTCTTGCATTACTACCGCTAACATTTACCATCATATAGCACTTGCAACATGGTCTGCATCTTGTTCTGCCTTCCTCTTCTCTATCTCTTCTCTTATCGAGATCCACTTTTTTAACTTAAGAGCATTCGCAATGGTAAATGCGTTATAAATTTGTCACATCATTAATTAACAATTTTTGTGATTTACAAACTTGTTTCCACTGTAAATAACCTTATTACATTATTATAAAGCGTTTCAGAATAACAATAAAATTGAATTATGAACATGAACCTCTTTATTCTACATGAATATAAAACACAATACGATTGAAACAAAAAATAAAGATTTTTAAATGATTAAAATTGTTCTTGAACCTCCCATTATAAATGAATAATCCAAAGACTCAACCTTAGCTTATGAAATTATCAATCACAAGTCATATGATGTTTATTCAAAATAGCTTAAACCCAAAAAATAAGCTTAGACAAACGCCTCCTAAAATTTACTAAACAACCTTTGAATATATCGATGATACAAGGAAAAAGGTGGGAGCGCCTCCTAGAAAGACCGATATTTGGTCGGTAAAAATGTGGACCTTGACCTCTTCACGAAGGAAGATGAGAAGAGTATTTTACGTGATCTACGTGAAAGTGATGATCATGTTGATTTACTGTAGTAGTTGGATAGTTTTTTGTTCTAGTTTGTGTATGTAGTTAGTGTAATCGCTTTGTGGCATGTCACAAATGATTTAGTTGTTGTTCAAACGGTTGCTTGATGTTAATATGGTATTTCAACCACATTTCATTGAACTTAAATATTTTTTTGGTGTAATATATTTACAACCCTTTACCCAAAAAATAACCCTTCATCTGATTGTTTCAAAATCATGTTAGAAAACTTAACACAACACGCGCCTTAGATTAGAGAAATATTTTTTGTTTAAAACTTAAAACCTTAAATGAGTAAAACATAAAACCTTAATAAATGAGTAATGTTGTTATTAAAAAATGCAATCTATTAAAATTTTAAATAGATAATTACAATTCAAACTACCAACTTTATTCGGCCTCACTGAAAAGTAATCGGCATGTAAATAAATAAGGGTGCGTATGGTTCACGGGGGTGGGGTGAGATTTAAGACTTCATTCAAATAAAAAATGTTTGGTTCAAGCTTTGGTAATTGGAATTTTAGTAGGTATGAATGGAAACAATGATATTTTCAAAACCCATCAAATAGCTTGGATTGACTCAAAGTAGTGGAATCATATTGTTGGGTCACTGAATTCCCCAATCTTCCTCTAACAAGGATTTGAACATAAAATCACCTAAGTGTTTAATATCCGTAAACAAGTCACTGAGTGAACAGTAACTCAGTGAGTCATCTTCAAGATGCTTAAAACGAGCCTATGAAGAAAGGTTCACCATCCAGTGAGGCGGAACTCAGCGAGTGGCATCTAAGCCAAGAAGAAGGTGATGGGTTCAGTGAGGATGACAATAACTCACTGAACCCCCAAGACTCCTCAACAACGATTAAGGTACTGAAGACTGATGACTTGAACTGGTTCACTAAAGTGCTTTATCACTTTAAGGTCAAAGTTTCCCCAAATGGCTAAATCCAGTCTGTCATCAGAAAGCACCTTTTGGACTTAACCCAAAGAAGGTTCCCTTGCCAGAGAATAAAATCTATCAAGATTTTATTAAGAAAGTCTTATGTCCATTGTGTATTATAGTTGTTCATACTTGTGTATAAATAGGTAACATAATTGAGGAGTAAAAGTTGACAAGTTTGTGCATTTAATGCTAAGCATTCACAAACCACTTTTACTCCTCCAAAGAACAACACTGTCCCTGAGATAGCTCAGTGTGACCTATTGTTGTCACTCAAACTTTGTTTGAGTTTAGTGAGGAGTTCATACCATACTTGTCATTTCAATCCCAAGTGTTATTCCGCAAACACTTGGGTATAATTCTTTGATTAACTTCTAATAAGAATTAAACGTTGAAAATTACTCTCTTTTCTTTACATTTATATTTTTTGTTAATCTTATTTACATCTGTGTTAAAAGTCATATATCTTGGTTAGATTAACTCTTTAGTTACTGTTAACCAAGTAAAAGGGACCAACAAGTGGTATCAGAGCCTCTGATTTATAAAACTTCTCTAAATCTGTTTTCAAAACAAAAGAGTGCTCAAAAGTTTTTAAAATCAAGATCCCACCATGGGTAACTCAAATGTTCCCCAACTTGTCGTCAAAAAGGGTGGAAGTTATTCAGCAACTGCCCCTCGACTTGAAGTTAGAAAATTTAAGAAGTGGAAGAAGCGCATGCTCTGCTACTTGACTGGGATGGAACCATATTACATTAAGTTAATTAATGATGGTCCATATGTCCCAACAACTGTTCAAGGTTTAGTCAAACCTGAAGCTCAGTGGACCCCAGATGAAAGGAGGGTGGTCAATCAGGACCAGCGCCTGAAAAGCATCATTATATCATGTCTTCCTGACGATATAATGGAATTAGTGATTAACTGTCCTACTGCCAAGCAGACCTGGACTGACCTGGTTCATAGCTATGAAGGGCCCTCAGATACCAAGGTGAATAGAATCATGGACCTGAAGCTTGAATACAATACCTTCAGGGCCAAAGATTCTGAAAGTCTCTCAGAGACTTATACTCGGTATAAGACCCTCCTGAATGAGCTGACCAATAATGGTGTAATTCTGTCAAAGCATGAAATCAATGTTGGCTTTGTCAACAGTCTCCCTGAGAAGTGGTTAAACTTCTCTCAGGGGTTGAGGAATGCTAACCATATCCAGAACCTTGAGCTCCCTGCAATTTATGGGAAGTTTGTCTATGAAGACAACTTAATCACCAGGAGATACCCTGGTAAAGCTCAAGAGACCAAAAAGGCCTTGACAATTTCACCCATATCAACTGCTTTCTACTCCAATGGTGTTAAACAGGATTTCCAAGATGAGTCTGATGATGAGGTTGATCAAAGAACCAGTGAGGAGTACCTGAATGATTTGCAAATTGAATTTCATGAAAGGCACTCCTTGCAAACTCAAGAAGGTTCTTTAAAAGAAACAAAAAATTTTCTAACTCAAAAGCAAATGACAACTCTGAGTGTTTTAAATGTGGTAAAAAGGTCATTTTGCAAAAGATTGTTTCTCAAAAACAACCTCTGAACCATCTTACAAATTTTCAGGAAACAACTCTTTTTTAGGAACAAGCAAGTTTCAACCTAAAATGCTTCAATCTAGTCAGTATTTTCAAAATAAAATTGAAAAAGCTCCTCAAATAGATTTTGAAGCCAAATACAGGAAGGCTAAGGCCAAACTTGCTCTTCTTGAGTCACCCTCCACAGTCAGTCAGTTACCTCAGGCTCCAAAACCTTCTCAGGCAAAGAACAAGGGACTTGTAGCTAAAACATTTGACTGGGATGAGGTTGAAGTGTCCTCTGCTGATGATGAAGAAGTTCACATCAGTGCCCTGATGGCTCTCTCAGAGGATAACAAGCTTGCTGTTGGAAAAGGTCATGCCAGGAATGGTGAATGGGTGAACATCACAATGAGAAAGAAACACATCAGGGATCCTACTTGGCACCTCGACAGTGGATGTTCAAGGAGTATGACTGGTGTGAAGAGTTACCTGCACAAATATGTGGAAGAACCAGGACCCAAAGTAGTATTTGGTGATAATTCATCAGCTTCCACTGAAGGTTATGGTTTAGTAAACTGCAATGGTATAGTTTTTACAAGAATAGCTTATGTCAATGATCTCAAGTACAATCTGATAAGTGTGAGTCAACTATGTGATTGATGAGGCGAAAAAAGAACCGTTTTTAGGGGGTCATTTAAGCCCGGATTTGAATTTATTTGATCAAATATTGCCCTAAATCGTTCCTTTTGTCATTTTAGGTACTTTTGGAGTGAATTCTGGAAAAGGAAGCATTTTGGACGTTTTTGGAGCATAAAAGTGAAGAAAACGGCAAAGTCTTAATTTTCCTTGCTGGGAACAGTACCTGACGGCGTCAAGAGTCTTCATGTGACGGCGTCAAGAGTAAAACAAGAGGTGGAAGTGGTGACGGTCCAGAGAAAACGTGACGGCGTCACGTATGGCCGTCATGGTTCAAGATATGGTGACGGCCCAGAGTAATATTACACATGACGGCGTCAAATCTGGATCTAGGCAATCCAATCTCATTATGGGCGGCGAGTTGACGGTGTCAGAAATTCCTTCTTGACGCCGTCACCCTGTAAAATCTATATATAGTTTTGCAATTTTCATTCATTAGAGAGGAACAAGTAGGGTGTAACTTTGGAGAAACCCTAGCACGAATTTTACTGCTTTTTCAAGAGTTTTTACCCTTTGAAACCCTTCATGTCAATTTGAGATAAGTACTCTTTCAATTCAATCAATATGTCTATGTGTTGCTTGAATATATCTTACGCTTGTCTTGAATTTAACATGCTAGGCTAGATCTCTTGTGTGTTTGCTTAGATGTAGTGAAACCTAGATGTTAATTATGGGTTGATTGTTTGTTTATAGTTGCTACGGATGAATGATTTCGATGTTAGGCTTAAGAAAACTGGCAGACTTCCAATGGTGACATGCTTGAACGTCTTAAGAAACATGAACCAATGCGTACTAGGTTATTATGGTTGTATTTAATGCATGAGCGAATTCTAATGATCCCATGTTAGGAGCTTCTTAGCCGGCTCGACATAGGAGCGAAGTAGGAGCTTATAGAGTTGGGGAAGTACGTACGCCACCCCACGAATGGTATTAAGGAATATAACCCGTCATCCATGCAATTGTAACAAACTATCAACCTGTAAAAGATATCTAGGGAGTAATGAAACCTAAGTAAACACAATTCTCCCTATTATTGTTCACACCACTAGCTTAATTAGATTTATTTTCATTTCTGTTATTTTATTTTGATTGCATCTTAGTTATTTGGTTAGTTGATTAGCAACTAATTCCGCCCACTCTTCCAAAAACCAGATATTTTAATTGCTTTCATAAAATATAAAAAGAATCATCCCTCACCTCTAGACCTAGTTCTTAGGCTTTCTAATCCTAGCGACACTATTCCTAAGTTGAACGATCAATCCCCCAGTACTTGTCACTGTACTATACTACAACGATCAGGTACACTGCCTGGTGGGGGTTGTAAGCTTCTCGAGATCCCTCGAGAGGTAAAGCCTGGTGCGATTCCCACGTATCAAGTTTGGCGCCGCAGCCCGGGGAATAGTTATTGTCTAGGTTAGGATTTCTTTTTATTAGGTCTACTTGCTAGATTCCTTTCTAGTAAGATTTTATTTTTATTTTTAGGTTCTCTCTAGTCTATCTTATTTCTTCGTGTCTTTGTTCGTAATCTTTACCATCCGACATCATGGAAGGTGGTAACATCTTTGAACCCATCAACCCACCACAACAAAACCACCCACAAAACCCACCACTAGCAAACCAACCTCTTAGGCCTCGAACCCTAGGACAGTATTCCTGTCCTAGCCACCAAGGCTATCGAAACACTATTGAGCTCACCCAATGAGCCAATGTGTCCCCCTTGCGATCCGACACCATCTTGTTGGTGCAAATCGGATGTGCATTCCATGGACTTCGTTCCGAAGATCCTAATCAACATCTCAAGGATTTCCTTAAAATCGTAGATTCTATAGACCTTGATGTTACAACTAGAGAGTCGACCCGATTACGCCTATTCCAATTCTTTCTACGTGATCAAGCTAGTCAATGGCTTGAACGTTTACCCGCGGGATCCATCACCTCATGGGATGATCTCACCACTCGTTTCCTTGCTCAATTTTTCCCGCCGGGGAAAACTGCGATGCTTAGAAATGATATCTTGATGTTCCAACAACATCAAGGTGAAACTTTCTATGAAGCATGGGCTCGTTTCAAGGACTTACTCCAAAAAGTCCCTCATCATGGTATAAATCTTTGGTTATTAGTTCAAATCTTCTATGACCATGTCGACTATCACACCAAACGTACCATTGATCGAGCCGCCGGAGGTAGATTACGTGATAGGAACGCCGAGGAATCTTGGGAAATTATTGATGAACTTGCCGCCGATAATCAAGAATTATGGGAATTTAATCACACTATAGAAGCGGCCATCAACGCAATCTCGACACCTGGAGAGACTTATCAAATCTCCGATGAACTCCTTTGCAAGCTTGAGGCAAAAGTTGACTATTTCGAGGAAAGACAAAAGAGACCTTTAAGTCCTAGATGAGCAGCTGTCAATTCTGTCTCGAAAATGACTCCAACACCATTATCTGAGTCACCCTCTAGAGAGAATGTTGAAACCTTTCAAAATTATGCCCCACCTTATTCTCCTCCTGAAAAACTTAGCCCAGAATTCGAAGCTCGAATGAGAGAATATATGGCAACCCATTCTGAGCGGCTTGCTAGATTCGAGGAAGCAGTTTATAAACAAAAGGAGGAGATGCAAGAGAAAATGAAGGAGATAATGAGCCTAGTGGAGGAGTACGCAAACCAGAAAACCCCAGAAATGATGTTACTAAGGAAAGAAAGCGCTACCCCCACTACCCGATTTGTTAATTCCATCACAATTGTCCACAAGGATAATGAGGAAAAAGAAACCCCTAGTGAACAAACCATTGAAGAACCGCCAAAATCCCAATCATTAGGTTACTACCTAAAACATGATATAAATGAGAACACTTTAACAGATTGGATAAAGGGTGACAGGCGTAACCAATTCTCCCAACAGGTTTCAAAAAAAGAGAAAGAGGGGGAAGATGAGTATGATACATTACCTAGGGGACCGGTATTTCAAAAACTACTTTTACAAAAAGTAGCTACTAAGCAGATGGCTTGTGGGAACTTTGAGATACCAGCCAGCATTGGGAATCTGCAATGTCTGAATGCTTTCGCCGACCAATGATCGGAAGTAAATCTCATGCCCCTAACTGTCTACACCCAACTAACATCAGAAATGCCAACCACCACCCGCGTTAGGCTATCCTTCGCTGGACACTCTTATGTGTACCCTTTAGGAATTGCAGAGGATATGCTGGTCAATGTTGCAGGATTCATGTATCCTGTTGATTTCATGATCATCGATGATAAAGGAGGTGGATGCATGACAATAATCCTCGGAGCGCCATTCCTTACCACCGCACGAGCTATTATTAGGTATGAAAAAAGGGAAATTGAGCTTAAATCAGGAAAAAGAAAGATTAGCTTTCCCATGACCCCGCGACATGTACAAGATAGCTTGATGAAGAGAAAGCTCAAAAACAACATTGACACATCGCCTATTCGTGTTCAGGAAAAGATTCTTGCATGGGAAGCAAGGATCAAAAGTTACAAAGAAACTGAACATGAAGGAAACAAAGGCTGCAACAAAGTTCATGTCAAGTTTGAATGTAGTCAACCAACGGGGAATCATGTACCATTCGCGAAAGGAGACCTGGTACTCTTAAGACACTCGGAGATAACAGTACCTCCCGATAAAATAAGTCCCTGGTGGTATGGGCCATTCACAATTGAAGGCATAGGCCAAGATGGGATAGCTAACTTGAGCAGTAAAGGAGGAGGGGAGGTGACTGCGAGTATCGATCGATTGAAACACCACCGCCACGATAGTGAGGATCAGAATTATATGGGATACATCATCTCGAGAGATGAGGTCACGTAAAAGCTCACAACCTTGAGTCTAGCTACAAGACTTGTAAAATAAAGAAAAACGCTTCTTGGGAGGCAACCCATGTTTTGTGTGATTTTTATTTGTTTGATTGTTATTTGCTTCCGTATGCATGCTTTATTTTTATTGTTGGTAGATCATGTTTCAAAATAAAATTGTGAAAATACTTTATTTTTGTCGTTTGACTTCGTCTTAACTTCATACAAAGGTATTTCGCAAAAGATAAGTGTAAGGGGAAACCCCAAATATATTTTTAAGAAACGAAAGTCATCATGATTCTCCACAATATTAAATGGACATGTGTATTAGTATTTGTTAAAGTCAAATGCTTGTATCGAGTCATAATGATATTTTGCAGGATTTTCCAGGAAGTAGGACATATGTTTTTCCAGAAATTTGCCTGAAACTTAACGTAAAGATTTCTGCATGTCACTTCTGACGACGTCAGGAGTTAACTCCTGACGGCGTCATGTGTAAAATTCTGGAAATTTTGCTAGTTTTGTTTTTCTAACAGAGTCTTGAAGTTTTTGTTAATTCTTTAGTTTTATAAACTCCAGGAAATCTGCAAACATTCATTCCACAAGCATTATATCTTAATTTGTTTTCTAGGACTTGTTAGTATATATAGATTGCCACCAATTTTACGCGAGGTTGCCTTGTTTGTTTTCTCAGGTTTAACATGTTATGTATGACAAGAAGATGATTTCTTTTTCTGGAAGGGAAGCTTTGATTGCTCATTTTCTTGGAGGAAGATCTAACCTTGTTACCACACTATCCAAACCGAACAAATCAGGGGAGTATTTGATTTCATTCTTTTACCTATTTTACTTCTGCATTCTTTAATTGAACATTGGGGACAATGTTCATCCTAAGTGTAGGGGGAGGGTAAATGATGATACCTTATAGGATACACTTGCACTTGAGTTTGTTTGTTTGATGGTAGGTGTGTAATAAAACTAAGAGAAATACTTGTTAGTGTAATTTTAGCACCAAATTTAAAAAATTTTACAACATTTAGGAGTGAAACTTTAGCCTTAGCAAGCGTCTCATGGATAGGAGTCGTATGACTAGCACAAAACCGTACCATTCAGAAAAATTTTCCACCCAAATATGTGAGGTTCACCTTTTGATTTTATAGGAAAAGCATTTACTATTAGTGCTAATTATGAGTGTACCGGTAGCATTTAGATTCTAGAACTTGCGTTAGTGATGCATCCCGAGACCGCTAGTGAGACTACATTCGTGTAGTAGGATTTACTACATGATAAGAGGCATTAGGATCACCCTTGTGTTAAACCCGTATCATAATTACTTGACCATTTAAGTCATATTACTTGGCTAGTAAAGTCAATTAATTTTTCCCACACCTTAGCGTTGTACTCATTTTTAGTACACGAAACCCCTAGTACATTCCTCCGAGCCTATCTTTTCGTTTCTAACTTTAAGCATCTTACTTAAAGGAAGAATTTGTTACAACCCACTTAAATGTACACCCAAATCGCCTTAGCCTTCCGTGTATGCACTCATCTTTAGTGCATTATTGTTATTTGTTTAAACCCTTAGTTAATTATCTAATTGATTACATAGTTACTAAGTCGAGTCATATCTTGTACATATTGTTTTGGAACGATTGGGACTCATGGGTAAAGTACTTGTGTTATGAAGTAATGGGGAAGAACATCTTATATTACCCCCATATGTGCGTTAATCTTAAAAAGTACTCCAAGTGTTTTGATTATCTTGATTCGAGTCATTAGATTAGTTTATTGTAAAGTATGTAAAAATTCAAGTGTAAGGGGAATGTACATTCCCTATGATGTATTATTTTGGATGGTAGGGTAAGAGTGTATGCAAAAAAAAAAAAAAAAAAAAAAAAAAAAAAAAAAAAAAAAAAATCGAAAATCGAAAAAATTAAGAAAAAGAAAAAAAATAGAAAAAAAAAGAAGAGAAAAAACATACGGACTACCATCCCGTTTCATTCTATGTTTATTTTATGTTTTTGTTATTTTTCATTTATTAGCTTAAGTCGAGTCTAGTCTTGGCTTAGCAACGCCATATTGTACATGTAATTAACCAAGATGATTAACTCGTCACCAGTAAAGATTGCCTATATCCAACAAAACCGTGTATTCCATATCACTACACCTAACGTTATAACCTTTTAAAAGACCTCTTTGATAGTTTATCCTAGGTGCTTACGCCAAGTGGTGGAGGTTTGATCATTTCCCAAGCCTATGGTAATCTATTTTGCTATGACAGGTAGTGAGAGATGTTTTCCATTTCCATATTGTGATAATTACTTTATTACACCCGAGAGATGTGAGTATCTAAACACTATTTGATAGGTGCTAGTATATGACCTCCGTGCTTGTCTTTGGTCTTTAGTGGAACAATTATTTGTTGTAATTACTTTTATATTAGTGTTAAATGACACCTAACTTGTATTTTGATTAGAATAAAAGCGCATTTGCTTGACGACAAGCAAATCTCAAGTGTAAGGGTATATGATGAGGCGAAAAATGAACCATTTTTAGGTGGTCATTTAAGCCCGAATTTGAATTTATTTGATCAAATATTGCCCTAAATCATTCCTTTTGTCATTTTAGGTACTTTTGGAGTGAATTCTGGAAAAGGAAGCATTTTGGACGTTTTTGGAGCATAAAAGTAAAGAAAACAGCAAAGTCTTAATTTTCCTTGCTGGGAACAGTACCTGACGGCGTCAAGAGTCTTCATGTGACGGCGTCAAGAGTAAAACAAGAGGTGGAAGTGGTGACGGTCAAGAGAAAACGTAACAGCATCACGTATGGCCGTCATGGTTCAAGATATGGTGATGGCCCAGAGTAATATTACACATGACAGCGTCAAATCTGGATCAAGGCAATCCGATCTCATTATGGGCGGCGAGTTGACGGCGTCAGAAATTCCTTCTTGACGCTGTCACCCTGTAAAATCTATATATAGTTTTGAAATTTTCATTCATCAGAGAGGAACAAGTAGGGTGTAACTTTGGAGAAACCCTAGCACGAATTTTACTGCTTTTTCAAGGGTTTTTACCCTTTGAAACCCTTCATGTCAATTTGAGATAAGTACTCTTTCAATTCAATCAATATGTCTATGTGTTGCTTGAATATATCTTACGCTTGTCTTGAATTTAACATGCTAGGCTAGATCTCTTGTGTGTTTGCTTAGATGTAGTGAAACCTAGATGTTAATTATGGGTTGATTGTTTGTTTATAGTTGTTACGGATGAATGATTTCGATGTTAGGCTTAAGAAAACTGGCAGACTTCCAATGGTGACATGCTTGAACGTCTTAAGAAACATGAACCAATGCTTACTAGGTTATTATGGTTGTATTTAATGCATGAGCGAATTCTAATGATCCCATGTTAGGAGCTTCTTAGCCGGCTCGACATAGGAGTGAAGTAGGAGCTTATAGAGTTGGGGAAGTACGTACGCCACCCCACGAATGGTATTAAGGAATATAACCCGTCATCCATGCAATTGTAACAAACTATCAACCTGTAAAAGATATCTAGGGAGTAATGAAACCTAAGTAAACACAATTCTCCTTATTATTGTTCACACCACTAGTTTAATTAGATTCATTTTCATTTCTGTTATTTTATTTTGATTGCATCTTACTTATTGGGTTAGTTGATTAGCAACTAATTCCGCCCACTCTTCCAAAAACCCGAGATTTTAATTGCTTTCATAAAATATAAAAAAATACAAAAAGAATCATCCCTCACCTCTAGACCTGGTTCTTAGGCTTTCTAATCCTAGCGACACTATTCCTGAGTTGAACGATCAATCCCCCGGTACTTGTCACTATACTATACTACGACGATCAGGTACACTGCCTGGTGGGAGTTTTAAGCTTCTCGAGTTCCCTTGAGAGGTAAAGCCTGCTGCGATTCCCACGTATCAGTGATGCAAAATACATAGTTCAGTTTGATGACAAGAGAGGGACCATCTTTAATGCCAACAAGGAAGTAGTGTTGATTGCCCCCAGGAGGGATGACGTTTATGTCCTAGACATGTCATCCCTTACTCAAAATGGGACTTGTCTATTCTCAAAGGCAGGTGAGACAATCAACTGGCTCTAGCATAAGAGACCCTCTCATCTCAATTTCAAGAGCATCAACAACCTGGCCAAACAGAACAAAGTTCTAGGTCTTCCATCCCTGGTGTACACCAAAGACAAGTCTTGTTCTGCTTGTGAAAAAGGAAAACACCACAGGGCATCTTTCAAAACCAAACAATCATTCTCTATCAAAAGCTGCCTGCATCTTCTCCATATAGACTTGTTTGGACCTGTCAGTTCCATGTCCATTCATCATGAGAAGTATACTCTAGTCATTGTGGATGAATACTCAAGATACACTTGGGTTTACTTCCTGACCAAAAAGAGTCAGGCAGCTGACACAATCATGTCATTTGTCAGGAACATTGAAAATCAAAATGATGTCAAAGTTAAACAAATTAGAACTGACAATGGCACAGAATTCAAAAACCATGATCTTGAGTGTTTTAGTGATGAGAAAGGGATTTCTCAGAATTTCACTTCTCCATATACTCCTGAATAAAATGGAGTAGCTAAAAGAAGAAATAGAACACTCATTGAGGCAGCAAGGACAATGTTAGATGGCTCAGCCCTCTCAAAACACTTTTGGACTGAGGCAGTCAAAACAGCCTGCTACACTCAAAATAGGTCCATCATTGTTAAAAGGAACAATAAGACTCCTTATGAGATATTCAAAAGAAGGATCCCTGACATCAGCTACTTTCATGTATTTGGGTGTCCTGTGTTTATTCATAATCACAAGGATCACTTGGGTAAATTTGATGCCAAAGCTGATGATGGATACTTCCTGGGATATTTTCTGGTTTCCAAAGCCTTCAGGGTGTTTAACACAAGGAGACAACAAACTGAGGAAACTTATCACATAACTGTTGAAGAGAGCACTGAATCCATCAGGTTCTCCAGTTCCTCAGTTGAAGAAATTGGTATTGATGATTCTTCAAGGTATCCTCCTGACGAGTATCTCCCTGAGAATCACCCTTCAACTCAATACCAAGCTGATGCTGATGTCTCTTACTACATCATCCCTCACAATCTACCCTAACCAACCATCAGTGAGTTCATTGAAACTTAACAAGTCTCAAATGAGAAAGCAACCACTGAACCAATTGTTCAGGAATCCTCAGAACAAACTGTTCCCAATAATGTCACTAAAGTACATAATCTTGAGTTACCTCAGGTTCCTGTAACTGAACCCACTCCTCAAGTAAATCAGGATTCTACAAGCTCTAACTACTATCCTAGACCTCAGGAGAGTTGGACCAGATCCAAAGTTATTGAGCTTGTGAACATTATTGGTGAGCCCACTAAAGGCATGCTTACCAGAAGCATGGCTGCTAAACTGATGAGGCGAAAAATGATCCGTTTTTAGGGGGTCATTTAAGCCCGAATCCGACTTTATTTGATCAAATATTGCCCTAAATCGTTCCTTTTGTGATTTTAGGTGTTTGGAGAGTGAATTCTGGAAAAGAAGCCATTTTGGACGTTTTTGGAGCATAAAAGTGAAGAAAACGGCAAAGTATCAATTTTCCATGCTGAAGACACTAGGTGACGGCGTCAAGAGTTACACCCTGACGGCGTCAGACATCAAGAATAAAACACCGTAGTTGATGACGGCGTCAAAAGCCATCCTGACGGCGTCAAAGTCCCAAGAATAAAATACCGTAGGTGGTGACGGCGTCACATAGGCCGTCATAAGTAGATCAAGGCCGTCCGAGGAAGTATTTGGCGGCGAGGTGACGGTGTCACATGCTTGTCTTGACGCCGTCAGCCCAGTTTTCCTATATATAGTTTTCTAGTTTTTACATTAAGAGAGAGAAGTTTTGGTGAAACCCTAAAGACGAATTTGGTGCCTCTTTTACAGGTTTTTCAAGGGTTCCAAACCCTTGATACCTTGCATTGTAATTGAGATAAGTGTTCTTCTAATTCAATCAATATGTCTATGTGTTGGTTGTTTATATCTTGTTCTTGTCTCAATTCAATTATGCTAGGCTAGATCTCTCTTGTGTTTGCTTAGATCTAATGAAACCTAGATGTTGATTATGTGTTGATTACTTGTTTATTCTTGTTCTTGGATGAATGATTTATATGTTAGGCTTAAGAAAACTGGCAGATCTCCAAATGGTAACATGCTTGAACGTCTTAAGAAACATGAACCGAGGCGTACTAGGTCTTTATTGGTTGTATTTAATGCATGAGCCACTGTTTACAATCCCTATAGTTGTGCTGGGTCATGGTGTAGGAGGAGATAAGAGCTCATAGAGTTGGGGAGTTATGTATGCCACCCCACGAATGGTATTAAGGAATACAATCCGTCATCCATACAAGTATAACAAGTAATTAACGTGTAAAAGATATCTAGGGAGTAATGAAGTCTAAGTAAACATAATTTCTCCAATTACTGCTCACAACCTTAGTATAATTAGTTTGTTTTCATTTTTATTATTTTATTTTGATTATATATTAGTTTTGGGTTAGTTGAATAGCAACTAATTCCGCCCACTCCTTCAAAAACCGAGATTTTACTTGCTTTCATAAAAATATAAAAATACAAAAATAATCATCCCTCACCTTTAGAACTATTAATTAGGTTTTCTAATCCTAGCGACACTATTCCTAAGCTGAACGATCAACCCCCCCGGTAATTGTCACTATACTATACTACAACGATCAGGTACACTGCCTAGTGGGGGTTGTAAGCTTCTCGAAATCCCTCGAGAGGTAAAGCAAGGTGCGATTCCCACGCATCAAGTTTTTGGCGCCGCTGCCGGGGAATAGTTATTGTCTAGGTTAGGATTTCTTTTTATTAGGTCTACTTGCTAGATTCCTTTCTAGTAAGATTTTATTTTTATTTTTAGGTCTTCTTTAGTCTATCTTATTTCTTCGTGCCTTTGTTCGTAACTCTTCACCATCCGCCATCATGGCAACCAACGAATTCTCCAACCTTAGGATCACTAGGAGTCGTAGTACCACTAGAGACCTTGTCTTGCCTTATGCAGAACCCGAAAGAGAAATGTGTAGGTTAAGACGAACTCACTCAACTCCTGAACCATCCAGCATTGCTATCGACTTTGATGCACCTCTTTCTGAGGAAAATTCAGAGAATCACATCACAACCCCTAGCTCCCACAACGAGATGAGTACCCCTATAATACCTCCTCCTAAGCGTCTCAAGGACTACTCTTCCCCAACTCCTCGTGGCTTTTCAAATGCCATTGTTTACCCAAACGAACACACCAACGAGGTCTTGCATGCAAACGATATTTGGCTTGTCAAAAGTGTGTGTAAGTTCCACGGGCTTGATGAGGAAAATCCAATCCAACACATCAAGGATTTCCTGAAAATAGTGGACACCATCCATACGGATGGGGCTACTAGAAACACATCCCGATTGCGATTCTTTCCTTTCACCTTATACGAAAAAGCCCAAGAATGGTATGACAAACTCCCTTCTGAATCTATCTTCACATGGGAGCAACTCATATCCAAGTTCTATGAGAAGTTCTTCCCACCTGGAAAAACCTCAGCATTTAGAGATAGGATCCTCCGTTTCCGGAAGGAGAAGGACGAGCCCTTCTATAAATCATGGACTAGATTCAAAGATTCAATAAGACAAGTTCCCCATCGTGGCATTGAACTTTGGCTCTTGGTCCAAATCTTTTACGAAAATATCTCCTCTAATGACCGGAACGAAATTAACCAATCTAGGAAAGGAAGATTGGCCAATCTTAGTGCCGAAGAAGGATGGGATAGGATTGAAGAATATGCTCAAGACCAGGATGACACTTGGGATGAACCTGAGTCGACTGTCAGCATCTCTGAGATCACCTCGGATCGGTTGAGCAAAATTCACAAAAGAGTGGAATACATAGCTGGATCGCAGTCACCTAAACAGCTGTCGAATCCCTACCTGATCCGCGATTACTGTGGAGGCCCGCATGAGGTAGAAGAATGCGGAGGAGCAGCCACAACTGAACATGCATGCTTGTCAGGAGGGGACATTTATGCTGATCCCTCCCTCTTACCTTTTTACCAAAATGACGATTACACCCTTTGGGGAAATCTGGTGAAGAGAAGAAAAGGGGAGGAAGGCCCTGAATTCAAAATCAGGAGCAATTTCGAAGATGACCTTGGTCACTTCACTCAAGAAAAAGACTTGCAAATGAAAGGGCTTAACGAGCTTTTCGACGAGCAGCAGGAGGGTATTGGAGAATTTTTCAACAAGCTTAACTCGGCCCTAGATAATCTCCAAACGCCATTAGTGAGAAAAAAAGACCCCATGCTCGCGATAACCACACGAGCTGGAACGACAACCAAAGACCCTCCTTACCCAGACTCGTCCCCCATCGCCCTCGATCCAGACAAACCAAGGGAGGAGGAGGAGGATGTCGGCATTATCACCCCATACCAACCACCCGTGACGACCCCTTCCCCATCAGCCCTTCCTAACCCACCTGTGAGAATTCCATACCCATCCCGATTAAGGAACCAGAAAACTGAGAATGATAACAAGAGGTTCTTGTCATACCTAAAAGACTCAGTTGTCACCATACCTCTCCTTGATGCTTGCTATCACATGCCAAAGTATAGCACATACTTCAAAAAGCTGCTCGCTAACAGGAAGAAGCTCGAGGGTCTTGTAACCCTGGGGGAAGAATGCTCAGTGGTAACCCATCGAGGGCTACCAAAGAAGGTAGACGATCCGGGCAGCTTCACCTTGCCTTGCTCCATAGGACCTCTATCAATCAAGAATGCTCTCGCCGATTTGGGAGCGAGTATCAATCTCATGCCTCACTCTATGTTCCGTAAACTAGGATATTCTGGATTGAAGTCTACCCGTATGAACATCCAACTAGCCGATAGATCAGTCAAGTACCCCATAGGGATATGCGAGAATGTGCTAGTCAAAGTTGGGAAATTCAAATTCCCGGTCGACTTCGTAATCCTGGATATGGAGGAAGATGACTTGGTACCTATCATCTTAGGTAGACCATTTCTTGCTACCGCTCGTGCAGTCATCGATGTCTACGATGGCAAATTAACCTTACGAGTGGGAGACGATAGCACAACCTTCGATATTAAGGATTCTATGGACCTCTCCCTCGAAGCAGCCAACCGGCTCTACTTTATCGGGGAAGTAGATGAACTCACAGATGTCATTGATAGTTGCATCGATGAACAAATCGATGAAGGCTGGCTACGGGACGAAAGTTTTCTGCCTTTGCTAGAGGTGGAAAAGACGGAGGATGTTAATGCAGTCTCCTTCTACCCCAGACAAGAGGCAACGGAGCATCTCGAGCTCCGAAAGCCCGAAAACAAGCTCAAACCTTCTATTATCGAGCCCCCTGACGTAGATCTTAAAGAGCTCCCTAATCATTTGGAATATGCCTTTCTTCAGGGGGAGGACCAACTCCCGGTAATCATAAACTCTTCCTTGGAAAAAGAACAAAAAGTTAAACTCTTAGAGGTCCTAAAAAAATACAAGGGGGTACTCGCATGGAGTGTGGCCGATATTAAGGGGATTGACTCAACTTTTTGCACCCATAAAATTCTTATGGAGGAAGATTATAAACCTACTGTGCAACCCCAGAGGCGAGTGAACCCTAACATTAAGGAAGTAGTAAAGAAAGAAGTTATCAAGCTTTTGGATGCAGGACTGATTTACCCGATCTCGGATAGCCCATGGGTCAGTCCTGTGCAGGTTGTACCTAAAAAGGGTGGAATGACTGTAGTAAAGAATGATAAGGGTGAGATGGTGCCCCAGAGAACTGTCACTGGATGGCGGGTGTGCATCGACTATCGAAAGCTCAATGATGCCACGAGGAAAGCTCACTTTCCCTTACCATTCATTGATCAGATGTTAGAGAGATTATCTGGACACGAGTACTATTGCTTCTTGGATGGATTCTCTGGATATTTTCAAATCCCCATAGCACCCGAGGACCAAGAAAAGACCACGTTTACTTGCCCCTATGGAACATTTGCCTACAAAAGGATGCCTTTTGGGCTATGTAATGCCCCCGCCACTTTCCAACGTTGCATGACCGCAATCTTTCACGAACTCATGGAAGACAGCATGGAAGTATTCATGGATGACTTTTCAGTCTTCGGAAACTCCTTCGACCGCTGTCTTGCTAATTTAGAAAAGATGCTTAAACGTTGTGAGGAAACCAACTTGGTGTTAAATTGGGAGAAGTGTCATTTCATGGTAAAGGAAGGAATTGTGTTAGGACATAAGATCTCCGGGAATGGAATAGAGGTGGACCAAGCTAAAGTTGAAGCTATATCTAAGTTACCATACCCCACGACTGTTAAGGCAATACGCAGTTTTTTGGGGCACGCCGGATTTTATCGGAGATTCATCAAAGACTTCTCAAAAATTGCCCGGCCAATGACTCAATTGCTTGTGAAGGATGCTCCATTCGATTTTTCCCAAGAATGCAAAGATGCTTTCGATCTCTTAAAAAGGGAACTCACTCAAGCTCCAATCATGATCACACCCAACTGGGAGTTACCATTCGAAATCACGTGTGACGCTAGCGACTTCGCTGTCGGGGCTGTATTAGGTCAACGACGTGACAAGCTTTTTCAACCTATTTACTACGCTAGCAAAACCATGAATCCCGCTCAAGAGAACTACTCCACCACCGAAAAAGAATTATTAGCCGTAGTATTTGCATTCGACAAATTCCGACAATATCTTGTCCTTTCAAAGACAGTCGTCTTCACTGATCACTCAGCTCTTCGATATCTGTTTGCAAAGCAGGATGCCAAGCCACGACTAATTCGGTGGATCTTGTTATTACAAGAATTCGATGTTGAGATTCGCGATAAGAGGGGGGCAGAGAATCTAGCCGCAGATCATCTATCTCGTCTTGAAAACCCCTTGGATAAGCACGATAGAAGTGAGATTAGGGATTCGTTTCCTGACGAACAACTAATGTCAATGATGGATTCGGAGTCGTGGTACGCCGACTTTGCTAATTACTTCGCAAGTAGATGTAGGCTTGTTCCAGAACACCTGACTAAGTACGAGAGGAAGAGGTTCTTTTCCCAACTAAAATACTACTTCTGGGATGAACCCTTTTTATTCCGAAGGTGTCCTGACCACATTATAAGGCGTTGTGTTTCGGAAAATGAGGCAGTTAAGATTATGAGGGAATGTCACTCTGGTCCCTCTGGCGGGCATCATGGGATAAACGTTCCGCTCGAAAGATTCTCGATGCGGGATTCTATTGGCCCACAATTTTCCGTGTTGTAAAAGAAATGGTGCAGGCGTGCGATGCATGTCAACGAGCCGGAAATATATCACATAGGGATGAAGCACCTCAGAACTTTATACAAGTTTGTGAAGTATTCGATGTTTGGGGGATTGACTTCATGGGACCCTTTCCATCCTCAGGGGGAAATGAGTACATCTTAGTCGCCATTGACTATGTTTCGAAATGGGTTGAGGCACAAGCCCTTAGGACCAATGATGCAAGAGTAGTCATTCATTTCCTGAAAAAGCTTTTCGCAAGATTCGGGATTCCGAAAGCTCTCATCAGTGATAGGGGGACACATTTTTGCAATGCACAAATGGAAAAGGTCATGAAGAGGTATGGAGTACCCCATCGATTCTCCACCGCCTACCATCCACAAACCAATGGCCAAGTCGAAAACACCAATAGAGCTATTAAAAGAATACTTGAAAAAACGGTTAGTCAAAACAGAAAGGACTGGTCATTCAAACTCGACGAAGCCTTATGGGCATTCCGAACTGCTTACAAAACACCTATTGGAACGACCCCATTCCGCATGGTGTATGGTAAGGCATGTCATTTACCGGTAGAATTAGAACACAAGGCTTATTGGGCGCTTAAGGCATGCAACTTAGATTATACAACTGCTGGGAATAATAGGTTTTTGCAATTACACGAGCTTGATGAGCTTAGACTGGAAGCCTACGAATCCTCCATCACATATAAAGAGAGAGCTAAAAGATGGCATGATCAAAGAATTAAGAAACCCAAAGAATTTTCAGAAGGAGACAAGGTCCTATTATACAATTCTCGGTTGAGATTATTCCCGGGAAAACTTAAGTCTAGATGGTACGGGCCGTTCACGGTAAAGAATTCTTCTAAATTTGGAGCGGTAGTGTTAATTGATGATGAAGGTAGGGAATTCACGGTTAACATACAACGTGTAAAACATTACCAAGAGAATAACAATGAAATGATTAATGAGGAGGATGTGATGTTTGATGATGAGATCACGTAGTAACCCATGACTTTGAGTCTAGCTACAAGACTCGTAAATAAAGAAAAGCGCTTCTTGGGAGGCAACCCATGTTTTGTGTGATTTTATTTGTTTGATTGTTATTTGCTTCCGTATGCATGTTTTATTTTTATTGTTGGTTGATCATGTTTCTCAATTAAAATATGGAAATACTTTATTATGTTGTTTGGCCTAGTCTTAACTCCAACCTAAAAGTATTTTTGCAAAAGATAAGTGTAAGGGGAAACCCCAAATATGTTTTCAAGAAACACCCCGATCATGATTCTCCACAATATTAAATGAACATGTATATTCGTATTTGTTAGAGTCAAATGCTTGTATTGAGTCATAATGAAGTTTTGCAGGATTTTCTAGGAAGTAGGACGAAGTTTTTCCAGAAATTTTCCGGAAACTTAACATAAGAATTTCTGCAGGTCCATTCTGACGGCGTCAGGAGTTAAAAATATGGAAATTTTACCGGTTTTGTTTTTCTAACGGAGTCTTATGGTTTTTGTGAATTATTAAGTTTTATA
Source organism: Artemisia argyi (assembly GCA_030686995.1). NCBI lineage: Eukaryota > Viridiplantae > Streptophyta > Magnoliopsida > Asterales > Asteraceae > Artemisia > Artemisia argyi. Next base: position 100,892,797 of record CM060678.1, read on the forward strand.
ATCTCCAGGAAATCTGCAAACTTCATTCCACAAGCATTATATCTTACTTTGTTTTCTAGGATTTAGTTACTTATATAGGATGCCACCGATTTTACGCGAGGTTGTCTTGTCTATTTTGTCAGGTGTTACAGGTTATGTTTGACAAGAAGATGATTTATATTCTGGAAGGGAAGCTTTGATTGTTCGTTTTCTTGGAAGAAGATTTAACCTGGCCAACCTAAAATCCATACCGAGCGAATCAGGGGAGTATTTGATTTCATTCTCTTTACTTTTTCACTTTTACATTCTTTACTTGAACATTGGGGACAATGTTCATCTTAAGTGTAAGGGGAGGGTAAAAAGATGATACCTTACATATGCACTTTCGCTTGAGTTTGTTTCGTTTAATGGTAGATGTGTAATAAAACTACGAGAAATACTTGTTAGTGTAATTTTAGCGCCAAATTTAAAATTTTTTACAACATTTAGGAGTGAAACTTTAGCCATAGCAAGCGTCTCATGGATAGGAGGTTGTATGACTAGCACATAACCGTATATTCAGAAAAATTTTCCACCCAAAAATGTGAGGTTCGCCTTTAGATTTGATACGAAAAGCATTTACTATTAGTGCTTATGAGTGTACCGGTAGCATTTAGATTCTAGAACTTGCGTTAGTGATGCATCTCGAGACCGCTAGTGAGACTACATTCGTGTGGTAGGATTTACTACATGATAAGAGGCATTAGGATCACCCTTGTGTTAAACCCGTATTACAATTACTTGACCATTTAAGTCATATTACTTGGCTAGTTAAGTCAACTAATTTTTCCCACACCCTTAGCGTTGTACTCATTTTTAGTACATGAAACCCCTAGTACACCCCTTCGAGCCTATCTTTTCGTTTCTAACTTTAAGCATTTTACTTAAAGGAAGAATTTGTTACACCCCACTTAAATGTACAACCAAATCGCCTTAACCTTCCGTGTATGCGCTCATTTTTAGTGCATTATTGTTATTTGTTAAACCCTAAGTTAACTTTCTAATTGATTACATGGTTGCTAAGTCGAGTCATATCCTTGTACATATTGTTTTGGGACGATTGGGACTCATGGGTAAGAACTTATTTTATGGAGTAATGGGGAAGAACATCATTTATTACCCCCATATGTACGTTAATCTTAAAAGTGCTCCAAGTGTTTTAATTTTCTTAATTCGAGTCATTAGATTAGTTAAATGTAAAGTATGTAAAGATTCAAGTGTAAGGGGAATGTTCATACCCCTATGATGTATTATTTTGGATGGTAGGGTAAGAGTGTATGCAAAAAATAAAAAATAAAAGAGAAAAAACATACGGACTACCATCCCGTTTTTATTCTATGTTCATTTTATGTTTTTGTTATTTTTCATTTGTTAGCTTAAGTCGAGTCTAGTCTTGGCTTAGCAACGCCATCTTGTACATGTAATTAACCAAGATTGTTAACTCGCCACCAGTAAAACTTCCTTTATCCAACAAAACCGTGTAATTCATATCCCTATACCTAACGTTACAACCCTTTAAAAGACCTCTTTGATAGTTTATCCTAGGTGCTTACGCCATGTGGTGGTGGTTTGATCCTTTCCCAAGCCTATGGTAATCTATTTTGCTATGACAGGTAGTGAGAGATATCTTCCATTTCCATAATGTTATATTACTTTATTACACCCGAGAGATGTGAGTATCTAAACACTATTTGTGAGGTGCTTGTGTATGACCTCCGTGCTTGTCTATTGGTCTTTAGTGGAACGATTATTTGTTGTAATTACTTTTATATTAGTGTTAAATGACCCCTAACTTCTCTTTTGAGTAGAATAAAAGCTCATTTGCTTGAGGACAAGCAAATCTCAAGTGTAAGGGTATATGATGAGGCGAAAAATGATCCGTTTTTAGGGGATCATTTAAGCCCGAATCCGACTTTATTTGATCAAATATTGCCCTAAATCGTTCCTTTTGTGATTTTAGGTGTTTGGAGAGTGAATTCTGGAAAAGAAGCCATTTTGGACGTTTTTGGAGCATAAAAGTGAAGAAAACGGCAAAGTATCAATTTTCCATGCTGAAGACACTAGGTGACGGCGTCAAGAGTTACACCCTGACGGCGTCAGACATCAAGAATAAAACACCGTAGTTGATGACGGCGTCAAAAGCCATCCTGACGGCGTCAAAGTCCCAAGAATAAAATACCGTAGGTGGTGACGGCGTCACATAGGCCGTCATAAGTAGATCAAGGCCGTCCGAGGAAGTATTTGGCGGCGAGGTGACGGTGTCACATGCTTGTCTTGACGCCGTCAGCCCAGTTTTCCTATATATAGTTTTCTAGTTTTTACATTAAGAGAGAGAAGTTTTGGTGAAACCCTAAAGACGAATTTGGTGCCTCTTTTACAGGTTTTTCAAGGGTTCCAAACCCTTGATACCTTGCATTGTAATTGAGATAAGTGTTCTTCTAATTCAATCAATATGTCTATGTGTTGGTTGTTTATATCTTGTTCTTGTCTCAATTCAATTATGCTAGGCTAGATCTCTCTTGTGTTTGCTTAGATCTAATGAAACCTAGATGTTGATTATGTGTTGATTACTTGTTTATTCTTGTTCTTGGATGAATGATTTATATGTTAGGCTTAAGAAAACTGGCAGATCTCCAAATGGTAACATGCTTGAACGTCTTAAGAAACATGAACCGAGGCGTACTAGGTATTTATTGGTTGTATTTAATGCATGAGCCACTGTTTACAATCCCTATAGTTGTGCTGGGTCATGGTGTAGGAGGAGATAAGAGCTCATAGAGTTGGGGAGTTATGTATGCCACCCCACGAATGGTATTAAGGAATACAATCCGTCATCCATACAAGTATAACAAGTAATTAACGTGTAAAAGATATCTAGGGAGTAATGAAGTCTAAGTAAACACAATTTCTCCAATTACTGCTCACAACCTTAGTATAATTAGTTTGTTTTCATTTTTATTATTTTATTTTGATTATATACTAGTTTTGGGTTAGTTGAATAGCAACTAATTCCGCCCACTCCTTCAAAAACCGAGATTTTACTTGCTTTCATAAAAATATAAAAATACAAAAATAATCATCCCTCACCTTTAGAACTATTAATTAGGTTTTCTAATCCTAGCGACACTATTCCTAAGCTGAACGATCAATCCCCCGGTACTTGTCACTATACTATACTACAACGATCAGGTACACTGCCTGGTGGGGGTTGTAAGCTTCTCGAGATCCCTCGAGAGGTAAAGCAAGGTGCGATTCCCACGCATCATAAACTCAAGGCAGCCTTAGCCAATATATGTCTTTATGCTGACTATCTCTCTGAAATAAAGCCTAAAAATATCAAAGAAGCCCTGACATATGAAAGTTGGGTTCAGGCCATGAGAGATGAACTGGAAAATTTTGACAGAAATGATGTCATGACCCTTGTCGAATGCCCTAATGGTGTTTTGGTCATTGGTATGAAATGGGTCTTCAAAAACAAGACTGATGAGAATGGATTAGTCATCAAAAACAAAGCAAGACTTGTTGCCAAATGATATAACCTACAGGAAGGTATAGACTATGAGGAAACTTTTGCACCTGTTGCTAGAATGGAAGCCATCAGGATCTTCCTAGCCTATGCAACCTACATGAACTTTAAAGTTTACCAAATGGATGTCAAAAGTGCCTTCCTGAATGGTAACATCAAAGAAGATGTCTATGTGCAACAACCTCCTAGTTTTGAAAGTAGTCAATTTCCCAACCATGTATGCAAGCTTAACAAGGCCCTTTATGGACTGAAACAAGCTCCCAGGGAATGGTATGAAACACTTTCAGCCTTTCTGATCCAAAACAAGTTTGTTAGAGGAAAGATTGACAACACCCTATTCATCTACAGAACAAAAAGTGATGTCATCCTGGTTCAAGTGTATGTTGATGATATCATCTTTGGCTCAACAAGTCACAAACTTTGCAAATAGTTTGAAAAACTGATGACCACAAAGTTTGAAATGAGCATGATGGGTGAACTCACTTACTTTCTTGGACTTCAAATCAAACAAACTGACATAGGAATATCCATTTGTCAAGAAAAATGCCTAAGGAACCTACTGAAGAAGTATGAGCTCACTGATTGCTCTTCAGTAAAGACTCCTATGGTTCCCCCAAACAACCTTGGCCCTGACCTCACTGGCAAATCAGTGAACCAAACCCAATACAGGGGAATGATAGGCTCCCTGATGTACTTACTTGCCTCAAGGCCTGATATCCAATTATCAGTCTGTCTGTGTGCCAGATATCAGGGTGATCCAAAAGAGTCTCATCTCATTGCTGTCAAGAGAATCATCAGGTACCTGAAGGGTACTCCAAACCTTGGTTTGTATTACCCAAAATGCTCAGGATTTGATCTCAAAGGTGCACAGAATCTGACTATGCAGGATGTAATATGGATAGAAAAAGTACTTCAGGATCCTACCAATTCCTTGGTGGTAAACTTGTGTGTTGGAGTACAAAGAAACAACAGTCAGTGGCCATGTCCTCAGCTGAAGCTGAATATGTGGCTGCTGCAGGGTGTTGTGCAAATGTACTCTGGATGAAGAGCCAACTGAGTGAGTATGGCATTCAGTATAAGATGGTACCCATCTTTTGTGATAACACAAGTGCCATAGCCATCTCCAACAACCCTGTACTTCATCAAAGAACCAAACACATTGACATTAGATACCATTTCATTAGGGACCACATCATGAATGGAGAAATTGAATTACATTTCATCCCCACTGAGTATCAGTTAGCTAATATCTTTACCAAACCCTTGGATGAACCCACTTTCACCAGACTGAAAGCTGAATTGGGCATGTTGGACATAGAATCAGGCAACTGATTGAAAATGTTCCATCCTGATGTAAATTCTCTAGGTCCCTGAACAAACCCATTCCTGAATGATAAATCATTCAGGGGGCTCAAGATGTCAAATGGCATTGAATACGTACTTAGTTAGTAAATGTCCCAGGTAGGTAACTAATTCCTATTAAATATAGGAATATATGTTGCTTACACAAGTGGCATCCACATCTTGGGCCCCCACACCTACCTCACCAATACCACTGAGCATTAAATGCTCTCTCACACAAATATTTGTGTGATGACATCACTCTGCAAAAGCGTCTTTTGCAGAGCCACACAACTGTTCATCCCATCATGATGCGAGAAAAAGGGGGTCATGGGAATCGTGCTATTTAATGCGGATATCAAACATACTTCATAACAACATTTTGAATTAATATCAAAACATTTGATATTCGCAAACAGAAAAACCCTAATACATTCCCTATAAATAACCCCACAAAGAAAAACACACACACGCTTTCAAAACATATCAAAACTCTTGCAAAATTATTTCAAGAACAAAGTTTCTTTTCAAACTGTGTGTGTTCCATCTTTGATACTAATTTTTCTCAAACACAATGGCTTCTTCTAAAGTCATCAAATATGCTCCCAATGTGGATTTCCAAATGGAAAGCGTAGACCCGAGCAAGAACAATGTCGTGGAAATTTTGCCTACCCTCAAGGGTTCCCTGAATACAGGGATGTGGTGAAGTTTCTACAAAACTATTTCCTCACCACCACATTCACAAAAACCCCCTCTGTCATCTATCATGACTACTTGAGGGAATTTTGGTGCACAGCGGTGGTTGAAAACCCTGATGCACCAAAGGAGGCCACCATAAGGTTCTCAGTAAAGAATGGAACTAAGTTCCTAACTCTTAACTACAAGACCTTTGTCAAAGCCACTGGCCTTGACTATGCTGAGACCTTCACTGCCCAACCCACTGAAGAGGATGTGAAGGCAATTCTGCTGGAACTTGGGCCCTATGACAAAAATTACCCTGAGGTGACACCAGGGGCCCTCCTATCCAAAGCCCCAATCATCAAAACCTCGTTCCCAGCCCCCTGGAAGATCCTGGTGACCTTTGTCATTCAGGTCCTTGGGGAAAATAAATCCTCCACTAAGCAATTGAACACTACTCAAGCAATGATAGTGTACTGTATCATAGAGGGTAAAAAGATTGACCTTGGAGAAATTATCTTCAGGGACCTCATAGCAAAGTTGGGTGGGAAATCTAGGAAAAAACTCATGTCATACCCTAGATTCATTTCTTGCGCCCTGCAAGACTTGCTGGGGTCCGAGTATGTTAAGCCTGATGCAGTAGGCTTTGAGCCTGATGTCTTACACAAGGCTAATTATTCTCGTGACCGTATTGAGGTTACACCTGTCGCCCTGACAACATATATGCTTACTGCTATCCAGGGTGACAACAAAATCTCACCAATTCCCTCTCCCACCAAGAATGTGAAGAGGAAGAAGGGACAGGGGTCCAGGAAGGTGGCTCAACCCGAGTCACTCACCACTGAGACCTCTGCCCCCAAGCCTGACAAAAGGGGCCAACAAAAACAGACCCTGACTGCTGACACCCTCAGAATCATAACCCAATCTTTAGCCCCAAAACAAAGGCCAACGGAGGGCACTGAGACATTATACTCAGTGTCCTCGGGCAAACCCATTCCCAAAGGCTCTGCTAACATAAACAAGTCAGTGGAGTTGGAATCAACCCAACCTCCACATCCTACCAAAGTCTCTGGAAAATCACAACCAGAGTCTCAGGGAGCAAGGGGTCCTATATCCTCGGTGGGGCAGCGCTACTCCACTGAGAAGGGGACCCACACCACTTCACATCCTGCCAAAGGCTCAGGTAAATCACAACCCAAGCATCAGGGAGTTACCGCCCCTAAATCTTCGGCAGGCTAGCGCAAGCCTGTTGGAAAGGGGGCAAAACCACTCAGGTGCTTGATGAGGACATTCGCAAATCAAAGCTTTTGTCTGAGGGCACAACCACTCTTCCCAAAGACTCAGAGGGACTCTTACAACCCGCTAATAGGGACACAACATTCACGACTTCTAAGGATGACACTAAGAAACACCCATCAGTGTCTGAAGGGGTCACGGGGGACAAAGATTCAGAGGGAAAAAGGCCACCCGCTGATATGGAACCCATAACCAATCCCGGAGGTGCCCACAACTTGGGAACTGGCTCTAAGGACCAGGTAGATAAAACCCATTCTACTGGATTAGAGGGGTCAGGACCTGGCCAAAACAAAGGCAAGTATTCTTATGAAGAGGAGCCGGATAACCTTTTGTTGCAGATTCAGGCCATAGATGATGCTCAGGCAGCCCTGTTCTCTGATGATGACTTCCACAGTGACGAGGAGGTTTTTAAAGCCGAAGATGATATGGTGGTTGAGGAGACAGTCCCTGAACCAATCCCTCAGTCTCCTCAACCCTCTGACACTGAAGCTGCTGAACCTCACTCTGAATCAGAATCCTCAAGAGATGATCAAGCTCCTCTCACTGGGAAGTTCTTTACCAAGTTTATCAAAAAGGCGACCAATGCCTTGTTCAGGGGAGTCACAGATCAGGTTTTTGATATGCACACTGAGCAGGCGGTTCATTACTTCAACCTTAAGGATGTTGTTGAAGATTTTAATGACGATGTCAGGGAGCAAAATGCCTCAGTCTCCTTCTCCCTGACACAGATGGTCTCCCACCTTAACAAGTTCCTTGAATCCCTAAAAGAGTTGAATACAGGGGTTCAGTCCATTCAAGAATCAGTTAAGGATGATCCTGAACTCACTAAGAAGCTTCTTCAGGCCTCAAAGACCTATCAGCTCAATTCAATGCATCTCACTGAGCTACTCAACCTGATGAAGTCCTTCAATCTTTAGGCTATCAGTAACTCAGTAGAGGCTGTCAAAACCTCCCTTGTTGCCTTGGATCTCTTAGTGGCAGCTCAGTCTCAAAAGTCAGCCTCCTTGGCTTGGAGTTTTGGTTCTCGTTTATCTGCAATGGAGAATGCTCAGGCATCCCTTGAAGCAAAAGTCTCCACAATTCAGAAGGACACCTCAGACATCAAGTCCATGATGACTGAAATCTACCAGGCCTTCAAGGGTTCTGCTCAATCGGCATCAGTCACTCCAACTCTTGCCATCACTGCAGCTCAGGCAACAATTAAGGGGGAGAATGTCACTGATGCCCCTCATACTGCCCAGGATGAAGCTACCGATGTTGCTTCAAGAGGACAGCCCTCTCACACTGAGGGGGAGCATGTCACTGAGGCCACTCCAATCTCATCAGTTCAACCACAAGATGAAACAATCTCTTCATCTCGTCAGCATGATAAAGGCAAAAGCATTGCTACAACACCTGAACCAGTAAGAGTGTTGTAGCCTGCCTCCACCATTGTCAGACAGGATCCTGATGAACCAATCACAGTTCCATTTGAGATCAATGGGGTAGTCCATCACCTCACTGATGCTCAAATTCAGGCCTACTTGGAGAGAGATGAGATACCCAAAATGGTGGCTGTTGAAGAAAGGATGAGCAAGCCTGAACTCATAAAGGTTGTTCATAAGGAAGCTAAGAAAATTGGGTTGGATGCTGAGCAACTGGCTACTGAGAAGGCTGGAGCTGCCTTCAAAAAGGCTCAGGAAGAAGAAATGAGCGCCCTGAAAAAGCAAAGAGAAGAAAAGCTCAGGAAGGACGCTCAAATCAGAAAGACCAAGATTGAAAGGTACACTTGGGTGATGAAATAAAGACTCAAACCTGAAACCATCACTGACATCAAAATTCATCGCAACACCAAGCCTGCAATTGTCACAGTCTTCAGAGGGCAAGACCAATGAGTGATGGACATCCATGATCCATTCAGGTTCGCTGACTTTGGGATCTCTGAGTTGGATGAACTCCGACCAATCATCTCTAAGAAGACAAATGTGGTGTTTCCTAGTCTCCTGTAATCACTAAAGCTCAGGCATGAAAGACTGATGGAAATGCCTGAAGCTCTTGGCATTCCCTCCCTGCTTCCAGCTCCTTCTACTCAGCCTGCTCCACCAAAGGTCTCCAAAAGGAAGAGGAAGCAAATTGAGTCGGAGACTGAGATCAAGGTCCCAAGATTAGATTGTGACAGTTCTCTTCCTAAAGGAATCACCTTCATGGACAATGTAGTGTTTGAAGTCTCTAAAAGAGGTCTATGCTTTACTGATGAGTATGGAAACCCTGCTTTCCAAAGATGGTCAGACATTGACATGGCAGGGATTAAGGCGATGCTCATGTACCTGATGCTGGCTTCTCCTGTTAGGTTTGCTGAAAACGTAAGGTTCTGCCAGGACCTTAGAGCTAAGATTGAGGAGCACCCTGAGAAACACCTCCTGAGATCCAAGAAGGCAAAGCTTGATGCACTTGGCTTTCAACTGAATATCTAAATCTGCAACCAACTATCTTTTTTGTTTTTGTATTATCAGTAGGAATTGTAATAACTATTAATAAACTTTGATGTTCTTTTAAGTTATTTGTGTCCTACTATAATTACATCAATACTCGGTGAGAGATGAAGACCCCTGCCAACTCACACTAAATCATGAAACACTTAGGCTATTTGTATGTCCAAATAGGGGGAGACTCTTGGGTTACTGAATTCCCCAATCTTCCTCTAACAAGGATTTGAACATAAAATCACCTAAGTGTTTAATATCTGTAAACAAGTCACTGAGTGAACAGTAACTCAGTGAGTCATCTTCAGGATGCTTAGAACGAGCCTATGAAGAAAGGTTCACCATTCAGTGAGGCGGAACTCAGCGAGTGGCCTCTAAGCCAAGAAGAAGGTGATGGGTTCAGTGAGGATGACAATAACTCACTGAACCCCCAAGACTCCTCAACAACGATTAAGGTACTGAAGACTGATGACTTGAAGACTGAAGATTTGGCGGGACTATGCGGGAAAGTTTGAACTGGTACACTAAAGTGCTTTATCACTTTAAGGTCAAAGTTTCCCCAAATGGCTAAATCCAGTCTGTAATCAGAAAGCACCTTTTGGACTTAACCCAAAGAAGGTTCCCTTGCCAGAGAATAAAATCTATCAAGATTTTATTAAGGAAGTCTTATGTCCATTGTGTATTATAGTTGTTCATACTTGTGTATAAATAGGTAACATAAGTGAGGAGTAAAAGTTAACAAGTTTGTACATTTAATGCTAAGCATTCACAAACCACTTTTACTCCTCCAAAGAACAACACTGTCCCCGAGATAGCTCAGTGTGACCTATTGTTGTCACTCAAACTTTGTTTGAGTTTAGTGAGGAGTTCATACCATACTTGTCATTTCAATCCCAAGTGTTATTCCGCAAACACTTGGGTATAATTCTTTGATTAACTTCTAATAAGAATTAAACGTTGAAAATTACTCTCTTTTCTTTACGTTTATATTTGTTGTTAATCTTATTTACATCTGTGTTAAAAGTCATATATCTTGGTTAGATTAACTATTTAGTTACTGTTAACCAAGTAAAAAGGACCAACACATATTTTAATTCTGTCTCTCTCTTTCTTACTTTATTTAATAAAATAATATATATCAATTTAATTATTTTCCAAAACTTTTAAAATATTAGTATGTTATTAATGAAGTATAATTCTTTGAGTTAATTTCATAAATGGTTTGTCCCTGTGATATGTCGGGTTTAACAGATATAGTCTCTTTACATTTTTTTAGCGGATACTCTCCCTGTGGTTGCGACCCATAACGGGTCTGGTCCCTTGACCAAAGTTTTCGTTTTTTTGACCGTTAAACTAAGAGGAAATGACATAAATACCCTCAAAAGTAAGGTCTCTGTGGTTTGTGCTGTATAACGAATTTAGTCCCTAATTTCTTTATTACGTTTTTGTTCGTTTCATATATTTTCGTCCGGTTTTATATGTTTTTTCGTCCGTTTTCTTACGTTTTCGTCTATTTTTATACGTTTTCATCCGTTTTTCTTATGGTTTTTTTTACCATTTTTATACGTTTTCATCCGTATTTATACGTTTTCGTCCGTTTTATACACTTTCGTTCATTTTTCTTACGTTTTTGTCCGTCTGTATACTTTTTCATCCTTTTTTATACGCTTTCGTTCGTTTTCTTACATTTTTATACGTTTTCATCCTATTGTATACCTTTTCATCCGTTATTATATGTTTTCGTCCGTTTCTTACGTTTTTATACAGTTTCATCCACTTTTATACGTTTTTGTCCGTTTGTATACGCTCTTATTTGTTTTTCTTACGTTTTAGTCCGTGTTTTATATTTTCAGGTTAAAATCTCTCGAGCCTAGATGTAAAACATTATTCCGGACAACTTTGATGTTTTAAACTTTTTTTGATCGGACCAGAAATGAGTCAAAATCGTGATTTACAATCATTACAGAACCATTTTTTTTTATCAAATGTCAAGTTTTTGTTTTAGTATACTTATCTAATCACAACTTTTTATCTATAAACAGATGAAAACGTATAAAAACTAACGCAAATATAAAAAATAGACGAAAACTAAAAAAAACGGACGAAAGCGTAAAAAAAAGTGAAACGTAAAAAAACAATCGAAAACGTAAAAATATAGACTAAAATGTAAAAAATGACAAAAACGTAAGAAAACGTATAATAGCGGATGAAACCGTCTAAAAATGTTAAATAACGGACAAAAACATATAGAAACGGACGAAAACGTATGAAAATGGACGAAAACATATATAACGGACGAAAACGTAAAAAATGGATGAAAACGAATAAAACCTATGAAATCGAACAAAAACGTATAAATACGGATGAAAACATATAAAAACGGACGAAAACGTACAAAAATGTAAGAAATGGACGAAAATATAAACAAAAGGGATGAAAACGGATAAAAACGTAAGAAAACGAATGAAAACGTAATAAAAAAAAATTAGGGACTAAATTCTTTATACCCCCTAAATCACAGGGACCTTACTTTTAACGGTATTTATGTCATTTCTGTAAGTTTGACGGTCAAACTAACAGAATTATTGGTCAAGGGACCAAACCCGTTATGGGTCGCAACCACAGGGAGAGGATCCGGTAAAAAAAGTAAAAGGACTATATCCGTTAAACCCAACAGACCACAAGGACCATTTATGAAATTAAATCTAATTCTTTTCTCCATCATATTAACGAGGTACAGGAACCCGCCGCGTTGCAGCGGGGGTGTTTGCAACATTTTCAGATGGTTGTATGTGTAAAAACTAGAATGGCAAATGACACAATTGTAGGAAAGTTGGTACTTATATTATAGCATTCCTCCCATGTACAATCACTTACATTTAAATTTTAACACTAATTCATGCAAACCCGCTTACTGTTCCTTTCCTGCTGCCTCTTATTTAGTCCAATTCCCGAATCATTGTTTGCTAATTCATTAGTAGGTATATAATTCCCAGTAATTTCAGCGACACTCGTTGTTTTTCCAATATTAGTATTCAAAGGTACCTGTAAGTGAGCACAACTTTTTCTCCATTAGCAAGAGTTGTTGTATGCTTGTTTTCTCCGCCAGGTCTTCTCGATTACCAAACACCTACCCACTGCAAAATGCAAATGAAGAAAACATTGAGCTTCGTTTTGGATGGACTAATGTGAATACAAAAATGCAGCGTGAATTATGAACTTTCATAGCATTTTCGCACAAATGGCTAGATTACCAAACAAAGACCAAAACCAAAAATGTTATACCTCCGGATGCTATTGCAGCACATAAAAATGCCTCACGCCGCACTTTTGATTTTTTGACAAATACGCTCTGTATTCCTTTCATGTGAAGCGCAAGTGTTGCTACATTTAGAGATAAAATACACATATACGGAAGAAATGGAGCAGCTTGCCGTGAATTAGATGCAAAAGAAGCAATGGAAGAAATAGACCAGCTTGTCGTGCCTCTGAATCTCAAAATCTCTCACAGCGAACTTAAATCCATATACGAACCATCACGAAGAGCTGCAAACAACAAAAATAACATAATATGATCATAAAGTAAAAATTCTAAGTAAACACAAACCGATTGGCCTTGCCAGGTTTGAAGAAGATAAATTAGCTTATAAGGTAACAAAATAAGCTAACCGAATCAACCCCTTTCTTATCAGGTTTCAAGAACACACAATAATTATAACAAAAGATTAAAAATCTACATAAAGATATGATGAAACATACACGAAAGTAGCAACTAAAGAAGCGGGGGTTCGAAGTTACAACCATGAAGACACCGTTGCAAGCTTCGCCAGAAGACACCGTGGATTCGTGTGTTGTGTTATCTGGTGGGCTTGATACCAAGAAGAAGATGAAGAATGACAACTGAGATTGTTCTAGAATCAAAAGACGTTGTGTGGTCGGTTTACTTATCTACAAATCAATACCCGCACCGATTCAATACCTGGATGAGCACACGGAAAAGCTAGATCACATACTCCGACTAACCAAACCTCTTGGACTATTGCTACACACGATTAATGGGCTACTGTTAACAAGCCAACTTTATTAATATTTTAAGAGAGAATATACGAATTTGTCGTAGCAGATTATATTAGGCTATTCACAGTGGGACAGAAAAAATCGTTCGTGAACATCGGTCGACCGATGTTAACATCGGTCGTTCCCAATGTGGGAAATCGATCGCCGGTCAACTAAATCAAATATCGTTCGCTTTTCCAACCGATATTCAACAAACTTTTCAAACACAATTTACCACTTTTCAAAATCAAAGTAACCGTTTGTAGCCTAAAAAAAACAAAAAAAAAACAAACAAACCTTTTTTCAAAAAAAAATTACCACTTTTCATCCTATAAATACCCACATCAATCCCACTTTCATACACACAATTTCAAAAACAATTCATCCAAATTCACATAAAAAAACACACAATGTCAAAGAAAAACACTCCACAATCAAAAAACCGACGATCCCGACTAACCCAAAATGCACCCGACATAAATTTCTCTCCGCAAAACACCTTTGAACTAACCGGAATAACACCACCACAACAAGGGAACATACGCTTTCGTCCACAATCTTTTGAATATCCAACACAATTACCACAAGTCAATCAAAGAGAAAACTTATTTTCCATTCATCGTCCTTTTGTCCCACCACAACGTGTTAATCATCACGAAGAACCAAGTGAGGCGGCCTATCGTCCTAACATGGATTTCTTGCATTGTTCCCAACCGTATCAAGAACATTCTCCGATTCAGTCTACTAATCTTGATATGAATTTGGATGATTGGGCAGACTTTCATAACTATGGCTATTCGACCCAACACTATCCAAGCCAAGACCAACCGAGTCAAGATGTTTCGATGGGGCAAGGTTCGGGTCACGGTTCCTACCACGGTTCTTTGCCCGTTGATGACGATGAGTCTGACGAAATCGAAGCTACATCACCCGTCAAGTAAAAGAAGCCTTCGCGACGTGCTACAAAGGCGAAAGGCAAAGCCAAAGCCAAAGAACCCGAACCGGCCAAAAAAATTGAACCATGGTCTACCAGAGAAGAGGTCGCTCTTTGTAAAGCTTTCATCTTTGTTTCTGAAAATGCAAAAAAAGGAAACACTATGAATCGGCACAAATTTTGAGAGAAAGTGGTAGCCTACTTTTGGAGAGAAACTGGTTCAAACCGAACAATGAATTCGATCGTTTCCAAATGGAAGACTAGAATTCGTTGTCAAGTTGCGAATTTTGGTGCTATTGTTGATAATGTCAAGGGGACACATGGAAGTGGTGAGAATGACCTTGACGATTTGTCCAAAGCTCTTTTGGAGTATCGTGCACGTTACGGTCAAGATTTCACTATGGTGGAGTGTTGGAAAGTTTTGAGGGGGCATGATACCTGGAAGGAAGAGATACCCCTTTTCCAATTGGGCGTTCGAAAGAAAGTGAAGGGTTCAACAACTACGTCGGGGTCAACACAAGGCCCCTCGAATTTTCAAGACATGGATGATGACGAGGATGAAACAGAGGATGATACTAGAGAATCACGACCACAAGGTCGTGACAAAGCAAGGAGGAAATCATCCACCTCCTCCTCTCATGAAACATCAAAATCATTCATGAGTGGGCTAATAGCGGATTTGTGGAAATCAAGACCGGCAAAGAAGGAAAAAGGTAAAGAGCGTGATGAGTCGTGGAGACAAATCAAGGAACGAGAGCTAGCGATCAAACAAAAAAAATTGGAATATACAGAAAAGCTCTTGCAATGCCAGGAGGAACAAAAGGAACTATTGAGAACTACCACACGGGATCAAGAATTGATTTTCTACAACTCGGCTATCGACCCAAATTTGCCCGAACGACAACGAGAGGAACTTATGCGAATTAAAGCGGAAATCAAGGAACGCCACAACCTAAATTACTAGTTTTTAAATAAGTGTTCGCGTGTTTAATTTTTAGTTGTTTAAGTTTTTTATTTAGTTGTAATGTTTTTATTTCGTATCGTATCGTTTATGTAATATTTATATTTTATTAATAAAATTTGTGTTTGTGTTAAAAAATGTTAAAAAAAATGATGCAATATGGGTTGCCACTGTGATGAGAGAGATGAATATGGGTTGAAGAGAGAGAAAGCTGAAGTGGCAGCCGGAAAGATGATGCAATATGGGTTGCCACTGTGAGAAGCCTTATAGATATAATACCAAATCTATATCTTATTTCAAACCTTTTGTACAGTACAATACTGTAATGCACAAGTTGTGGTGTAAGTATAAAAAAATGTGGTGGGACTAGAAATCTACAAAGTACAAACCAAACAGGCCTAGACACACACATTTCATGGAAATATGACCATTCCCCATTCACCATCATCAAAGTCTCAAAAAGACACAAGTATGTCCTCTCAACAAAACCGAACATCATTACCCTAATTAATATCTCATTTATATTCTTAATTGAGCTTTTTGAATTTTAATTGTCAACTTGATGTTCACTTATTATTGTTAGTCATTTTAGTCTTGTTATTGGATTTTGATGAACATCAAAACATGTGATTATATAAATATAATTATATAACTGTAACATAGATTATTGGGTAGTAATATGTGATTATATGTTATAAACTTATAATCGTATGAGATTTTTTTAACTGCCATGATGACATATGATATTGTTTTGACGCGGTTCGTGTTTCATAGGAAAGTGGCGTTTCATAGACAATTAGTTTCGTTTGCCCAATAATGGGGGTTTACCCAAAGACGCGAAGTTAATTCAACTTTTTATCATTTCCATAAAGCAAGTTAGCCACCTCTGTGTCACAATGCTTAGGGTGGTGGCAGTGGTCACTCCCAAACTCCCCCATACCTCCCAACCAACCAATAATATCATTCCACCTCACTCACACTTTTTTCATACCTCCCAACCCTTTTTTAGTGGCAACCATACTTTTTTCATACCTCCCAAATTTTTTTCTTTTTTTTTTGTTTCTAGTGCCCAACGGTAAGTAATGGCTCCATACCTCCGAGGTGAGGATCACCGCTGGAGCAAACCTCCCAACCAAACCGCTGGGGTAGCGGCGGTGTTCCCCGGCGGTTTGGGGCAAACCGTTGGCCACCCCGCTCCCATTGCCACCACCCTTATCCGTGATACCAAAGCAATATAGGCAGGGACGGAACTTGAACGTTGTTGGTGGAGAACTTGAAAAATATTTATTCTTGGGGGGCCGATATGCACTACGCTGAAATTTTTTGTATTAAAAATGACTAAACTATATATAAAAAGGTATAAAATGTACATAGGGATTAGGGTCAAAAAATTTGGGGGGGGGGGGGGTCGCAACCCCCCTCGGTGCCTTCTAAGTTTCGTCCTTGAATATAGGCAGAATTATTGCTTCAGGAAAATGAGAAGTAGACGATTTAGAGATATCCAAGTTATTGAAATTACTACTCTTGCATTATAAAAACGCCGAAGTTAGCCTATATAAGGTAGTAAAAATCTTGTGCAAAGCCAACTCAACTATTGGGGTGTTTGGACTTTGGAGTAGCATATTTTTTTTCAGGGTTATTGAATTTGGAAAAGCTCATAAGCCCATTTTAGCCAGGTTATGAGTTTATACACTTAGATAAGCCAAAAGATCATAAGTCGAATAATGAGTTTATTAGCTTCCAAATTGAGATAAACCCGTACGCAGGCAAAATAAACTAATCTAAGCACCCCCTGTCACTAAAGTAGAAATTGAAATTGATGTATTAGCAGCAGGAATTTCATTATGTTTGATTGAGAGTTCTAAAAATAGTAAAGTATACACCTATATAAATACTTGATGATTCAGTATGGTAACAAAAAAGCTTTTTCGTCCAGTTAAAGGGATCTATAATGAACTAATTTTGAAATCTGATCCGGACGCCAACCTTGTTGGTATAGCATAAACCATCAGCATATATAGGCTTTTCAATTCTGTAACCATTCATATAAATAGGTTTCAATTTGATTTTTGTATAAACTTTGTTGAATTGCAGTTTTTGGAGTCATTGGAGAAGACATGATATTAGTATACATATAAACGCAAGTTTTGATCAATCTAAATAGGAGAGAAAATGGATTCTGATACGAAGAAAAGGAATGTAGAAAGCGATAGGCTAAGCAACTTGCCAGACGATCTTATCCATAAAATCCTCTCTTTTAATGACACGATAGATGCTATTGGAATGAGTTCTTTGTCATCTAGATGGAGGTACATCTGGAAATCAATCCCTTATCTCGAATTCACAAGTGATGATTTCTCTACCTTGCGCATGTTCTCCAAAATTATTAAAAATGTTCTCTCTGGCCGCGATAATGAAAGGGAAGTGTCTTCTGTTAAGCTCAAATTTCGTGGAAAGGCTAGCCAAGTATTTGTTAAAAAAGTTCTCGACTATGCATTCTCTCACAATGTCCAACAATTGATTGTTACATGCATGATTGATAGTAAAGTTGAATTTCCGCTTTCTCTTTTTAGTTCTCACTCTCTCAAACATCTCACTTTAAAAAGGGATTATTATGGGTCACGTAAGGGATCATACAGGAGGACTTCCATTACGCTTACATCAATGTGGGAGCTTCCAGCTTTAACAACATTGCATCTTGATGAAATCCCATTGTGTGATGATAATACTGACAAGGGCATTGGTCTTATTTGCAAGTGTGTGAACTTGAAGAATCTCACATTAACTCGTTGCCGAATTATGGGATCGAATGGTTTCAAAATTTGGCATCCTCGACTTTCAAATGTTAAGATTGAACGTGTATCATGCGAAGCGAGTACTGTATGTGTGATTGCCCCTCAGCTCAAGAATCTCAGTATTAGAGGATGGTTAGGGGGTGTCAGATTTTTGCGCCTGACCTTGCCTACTTGCTCCTTGAAGATATTAATTTGAATTTCACCACGGATGATTTCCATTCTTTGGAGAAGGTGGATATCTGTATCAGTTCTCCATACAATGAAGTCCCTTTTGAAATTGTTGATCTGCTTCAACGTCTACGCAGTGTCAAATCACTTGCACTTAACTTGGAAATTCTCGAGGTATTTCCTCCTCCTAATTTTGGGAAAGATATGTTGCATATTATATATGAGTGAGAGACATAGAGACCCAGACCCTTATAGTATGTGAGATTTGTAACGTTAACACACCTTTAACTATAAACGTTATAAATCTCACAATATAAGGGTGTCTTCACAATAAAGGTGTATGAATGGTTTTTCTCACGTTCACACTGTAAGAAAGACTTTGCTTTGTTTCAGTGAGACAACCACTGTGAAGGTGCCCTATATGTGTGTGCGTTTATTTTATTATATGTGTGTGCGTACGTGCGCGCAATGTACATATAGATATATGTGAAGATTGCTTTTACTGTACTTCTATTGTATTTATAATTTCTTTTTCGTCAAAATTTATTGTAGTTTCTGTCTTCACATGTGGAAGGAATCTCACATCAACCTTCTCCATTTGGCAACTTAGTAAGTTTAAAAGTTTATCCCAAAAAGGTACATAAGTGGGAGCTTCCGAAGGAGATAGTAACTGTGTATAGGGAAGTCAAAAACTATTTGTTATACGGTTCTCCAAGTGCCAAATTCACAATGGTTTCATGCAAGGTATTTACACCACTTATTATAGTCTTATCTGTCATGCATCGTAGCTACTTCTTTAGATAGTAAAGACAAGTATGGCATCAATTAGCAAGCGGTGACCTTCCACAATTATCACTGGATTGAGAAGTTATATGATAGTGTTTTTCCTAATGTTTTACAAAATGCATTATTGTTTTTGGTCCAGTTAGATTTTTGGCCAAAAGTAAATGAGTACAGGGCCTTATATAGTGAGGCCTTTGAAATTAGGCTCCTTTATTCATGTACAATATGTTTCGCTACAATTGTTTCATATGGCCCAAAAGCACGATAAATCTTTAACTCATGTGTTATGTTATGTGACCTCTTTCCTTGTGGAGTAGGGTTGGGTTATAAGGCACTTCATTTGAATCTGCCTCTTGCCATAGTTGGATGGGGTCAGACTGCAACCAATGTGAAGAAGGCATTAATGAACATTAGTTGAGCACCAAAGATGAAACAAATATGACAGACCCGTCCAAAATATATGTCCACTCTCTTCTAGTCAAGGACTCTCCAATACCAGTTTTAAGAGAGTTGCAAAAACTTCTAGAGGATATGCTTTATTGCACAAGCTAGAAAGGAGCCCCAGATTTTTTGAACTTGTTATAATATTTTCTTTTTTACTTGACATGTGGATGGGTGTCTGAATTTAATAACATTTTTCAGAGATTTCTTAATGTTTCAAATGTAAGGCCTTGTTTCACAACTTTTAGGTCTATTTGTATATAAGCAATGTACTTTCATAACTTGCTGCAAATTAATAACATATATTAGATATCATTTCAGGAAAGATGTTGCCTATTGGGACAACAATAATAGTGATAATTGGTGTAAATTTCTATTGTGTGCATCTTACCCTTTCGGAAACACCAACATTTTTGTGATAGTTATGAATTGTGACATTGATTCTTGTGTTTTTACAGTCTGCAAAATTTGATTGCGAGAGTTCCCTGACATTTGTGTCACCTTTGAAACAATCAGGCCAACTAGGTAACATCATAACAAGATTAGAGAACCATCATGCCTTTGATGCTAAATTTGGAATAATGCATTTTCGGTCGACCCAATAGCTGCTCTTGTATTCTGATTATTTAAAGCTATTAATTGTGGTAGATTTAGGGTGTCTTTTTATATTTTTTTTTCTTGGTTTAGGAATGATATAATAGAAAGAAGAAAAGTTGTGTCGTTTCTTATAGGGTATGGGTTTGAGAAAACCCATGAAACATGGGTTTTCAGAACCTATGTTGAGGGATGGTTTGGTGCATGCATGTGGTGGAGCCTATGCAATAAATTATTACGAAAGTATACCCGTTATCTATAAAGTATGTTGTATCATGCAGGAGACTAAAGCAGTTAGAAATGCCACATTAGCAAAAAACCTTATGGCTAAATTACGGGTGCTTCCAGAGCAAGAGAAAACTAATTTCGAGACCAATAAAGCTTATATTGAGGAAGGGAATGCACAAGTTGAGAACCAACTACAGATTGCTGCAAGCATAGCACAGATTAAAAGCCGTTTCAAAGAATTCAGTGTGCTGATTGAGCAAAGGAAAGACAAGGCTTTTTCTATTATTAATAAGTTGGAGACAATTGAAGAATTACTGACAAAGCTGCCTACATCAAACAGGGCCATGATTCAACCACGTTTTTCTAGTCTGTGTGCAGAGGCGAATGTTGTCATTAGTAAATTAACAGATAGTATGAAGATCCATTGTGCTGACAGTCAAAGCCATTTAAGTGTATGCTTTAATGAGCTTGCTACATCCTTTGAGCCGTCTTCTTAACGAGTTGTAAGTTCTTGACTTCACTTATAGTCACAACTCACAAGTGATAATGGTGTCGTATTATCCTTTTGTTTTGATTTCAGGTTGCGTGTTTTTTGTTATTGTTCCAATGCTAGTCACAAGTTGTTTGGTGTTTCGTTGAACTAGATTGGGAATGTGGATGGAAAAAGTTGCTTGCATCATTTGTCTGCTGCCCGTTTTACTACAGACATTGTTACCTTATGTTATACCAATGCTCTAATCACATACCATATCACACCTTAAGGTTTTCATGTTTGCTAATTTATTATTATCGCAAAATTCTAAAATATATATTCAGGATTTAATTAGAAAGTAAAGTACAATTCTACTAAAAAGAGGTAATAACTTTGTTTGGAGAATATATTTTTAAGTTGATAAACAATTTTGAGAGTTTGGATTTTACTTATTTTACTCAAAATAAACATTCAATTTTAATGGTTTATAGGGTGTTCGTTTTGGGTCAAGACGATATTCAAGTATAATCTTGATTTATTATTTAATTTTTTTACAAAACGTATAAACACACAATTTAAAGTTTACTAATATTGGTAGTTGGCTTGAAAACTTAACTTATTCAATAAGATATGATAACCAAAAGAATGTGATAAAAGGTTTGTGATTATCATCATTAAATTTGGGATGTCTCTAGGTGTATACAATCATGATGTGGTCGAGCTAATCTTTTCAAAAAGAGATGAGATTTATTGGGTTTGTGTTTGTATGACGGTAAGCTTAAACTCTATGAATTAGTCGCCTAAACAGAGGAAGACTTTACTCGATTTAGATAGAATCAAGTTTCTATTTAATTAATCGATTATCTACAAAAATAGGTGATGTATTTTAGTACCGATGCTTTATGACCACATAATTAGATTATATCCGGATTCGGACCAACCACTTAAGTACCAATTAATCGCAAAAACAACCTCGGAACAACTGGTAACGGGCTATATAACCCTAGACCCAATATACTCGATCTAGAATAACGTCGATAACTATGCAAAAGAACCAGTATTTGGTGAAATAAACCTAACGAATATGTTGAGCCAATAATGAATAGCTTTGTTTAGATGTTAACTTAATACTATAATTTTGTAGTTCACATGTCAAGCATATCAAATAAAGACATTGTCGAAAGTATTTGCTAATTAATGACTTAAAAAAATTTACTCTAAGAGGACATTTATCATCATTTTTGGGGAGATGATCTGTTATTGTGTTTTAAAAAAGGGCTTATAGTCTCAAAATTATTGTCCATATTTTCTTTTTGTGATGTATCAAACTAATTGTTCACTTTTCATATTTGATAATAAAAAGGAAATTTAGTGAGGGAATATTCTATTTGTGTGGTTAAAAATTGTAATGGCCCCATTTTTATTAAATTTTGTATTTCTTGTCTCCTGACAATAATTTTGATACGGAGGTAGCATAAAGTAACTTTTTGTTTGAATGATGAGCATGTTTTAAATTAGGGTAAAATGCAAAAATGGTCTCTAAACTATCACGAAATCGCAATAATGGGACCGAGACAAAAAAGTCACGCAAAAAAGCCACTAACGTTACGTAAATTTGCAAAAAAACCACCGAGAGCCATTTTCCGTTAGTTTCCTCGTTAAGTGCCTAGTCATCAAGGGTGGTATCATCTTTTTACTGTTCATACTTATTAAATTTGCCGCCATAATCAGCTCTGTGCTCGGGCATCGATTTGACATGACTTCAATGGCTAAATTTGCAAAGTAACTTAAAAGTTTTAACCCAATAACCCCCCCCCCCCCCCCACACACACACACACACAACCCACACTTGCAAATCACGACTCGAGGTAACAGTAAAAAAAACGGCTTCGAAAATGGAATCATCGCCAAACAGCGCAACAATCACCACCACCATAACCACAACCACCACCACCAACACACACCAAGAAACATCAACGTTGATCACAACAACGACTGTTAATCAAACCCTACAACAACTTCCATGTCCACGTTGTCATTCAGAAGACATAAAATTCTGTTACTACAACAACTACAGCACTTCACAGCCTCGTCACTTTTGCCGTAGCTGCCGCAGACGCTGGACTCATGGTGGCGTTCTCCGGGATATCCCCATTGGAGGTGGTACTCAAAAAAAACAACAAAAGAAAAAAAAACCCATGAACCCCACCACCACTTCGGGTTATTGTGATACCACTTTTGCTCCGCAGGAGTACCAAGAGTTCCAGGCGTACCAGTGCCATCTGACGCCTCCACCTGTGGATGATGCCGGAAATGTGATGGTTCCGTTTGAACCCAATGTGTTTGTGCCATCGCTGTTTGAGGGTGTTGGGTTTGAGGATGGTGTTTGGCCATTTTGTGGCACTTAAGCTAGTTTCTTTGTTTAATGTTTGTCTTTTGTTTGTAGTGGTTGATGTAACCAATCTTTTGGTGAATGGTAAACTCTATGGTTTGTACAATATTGGCGGGAAACTAAAACTAACTAGCTAATAACTAACTGAGCCTTCTAGAACTACTTAGCTACAATGGAGTGTTTGGTTCTGCAGCTATTAACTTGACTTTAATGTTTTGACCCATGTTGAGTAGCATCCTCATTATCCCCCTCGCAAATTGGCAGTGTGTAAGGGTTACACAGAGTCAATTTGGATAAACAATTGTGTTTGCTTAGGCCCTTTGTGAGAATATCAGCCAATTGTGACTTGGTTGGTATGAAAGTGGGTAGAATTTGACCACCTCTAATATTGTCTCTCACAAAGTGGCAATCAATTTCTATATGCATAGTTCTAGCATGATGCACAGGGTTAGAAGCTAGAGCAATGGCAGATGCATTATCACACATTATTGTGAGGTGTATTAAGCTGTCTTGAACCAGTTTGGAAGCTTTGTATAAAGGAGTTTTGGTTCTGCAGTTATTAGCTTGACTTGACTGTTTTGACCCATGTTGAGTAGCATCCTCATTACAAATCTACCAAGTTTGACAATATAACATAGTTTGACAATATTTGTTTGACTTGTAACATAGCATCATAACATAAGTAACAAAGCAAAATAACATACTTAATCAAAAAAAAAGATAACATAATTGATAATATAATATAGTTTGATAAACAAAGAAACATAACATAGTTTTCTTTGACCACAAAACATTAAACTTCAAACAAACATAACATGATTGATCAAAAAACCTTGAAAGAAACTCTAAAGTCCCTTGACAAATGTGTGCTTGTTGAAAAGCGGAAGCGACTTCAGCTTCGCTTCGGCAATCTTCTTCTTCAATTCCAAAAGCTCGATAACGTCGGCCTTTTGAAGCTTCTTAATATACTCCAAGCACTTGAACATCTATACCGAGGGATGCACAAGTTCCATTTCAGCCATGTACTTGTTCCTTTGAATAACAATATCAAGCAACTCTTGATATGCCTTAAAAAGATCTTTCGCATACTTCACATCCCACTGTGTCTCCGTAGCAAAATAAATCGACATCTGGTATGGTAACTCAGTAGAGTTAGCAGCCGCTGCAAGTTCCTGAAGAAGCACAAATTAAGACATTCTTACACCCTTTGATACAATTTATGTGTTTACTGTTTTTGTTACTGGATGAATGAGGAAATTACTTGGGTTATATCATATAAATAGGTGGGGTAATTACATATGGAAATGTGTTTTAGGCGTGTTTGGGTAATAAATGCTAAACATTTGAGTTACCAACATACACATCCCAAAATTGCCTTGTTTTTTTGGCTTCCATTAGATTAGATAAAAGGTTATGCAACCATTGACCCTAGTTAATATTACATAACCAGTAGATAAACTTTAGAAGCATAAAAGCATAACCATTATTTAGCATCATCCTTGGGTTTCTTTTCAGCATCATCCTTGGGTTTCTTGTCAGCCATCAGTCTTCGCCTCTTGATTGGATATTTCTTGGTCTTCAAACTTGTCCTCTGCAAGCACTCCATCTTGCCCAACTCCATTTTTTTCAAGCACTTCATCTGGCTCATCTCCTTGTTTAGCATCTCCAACTACTTCAGCACACTGCTCATCTAGAATCACATCCTCATCACAAACTCTTTGTTCACCATCATCACCATCAACATCCACAAGTAGAACCAAACTGAAATTAATTGGTTCAACATAAAGAGTGTAACCCCCGATACTTTTTCTAAACTTATTACTAGCCAAAATATTTATTTTCGTACCTGAGACACATTAAAACTTTTATTTGTGATTATTTGGGCTTGAGAAACGTGAGATATATTGGAAACGAGAACTTTATTCCTTGATTGACTCAACACAACCTAGAACACTCGAATTGTATTGCATTTGCCAAATTATTTGAATTATTTTGAGTTTTGGAAAAACTCTGAAGTTTATGCTTGATTTTATCGGAAAAATTATTTCGTGAACAATGGCGCAAGTTTTGTAAATTTTTGAGTCCGTTTGCTATGTCGTTCGAGCCCCGGAGCGTTTATTGTTAGAAGTTTGATTCGTTGACAACCTTGGTCCCTAGACTATCACCCTACACCTTTCCCTAAACTTTCATTAAATACAAAACCTACCCTATACTTATTACACCATATATAAACCCCAACACCCCCCCCCCATTTCTTTCATTTTTATTTTATAAAAACACACACATCACCACAAAAATCTCTCTCTCTCTCTCTCTCTCTCTCTCTCTCTCTCTCTCTCTCTCTCTCTCTCTCTCTCTCTCTCTCTCTTTGCGATTTCCGGCCGCCGCCCCTAGACGGAACACCAGCAGTTTCCGGCGACCGCCACCGGAAAAATTTCCGGCCACCCATTTTCTTGCACCACCTTATAGATCGGGACACCCCCGACACCCCCGTGTAAACCCCGCGACCCCAATCACCCCTACGTGCTCTCACGCGCCACCACCGCTGACACCGATCACCACCGAGAACCACCACCATCGCCGCCGTCCTTCCTACCACCGGTAAAACACACCCCCGCCAGCCCTTTTCTTATTTTCTTTTTAATTTTTAAAACCCTAGTTTTATATTTTTAAATAAATCCGATTTTTATAATAAAAGTTTTATAAAAATGTTTTTGATATGTTTTTAAACCCAAAACTCGTGTGGATTTCTTTCTTGTTCTCTTTCGACCCACTTTTGGCCGCGACTCAGTTGACTCACCGAGTCAGCTCACTTGACTCGGTGAGGGTTGTGATTTATTGGTTTTGTTTGATGTTTGGTGATAAAAAGGGGAGTATATTTTTATGTTTGGATTTGATATCGAGGGTCCGTTTGGTTTTGTTGTGCTCGACAGCCGGCAGCCACCACCACCGAGACTCGGGTGGTGGTGGGGGATGATGATATATTGTTGTTGTTATTATTTTGGGTGTTTGAATTAGACTAGGTTATGTTTGGTTCGGATTTGAATGGTTTTGGTTTGAGCCGAGGAGGTTAAGGCTCGGTTTGGATTTGATTTGGTTTCGGATTATTTAGTTTTGACTTGGGTTTGGTTTTAGAGTTATTATTATTGTTGTGGTGATTATTTTGGGTATTGGTTATTAGTCTCGGGATATATTTTTATAGAAATGGTAACTAATAATAAAACGGTTAATAATATATATGAAATATAAAACGAATTGTTATAGTTTAGTGGACTTATTATCGGACATGATTCCGTATTATGACATTGTGAGCTTGAATTGGACGTATTGGATTTACGGCCTTGGTTATTTGGATGTTATGGACCCTTTGGTACACGAGACGGTAGGGTACGTTAGGCCCGTAAAGATCTTAACGTACCTGGAACCCGAACAAATACAAAATGGTCGATAAAACCTAAACAACTAACGGACTACGCGAATGATATATCCAATCATATGTATTATATATTAATATTATTTAAAAATAAAGAGTCGTTGACTCGGGAAACGTTATATAAACGGGTAGGTCATGCCGAAATTTTATAAAATTCTTTATGAACTTAAATTATTTTACCAAACACTATTATTATTTCAAAACCTTTTAATTCAACATTATTTTGGGAAAACGGGTAAAATCCGAGACTTATTGTTACGTGTTATTATTTATTTTTTATTTGAGTGAGTTCTTCTATTTTTATTTCTTTTCTTTCCATTTTCTTTTCGACAACTTTCTTTGAAGAGTTCTTTCGTCTTTCGTGCGTACTTGGTCGTTTCTCCGACTTGTTCTTTTCTAACTTTCTTGTCTCCCACACGAGACTTTTCGAAATCTATTTTCTTTCAAATGCCATTGTATTTACAAAACTTTTACTCAAGCATTGTTTATGGAGATATTCGAGTTTAGTTATGAGTTATGCCATTTATATTAATTAGGTTGTGCTAAGGTCCATTTTGCTGTGACGCATTATTGATTGGTTGCTATATCTCGTTTCCTGCTGCTATTGTTAAGGTGTGATTCATAGCCCCACTTTTTATATCTTTAAATGTTTACAAACCCATGGGGTGAGACACATGCTTTAAATGTTTAGTATTTTTGGTATGCTTTTCCTGATTGATATACTTTCCTGACGATGTGCTAAGTAGCTTATCTTGCCTGACAAGACCCTCCGATCATGAGTCATTAATCACTTGCGAGTGAGCGCGAATATAGGGATATAGGCCTATAGGAATTGACCCTCCCATCCCTTTTGCTGGATAGGCAATTTGGGTGTACTATATTCGATTTTGCTGGGTATATGGCAAGTATCCGGCCATGGGGGCACTTTATATATTGAAATTCCGCGGTTATTTGTCGACTTATGGTTATATATGGTTAATGTTTTGCGTGTCATGAGCTTAGCATCATCAACCATATGTATGCACGTGTTGCCTCTACATATTGGGTCTTACCTTGATTACCCTGGTATTTGCATTTGTTGCTTATATCATATAATTAAAACCCTTGTGCTCAACTTTATTATTTTAAACCTATGGATTACACTCAACCTTTGTGTTGACTTTTAAGCATGTGTTTCTCAGGTACTACTACAAATTAATTTGTGGAGCTTTATGATTTTGGGCGTGGTGGAATGACTGGACGAAGGAAGTTTTCTGTCAAGGCAGCTTATTTATTTCTACTATCTTTATTTTTCATGTCATTCGTGAAACCTTGGTGTGTCTTTGATATTTCCGCTGCTAAACTTATTTACTTTCCGCTGCTAAACTTTGTATTTCTACTACTAAACTTTGTCATTTTCCGCTGCAAACTTTTATTTATATTCCACTGCTATTTGTTAAAGAGCCTACGTGCTCTAAAATGGTTTGTAAAACAAATGATGTGTTTTGAGGCACTTTTAAACGTCCCGTGTTGTGGTCGTTAGCTATAAAGATGCTTGGTTTCAATTCGCGTAGTGCCCCCAGCATGTCAGCTGCCGTATTTTGAGTTGGGGGTGCTACAAAGAGCATACACCTCTGTTCCTTCTCCAGCTGCAACTACGTCATCAAGTTCATCCAATGCTTGATCTATTTCAGCAAACATGTCACTAATCTCTTGAGGCTCTTCAATCGCATGCATCTCTTCAGGTTCAGGTACATCAACTAAATGGTAGATCATCATGCCATTCAGCATTAGTTCCTTGATCCACCTCTTCATCATACCATTCAGCATTAGTTCCTTGATCAACCTCTTCATCACTTGTGTCATCATAATACGCATCATCAAAATCGAGATCATAAAAATCGAGCAAACCTGTAGACTCCTCACTTGAATCCTCCACAGTAAAGTCTTGGTCAATCTCTTCCAATAACCTTCTGAATTGAAACTCATCACTCATCCTTTTTGTATGATTTGCAATCATTTTTTCGGCACAAAATGTTGGTGGGAAGTCAGTGTCAGAATCAGAATCAAAAACAGGTCCAGCCTTCTCAGGTTGTCTTGTCTTATGCCATTCTTTATGTCACTCTAACAATAGTAATTTACCACTGTTTCCAGTCTCACCATCAACACCCTTTCCAGCAGCCTCATTCAAATCATCATCCACTATTTCTTCTATCACCACACCCTTCCCCTTAGTCATCATTCGATCCATCATCTCACACTCAACAATTGAAACACCGGTTTCAATATACAACTCCAATTGTCTAAATATAGGAACATACTCCACAAGTGTCTTCACATCTTCGTCAGATTTTAGTGGTAGCAAACCATCATCCAGTGACTCCCCAGGTATCCTAAAGTGAGTAA
This sequence comes from Artemisia argyi, assembly GCA_030686995.1. Taxonomy (NCBI): domain Eukaryota; kingdom Viridiplantae; phylum Streptophyta; class Magnoliopsida; order Asterales; family Asteraceae; genus Artemisia; species Artemisia argyi. Next base: position 100,921,760 of record CM060678.1, read on the forward strand.
ACATAAGGGTACTATCCGAGTAACCTAAATCCTCTAACATTTTGCAAAATAATTCCATGGAGAAAACGTCAGAGTGAATTCCGTCAAACCAATCTTTATATCCAAAGAGATACCTTCTTCCTGGTTTTGAGGTAAATTCACCATTGTGATGGATTTGCAAAGAAAACACCCTTTCTTTCAAATCTGTGCAACACATAAAACATCAATTAGTTCCAACAACAATAACAAGTTTAAATGGAAAACATTAAAATGGAATAGAGTAAAAAAGTAACTCCCAATACCGTCTTCCACGGGTTATGGGTCCCAATACCGTCTTCCACGGTGTATGGGGGAGGTTGAAATGTAGACAGCCTTACCCCTACCTAAGGTAGAGAGGCTGCTTCCGGTTCTACTTAAGTAGAAAAGGACCTCCAGCCTTTTGTAGGGAGTGGGGATCGAACCCTTGACCTCTAGGTTGAGAGGCAAGGGGTTTTCCAACTGATCCAACCCTACTATATTAAAATGGAATAGAGTATTCTTACTATAAAGGATTCCTAAATCAGATATCGGGGTACTGCGTGCACGATTTTGCCAAAGCTTAACCATTCTCAAGATCTTTACTTGTGAAATTAATGTTCTCCTTGGAAGAAATTGAGCCACATATATAAACTATTGTTCTAAAGGACTAAATTCGTAAAACAAAACACTGGCAATTGAAGTTATTGGCGGGAAAGGGATAAAAAGACGATACTACCTTTGATGACTAGGCACTTAACGAGGAAACTAACGGAAAATGGCTCTCGATGGTTTTTTTGCAAATTTACGTAACGCTAGTGGCTTTTTTTCGTGACTTTTTGTCTCGGTCCCATTACTGCGATTTCGTGATAGTTTAGGGACTATTTTTGCATTTTACCCTTTAAATTACTTATACGCACCACTGGGGTATTGGTCCAGTGGGTGGGGCTTTCTTTCTTGAGTCAATAGACTCGGGTTCGAATCCCATCCCTAGCACTTTGCTCCCAGATAGGTACTCACCTCCGCAAAACCTATAGGCTCACTGGAGAAACTTTGTGGATAAGAGCTCAAGAGTCCGAGAGTCTCGGTGCCCCACTATGCCAGAGCTATATAAATAATAAATGTGAAAGGAAGGATTGGTAAACACAAAACACAATCCCAAACACCCCTTGAAAACAGTGACTAACCAACAATTAACAACAAACTAGTGACTGATCAGTCTCTCGTTACACCTGAAGAACAAGAAAAAAGAATAAAAATGCGAATTTTGATGAGTGTATCTCAGCTACTAATAAGCAAACAAATTTTGGCGAAAGTTAATCGCAACATTTGTGATAGGTTTAGAAAATTGTCCGTGATGGCGAGTGGTGAATTTGTGAAAGGAAATGTGTATCCCAACGGTCTCGCTGTGTTGACTCTTGATCGTCCTAAAGCTCTTAACGCCATGAATTTAGGTCTCTCTCTCTCTCTCTCTCTCTCTCTCTCTCTCTCTCTCTCTCTCTCTCTCTCTCTCTCTCTCTTTTCTTAATTTATTTATGCATTCATTTGTAAAATAAGCATTCATAGGAATTGTCCTCTCATTCTCATCATATAAATAAGCAAATCCAAACCAGAATTACTTATTTTTAAACAACTTATTTTCTTTCCTTGTAACAGATCATCTCCCCCAAAATGATGAGAAATGTCCTTTTAGAGCATAGGTTTGGAATGAATGCGCGTATTCGATGCTTATTTTCTTTCCTTGTAACAATAGGAATATTCTTCGAAAAGTGCATATATATATATATATATATATATATATATATATATATATATATATATATATATGTTTTAGTAAACGTTCCGTTAGGTTGTGTAGTTATACTCTCATCTTTCACTTCATTACAAGTTTGAGGGAACAACGTAGGAAATGATGCTTTTATTAGTTTATGCTTCAAACTGTACGTTACATCATTGCCTTAACTTATCAGTGTTCCATTCTCATGTGAAGAGTTCCAAATGCATTGACGACTTTTAACTTACTACTTTGACAATGGTTTACCATTTATAGTACATCTGGTTTTGATATCAGTATTTGATGCTGAATGTAGATATGGATAAAAAGTATAGAAGTTATCTTGATGAATGGGAAGCAGACCCGAAGGTCAAATGTGTTCTGGTCGAGGGAAGCACGCCACGTGGCTTCTCAGCAGGTAACAAGAGAAAAATACTTAACTGTTAGAATCTTATCACCAAACTATTATGCCAACATCTCTTATCTGCTTACACCTACCTGAAACCAGTATTTCAATATTCGCCTTTTTTCCGCTCTTATTCGTTAGGTTGTCCTAATTTAACATATGCCATGTACCATGTAAAGTTATGACGGTAATCGTTCATGGTCACACAGCCACACAGGAAGGAAATATTAAGGGGGTTGTTTCTGATAAACTGAACGAACAAAAATAGACAAGAGATTCCGCGATAGTGCTCAATGTTTTTATAAATATTCATTGTGTTAAAGAGTCATGTAATTAACGTCATCACTTTATAACATTACCGTATTATCTGAGCTGTTGATAACAAAAGGCTTAGTTTATCACTTTATCTACAGGTGGTGATGTGAAGCAGATTTCAACTATAAAACAACTGTCAGAAATTATTGAGGTTGTGCTGACTTTTAAACTTATCATGCTGTTTGCTTTGCTAACTTTTTCTGAACTTTGTTTTCTGCGCATCAATATGTCTTTAATTATGGCTAAAGATGTAATGGAATGGGATGTTATTTTCCTGGAAATTGTAATAGCTTTGTTCTGAAATATACATCCTATTCATCTATAAGCAGATTGGTTCCTGATGTTGCATTGTTCACCCACCACAGGCCTGTTGTTTTGGTTTTGATTGCATGCACATGCTCTCTTAGAGTAACTATCCTCCAAATATTTGACAAAAGATAATAACGATACAGACACCTGTATTTAGATATAGAGGGAGCAACTTCATGCCACTATTTTTGACATTTTTTGTGGGTAATCTTGTGGTATATGTACTTAAGTTGGCAATACAATGTGTAATGATCAGATTTGTGTTTACTTAGGAAAGTGGGGCGAAACCCAAGTAGAAGGAGTAACCTTTACATTATCTTGATATTTACAACATTTTACAGTACATATGAAATGACAACGTGTTGAGCAAGTTTGGGACTTTGTTGCGTTAGCTTTAATATGATTTTTCATTAAATCAATGATTCAAATCACTGTAAAAAAAGTGTTTTGAATTTTGTTTTTAAACTTTCATTTTCTAATCTGTAATTTAACTCCCTTTGGCAATTCAACATTGGTGATTTCATCATATTACTATCATCTATATTTTTTTAATTGGTTAAATGGCCATTGCCTGTTTACAGGTCTTCACTTCTGAATACTCACTTATTTGCAAAATATCCGAGTACAAAAAGCCATATTTAAGTTTCATGGATGGCATAACAATGGGTTTTGGGATCGGTCTATCTGGTCATGGCCGTTACAGAGTCATAACGGAGGTAAACAACTAAATTTCTTTCCAAGCTGTATTTCTTTTTGAAATTAATTCTAACTAAACATTGTATGTTGATGACTTTTTGCCAGAGGACTGTTCTAGCCATGCCAGAGAATGCAATTGGCTTGTTTCCAGATGTTGGGTTTGCTTATATAGCAGCACGAAGTCCAGGAGGAGGCTCAGTTGGTATGTGTGCTCAAATCTAATAGGTAGCATTTTTATACAGCTTTATGGCAGGGTCCCTCCTTGCACTTTGTTTAATAAGTTACCCTGATAGTAGAAAAGATAGTTAGCTAATCGTGAACTAAGAGTTAAGCAATGTGATTACCGTGCATGTTTAGTCACTTGCTTGTTACAAGTCGTATAATTTTGGTACTTACAGTCCTCAATAATGAGTTTCTGCTAAATTTGAAGCTGGATTGGATTTAATATCAGGAAGCGCTATCCAGGGGAAATATAACTTTTTGGCCTGCTCAGTGAGAATACCAGTTGATCAGTTTACAAAGGAATAATCCAAATTTACAAGCATCCCATAAAAGCTGCTAAATTTCTGAGAAGCAAATGATCTCTGTCAAAGTTAATGTTAAATAAGTTTGATCTGTTCCTTTTTAATCAAACAGAAACTATTTCTTACAGAAAGTTAAGGTCTGTTTTTCGCCAGGGCTGTAGAACTCATGAATACACTTGATGACTTTGGTATGCACTTGAAGAACACTCCGTAATCCTTGCAATCAAATTGTTGCTATGACATACATGCAGTTTAGGATCAGCTTTAAGAGTGTGCTCAAATGGTTTCTTGTATGAGTCGATTTGTTTGAGGAATTATGTAGTGTGTATATGGTTTCTTGTATAAGTTGGCAGACATGCTCGGATAAATAATTTACCCATGACATTTGTTTTGCCCAGGTGCTTATCTTGGTATGACTGGAAACAGAGTTTCTACGCCAGCTGATGCACTTTATGTAGGTCTTGGGAACTACTTTGTTCCATCAGGAAATCTGAGCTCAATTAAGGACACTCTTTTGTCAACTACTTTGTAAGTTAATGTATACTTGTATATGCATATATCTTTGTATAATATAACAAAACTTAGAGTTTGAGATGCAAGTAATATCAAAGTCCTGCATTTATGAAAAATTCACAATTATATACAGTTTGGAGGACCCGCATCGAGAAGTGCAAGCAACATTGGAAAAGTATAGTAGCAATCCTGAGTCAGAACCCCGGTTGAAGTTGCTTTTACCACATATAGTTTCAACATTTGGTTCAAACAAATCTGTTAAAGAAATAATGGACGAGCTAGAAAAGTATCAGGAAATTGATGATGCTACAGGTAATATATATATATATACATACTACTACTGTCACATACCGATATTTGAATTGACCATGTGCGTACACTGTTGCATACAAATTGCAATGTGTCTGTTTATATGATAATTCTAGGTTCAAGTTTCATGGTGTGCTCGGTGTCATCATTATAAGCAAATTATTTGTATAGATTTTGACACATAATATCCTCTTATTTCGTATATATTTAAGGCTCTTTTAGATATGTGAAAAGTAGTAAAACATTCTACCTACACCATGTGGCAAGTGAAGTGTGCAACCTTCATGAGATGGAATGAGAGTATAAACGAACTTGGTATCTCGAAAATGTGTGTTTCTAGAAGTGGCAATTTTTAATTCGTTTACTTATGAATGGGGTCTGTTTATGCTATGGTTTCATCTGAAATGGGTCAAATAATTATTCTAAAAAGGTAACGGTTAACGTTGTCCAGTGTATTTGTAATGTATACTTTTAACTCACTTGTTCCAAATTATGGATCCTTGTTATAAGAATAGTACTTATAAATCATATGTAACATAGTAGTTGTTTGTACACAATTTTTAAGATGAACAAAATACTGTTTTGCTGACCAACCTATCTGCAATAAGATCTACCCAGACTTATTACCCAACCCACCCATTTTACCACCTCTAGTGTTTTCATTGTAATAAAACTTGTATTCTGGTTTCGGCTGATAACATCATCCTTTTAATGAGCAGTTGCAGAATGGGCAAAGGATGCTCTTTCTGGGCTTAAGAGAGGTGCTCCATTTTCTCTTTCCCTAACACAACATTATTTCTCTAGAGTTACCTCTGCATGTGGAGATAAGAAGAGCGAGTTATCTACTGTGAGTTTCCACAATTATATTCACTTTTATACAATGATTTTGAGTGACTATTCATTAAGATACGATGCGACTTCTTGGTGACCCACAACATCCTGAATTTTGTTTGCATTGGGAAACTTATTTTATTTAGCTAAACGGTGTGATGAAAACCGAATACCGCATTGCGCTAAGGACTACACTTCGAAGTGATTTTATGGAAGGGGTTCGAGCAGTTTTGGTGGATAAGGATCAGGTTGGCTACTCCATCTTTACTTCCATGTTGAGTTATTCTGAAAGTATAATAAATTGTCTGATTAGTACAAGCCTATTTATGTTACTACCAAAATGGAATAGCATTGACTTTACTAACATCTAATTTTAGCCACAATTAAGGACTAGTAGTAACTTTCATAAAAGTATTTTGAGACCATTTTAAGCATGTGATACAGAATTTTCAAATATAATTCACATCATCAAATTTCACCTCACTACTAAAGCAAATATTCTTTGTAAAGTTTAAATACCTTATAGTTGCTCTTGCTATATGCTAACACGAATTAATAAGTTGTGTTTCGGGTTAATTGAGCATATCAAAATCTGCATCAACTAAGCCAGATTACGAGGCGAATCACATTGCCTGTTTGTTGACATACACTGTTATTAATGGGTAAGTGTTGGTCAAAATGGGTTATTTTTGGGACAAGTATGTCAGGTGACCTACAAACACTCTTTTGAGCATTCTATTTTTTTAAATAAATAATTAGTACAAAAATATATTATAAGAAGTTAAGAACAGCTATTTTCCCCCCTTTTTTGATTAAAAATTTGATGTTAGAGGTTGAATGTGTTATTTGTGCCACTGAAACCTGTTCTCATTTTATTTTTAGCTAATATTTTCATTACCCCCAATCCCCCCTTTAGTTCTTAATCGAAAGTCACTCACTAATAAGTAAATGATATAACCACCGTAGTTTTGTTGATGGGTTATTATGCCATCAGGACAAGACTCGTTTCTGGGTGTTCTCGATGAGTTTGTATTCATATTATGTTCTTAAACTTTGACAGAACCCCAAATGGAATCCGGCAAGCCTAGACGAAGTTAAACTAAGTGATGTTGAAGCCGTACTTAAACCACTTGGCCCAGAGGCTGATGAACTGGATGTGTGAATGATTGTTGCAGATTCATTCTTAAAAGAACAGGAATATCAAATTGTGCATCTTCTTTTATACTACCACACTACATACGAGTCAAAACTATAGTCAACATTTGATTTTGTAGTCATTGTAATAATGTTAGGCTACATAGAATTATGTAAGAAACATTATAAATAAAGATGTATCAACTCTATAAGATTCTGTAACATGTTCGCAGATACTGAGTGGTCATTTTAGTTTCTCATACATTTACGAACAATCTCCACTTCTCAAGCTTTGAAGTAGCTTCAAATACCCAACATCTTCTGGTTTAATGTATCTGCACATATAAAAAACTTAACTTACAGCCTTCACCAATTTCACCACATGATTATCCACCATATGGATCTATTTCTAGAAACAGCTATGTTAAAATCTGTAAAAATCAAAAGAGCATAACCCAAGATCTGATTTACCATCCAAACATTCACAGAGTGGCCAATTGTTTTTAGCACAATCACATAATCCCCAAACGGGAAAAGGTGACAAGTCTGAAGTCTGAACCACTTTGGAGGTAAGCATCTTATATCAGTTCCCCTTCTAAAATGTCCGGTGGTATTAATTGCCACAATTTTGAGAAAACAATTAAAGCCAAAATCAGCTAAGCTTGAAAACAGATTTGGCTTGTGCAACTATACGAAAGCGGAACGGAAATTGGAGACTAAAGGAGGAACCAAAACCGGGCCGAACTTAGGGGTAGTACTTCGAATCCATTTTCTTGCCTAAACTATGTTGCTTTATGAAAGCAACGGCAACTGACTTATGACTAAGTATATAGCTTCCATTTCTGTTTGGTCCGGGTATATATCAAGTTATGCACAGTTTGTACTATTGGAAAGTAATTCTTCAGGAAAAGAGAATCTGGGGTATTAAAAGAAGTAAAAACAAAGTTAATACCCATGTCGGAAAAGGAAATCAATGATGACAAGGTTGCAATTAGCTTTGAAGAACTGTGTATTTCGAATAACTTCCGCAACAAGTGTTACAGGGAGTAGTTTGAAGCTTCCTACTTCTCCATCTGTAATTCAGACACAAGAACTTTAGAGTAGTAAAACAGTAGAACAAAGCTTTAAGATAACAAGCAGTCGTCTACATTGAAGTATGGGTAAAAGTGAGTCTTGTCCACGCTTACCTTGATTATCTGGAATGAAACTGTCTGGGAGCTTCAGATCATAACAGAATAAAACATCTCTCTTAAATCTATAACCATCGATGTCCATGTATGAGACAGCCCCCACTGGTATCGCTCTGTGAACAAAATATTCTATGCGAGTTAGCGTCGCAAACAATTCCTATAATAAATGCATGATTATTGGTATACAATTTCATTTTTCTAGTCAGGGCGGCCTTGATGCATGATTTCATCACCTGCTAGAAATGGAATGTGGTATTCCTGCCTCTTCCTCACATTCCTTCACCACATTCTCTGCACATGACATCCCATGTGGCTGTATTTTTAAAATCAATGCTCATTAACACATAATCTGATATGAAGCAAAATGCAATCAAATTATTGATGTCAAGAACCATCCTTTAATAACATAGCAAGTGGTTTGAGGACAGATTAACAATAAATAGCATTATTCTAGTATATGACTGCAAACTGGAGATCCTTTAATAGGTCTCCCGTCTCCAAGATTAAAATAGCAAGAGAAGTTAATCGCACCAGTCCTCCGGCAACAAGATGGTCAAGCATTCCCGGGTAGGTGGGTTTCGTTTCACTTCGCTTTCCAATCCATAGATACTTTTCACCGTCTCTTTCAACATACCCACTCATGTGAATTCCATAAGCCTATAATAATTAAGATATCAGAGGAGTGTGGATAGGTGGTGATAGGGTGTAGCAGAAAGAAGTGAGATGTATCATATTTTAAGGAAAATTATGACAAACCTTTATTCCAAAGTAAGGCGCTGCTGCACGTTCCAGTGAGAAGTATACTTGTCCTCCATAAGATGAAGTGACAGGGTATAGCTGCAGTCAGTTGAGTTATCTTTTAGAATGGAAAGAATTACATTAGCAACCTAAAGTGTTTGCAAATATTTAAATATCAATATTACCAAAAGCACATAATCTGGTCACAGACATGTCGTTCTGTTACTGAAAAAAGTACCTCGTTTCGTATACCTGGAATTACTTCTTCACCTAAGTACTGGACTACATCTCCAAGGGCCTCAGTCCTGGACTCGGGTGTTTTCAGAGCAGAATGTAGTGTGACATGGCCAGATTGACTACCATATTTATCATCTTTAATGCACGTGAAGACCTCCTTAAACTTGTTTAATTGATCAAGAAAGCTGCAAAATGTTTAAATACCTAATTATAAAAATGAGTTCCATTTAAAGATCCACTTTCTCTATTGATTCTAGTAGCAATAATGTCTGTTATCGTACAGGATATTGGCTGCAGAAACTTTAAACAACCAACCTCGCCTAGGATCTCAAACTGACAACATTTTAAATTTTAGCCGACTAATCTGTGTCTTAGTCAGCAATAGATTTTTTTTCCCCCCAAGAAAACAATGAGTGGTATGGACTATGGATTATGTTCATGTAACTTAAATACGGGAGGGTCAGGCATTTCGGGGGGCAAAAACAAAAGTCACAAGGGGGTCGGAGGGGGGATGTAATGTGGACTATTGATTCTTTAACAACAAGAAAATAAAGCCTTTTGTGAGTGAGAAGGTAACTTGGCAGTTCAACACACAGAAGAAAGCTGCATTTTCATTTTTGAAATTAACTTGTATTATAGTCATTGCAGATACTCTATGTTTCTTTGAGTAGTTGCACCAATAGAAAATCCATATTGACTAAATCGATAACTCGATTAACTTGATGAACATCAGCAACTTAAAGGGTTGACAAGAAGGCATCATAAACTGATAATGCATCCAAGAACTGTTGCTAACAAGAAAGAGAGACACTAGTACATTACCCGTTGTGAACATATCCAACAATTTGATCCTCAATGACAAATGGAAGAAAATCAGAACGCCTTTCCTACAATGAATTTGGACATATCAGTAGAAAAGACACGGAAATATATAAACAACTAGCTTTTCCAACCGTTATAGTGAACTGTATTACAAAGCATGTCGCTTGTCTATGCTCTATGCCCCAATAGTAACGGGTCGGTTATTTCCTGATTATTTGGTTCAGTTAACACTTAACAGTGTTACTCCAATAGGTTTAACCAACATATGGGTGCCGACTGATCCTTCCCCAAGGACCTAGCCCAATTGGCAATGAACACCTGACCTTAAGCCACCTTTAGCAAGGAGTTGGGATTGAACCTGGTACCTATTTCTCCAAAAGCCCTCCTTGACCAGTAACATAATAATAAAATACACCGGTAACATTATTTCATTAGAGTCAAATGGGTAACTTTTAATAACCACTATGAAACCATAACTATATATTTAGTCTGATAATTACTATATAATTCATTTTAACTAAAAAAACAATGAGATGTACATAATTGACTTTTGCCTTTAAACTAACAAAATCCTACCACCGTTATTTGACAAGTCATGCCTACCTGAATTACGGGCAAACAGAGAAAAAGCACATTATACTTTCGGCGTCTTATATGTTCATATAATTTGGTTAATGTTAACAACGAAATAATGGATAATCATTTAGAAATGTAGCTAACTTGTCACTTTTCAACCAATTTTTTGCGCTTTTACGTACTTTTGAAATTTGTCTATTGTATGTATTTACCATTCTTTTGAATAAATAAATGGAATTGAAAAGCGTAGTTTTATAAAAATAGAAAGCTACATTTCCAATAAAGAAATAGTAATAGAATAGTATAGTGTATACTTACAGAGCCACGGTTACATAAATCAATTTTTTGAAAGAAACCAGTGAGATCCCCCGAAGATGTGGAAGATATTTGAAAGACATCATCCCAAGTGAATTTGGTACCATTCTTTTCAATACTGATTGAATTTGATGATACAGCAACGTAATTGCGGGAATTGTTAAGAGTGAAGGAAATGGGTTGTCTGATTTTGAATATGTTTTGAATCATATTAAATGGGGTGTGATAAGGGAGATGACAGTGGTTGGCGACTAACATCTTTTCACGGTTTTCCAATGTTGCAAGTTGCAACTCTTGTTTTTGTACTAGTGTGTTCGGTGATACTAGTATTATTTTTGGGCCTAGGCTAGCGTTTTATATGCGTTTTTATATACGGGTAGTGCACATTTTTTATGAGTTTATTATAGTTAAAGAGTTAAAAAATATATATATATATATATATATAATAATAATAATAATAAAAATAAAAAACATTAAAAGTTGTAGTTGTTATAAAAGGTCTAAAATCAAAATCCAGTATAATCTTTGCCCGAAGAACCAATCTTTAAGGCAATTATCGATATAACAGTCTGTCTTTCTAGACTATTATTGTATTATTGCTATGCATAAACAACTTATTGATGCAGATGTAATGCGACGGGCATTTTGCTATGACATATAAACAGTACCTTGTAGGAAGATTCTCATACACCAAAAGTCAAGAATATATTGCCAAGTGTCATTTTTTCCTTTTCCATGGGATGACCCACACATGGGTCTTCAAGACCGTTGGATATCATCTAACGGATCTCACACAGCTTTATCCTTATAATACACATTCATTTCTTTGAGAATATCCAAGTTCATCTTTTATATTTAACGCACAAAAAACCTTAATTATATGTGAGTGTTACCCCGACTCAAGATAAACACTCTTATCTCGGTGTTTATACCAAATAAGGGAACCGAACATACCATTAGCCTTATCTCACACCATAAACCTAAACTAATCCTTGTTTTACATTTAACATATGTTCGATTTAAATGTTTAACTAATGTTATATAAAGTCTTCCCCCTTTGTATGATATAATGCAAAATAGTTATTTAAATGTTTTACATGTGTCAAATTTAAGATGTTTCGGGGCCTTTAAAATTTTGAGGGCCTTGGGCGGTCGCCCACCTCGCCAACTTTCAAGAACGGCTCTGATATCAACTACTTCACAATATATATCTTACAAATGTTTTTGACAAAATATGAACTCGCAACATTATGGTTGGTGTACACTCACATACCATTAAACTAAGGGCCCGTTTGGTTTGTAGGTTTTGCTTGGGTTTGGGTTAGAAAAGTGGATCTAACCTCATTTTCAACTGTTTGGTATAGCTTGGGTTTGGAGTTAGTCCCAAATATTAAGAAATGTGTTAAAGTTTGGGCTAAGGTAGGTTTTATAACAAATGATGTGACCCACCTTATTTTCTTTCTATGTCTCTCCTCTTATTTTTTACATAAATAATTTACAAATCATATTTTAAAATATAAAACAATTTTAATATATTTTTCTCTTTTCTGCATTAAATCCAAATCCAAATCATAATCCTAAACCCACCAACAAACCAAAGTACCAAACGGACCCTAAAAACTTTGGGTGGTAATAAGTTTGTGATTATTATCACTAGATTGAGAGATGTCTTAAGTTCAGTTTTGTTATGTGCAAACAACTTTACTATTTGTGACGATATATGATTCAAAAGATAAATTAAATAATATGCCTGGTTCACCATGAATTACTCAACTAAAATATGAGTTAAAATATCATAAATATAAAATAAATAATATATGTGAGTCATCGTAAATTATTTAACTAAAATATGAGTAAAAATATCTGAAACAGTTGTAATATAAATAAAAAAAAAAAAATTGAATATCCTTGAGTGAAATCACCTCCCACTAAATACATGGATATTAGATGATCACTAATTATACTTTCACATCAGCGTAACACACTATCAAACCAATCACTTTGTACCTTCTATGATGATTACCTAACCCATCAACAAACAAAAAATATAAAAATATCACACTTTATACAAGATACTAAGGGAGGAAACGAGCTGAGCCGAGCCTGCCAGAGCTCGAGCTCGGCTCGTTTAAGTTTTAAAAAGCTCGAGCTCAAGTTCGGCTCGTTTTGAGCCTTAAATTCTAAGCTCGAGCTCTTATATAGGCTCCGGCTTGGCTCGAGCTTGACTCGTTTATACGATTTGGCAATTAAAAATTAAAGCTTGGCTCGAGCTCGAGCTCGGCTCGTAATATATCTTTATTGAGCTCGTTAATAAGCTCGAGCTTGGCTCGTTTATATGTATAATGCTTAAAATATGTTATTGTCGTTTAGGCTCGCGAACCTAAACGAGTTTTGTATGTAAAGCTCGAGCTCGATTAATAAACGAGCTGCAATTTAAGCTCGAGCTCGGGATCGAGATCGTTTAGGCTCGACTCGTTCGAGCTTTTTACCGATCCGATCCCAAGCTTTTACGAGCGGCTCAGCTCATTTCCACCCCTACAAGATACCACATAATATACCCACATACACTGATAAACCAAATAAATAATAACAAAAACACCGTAAAGGTCATTTTGCCTTGATTTTATACGAGTGGTGTTCACCGCAAGATGCTTCAGTACCTATAAAAACCAGTCCAACAACATGTTCTACATGTTCTCGTAGCAGCTCAAAAGGTAGAAAAAAACGTGGGTCGAATGTGATGTAACCTAATAATACTTGTACGGTACACTTACACTTGAGGACAATCGTGTAGCCTAGTTTTCTACGCGCTTCTTCATAGATGTTGCCCACGGCCAAATAGTGGTCCAAAATCATCATCACGGCTTACACTTCTAGTTAAGTTAGTTTTCTCCATCTATATATACTAGCAGGGTACCCGCGCGATGCGGCGGCGGGTACCCTGTGACTAAAATTTTTTGCAAGCGATTTTTTGGAATTATACGTTCTTCATGATTATAACTTTACGGATGATGATAATTTTAGATTAAAATAACTTTACGAAATATCAAGCTAGTTCATATAAAATAGCAAGGTGTATGCGGTGGGTTTTTTTTTTTTGTTTTTTTTTTTTTTATGCGGTGGTTTTTTCATATAAAATAGCAAGCTATTTCATGTAAAATAATGTTGTTTGGTTTTGTTAATTGTCTGAATGACTTTAATTGCCTATTTTTAGATATATTATTAATATGTACGGTGAAGTTTGAATATACCTTTCAAAATGAATTTCGCGTTTTATACTCCCAAGTCCCAACAGACACACTAAAATAAACTGTCCATCCCAAAATTTATCTATGGTTTCTATATGTCATGAGAGAGCCCAAAATGTAGTTATAAGCCTTGACCCAATATCAACCCTAAACCTTTTACTTTACCCTATTATAAAAACTTAACAACCCTAATCTCACTGGCACATAAACACGCCTACACACTCTTAAATCAAACTCAGCAACAATGAAAATTCACCTTTTTATTTCTTTCTTAAACCGAACAAAAAATCTACTTGTAATCTCTTGTTATTTGAACATAAACACAACCATAAGGTCTCGGATAAGATCTTGTAATGAGGTCTCGAGTAACGTTTTTGTATCTAGGAGTAACGGGTATATTATGGTATCTCGTTATTTGTAACCTCGTAAGTCATAACATTATGAATTACTTTTCAGAATTCTTGTAGATCGATGATCGGTTTATATAGACCTTTAAAGATCATTTTCTTGAAATGATAAAACCCGAGATCTTTATTTATTTTTGTTCTTTTCACCTTTTGTTTCACTTTGTGGATTTCGATATATAAGGTTAAGAGACAATCAGACATTAACTCAACCTCTGACTGCGTAAGACGTGAAAGGTGGTTGTACATTATGGCTGGGAATTATATAGAGGGTTGTACATTATGTTTAAGTAATTGTAATAATAGGTCCAGGGGTGTTTTAAATGCTATTCAATGTATAATTGTAAGATTTTGGTCTGAATTTCGAGTTATGCTTGTTTTCATTGTACACAATGCTTTGCTTGTTGTAATTCTGAAAAATCCTTACTTTAAAGTGTTGTAAACATTGCATAATTTTTTGTACATTTGAATTTTTTGGAGAGAGAGTCATTTGTCTATTATATGTAGTGTGTGTGTGTGTGTGTATATATATATATATATATATATAATTTAGTTATATGCAAATGGTGTAAAGAGAATCATGTATAAATATGAGGTGAGTTATTTTATAAACTAAGGGTCCGTTTGGTTCAAAGTGGTGAAAGGGTAAAGGTAAGGGAATGCAAAGGAATGAGTGGGGTGAGTAATCAATACCTTACCCCCAATTTACTCTATAATGGTTGATTACCCAGTACGGGGTAATCAATCCCTTACGTTTTACTAACCAAGCACAAGTATTTGAGGGAGGTGGGCCCAAATCAATACCTTACCCATTCCCCACCCCCTCTTAACCCCTCACCAAGCACCCCCTAAGTTTTTGTTATAAACTGAGGGACAAATCCCAACCATCCATTTAGTTTGATTTAATGGTGGGAAATTAACCTAAGATTTAATAAGACAACCTAAGTTCAAGTTTTTTTTTCTTGTCCTTTTTGCCTATCTTATTTATTCATTTTTTTTCCTTTTTTCTTTTCTTTCTTTTTTTTTATTGCGTTTTTTTTACGTTTTTTTTGTTTTTCATACATATTCTTCGGTTTTTTACGTTTTCGTCAGTTTAATTTCGTTTTCGTTCGTTTTCATACATTTTCATACGTTTTCGTCTGTTTTCTTACGTTTTCGCTCGTTTTCATACGTTTTCGTCTGTTTTCTTACGTTTTCACCGGTTTTCATACGTTTCGTCCATTTTAATACGTTTTCGTCTGTTTTCAAACGTTTTCGTCCGTTTTTATACGTTTTTGTTCGTTTTCGTACGTTTATATACGTTTTCATCCGTTTTCATTTGTTTTTATACATTTTTTACCGTTTTTATACGTTTTCGTCCGTTTTCATACATTTTCGTATGTTTTCAGGCCTTTTTGTCCGTTTTCGTCCGTTTTTTTATGTTTTTGAGTGTTTTCAGACGTTTTCGTCTACTTTAATACGTTTTCGTTTATTTTTATACGTCTTCCTTCGTTTTTTGTCCGTTTTCATACGTTTTCGTCCGTTTTATACGATTTTGTCCGTTTTTATATGTTTCCATCCTTTTTTTATACGTTTTTGTCCGTTTACATACGTTTTCATCTGTTTTCGTCCGTTTTCATACGTTTTCGTCCATTTTCAGACGTTTTCGTCTATTTTTATACATCATTGTCCGTTTTCAAACATTTTCATCCATTTTCGTACGTATTCGTCCGTTTTCATCTATTTTCATATGTTTTCGTCCATTTCTAAATGTTTTCGGCCATTTTTAGATGTTTTCATACGTTTCTGAATATCGAAAGTATTATTCTTTGATACTCAAAATATCACAAGTGATATTCTGAATATCACAAGTGATTTTCAATTAATGTTTTGTAACATGAAAATCACTTGTGATATTCAGAAAATCACAAGTGATATTCAGAAAATCACAAGTGATATTCTAAATATCACAAGTGATTTTCAACTAATGATTTATAACATAAAAATCACAAGTGATATTCTAAATATTACAAGTGATTTTCAACTAATGTTTTGTAACATGAACATCACTTGTAATTTTCTAAATATCATTTGCGATATTCTGAATATCACTTGTGATTTTAATGTTACAAGGCATTAATTAAATATCACTTGTGATATTTAGAATATCACAAGTGATATTCTGAATATTACAAGTGATATTCTGAATATCACAAGTGATTTTCAACTAATGTTTTGTAACATGAAAACCACAAGTGATATTCTGAATATCACAAATGATATTCAAAAAATTACAAGTGATATTCAGAATAATATTACAAGTGATTTTCACGTTTTTTTAATTCACGTTTTTTTCACTTTCATACGTTTTCGTTCATTTTCATACGTTTTTTAATATCACAATTGATATTCAGAATATCACTTGTGATTTTCTGAATATCACTAATAATATTCTGAATATCACTTGTGATTTTCTGAATATCTATCATTTGTGAATATCACAAACGTATGAAAATGTCTGAGAATGGCCAAAAACACAGAATATCAATTGTGGTACTCAATATATCACTTGTGATATTCAGAAAATCACAAAATATGACATGTGATATTCAGATAATCACTTGTGATATTCCGAATTTCACTTGTGATATTCCGAATTTCACTTGTGATATTTAGTATATCACTGGGGTGATATTCTGAATATCAAAAAATATCACTTGTGATATTCCGAAACGTATGAAAACGTTTGAGAATGGCCAAAGATATTGAAAAACGGACAAAAACGAATGAAAACGACGAGAATATACGAAAACGGAAGAATATGTATGAAAACGGAAGAAAATATATGAAAGCATAAAAACACGTATGAAAAAGGAAGAAAACGTATGAAAAATAGGACGAAAACGAAAGAAAACGGATGAAAATGGACGAAAACGCAAGAAAACGGATGAATAAGTATGAAACGGACAAAAACACATGAAAGCTTAAAAACACGTCTAAAAATGGATGAAAACGTATGAAAAATGGACGAAAACGGATAAAAACGAATTAAAACGTCTGAAAATGGACGAAAACGTGTATAAACGTATGAAAACAGACGAAAACGAATTAAAACGTCTGAAAACGGACGAAAACGTAAGAAAGTGGAAAAAACTTGAATTAAAATAAAAAACGTGAATTTAAAAAAAATACACGTGAATTAAAAAAAACGTGATTTTTTTTAAAAAAAAAAAGTGAATTAAAAAAATGTTTATTAAATAAAAAGCTTGAAAAAAGAAAAAAAAAAAATAACGTGAACAGAAAAGGAGGGAACAAGAAAAAAAAAAGAAAAAAAAAAAAAAAAAAAAAAAAAAAAAAAAAAAAGGAAACCTTGACTAAAAAAAGACAAAAAAAAGGCCACGTAAAGGGCTAAAAAAGACAAAAATAAATAAATAAACAAATAAAAAAAAGTGAATAAAAAGAAAGAGAAAAAAACATGAACTTAGGTTGCTCTTTTAAATATTAGGTTAATCCCCACCATTAGATCAAACTAGATGGATGGTGGGGATTTGTCTCTCAGTATGTAACAAAAACTTAGTTCAATGAACTTTTCTCGTATAAATATAATCTTATATATCTCGATTACAACTCTTGTAAGATTTAAAAAAGAGTAAATTACATGGTTTGTCCCTGTGGTTTGGCCAAAATCCCTAATTAAGTCCTTATCTTTTCAATTGCGCCAATTGAGTCCTTATTCTGAAACTATGTAACACTGTTAGTCCTTATCGCTAACTATCGTTATCTCAAATGGGCAAAGTTAGTCCATTAACCAAACGGTCGTTTGCAATGTTTGCACCGTTAGTCCTTGGTATGTGTTAATTCACATACCTTTTCATGGCCAAATACTGACCCAAATAGACTAAAAATGCTAACAAATGCCAAAGAATTGTGTGTTTTATGTTTATGAACGTGCAGGTATGGATATATCGTAAAAAGACGAAAAACAAGCAAAAATCGGGCAAAAACGAGCACGAGAGTAGAATGAGTCAGAAAGTCAAGCTTGAAATCAAAGTTGAGCTTAAAAAGTCCTCAGAGTTTGTAGATGCACAAGAATAACCCTTGATATGAAAGTTTGAAGAATTGTCAAGACAGGTCCCTGCACTTTGAAAGTTCACATATTTAGTCCCTCAGTGATTTTTATGAAGAAAAGTCAATTCAACCCTTCATCTATTCAAGATTGACAAGAAAGGACCTTTATTACATTTTTGAAGTTTGGCAAATTTGGTCCTTGCATTTTCAGCAAATTACATAAATAGCCCTTATATACTTCATCTTAAAAGCTGAAACAAAAATGAGCTTAGTCCATTTCCTATTTGTGAAGCCCAAAACAAAAATACCAAATCCAAGTTATAAACCAAAGGCCCAAAACCATTTTACCCAAGCCCATGCCCAAGTTACGGGTCAAATGATATTACTTCGGGTCAACAAAAAGGTCAAACGGTCAAATGAACAAAATATATTACCCCGCTTCATACTTTTCCCCAATTCATTTTAACCCATGGAATAAGAACCCTAGGTTACTGTTCCGGTCAATAGTTACCACAATTAAGGGTAGTACTGTCAAGTACGATTCTAGAAGCTCAGTGATGTCAGGAGTGTGTCAGGATATCTAAAGAAGCACAAGAATGCTACGTGGCAAGCGTGTATTGGTGGAGACCCGTCACCAAAGATGATCTGAGGGCTAATATTGAGAGGATTTGATTGAAGATTGATCAAAGGGTCATGAGATGATATCAAGAAGCACAGGTCACATGGATTGCCAGCTTGGCAATCCGAGACCCCAACCTCACTCTCCTCTTATAAATAGAGGATCATTTTAGCTAGTTTGGTGTGTAGTTTTTAGGTAAAGAAACTCTGTCAAATTTTCAATAGATTGTATTAGCTTAGTGAATGTAATTTTTATATTAGTTTTTTAATAAAAGTTTTAGTTTACTTTCACAAAATTCAGCTTATTCATCATTTCTTATTGCTTATTTTGTTTTAATTTTGTCTTAATCTAGCCTAAATTCAGATGTTATCAGCTTATTTTCTATTATTCTCATTCAAACCTTAGTCATTTGCAGAAAAAGAAAATTAGATAAAAACTCAGAAAATTATAAAAAAATATATATAAAAATGTTTCAAAATAAGTTGTGTTAGGTCTGAAATAAGCTGCATCAGCTTATAAGCAGTATATTCAAGCTTAATAGCTTTTTGTATATCTGTTTCTTTTTCATTCAACAAAAGTTCTAGATCAGTATTGAAGGCATTTGATCCAGTGTTAGCTGTGATGTATTTGGATAAGTTTGGACAATTGTGGAAGGTCCTGCCTATCCTAGAGATAGGCAAGCTCAGTGAGTCCCCCTCTGTTCATGCTGAGGGGGAGTTCTTTGGTAATTTCAATGCTGATCTCTCATTTGTAGCATTTATAGTATCTGATTTGGTTTGTTACTTGCTTAGAATACTGTTACATAAGCTTGTAGTGTAATTGTTGTGTTAGATCTGTAGTTAAGCTTGTTTAATCTTAGTAGTAATCTGTTTGTTTGGATTAGAGATAGTGTAGTTTTAAATTGATAATCTGTCTTCTAATTGATTTTAATAGAAGTTAAGTTGACTGAATTTGCAGCTTATAGTAGATTATATCACTGTTGTTGAGTTGCATTGTAGGGAGAATTGATTTAGTTGTGTATCTGTGTGATCTGTTAGCAAGTTCTGAGACATCATTCTCAATAGAGGAGTGTGGATTATATTGTTGTGTTAAAATTTGAAGTCAGTAGGTTAGTAATAGTTGAATCATTAGTTCACTTAGACCATTAATAGATTAATATTGCATAAAAATAGTAGCATAGTTGGATAAAAGTCAAAACTAGTTTATAGATTCATTAATTGATGGTATAATTGTAGACAGTTAGTAAAATTGAAATCATAAGTGGAAACTAGTTAAAGTTAGTGTAATCTAGAATAATTGCAGTTTAATACTACATATAGGAGTAGAATTAGTAAGTGGAATTTGAAAATAGTCAAAGTATCAGCTTAAATCAAAAGTCAAAAACAAGTTCATAATCAACTTTGGTCAAAACTTTGAGACCACTTGTAGGCTGCATAACTGATTGGAAATTTAAGTTGTTAGTTGATTTATGTTCACTGATTGCTTGAGTAACAGAAACAACAAGAAAAATTCATTTCTAAACTCATTTGCTTATTGGAATTTTGCTTTAAAGTTGCTAGTCTGAGCTTATAATTCCCCTGAGCATCAGTATTGGTCAGATTTCTAGGTGTCATTTTGGGTAGGTAATTGGATTAGAGTTACTTTCTTTTGGTTGATTTGAGATCTCAGTAGTGATATTGTTCTTTTGCCCCCATTTTATTGCACTTTGGAGCTTATTGGAATAGCTTATTGGGCTTATTTATAAGCCTGTTTGAGACAGGGTCTGTTTATGCATTTGAGGCCTGCAATTGTGCATCTGAGCTTGTATCTGTGTTTAGTGTATGATTCTGAGTGTGATTTGAGTAGCTTAAGTAATTTGTACCACTACCTTGCTTTTGGATCAGATTATGCTTAATCTGCTTGTTCATTGAGCTTATCTTTAGAACTTATTGCATATTATTGGTATTTCTGTGAATTTTTGTGCTAGCACTTGATCATATCTTGCATTTCTGAGCATTTAATAGCATATAAGGACTGTTTTCATAAAGAATTTTTCAAAAGTGCTTATTATTAAGCACTTGTGATCAGCAGTTTACTTGAAAAAAGCACTTAATCAGCTTCTTTTCCTTTTAAAATTTTTCTTCTAGTTCTTTTTACTATTTTTGATTTTCTGGAATTTTTCCAGATTTTTCCAAGCAGTTTTAGTATTTTTCTTTATTTTCTTTTGATTTTAATCAGTTTTAAATAGAATTTAATAGACAAAATCCATAAAATTCAGAAAAAGTTGTGAAAAATACAAAAATATTTTTAGAAATTCTTTTATAATATTTTAGATTTTTCAAAATAAAATTTTCATTTTTCCACTTTATTTTTCTATTTTCTTACATTTTTAATTCATTTAAAATTACAAAAATCAAAATAAATTCATAGAAATTAAAAGAAAAGTAAAAAAAAAAAAAAAAAAAAAAATCTTTTTCTGGAAATTCAATTTAGTAGTTTAAGATTTTTAAAAAATAATTCACATTTGTAGGATCATTTTTCGTTAAAAGTTACGTTTTAAATAACGCGGTTGCATTTCCGTTTTTACGTTTTAAACTTGTGTGCATTATTAGCTTGAACTTTTTGCATAATTCATCTTTGTTTGTGAATACTTGAATTACTTGATTGCTATTTTCTCTTTTACACTTCTCAATTCACGATTTTCACGAATCAATATTCTTGATTCCATTCACCTTCACTCGGATACGACTCGGGTGATCTGTATTTCACGCGGATCATTTCGATAATATACTACCATACTATAATAGATTGATTTTCACACAATCAATTTTTGGCGCCGCTGCCGGGGAAGGTCGAAGTGAGTTTTTGAATAATTGTTTTGAAAAAATCGTGTTTTGTTAAGCCTTCCTCTATTTTGTATATATTTCTATAAAAATATAAAAATTCAAAAATTCAAAACACTTTTCCTAAAGTGTTTACAAAAATACCGAAAAAATAATAAAGTTACAGACTCGACTCTCCCGTGGAAGGGGGCGTTGTAAATCAAAAAAGTCTCACAATATAACAAAAACGTGAAATTAGTTGTTTATCGGATTATTTCAATTACTACAAATAGCTGAAGAGAGAAACACTCTTCTTTCCCGTCCCGTCGCGCGTGGTTTTGAAAAAAACGGTTTCAATTAACGTAACGTTTTAAGAAAAGAAAAACAAAAGAAATAAAAAGTTTTTGAAAAAAAAAATAAATAAATAAAAACAAAAAGATTTTCCTTTTTATTTTCTTTTTCTTTTTCTTTTTGATTTTGCTTTTGGTGTATGCACACCCGCTCTTCTTTTGAGAGTCTTATATCACCTTTGTCAAACCCCGAGATGGTAATTCGACACACACATCGTGTCCATTTCCCTAACGTTGTGGAAATGGATCCGAATAATCAGCACCCTCCGGTGGGTGGAGATGATCACCAACACGTGCCGGCTCCCGATCTCCGAACGATGGAGGAGCTGTGCCAACCCACAATGCATGGTAAAGGTGGCCTGATTGCCCCTCTAAATATTGAGGCTACGGATTTTGGACTTAAGCACCACATGATACAACAAGTCCAAAATTCGTGCCAATTTCACGGATTACCGGGTGACGATGCAAACAAGCATCTTGATAAATTTTTAACCGTCACCCAAAATATGAAACAAAACGGGGTCTCCGATGACGCCCTCCGTCTCTCTCTCTTCCCCTATTCTCTAACGCATCATGCCACTGCTTGGTTTGATCGTCTTCCCAGGAACTCGATTCATACTTTCAATGAAATGGTATCTAAGTTCCTGGCGAAGTATTTTCCACCATCGATGGTGACGAAGTTGAGAAACGATATTAGAAATTTTCGACAACTTCCCGACGAGTCTTTATTCGAGGCTTGGGAATGTTACAAGCTTGCCATTGATCGTTGTCCAAACCATAACATGCTTCTCATCACAATAATTGATACGTTTTATAATGGTTTAACTTTACGACATCGGGACACGATCAATGCTGCAGCTGGTGGTACTTTCATGAAACGTCGTCCTGAGGATTGTTACGAGCTAATCGAGAATATGGCGGCCCATTACAACTATTAGGATTCCTCAGCCGAGAGGAATGAGCCAATAAGATCGACTGCGACTCTAAACTCTTCTTCTTCTAATCCCGAGTTAGCCGTCATGAATAAGAAACTTGATGATTTGTCAACGGCTATGTTAAGAATGTGTCAAATGATGTCGAATCAAGTTAAAAACACGCAAGTTAATATGGTTAATACCGGTTGTGAAACTTCTGGTGGTCCACATTCATACCTTGAGTGCCCAGCCTCCGGTGGCTTTGTTCATGAGAACGTGTATGCTGCAAACATGGGTAGCAACGGTTACCCACAACCTCAAGGAGACCGTAATCTCCTCAGCTACCGTTCCGGCAATTACCTTGGACCACCCTGGTTTAATCAACCAAATCAAGTGAATCAGAATAACAATGTGCAAAACCGTAATCATCAATTCAATCACAATCAGAATCAAAACCGAGGAAATAATGGTTTTCAAGGACAAAATCAGAATTTTCAACAAAATCAAAACCGGGGAAATTACCACCAAGGCCCGCCTCAAAGGAACAATTTTCAAAATAATGGGAATTTTCAGAATAATAATCATGGAAACTTTAATCATGGAAATAAGAATAATGGCAATTTTCAAAACCGTGGGCAGAATTTCAATAATCAAAATCAAGGTGTTATTCCAAATCCATCGTCCAAGGATGAGTTGATTAAGCAATTGATTCAAAGTCAACAAGCTTTAATAGCTAAACAAGAGGAAACAACAAAATTATTTGCGACTCAAATCAACGATCTTAACAAGCGTTTAAATGATCGACCCTCGGGCTCTGGAACGTTGCCAAGCAACACGATCGCTAACCCGAGGGGCGATGCTAAAGCGATCATAACAAGGAGTGGTGTTACGTATGATGGACCAACGGCTCCGACTACCTCTTCTTCTCTACCTCCCAAGCTAGTCGCCCGTGAACCCGAGGTGACAACGGATACTGAAATTCCGATTAATAATGGAAGGACCGAAGACATCCAACCTCTGGTGGTCCCGACGTCTAAAGGAAAGGAAAAAGTTGTTAATGAAACTAAAAAAGAAACACCGGTTAAAACAAAGTTGCCATATCCGTCACGCTTAAACGAACAAAAGCACCGCGAGAAGGATAAAAACCAAATGGAAAAGTTCTATCAGATTTTTCAAGAGTTATACTTTGATATAAGTCTCGCGGATGCTATACTTTTGATGCCAAAATTTGCTTCAATGCTAAAAGGCCTTTTGAATAATAAGGAAAAGCTTTTTGAAATGTCAAAGACTCAAATGAATGAGAATTGTTCAGCGGTTCTTCTTAAAAAGCTACCCGAAAAGCTTGAAGACCCTGGCAAGTTTCTTATACCATGTAATTTTCCGGGTATGGTTCAATGCTTCGCCTTGGCCGATCTTGGTGCTAGCATTAACCTAATGCCATTGTCAATTTGGAAAAAGTTGTATCTCCCTAACTTGACACCGACGCTTATGACCCTCGAGCTTGCCGACCGATCTATGTCTCGTCCAATTGGCATAGCTGAGGATATTTTTGTCAATGTTGGGAAGTTCAATTTCCTTGCAGATTTTGTGGTTGTTGATTTCGATGCCGATCCACGGGTTCCTCTCATTCTCGGGAGAGGATTCCTAAGGACCGGTCATGCTTTAATTGATGTATACGACGAGGAGATTACCTTACGTGTGGGAAATGAAGCCGTTACTTTCAATCTTAACCAAACCGCGAGATACTCCTTTGATTACGATGTTTCTTCCATCAATCGAATAGATGTTATTGATGAAGCTACGGAGGAGTATTCTCAAGAACTTTTTGGTTTTACCGACAATGCTTCGAGTGGCAATCCCACTCCTTCTTTTGAACCAATCGTCTCCAATTCTTCCCCTTCCCTCACTCCGTTTGAGGGAAGTGATCTCGCTTGGGAAGAAATAAATGCTTGTCTTTCAAATGATTCAGTTTCACCGGAAATTGATAATTCTAACTTTGATCCGGATGGGGACATTTTATTAATTGAGAAGTTGTTAAATGAAAACCCGATTGTTTCTTCCCCTCCGATGGACCTAAAAATGGCAGACGTAAAAGAAGTAAAGCCGTCTATCGAGAATCCTCCAGAGCTCGAGCTCAAGGATTTGCCTCCTCATCTCGAATACGCATACTTGGAAACTAATGATAAATTACCCGTTATAATATCAAAAGGCCTTAAAGATGAGAAGAAGACACGACTCTTAGATGTGCTTCGGAAGCAAAAAAGTGTGATTGCTTGGCAAATATCCGACATTAAGGGAATCGACCCTCGATTTTGCACTCATTAGATTCTACTTGAAGAAAATCACAAAGCTTCAGTCCAACAACAACGACGGGTTAATCCACGAAGTGATCAAAAAGGAAGTTATTAAACTCCTTGACGCTGGAATGATTTATCCAATATCGGATAGCTCATGGGTTCGCCCGGTTCATTGTGTGCCAAAGAAGGGCGGAATCACTGTTGTGAAGAATGACGATAATGAGCTTATACCGACTCGACTTGTGACCGGATGGAGAGTTTGTATCGATTACCGCAAGTTGAACGACGCAACCCGTAAAGACCATTTCCCGCTCCCTTTTATGGACCAAATGCTTGAACGATTAGCGGGAAATGAGTTCTATTGTTTTCTGGATGGTTTTTCTGGGTACTTTCAAATACCCATTGATCCCCAGGATCAAGAAAAGACCACTTTTACTTGCCCGTATGGAACGTTTGCCTATCGTAGAATGCCCTTTGGCTTATGTAACGCTCCAGGCACGTTTCAACGGTGTATGATGGCCATTTTCTCCGATATGATTGAAAAAACCATGGAAGTGTTCATGGACGACTTCTCCGTCTTTGGAAATTCTTTCGACTCTTGCCTCTCCCATTTAGAGAGTATGCTAATACAGTGTGAAAAGACTAACTTAGTTCTAAATTGGGAGAAGTGCCACTTCATGGTTAAAGAGGGCATAGTCCTCGGCCATAAGATATCCAAATCCGGGATTGAGGTAGATCGAGCCAAAGTTGATGTTATTGCTAAGCTACCTCATCCTACTACCGTCAAAGGAATCCGAAGTTTCCTTGGTCATGCTGGCATTTACCGACGTTTTATACAAGACTTCTCCAAAATTGCCCGGCCTCTGACCCACCTTTTAGAAAAGGATGCTCCGTTTAACTTCACAAATGAATGCATCGATGCATTTAATTTCTTGAAGAAGAAGTTAACGGAGGCACCAATCTTAGTTGCCCCCGATTGGAACTTACCCTTTGAGCTAATGTGCGATGCAAGTGATTATGCCATTGGTGCAGTTCTGGGGCAACGTAAGAGTAAGTACTTTCAACAGATACACTATGCAAGTAAGACCATGAATGACGCCCAACATCACTACACAACTACCGAAAAAGAGATGTTAGCGGTTGTTTATGCTTTTGAGAAATTCAGACCTTATTTGCTCCTCAAGAAATGCATAGTGTATATGGACCACTCAGCCCTAAAATACTTAATGGCAAAGCAAGATGCTAAGCCACGCTTAATGCGGTGGGTTCTTTTGCTCCAAGAATTTGATGTCGAAATACGAGACAAGAAAGGAGCTGAAAACCTTGCTGCTGATCACCTTTCACGATTTGAGAACCCCCATCAAAGTGCTCTTGAGAACAAGGAAATCACCGAAACATTTCCTCTCGAGACACTTGGGAGTGTGACTAAAATTGACCAAAGTACCCCATGGTTCGCCGATTTTGCGAATTACCATGCAGGGAACTTCATTAGGAAAGGGATGTCGTCCCAACAAAAGAAGAAATTCTTTAAAGATGTCCAACATTATTTTTGGGACGACCCCTATTTGTTCAAAGTCTGTGCGGATCAAGTGATCCGGCGGTGTGTTCACGGTACGGAAGCCGTTGAAATTCTTAAGGCATGCCATAGTGGACCCACGGGGGGACATCATGGTGTCAACTTCACCGCAAAGAAAGTGTTCGATTCCGGCTTCTATTGGCCGACGATTTATCGGGATGCCCATGAATTGGTGAAATCATGTGATTCTTGCCAACGTCAAGGGAAAATTTCTCAAAAAGATGAAATGCCACAAAATGCTATTCAAGTTTGTGAAATTTTTGACGTTTGGGGCATCGATTTCATGGGGCCATTCCTGTCATGAAGAGGAAATAAGTATATTCTCGTGGCCGTCGATTACTTGTCCAAATGGGTTGAAGCAAAGGCGCTCCCCACCAATGACGCCCGAGTAGTTGTTAAGTTCTTAAAAAGTCTCTTTGCCCGATTTGGTGCACCTCGAGCCATCATAAGTGATTGTGGGACCCATTTTTGCAATGACCAATTCGCCAAAGTTATGCTAAAATATGGTGTCACACATCATCTTTCCACGACTTATCATCCACAAATGAGTGGTCAAGTGGAGGTGTCCAATCGTGGTTTGAAAAGAATATTAGAAAGGACAGTAGGAGAGCACCGTGCCTCTTGGGCCGACAAATTAGAAGATGCATTATGGGCTTTCCGGACCGCTTACAAAACTCCCATTGGGTGTACTCCATATAAGCTGGTTTATGGGAAGGCTTGTCATTTGCCCCTAGAACTTGAACACAAGGCCTATTGGGCCTTAAAACATGCAAATTTTGACTTGAAAACCGTGGGTGATCACAGAAAAGTCAATTGAATGAGTTAGTCGAACTCCGTGATCAAGCATACGAGAATTCTTTGATTTATAAAGAGAAAACAAAAAGACTTCATGATTCCAAGATCAAAGACCGCGTTTTCAACGTTGCTGATCAAGTGCTTCTTTTTAACTCTCGTTTAAAGATTTTCTCGGGTAAGCTTAAAACCCGTTGGTCTGGACCATTCACAATAACCTAAGTATTCGCTTATGGTACCATTGAGTTAGCTCAACCCGATGGTCCCAATTTTAAGGTGAATGGTCACCGTTTGAAACACTATTTTGGAGGGGACGTACTAACCATGGTAGTCCCGGATCTCCAAACTTTCCCCAAGGACGATTGAATTCGGGGATCGAGTCAAGCTACATGACTCGGAAATCAAAAACAAAGCGCTTCGTGGGTGGCAACCCATGCTTATCCAATTTCATCTTCTTATTTTCTATTTTCTAACAAATAACGTGAGGAGGGGGTGCCTCTTCTACTCTTGTGTTCCGTGGTTGTTTGTGATGTTTGTTTAGGATTGTCCGTGATTTATGATGACTCTCGTGCTCGTTATCTTCTCTCCGCTCGAGTTTCATTCATCGGTGCTATTGGAAATCCTATATCCGTGAATCTTATCGACTAACGTTTTCTTTTGCATAATTAATAAACGGCCCTAGAATTTTGTTAGGATTGCCTTAACCCACAAAAACATTGAGGACAATGTTTCATTCTAGTCTGGGGGAGGGTGAATCTTCGATTCGATTTGACCTTGCTGTGGAAAACTAGAAGGGGGGGTTGAATAGTTTTACGTCGTTTTAATTGTTATAAAACAAATTGTTTAAAAGTTTTCGTTGATTTATAAAATATAGATTCGATGGTATATGAAATCTAGTTATACACAATATGAACAACACTAAGTATATATACTATGAAGCAATAATTATGTAAGTAATGAAATAAGTAAAAGATGGAAAGATCAAACCGAGAGACAAGCGATTTATAGTGGTTCGGCTACAAGGCACCTTCCTTGCCCTACTCCACTCCCCGAGCACCTAACTCGAGAGTTTTCTTCACTATATCAACAAGCTCCCTTATGGCGGAGAAAACCTTACACACCAATTTACACACCACAATATCTTCACACCTAGATCACAACTAGTACACACCAATTCACTACTTAATCACACCACTTCTTTCACACCTATCTTCTACACACCATTAATCTACACACCAATCTTCTACACACCAATACTTCTACACACCAATTCTTCTACACACCAATCTTCTTCCTAACTTATCTTTTTCTCAACTATTCTCTAACAAATATTCACAACTAATCACACTATGAAATAATAATCAATGATGATGCTCAACCAACTTAGATGTGGAGATCACAACTAGTTGTAATACTTCTTGTCTTGAGAGATAGAAGTATTCTTATCTTGCACTTGAATGGATTATGTATGGATCACTTTGAAATAAAGATTTAAGAATGTATGATCAAAGGATTTATAGATTGGAAATGGAGATCTAGAACAGAAAGTTCTGGAGTGCAAAAGGTGGGGAAAAAATCCAGGTTTAAGGTGGTATTTATAGGCAAAAGTTTCTGACAGAGGAGCGTGGCCGGTCCCCTTAAATCATGGCCGGTCCCCTTAAATTTAAGGGGACCGCCCTTTATAATTAAGGGGGCCGCCCAGCTGAAACGGCCAGAAACTTTGTCTTTTAGTGGGGAAAGTTTATTTGGTGAAAAACTAACTGATTTTGGTTAAATATTTGAAATCATATATTTAGTATGATTAAAACATTTTTCCTTATTACCAAAAGTGTTTTTCAAAAATATATAATAAGATTATATAATTAAATAAACTTTGTATTAGTTAATTAAATACCCCTTTGATCATACATTGCACTAAACACTTTGTTTATTCATACCTTAAGTGATTTGGATGTAAAGAGAAATATTAATCACCAAATACTTGTTTATGTCATAAGTTTTAGTTCTTTGAGGTTATATTTTGTAATGATCAAAACATAGAGATATTGATAAAAACTTAATAATGTTTTTAGGCATTATTTATGTCAACAATCTCCCCCTTTTTGATTATTACAAAACCTTAAACTCAAAAGATTTAAAACTTGTTATTAGACAAGTATTATAGAGTTTACCATTTCTCTTCTCCCCCTTTTTGTAAAATCAAAAAGGTTAGGCCGAATAATCTTCGTGAAAGAAGTTTAAACGGGTAGAGAACTCCCCCTTGATGTATGCTCCCCCTCGTTTGAGAGCACAAAGGGAACGAGCAATTGGAATCTTGGCTACAAAAATATTTTGAAGAGAACAACACACATATATATGCAAAAACAACAATTATGCAAATAAAAATAGATTCATTCAAGCATGATAGAAATAATTAGCATAACAACATTCAATATGCTTGTAGCATATTGATTACAATAAAACAAAATAAAAGATATAGTCCTATATTGCCTAAGAGAGCACTTGGACTTGCTTGCAACCCATGGTTGATTTGTTTTATTTGCTTGAAGGAAAACATAAGCATGGAGCTTAGATGTTTGATTGAGGTGGATATGGGGTGTTGTATGGAGCGGAAGAAGTGGATCTCACGATGTTGTATCGTGTTAAGGGTGGTATTGGATGATTACGAGTGAGAAGATATTCAATCCAAGAAATATCTTCACTCAAGTAGAGGATTTGTTTTTGAAGGAATATGCAACAAGGGCAAAAGTGAGTGTGATTTGTAACTTGATCCAAGTTAAGAGAGTGGGGAAGGCAATTTTCATAGGGTGATGATGGAGGTAGCCCTTTGTTGCGTTGTGCAAGATGCATAGCAAGGAGATCACTAAGATCATGGATTTGGTTTATTTCATCACGGAACTTTTGTTTTTCCGTGGCAATGTGGAGGGGATCATAGGTTTGGTATGGATGAGTTGGGTTTGAGTAGTTGGAATTGTAGTTTGATGGTTGATCAAACTTGCATAGATCATTATAAGTTGTTGGAGGTTGAGAGGTGTAGTTTGGCTTGAAGGAAGATGTTTGGCCAATGTTGTATGGTTTGTAAAGTGGATCAAATGAATGCCTTTGTTGGTTTGATGCAAAGTTTGGGAAATAAGAGGTTGGTGGTGAGGAATGATTTCCAACTTCATTTGTGATGATGGATTTGTTTCGAGGACTTTTTCGTCGCCAAACGGGTTTTTCCGTCATCCTTGCTAGCCTTGAGGCTTTTGATTTTGGTTTGTTTGGAGAGTTCATGATGGGATGAATGGAGAGCTTTGAGGATTGGGGTTATTTATAGTGTAAGATTTGTGTGTTTAAGGATGGATAAAGTTTGTTTGGAGGATTAGGACAAAATGTGTTGGTGAAAAATGGGAAATGTAGGTTGAAATGGGCTAAAAAGCAGAAAAGATTCTGTAAACCCGACCATCAGATGGCCGGTCCCCTTAATTAGGGGGCGGTCCCCTTAAAATTAAGGGGGCCACCTTACATAATTAAGGGGGCCGCCCATCTGGTGATTTCCAGATTGCCAGAATTGGGTTTTTGGCAGAAAATTTGCAGAAAGGTTGTGTTTTTGGACTTGGATTCAAGCAAGTTCAATTCCTTTAGGCAATATAGCATCTAATCTAACATTAGATATCATGCAAAAACACATAGGCACAAGAGCAAATAATCAACACATAATAAGCAATAGGAGGTAAGTAAATGCAAGCACACTTAAGCTTCCTAAGGCACCTATCTTGAATTAAAGGCAAGGGCAATTAGTGAGTGAAAGACTAATGATGGATCAAGATGACATCATTACTAGTGAATTTGTCCTAGTGAGTGTCTATATGCAACAAATGTGGAGTTGTGATTGTTTCGACACCTAGAAGCAAAAAGAAATAACGATCCTAAGAAACAATCCAAATGATCTCCTTGATTCAATTTTTGCTCGATCATGAATGTCAAAGACATATATTAGATTATATACCTTGACAATTTATGTGAGAGTTTATGCATGATTTTGAAATACAATGTTTTTAGAATTAGTCAACAATGCAATGAAAATGATTTTCATGTGATTCCTAGATTGTGAGAATAAAGATTAGAGAGAATTGATTGAGTTTTTAAAAAAAAAAATTATGCCAAGAAAATAAATCTTCTCAATCTTAAGTTTTGTGCGAAATAGATTCCTAGACTCAGAGAAGATGGAATGAAAGAAAAATAAATTTTCATGCAAGTATAACTTAGAATTAATTCAATGTAATTTAGTCAACTTGTTCCATCATTCCTAATCCTAAACGCAAGTGGTTGAATAATTCACGCTTAAGGGGTTTTGTGAATATATCCGCAATATTGTCTTCCGATGCAACCTTTTCTATAGATATATTTCCTTTTTGTACATTATCCCTAAGAAAATGGTGACGTATTTCTATGTGTTTAGTCCTAGAGTGTTGTACAGGATTTTTGCTTAAATCTATCGCACCTTTGTTATCGCACATAATTGGGACATTTTCTAACCTAATGCCATAGTCTACGAGAGCTTGTTTCATCCATAGTGCTTGTTGACATGCCTTTCCGGCGCTTACATATTCGGCTTCGGTGGTAGAGATAGTAAGAGCGGTTTGCTTTTTCGAAAACCAAGACGTTAGACAACATCCCATAAACGTGCAAATACCGCTAGTACTCTTTCTATCTACGTAGTCTCCCGCATGATCCGAATCCGCATAGACAATGGTTTCTATGCCGGATTCCTTAGGATACCATAATCCTAAGTGTATAGTGCCTTTAACGTATCGGAAGATACGCTTAACCGCTTCTAGGTGAGAGGTTTTGGGATCCTCTTGAAAACGGGCACAAAGGCAGACACTAAACATGATATCGGGTCTACTTGCCGTCAAGTATAGTAAACTACCTATCATTCCTCTATACTTGGTGTTATCTACGGACTCACCTTCATCATCCTTTGTGAGCTTTACCTACGTAGACATGGGTGTTTTCATGGGTTTTGAGTCTTCTAGGCCAAATTTCTTAAGCATTTCCTTAATGTACTTAGATTGGTTAAAGAATATTCCATCATCTAATTGTTTTATTTGTAATCCTAGGAAGAAGTTAAGTTCACCCATCATACTCATCTCAAACTCATCATGCATGATTTTGGCAAACTCATCACACATGTCTTGACAAGTCGATCCAAATATAATGTCATCAACATATATTTGAACAATGATGAGATTTGGGTCTTTCCTTTTAGTGAAAAGAGTGTTATCTACCATTCCCATGGAATAATCATGTTCAATAAGAAAAGCTTTTAATCGATCATACCAAGCTTTGGGAGCTTGTTTGAGTCCATACAAAGCTTTCTTTAACTTATAAACATAATCAGGTTTTGCGAAGTCAATGAATCCTGGAGGTTGTGCCACATATACCTCCTCATTGATAAAACCGTTAAGGAATGCACTTTTCACATCCATTTGAAATAACTTAAAATCTAGGGCGCAAGCATAGGCAAGTAATATCCTAATTGATTCTAGTCTAGCTACGGGGGCATAAGTTTCATCATAATCAATTCCTTCTTGTTGATTATAACCTTGGGCAACTAACCTAGCTTTATTCCTAGTAACTATTCCATTCTCGTCTAACTTATTTCTATATACCCATTTGGTTCCTATGATGGTCATATCCTTTGGATTTGGGACTAGTTCCCAAACATCATTTGCCTTAAATTGATTTAATTCTTCTTGCATAGCTGTAATCCAACTTTCATCCTTTAAAGCCTCACTAATATTCATAGGTTCTATTGCTGAGAGGAAACAAAATAAGTTGTTTTTATCTTGGGCTTGTGACCTAAGGGTTCTTTGGTTAAGATGTCCTATTATATTATCTAATGGATGTGATCTAGATTCTTTAATATTAACAGTTTCGTTATTTTCTAAGTGGATGTCTTCATTATCATTTCCTATGGGTTTTGTTTTACTAACCTCAATAGCTTCATCTTCGACTAAATTATCATCTTCTAAAGGTAGCGTTTTAGGAGGTGGTGGTGTTTCATCAAATGTTACATTTAGTGATTCCTCTACTTTCATGGAGTGTTTGTTAAGTATTATATATGCTTTACTATTTTGTGAGTATCCTAAAAATATTCCTTCATATGATTTTCGATCAAACTTAGTGAGGTAGTCCTTAGTGTTTAAAATATAGCATTTACTTCCAAATACCCTAAAGTAGCTTAAGTTTGGTTTTCTATCTCTTAATAACTCATAAGGAGTTTTTCCTAGAATTCTTCTAATTGATACCCTATTTAAAATATAAGTCGATGTATCTACGGCGTGACACCAAAATTTTTGTGGAATGGATTGTTCATTTAACATAGTTCTACTCATTTCTTGTAGTGACCTATTTTTTCTTTCTACTACCCCATTTGATTGAGGAGTACGAGGAGCGGAGAAATTGTGAGATATTCCATTTAACTCACAATATTTTCCGAATTGTATTTCGTTATCAAATTCCCTACCATGGTCCGTCCTAATGGCAACTATTGAGCATCCTAATTTATTTTGAATCATTTTACTAAATATTTCGAATTTTTCAAAGGCTTGGGTTTTGTCACTTAAAAACCTAGTCCACGTGTATCGTGAGTAGTCATCTACTATTACTAAGGTATATTTGTTTCCTCCATAGCTCCGCACAGCGGATGGACCAAAAAGATCCATATGTAATAATTCTAGGCACCTAGTAGTGGATACTATATTCTTAGCTTTGTGACTAGCATGAGCTTGTTTTCCAATTTTGCATGCATCACAAAAATGCTTGTCATATTTTAGATTAGGCAAATTTCTAACTAATTCCTTAGAGGCCAAAGATTGTATTTGTTGCATGTTAGCATGTCCTAATCTCTTATGCCACAATGTAGAGTTTTCATCTAGGGTCGTTAGGCATATCCTATCTTCAGGTTTGTTTCCTAGTTTCATAACATATACTCCTCCTTTCCTAATACCTCTACCTATAATTTTTCCATTCTTAACTATTTCGCTATCTTCTTCGGAAAAGATAACTCTACATTTATTATCGCATATTTGGCCTACACTAAGTAAGTTATATGTTAAATTATTTACATGTTCAACATTTTCAATAGTAAGTGAGTCTTGAGAAATCGTACCTTTGCCAATAATTTTTCCACGCAAGTCACTACCGAAAATAACGTTACCTCCATTGTATGCCTTGTATGTAGAGAATAGCTTGCGATTCCCCGTCATGTGCCTCGAACATCCGCTATCCTTGATCCATTCGTCAGGCTCCAAGTCAATTCCAAGACATATTTCGTCGGTTGCATTTGCCACAAAGCACTTTTCTTCTTTTGGTTTTTCCACTTCTTCTTTATCACTATCACTCCATGTTCCACTAACAAATGCGCTTTGATTTTCATAACCCGGCGGCTTTAAACATTCTCCAACGAGATGATTTGGACTTCCACATCTAAAGCACTTTCTTTTCACGTAATTATCACTCCTATTTCTTTGGAACACCTTTCTTTCGTCACGTGGTGATCTAGTGAATCTTCCTCGTCTCTTGAAGAATTTCTTGAATTCTCTTACGGCCATCGCATATTCTTCATCTTCACTCTCGTCACTTGAATCATCATCTTCACAAGGTTCCATTTTGGCTTTTAGAGCAATGGATTTGATTTGTTCTTTCTTGACTTTGACCGTTTCCAAATCTCTTCTTATAATTTCTTCATGGACTTTCAAGTTGCCGATAAGCTCATCTAGTGATAATGTCATCAAATTCTTTGATTCTTCAATAGCCGTGACTTTAGCTCGCCATTTCGGATGTAATGCCCTAAGAAATTTCCTAACACAATTTTTACTAGAAAATGTCTCATCAAGTGCTTTTAAACTTGTGATGATGGTGTTAAATTTAGCAAAAGCATTATCAATTGATTCCTCTTCCGGAATCGTAAATTGTTCATATTGATGTACAAGAAGATCTATTTTGTTATCTTTAACTTGACTATTACCTTGGTGAGTGATTAGTAAAGAATCCCAAATTTCTTTTGCGATTTTACACATAAAAATTCTTTCATATTCTTTACGTGGTAACGCATTATAAATAACCATTTTAGCCTCATTATTTTTTGCTAGTTTCTTTTTCAAATCATCATTTTGTTTTTCAAAATCTACAATTTCATCCATTTTAGTTTCAACATTATATTGAATAGGAGGAAAATCACCAAAGGTAATAATATGCCAAAGATCAAGATCTTTTGATTTCACATAGGTTTCGAATCTATTTTTCCAATATAAAAATCCATCACTTTCAAATAGTGGTGGTCTTTGCATAGATTGCCCTTCTAAATATTTTTCAGATTCCATAGATCGTTACAAGTTTTAAAATACAATATATTTTAAAAATCTTGCTAGACGTGGCTCCTGATACCAATTGTGGAAAACTAGAAGGGGGGGTTGAATAGTTTTACGTCGTTTTAATTGTTATAAAACAAATTGTTTAAAAGTTTTCGTTGATTTATAAAATATAGATTCGATGGTATATGAAATCTAGTTATACACAATATGAACAACACTAAGTATATATACTATGAAGCAATAATTATGTAAGTAATGAAATAAGTAAAAGATGGAAAGATCAAACCGAGAGACAAGCGATTTATAGTGGTTCGGCTACAAGGCACCTTCCTTGCCCTACTCCACTCCCCGAGCACCCAACTCGAGAGTTTTCTTCACTATATCAACAAGCTCCCTTATGGCGGAGAAAACCTTACACACCAATTTACACACCACAATATCTTCACACCTAGATCACAACTAGTACACACCAATTCACTACTTAATCACACCACTTCTTTCACACCTATCTTCTACACACCATTAATCTACACACCAATCTTCTACACACCAATACTTCTACACACCAATTCTTCTACACACCAATCTTCTTCCTAACTTATCTTTTTCTCAACTATTCTCTAACAAATATTCACAACTAATCACACTATGAAATAATAATCAATGATGATGCTCAAACAACTTAGATGTGGAGATCACAACTAGTTGTAATACTTCTTGTCTTGAGGGATAGAAGTATTCTTCTCTTGCACTTGAATGGATTATGTATGGATCACTTTGAAACAAAGATTTAAGAATGTATGATCAAAGGATTTATAGATTGGAAATGGAGATCTAGAACAGAAAGTTCTGGAGTGCAAAAGGTGGGGAAAAAAATCCAGGTTTAAGGTGGTATTTATAGGCAAAAGTTTCTGACAGAGGAGCGTGGCCGGTCCCCTTAAATCATGGCCGGTCCCCTTAAATTTAAGGGGACCGCCCTTTATAATTAAGGGGGCCGCCCAGCTGAAACGGCCAGAAACTTTGTCTTTTAGTGGGGAAAGTTTATTTGGTGAAAAACTAACTGATTTTGGTTAAATATTTGAAATCATATATTTAGTATGATTAAAACATTTTTCCTTATTACCAAAAGTGTTTTTCAAAAATATATAATAAGATTATATAATTAAATAAACTTTGTATTAGTTAATTAAATACTCCTTTGATCATACATTGCACTAAACACTTTGTTTATTCATACCTTAAGTGATTTGGATGTAAAGAGAAATATTAATCACCAAATACTTGTTTATGTCATAAGTTTTAGTTCTTTGAGGTTATATTTTGTAATGATCAAAACATAGAGATATTGATAAAAACTTAATAATGTTTTTAGGCATTATTTATGTTAACACTTGCATTTTTCACATGTCGTGCACTCTTGCAACTTCGTTTTTCCACCAAAAATAAAAAAAATTGAAAAATTGAAAAATTTCAAAAATTTTGAAGAAAAATGAGTGAAAAAGTCATGAAAAAGCACAAAAAATGAGAAAAAGTTGAAAAAGTTGTGCAGAAATATAAAAAAGTTTGAATAAGTGTTTTGAAACCTTGTTGACTTTCTTGCTGGCGAGAGTAGGAATAAATATTTTGATTTGACCGGGCGTGTTGAGCCCTAGCTTGTTCCCTTAACCAATGATAATCACATAAGCTTGTGCTAGTCTTGTACACCAGGAGCTATAAAATGCCAATTCTTCTTCTAGAATCTGCAAGTTCCCGTACTTGACTTTATACATGCGCAGCTTAAAAGCTTTCGCTAGTCTTTTACATCGGGAGCTAGAAAACGCGAATTCTTCTTCTAGAATTTACAAGTTTCCGTAACTGACTTTATATATGCGTGGCTGATTATCGGCTAAGTATTCGCTGGTTTCATTACTTGGAATCTTAAATTGCGAAGAGCGAGAAATGATAGAGTTTATTTAGAAGTTAGATGCTAAACATGGAGTAGTGGTTCTCTTTAGAGCTCATGAGAGGTACTTGTGGCTTTTTACTCCCATAAAATACGTCATCCATATATAATAGATGTTCTAGGTTAATTAGTAGTATTTCGGTTTGAATAATATTTAGTTCTTTGCTTTCTTAAGAGAATTTTTGCTTTAAAAGTTGGGTACATATCAAGGAACATCAAAAATAAGAAAAAAAAAAGTGAAAAAATCAAAAGTCAAAAGTTGATTATCTATGTGGTTTTGGAGCTACCCGATAAGCTTCCATTGATGTTGAGAAAAAGTCAAGAAAGAAAAAAAAAGTGAAAAGTATGAAAAATATGAGAAAAGTGAAAAAAGTGAAAAATGAAAAAGTGAAAGTTGAAAGTTATGTTGAATAAGAGTTTGAATGTAAAATAAGTTGTTGGCGCGTGAGGTGCATGTGTGTAATTCTGAATTGGACACATGAGGTGCACGTGTAGTACTCCGCAACTTATATTTATAATATTGTATGTACCAAAATTCCTTAATGTGGACCGAATTTCTATTGCAGTGGTTCTTAAGATAAAATGAATAACTACTTATCGTTTAAACTTAGGTGTCACTATCAGACTAAAAAATAGTGAAACGAAGAAATATGAAGCAATTCATTTCTCAACAAAAATAAAATATTGAGATACAAAAACTTAGGAAATGAGAGTAAGGAGTTTCCACAAGTAACTATTATGAGTAGTGTTAGCATCTTACTTGTAGATAAGTTGTGATCTCGTTTGTACGCTTAGTTTGGGGACTCGTGAAAAATCAAGGATGACGATTTTTATCCGTATGGTCACTACTTAAATAGAAGTGTTTCTACTCGTTGACCCTAATAATTATTGCAAAATAATGAAAATTCAATAAACCGTCACAAGTATGAAGTATGAAAAGTACAAAAATAGAAGTAATAGTGAATAAAGGAAAATTTTTGGAAAATGGAGCGTTTGCGGGAATAAATGATTTTATTACTTCTTTCGAACTTCCTTGCTTCTTTACAAAGTTAGTAGGAAGAGTTTTGAAATTATTTATCCCAAAAGCGTGAATTGATCACATTGCGTGAGGACACGACAATACCTTAGTCTGGGGGATTTTGGTATGTGTTAATTCACATACCTTTTCATGGCCAAATACCAACCCAAATAGACTAAAAATGCTAACAAATGCCAAAGAATTGTGTGTTTTATGTTTATGAACGTGCATGTACGGATATATCGTAAAAAGACGAAAAACAAGCAAAAATCCGGCAAAAACGAGCACGAGAGTAGAATGAGTCAGAAAGTCAAGCTGGGAATCAAAGTTGAGCTTAAAAAGTCCTCAGAGTTTGTAGATGCACAAGAATAACCCTTGATATGAAAGTTTGAAGAATTGTCAAGACAGGTCCTTGCACTTTGAAAGTTCACATATTTAGTCCCTCAGTGATTTTTATGAAGAAAAGTCAATTCAACCCTTCATCTATTCAAGATTGACAAGAAAGGACCTTTATTACATTTTTGAAGTTTGTCAAATTTGGTCCTTGCATTTTCAGCAAATTACATAAATAGCCCTTATATACTTCATCTTAAAAGCTGAAACAAAAATGAGCTTAGTCCATTTCCTATTTGTGAAGCCCAAAACAAAAATACCAAATCCAAGTTACAAACCAAAGGCCCAAAACCATTTTACCCAAGCCCATGCCCAAGTTACGGGTCAAATGATATTACTCTGGGTCAACAAAAAGGTCAAATGGTCAAATGAACAAAATATATTACCCCGCTTCATACTTTTCCCCAATTCATTTTAACCCAGGGAATAAGAACCATAGGTTACTGTTCCGGTCAATAGTTACCACAATTAAGGGTAGTATTGTCAAATCAAGTACGATTCTAGAAGCTCAGTGATGCCAGGAGTGTGTCAGGATATCTAAAGAAGCACAAGAATGCTACGTGGCAAGCGTGTATTGGTGGAGACGCGTCACCAAAGATGATCTGAGGGCTAATATTGAGAGGATTTGATTGAAGATTGATCAAAGGGTCCTGAAATGATATCAAGAAGCACAGGTCACACAGATTGCCAGCTTGGCAATCCGAGACCCCAACCTCACTCTCCTCCTATAAATAGAGGATCATTTTAGCTAGTTTGGTGTGTAGTTTTTAGTTAAAGAAACTCTGTCAAATTTTCAATAGATTGTATTAGCTTAGTGAATGTAATTTTTATATTAGTTTTTTAATAAAAGTTTTAGTTTACTTTCATAAATTTCAGCTTATTCATCATTTCTTATTGCTTATTTTGTTTTAATTTTGTCTTAATCTAGCCTAAATTCAGATGTTATCAGCTTATTTTCTATTATTCTCATTCAAACATTAGTCATTTGCAGAAAAAGAAAATTAGATAAAAAATCAGAAAATTAAAAAAAAATATAAAAATGTTTCAAAATAAGTTGTGTTAGGTCTGAAATAAGCTGCATCAGCTTATAAGCAGTATATTCAAGCTTAATAGCTTGTTGTATATCTGTTTCTTTTTCATTCAACAAAAGTTCTAGATCAATATTGAAGGCATTTGATCCAGTGTTAGCTGTGGTGTATTTGGATAAGTTTGGACAATTGTGGAAGGTCCTGCCTATCCTAGAGATAGGCAAGCTCAGTGAGTCCCCCTCTGTTCATGCTGAGGGGTAGTTCTTTGGTAATTTCAGTTCTGATCTCTCATTTGTAGCATTTATAGTATCTGATTTGGTTTGTTAGTTGCTTAGAATACTGTTACATAAGCTTGTAGTGTAATTGTTGTGTTAGATCTGTAGTTAAGCTTGTTTAATCTTAGTAGTAATCTGTTTGTTTGGATTAGAGATAGTGTAGTTTTAAAATGATAATCTGTCTTCTAATTGATTTTAATAGAAGTTAAGTTGACTGAATTTGCAGCTTATAGTAGATTGTATCACTGTTGTTGAGTTGCATTGTAGGGAGAATTGATTTAGTTGTGTATCTGTGTGATCTGTTAGCAAGTTCTGAGACATCATTCTCAATAGAGGAGTGTTTGGATTGTATTGTTCTGTTAAAATTTGAAGTCAGTAGATTAGTAATAGTTGAATCATTAGTTCACTTAGACCATTAATAGATTAATACTGCATAAAAATAGTAGCATACTTGGATAAAAGTCAAAACTAGTTTATAGATTCATTAATTGATGGTATAATTGTATACAGTTAGTAAAATTGAAATCGTAAGTGGAAACTAGTTAAAGTTAGTGTAATCTAGAATAATTGCAGTTTAATACTACATATAGGAGTAGAATTAGTAAGTGGAATTTGAAAATAGTCAAAGTATCAGCTTAAATCAAAAGTAAAAAACAAGTTCATAATCAACTTTGGTCAAAACTTTGAGACCGCTTGTAGGCTGCATAACTGATTGGAAATTTATGTTGTTAGTTGATTTATGTTCACTGATTGCTTGAGTAACAGAAACAACAAGAAAAATTCATTTCTAAACTCATTTGCTTATTGGAATTTTGCTTTAAAGTTGCTAGTCTGAGCTTATAATTCACCTGAGCATCAGTATTGGTCAGATTTCTAGGTGTCATTTTAGGTAGGTAATTGGATTAGAGTTACTTTCTTTTGGTTGATTTGAGATCTCAGTAGTGATATTGTTCTTTTGCCCCCATTTTATTGCATTTTGGAGCTTATTGGAATAGCTTATTGGGCTTGTTTATAAGCCTGTTTGAGACAGGGTCTGTTTACGCATTTGAGGCCTGCAATTGTGCATCTGAGCTTGTATATGTGTTTAGTGTATGATTCTGAGTGTGATTTGAGTAGCTTAAGTAATTTGTACCAATACCTTGCTTCTGGATCAGATTATGTTTAATCTGCTTGTTTATTGAGCTTATCTTTAGAACTTATTGCATATTATTGGTATTTCTGTGAATTTTTGTGCTAGCACTTGATCATATCTTGCATTTCTGAGCATTTAACAGCATATAAGGACTGTTTTCATAAGTTTCATAAAGAATTTTTCACAAGTGCTTCTTATTAAACACTTGTGATAAGTAGTTTACTTGAAAAAAGCACTTAATCAGCTTCTTTTCCTTTCGAAATTTTTCTTCTAGTTCTTTTTATTATTTTTGATTTTCTGGAATTTTTCCAGATTTTTCCAAGCAGTTTTAGTATTTTTCTTAATTTTCTTTTGATTTTAATCATTTTTAAATAAAATTTAATAGACAAAAATCCATAAAAATTCAGAAAAAGTTGTGAAAAATACAAAAATATTTTTAGAAATTTTTTTATAATATTTTAGATTTTTCAGAATAAAATTTTCATTTTTCCACATTATTTTTCTATTTTCTTACATTTTTAATTCATTTAAAATTACAAAAATCAAAATAAATTCTTAGAAATTAAAAGAAAAGTAAAAAAAAAAAAAATCTTTTTCTGGAAATTCAATTTAGTAGTTTAAGATTTTTAGAAAATAATTTCACATTTGTAGGATCATTTTTCGTTAAAAGTTACGTTTTAAATAACGCGGTTGCATTTCCGTTTTTACGTTTTAAACTTTTGTTCATTATTAGCTTGAACTCTTTGCATAATTCATCTTTGTTTGTGAATATTTGATTGCTATTTTCTCTTTTACACTTCTCAATTCACGATTTTCACGAATCAATATTCTTGATTCCATTCACCTTCACTCGGATACGACTCGGGTGATCCGTATTTCACGCGGAACATTTCGATAATATACTACTATACTATAATAGATTGATTTTCACATAATCACTCCTTTCAGTTAAAAAATTGGAAAAAAAAATTTGGAAATTTTTTTCCCATAAAAATAATTTGGAAATTTCGAAAAAAATTCTAAATTTTTTTTCCAAAAAAATTAATTTGAAAAAAAAATTATAATAAAATTATGTCTTAAAAAATTCGAAAAATTTTCTAAAAAAGAAATTGAAGAAAAATTTTTTTTTTCCAAAAAAAAAATAATTAAAAAAAAAAATCTAATAAAATTTTTTCTTAAAAAATTCGAAAAAATTTCTAAAAAAAAATTTGACGAAATTTTTTTTTTATCAAAAAAAAATAATTTGAAAAAAAAATTTCTAATAAAATTTTTTCTTAAAAAATTCGAAAAATTCCTAAAAAAAATCGACGAATTTTTTTTTCCAAATAAAATAATTTGAAAAAAAAAATCTAATAAAAATTTTCGTAAAAAATTCGACAACGTTTCACTTCACTCATATATACACCTAACATTATTCCCATGTTTGAGTCGAGTATCAAATGATTAAACCCAATCGTACTAAACAGATTCGACTAGCCAAACTACCAAATTAGCGAATATGTTTTTTTTAGAAATTTTTTCGAATTCTTTAAGAAAAAATTTTATTAGAATTTTTTTTTCAAATTATTTTTTTTTGGAAAAAAAAAGTTTTTCGTCAAATTTTTTCAAATTATTTTTTTTGGAGAAAAAAATTTTTTTGTCTAATTTTTTTTTTAGAAATTTTTTCGAATTTTTTAAGAAAAAATTTTATTAGAAATTTTTTTTTTCAAATTATCTTTTTTTGGAAAAAAAAAATTTTTTCGTCAATTTTTTTTTTAGAAATTTTTTCGAATTTTTTAAGAAATAATTTTATTAGAATTTTTTTTTCAAATTATTTTTTTGGAAAAAAAAAATTAGAATTTTTTTCGAATTTTTCAAATTATTTTTTTTGGAAAAAAAATTTCCAAATTTTTTTTTTCCAATTTTTTAACTGAAAGGACTAACGGTGCAAACATTGCAAACGAACGTTTGATTAATGGACTAACTTTGCCAATTTGAGATAACGACAGTTAGCGATAAGGACTAACAGTCTTACATAGTTTCAAAATAAGGACTCAATTGACGCAATTGAAAAAATAAGGAATCAATTAGGGATTTTGGCCAAGCCACATGGACGAACCATGTAATTTACTCTTTAAAAAATATAAGGTAAAATATTTAATATATTTATACGAGGAATTTCACTATTCTAATAATTTTGTGATTTACGAAAAT
This sequence comes from Artemisia argyi, assembly GCA_030686995.1. Taxonomy (NCBI): domain Eukaryota; kingdom Viridiplantae; phylum Streptophyta; class Magnoliopsida; order Asterales; family Asteraceae; genus Artemisia; species Artemisia argyi. Next base: position 100,965,832 of record CM060678.1, read on the forward strand.
TTAAAAGTTTTTAATGAAAACTATTTATAATTTTTGTGCATAGTAGTTGTTTACATATGAATCAAGTTAGTAGTAAAATTTTACTGTAGTTTAACATATGGGTGTATAAAAATTTAGCAGTATTTAATAATGTGTAATTTGGATACTATAGGCATGAACTTCATACTATAGATAGAATTGATAATTATATTCTAACTAATTTGTTTTGTGTACTTATAAATTGTATTTTCATTTTAATACTTAAAAACCTGTGAGTTTATATATTTTATGTATTACAATTAAATAATTTTTCGTTATCAGTATTCTAGTTTTTAACTTGTGCACGTACGAGTTATTAAATGCGGATTAGACTTGAATAATGACTATCTTACTAGACTCGATTAGACTCGCAAAATTAACACTTATATTGTACTAATAGAGATGGAGATAAATATCCTTTTGGCAATTTAAGCACGTGAGCTTAATGTTCTAGAAGATAAGGAAGAATAATACTAGTCGGCTGCTATTATTAGTACGTATGATGGAGAACCACGTTTCCTGTGTCCTTCACTCTCAAGCATATACACGGTATATATAGATGAGATACCCAACTACCCAAATATTTTTTATTCAAACACACCAAAACTTAACCACCAAATCCAGAAGAAAAACAACTTCTAGTAACTCATGGATAATGCTTATTCATACTTAGTCAGTTCGTCAACGAAATACCGACAACAAAGGGGTCGAAAATCTAGTTTTCGAAGAAGGTGTATAACTATTGTGAAGCAGCAAAAAACTAGGCTGTATATACTACGTCGATGTGTTTTTATGCTCATGTGTTGGAATAATCACTCAGTTTCAGATTAATAGTTTTCGATATATATGAGGAATTTGATCGAACGAGATTGGTAACAGATCAAAACGTATGGAGCCTATATATTGCCATCTTTCCGAAGAAGTTGCAGCTTTTATTGCCATCGGAGAGAAGGTTTTCTTTGTGCTTCAAATATTGGTTGTGATGTAATGTGTAAAATTGTAAATATGAGGCTCCATTAAAATTTTATGGAATTCAGGTCAAATGTGCACCATTTTGTGTTTTGGATCTTGAGTGTGATATATATTCGGTTCAAATGTGAGCAATTAGTGTGCTTTGATGTAAATTGAATACCATTACTATTCGCGTTAAACAAGTGATTATTATAATTTGAGTTTTGTTAAACAATTGTTCTTGATCAATGTTGTGGTTAAAAGAAATATTTTACTACTATAATAGTAATTTGCTATTTTGTTGTAAGAAATTGATTTATCCGATCATAATAAATTGTTTGTCGTATAAACCTTAACGTTTGTTGTTAGCAATTTTTTTTTTTTTTTTTTTTTTTTTTTTTTTTTTTTTTTTTTTCAGGCAACACAAATTCCATAAACGTTCCCCTTCGATATGAGTTTGCTTAATTTAAATACGGAGTACATGTTACGATTTTTAAATAATCATCCAATCTCACTTCAATACTATAAAATAAATCTAATAACATAACTCGGCCGAAGCTTGGCCTACGAGCAGTCGACAAATAACACTTGACGTGATCATTGGCGTAAAGTCAATAGACCACCGTAAGAAAATCCACCAACACAAAAGAAGCCTATCTCATAGAGCCTTAGTCTCCAAGGAGCTTAAGCCTCCAAAGTCTTAGGATCCAAACTACAAACAAACACGTAATATTGTGTGGACCCTATCTCAGGTGACAGGTTTCTAATGTTCATGCGGCCAACAAAAGTTGCACATGAGTGTGTTTCCGACAAACTAGGAAAGGAAACCGCAACCTATGTTCGTAGCCTTCCTATTGGCTAATGGGAATATGCTCCCTTCTAACATATCCGGCTAAGACATGTGCTATGAGATAAAACTTTCTTAAAACTTGCTTTTAAATAATAATATCAAATTCATTTTTCAGGGTTTTTTTTCTCATACCCACTTTATCTCTCTAAACACATCTCATTCATAATTCAATGACTTATTCTCAAGTCAGAGCCGGTTCGCACGGTCTATCGCATGCGCTCCGACTAACGTAGTGTGTTTCTTTGCCTTATTGAAGGTGATAGCAAGCTTTTAAAAGTATCTAATCTACAGCTCACGTAAATTCTAATCAAGGTGCAATCCATTCTACGATCAAAATCAAGCGGCTTATTGATTTAATAACATTGCGAGTATAACAAAGTCTTTAAGTGAGAAAGGGAGTTAAGACTTTAAACTATCATACCTAATGTAACACTCTCAAATCCTACTCACATTTGTGTGCGTTGTTCTTGCACTATATCTATAAGAATATAACCACAAGTTAGACTTTCGCAATTGCATTATGATCGTCCTACCATAATTTATGTAAAATTATATACGCTAGCAATTAGTTAAACAAATTAACTATCAATGCTTTGTTAATGTATATCTTATTAACAAAAGCTTGAAAATAACAGTCTCATGAAAAGAAAAAAGGAAAAAAAAAAAAAAAATATAGCATCATAATAACTTTTAAGCCCCAATTAGAGAATTAGCTTTAATTCTCTTAATTATGGCCGAGCATTATAGATCGCGGACCAGACCGGACCGAACCGAGAAAATAGCTCGAACCGACTGATCAGACCGGATCGAATGTATTTCGGTTCGGTCCTTGGTCCATCCTTTTAACTATTTTCGGTCCTCTATCCTTGATTCGATCTTACGCACAACCGGACATTATGCTTTCTAGGACTGGACCGACTGACGAACCGGACCGGACCGACCCGGACATGGACCGAACATTTCGGTCCGGTCCTCGGTCAGTCGATCCGATGTTTTGGGCCAAATCGGTCCTCGGTTTAGTTTTGATCGGTCCAATTCGGTTTTAAACAATGCTCATCCTTACTCTCAACTACTTGAGACATTCTTACGTTGCATTTCTAGTTCACCGTACGTAGTGTTCTTATTTATTTATTGTTTAGGAACATTCTTTAATGAAAAGAAGATACAAGCATATAGTTTGTTTCTTTATAAATAATCCAGTCATTGTTGTTAATCAAATTTATATGCATCATACCCACAACGTTAAGTTGTATTCGTATGCAAATTATTCCAATGTTTTTTTAGTAGTTATAGTCAATGTTGCTTTTGTGTTTCCTAGTTCTAAAGGTTATCACTTTTCACTACTAAAAAAATCCCATTTTTATATTGTTAGGTTACCACAATTTCTTGGCTGCCATCGAGAAGCTTGAAAATGAAATGTTGTCAAATTATATTTGTTTTCAAATCTCCACCATCCATCTAGTTTGATATAATGGTGGGATTAACCTAAAGATTAAATGGGGGAAACATAAGTCCATGTTTTTTTTTTTTTTTTTTTCCTTTTTTCTTTTTTTTTTGTCTTTCTTATTATTTTTTTCTTTTTTTTTTTCTCTTTCTTCACGTAGTCTCCTTTTTTCATTTTTTTTTCTTTTTCTTTTTTTTTCTTTCTTCACGTAGCCTCTTTTTTTCATTTCTTTTTTTTTATTTGTTTTTTGTTGTTCATCCAATTCACGTTTATTTTTTCCTTTTTTTTTCTTTTTTTTTTCTTAATTCACTTTTCTTTTAGTTCACCATTGTTTTAATTATTTTTTTTAGTTCACGTTTTTTTTTGTTTTCATACGTTTTTTACTGTTTTCGTCCGGTTTTATACGTTTTTGTCTGTTTTCGCTCGTTTTCGTCAGTTTTCATACATTTTGTTCGTTTTCATACATATTCGTCCGTTTCCTTATGTTTTCGCACGTTTTCGTATGTTCTCATACGTTTTCATACGTTTTCGTTTATTTCTATACGTTTTCGTCTGTTTTCTTTTGTTTTCATCCATTTTTCATACGTTTTCATCCGTTTTTATACATGTTTTTACGCTTTCATACGTTTTTGTCCGTTTCATACATATTCATCCGTTTTCTTGCATTTTCGTTCGTTTTCATTCATTTTCGCCATTTTCATCCGTTTTCTTTCGTTTCCGTCCTATTTTTCATACGTTTTCTTCCTTTTTCATACGTGTTTTTATGCTTTCATATGTTTTCGTCCGTTTTCATACATATTCTTCCGTTTTCTTATATTTTCGTCGTTTTCATTCGTTTTCGTCCTTTTTTCAATGTTTTTGGCCATTCTCAGACGTTTTTATATGCTTCGGAATATCACAAGTGATATTCTGTGATATTTAAAATATCACCCCTAGTGATATTCTGAATATCATAAGGGATATTCGGAATATCACAGGTGATTATCTGAATATCACATGTGATATTTTGTGATTTTCTGAATATCACAAGTGATATTCTGAGTACCACAAATGATATTCTGTGATATTCCGAATATCACAAGTGATATTCCATGATATTGTAAATATCACAAGTGATTTTTTGAATAACACATGTGACATTCTTTGATTGTCTTAATATCACAAGTGATATTCTGAGTACCACAAATGATATTTTGAATACCATAAGTGATATCTGTGATATTCAGAATATCACAAGTGATACTCTGAATATCACAAGTGATACTCTGAATATCAATTGTGATATTCAAAAACGTATGAAAAACGTATGAAAATAGGTGAAAACATAAGTGATGACGTATAGTCTATAGTTGGGCCACGAGCCCAAATGATAAACATTACTAAGCCCAAACCCACCACGAGTGGGCTATCATGACAAATGACTTAGGGCATAATACCAATGGCTTGGACTCACGAAGTCCGAAGCCCAACCAAACTACCCGGTCATAGGATAAGGATCTTATATTTACGGAATAGATATCCTTACCCCGGATAAGCACCACGTGTGCGAAGGGTAAGGAGCAAGAAACTGTAGGACCGTGGTTTTGATTGAATATTGTGATTCGGGAGGTCGTGTATGATGAAAGAATATGAACTCCATGGTTATAGAGAGAGAGAGTAAAAAGTAAAGGGAAAAACTATGTGTTTTATTGATAATGAAAATGAAAGAGTTACACAAAGTCTCACCCCTCCATGGAAGTATGGAGGGGTATATAAAGCCTAACACAAGTTAAACTATTGCAATATTACATAACTAGTCCATGTGTTTTGGCTTAACAAGATAGCTAATGTAATCCCGTAAATGTCGTTCCATTTACGTGTTAGGATTATAAACTTTGATCCTAACAATCTTCCCCCAATGGGGCGACATAAGGGATTACTTACAACATTTCCTACAAGTACAAATACAAATAAAGAACGGTCTTCATCAGCTCTTCAAATGCTGAGGATGACTACAGTTGACGCTCTTTGTCTTGATCTTGTACCTCGGCTTGAAAAACTTTATTTTCACTTGTAGGCAAATGATGTAATATGCATGAAATGAATTAAATTCCCCCCAATTCATGCTGCATGTCTTTAGTCGTACACTTCTTTTTGGCGAAGTTTCTGAATCAGCTTCCCCCCAAACTGACAACCGTCTTCAGCAAATTCGAAACTTAGATGTAGTCAACATGTCTTCTAACTTTTGAAGTTTTAAGTACGCAGCGGAATTTGTAGATGACACCGTAAACCACACTAAGCAAATCTGACTAGTCACTTAATCACAGTTATGCTCAACGCGGAAGCTCCGTTCGGGGGTAACATGCAAGAAATCAGCAAGATCTTCTCACATATACAGGCTACTTCACACTTCACAACCCGCGAGAGTTGAAATGATTGCACCAAAATCACAAAACTGAACCACTGATCATCTCTGCGGACATCTCTCCGGTAGTAATAAAATTGTAAGCTCGATCACGTGAGTCTATTATGCGTCCCTGATGTGCACATTTCTTCCCCCTAATTGCAGATCCTCGTGGAAAATGAGTGTTTTCGCAAAGAAGCCAAGAAAAGTCAAAGAAAACAAAGAACACCCACTCTCTCTTCCCCCACGATGTCTTCGCGGAATCGGAAGCATACACACTATGTTTACGATGGAAACGGAGGCAGCGTAACCCCATATGTCCAATCAACCGATTATGTGTGAAGTATCATAAATAGCCCGTGAGAATCAACTGCTGACAAACATCTCTACTCTTTTATACTCCTCTCAACTAACTCATTACCGACCCCATTATCATTCTGACGGCTTTTTGAAGTGACTACTGATGGAGAAAACTCAATATGACGAACTTGAGACTGAAGTAAAATAACCCGAACTTGTGACTTAAACTTGCGCTATTGTCTGACTAAGAACCAATACTGAGAATTTCAATAAAGGTAGAATCATATACCCATCCAACCATCCTTAATTGTATATGAACTTCTCTCGAATTATCCACATCTTTTGGTGACACTTGAGCACTACAACGTAACTCCTTTAAATTGATAGCTATAGACTGTGAGCACAACAACGTAACTCCTTTCATCAGGTATAACTAGATAACTCAAGTCTTTGTCATTCGTACGGATAAAAGCTCGAACAAGGATCTCGAAGAATCATGCATCCAACAAACCCCGATATCTTCAGATACTAAGTACACGCACCCGTGAAATTCCACTTCAACCTCAAATAAATAATAAAGAATTAATGCCGTAGACACATCTTGCGGTTAAATGCCCAAATCTAGCCCTTTTGACGGTTTAATGAATTTTCATAATGGTTCCCGATCTTGTCAAAAACGTATCCCCGTGAAAATTTGTAATAACCAAAATACCACTCTTTTCGCTAAAATATTATACCACAAAAACAAATTAATAACATTTGAACCATTTTCACCCTCACACAATTATTGTATGCGGTCCAAAAAAATAAACATACTAACCCAGTCCATCTCATTTGTGTAATATTTGGCCCAAACCACAAAACCAAACGGATAACAATAACAACGCAGCCCAAAGCCAAGATATTAAACCCTGGCCCAAATCCAATGGCTGATCCGATCTACACCAGGTATTATAAGTGATAAACCTAATCACACTCACTTAACACAACCCTAAAACACATCTTAAACATAACGCCCAGATTCTCTCTTCTCTCCACAACACAGGTAATCAAACATCTCTTATCAGCTCACAAACCCATCAATCGTATAACACAAACAAATCACCTCAGTGACTTATCTCTTGAATAAGAATACCACCAAACACAGATCCCACTTTGTTTAATCCGACAAACAAAGTAATCAATCTTACTCATTCGTTACTAACCTACGAACAAAAAACAAACTACCTTAAAGTCATTCGAAGGTTACAAGCTCAAGTCGAAGGATTCAATATCCTTATGGGTCTAAGGTAGGTTGTTTGTTGATTTGTGTTTTAATTATAACGAATGAATGGATAGATGGAAACCTTGTGGTTTTTGTTTGATCCATTTAAGATTCGTACACAAAAAAAAAAAAAATATCTTCAAAAACTGGATCAATGATGATTTTATTTCTTTTGGTTTTTGTCTACGGATGAATGTTTGAGAACCGAAAAGAAATAACCTGAGATCTAATCTATTTAATTTTACAGTATTGTTGTTTTTGTGTCGATTCATGATTGTTTGAAGAGATTGAGATGTTGAGATTTAGTTGTTGGGTTGGATTGGTATGTAGATGTTGTATTATTCTTTGCACCTCATGGACTGATGGTGTTAAAAGACTGAAGTCGACATGAGTTTGTGGTATTTGGTTTTGGTCAACGGTTGTAGTCTTCTGCTCTTCATCTCTTCTGTAATTTTTTTTTTCGTTTGGTAACTTTACGCATAACCTTATGCGTAAACCTGCCAGAAGACTTTTGCGTAAGATTCTTAAGCGTAACATGGTCATAGCGTAAACAACAACTTTTGCGTAAACCTAGTCTTTTGCGTAAGTATTACGCGTAAGACAAGGGTTTTATGCCTTAGATGAACCTTACGCATAACTTGTCCAAGTTATGCGTAGAAAATCGAAGATTTCGCGTAGGAAGAGGGTTTTGACCCGTTGACCATGTTCTGGTGTCCTTTTCCGACTAGATACCAACTATCTTTTCCGACCATTTTTCTGACAATCTTTTTCTGACTTGTATTTTGACCAGTTTTGGGACCATTATTCTGACCACAAAAACTTCACGGGATATGAAAAAAAAAACAGTCATAGTAATGATAATTGATAACTGTTAATCGTGATACAGAAAAACAGATACCAATAACTAAAAAATTGAAAGCTTAAGACTTTTTGACTATTTTAATACCATAAAAAAGTGATGAAACTATTGACATCAATAGATAAAAAAAATTTGTACGGATTTGAAATGGTAAGGACAGCTTCAAAACAGTGATACGAATCCAAAAAAATACACTTTTGACAAAGATAACACTACAATAAATCAACCAAAAACTAAAACCAAGGCTCTGATACCACTTGTAGGACCGTGGTTTTGATTGAATATTGTGATTCGGGAGGTCGTGTATGATGAAAGAATAAGAACTCCATGGTTAGAGAGAGAGAGAGTAAAGAGTAAAGGGAAAAACTATGTGTTTTATTGATAATGAAAATGAAAGAGTTACACAAAGTCTCACCCCTCCATGGAAGTATGGAGGGGTATATAAAGCCTAACACAAGTTAAACTATTGCAATATTACATAACCTGTCCATGTGTTTTAACTTAACAAGATAGCTAATGTAATCCCGTAAATGTCGTTCCATTTACGTGTTAGGATTATAAACTTTGATCCTAACAGAAACCTACACGGTTTCTGCGCCCATATATATAGAATGATACATTCTCATTAAAGGTACGATTCACACAATCCCTAACTCTTCAACAAAACCCTAAAACCGATTACTTACTCTCACCCCGGAGTCTAATCGTGGGAGACAATCCCACGATAAGCCTAACGGTGCTGTTTACTTTCTTAGTGCGCAGGTTTCATAAGCACTAAAGTTCTAATTGATACGAGAGCAGGAGTCCAAACAAGGTAAACCCGACTTTTGTATCAACAAGTGGCGCCATCCGTGGGACCCTACACTAAGAACTCAAGACCAGAATGCCGAAAAACAAGAACTCAGGGCAGCGGACTCTGCAGCCGGAGAAAACACGCGATGATTCACATAGGAAGAAGCATCAAGGTTCGACTCCAAGGCCAATCTCTGGAACAACCAGTGTGCCTAGTCATCGCGAGTCGAATATAACTCCAATACCTACCACGGTAGAATTGCCTTTGGGGACAACCCAAGCCACTACCGTAGTCCCAAGCGCTGAGGACATTCAGCGCACTCTCTTTACCACTCCCCTCCAAACGGCACCCATAGTGGACAACACTGTGCCACCAGGAGCACCTAATAGAGAGAGGAAACCCCGTGCGGAGACGGATATCCTCGCAGTAGAAGAGGATACACCTGAGGTGACATTAAACGATTTTATGTCCCAACATTACGAGACTTTTACTAGTCTCATGCGAGAGGAGGCAAAAAGAAGGTCAAGCCACGGCCTGTAAAACCGGCTAGACTTTGGCCAATAAAAATCTCCACCACGCCACTATGAGCGCGAAAACAATGAGAGGCGCACCAATGTCCACGATAGACTTGGTACAGCTTCTAACTCTCAATACTCGGAGGAATACGAAAACAACGTGAGGCACACCAATGTCCACGCTAGGCTTGGTAGCCGCAGGATGCGAGATAGACTTGGACGACAACACTCACCGAGCGTAAGCGTCTCAAGGTCAGGAAGCAGAAGAATCCAAGATAGGCTTGGGAAACACTACTCCCCAAGTAGAAGCCCTTCAAACTCGGACTCCGAGGAAAAACGGCGCAAGCGCCACAAAAGGAACAACTCCTCTTCAAGTAACTCCTCGGACAACGAGGATAGAGAGACGGGACATTGGAAATCTAAAAACCGACGTCGGTACGAGGAGGATGAAGATATTTCCCTTCCTTGGCGTCGCCAAAAGGTTGATGCGTTCACGCGACGCATAAGCGATTTCTCAGATGACAAGAGAAGGCGCATGCCCACCAATGTTAAAACATATGATGGAACAGGTGATCCTGATGATCACCTAAAAATTTTTTGAGTCAGCGGCTGCTATCGAAAATTGGCCACAACCTGTGTGGTGCCATATGTTCAACTCTACCTTAGTAGGGAATGCACGAACATAGTTCAGCAAGCTTCCACGACGAAGCATAAATGGGTTTGAAGAGTTGCGGAAGGCATTCCGCCTAAATTTCACGCAACGAAAGAAGTGCGCCAAGGGGAATCCACAAGCGCTTATATGGAGCTCTTCAAGGATGAATGCATACAAGTCAAGGCATGCCCCGAGTTACTAAAAATCTCAGGGTTCATGAACGGGATCAATAACCCAGAGCTGATACGGAAGCTAAATGATAAAGTACCCCAAAGCTTTGATGAGCTAACAAACCGCACCAGATCCTTCATCCAAGGGGAAGCAGCAGCGGCAGACAGCAAAAAAGGTTACTCAACCTTTAAACCACAAGAACAGTCTAGGAGACAATCCAATGATCAAAGTGGCAACCGCAACAGGAATTACCGCAACCAAGGTAGTGGAAGGGATAACGACAAGTACGTCCCACTCACAAAAACCCTTAAGGAAATATTCGCGGCAGAAGGAGCAAATTTCCCAAAACCTCCACCTATGCGCACTCCAGAAGAGAAGCGCATAAGAGGAGGATACTGCGAATACCATGAGCAGAAGGGTCACACTACTAACGAGTGCGTCCAACTACGTCAGCTAATTGACAAATTAGTGAAAGAAGGGAAGATGGACCACCTCGTTAAAAACATTAAAGAGGGGAAAGATAGACAAAAGAATGGGGCCAAAAAAGAGATACCAAAAAGTAAGGCTGACACAATATACATGATACAATCATGGCAGCGAAATACGAAACAAAAAGTCAGCCAAAGATTTTCCAAGGGAAACCAAATCTCTTTCCCCACTCTTACTGCGGACAACGCAGTGGTAGAACCACTCACCATTGAGATACAAGCGGGGGGTCACGATATCCACCGCATGTATGTTGACGGAGGAGCGTCTGCAGATATCATGTACGAACACTGCTTCAAGAGGCTACAACCTGAGATACAAAACCAGTTAATTCCGGCCACGACGTCGCTGACTGGATTCACAGGTGAAAAGATTTGGCCCATGGGACAATTACACATACTTGTGGTAATCGATAATGAATACCATTCCACAACAGCCTGGACGAACTTCATGGTAATCAGGTCTCCCTCGTCATACAATGGCATCATTGGGAGACCAGGAATATCAGCCATGCGTGCAGTTTCATCCACAGCACATGGGATGCTCAAGTTCCCAGTGGAAGGAGGGATCGTCACCCTCTACAACACCACTGCATCTCCAAGAGAATGCAACATAGTGACAGATGAAGTTCCGCGCGCTCCAGAACAGCACACAACCAAGGTGACAAACCTGAAAGTTGCAATCCACCCAGATTATCCTGACCAAGAGATATCAATTGGGGGATCACTGTCCGACAAGGGCAGAGCAGCTGTGTGCGCATTATTGCAAAAGAACTTAAACATCTTTGCATGGGAACCCAAACACATGAGCGGAGTGCCAAGAGCCATTACGGAACACAAGCTAGAAATCCGACAAGGATATCCTCCAATACGGCAGAAAAAACGCGGCCAGGCTCCAGAACGCGCAAAAGCTATCCTGGAGGAAGTGCACAAGCTCGTGAACGCAGGTATCATGCGAGAAGTTTATTACCACGATTGGCTTTCTAACCCAGTGATGGTAAAGAAGAGCGATGGTAGCTGGAGAATGTGCGTGGACTTCACCGATCTCAACAAAGCATGTCCACAAGACTGCTATCCGCTACCAGAAACTGATTGGAAAGTAGAATCCTTGTGCGGGTATCCCTTTAAATGCTTCCTAGACGCATACAAAGGATACCATCAAATTCAAATGGCCAATGAGGATGAAGAAAAAACAGCCTTCCACACGAGTCAAGGGGTGTATTGCTACACAAAAATGCCCTTTGGCTTAAAAAATGCAGGAGCCACATACCAACGGTTAGTGGATAAGGCATTTGAGAAGCAAGTGGGCCGCAATTTGGAGGTCTATGTTGATGACCTAGTCATAAAAAGCCATACCGAAGAGGAATTGGTGCGTGACATAGAGGAAACGTTTAAGACGTTGGGAAGAATAAACATGAAGTTGAATCCCAAGAATTGCACTTTTGGAGCAACAGAAGGCATGTTTCTTGGATACCTAATAGAACTCGATGGTATTAAACCTTGCCCAGAAAAAACAAGAGCGGTCATCGAACTACCTTCACCGCGTACATTAAAAGAAGTCCAGTCACTAAACGGCAAATTAGCCGGACTAAATCGATTCTTGTCTAAATCAGCGGACAAGTCACTTCCTCTCTTTAAAACACTCACGAAGTGTACAAAAAAGGGAGATTTTCGATGGACTCCAGAAGCGGAAGAAGCTTTCCAACAGCTCAAAGAAAACCTAGCAGAGCTACCCAAGCTTGTCGCACCCCGACAAGGGGAAGAACTGATCATGTATCTATCAGCGACCCATGGAGCAGTCAGCGCGGTGCTACTGACAGATGGAAACTCTGTTCAAACACCCATATACTTTGTAAGCAAAGCTCTCAAGAAGACAAAGACTAACTACACCGCTATGGAGAAACTGGTCCTAGCCTTAGTATTCGCAGCTAAGAGACTGCGCAGGTACTTCCAAGCGCATCCAATAGCTGTAATTACGGACCAACCCATCAAGCAAGTTATCTCTAAACCTGATGCATCAGGGCGGCTACAAAAGTGGAGCATGTGATTGAGTGAGCATAACATCTCTTATAGGCCGCGCACAGCGGTCAAGGGACAGATATTGGCTGATTTCATTATCGAGAAGCAAGATGCTGATACTCCATCACCAACGGTTGACGTACCATTACAAGAACCATGGGTTCTATTTACGGACGGATCTTCGTGCGCAGAAGGGTCAGGCACAAGCCTTATCCTTACCAACCCAGATGGAACAGAACACACTTACGCACTGCGTTTTGAATTCATAGCCACAAACAATGAGGCAGAATATGAAGCATTACTGGCTGGACTCCGCATAGCAAATCAAATGGGTATATGCAACCTAGAAGCTAATGTGGATTCACGATTAGTAGCTAACCATGTGTTAGGCGAGTATGTGGCCCAAGAGGAACACATGATCCAATACCTCGATAAGACCAAGTCCTTGATCAAGAATTTTGACAAGTTTTCCATCAAACAAATCCCACGAGGAGAAAATAAAAAAGCAGATGCGCTAAGTAAAATCACATCTACAAGCTTCGCACACCTGTCAAAACAGGTATTGGTGGAAACCTTGAAGAACAAATCCATCTCTGAGATGAAAATCTCCACAGTGATAGAGGAAGAACATCCTACATGGATGACACCCATCATGGATTTTATTAGCAAGGGAACACTCCCCCAGGAAAAAAAGGACGCTCGACGGATACGGCGCACACCGCAGAGATTCGAACTTTGAGATGGTATCCTATATCGGCGTTCATTCCTACAACCATGGCTTAGGTGCGTCGGACCTCTTCAGGCAGACTACGTACTCCGGGAAATCCACGCCGGATCTTGCAGCATGCACTCAGGACCACGGTCTGTTGTAGCGCGTGCCTTGCGATCTGGGTATTATTGGCCTACCATGCACCGCGACGCGCGAGACATGATTAGAAGATGCAACGACTGCCAAGTCCACAGACCCATTCCGCGTCGACCACAACATGAGCTAACACCCATCACCTCACCATGGCCATTTCATAAATAGGGAATTGACATTGCAGGACCCTTTCCAGTCGCGGCAGGAGGACTTAAGTTCCTCATTGTCGCCATTGACTACTTCACCAAATGGATCGAGGCAAAAGCAGTGGCAAGTATCACATGCAACCAGGTCAAACGATTCGTTTGGGATAACATTGTATGCCGCTTTGGCCTACCTGGAGAGATTATTTCGGACAACGGAAAACAATTCTGTGATAATCCATTCAAAGACTGGTGCGCGCAGTTAAACATCACCCAACACTTCGCGTCAGTTAAACATCCACAAACAAATGGATTAGTAGAACGCGCGAATTGTAGTCTGGGTGAAGGAATTAAAGCGCGCCTGGACAAACATAAAGGAAGATGGGTGGACGAATTATCGCATGTTCTGTGGGCCCACCGCACAGAAATCAAAGTCAGCAACGGCGATACACCTTTTTCTCTTGTCTACGGGACAGAAGCTGTTATACCAGCAGAGATTGGAATGCCAACAATCCGTACATCGGAAGTCAACGTGACAACAAACGATGATGAACGACGCATTGACTTAGATCTGTTGGAGGAACGACGCGAAAGGGCAGCTATCCGCGAAGCAAAAGCTAAATCAAAGATGAAGAAGTATTATGATGCAAGAGTCAGAAACACTTCTTTCAAACCAGGGGACTTTGTATACCGCGCCAACGATGCAAGCCACGCAGAAGACACGGAGGCATTAGGCGACGGTGCGTACAAAGTGCGCGACATGAAGGGCCACGAGCTACCACGCACCTGGAACATTTGCAATCTCAAGAGATGCTACCTTTAGGCTACGACCCACATACTGACACCTCTGCACTTTAGTAAGCGCTCAATAAATGTCTGTGTATTTACTTTTTCTTTTAGGAAATTGTCTTTACTTTTTTAACTTGCAAGAATTAATAAAACGTTGTGGTTTCTAGCTAACTCCATAACACATTTCAACATTATTGCTTACATCATTCATTTATGTTTCAATTATGTTTATTTATATTATTGCCTACATGGCGTGCATGCACATATTAAGACCACACGAGGGCAGACAGGATGAGTTAACCTACTAACATACTCGTTGAATAAGAGGGTTGCAAACCCATCAACATTGGATCACGTATCCTTGTTAAACACCTTACTGTCAAGACGTTGGAGTAAGTTCAAAGTACATCCCACGATGGATGCACTTCAACGCACACTGTGCACGTTTAACAAAACATGGATTCAAGACAATTGACTCATATAGAGTGGGATTCATAGCACGCTGCATACCACCACAGGGATCCAAGACAATTGACTCCTAAATAGTGGAATTCGCAGTACGCTGCATACCACCACATGGATTCAAAACAATTGACTCCTAAGTTCGTACGCAAACTCACTAACTTCATACACGACTATGACTTTAGTATGCATCCCACGACGAATGCACAACAACGCACACTGTGCAAGTTTAGACGAACTAAGAAACCAAGACCCTTGGTTCCTCAAAATGATAAATGTAGCACGCTACAAGCCTATCTGCACGTTGTTACAGTTATGGACCACAAATGTTTATTTATTAAGTTACAGACTTAATACATACGTTATGGACACAATACAAGGTATTATATGCACATCGTTACTCTTGGAAAGTCTTTCACATAACAAAGACAAAATATCTAAGTACAAAACGGTATATACGTGCAAAAGTCCCATACTTTCATTTAAACAAAAACCACGAGTTTTTACAACGCTATAACTACGAGTTATACATACATATCTCCAAGCTACGGCGGCATTGAGGGCTGCGTTCTTGGTCAGCAGAGCTCCCAGCCTCTTGGAGTTTCTTCAAAAGCAACGCATCTTTCGGTGACACGGTCGCCACACTGACTGCAACCCCATCTAACCTAGGAATATGCGCAGCACCCACACCGCAGAGAGTGGCTTTCCCTTTGAGACCTTTCTTCTTGGCCGCCCTCTCTGCGTGACGCTCCAAAACCTCCTTCAGAGGAACCTCCTTCTCCATAGCGAAGGGGTTAAGAATATCACGCGGCTGCGCGAACACTGGAACCTGCAACTGAGACTCGTCAGGCTTTAAATAAAAATCAGATTGAGCCTCTGCGTTCTCCAAGATATGCCTCCCCAGAGTTAATCCCGCCATTATTACTGAGATGGGACAATCTTGGTCGCGCTCCAGCCGCGCAATGTGCGGAAGCTCGAAGAGCCTCATCCCCTCCATCGCCTTCACAAGCTCCTCAAAAGCATCAGCATTGTATTCAGGAACCTCAGCGAGGGGAATGGTTAGTAGTTGACCCTCAGCAAGCTCTTCCACAGCCTGCCCCTTGCCACGAGCAACGGCGCACTCCACCACCTTACCAAAGGCACCCACGACCTCTGGGGACTCTAACGTTCCCATGGCAGCCAGGCGTGAGCCATGGCTGATCAACCACCTGCACAAACAGCAAAGGATGCATTAGAAAGAAAGGAATACAAATAACAATCAAAGGATAATGTACAACAAGTACCTGCGCTCCGCAATCATGGACATAAGATGAGGATACAACTCCTCATTATACTCTATGCTCAACCTGCGCAGCTTTTCCTCCTGCGTCTCCAGAGAGCTCTCCACTTTCTTGCCAAAGTCATCTAGCTTGCCGCAGAGCTCATTCTTCTTCTCCTCAAGGTACTTTACCCCCCAGGTGAGGTTAGACCTATATTGTTGCGTCTCCCCACGCTCGCGCTGCAGCTCCGCCATCACAGTCAACTTCTCATCAGTAACCTTCTTTGCGTGCTCAGCGGCAGCCAACACCTCTGCCTGCGCCCTAGCCAACTGCGCCCTGAGCAGGGCAATCTGCTCATCCTTCTGAGCAAGGCTACCTCCCTCCACAACAGCCTGCGCCTTTAGCTGAGTGACCAACTCAGCCTGGCGAGCAGCAACAACGGCTAGCTCCTCCACCAACTCATGCGCAGACATCTGCGCTGCTGCCTTCAAAGGCTCCTCCACGCGAGCAGCCTGCGGTGATACTGCACGATCAGCAAACACCACATCATCATTTGCAGCATGGTCACTACAAAACAAAGAAGGTACAGTTAGTACAAGGATATAACAAATGCGGAAGAAGGAAGTTGTACATACTTACACAAGAGGTGGGGACCTGGACAGATTCTTCTCCGCGCCAGAAACGAACATATCATCCGGTGTGAAAGACTCTTCATCAGCAATCAGATGGCGCCTCCTCTTGGAAGTGCCAGCGCCATAACCGCCAGAAGACGCTTCCTTACGCTTCCCTCCCTGAGCCTCTGCAACAGGCTCCAGGATCTCCACGCTGTTGGAAGACTCAACATGCGCCTCCTCCTCCACGGGAGACCGCTCCCCAGTAGGAGGAACACTCTGCAGTGGCACAACAAGCGTAGCTGCAGGTAAAGAATCTTCACGTGCAACGGGCCCAAACACCGTTAGGTGCCCCGCAGTAGCCTCTAAGATGGGCTCCTCACCATCCCTCAGAGGGCGCACCCCCACTGTCACGCGCTTGGGCTCCTTCAACTTCACAACAGCGAACAGGTCCATCTCTGCGACGGACAAAAACAAATAACAAGAACAACTTAGTTATTCAAGCAAAACAAACAAACACTTACATTATAGAGGCAAAGGCAAGAAAGGAGTTAATGGGAATGCGGTTACTATCAATTGTATCCGCATCCGCGACGCTATACGAACCAGGGACAAGACGCTCATCCCTCGGCAGTGACCCTTGAGTATAGAACTCAAAGCGCGATGGAAACACAACATCATCCACCCAGAAAAAATATTCTCTCCAATGCCTTAAGGAATCTACTTTATCGGTATAGCATTGAAGGCGCCCTGAGCGCTTTGCAAAAGAAACCCACCCGTGCGACCACGTTATGTGGTAGAACGCACGGAATAGGTCGACAGTCGGGTTGATTGCAAGTAACCGACGGTTTATTTCAAAGTTGGATATCTTCTCCGCACCTATACAGTGCAGCTGTGAGATATGAAGTTGGTAGAAATTGAGCACGTTGCTAAAAAATATGGATATTGGTACGCGATAATTCGCGTAATCAAAAAAGCGTGTATATAAACCTATCTTCCTATCGGGGAAATCGGCAATACACGCGTCAACATCTGGTGCTTCAGGATGGACGGTGAGAGGAATGAAGTAATCAGAAGAAAACTGACGTACGTCATCCTCATCCATCGCAGAGCAAAACTCGTGCAACTGAGCAACCATTTTTAAGGTATAAACAAGATGTACTAAATTGCGCACGCGCAGTTACCTAGTAGAACAGTAGATCGAAGAAAAAAAGCTTTGAAAGGTTTAAAAATGGCGGAAATGTTTTTACTGTGTGCTCCACAGTGAAAGGAGGCGGTGACTTTTATAAGCATCAAAAACCCTAAAAGGGACGCCACGTGGATCCCACTAACAAAACGTGTGGCTAGGATGAGACAAGGTACAACACTTTTTCCCTCTTCCCGAGGAACACGTGGACACTCTCCCCGTTTTTTGAAGCATTTCTTACGATATTTTGGGACTCGATACATTGTTCCACTTTTGGGCGGGAAGTATTTGATTTTTTCCCGCCACGCTTACCGCTATTCTCACTAGTCTAGTATCCGCGGCTACGAGCCGCGCACACTAGACTGGGGGGACATGATGACGTATAGTCTATAGTTGGGCCACGAGCCCAAATGATAAACATTACTAAGCCCAAACCCACCACGAGTGGGGTATCATGACAAATGACTTGGGCCATAATACCAATGGCTTGGACTCACGAAGTCCGAAGCCCAACCAAACTACCCGGTCATAGGATAAGGATCTTCTATTTACGGAATAGATATCCTTATCCCGGATAAGCACCACGTGTGCGAAAAGTAAGGAGCAAGAAACCTACACGGTTTCTGCGCCCATATATATAGAATGATACATTCTCATTAAAGATACGATTCACATAATCCCTAACTCTTCAACAAAACCCTAAAACCGATTACTTACTCTCATGCCGGAGTCTAATCTTGGGAGACAATCCCACGATAAGCCTAACGGTGTTGTTTACTTTCTTAGTGCGCAGGTTTCATAAGCACTAAAGTTCTAATTGATACGAGAGCAGGAGTCCAAACAAGGTAAGCCCAACTTTTGTATCAACAATAAGAAAATCACAAGTGATATTCAGAAAATCACAAGTGATATTCTGAATATCACTTGTCATATTCAGAAACATAAGAAAACGAACAAAAACATAAGAAAACGGGTAAATACGTATGAAAACGTACAAAAATGTATGAAAGCGTAAAAATACATACGGAAATAGACAAAAACATATAAAAATGAACGAAAACGTATCTAAACGAACGAAAAAATAAGTAAACAGACAATTATGGTACTCAGAATATCACAATTGATATTCCATGATATTGTGAATATCACAAGTGATTTCTTGAATAACACATGTGACATTCTTTGATTTTCAAGTGATACTCTGAATATCACAAGTGATACTCTGAATATCACAAGTGATTTTTTGAATATCACAAGTGATTTTCTGAATATCACAAGTGATACGCTGAATATCAATTGTGATATTTGAAAACGTATGAAAATGGGTGAAAACATAAGAAAATCACAAGTGATATTCAAAAAATCACAAGTGATATTCTGAATATCACTTGTCATATTCAGAAACATAAGAAAACGAACGAAAACATAAGAAAATGGGTGAATACGTATGAAAACGTACAAAAATATATGAAAGCGTAAAAACACATATGAAAATAGACAAATAGTCCCAATGCTTCAGATGCTTAGAACTTCCTGGGTTGCTGTATTCTTAGTGCCAAACAGGTATGTCTATGATATTTATTTGTTTCTAAGTTGTTGTGTGTGTGTTTGTGTGTTTGAACTCAATTATGTTACTTGACTTTCGTCTCATGATTAACTTCTAAGCCATTCATACATTAACAAAAAATATGAAAATATTTTGATGCAGATTTGAATGAGACCTGTGCAAAAAAATAGCCTAATCAAAAACTGCAGTTGTGGTTGAAGAAAGAACAACTTATCCACAAAATAAACAAAAGAAACTCAAATACCTGTGATATCATCTGTGGTATGACCGGTGATATCATATGATATCACAGGTGATATCAACTGTGATATCACCTGTGATATCATCGGTGATAGCACATGTCATATCACCGGTGATAGCACCTGTGATATCAAACAGGTGATAGCCCATGCCATCCACCGGTGTTCACCTAAACTAGAAGTTTTTTCAATGGCGTTAGTTTCGGAAGACGGAGATGATGACTTGGAGTCGGTGGTGACGGTGTCGGAATGTGAATTCATTTTACGGAGAAAGAATATTCCTGTTGTCGACAAGAATATGAGAATAATGATCAATTCACATTGGTTACTTATATGTTGTGTTACGGAGAAAGATTTTTTTTTTCTTTTTTTACTATCTAGAACTTAGTTTAGTTTTTTTAGAATGACAAAATGTTGTTATTTGATTGAATGAGATTGAAGCATTGTTTTTCATCATTATCAGAGTATATGTGTTAGGTGGTGGTAAACAGGAAGAATAAAAAAGTGTTCTTATTTTGTTGAATGTATGTCATTTAGTTGAATGTATGTTATGATATCAACTGTGATAGCACTTGTCATATCACAGGTTCCTCCATCGTCACCACTGATTCGACAAATAGAAGAAAACTGACACTCTTGTTTTCACCTATGATATCAAAGGTTCCTCCAAAAGCTTAACAACATGAGAATGAGATACACTGCAAAGATCCATTCTCATGAAATGAATGACCAAAAGAAGCTAATGATAAAAAAGGCGTTTAACTGAAAACAAGAGATGTTATGATGCTTATGGTAGACTTGTGGTGGATTTTTCTATTTAATGGATACATTGTGCATGTTTCGATAGGTTTTACAGCGGAATTTAAAAATATCTATGGTTGAATCAATAAACTAAAAAAGTTATGGTTGAAGAAAGCACAACATCTTTATAAACAAATTGAAGAAGCTCATACATCTGTGATATCACAGGTGATATCACCTGTGATATCGCATGATATCACCTGTGATATCACACATGATATCACCTGTGATATCACACATGATATCACATGTGATATCACACATGATCACCTGAGATATAATACATGATATCACCTGTGATATCCTATGTTCCTTACCACTGATTCAACAAAAAGAAGAAACACTATTATCACTTGTGATATTTCAAAAACATAGTTAATATTTATTTATTTGTTTTGAAATCCTATTTAATGTGTGTTTTATCACCATATTTTATAGCTTCTAATAGTGTGAAATCCGATGGCGTGGCTTAATATGTGTTTGGTTGTTATGTTTGAATTTATGTTTCAACTGGTATTGAAATCATTTAGTTGGTAATATAAAATGCTAATAATAATAGTCTATGTTCTCTATACATAAAGGTGTTATCAACTGGAATATCCAACTAAGAACATGAATTATCACCAAAGTAATCAACTTCATATAAAATGTTAATGATTATGGTTTTGGTTCTCTACATATATGTGTTATCAATTGTGATACAAAACTGAGAATATGAAATATACATTCTTACCAAATGTGATAATGAATTTAGTATATGAAAGAAATAATAAACATCACTTGTCATATTTTATCGCCGGCTCAACATTCGGCTTCGATATCGCCTGAACTTAAAAACACTTTTTCTTCACCTTTACATATGAGTGATATCACATGTGATAAAGTAATAAATATGACATTCATTTTGGTATTTTACATATAGGTAATATCACTGGTGATGAAGTAATAAAATTTAATTCTTGTATTATATGCATGGGTAATATCACAGGTGATAAATCATTAAAACGGACGAAAATGTATGAAAACGGAAAACGTATGAAAACGAACTAAAACATAAGAAAACATACGAAAACGTATGAAAACGGACGTAAACGGACGAAAACATAAGAAAACGGAAGAAAACGTATGAAAATGGATTAATGCATATGAAAACAGACGAAAACGTTTTAAAACATACGCGAACGTCTAAAAATGGATGAAAACGTAAAAAACATACGAAAACGTATGAAAACATGCAAAAACGTCTGAGAACGGACGAAAACGTATACAAACGTATGAAAACGGATGAAAACATTTGAAAACGTATAAAAATTGACAAAAACAGACGAAAACGTAAAAAACGGACGAAAACGTATGAAAGCGAAAAAAAAGTGAATTTAGAAAAGAAAAAAAAAAGAAAAAAAAAGAACGTGAATTGGAAAAAAAAAGGAAAAAAAAGTAACGTCAATTGGAGAAAGAAGCAAAAAAATACAAAAAAGAATAATAAGATATACAAAAAGAAAAAGAAAAAAGAAAAAAAAAAGAAAAAAAAAACATGGACTTAGGTTTTATGGTTTAATCTTAGGTTAATCCCCACCATTAGATCAAACTATATGGATGATAGGGATTTGTCCCTTGATATGCACCAAAATAAGGGTATGCATTTGAATTTTCCTCTGCACGTTATTTGTCTTTTTATTGTTTATCCATAAGATTATAAGAACAACAAAACCCCACCCACCACAAAGTACATAAAATATGTATGCAACTTTTGATCGAAACATAAGCCATCACGTATATATGCATCTTAAACATTAGGGTAAATTACACGGATCGTTCTTGAATTCCACTTTGCTTACCCCATTTGGTCCTCCGTCTAGGGTTCTGCCGGGATAGTCCATAAGGTCTGCTTTTTGGTGCGCGCTTGGTTCTAAGTGATAACTGTCGTTATTTTTACTCGTTATCTCACCCACGTGACTTGCACACAATGGGTACTTTGGTCATTTTGTCCAAATAAAGGTTTCACCGTTGGACCCTAACCAACCGATTTCCCAAATTCAAGATAATACCCCGTTAGTTTTAAAGTTTATGTCTCTTTCCCATTACACAGTTGGTCCCTGATGTCATCTTTTACCCTTTCCTGCCTAAACGTGCAGGCCAACGTGTGCGTGAAAAAGTGGTAAAAGTTATGCTTATGTCGTAGCCAATATTATATTCATGTCCTCTCTGCGGCGTAGAGGGATACTTATCTCTATGCCGTAGCCCAATTTGACTAGTCAACGTTTTTTTTCAAAGGTGAGTGCTGGCACAAAACCTGCTTTCCAGTGAGTACTCATTTGAGCCTGTACCAAGGCCCCTTCATGGAAGGATCTATGGTACACGGATTTAGTGCAAATGGCATAATACAACCTCCTTAGCTCACCAACTTGGGAGAGGCGGAGGCTTGGCGCTATCCTCATTAACTTGGCTATTCCAGTCAACTACCTGGTTGGGCACATTATCCCCTACAACTGTAATCCAAATCCAGTTTTTGTGCCACCCATGAAAACCCTTGAGGGTACCCTCCATTTTCAACCCCCTCTTAGTTCTCTTTTTCTTTGCGGTCCACTATGAGTTACAATGTTTCAAGTATAAAAAGGCACAAAATACAGCTACGCTAGCCTGAGCGTGCAAGCTATAACATTGAAGGATGAAAGTTGTAATTTTCTACACCCAACTCAGATGCAATTGCAAAAAGCAAATGCCATAAAATCGAGCAATAATCGGTAGAAGGGGTGCAAGGGAAATCTAAGGTTATAATGGCTAACATACTCAAGGTACAAAACTACGATGCTCGATTCTTAGGGTATGTTTGCACGATCCTCTTTTCGAGGAATACGGGGATTAAAATTGTCAATCCATGGGTTTTTTTTTTCCCTAAAAAGCTCTAGTTTGTGATCGGTTACTAACGAATCACTATTACTTATGATACGTCGAATACCTTGTGGAACAACACGAGGAGCCATGGCCTAAAGAAATTGACTATAAGGCGACTCAAGATAAATGAAGTAAAAGCAAAAAGAAATCAGAGACAAAAGGCAAGAAAGTGATTACAGACCTAGATAATGCAATTTTTCCACGTCCTCATAAAAAAATATCAAGATTATAGAATGGACTGTTAACTCATGCTTTGACGAGTAAACAAATTAAGAAATGATGTGGCATGAAAAATATCAAACGAAGTGGAAGCAAAAAAGATAGAAAACTACAGCGAAAAAGAGTTATGAAGACGTGAAGAAAAACGAAAAGAAACTCAAAGGGTATTTTCAGTTTAAATACCTAAATGGCCAAATCTTTTGTAGGCCCAAGACGACATGTCCAACACTTATTCAAGATGAACTAGTACACGTGCAATAAGGTGGACCCACAAAACCCGAGAAATAAGGAAAGGGAGTTGAAGGGACACACGTGTGGCTGCTAAACAAAATATGTATTTAAACGTTTGAAATGATTATCACGATAATCAAGGAGGAAAAAGAATATTGACGACTAAAAAACAGCTAAGTCAAAATTCCAGGCCATCTCTGCATTAAATAGCGACAATGACTTGTCAGCATTTAATGCCTTCGACGTGGGGAATATTATGCAAGTAACAACAGTTGTGCAAAAAAACAAATTACGTTCCCCAGACCAAGCAATAGTCAACGTACCCTGTGAAACATCCCATTACTCGTAAAAAACAAAAAGCATTTAGAACAACATAGCTCATTGTCATATCAAATGAATAAAATATAACAATGGGTTGGGGGACTTGATGGCGTATAAGAGTTTTAGCCCAGACAGCTAAATCCCATACATCTATAGCTGGCCCACAAGGCCGAAAGCCCAACAAATAATGTCTGGAAAATCAACTTCCAGGAAAACATTGGCCAGACACGTGTATCTTTGCCTGGAAAACTAACTCCAGGGCAAGGACAGCCTAGGAACTTATCCCCAAAATCGTTATATGCTCGTGTCACGTGTAGCTACCTCATTCGCATAAAGGTAGTATCGAGGGTATTTCGCTAATACATGAAGATCTTATCGAAGATCCCAATAACCACCTAAGTCAAGGACGTCGCGCCATATTTCATTATTGTCTTATCTATAAGATGAACACCATGTGGTCCATTTAGGACCGTTGGATCATCCATGACCACTGGATCATATCAACGTGTCACGCACAACCCCAAATGTATCTCTCTAAATATTGGTGTGTTTGGCGAGAAAGATCCAAGCTATCTTCTCCATTTTTACACACACTACAACCCTCATCGTATATGAGTGTAAAACCCTAAAATCCGAATACCTAAATTACGTCTAATTTTGAATTTTACCCTAAAGTTTATTATGATTTAATTTAAATCTTAAACTATATATTATGTGTTATATTTAAACTTATAATTATTAACCCAAGTTTATATCTAACTATCTTATAATGGAAGAAGACATACTATTAATAGAAATACTTAAAATTAAGCAATACATCTTTTAAAGCTATAAGTACAACAACCAATGCTACTTATAGAAATTTCTGTCATATTTAATTCTAACATACAATTAATACTAACATTAAATACAATAAATAAATCATTATGTACATTAAATACAATTAATTAACTGGTCAATAAATACAATTAATGCACTTATTAAAACATCCCTTACATAAAAAATACAAATTATCAAGCATATTGTACAACCAACTTAAACACAATTCCTGCATTAAATGTCACTAATACAAATAATAAATCATATTATACAAAAATTCAAGCCCGAACGGGCACGGGTCAAACGGGCTCGAGCCCGAACGGACACAAGCCAACGGGCTCGAGCCCGAACGCACACGAGCTAAACGAAATTTTTGATATCCGTAAATTTATTGTCAAAAAGAACATAGTAAACTAAAATATGTTCACATATTGTACAAAACAAGCAAACTACTAAAATAATAATAATAATAATAATAATAATAATAATAATAATAATAATAATAATAAATAAATAAAATAATACAAACTAAGCAAAATTTCATCAAACTTTTGCCATAAAAACTAATCAGTAAAGCTATTGTCAAAAAACGTACAAATAAAATAAATTATTATCCGAAAAAATTAAATTACAGTGTGCCCGCAGCTGTATTGCACAAGGACCCTGCTAGTATTTAGTAAATAAATGATTACACCAATTCAAACCTTCCTAAAGTCATTCAATTAGTACACGCTATGGTCAAATAACTTAACATAACTCCACACATTCTCATCCCACAATATTCGGCCCAATGATCTCGTACATAACAGACGAAATTAAAAGCACAATCCAGTCAAATTATGTCACACTTAGAGCATCTACAATGGAGAAAGTCTTTCATGATTTTTTGCATTTAATGCATATTGCATTTAATACATAAGACTTTGAGGAAAGACTTGAAGTTTATCAGGTCTTTCTAAAAAGCTCTTTAAAAAGTTTTCATTGCAATGCAAGAAAACCTCTTCAAAAGACTTTATCAAATAGTAAAAAGCTATTCTTAGTTTACCCATTGTGGATGCTCTTAGAGCAAGAGGTGTGGTGATGAGGTGTTACCTCCTCATTTGGGGCCCACAGGTGCCACATCACCCCAACACCTCTTCACAAATAATACCTCATCACTCATAACTAACCCCAACTTACTCATTTGAGGCCCACCACTTACACCTTTATTTTTTTTATTTCACTAAATAAATTAAATTCATTACACAAAAATTAAAAATAACACCAAACTAAATTTATTTCTTCAAATTAAAAAAGTTACAATACGGGAAAAAAATAACGATTCGAAAATTAAATAAAAAAAACAATACGAAAATATAAAAAACGACACTACATGCATATTAAACATTTTATTCATCGGTATCCTCATCGAGATTTTGGTATTTTTTCGTTATTTTTGCTTGTCTCCTGCGAATGATTTTCGCTCTGACCGGGTCAGTAACCGAGCTGGGATCTAGCATGAGCATCTGCATTTCCTGCATTTTCAAGGCCCTTTATTCCCTCCTCCTCCTCCTCGCCTCGTAACAAGCCATCTGAGCGTCTTTGGCTTGCGTATACTTTTCGGATAATTGTCCCGAAAAAGTACTCGTTTGACTCCCACCGGAGCTCGCAGTGCTCGATGTATCCGTCGACTTTTGTTTCTTTCCAGCTCGTTTGTTGGCTCTTTCAGGACGAGGTCGTGCGTCCGGCCCGAATATATCTTCGAGACAAGAAACGTCCAACGGATCCTCAGCATTCCATTTCGGGTAATTTCTCAAAAACTCCCAAACATGCTCGTACGTGAAACCCCTCGCACCAAAGCGTTCTGCGAAACTCGCCTTGGCATTGTTGATTTGATCATGCTCATTCTCACCACTTCGACGCCCCAAATGCTTATATATAGCGTTGAACTTTTGGCAGTCGCCGTTCATCCTCGTCCATTTACCGGTAAGCATATTCTTGCCTCTAGGGTCATCCACAGTTTGCTGGTTGAACGATTCTGCAATTTCGTTCCAAAAGAAATCGTCGATTTTGGAATTGCCCATTTCTTTGTCTTGCGAAAATTCTATCCAAGTTTCCGCAAGAAGCTTTTCTTCGGCCTTGGACCATTTCCGATTCACACGCGTTTGACCTGCAAGTTCTAAGTCTTCGTCATCGTCGACATCTAAATTTACGACTTTTTTTCCTTTGACGGCCTTGGTTTTCTTGCCTCTACCTTTGGCCGGTGACCGTGCTTTTGGAACTTTAAACTGGGGTTCGACCTGAGGTTGGGGTTCGACATGAGGTTGTGGTTCGACTTGCAGTTGTGATTGATGAGCTGGGAACGAGGATGCTTGAGACGGGTTAAAAAATTGTGGTGGCAACATTCGTTGAGAATGACTTACGAACCCCGCTTGTTGCAACGCAATTTGTTGATTAGTATAAACGTCAATCGGATTGAAAGGTTGTGAACCATATGGCGATGAAGGTTGTGGGGAATTTTGCAACGAGGGAGTAGAAGTGTTTGACGATCCCCCGTATCGTTGGTATGAGGTTAGGAGGGTTATGAAATAACCGGGTTCGTTCGGGTTTTGAGACATAGTGATGAAACTTATATATTTGTTGAGTTGAGAAGATATATATTGTTGAATTGTAGTGATGAAAGTATGTGAAAATAGTTTAGTATTTATAGGGGTTGTAAAAAATTTAAAATCAAAAAAAAAAAAAAAAAAAAAAAAAAAAAAAAAAAAAAAGAAGAAGAAAAAAAAGAAGGAACCGTTTGATTTAAACAGTAATATTACCGTTTGTAATATTAAATGCATGCTACTCTCTTTTTTGTACAATGGTGTCAGGTTTTTGCTTTGTCGTCTGGGTGAGGAGGAGGGCTCCAACGAGCCACGACGAGCCATCGCCGGTGTGGTGGCGAGCTACGGCGAGCTTCACGTCGGACGACGAGGTCCAACGGCGAGCCCACACCTCTCGCTCTTACTACTTACCAAATCAGGCACACGCTCCCTCATTCCTTTGACCCATATCTATACGATTTCTTTTTCCTTATTCCATTCTTACGAAACAACTTAAACAAAAACTCACAAGAAGTTCTGGAATTATTTTTCTCAAGTTCTGGTCGTGTCTTCCATTCCAAATCAAGGTTTGTTGCTGTTCGTTACGGTGGTTGCTGTGGTGATTTGTGGTGGCGTTAAAGGGGTTTTCTTTGCTGTGGGTTTATTCGATTGAGATCGTTCGTGCCTGGATCGTTATTCAGTCCAAGGTACACCATCGGTTTTCTGTTACCACAATCTAATATACGACTAAACCATGAACTAAAGTCTAATATGAATATGCCTTTATATATGATACAAACCTATGGCATGTATATAGGATCACACCATATTGTTTTTGTTTCGCTTAATGGGGTTACAAGAATGCTAAACCAATCCTTGTCACATAAAATATTTATATAGCGACCAGTAACATATTCGCTTCGTTTAATAAAAGATTATATGAAGAGTTGATAAGTATTTGCCACGTGAAAATAATACACGACCCATATGAAAACCTTATTTGTTTTGTTTCGCTAATAGAAAAGATTCACACCTAGAAATAATCATGCCACGTTAAAACCAACCTTGGGTCGTAAATCTGGATATGCTAATATTGTGTCCCGTTATTGTTTTGTATCGTTAAAGGTTTATGTCGTGTGTATGTTTTGTCGTGTCTGTTTGTGTCGTGGAATAAAGTAACCTGGTGTCGAGTTGGGTTATATTGTGGAGTCGTGCTTTGGTGACCACGTTGTCACGTTGAGTCGTGTTTAGCAGCCCTCATATCTACCCTAAACTCAACCTAAACGCACCCTTAATAACTAGCATAATACTCGTGCGTTGCATCAGGACGGTTTATATCATAGAATTTATCATTTACAAAACACACGAATAAACTAAAAAGTTGACTGTCAAAGAACTAAAAAGTTGTGAGCCAGTTACAATTAAATTGCAATTTGGTCGTGACATGTGACTCCCATTTTGATGGTTGCGTACATGGACGTAGCTTATCACTAAGCCTTATTTTTGTAGTTTTGTATATAATTTCTAAAAAATTAGTATAAATGTAAAATAATTATAGATTTGGCCCCCTCAAAATTATTACGACTACATTTCGGCCCCTCCAATAACATTGCTCAAGCTCCGTCCCTGGTTGCGCATGACCATGCATGTCACCGAACACATCTCACGAATAATACTCCGTGTGACCTAAGTCATAACAATTGCCATCTTTGAATTATGTGAGATAGAGCATTGTAGATCTACAGGGCTTAATGTATTTTCTAACATTATATTATCTAATAAATATTTTATATTAGGAATATTAATACAAAAGTTGAGTAGCTTAGTTGGTGGGGTAACTTTGTGTTTAAACTAAAGTTTAAATTACTAACATCTATTTTTTTAACTCCATATCTTTATACATCGACATTTTAAGTGTCCCCTTATATCTCATTAGGGTCATCACAAGCGTTATTCAATACATATTGCTTTAGCCTTGCTGAGTGTGTTTTTCAGTATATTGGACCGAGCTAATGCATAGGCCTTTAAGATCAAGAATACTCAGGTAACCTAACATCCATGTCTACAAATATATTTTTCTAATGGAAAGTAAAACTCATACATGAATACCATGGGTTTCTCTAGATTCAATTCATTTGAATTTTGTGCGGAAAAAGTCTCAACTGGTTAGATTGATAGTTTATAATGTAGCCAACGAATATGTGGCTATCACAGAGTTTATAACGTAGCCAGTGAAAAGGAAACAAACCTCGGCTTGGATTTAGGATCAATGGGAAATGACAACTTCACTTGAACATATCTTTCCATTTAGCTCGCCACCAACAATATCTACACCGCCACAACAATCAAAGTCACCAAAACCAATTGTGTACTTAATGACTATAATCTACACAACTTTAAGTTAGTTGAAATAATTTAGAAGCATATTTGATACTTATTTCGTAACGTAAAGTCAAATGTTCAACTATTAGGCATAATATAAATCGAAGTTAAGAGACACAAAGATATACCTCACAAAAAAATCAAACATTTTATCAAACACGTTGCGTGCAAACAAAAAAAACATAACATTCAGCTCCACATAACTTCATATTCAATACCAAAAGGTGGTGAAGCATAAACCTCTTGGAATATTAAAAAAAACGCATATTATCTCCGAAAACATCAGCAGCTCATCAAATACATACCATAATTAACAACATCAACAATATTCTTTTTGCAGTGAATTAATAACTTAAATGAACCCAATATGTGACACTTTTTTTAAGCATCTTACTGCTGAAGTTAGTCACATTAAATTGTTTTATCTAAGGGAAGTTATACTGTTAGGTTTCGGTTTGCGGTACATTGTAATAAAGGTGTAGTAGATAAGAGGTGTTTGGACTATTTTCTGTTATAGATCCACATAAAGATCAAATTAAATATCCTAACTGTGTAATGTAGTAGGAAACAAAACTAAGAGAAGCACTTTTTTTTTTTGCAAACGCATGTGGGGCCTTAACCGTAACCAAGAAAGGACAACATCCATTGCCAAATGCTTAACTATATATAGTCAGCACGCAGGAGATCAGAATGACAACAAAAGAATGTATCAAAATGCAACTTTATAATAAATATTTTGAAACTTAATGGATATTTATTTAACATGACAAAGATTGCTTGCTACGTGTATTTCCAAAACTCAAATCACCATTATAAACTCTGAACTTATACAAGAATTTTGATTGGCATATTAATGCAAATAACAACATTTTACTATATATAATTATATAGAAGTGATTATATCAGTACACAAGAAAGCACATAGGTATGCCTTCCCGTGCTTAGGCCCCTTAAAGTGTCCAGTTAAGGCGCTCGGGCTTGCCCCTTTTTCATTTTTTCTACAGCTTGTGTTCCTTCAGCATGTGTTCCTTCAGCTTGTGTTCATTCAGCTTATGCTCCTTCAGCTTGTGCTCCTTCAGCTTATGCTCCTTCAGCAACCCATGCCACTGAACCAGCCCTGCTGAACCGACCCTGCTGAACCACCCCGCTGAACCGACCATGCTAAACCAACCATGCTGAACTGACCCCGCTGAACCGCCCCATGCTGAACCGACCCATGCTGAACCAACCTGAGGGATTCAACCCGCTTAAACCATTCGGCTGAAACCATCATACCATATAATATGTTATTAACACAATCCAAAAATTAGATAATTATACAAAGGTAATGGGGATGATAATAACAAAATCAATAAATACACCATAGAAAACTTAAGAAAATTTGCATGAAACTAAGATATGCGGACCAACCTGTGGGAAAATTTGCATGAAACTGAGACCATACATTGGGTAAAAGTAAGGCGATCCTGACTCAAAACCACTTGCGTATGCAGCCTCTTCTCATCAACACTCACCGGTCTACACAATTCAAAACTTTATGCTATAAACATGTCAAAACATCAAAATATAACTTTTTGCAACCTAAACATTTGAAATAAGTAGACATACCTGCATCTAACAACATTGGTCCTTCATATGATTGGTGCTGAAGTTGATTGATTGTCATCTACACACTGGGTATCACATAAACCTGTAAAAAAAACACATAACTTTAATATCACATTCATAAATCACATATATTACCAATAAATGAAGACTTGCTATTATTAAAAATTTAGAATTTACTATAAGGCTTATGCTGCTATAAAAGATAGTGATCCTAGATCAAGGGCTACAACATCATGTTGGTTTTATAGACAAAATAATAATAGTCGTGTGTTAGGATCGAACTTGAGATCACGGGATTGCACACAATACGTATGAAGAGAAAAAGTAATAATTATTTATAAAATGTTATAATTAATTATTAAACACAAAATAAATAATAGTAATTAGTATTTAATGATTAATGACTAATTATCTATTAAACGAAGATTAGGAAAGTAATACTAGGCAAAATTGGGAAACAAGAGAAGGTTCCGGAAACCCCTTGGGGGCTTCATGGCCGATCGGCATAGGGAGGTTTCCACCTCCTTATGTGCCTTGAGCTCCAAGTTTTGTATAGTATATAAGCAAACCCAAGATACATGTTTTTCTCATAACTTGTACACACACATCTTGGTGTTTTTCTCTCCTCTTTCTTTTCTTGATCGATCCATCAAAACAAACCCTTTAGGGTTTCGATTTTCATAAGATCAAAACAAGGTTTTGTGTTTATTACTTGCATAAACTTTTTCTTGAATTAGTACGTGTGTACAAGAACGTGAATCAAAAACACTATTGTTTGATTCTTGGATTGAATTACAAAAGAGGTAAGGGGTAATTCTTGTAATCCATATAAACCCTAATTAGGGTTCTTGTTCCGGAAGATTGCTTTTGATTCTTGTTTGGGCTAGAATCACAAAGGTATGTTTACTATTTATATTTGATTAATTAATTATATGTTATATGATCTTGTTATAATTGCTTCCGCTATGCTCACTTGATGTGTTTGATTTATTTTATATGAACGTCATGATATCATAATTCCAACAGTGGCATTTAGAGCCGTTATAATGTGTAATTAATTATCGAAACGCATAAAAATTAGATCTTGATTCGTTTAGTTACATGTTTTTAGGGTTTATTTGTTAGATTCCTAACCCTAAATTTTTTTTTGGGTCGATTATGACCTTAAGGGTTTTTAGGGTTTTGGTTTTTATTTTTTTAATATGATTAGAAACCCTAGGATGTCATGTAATTGTTATACGTTTTAGTAAACGATCTTGGTGCAATAGTTAATTGTTAAGCTAAATCCATGAAAAAGTGCATATTTGCATAGATTTTTATATTGTGTTATAATTTAAATGGTTTAAATTGTTTATATGAATTAATGGCTAAGTTATCTCGAAACATGTATATTTATTAATAGATGTCGAATTGGGGAAAACTCCAATATTAAGTAATCCATTATGTGCTATGTGGTATTTATTTAATTTTGGCTTACGCAATCGATTTATCGATGTATGCGGCTCTTTTTCCAAGAAGAAGAAAGCCTCAATTGAATTAATACGTTATACACCTAGATTTGATTATTAATAGGACTATTGAATAAGATTTGCATGTGGCTACATGTTTTATACATATTTAATTGTTATGATTATGTATATTTGTTTATTTAGTTGTTTTATTTTTTATTGTACATTACTTGTTTTGGTTTATTAATTGTGTTAGACATGTTTATAAACGAAAAGGGTAATTTTTGAATAGAAAAATAATACGGACTAAATAATGGCGAAATTGTTTTGGTTTTTAAGAGTTTAAATTTGAAAGAATTGGTTGATTGATGTTTTTGTACGTAATGGTTAAATAGGCTCGACCGAAGTTTACACACTATAAGATGGGTATAAGGATGGCAACGCATTAAATTGTGGCCTTAGAGAGACAACATTCTGTCTTAACGCTCGTTTGTGTGTAAATTAGACTTACCGAATAACCATTACATGTACACTGTCATCTTATATTTGTATGTTTAAATCCATGAATAAAGGTTATTCTAAATTGTCCGTTGTCAGTTAATAATATGGGAATATTATTAAATCAAAACAAATCTGAAGGTTGGTATAATATACTTAAAGTATATTGATGCGTAGACATGCCATTTCAGACGATATTCGATGATACTAAATATAGGACTTATCCCAACTATATGATGTTACTTTATGGATCTTGTCATTAAGTAAATCATAAGAAGTTATCCTTAGACTTGAGATACATGATAACGGTCATGAATGTAGTACATTTTTGTGGAACAACTTAACGCTATACGTAACTGGTAGTCATAAGGGTTGTTTTCAGAAGTGTTACAAAGTTTGTGTGTTTTGCTTGTAATCAATAAAGAATTTGTTCCTTCAAACTAATTTTTGGAGTTTAATACTGCTGGGCCCCTCGTAGGGTTGTCAAGGTGTTTGCGTGGCCACGCCCAAGGTCTTTCTTGAAAGGTTCAAAAGATTTGGTAATCTTGTCAATTTCTAACAACGAGAAACAGAATGGTTAATTAAGGAATGACCTAGATCCATATCCTTATTTAACACGGTATTAGAAACAAAGGGATAATAATAATGAGAAATCATTAAAAGGTTTTCCAGGAGCCTTATTCAAGTTGTACTAGAGGCATCGGCGTGTTGCAAGACGCTAACCGATGTGATCACACTATTATGATATGTCTAAGTGGGAGCTGTTGGTTTTATAGACAAAATAATAATAGTCGTGTGTTAGGATCGAACTTGAGATCACGGGATTGCACACAATACGTATGAAGAGAAAAAGTAATAATTATTTATAAAATGTTATAATTAATTATTAAACACAAAATAAATAATAGTAATTAGTATTTAATGATTAATGACTAATTATCTATTAAACGAAGATTAGGAAAGTAATACTAGGCAAAATTTGGAAACAAGAAAAGGTTCCGGAAACCCCTTGGGGGCATTATGGCCGATCGGCATAGGGAGGTTTCCACCTCCTTATGTGCCTTGAGCTCCAAGTTTTGTATAGTATATAAGCAAACCCAAGATGCATGTTTTTCTCATAACTTGTACACACACATCTTGGTGTTTTTCTCTTCTCTTTCTTTTCTTGATCGATCCATCAAAACAAACCCTTTAGGGTTTCGATTTTCATAAGATCCAAACAAGGTTTTGTGTTTATTACTTGCATAAAATTTTTCTTGAATTAGTACGTGTGTACAAGAACGTGAATCAAACACACTATTGTTTGATTCTTGGATTGAATTACAAAAGAGGTAAGGGGTAATTCTTGTAATCCATATAAACCCTAATTAGGGTTCTTGTTCCGGAAGATTGCTTTTGATTCTTGTTCGGGCTAGAATCACAAAGGTATGTTTACTATTTATATTTGATTAATTAATTACATGTTATATGATCTTGTTATAATTGCTTCCGCTATGCTCACTTGATGTGTTTGGTTTATTTTATATGAATGTCATGATATCATAATTCCAACACATCAAGGACCTAAAATCATTATTCCTCATTTCCTCTAGATTACAAAAATTCATTTTCATATGCAACAATCATTATGTTTGTGATTTTGGGGCTGGCCACTATAAAAGTGTCAAATTCCTGATGTCAAAAGCTGATGTGCTCACGGTGTGCACAAGTTTTAAAATTTATAAACACGATTACCGATTAACTATTTAACACATACGAGCAAGTATACTCGTCCGTTTTAGTAAAGGTGGGTAAGTTGAGATCGTCCCAAGAGATTTATAGATCAAAGTATTAGAAAACAAGTTTGTATAAAAGGGTTGTCAATCCTTTATTATCGAAAATTCAAATATTCAAGAAACAATAAAACTAAAACATATACTTGTGTAAATGCCACAATCAATCAATTGGAGTATTCATGTTAAGCTTGGTGTAAACTTGTTATGATGCACAACTTTTATATGAATGACTAACAATCAATGGTGTTTATCATGTTAAACCATTACTAGAATTCAATCATCTAGTTACTTCATTTCGGCCTAAGACAACTAGAATAATAATTCAATTAACACAATGTTGTTTAAAAGCAATTTTTTACTTATGAATTCTTACGAATCCTTTCGGCCCAATTTCGTGATGAAATCTTCTCAAATCCATTTTAAAGAGTAAACATGATACTCGTCACACACCATATCCCATACTAATTCGTGCACTAACTTTTTGGAATAAAAACATTTAGAAAATCCTTTCGGCCAATATTCCCCAAAGATGTTTTTATCAGCAAATTAAGCAAGATTATATATTATCCCAACAAACTCATAAATTAAGAAGAGTTTTCATGCATCACCTTTTTAAAATAAAGAATACTCCATGACTAACTACATCATTCACACAAGTATAAACCAAATCACTCCATATCAATTATATTAAAACACAAGTAGTAAACAAAACATTCATTATATTTAAAGTAACAAGAATTCATTGTAAGAAACAAGATTTGCCTAGCTTGAGAATTACAAGAACTAAAACCGTGGAACTATAGCAACCACACGCCTCCAATCGACTACCAAATACAATAAAAAAACTCCACACACTTAACCAAACTATTGAGACTTTAACTCAAAGTTTCCTGGATGTTTTTACTGCTGTAGCAACCTTTTGGGTGAGAAATATTAAGTTAGTAATAACTTGGTGTAAGTTATTACTTAGGATTTTGTGGTACCTTTTGGTTGCAAGCCTAGATGTGCTTAAATAGCCTTCAATCTTTTAATTCTCCAGTAAAAACGTTCCTTAAGAAGTTATTAGTGAGAAATGATCAGCCAGCCATGATAATGAGGAGTAAAAACGCCATTAAATACAATCTTGTAAAAATAGCCACCATCCAACCGATCGGTATTTGCTCCAACCGATCGGTTGGTTCTTCAAGTTCATTCCAACCGAATCGGTTGCGGGCTCCAACCGATCGGTTGGATTGAACTTGTAACCAACTTTTGTATTTTTCTTTGTTATTCTTCGTCGCATGCATTCTATTCCACTTTGGTGCTAATTCCTTTCATAGAACTTGATATTATCTTGACATATGAACGTAGAAATCTTGAATCTATCAAATCCTTGAGTCCTTGTGTGATTCTTCATTCGTTTCCTTCTCGAAAATCTCCAATTATGCACCTTTACTTCATTTCTTCATCTTTTCATCATTTTTTCCTGTTTTTGGCTACATTTGCTTGTACAAACACTTTTCCATGATTAAGTAACAAATACGTACAAATATGGCCAATTATGATGCATAAAACACACCTAGAAACATGAATAATTTACGTGTTATCAAATCCCCCACACTTGAGTTTTGCTCGCCCTCGAGCAAGTCTAGAAGAAAAATAATCTCAATGGTACGATATTTATGTTTCCAAAAATCTAACAATCATCCCTAAGGTTAATTGTCAATTTTTAATGCGAAAATTATATGGAGCATTAATAAGTGTAAAGCATGATAACATAACTAAGCACCTCACGAAAGATAATTTGAATTCACTCAACACTCAAAGGTAATTTGATTGGTAAACCACTCATTGCTCAGTCATGATTCATGTTTCTTACCATAAGCTTGTACTAGTATCAAAACAATAAAACAAAACATTAAAGAGGACTTTTATTGGGGTTGTAACTTGAGGCTTAATGGGTTGTACCTGGCTAATGTTCAAACATCTCATACAAGAATCAAATAGATCACTGGCACGTATTTTTTTTAGTAAGTTATAACGGATGGTCACTAAAATTTTCATGCACTTGATATTTTCAAAAAGCCAAAAAGGGTAGGTATAAGGCATGGGAAATATTTAATTGGTTATAAAAGAAAAACAAAATCAAGTCTAAATCCCATTGTTGTTAGTTACCGAACAAACCTCAAACCCAAAAATGATTATAGTTACAATCATTCTCCTCCTTTATGAACTCTTCATATATTGATATATCGATTCGCCATAATAATATTTCTTCATTTCTTAGCACATTGGCTAACAACATATCACCTAACTTTCTTTCTTCATCTCCATACATAGCATAGCACATTGGCTATAATTATTATCTTATAGTTGCGATGACTTATTTATTTTATTTTTTTCACATCATATCTCCCCCACACTTCGCATAAGCATTACCACAAAAATACAAAACTAAAGGTGATCAATCTTCATCTTTGTTGGAATGGCACACACGAATGATAAAGTGTGGCTAACTAATAATCATCAAAAACAATCCATCAACCAAGCAACTAGCAACCCACCGTTTAGACTTTGACAAGGGTTAGGCTAAGGTTTAAGGTGTAAAATATTTTTGTATTTTTCTGGATTTAACAAAATGAAAAAGATTGGCTCAAAGGGTGTACTAAGGGTATCTAGCATTAAAGATAAATGCTAACAAATGGGTTCCAAATACGAGGATAACTAACCGATGTGGTTAGCAAAAATTATTTTGTAAATGGAAGGCTTTTTTGGTGTAAATCCTTAGTTGCCTCTTATCATTTGAATATGTTTTACCACTCGAAAGTGATTTTAACCGTAATGCATAACAAGTACAAGTTGTAGAATCAACACAATCACCGGCACACTCATAGCAAGAATATATAGCATAAGAAATGCTTTATACAAAAAGGCTTAAATCCTCACAATTTAAGCTGAATACTATAACATGTACTAGTAAATGTCATCAATTCCGAAATGAATTTGCTCTAATAACTTGATTAAGCTCCAAAAACTTTCAAATACCCTATTTTTACCATTAAAACAATTTTATTTAAAATTAACTCAAGTGTTCAAACAACTAGATTTTCAAGGGCGAACGAATCCTAGTTACTTGAATTCTC
The DNA here is from genome assembly GCA_030686995.1 of Artemisia argyi. Taxonomy (NCBI): domain Eukaryota; kingdom Viridiplantae; phylum Streptophyta; class Magnoliopsida; order Asterales; family Asteraceae; genus Artemisia; species Artemisia argyi. Next base: position 101,004,334 of record CM060678.1, read on the forward strand.
AACTAATCCTAAAAAATTAAAAATAATAAACCTATTTTTCCTATTTTCTTCCCTCCCCCACACTTAAGTTTTGCATTATCCTCAATGTAATAATAACTTCAAAGTAAAGGAAATAGGAAAAATTTAGTAAAATAGAAACTACTGGGGTAAAAATACGCGATATGCATATTTGATCACAACTAAGCAAATGAGTTCTCCGACTCCAAATATTGATCAACCATAAGCTTCCGTAATGTCACCCCTGCAAAAACTGCAAACATATACCAAACAAACAAACAAAAACACAAACACAAATACTAAAACAAACCAAATGTTAACATAGTACGTTATTAATCCTAAAAGAAAGAGTTATAGAAAGAAATAGAAATTATTCAACACACATAATTGTTTTTAAATCAACCATAAACCACATGACAATCACTCATCATCGTCATAATCCATGTCGGGGTTGATAAACTCATCCTCGCTCTCCTCACTTTCTTCCTCTTCTTCTTCAACTCTACGCTTCTTCTTCCCACCTCCACGAGACGATCCACCAACATCGAAACTTGTTCCTCCAACATGCGTACCTCCCACATTAGGAACTCTACCATAAGCCGGATACGGTTCGGGAAATGGTGAATAACCAGGATAGGGGTATGGATACGTACCAGGATATGGCTCATAAGGAATTGGGTAGGGAGGAACATTAGGTAGCACATAAAGTGGTACATCATAGCTATTCTCACGTGCAATGTGTTGGATCATCGGCATGGAATAATTATAGTTATAGTTTTGCTCATCAACATCGAATCTCTCCACACATCCCTACGCTCTATATCATTCAACTCATTATGCCAATCTCCCCACCCCGAATCAAATTTACCCGGAGCATGTCCATAGATACCTCCCATGTGTTGTTGTGGTGGTTGTTGTTGAAATTGTTGTTGTGGCATCTCAATGTTATGCTCAGTCCATTCTCCTAACGTCTTGGTTCTCTTATTCAACGCCTTACCAAAACCTTTATCATCCCAAGTCTCACTCTCCTTTTGGCTCCGAACATTTAGCCAACTCTTCATCTACAAAATAACCCAAATTTCTTGCCAAAACGGTCACATAATGACCTCCACAAATGTCACTCCTTTCCTTGATCCCCGGTGCTCTCCTAGAAAGTTACTCGGCTATAATCCAAGCCGCATTGCCATTCTTGTCCTCTTCAAGCAATTTCATCACCCATAAATCCTGATTGTTACACTTATCACAACCACCCGTCCTATGCAAAACTCCCCAAGTGATTAACTTTTGCAAAATCTTCATCAACGGGTTCCTAATTCTAGATGCATTCTTCCTATTGCAACTTGGATCACCAACACGATTCCAGTACTCCAAAATACCATCATACCTATGATGAAACCTTGTTAACCTCAAGAAGTGTGTCTCAAACAACCTATGATTTATCTCATCTTGCTCGTACAAACCCAAATAAACCGCAAACTATGGCAAAGTATAAGCATGCTCAATTCCACATAGTCTAAACCAAATGCAAACTTCCCTCATAAGATCATAAACTTTCCTTTCAAAATAGAACGTAGAAAACAATTCTAGACACCATTCACGATAAACATCTTCGTAAATGCTAAAAGCTCTTTCCCAAGAAAGATCCACAAATGTATCTCCATCCGCCGGATACACATAAGTCATTCTCATCATTTCCCGCAATTGATCCTCACATTCATATTCAGTAAACAAACTTCAATCAATGAGACGTGGTGAAGCAATTTTTTTACCTTGAAGCTTAGAAAGTCGTTCACGAAAGGCATGATTCTCCTCATTCTTCAAATTTTTGAACTTAAGATTGTCGTTCCTTTCCGCTTGAAGACTATACGCAACCCTACTCTTTGAATTCATTAAAAGATATTTCGTAACAATCGGGTTAACCTTCACTCCTCTTGAATTACCTGCACCTTGACTCTAAAAATTACAAATTAACGTTAGTATAAGATTATAAGAGCCAATGCTACACAAATTAGAAGTCAAAAAGTCGAAATGCAAAAATTTTAAAAATGTTAACGAGCCATCCAACCGATCGTTATCCCATCCAAACGATCGGTTGGATTTTCTACCAAAATTCCAAATCCTAATTTTTCGTTTCCTTTCACTTCCAATCCATTCCTACTTCATTCTAACCTGTTTTTGATCATCCATGGTGGTTTCTAATCATCCTAATAACGATCCATATCATCTCCAAACACTCCCTTAATCAAACCCAAGAATATGCAAGAACACTATCTAATCATTCCTTCAAATTAGTGTTCTAATCAACAATGCACTATCCTAACAAATTAACAAGTATAGAACATCTGGAAATCATCAATTGCAAGCAAACATATTCTAATATAAAAACCCAATTCAATTCGAATTTTCAATTAGTTAATTCTTCCTCAAGACTTAATCAATCAATCTAATTCTTTTTGCAATGACTTCCACTATCAATTACCCACTTATCCTCAAAAGATTACATCTTAATTCGCACTATATCAAAAATACCCAAATCTTGACCTAATTCCAATAATCTGAATTAAAACTTAATTAAAGTAAATTGATGATGTTACTTACTTGTTTTGGAGCCATGGATGATATCCTAACACTCCTGCAACCTCAAACAATCTATATGTGATCGAATTTCTAGACCCCCAATTTGGTGTGTATGTGTGGGTGGTTTTCTTGTGATTTTTTGAAAAGTTGGGTTTATATATTCAATTCTAACCGTTCAGTTTTTTATCCATCCGTTTTGGATTGAATTTTTGCAAAACTTGAATTTTTCAAAACCTCAACACTTAGTTTACTTGATACAAGTAACTAATGTGTTTACTTTTAACTAAAACCATTTTTGTATGTAAATTTTCCACCACACTACCAAAATTGGTCTATAACTACTAACTCTTAACAAAAACTAAATACTAAATAACTCAACTAAAAACTTAAAACTCAAACTCTTATTAAGATATAAACATAACATAAAACATAAAACCTAAATAGATAGATAAATAGATAAATAGATAGATAGATAGTCTTAACCATAAAACTTAAAACGAAAATGCATAAAAGTAAAATCAAACAAACTAGCACAAGAAGTGCTTTATTCTTGAAACTTGCTCCTCTTGCTTATTTAGCCTTGAAAATATTCATTCCTAAGAATGTCTTCACTTTGGTACTTTCCCGATATCTTTCGATTTGTCTTTTGTGTTTTGAACCTCCTAGAAAAGTTTCTCCTACTTGGGCATACAATATCAAATTTGACATGCCATTCTCCATCTCCTTCTTCTTTCTTGTAGTTGCTAGGTCCATCAGGCCCCTACTCCAAATTTTTAAGTGGAACCGGTAATGATCCAAGAAAATCTGTAAGTTTATTAAACACAAAAATATTTTTAAACGGGTTAAAGAAAGCCTCCATAGCAAGAGCTCTTTCCATTTCATCCTCAATGTCAAAGAAACTAGGTGTCAATGGCCCATACTTTGGCCTACCCTCTTCATCTCTTCTAACTTCAAAACAACCGAAGTAATCCTCTACTTCTTCATTCATACTATCTCTCTTTCCTCTCCTAGGCTTAAGATAATAAGTATGCTTAAGAATTCCATCATTAATGGTCATGGTTCCATGCCCCATATCTATTATTGCCCCACATGTTCTTAAGAAAGGTCTCCCCAACAAAATTGGTAACTCCTTATCAACCGGAATATTTAGCATAAGAAAATCACACAAAAATGCTTGATAACCAATTTGAACACGTACATTCTTAACTTCTCCCATAGCCTTAGCTTTCGAATTATCCGCCATTGTAAGGTTTGATTGGTTAGGTTGTGGGTTACAAAGTCCTAACCTTTGGTACAATGGATAAGGCATCACACTAACACTTGACCCCGTATCGGCCAACGCATACATTGGAGTAGTCCCATTCACTTTAATTGGTAAGACAAAGTTTCCCGGGTCACTCATCTTCTTAGGAAGCCCATTTTCTACTATCCTCTCTCTTTCAACTTCATTAAATGTTGTATCTTCCAACCTTGATGTAGAGTTTGTTAGACTCTTTGGATCATTTTGAGCACTAGGGTTAAACAATAACAAAGACAATAAGATGCACAGCGGAATAAGTAAAACATCATCGTTATTGAACAAGGTTTCTCGTCATCATCTCTACCAATTATTACAAACCCTAGGCGTCCATTGTAGGAACTTGACGCCTAGACACACACACACACACACACACCTTTAGTCGACTACATTATGGAAGACTTAATAATAAAAATCTGTACCCTTGATCTCTTTATATAATAGAGATTTAGGGTTTACAAAAGACTATGAAGGACTAAAATATAAATCTTCTTTTGCAAGCAAGTCCTTCTCCATCTTTTGTAGAATTCCTTCTTGTCGTATTAAGTCCCTATTGTTTCATTCTTTCTTGTTTTATATCATCAAATCTAATAGACCCAACAATCTTCCCCTATTTGATGATGACAAAACAACCACGAATCTTGTACGAACTTCCCTAGACGAAGTAGAGAAATTGAGATAATTAAATCTCACCATGAATGAAACAATTATGTCTTCCCCTTAAGCCATGCTTTGCTACTCCAAAATTTCTTCCCCTTTTTGTTATCAACAAATAGGGAATGTAAGCAAAACTTCCCCTTGAGTGGTGCATATAGATGGTTAAACATTTAATCAATAAGCTTCCCCTGAAACCAATATGTTTACCATTTTCTTGAATCTTCAATTCTGTAGGCTCTATGTAATGATCACATGTGAAGAAAACCAAATATAACGAACTTGATGAAGAAGTAGAATAACCCAAACTTGTGTCTTATGTCTTGTACTATCCACGTGACTTTGAACTTATACCCAAAACTGAATATATAAGTAGACCGCAATCTCTTGACAAAATCCTCATCTTCAATGAGACATTGAGCACAATAACGTAACTCCTTCAAGTGATAGTTAACTAGGTCTTCGTCCATCCTCCCCTTGACCTATGAAAACTAGATTTGACAAGTCTTCGTCACCACCGTATAAAACAAACAAGTTATCTTCAAAGTGTAACACCCCACTTTGAGATATGATAAGAACACAAACTTATGACACTCAACTACAAAATCAAATATGTGATAATCAACCCTCTTTGTAATCATTTAATCAATAAGAACGAGCCATTAAAAACCTTTAAGAACATCAAAAAACCATCTTGTGTGTGTGAACCAATAATCCCATGTGTGTGTAAAACCATCCAAACTCATCGAGAATCCAAAACCATGTACTTGACCAATATCAAATAATACTAGCAGTAGATACAATATATCGGACACAACTGGCAGTAGTATCGAGCAGCAGTATAAATCAATAGCAGTAGGAACTCGTCTTGCGCAGCAGCAGAAACAAATAAGTGTAGTAGCAGTATAAACGTCCAAAGCAACATTAACTTTAGAGGAACTCGTCTCACATCATCAAATTTCTTCCCAAAAGAAAACAAATCTCGATAAACCCCACAATAAGTTAGTGCGAGAATAATCTGTTCATATACTTGCAAGAGACGACAAAACCTTTTAATATAACTGCTAATAAATTGCACCGTCCCATGATGCATTTAAATAATAAAATTCACTGACCCACATTGATGATTCAATTAATGTTTCTTTATTGACCCACAATAAAGATAGTAACTCTCATAAATATATCAATGGTATATTGCACCGATCATGATAAAGAAAAGGGAAATGATTGGCACACTTCTAAAATTTATTGGGACACTCCATAGTATGCAGTAGTCAGTTGTATTTTAAGTATAACTTGCTTTAACTACTTGTACAGTGAGTGTCCCAATAAGTTTTTGGAGTGTGTCAATCACCTCCCTAAAGAAAAACCTTCAATATCCACCAATCATTAATGATACAACCCATGATCTATTAATAATAATAACCAACATTAATCACCAATGATCATACCAGTACGAGGTAGAATTTAATGCCACAATATTAATTGCAAATCCTTATACCACCGAAAAGCTGTTAAGTGTAGTACGAGGTATCCAGTACGAGATCAGAGAATAAAAATTGAGAAAACGTTAATGTTCCACCGACCCATGATGGAAGTTTCAACCAATGAAATCACAAATTACAGGAATTAAAGCGGCTGTTTATCGGTTTATCCAATCAGATTTAATGAATCGTAAAAGATATTCGCTTTTTGTCATCAAAACCTTGCTTATCGCATTAGCAGCATAAACCATAATAAATACGATCAAACAGTAAACCCTTAAAAATAATCGTACCTTTCTTCAAAACTGCTTTATCCGTACATCCTTCAAATCACTTTTCTTCTACAATAAAAACCTTGTAGAATCCCTAGATAACGAGCTAACCTGGCTCTAATGCCAATTGTAGAGTTTGTTAGACTCTTTTGATCGTTTTGAGCACTAGGATTAAACAATAACAAAGACAATAAGATGCACAGCGGAATAAGTAAAACATCATCGTTATTGAACAAGGTTTCTCGTCATCATCTTTACCAATTATTACAAACCCTAGGCGTCCATTGTAGGAACTTGACGCCTAGATACACACACACACCTTTAGTCGACTACATTATGGAAGACTTAATAATAAAAACCTGTACCCTTGATCTCTTTATATAATAGAGATTTAGGGTTTACAAAAGACTACGAAGGACTAAAATATAAATCTTCTTTTGCAAGCAAGTCCTTCTCTATCTTTTGTAGAATTCCTTCTTGTCGTATTAAGTCCCTATTGTTTCATTCTTTCTTGTTTTATATCATCAAATCTATTAGACCCAACACTTGACCTTGCCATCATGACCGAATCTAACTTCTTCCTATAGGTCATGTAATCATTCAAAACCTCAATAACCGGTTTCTTCTCCATAAGTTCATGAATCTTCTCTTCTAAATTCTCCAATATTGCTTCTTTTTGTTCATTAGTTAAAGGTTGTGTAACTTTTGGTGAATTTGGTGGTGTACTAGGTAGTGATGATGATGATGATGTGGAATTAGTTACTTTTGGGTTGGAGGGTTGGGTAAGTTTGTTTAGTGTTCCTTTCTTCTTATTCGCTTTTCCCATCTTACAAACCTCTTCCTTTCCTTCCTTTTTCTTTTCCATACCTTCACATAACTCCGCTATCATAACATCCACTTCTTTTTCTTCCTACAAATTAACTATATTAATCCTTAACTCACTAAGTGCAAAGTCCACCGTACACTTGCTAGTAACAAGAAATTCCCTACCAAAAACAATCTCCGGTTCATCAGAATTGCAATAATCAAGAACAACAAAGTCAACCTTAAAAATGTGTCCATGAATGTTCACTTTCACATCCTTAACCTTCTTTCTACCATAATCCTCATATCAAGACGAACAAAACCAAGCTTGTCTAGAACATCCTCCGTTATATAGTTGTCCCTATACTCCATATTAAGTTCCGCATCCATAGCCTTGATCCCCTCCACAGAACAAGGTGTAGAATACCTCATGTGTGGGGCATCATACTTCTTAGAAGGAATCATTGAACATATCCTCAAAGTTCCTTAAGTACTCCGAAATTTGACTTAAACTTTCCATTTCACTAAAGTAAATTACTAACTATAACATAACCATCAACAAAACAACCAAATCATTAGCATTGGGGTTAGTCATAATCAAAATAAACTTAAAATGAAACAATACCTAATAAATCAACAAGCCAAAGCTATAAAAACACAAAAACAACTCAAAATAAAAATTTCAAAATATTAAATCCGAGGCGAGAAACCGTTCGGTTTCTACTCCAACCGATCCGTTGGATCAAACACAAAAAGTAACCGGATCGGTTACGGGTTGTAACCGATCGGTTTCTTTGAACCTGTAACGATTTTTTTTAAACTTAATATTTAAAATTAAAATTTAATTAAAAATGACTTTTATTCTAACAACTCAATTAAACTTAAACTATATTTATTATATTATAAAATCTTAATTAAAAACATAAAAGAAAACTTAATTATTAAAAAAAGAACTTAAAAAACTTAAAAACTTTTCATTATCCTAACTTAAACTAACTAATTAATTAACCACTTATTAAAAACATTAATTACTAATCATAAAACTTAATTAAAACTTTTAATTAATGAAAATTAACTAAAACCATTAAAACTAATCATAACCCATTGATTAACATTAAATAACTAATAATTAAAAACAATAAAACATTAAATAAAAACAAAAAACTAAAAAAAAAAATATTGCCGATTCAACCAACCGTTCGGTTGGAAATCCAACCGATCGGTTGGTTTGAACAACCTCTTTTTTTACTTTTTTTTTTTAACTTTACCAAATCGAATGTTATGAAAAACTAAGAAATCTAATTAAATCTAATTAAATCCCCGGCAACGGCGCCAAAAACTTGATGTGCTCATGGTGTGTACAAGTTTTAAAATTTATAAACACGATTACCGATTAACTATTTAACACATACGAGCAAGTATACTCGTCCGTTTTAGTAAAGGTGGGTAAGTTGAGATCGTCCCAAGAGATTTATAGATCAAAGTATTAGAAAACAAGTTTGTATAAAAGGGTTGTTAATCCTTTATTATCGAAAATTCAAATATTCAAGAAACAATAAAACTAAAACATATACTTGTGTAAATGCCACAATCAATCAATTGGAGTATTCTTGTTAAGCTTGGTGTAAACTTGTTATGATGCACAACTTTTATATGAATGACTAACAATCAATGGTGTTTATCATGTTAAACCATTACTAGAATTCAATCATCTAGTTACTTCATTTCGGCCTAAGACAACTAGAATAATAATTCAATTAACACAATGTTGTTTAAAAGCAATTCTTTACTTATGAATTCCTACGAATCCTTTCGGCTCAATTTCGTGATGAAATCTTCTCAAATCCATTTTAAAGAGTAAACATGATGCTCATCACACACCATATCCCATACTAATCATGCACTAACTTTTTGGAATAAAAACATTTAGAAAACCTTTTCGGCCAATATTCCCCAAATATGTTTTTATCAAAAAATTAAGCAAGATTAGATATTATTCCAACAAACTCATGAATTAAGAAGAGTTTTCATGCATCACCTTTTTAAAATAAAGAATACTCCATGACTAACTACATCATTCACACAAGTATAAACCAAATCACTCCATATCAATTATATTAAAACACAAGTAGTAAACAAAACATTCATTATATTTAAAGTAACAAGAATTCATTGTAAGAAACAAGATGTACCTAGCTTGAGAATTACAAGAACTAAAACCGTGGAACTATAGCAACCACACGCCTCCAATCGACTACCAAATACAATAAACAACTCCACACACTTAACCAAACTATTGAGACTTTAACTCAAAGTTTCCTGGACGTTTTTACTGTTGTAGCAACCTTTTGGGTGAGAAATATTAAGTTAGTAATAACTTGGTGTAAGTTATTACTTAGGATTTTGTGGTACCTTTTGGTTGCAAGCCTAGATGTGCTTAAATAGCCTCCAATATCTTAATTCTCAAGTAAAAACGTTCCTTAAGAAGTTATTAGTGAGAAATGATCAGCCATCCATGATAATGAGGAGTAAAAACGCTATTAAATGCAATCTTGTCAAAGCAGCCACCATCCAACCGATCAGTATTTGCTCCAACCGATCGGTTGGTTCTTCAGGTTCATTCCAACCGAATCGGTTGCGGGCTCCAACCGATCGGTTGGATTGAACTTTTAACCAACTTTTGTCTTTTTCTTTGTTATTCTTCGTCGCATGCATTCTATTCCACTTTGGTGCTAATTCCTTTCATAGAACTTGATATTATCTTGACATATGAACGTAGAAATCTTGAATCTATCAAATCCTTGAGTCCTTATGTGATTCTTCATTCGTTTCCTTCTCGAAAATCTCCAATTATGCACCTTTACTTCATTTCTTCATCTTTTCACCACTTTTTCTTGTTTTTGGCTACATTTGCTTGTACAAACACTTTTCTATGATTAAGTAACAAATACGTACAAATATGGCCAATTATGATGCATAAAACACACCTAAAAGCATGTATAATTTACGTGTTATCAAAAGCCAACAGTCCGCTGATATGACTTGCAAATAACGATAAGATATCATTGTCCAAAAACGCATGTATAGTTGACACACCAAAACAACATCGTGTCGATTAATAGCAGGCATGCTAGCTGTTTTTAAACGACCCTCATTCATCTTATAGGAGTATTAGTTAATCAAGATTTAAAATTCATTCCCACTGATTTAAATCATATAACACAAAAATAAAGAAAATAATAAACTGAAATATAGCACACGCAACCTAAAACGATTATCAGATCTCGATTTAAGCACCAATAAACATAAACCCAAACAAACATAATAAAAAACTGATGGTCAATTAGCACTGAAACATCATCGAAACTACCAAAAAATATCCAAAACCACCATATTGCCTGCAAAACCGCTATATCCCAAAAATAACCAAAACCACCAAATATGAAAACCGATCTGATCCACCAGATATGCGTGTATGATATATATACTTACTTTATCGTATCGGGACAACTTTATCTTCATACCTGCATGTTATGTGCTCCAAAAATTAGTTTAAAATATGTGATTAATAAAAAACATCGCTAAATACTCATGTCATTAAAAGTAATATAAATTGGTCAAAAACCAAAAGAATACCATGGATGAGAAATAGTTTACCCTTCATTGAATTAGTCTTTGTTGTTATTTAAGAAGGTCCTATAGTCTTTAAAAAGATATGTTAATTATTAGAACGTGACATATTTCAACACAAAATCAAAATGCTAAAGCCAAAATCTAGAATCAAATGTACCTTTCATTATATTAAAATAAAGTTCCATACCTTGATGATACAAAGGCTGATTTCTGTTGTACTCGACCCACAGCCATGATTGCCCAGCCAAGATACCGATAAAGTTTAGCAAGTACCACCATCACAATTGCTATCTGACTGCCCTGCTAGTTCTATTAAACATATTAGATTCGTTTATCACCCTTTATGCTATCTGAACAAAACAAAGAGCAATTGTAGAATTATAGATAAGGGTTTTGGCCGTAAAATAGCTACGTACTTTCGCTGATGTACCGTTTTGGTACGTGTACTTATTTCTGTTCCACTTAATGTTGTCTACTTTTATGTTTTGTTCCGTTTTGCACAAATTTTACTGGCAACCGGCTAAACTTTTTAAAAACCGGCTAAAGTCCAACGTGGCATAGGAGACTTTTTGTTAACTTTCTATAAGAATCCATTTTTACGGGGTTTAGGCCGTACAATAGCTACGTACTTTCACTAATGTACCATTTTGCACATTTTTCTAAAATATTTTCGAAATTTAGAAAAATATTTGAATAAAAAAAATATTTTTTCGAAATTTAAAAAAAAAATATTTGAATAAAAAATTTTAGAAAAAAAAAATATTTTTTCTAAAATATTTCCGAAAAAAAATATTTTTTTCTAAAATATTTCCGAATAAAAAATATTTTTTCTAAAATATTTCCGAATAAAAAATATTTTTTCTAAAATATTTCCGAATAAAAAAATATTTTTTCTAAAAGAGAATAATTTTTTTTGAAAATATTTTAGAAAAATATTTTTCTAAAAAATTTTCGAAAAAAAATATTTTTTCTAAAAAAATATTTTTTCTAAAAAATATTTTTTCTAAAAAATGTCACTTCAAGGTTATATTGGTGAAGTCGAACAGAATTTGATTGTTCGTTGGTGAAGTAAGGTAATAAACCGAATGAAAACGTAAGAAAAACTGACAAAAACGGACAAAAACGTAAGAAAAACGGACGAAAATGACTAAAACGGACGAAAACGTATACAACAGACAAAACCGTAAGAAAAACGGACAAAAATGTATAAAGGACTAACGATGCAAATGATTGTTGGCTAAATGGATTAACGTTGCCACATAATAACTAACAGAACTGACGGCCGTTAGCTCAAGGATGAATGGTGCAAATTCTGTGGGTAAATTCGAGGGTATTTTAGTCAAATCACGTTTTTTTAAACAAGTTCAGCAATGATGTTATGAGTTTCGGTAAAACAAGTTCAGCAGTGCAAAATGGTACAAAACATAAAAGTAGACAACATTAAGTGGAACAGAAATAAGTACACGTACCAAAACGGTACATCAGCGAAAGTACGTAGCTATTTTACGGCCAAAACCCTATAGATAATTACATAGAGAAGGAATTTACCCGCTTCGTTATTTATATACTCAGTAAACACATCGGCAGTATGGGCACGATCATACCTGAAAAAAGTAATATTCAGTAACACAACTTTATTTCAGTATTCACACATATGTTTTTAGTAAATGTGGGTCATGCATATTTTTTGAGCAGCGTGTGTTCGTTCAGTGTATTCGTTCGTGTGGCCTCATAAAAACAATGCACTGAACTGAACCAAGGCACACTGAATCTGAAACCCTCCATCAGCATATAGTGCATACCCTCCATCAGAAACAACCACTCACTTATCAGAAACCCGTCCACGAAAAACCGACTGCAAAAACACGACATCAAAAACCTATCATCAGAAACACACCAAAAACAACAACAAATATAACCAATCATTATCTGAAACATAATCATCATGAACACCACCATGAGACCAATTATGAAGCAGCAGTTGAAACCAAAACTGTTGGATCGTAGTTGTATGTTGATATTGTGATTCGGGAGGTCGGTTTAGATGAAAGAAGATGAATGCCATGGTTAGAGAGAGAGAGTAGAGAGAGAAGGGAAAACTAGTGATTTTATTGATAATGAAAATGAAAGGAAAATACATAAAGTCTCACCCCTCCATGGAAGTATGGAGGGGTATATAAAGCCTAACACAAGCTAGAGAAGGGAAAACTAGTGATTTTATTGATAATGAAAATGAAAGGAAAATACACAAAGTCTCACCCCTCCATGGAAGTATGGAGGGGTATATGATGAGTGTCTAAATACTCATCATTTTATACCAATCTGAGCTACCAAAACATACAAAAACACTCAAATACGTATCAAAATACTTTAAATATCTTAAAGATGTGTTTTATATGTTTTAAATGCAAAATATGCAAAAACAGATGAAAAATGTACAAAGTTTGCATAATTGGCAGTTTCAGTCCCTCAAGTTTCATAAATTGTCAAAACTAGTCCCTGGTTATTCTAAAAACATGAAAATGTCACCAAAGGTCCTCTTTAATCATAAAGTTACATATTTAGTCCTTTGGTGCAAAGTTTCACAAAATTACAAGTTTAGTCCCTCAACTTTGGAAATTGACAGAAATGGTCCCTGGGATGTAAAAACTTTGAGAAAAGCAATTTTGGTCCTTATACTAATAATCTTTTGCAGGAATGGTCTTTAGTATGGAGTTTGGTGAAATTACATAATTGGTCCCTCAAGTTTGGCAGTTTGTCAGTTTTGGTCCCTGGACTTTCAAATAATGACAGTTTTAGTCCCTGGGTGTTCAAAATGGGAAAATTATCATTAAGGGTCCTTGGGAATTCACAAAGTGTCACAATTGGTCCTTATGTGGAAAAGTTTGGAGAAATTACAAAAAGGCCCTCAACTTTTCTAGTTTGGCAAAAATAGTCCCCGGTATTTAAAAAATGAAAAATATCAAAAATAAGCCGTGTACTATTCACATATGGCATTTATGACCCTTGTGATAATTTTGGAATGTTACAATTTCAGACCCTCAAATTTTCCTTAATTACATTTTTGGTCCTTGTGTTTATTTAAGCTAAAAACCAAACGGATCCAAACTATTATTACAAAACCAAACCATAACCCATTTCACAAACCTAGCCCACCCTTCCTAAGCCCAAAAATATACCAGCCCACCCATTTGGTCAATACCCGGTCAACAACAAACCAAAACCACCCCCCGTCACTTTTTCCCTCCCAAAACCAAAACCACCATACCACCACCACTGCTCCACCATACCACCCTACACCTGGCCTGCCACCTCTCACCCACTATCATACCACCTCACCACAACCCTCCAAAACCATTTAAACCCTTAATTCCCTCTCCACGCAACAAACTGACACCCTTGACCCTTTGGCGCCAAGAAAGACTTTTAAACGGCCTGGATGACTTGGACCATATCAATGGCTACAAATTGGTGGGAAAGGTCTTGGTGGGTCCCACAAGCTCAGAAAAGGGCTACATAATGGAAAAGATGCAGAAGATTAGAAGGAGTAGCTTAGTTAGTTTAGTTTTAGTGTCGAATAGTGTAGTTTGGTGTTCTTAGTGTAATTTTAAGCTTTTAAGCATTAAATTAAGTCAATTCAGTATCTTGTAAACCTTTTCTAATAATTAATTTCAGCTTTCAGTTGTTATCTCATTTTATGCCATTTTCAAGTTTGATAAAATCTCAAAAGTTGATCTGTTATTGTTAGTTGTTGTTTAAACATTTCACAAGCTCATATAAAGCTCTGACAAAGCTTTTGAAAGCTCTTAGATAACTCAAAAGTCAGTTTGGTGATTAGATTCATAAATTCAAGAAAATCAATTAAATAGGAAAATAAATAGAAAAATTTAATTACAAGCAAGTTGGAAGCAAGGAGCAGGGTGTTATTTGGATAAACATGGTTTAGAATCCTATGGGGGATACTAGGTTATGATATGATTCATTGTTTCCTCACATCTCAGTGGATACCTTTGTAAGTGATAATTTCCATTTTATGTTTTTTTTAGTTTAATGATGTTTGTTACTGTTTGATCAGTGTTTTTAAGTGTTTATTAGATATTTGTTAGTTATAATATCAACTAAAATCAGTTAATTGTTCATAGGGTTCATTTGTTCCAAAAATCAAAAGTTTCACAGTGGAAACCTCATCTTTGACAAATCTGAGGTGTATGCTTGTATTGTGATTGATAAGTGTTCATTTGATCTTAGTATAATCATATTATAGTATAAAGAATTAGAGTTAAGGTTTAATTCACTTATTTGTTTTGTTAATCATAAATTTGGTCATATAAGGTAGTGTTTGGCACAGGGGAATACCCTGTGCATTTGTGTTGTTCAGTGGTTGTTTGTGATTGAAACATGTTTACATAGGATAATTTAGGTTAAAGAAACCAAGGAACTAAGTCCATATCAAGCCAAAAGTCAAAATCAACCTCCAAAGTCCTTGACAGTTAACTGTCAAGGATTTGTGGTTCATAAACTCACCCATTAGCTTATACCTTGTAGGACTAGCTTAATTTAGGATTATTACAACTTAATATAACATATTGAATCAGTAGGGAGTGTTAGAAATTCATATTAGTCAACCTAGGTTATTTTCTTAAAAAGTCAAATTAGCACATCTCAGGTTTTGACAAAACTTCCAAGATTTGTTTTGAATTTAGGATAAGGTTTTAGGAGCTCAAACTTGTTCCTAGCAATACTCTACCAGCTCTAGTATAAGTTCTCACTTAGCTTATATTTTTAGGATTTTTGTAAGTGGGCCCTACTCTCCCCTAAACACAACTGCAGGGCAAGGTATTGCCCTGCATCAGCAGCTCAGTCCTACACCACCAACTTTGGTGGTGTTTTGTGACCAACCCAGTGGGCCCCACCACCTCTAATCAGCTTTTCCCAACCCCCCTCCTAGTAGAGAACTTAGATTGACCATAAGTTTGACCTGCACCACTGTGGACCCCACTTAAAATTGCCACTCATCTCTGTCCCCATTCTGAGTTCAAAGCAGGTTTTGGATTAGCTTATTGTGGCTTAACAGCTTATCTACTGAGCTTATTTGATCAATTTAAGTTTTGACAAGTTCAAACAACTTATTAGAACCAGAAAATTCCATAGTGGGTCCCACATAAGCTCTTTTGAGCTTATTTCCATTTTTAGTCAACAATAGTCAACTGTCTAGGATTATAGCTTATAACTAGCTTATTTTTAAGTTCTAAAATTATTGTTTTTATTAAAGTTACTTATTTTTATGTATAATAAAGTTTTGTAAAATAAAAATCCAGAAAAAACAATATAAAATTAAGTGATAGTTTCTATTTAATTTAATTTAATTTTAATTTTCATTTTTATATTTTTATTAAGTAATCTGTGTTTTTATATTTTTATTAATTTCCTTATATATTAAAGTATTTTTCATAAATTTTTCAGAATTTTGTTTTGTCATTTAGTATTTACTATAATTAATAATAGTTTTATTAATAATTAATTAATAAATAAGTTATAAATAGCATAATTAATTTTTATATAGTAACACCTATATTTTATATTTTTCCTAGCTTTTATAAGTCATAATATAATTTTAGTAATTTTTCTAGAATTTTTACTGTTCATTTAATAGTTTTCATAATTTAAATAGTTTAATTAGATATTAATTAATAAATAGAATAATAATTAGTTTACTAGTTTAAAAATATATAAAATAAAGTTTTTATAATTTTTTAGGATTCCTATGATGGTTAATTAGATATATAAAATTTTTCATAATTTTCTAAGTTAGTTTAATATTATTTGTAATTTGTAATAGTTTAATTAGTTTAATTATTATAAATAGTTTTTAATTAATAGAAAATCTATAAAAAGACAAAAAGATTTATTTTTATTTTTTATACTTTCTTCAAGTTCTATTTTAGGTTTAGAAAATATTTTTATAAGTTTTTAGTTAAATTTGTAGTATTTATAATTTTCTAATTAAATAGTTAAATAGTTTTTAATTAAATAATTAATAATAATTAATAAAATAATCTTAAAAATATTTTTCTTTTTAATTTAACTTTATTTTAAGTTTAAGTTTATAGAATTTTCATTTTTAACCTTTGTAGTTTATTTTTCTTAAAACTCACCTTTTTCTCAGTACGCAGTCGCGTCTGATTTTAAATTGGTGTACGTTTATACGTTTTAGATACCTAGGTTTTACGTAATCGTTTTAATAGTTTATTTAAGTTATTTTAAGTTGTAAACCTTAGTTTAACACACACACACACTTTTATACCATTTCCTGTTCACGTTCACTAATCACAGATTCGTTTATAATAAAACATCGCACACCTCGTTGGGACATTACGACCCGGGAAAACACTGTATTTCACGGAAGCATTTGCCTTAGACGTTTGACTTGGTTGACCATCACCTGGTAAACTTAGTTGACCGTTTGGAGCGAATCAAAATTTGGCGCCGCTGCCGGGGAGGTTGTGCGCTTATTTTAAACGATTTTTCGTATTAGTGAGTTTGGATATACATCCATTGTATATTTACCATCTTTTATCCATATTTTTATAAAACAAAACACAAAAATATTCACCTTTACACCCCTACCTATTTGATTCTTCATTTCTCATCCCTAAAACCCTTTGATTCTACATTCTTCCACTTGTCCCATAATTAATTCTAATGGCATCTCTCGATGACGATTTCTTTAAACAAAGGGCCTGTAAAATTGAAGTTGAAAAACTTATGGCCTTGTCAAAAATGTCGAGATGTTATGTTGATTATGATGGACCTTCGATTCTTATTCCCTCTCCGGTGAGGGAAAGAGATCACGAAACCGAGGTGACAAAGGACCTTGTACTTTCATCTGACGAAGGAGGTGCTAAATACGTCCAAACCACGGTTGTCCAAAAACCTGAGCTCACAAATGCTCCTAAACCTTCAAGAATCAATCCTGATCTTTCACGGTTTACGATTAAAAGTTTGTCAAGCAAACGTACAGAGCTTAGGGCAGTGACTGAAAAGAACGATTTACCCAACCTTCACGTTTATCAAGAACCAAAACCCGAGACCATAACGGAAGTGGTGGAAATTCCTAGCTCTAAGAGCACACCACTTGTCCCACCTCCAGATTTTGTTCCTTGTGTCGGTTGTGGTGAGCCTCTTTTCGGTTTTCCATGTCGTTGGTGTACATGTGTACAATGTTGTAATGATATCCAAAATGGGAGTTGTTTGTTTTGTGGATCGAGTAATTTATTTGCTGATGATCCTAATCAAAACTCATTCAACGACTCCTCAAATTTTTCCAACTACCCATCACATGCATACGAGCAAGAATCATATTATCCAAATCTCAATGATGCTTCGTATCAAAATACACCAAACCAGACTCAACAGTTCAACTGTTGTGAGTATTGTGGTGGTTCACACTACAGTTCTGATTGTCAAACTAGGAATCAGTTTGTCTATGAACAGGTTCCTAATAACAATTATGACTTAAACACATACGACTCACAACCACATCAGTTCAACTGTTGTGAGTACTGTGGAGGTCCACACTTTAGCTCTGATTGTCAAACAAGGAATCCATTTCCTTGTAACAATTATGACTATTCGTTTCAAGACCCACCTCCACAGTGCCAAATAAACCAAGCAACTCCTCACATCCAGCAAGACCCTTATATAGAGGTTCTTGAGAAACTCAAAGATATTAAGGAGGAGTTGGCTAATATGTCGTCTCATAATGCACCAAGTTCTTCTTGTGTATATTGTGGGGGTCCTCATAATGATGATCAATGTCAACCTTCCGGTTTTGACACATTCACACCTCCACAATTTCCACTCATTCCATATTCTCGTGATAAATCTATCACGGAATTACTTGCTGAAAAACATGATGCTAGAGACGAAAGAAGCATGGAAGAATTACTAGTCTTAGAACAAGCAGCTATAACACGTACCAAATTTCAAAATGCTGTTTTTTTCGATGAGGATAATGAAAGTGATAATACCTCATCATGTTCATCAGTTGAGACTCCTTCCATGCATATACAGGGAGAAAAGAATATAACTGAATCACCAGCAGTAGAAATAATGGAACTTGTAGACTCCATTACTGCTAGTCCTTCTCATCTCCCTGAGTATGATGTTATCACACCCGAGGTTCCCACTCACTCTCTGAGCATGGGGGACGAGCATCTTGATACTGTTCCTGCAAAGGAATCTGACGAATTCATAAAGTCTAGTGTTGAGAACCTTGTCTCAATCCCAAGTGAGTCACAGGGAATTCTTGAACATATGTGTGATATTCCTCCCCCTCTTGTCTTTCCAAATAATCATATTGAGATGTTCTCTGATTCTGATGAGAATTATTCTTTATCTTGTGGAGACATAAGTTATGTGGGGGAATTACCTTCTGAGCTTGTCAACTCAGAAGAAGAGAATGAGGAAGAAATAATCCAAGACGAATCTCTTCGTCTTACATTATTAAATGCTAATCTTCTCATTTCTAGAATCGAGGCTTTTAATGAAAAGCCTATTTCATCTCCTATCCCCGTCAAGGATAGTGAGATTTTGATCAATGATTCTATTTCGGAATTGCAAACGTTCCATTTTGATCAAACGAAAGACAAGATAAGTGGTATCACCACTTCTCATTCTTATAATTCTCTTTCCGTTTATGAATTATTTACTATTGAGGAATTCCCAAGTGAATTCACTCAAATCAATCCCGAATACGAATCATTCACCTTTGAGGAGTTCTCCTGTGAACTCACTCATATCATATCTCCTCCGGAGTATGATAAATTCTATTTTGATCTAAACATACCCATAATATGTCTTGATCAAACGAGCTTAAATGAGGAGATTCATGAAACAATGAATTCTCCTATTGAGGAAGAAGAGTTAATCATGATTTTTATCATGACTTTCTTTCTTTTCTTCATATATCCTGTGGCTTATCCTGTTCTTCACTCTTTCGGGAGTGAAGACATTATCTTTGATCCCGGCATTCTCATTTATAAATTATGAGCCGGGTGTCTACTTATCTCATCGGTGTGGAACTTTCACGTACTTCAAATGTTTATCCAAACGTCTTGAATGAAAGTCCGATTGAGATTGTCTCTTCCACTTGCTTCCCCATGGACAAATAAATTCGGGGTCGAGTCAAGCTAGCGACTCGGAAATCAAAAACATTAGCATGTACATAGGTTTTCACCCATGTTTCACCCTAGTGTGGGGGAGATGCCCCACATGTTGTATATATATATCCTTAAAAAAAAAAAAAAAAAAAAAAAAAAAAAAAAATGTACATATAGTGATAGCTTCTATTTAAGAAGTTTTATCTAAAAAAATAATAATTGTATGTATATACATCTTAAATAAAGGCTAAGGAATATTTTTCTTCTTACGTTCTAAGTTCGGTTTAACACCCGGTACTTTGAATATTGAGGACAATATTCAGTTCTAAGTGTGGGGGGAGATTCGTCTAACGAATTTAAACACATGTTCCATCAAGAACCCCCATTTTAGCCAAAATTTTAAAATTTTTTCTCACTTAGAACGCAATAAATGGTATCAATCCTCCATGTCTAACCCACAACAGGATTGGCTAATCCAGGAGCAAACGGTTCTTGGTAAAGATAACTCAAACCCGTTTATGGCTTGCAATTTGCCAAAAATTGTATGGTTCCTCAACTCCCCATTATCCTCAAAAGCTAATGAGTTGGCTAGCCCGCAAGATTATGGCTTGTGGTAAAGGCAGTGGAAAATCCATAATTGGTAATCAGCTCACCAAGATGTTGACTATTCCATCAAGAGTTGGCTAGTCCAGAAGCAAACGGCTTTTGGTAAAGACTAATCAAATCCGTTGACAGCTGGTGGTTTGCTCAAAATCACACGGTTATCAGGTGTGCCACAGTTCTTACACCTGGCTACTCCAGAAGTGATGGCTTTTGGTAAAGAGATAAAATCCATTAAGTTTTTCTCAAATAGATTGCTAGGGACTAGCAATAGTTTAGTGTGGGGGATTGATGAGTGTCTAAATACTCATCATTTTATACCAATCTGAGCTACCAAAACATACAAAAACACTCAAATACGTATCAAAATACTTTAAATATCTTAAAGATGTGTTTTATATGTTTTAAATGCAAAATATGCAAAAACAGATGAAAAATGTACAAAGTTTGCATAATTGGCAGTTTCAGTCCCTCAAGTTTCATAAATTGTCAAAACTAGTCCCTGGTTATTCTAAAAACATGAAAATGTCACCAAAGGTCCTCTTTAATCATAAAGTTACATATTTAGTCCTTTGGTGCAAAGTTTCACAAAATTACAAGTTTAGTCCCTCAACTTTGGAAATTGACAGAAATGGTCCCTGGGATGTAAAAACTTTGAGAAAAGCAATTTTGGTCCTTATACTAATAATCTTTTGCAGGAATGGTCTTTAGTATGGAGTTTGGTGAAATTACATAATTGGTCCCTCAAGTTTGGCAGTTTGTCAGTTTTGGTCCCTGGACTTTCAAATAATGACAGTTTTAGTCCCTGGGTGTTCAAAATGGGAAAATTATCATTAAGGGTCCTTGGGAATTCACAAAGTGTCACAATTGGTCCTTATGTGGAAAAGTTTGGAGAAATTACAAAAAGGCCCTCAACTTTTCTAGTTTGGCAAAAATAGTCCCCGGTATTTAAAAAATGAAAAATATCAAAAATAAGCCGTGTACTATTCACATATGGCATTTATGACCCTTGTGATAATTTTGGAATGTTACAATTTCAGACCCTCAAATTTTCCTTAATTACATTTTTGGTCCTTGTGTTTATTTAAGCTAAAAACCAAACGGATCCAAACTATTATTACAAAACCAAACCATAACCCATTTCACAAACCTAGCCCACCCTTCCTAAGCCCAAAAATATACCAGCCCACCCATTTGGTCAATACCCGGTCAACAACAAACCAAAACCACCCCCCGTCACTTTTTCCCTCCCAAAACCAAAACCACCATACCACCACCACTGCTCCACCATACCACCCTACACCTGGCCTGCCACCTCTCACCCACTATCATACCACCTCACCACAACCCTCCAAAACCATTTAAACCCTTAATTCCCTCTCCACGCAACAAACTGACACCCTTGACCCTTTGGCGCCAAGAAAGACTTTTAAACGGCCTGGATGACTTGGACCATATCAATGGCTACAAATTGGTGGGAAAGGTCTTGGTGGGTCCCACAAGCTCAGAAAAGGGCTACATAATGGAAAAGATGCAGAAGATTAGAAGGAGTAGCTTAGTTAGTTTAGTTTTAGTGTCGAATAGTGTAGTTTGGTGTTCTTAGTGTAATTTTAAGCTTTTAAGCTTTAAATTAAGTCAATTCAGTATCTTGTAAACCTTTTCTAATAATTAATTTCAGCTTTCAGTTGTTATCTCATTTTATGCCATTTTCAAGTTTGATAAAATCTCAAAAGTTGATCTGTTATTGTTAGTTGTTGTTTAAACATTTCACAAGCTCATATAAAGCTCTGACAAAGCTTTTGAAAGCTCTTAGATAACTCAAAAGTCAGTTTGGTGATTAGATTCATAAATTCAAGAAAATCAATTAAATAGGAAAATAAATAGAAAAATTTAATTACAAGCAAGTTGGAAGCAAGGAGCAGGGTGTTATTTGGATAAACATGGTTTAGAATCCTATGGGGGATACTAGGTTATGATATGATTCATTGTTTCCTCACATCTCAGTGGATACCTTTGTAAGTGATAATTTCCATTTTATGTTTTTTTTAGTTTAATGATGTTTGTTACTGTTTGATCAGTGTTTTTAAGTGTTTATTAGATATTTGTTAGTTATAATATCAACTAAAATCAGTTAATTGTTCATAGGGTTCATTTGTTCCAAAAATCAAAAGTTTCACAGTGGAAACCTCATCTTTGACAAATCTGAGGTGTATGCTTGTATTGTGATTGATAAGTGTTCATTTGATCTTAGTATAATCATATTATAGTATAAAGAATTAGAGTTAAGGTTTAATTCACTTATTTGTTTTGTTAATCATAAATTTGGTCATATAAGGTAGTGTTTGGCACAGGGGAATACCCTGTGCATTTGTGTTGTTCAGTGGTTGTTTGTGATTGAAACATGTTTACATAGGATAATTTAGGTTAAAGAAACCAAGGAACTAAGTCCATATCAAGCCAAAAGTCAAAATCAACCTCCAAAGTCCTTGACAGTTAACTGTCAAGGATTTGTGGTTCATAAACTCACCCATTAGCTTATACCTTGTAGGACTAGCTTAATTTAGGATTATTACAACTTAATATAACATATTGAATCAGTAGGGAGTGTTAGAAATTCATATTAGTCAACCTAGGTTATTTTCTTAAAAAGTCAAATTAGCACATCTCAGGTTTTGACAAAACTTCCAAGATTTGTTTTGAATTTAGGATAAGGTTTTAGGAGCTCAAACTTGTTCCTAGCAATACTCTACCAGCTCTAGTATAAGTTCTCACTTAGCTTATATTTTTAGGATTTTTGTAAGTGGGCCCTACTCTCCCCTAAACACAACTGCAGGGCAAGGTATTGCCCTGCATCAGCAGCTCAGTCCTACACCACCAACTTTGGTGGTGTTTTGTGACCAACCCAGTGGGCCCCACCACCTCTAATCAGCCTTTCCCAACCCCCCTCCTAGTAGAGAACTTAGATTGACCATAAGTTTGACCTGCACCACTGTGGACCCCACTTAAAATTGCCACTCATCTCTGTCCCCATTCTGAGTTCAAAGCAGGTTTTGGATTAGCTTATTGTGGCTTAACAGCTTATCTACTGAGCTTATTTGATCAATTTAAGTTTTGACAAGTTCAAACAACTTATTAGAACCAGAAAATTCCATAGTGGGTCCCACATAAGCTCTTTTGAGCTTATTTCCATTTTTAGTCAACAATAGTCAACTGTCTAGGATTATAGCTTATAACTAGCTTATTTTTAAGTTCTAAAATTATTGTTTTTATTAAAGTTACTTATTTTTATGTATAATAAAGTTTTGTAAAATAAAAATCCAGAAAAAACAATATAAAATTAAGTGATAGTTTCTATTTAATTTAATTTAATTTTAATTTTCATTTTTATATTTTTATTAAGTAATCTGTGTTTTTATATTTTTATTAATTTCCTTATATATTAAAGTATTTTTCATAAATTTTTCAGAATTTTGTTTTGTCATTTAGTATTTACTATAATTAATAATAGTTTTATTAATAATTAATTAATAAATAAGTTATAAATAGCATAATTAATTTTTATATAGTAACACCTATATTTTATATTTTTCCTAGCTTTTATAAGTCATAATATAATTTTAGTAATTTTTCTAGAATTTTTACTGTTCATTTAATAGTTTTCATAATTTAAATAGTTTAATTAGATATTAATTAATAAATAGAATAATAATTAGTTTACTAGTTTAAAAATATATAAAATAAAGTTTTTATAATTTTTTAGGATTCCTATGATGGTTAATTAGATATATAAAATTTTTCATAATTTTCTAAGTTAGTTTAATATTATTTGTAATTTGTAATAGTTTAATTAGTTTAATTATTATAAATAGTTTTTAATTAATAGAAAATCTATAAAAAGACAAAAAGATTTATTTTTATTTTTTATACTTTCTTCAAGTTCTATTTTAGGTTTAGAAAATATTTTTATAAGTTTTTAGTTAAATTTGTAGTATTTATAATTTTCTAATTAAATAGTTAAATAGTTTTTAATTAAATAATTAATAATAATTAATAAAATAATCTTAAAAATATTTTTCTTTTTAATTTAACTTTATTTTAAGTTTAAGTTTATAGAATTTTCATTTTTAACCTTTGTAGTTTATTTTTCTTAAAACTCACCTTTTTCTCAGTACGCAGTCGCGTCTGATTTTAAATTGGTGTACGTTTATACGTTTTAGATACCTAGGTTTTACGTAATCGTTTTAATAGTTTATTTAAGTTATTTTAAGTTGTAAACCTTAGTTTAACACACACACACACTTTTATACCATTTCCTGTTCACGTTCACTAATCACAGATTCGTTTATAATAAAACATCGCACACCTCGTTGGGACATTACGACCCGGGAAAACACTGTATTTCACGGAAGCATTTGCCTTAGACGTTTGACTTGGTTGACCATCACCTGGTAAACTTAGTTGACCGTTTGGAGCGAATCAGTATATAAAGCCTAACACAAGCTAAACTATTGCAATATTACATAAGTAGTCCATGTGTTTTGGCTTAACAAGATAGCTAATGTAATCCCGTAAATGTCGTTCCATTTACGTGTTAGGATTATAAACTTTGATCCTAACAATCTTCCCCCAATGGGGCGACATAAGGGATTACTTACAACATTTCCTACAAGTACAAATACAAATAAAGAAAGGTCTTCATCGGCTCTTCAAGTGCTGAGGATGACTACAGTTGACGCTCTTTGTCTTCATCTTGTACCTCGGCTTGAGAACTTTATCTTCACTTGTAGGAAAAATGATGTAATATGCATGAAATGGATTAACTTCCCCCCAATTCATGATGCATGTCTTTAGCGGCTTCTTCGTACACTTCTTTTTGGCGAAGTTTCTGAATCAGCTTCCCCCCAAACTGACAACCGTCTTCAGCAGATTCGAAACTTTGATGTAGTCAACATGTATTCTAACTTTTGAAGTTTTAAGTACGTAGCGGAATTTGTAGAAAACACCGTAAACCACACCAAGCAAATCTGACTAGTCACTTTATCACAGTTGTACTCTATGCGGAAGCTCCGTTCGGGGGTAACATGCAAGAAATCAGCAAGATCTTCTCACATATGCAGGCTACTTCACACTTCACAACCCGCGAGAGTTGAAACGATTACACCAAAATCACAAAACTGAACCACTGATCATCTCTGCGGACGTCTCTCCGGTAGTAATAAAATTGTAAGCTCGATCACGTGAGTCTATTATGCGTCCTTGATGTGCACATTTCTTCCCCCTAAATGCAGATCCTCGTGGAAAATGAGTGCTTTCGCAAAGAAGTCAAGAAAAGTCAAAGAAGCAAAAGAACACCCACTCTCTCTTCCCCCACGATGTCTTCGCGGAATCGGAAGCATACACACTATGTTTACGATGGAAACGGAGGCAGCGTAACCCTATATGTCTAACTAACCGATTATGTGTGAAGTATTATAAATAGCCCGTGAGAATCAACTTCTGATAAACAACTCTACTCTTTTATACTCCTCTCAACTAACTCTTTATCGACCCCATTTTCATTCTATCGGCTCTTTGTAGTGACTACTGATGGAGAAAACTCAATATGACGAACTTGAGACTGAAGTAAAATAACCCAAACTTGTGACTTAAACTTGCACTAATGTATGACAAAGAGCGGTGTAGAGAGTTCGCACCCCATCGAATCCCTAAGTACTCTATACTCATCAACCAACCAACCAACCATCAAGTATAAGACGTACATCACCTCTGGACTATCCATAACTTCGTGTGACACTGAGCACTACAACGTAACTCCTTAAAGTGATAGTTATTTTGTCGTAATAGAAAGAGAGAATCACAAAAATAACTAGATATCCAAGTCTTCGTCATTTTAAAAGTTAAAAGCTCAAACAAGGATCTCAAAGAATCATGCATCCAACCAACCCCGATATCTTCAAGATACTAAGTACACGCACCCGTGATATTCCACTTCAATCTCAAATAAATAATAATGAATTAACGCCGTAGTCACGTCTTGCGGTTAAATGCTCAAAACTAGCCTTTTGATGGTTTAAGTGAACTTGATAATGGTTTCCCGATCTTGTCAAAAATGTATCCCGTGAAAAATTTGTAAGACCAAGAACTCTGCCAAATATTATACCAAAATTAACACTGTGTCTTAAAATACAATGAATATTAAAATTTCAGCCCATGTATTTGGTATAACATTTAGCTTGCCCAATATAGTGATCCAATACCACATCATAAATAATTATTTAGCTCATTCCACTTGAAGCAAAAACCCATGCCCAAAACCAATACTCGATCCAACACAACTTAATATACGGTTAAAGGTTTATAACCTCTAACCCTAAAACACATAACGTTATACATCCGCCCCCATCTCCTAAATCTGCCACCAAATCCTCTCACCAGACCAAATCTATCTCTTTCAATCCGATCAAGTTCTCATCTTTGAGACATCCAACAACAAACGATTTACCACCATCACCTACTCGAGTCATCTGAGTCACGAGACCACCGTACCCTGACCTTAATATCATTTGTGGTTCAATCCAAGTCAAGAGAGCGTGTTAACGGCTTCAAGATCCATTGAAGGGTCAAGGTAGGTTCGGCACATGTTGTTTTCGTTTTTGTGTTGTTTGTCACTGAATCGAAACAGGAAAAAGAAGATAACAATATTGTTATAATTCTTCTTCCTTTTGGTTTCATATATTAATTGAAGCCAAGACTTCTAAAAAATGGTCTATGATGATTTCTTTCTTCATGTGTTTGATCTTTTGAAGGTATTGAATAAATTCATTAACATGAAAATGAAAAGAAAAACTGAGATCAGAATTGTTTTCCTTTTCATTTCATGTTTTCAGTGACCGAGTGAAGGAGGGGTTCAGGTTGTTGACGTGAGGTTGTATATCGAATGGTTTAGGATTAGTTTTGATTTTTGTTTGTTTGACTTCATCTTCATCTTACTGTAAAGGTTCTCGATAATTTTGACATTTTCGAAAAGTTTGGTACTTATCGAGAACATGAGTATACTTATCGAAATCTTTTGCTTGTCAAAAAACATGACTTTATCGAGAACTTTTAATTATCGAGAACATGGTTCAACAGTTTAAAAGATTTCGACAGTTTAGGGTTATTGAGAACTTTAGTTATCGAGAAAAGATTTCGACAGTTTAGGGTATAATGTTCTCGAAAACAAGTATATATTTTTTTCTCGATAACAAGTACATCTCGAAACTTTCTTATACAAGAAATTCCGACCATTTTTCGGCGATGATTTCCGATTTTTCCGGCCAAAAAAATTCCGAGACCACTTCTGACCATGTTTTTGGACCAAAAAAAATAGTACTACTTCACGGGATGGAGCCAAAATAGTCACGATAATAAGTTACACACAAAACTGTGAACTTGGACCATTAAAGACACAAGTAGCAGTTTTGTCAAACTGTATAAGAAAGCTATAGACTTTTTGAACCATTTTGATACATAAAAACCGTGAAAAAAACTGGTACCTTTAAAGTTGGATAAAAACAAAATCCGGATACAAAGAAAATGAGGTAAAACAGCTTAAACACAACATACGAATCCACATAAATGACAAGATAACATCACAAATCAACAAAGTAATAACCTTGGCTCTGATGCCACTTGTTGGATCGTAGTTGTATGTTGATATTGTGATTCGGGAGGTCGGTTTAGATGAAAGAAGATGAATGCCATGGTTAGAGAGAGAGAGTAGAGAGAGAAGGGAAAACTAGTGATTTTATTGATAATGAAAATGAAAGGAAAATACACAAAGTCTCACCCCTCCATGGAAGTATGGAGGGGTATATAAAGCCTAACACAAGCTAAACTATTGCAATATTACATAAGTAGTCCATGTGTTTTGGCTTAACAACATAGCTAATGCAATCCCGTAAATGTCGTTCCATTTACGTGTTAGGATTATAAACTTTGATCCTAACAAAAACCAAAACCGATGACCAAATATCTGTTTTACCACCCATAAACACAAACCCAATCAGCCATAATCGGAACCGACGGCCATATCTCGTTTCTAGCATTGAAACACCATTGAACCACCAACAATCAACCAAGAAACAATAACGCCTCCAAAACCATGAAAACTTAAAACCACTTGGATCCAATATCCAAAAAAATACCACCAAAACGGCCAAAGTTTAAGACCAGTCAAATCCATAGATCTTAAATAATTTGGTGGTGGTGGCGGCGGTTTCAAATGATAGTGGTGGCTGCGACTAATGGTGGTGGTGGTTGCGGTGGTTGATGGTAGTCAAGGTGAGAGAGCTTGGCAAAGAAAAAGGGATTTGTGTTCTTTTAGTGTGTGTGTGTGTGTGTGTGTGTGTGTGTGTGTGTGTTTGTGTGTTTTCTAAGATAAAAAGAGAAGATAGCACATCACAAACAGTTTGAACAATGTTATTCACAATTATTTGGTCATCGATTTGGTTTTAAACACTGCTCAATCAAAACCACCATACTGCCTCCGAAACCATTAATTCCAACAAAACACCGCCAAAACCACCAAAACTTAAAACCGTGATTTCAGATAACACCACTCAATCTAACATAAGTTGGTGGCGGCGGCGTTGGTTTCAGATAATGGTGGTGGCAGCAATAGTTGATGATTGTTAGAGTGAGAGAAGAATTGCATGTACGTGTATTTTTTTTGTGTGTGTGAGAGAGAATAGGAGTTATCAAATTATAAGAGAGAGAAATATGAGACAGGGACAATTAAAAAGTTAAGTACAAATAAATTGTGAGTAACCGTGTAAAAAAGGCTTAGATTCAAAGTTTGGGTGTCTAGTGGTAGTTTTTTTTCTTCAGTTTTCTACACATCCAACGGATGAGATTATGTTGACTTAATCTGATGGCTATAATCAAAAGTTGAATTAAAGCGGCTCAGATTAAAAGTTGGGAGATCCAATGGCTGAAAAGGCTGCCACGCGTCCCCTTAATAATAGGACAGACCGGCAACAATATTAAGGGTAATCTGTTCAGCGGTCGATAAAACGAGACTTAAAATATTAGAAAACCCTGGTTTAAATTATTATACGAGTTGCATGAGTTTGTGGTATTATGATCCGCATTCGAACCTGTTTTGGAGTCTATGTTTAGCAGCCTTGGAGTCGACTTAACATCGATCTATTTGAACCTGTTTTGGAGTCTACGTAAATCCTTGTCAACAAGAGAAGAGTCAAATGTATTTTGAAACTTAAATATTAAGAGGTGTATTACTATAAGATATGTAGTAAGGAAGCGAAATCGAGTCTCGGTAACACTCTTCTTTGAGTAACACAATATATGTTGAGAAACCTTTATGTCGCATAAAATGATAAGATGTATATTAGTATATATACGCTTATATGAACCTTATATATGGGCTATTTTGGCTTCAAGTCTGGTCGTCATGCATTTTTTTTATGGTCTTCAACATTAATAAACTTTTCTATAAGTGACTAAAGAATCTGGAAATAAGCCTAAGAGTTAATGAAGGAATACATGATTATTTACATGCGGGTACCTGGCATTCTTGGTTTTGCTGTTGTTGATTTGTCAAAGGTACAAGTTATATATAAAACTGGATATCAAACCATGCACTAATAACTGGTTATACAATATACTAGCGAGTTACGAAACAGTGAAAAACTAGAAGTCGGTTGGGTCTTGCATTTTCACTAAAGGTAGACATATATACATGCACGTAATCTGAATTAAAAGAATTGGTCCGATTGTGTGTAATGAGGCTGAGTTTTGGGTACATCTAATTTGTATGTGTTGAGATTCGAAAGTGGTCATCGACGAGGTGGGTTTTGGTTTAGTTTTGGCTCGCGGATTTAATGCTTCGAGGGTGTTTGTTGAATCGTGGTGTCTCGGCATAGTCCTTATCGAAAGTATTGTTTATCTTGCTATAAGAATACATTACGTACAAGGCTTTAAAAACCAATTCGAATTCATTTTCTATTTCTATAATAAGAGTTTTCAAACTATGATTTACACTTTAGACCCTAAACTTTGATAATTTACTCAATAAACCTTAAACTTTGGTAAGTTGCACTTTAAATCCTAAATTATGATAAGTTGTCACATTAAACCCTAAACTATAATGATTGTCATTTATAACCCTAAAGTATAAGTTACTAATTCAGGAAACTAACTAAATATGGAAAGTTACTAAAAATGGAAAGCCGACTAAACGAGTAATCTGATTTAAAATAAGTTATTGATAATAAGCCGATCATTAATTTGTGTAGATTCGCGGAAGAAGAAGTGACTTCCTATTCTTATATTTTGATATTGTAACACCCCAACTCGAAAAGGGCTAAAGTGTAACATTATGGGGTCAAATCAGAACATAAGCAAGCGGAATACATTAGCAATACAAGGTTTACAAAACAGTTCTAAAGAAAAGATAAAGGACTAATTCTAAACATTACAACTTCCAAACTAATTACAAACTAAGAACCAAAAGGGAATCTCTAAGTCTATTCTCTAATCAATAGGAAGCTATCAACAGTGTAGTCCACTAAGAGCTCCTAAGCACTCTTCCCCTAACCCAGCTTCCTTCTAAAACCTGCCGCAGGAAAAGAAATGCGGCTGAGCTTAAAAAGCCCAGTGAACAGATATAAACAAACAAAAACTAATAAGAAAAGGGAAACGAAAGTAAATCTGAGATGGATCCAAGCAAACCTGTTGAGACGAATATCAAAGAATATGGAACATATGATAGAATCAACAGAACATGATCAGAGGGAATACGTATAATGAATATCAAATGAATCAAAAGAAAATGGAACGAATCATAAGTGTAAGCAAATGAACTAAGGAAAGCATAAGTCAATAACAGTAAGAAAGTTAGAACAACAAAGATCACACATATAGTAGAAGTAACAGAAATGCCCAACAATCATATATCAAGTTGTACATAGAGTAGCTAGCTCGATGTACCAAATGTGAAATGGAGTGTATCGCACACACATACCCATTCACCAAATTCAAAACGAAACAAAGTACCTAGGATGCATCCATACGCTCCCTGCAAAAACAAATATATATGCACAAAGCTCTAGGCTAAGTAAACATATACAATAATAAATATAGGACTGAATAGCTAGCTTAAAGGGAACGCTGTGGACTAAAACCCGCCTCCACAGAGAGTGTCAATACCACTGGTGCATCAGCGGCAAGGCCATGGACTCCCTATGACTGGCTACAAATTAATCAAATAATGGGCAACAAATAGAGTATATGAATGCTATAAGAATAAGAATTATAGCATGCAACAAATATCAAGCAAATCATGACAAAAATGGATCGATCAAATATGGATCATACAAAGGAATTATAGCAATGGTTCAATTCGAAGGTCGAAATCAAAGATTCATATCATGAGGTTCAAATCAAAGGTGCATAATAGCAAAAGGGTTCATAGCAAAGGTTCAAAATTTGAATTTAAATAATCAAAAGATGTTAAAGAAAGTCATGAGAAATCTTAGAAAATGAAACAGATTAAAGACTTTAGAAAATTATTTAAAACCTTTTTATCGTAAAAGTATTCCTTTAAAAACACATTTCATAAAATTCATAAAACCTTCATATAAAACTGGCATCGTATCGTAATCACAGAAATCATTTCAAAAATACTTTTTCTCAAAAGTCATTAGGTTATATTTTTAAAGAGGTCTTCATACGAAATCATACTATCAAATGAACCAAGGATATCAGGCGTATAAAGATCAGAAATCATAATAGTGGCAATGGAACGGATCACGAGTCATAAGAAACCTTACTGAAAGGTTAGAATATATGTACCTTAAACCGCCAACGAAACGATACCATACGAATAGGAAGTCACATCCTTCTTTAGCGAATCTACACGGATTAATAATCGTCTTATTATTAATAACTTATCTTAAATCAGATTACTCATTTAATCGGCTTTCCATTTTTAGAAACTTTCCAAATTTAGTAAGTTTCTCGAATAGTCAATTAATACTTTAAGGTTATAATCAATTAAATAATATTTAATGGTTTGAATAACCAATATAATAATTTAGGGTTAAATATGCCAATTGAGTGAAGTTTAGGGTCACAAATATAAATTAGCAAGTTTTAATAATTAAAAATGTCAAATACTTAACGTTGGGGTTTATACTATAATTTTATATAAAAATAGAGATAATTTTAGACTCCGTCTATCATAATTTATATAAGCGTATTCTTGACATTAAGTTAGACCGCGACGACCCAAAATATGATTTCCACATGCATACTCACACGACACATAAAATTTAGACGCCAAACTCATACGTCTCTAAAAAAAAATCTAAACCAAACCAAGCTCTCAGTTTATGAAATTTCACAATATGCCTTGACTTCTATAACTAGACTTGATCACACACACTCTTTTTATATGTTTAAATTCATTTAACATGCATGATCTACACAAGTTTTATAACTCATTAAGTACGCATGTTACTCAGCCCTTAAAATCCCTATACACGACAAACACTTATACATATAATATCAATCCAAACTGACCACATGAAACCATCAACATCAAGTCTAAACCCACGTTAACATGCATGCGTATTACCCTTTTAAATTTAATATGCCATTCGAACGCCCAAAACAGTTAACATATTCTATCTCTTCTCAATTCATGTAAATGTAAAGTGAATACAAGTTAGGTCGATACACACACTCGAATCAACGTTTGGCCCTACGAATATGTGACACATTAGTTTAGTCTATTTGATAGGTTATCTTATGTATCGATATCGATTTTCATGCGAGTATTTTTATGATTTCATGCACCAATGTTCAATTATGACCATGACGCCAACAGGTCTTAAGCACGACTTAACAATGTTATTACCATTCGACATCAGACAAGGCACGACATCCATCTATAGAATATCCATGTTATGACACAATGCTGGTTTTAACGTGGCATGCGAGATTTTTAAGTGACATTCTAGCTCGCGACAGGTTTAGGCTAATATGTTGATGGGTCGAAACCAAGACACTCTAAAACAGAAAATGGGTCGACTCAAATATAACAGATCGAATGATTTGAGTTAGGTCCTCATAATCGTTATTTTATGTAGTATATGTTATGATTTCATGAGACTAACAAAATGTAATTCGACAATCATATTTATTAGCTTTGATCGAAACAGTTTGGTGGTTTGTTTATATATTTTTCTATATGTCGAAACAAGAACACATGAGTTGGATTACTTACATCTTGGAGAATCGAATGAAGGAAACAAGAAAAGAATAGGAACCCACGATCTATAACCCTAATCGCGATCCAAGGGAACCCACAGCAACGATCCTATCACTTTCTTTTGTTTGATCAAAACACCACTGCAGCAAATCGATTTATTGTGTGAAGAATTTTGAGAGAGGAAATTTTGTAGATGTTTTGCTATATGATATACGTATCATAGAATGACAAGGGAGTCAATGGGGCGTTTCTTCTTCTTGTTCGTATAATAGGAAAGGAGCGTGTGAGCAAAACATGGTAAGTTTTAAATTTCCTGATTAAATGGGTTTGATTGTGTTTTAATGAATCGGTTATGAGGTGTAGGGATTAGCCAAGATTTAAGTGATCGGAAGTAAATAATTTAGGATGTTATAACTATTGTCAAACGTGTGATACGGTCTTAATTAGGTAGGTGTTATCTTGTGTACACTTATTTAATTTAGACATAGACTTAGGTTAATAATTCTAATCTTAAATATTATGAAAGTTATTTGGTGGTCCTTCTTATCCTTATATCACACGACACGAGGGAATGGGTGGGCTGAAAATGTGTACAACTCTTCTCATAGTTTGTAATTTATTTCTATAATCATATAATATATAGTATTTAGTAATTAGTTATTTACTTAGACTTTTAGGCGTACAAATATGTATAGTTAGTACCTTGGCTGAATTTTTTTTGTACATGTTACATATTGCGTGATATTTTTACTGCATGTTATACTTTAGTTAGGTATTAAGAGCTTTATTAGTCATATAACATAAGGTTTAAGGTTTCGTTACCAATTAGTCCCGTAACTTTAAGAATTTTCAAATTAGACCCTATTTTAGGATTTCAGATATTAGGGTTTTACAACTCTTCCCTTCTAAAAAGAAAATTTCGTCCGCGAAATTGAAATGAAATGATCAATCGGAAACGTACCAAACCACGAAATGAAATGAAAATGATTAACTCACTCGGAATAGTTTCTCCAAAGGATTTTAACGAACGGAAAAATTTCTCATGACTCGATCTGAATAAACTTGGATAGCCTCGGGCTCTCCACAGAAAACAAATATGATCCAACGAATACGAAATGAATATGAAACAGATGATAGTTGAAATCTCACAAGGAGATACATGAACATCAGATGAATTTGGAATAAATATGGAAGTGATGCTAGATGGCAGAAAACTTCACGAATCACATTAGGTGTTGACCGTACTAAGGGACTTGCAAAAGGAATCAGATAGACATTCATCGAATTATCAGACCTACCAAAAGTTTTCTAACGAGGTTGGCGACCTATTCGTACAGACGATTAACAAAGAACATATCGAATTATCGAATCGTATCAGAGTACATAACGAGATAGATAGGATAACTGCATGGATAAGAACGAATCTAAGGACTAACGTATCACGAATCAAATCTTTCGTACATGCCAAAACGTCTAACTCTTTTGTACGGAAAACATCATACGGGACACACAATTTCCTGTCTAACTTTCAAGCTTACTCTTCCACAATGAATCTAACCCATTAGTCATTGTAATTAACTCCAAGCATTCAATGAGCAGCTTTCTGTCTTAACTCAACTAGGAAGTGTTCTACATCCCTATTCATACACTATCTGAAAGAACAAACCTTTTCACTTGCAAGCCATCGATCTTAATGAGCAAACACAATCATACTAAACACTTGTCAACTTCCCTAGTTCACTTCTTCCAAGTTCGGTTTGTAGGTGAAAAGCATTACTATACTTGAGTCTGGTCCCTCAAGCCTTTTGTAGTTCTTCTTGGGACTGTGAGGTAAAAACGTGAATATTTGACACAATCACTGCAGGTGTGCTAAGTAATTGAAAAAAAAAATCTTCTGCCGAAGGATTGATGCCAACTTGCTAGCTGAATACACATTCTAAGAGGCAAAAGTGAGCTGACTAAATCAAACGATCCATAACTCAATCTATGTCATTCTTCTTAAGTGTGCGTGGAGATCTATTTACAAGGGTCATGAACAATTCTAATTCTTCTTATGAACAATTCTAATTCTTCTTTAGATCCCATATATATCTTAGTACAACCAAGAGGGATAGAATAGTAAAACGGTGTCTCAATCATAACAACTTCCTTCCAGTCTTCACAGATCATAGTTCACTATCTTGCTCCTGAGCTTCCTAATAGGTGCAATTGGACTCCATTTTCATGTAAGATATGTCTTCAAATCTAGAGAGAAAACACCATTGCCGCCAAATCCAAGTTGCGCATTTACTAATTCTCCTCAAACGGTTCTAGTTTTCTTGATGCATAAGCAATAACTCCTCCGTGTTGCATAAGGGCATAATCAAGTCTCTTCGCAAAACGTCTCAAAACTGATACTCATCGGAAGTTATGGAAGCTAATGTCTATTTCAGCTTTTCCAAAACTCCATTCTTCATCCAAGCTAAGCTTCTCTTCCTTACTCCTAAAATTCGTCTATGGTAACGCAAGTCGTGAACATCTTCCAACCAATGTCATGCTTCCAGAATAGACAAATGATCCTCATATTTTCAACATAACATGAAAATGATTCTCATGTTCCTTCTTCATCTCTGAATGTACTAACATGTCATACTATGACAAATTTGTCTAAGTACCCACAAAAACATGATTCATCAAGTCCATAAAACAGTCAAAGCATCAGCTAATACTGTTAGCGTCCCTAACAGTCATAAGGGTTGCTAAGAATACGAAAGGCAATTCCAAAATAA
Organism: Artemisia argyi; assembly: GCA_030686995.1. NCBI lineage: Eukaryota > Viridiplantae > Streptophyta > Magnoliopsida > Asterales > Asteraceae > Artemisia > Artemisia argyi. Next base: position 101,040,854 of record CM060678.1, read on the forward strand.
CTTCAAGCCGTAACTCCATCTGAAGAAATCTCCCGTACTAAGGCTAATCAGATACATCGTCGATTCGAGGTAGGGGATGATGATTCCTAAAAGAAATACGATTCAGCTTCCAGTAGTCAATACAAGTCTCCTGCTCTTATCCTTCTTCATTATAAACAAGCTATTTCGTAGCTTTTGGTCGCTGCTCCTCCAGTTCTCTCAATTTGACTGGTGCTGTTTAATACGAAGTTTCAAAATTACGCTAAACGTCACTCTATACGGATGGGATTCTGTCTCATCACACTTTACTGTTCTCAGGCACTTCTCAGAGACATCCTATGATCCCCATAAGTTCAAGTCATATGATGTAATTATTATTACGTTGGCCAGGCGTCATAATACTTGCATCATATAAACATGCCTTTATGGAAATCATATTCAACCTCGAGTCGTGACTAAACAATCTCTCGGTGTTAGGTGAAAGCAAATTCGCAATATGGTGCAAATCTTGGTGGTTCATTCAGGGATTACATCGGAAAAATTTAGATTATAATTGACTCTCAAAATGAGATTCTTCCCACGGTGTACAAGAATAGATGCTAGGAAAATTTTCATAACTGCAAAAGTAACGTACGAGTTTCTAAGGTAGTAAGGATAACAAAGTTTAACAATCATGAATCTTGGCAAAATAAATCAGAGTGGTTCAAAATGTCAAAGGAGAGACGTAGTATGACAGTAGTTAGCATCTTGATGCTCAGTCCACCAGTCCATATCATAATGACATCGACTTTAACTTTCCAAGGAAGGACAGATCAGCATAACAATTCTTATCATTCAGAAGTGAGGGATAACATTCCTATACTCGTGGTTGATCACCACAAGACTTCTCATAGGAATAAAACTGGATAAGGCAAAATCTAATGGTGTAGGGAAACTTAATTATGCTTATCAAAAGCAAGAGATTTCACAGAATGTGCCAAACACATTATGGTCATACAAATTCTTAGAATTCCTGGAAAGGCATCTAAAGGGTTAACAAATGAATCAGAGGTTTGAATCAAAAGAGAACAAAGCTGGTGTAATGTCAAACACTACTGCATAATTCTCAACACATTCTAAACTTACATGGTCACTAATCTCATGTTGTAAAGACTTATAAGTTTCAAATCTCCGGAAGGGAAAATCTTAAAAGAGCTTAATTGAGAGCAAAGCACGAATCAGAGTGAATGCGGAAGCAAGGATACTTAACAAATGCCCTATAGTCTCCCAATCCTCACCTGTCATAACTTAAGTTTCAGAGTGGCAATCCTAAAGCGAGTTGTCAACGGTTGTTCCCAAAATCTTATGGTGCAAAACTTAAATGGCCTAATACTCACAGGTCATAGCCTAAGCTCTACGGGTTTTGAATCCACCGATCAAACTTCTCTCTGATACCATAATTGTAACACCCCAACTCGAAAAGGGCTAAAGTGTAACATTATGGCGTCAAATCAGAACATAAGCAAGCGGAATACATTAGCAATACAAGGTATATAAAACAATTCTAAAGAAAAGATAAAGGACTAATTCTAAACATTACAACTTCCAAACTAATTACAAACTAAGAACCAAAAGGGAATCTCTAAGTCTATTCTCTAATCCATAGGAAGCTATCAACAGTGTAGTCCACTAAGAGCTCCTAAGCACTCTTCCCCCAACCCAGCTTCCTTCTAAAACCTGCCGCAGGAAAAGAAATGCGGCTGAGCTTAAAAAGCCCAGTGAACATATATAAACAAACAAAAACGAATAAGAAAAGGGAAACGAAAGTAAATCTGAAATGGATCCAAGCAAACCTGTTGAGACGAATATCAAAGAATATGGAACATATGATAGAATCAACAGAACATGATCAGAGGGAATACGTATAATGAATATCAAATGAATCAAAGGAAAATGGAACGAATCATAAGTGTAAGCAAATTAACTAAGGAAAGCATAAGTCAATAACAGTAAGGAAGTTAGAACAACAAAGATCACACATATAGTAGAAGTAACAGAAATGCCCAACAATCATATATCAAGTTGTACATAGAGTAGCTAGCTCGATGTACCAAATGTGAAATGGAGTGTATCGCACACACATACCCATTCACCAAATTCAAAACGAAACAAAGTACCTAGGATGCATCCATACGCTCCCTGCAAAAACAAATATATATGCACAAAGCTCTAGGCTAAGTAAACATATACAATAATAAATATAGGCCTGAATAGCTAGCTTAAAGGGAACGCTGTGGACTAAAACCCACCTCCACAGATAGTGTCAATACCACTGGTGCATCAGTGGCAAGGCCATGGACTCCCCATGACTGGCTACAAATTAATCAAATAATGGGCAACAAATAGAGCACAGGAATGCTATAAGAATAAGAATTATAGCATGCAACAAATATCAAGCAAATCATGACAAAAATGGATCGATCAAATATGGATCATACAAAGGAATTATAGCAATGGTTCAAGTCGAAGGTCGAAATCAAAGATTCATATCATGAGGTTCAAATCAAAGGTGCATAATAGCAAAAGGGTTCATAGCAAAGGTTCAAAATTTGAATTTAAATAATCAAAAGATATTAAAGAAAGTCATGAGAAATCTTAGAAAATAAAACAGATTAAAGACTTTAGAAAATTATTTAAAACCTTTTTATCGTAAAAGTATTCCTTTAAAAACACATTTCATAAAATTCATAAAACCTTCATATAAAACTGGCATCGTATCGTAATCACAGAAATCATTTCAAAAATACTTTTTCTCAAAAGTCATTAGGTTATATTTTTAAAGAGGTCTTCATACGAAATCATACTATCAAATGAACCAAGGATATCAGGCGTATAAAGATCAGAAATCATAATAGTGGCAATGGAACGGATCACGAGTCATAAGAAACCTTACTGAAAGGTTAGAATATATGTACCTTAAACCGCCAACGAAACGATACCATACGAATAGGAAGTCACATCCTTCTTTAGCGAATCTACACGGATTAATAATCGTCTTATTATTAATAACTTATCTTAAATCAGATTACTCATTTAGTCGGCTTTCCATTTTTAGAAACTTTCCAAATTTAGTAAGTTTCTCGAATAGTCAATTAATACTTTATGGTTATAATTGACAATTAAATAATATTTAAGGGTTTGAATAACCAATATAATAATTTAGGGTTAAATATGCCAATTGAGTGAAGTTTAGGGTCACAAATATAAATTAGCAAGTTTTAATAATTAAAAATGTCAAATACTTAACGCTGGGGTTTATACTATAATTTTATATAAAAATAGAGATAATTTTAGACCCCATCTTTCATAATTTATATATGCGTATTCTTGACATTAAGTTAGACCGCGTCGACCCAAAATATGATTTCCACATGCATACTCACACGACACATAACATTTAGACGCCAAACTCATACGTCTCTAAAAAAATCTAAACCAAACCAAGCTCTCAGTTTATGAAATTTCACAATATGCCTTGACTTCTATAACTAGACTTGATCACACACACTCTTTTTATATGTTTAAATTCATTTAACATGCATGATCTACACAAGTTTTATGACTCATTAAGTACGCATGTTACTCAGCCCTTAAAATCCCTATACACGACAAACACTTATACATATAATATCAATCCAAACTGACCACATGAAACCATCAACATCAAGTCTAAACCCACGTTAACATGCATGCGTATTACCCTTTTAAATTTAATATGCCATTCGAACGCCCAAAACAGTTAACATATTCTATCTCTTCTCAATTCGTGTAAATGTAAAGTGAATACAAGTTAGGTCGATACACACACTCGAATCAACGTTTGGCCCTACGAATATGCGACACATTAGTTTAGTCTATTTGATAGGTTATCTTATGTATCGATATCGATTTTCATGCGAGTATTTTTATGATTTCATGCACCAATGTTCAATTATGACCATGACGCCAACAGGTCTTAAGCACGACTTAACAATGTTATTACCATTCGACATCAGACAAGGCACGACATCCATCTATAGAATATCCATGTTATGACACAATGCTGGTTTTAACGTGGCATGCGAGATTTTTAAGTGACATTCTAGCTCGCGACAGGTTTAGGCTAATATGTTGATGGGTCGAAACCAAGACACTCCAAAACAGAAAGTGGGTCGACTCAAATATAACAGATCGAATGATTTGAGTTAGGTCCTCATAATCGTTATTTTATGTAGTATATGTTATGATTTCATGAGACTAACAAAATGTAATTCGACAATCATATTTATTAGCTTTGATCGAAACAGTTTGGTGGTTTGTTTATATATTTTTCTATATGTCGAAACAAGAACACATGAGTTGGATTACTTACATCTTGGAGAATCGAATGAAGGAAACAAGAAAAGAATAGGAACCCACGATCTATAACCCTAATCGCGATCCAAGGGAACCCACAGCAACGATCCTATCACTTTCTTTTGTTTGATCAAAACACCCAGCTGCAAATCGATTTATTGTGTGAAGAATTTTGAGAGAGGAAATTTTGTAGATGTTTTGCTATATGATATACGTATCATAGAATGACAAGGGAGTCAATGGGGCGTTTCTTCTTCTTGTTCGTATAATAGGAAAGGAGCGTGTGAGCAAAACATGGTAAGTTTTAAATTTCTTGATTAAATGGGTTTGATTGTGTTTTAATGAATCGGTTATGAGGTGTAGGGATTAGCCGAGATTTAAGTGATCGGAAGTAAATAATTTAGGATGTTATAACTATTGTCAAACGTGTGATACGGTCTTAATTAGGTAGGTGTTATCTTGTGTACACTTATTTAATTTAGACATAGACTTAGGTTAATAATTCTAATCTTAAATATTATGAAAGTTATTTGGTGGTCCTTCTTATCCTTATATCACACGACACGAGGGAATGGGTGGGCTGAAAATGTGTATAACTCTTCTCATAGTTTGTAATTTTTTTCTATAATCATATAATATATAGTATTTAGTAATTAGTTATTTACTTAGACTTTTAGGCGTACAAATATGTATAGTTAGTACCTTGGCCGAATTTTTTTGTACATGTTACATATTATGTGATATTTTTACTGCATGTTATACTTTAGTTAGGTATTAAGAGCTTTATTAGTCATTTAACATAAGGTTTAAGGTTTCGTTACCAATTAGTCCCGTAACTTTAAGAATTTTCAAATTAGACCCTATTTTAGGATTTCAGATATTAGGGTTTTACAGATATGATTTCGTTGGCGGTTTAAGGTACAGATATTCTATCCCTTTTCAGTAGGGACTTCTCATGACTTTTTATCCTTGACCTTTCTATGATTCACTTTTGATATGATTCCTTTGATATAATCTTCTGAGCCATTGCTATGCTCCCTTCTACTTTGATTCATTGATATGATTTTATGATGCGATATTCGTCGGTTATTCATTTGCTATGATATGATTCAGTTTGATATGTTCCGTTGGATAGGATATGATGTTGGTTATGATATGATATGCTTTGCTTTATTCTTATGCCCGGGTTTTTATTCTACCCATGGAGGTACCATGGGCGTGTCATTGAAGCACCAATGGCATGACACTTTCTGTGGAGGTATGATTGATCCACGGCGTCCCCATTTTGTCGGATATATTATGTGCGCACCTGGATATTATGATATGTATGATTTGCTTTGTAGGGGGGGCGTATGTATGCATCCTAGGCTTGTCGGATATGTTGGATTATTATGTGTAGGGTGAATGTGGGTGTGTGCTTTACACTCCTTCACGTGTAGGGGAGTGTGCGCGACTCCATGTGGTACCGAGAGGTCTCCCCTCTCCGTATCCTTTGATATATGATTATGTATGCATCTTTGTAGGAGACCTATTTGAGTGGCTCTGGTAGGTTGGCTCGGGCTTTCTTATTTTCGCCTTGTCTATTCGAGTGACTCTGGTAGAAGCACCTTTGTTTGATACCTGCTCTGTACGTTTCCTTATGATTATGCTTACATTGATATCCTTATGATGCTTCGTTTCTCTTTGACTTATGTTATTGGTTCATTTGATCGTTAATCTCTTATGCATTTGACAGATGATATCCTTTTTAGCAGAAACATATGATTTCCTTTCTCTTATACATATATACGTTTCGTTTATCCGTTTGCTTCGTTATATATCTGTTCACTGGGATTTTTAAGCTCAGCCGCATTTCTTTTCCGCGACAGGTTTTTAGGTTTGGAAGATGGGTTGGGTGAAGAGTGCATAGGAGTATTAGTGGACTACCTCGAGGATTAGAAGCCCATTTACATTGGACTTAGATTTTGATCAAGTTAGATTTGTTTGGACTTGTATATCTTCTTGTATAGAGTTAGCATTTCTTTTGTACCTTTAGAATACCTTTGTAACTTTATGTTTATAAGTCTTCCACTAACGTTTGTATGTTTTGATTTGGCACCATAATGTGACATTTTGACCCTTGTCGGGTTGGGGTGTTATAATGAGTGTTACCCCGACTCAAGATAATAAATCCTATCTTGGGGTCCTTACTGAATGCGGAAAACCGAACATACGATCATCACCATCTCGTTTACCCCAAATCCTCGCTTTACGTGCCATACGTAAACAATTATAACTCGAAAGATAATTATACCTTAAAAAAATTAAAATGCCTTTATTTAACCCTGTTTGGTTTGCTCAAATTACTTTTCATAAAAACCATTCTTGAACATAAATTTTTGTTATTTACTTTTTGTTTGTGAAACAAGTTTATAAAAGATTTATAAGCTATAATGAAAAGAACTTTTAAAAATAAGTATATCCTTTAATTAGTCAAATAACCTAGTTAACTTTCAAAATAATATGATTGTATACGCAAAATCTTAAATTATATGTGAATTTAATTTGACAGTTTCTTATTTAGTTTTAAAATAATAAAGTATAGTTTCATCTAATTTGTCGAACACTTATATAACAAAAATAAAATTAAATCGGTTTCGGCTTATATTCTAGTTTCGCCAGACATATCCCTAAATACCAAGGCTGTCAAGATCGAGATCGTATTATGGATCGTTTTTGTCTTTGCAATATCAGAATCGTTATATTGTATTGAGATTCGAAGATCCTACTTAAATGTTTAAATGTCTTATATATATATATATATATATATATATATATATATATATATATATATATATATATATATATATATATATATATATATATATATAATAATTTGTATTCAAAGCTGATTGTGTAGCAAATTCATGAAAAAAGAAAAAAAAAAAAATCTCAAAGTTATAATTATATGAAAATGCAACGTGTAATAATTTAAAATACTAAAATATATAATCAGTGATCAAATACGTTGGATTTTTTAATCTAAATATCTATATATTTTACTCATATAGAACATTTATAATTATCTCCACTTATTTTGTTTTACTTTAACAAAATAGGATTTGCTAAACACAACCCTATGAATTTTGTTTAAGCATTCAAAATTTACATATATAACAATTAATGAACTCATATATTTCATAATTATATAGTTATAGTCATTTTAAAAATGGTAATTGATGTTAACTATAAAATGTTTGGCGTTTATTAAATGTTAATTTTTTGATTATGGAATGGTTAAACAAAACCCATAGGGTTGTCCGGTTGTGTTTAGCAAATTTTTTTACGGCGATGATAAATACATCATTTGTTAAGGCTACTTGCAGTAACGATCGACGATCGATTGGTTGAGTCGATTGATCGTCGATCCCCTTAGCGTGGGTCTTTTTCTCAATCGATCGATGGACGATTTTTTTTGGATATGAGTCGCAGGCACGATCGAGTTTTAATTTGTGTTGTGTGTGTTTTATTTAATTAAAAAAAAATTGTTAGGTATGCTTTTTGTAGTGTAGGTCGTCTTTAGTGGGGCACCCAATCACTGCAAAAAAAAAAACTGACGTGATAGAAAAAATTGAGGGTATCTGGTGTCTTACAGTGGGCGGCCTTAAGAAAATTTAACCACAAATGATATCCGATTTACAAATCACATTCAAATTTCAAGGGTCGTACACTACTTAAACACCGTTTTAAAGCCGTTACCTTGACAATCTGTCCCCAATCCACACACTCACATTTCAATTTCAAAATATTTCAAAATCCCACATCTCACATAAAAACATAACGGCTCCTTCATTTCCCCCTCACTAAAAACCCCCCAAAAATTAACCCTCACATCTCAAACCCTAATCCAATTTCCAAAAACAATGGCATCGTTAACCCCCGGCATCCTCCTAAAGCTTCTCCAAACAATGAACACCAACACTCGAGTCACGGGGGACCACCGTTCCCCCCTCCTCCAAGTCATCGGCATCCTCCCGGCTCTCGCGGCTGGTTCCGATGACCTCTGGCCCAACCACGGGTTTTACGTTTCCTTATCGGACTCGGTTAACTCTACTTATGTGTCGTTGTCGGATAAGGATACGGATCTGATTTTGACTAATAAGTTGCAGTTAGGGCAGTTTATGTATGTTGAGAGGTTTGAGTTTGATAGTCCGGTTCCGCGTGTGAGTGGTGTGAGACCGATTGCGGGACGGCATCCATTTGTTGGAAGTCCTGAGCAGTTGATTGCCAGGATTTCGAGTAGTAAGAGGGAGTTTGTGATTCAGAGTGGGGTGGATTTGGATGGGTCGGGTGATCCCATTGCGGCGTATTTGTCGAGTAAGAAGAGTGACATTGGTGTTCAGGAGTCGAAGGAGGTTAAGAATGAGGTTAAATTTTTGTTGTTTTTTATATGGTTGGATTTCTCATAAATGATAATGTGGTATGATTGTGTGGTGAAGTGTGATCTTTGATTGACTTATTTATGCTGATTTAGTTTTACTTGATTTTAAAATATTAGTATTTGCGTTTGTTAAACGGCCTGTGCTTACCTGCTTATTTGAGTGTTTGGATGGAGAAAACTGCTTAGGATGAAGAGAATAGAAAGTGCGGATTTCGCTTATTTGAGTATTTGGATGTAGAAAACGGCTTATGCTTGTTTGTTTATTTTGGAAAACGTTAAGTACTTTTTCAAACAGCTTAAAGTATGCAAATTCAAACACCCCCAAATATAGTTCATCTAGAGAATGTTTTATAGAAACATCGTCATCGTCTTCTCAATTTTCTTTGTGTTGTTCTGGAAAACAATTATGTTTGGGTATTCATTCAAATGCTCTTATTTAGTATTTACTTTATTTTGTAGACACTTGATATATTCATTATATATACAAGAAGCATGCATATAAGGAATTACTGTGATAAGAATTTATAGCTTCTTGTAGAAAGAGTACTTTGATTTACAGAAATAACTATATAACATCTTTGTTTCATTAGAGTGGTTGTCCTTTCCACTTATTTACTTGTATCTAATTCTAACAAAATTGCAGACCTGTACTAAAGATTGAATTAGTACAAATTCCGAGCGGATAATTGATAACTGTTTTTACTTTTTGTTAAACAGGGTAGGAACAGACAAGTACTTGCACCAAGAGAGAATGTAAACAATTTTGAAGAATCAGCAAAAGCTAAGGAAAAGCCTCCTCAGCGGTTTTCAAGCCCAGGTATGAAGCCACAGAGGTCTATATCAGTAGGGAAAAAGAATGTCGTTGAAAGGGACCCTTCACCAGCTGCAAAAGTTAAAAGATCATCTTCTCCGGCCCCATCAAAGTGTGTGGTTCCTAGCTTGGTTGTGGCTAAAGAGGAGAACCGGAAGGCTGCAAGAGAGCCAGCTATTATCGTGCCTTCTAGATATAGGCAGCCTTCACCAAATGGACGGAAACCAGCATCTCCAAGTACAAGGAGAATGTCAATGTCGCCGGGAAGGAGGTTGTCTGGTGGAGTCAAAGTTTCTCCCGCCACGGACTCGGGTAATAAGAAAAAGATGGCAACTTTGGCAGCTGAAATTTCAAAGGTTTCAGAGGCACTTGTCGGGTCTTCTACAAAGAGAGATGGATCTTCGGCAAAGACTAACAGGAAGAACTGGGATGAAACGCCTGGAGCTACGGAACCAAAAGAGAAGAGCTTTACAAAAAATAAGCCGGATCTGCAAGCTATTTTAAAAACTCAGGTTTTAAAAACATCATCTTTTTATTATATTTTACCGAGTTTTAATGAAGAATTTAGCGGGGTTCAAGCCACCAAAATAAGGGATTGATTGAATTGATTATTTAACTTGCTTAATGCTTGCTTATGAATAGACATATAGCTTATCTAAACTTCTAAAGTCTTAACACTACTTTATCTGTTTATTCATAAGCAAACATTAAACTATAAACTTATTTTGGCTTGTCTAACCAAATGGTTAAACTTGAAACTGTGAATCCAGCTAAAATAATCATTTTGGAATGAGCAATCTCAAACTACTTTTTGAAATCGATTTATTTCACCCTAAGATAACATGATAAGCATTTCTTATCCGAACCCATAAAAGTGCTTATCTGCATCCATTGTCTCCTTGTTGGCTCTGAAAATGTTTGACTTCAAAATTGTGATACAGTTAAAACTTTTATCTCAAGTTCTCAACCTTATATAAGACTCTTTCAAAACCCCAATACTATTCTTATTGAATATTGTTGTCTTCTACTATATGACGATACCTGTGGTATATTTATTTCCAGGCTGCTCTTTCTCGACGTTTAAGTGATGTACATGATTCTCCAACTGTTGAAAAAGTAAGAGCTAGCTTGTGTGAAACTCCCCCTATGCCTGAGAAATCAACCACTACAGCTCTGGGAATCACTCTTCATGAAAAGAAGTGGACTGATGGCAGTGTGTCTTTAGATGCACTCTCTTCAAACCTAGCGAGGCTTGGACAGGTACTGAACTATAGCAGTACAAGCTGTTATAGATGTTAAATCCAAAGATTACCAATCTTATGAATTTGGAGTACTTTAATCAATGGTTAAACTATTTTTAGGATGCTATGCAAAGGAGAAATCTGGCTTCGGTAGCTGCAGCTGAGGCATTGCAAGAGGCTCTAGTGACTGAAGCTGTTTTAAGAAGTTTGAGGTAACCATACAAATTATTACCAGGCCTATGAATTCTTATAATTTTCTTATCTTTTCAATGCCCAAATGATTTCTTATCAGATTGCTAATAAAATGTTTTAATTTTAAAGTTTTGTGCTCATGCCCATTATTTCCCTGTTGTCTTGGCCTGTTTGGTTTTTTTGGCCTAACCAGCCCCCACGAGCTTGAATCCAAAACATTTAGTTTTTGTGTACCGGCAGAACTGGATCCAGTCCGATACACTTTATGTCCAAAAGCATTTTTTTAACCTAATAGTTAGTATGTCAGATATGATTATATTAAGTATGTACTGGCAGAATGGTCAATGTTGTTCACTTGTGAAACTTAAAAAGGATCTTTACCATACTGTTTCAGATTTTTTTTTTTTCCTTACAGCATGCATAAGTGCAGTTTGCTGCCATATTATCTATTTCTATGATAGAACTCTATTTAGTTACATTGTGGAAGAATTTGAACCTGTTGCACTCATTTGACCTGTTCCGTTTTAACCATACACTTTTTATAACAATTCCAATTAATCACACAACATTGAGATTCTTTGAATCATTGCACCCAATTTACCTATAATTGACTATAATTTTGTATTTGACTATTTGCAGCATGTTTTCGAATCTATGTTCAATCTCAAAGGCTGGAAACCCATTACCAACAATCGATAGGTTTATGGTTGTATATGATGAAGTTGTAAAAGCAACTACAACAGCTCAATCAGTTGCTAGCAACCACATTCGTGCAACAACTTATGATAATGCAACTCCAACGGACCATTCAAAATCCCTTGCTCTTTGGGTAGAAGCAGCGTTAGCTACCGACCTCGAGGTTGTTTCCCTCCTAGCATCACAAGGAATTGAGTCACCATCTCAGGTCCAAAAGAAAAGCCATTTACAGAAACAATCTCTACCTGAGACCGTCAAAAGCCATTTGATGATTCCTTCTTCTAATGCATCCTTTAATGGGGCCATGGATGAAAGGCCACGGGATAAACGAGACTATACAATTGGGAAATAATTTGCAAAAAGAGATGCAAACATGGTTCTTGAAGTTTGTTGAGGAGTCGCTGGATGCCGGTTTTCAAGTATTCGGGAAGAATTCCCCAACTAGTTCTGAAGTGGGTCCCATCAAGGTGATCTTATCGCAGCTTAAACGAGTCAACGACTGGTTGGACCGTATGATCTCAAAGCAAGACGAGGTGTTGACTGGAGCAGTTGACGGATTGAAGGGAAAGATCTATAGGTTTGTCATCCAACATGTTGGTACCACATATGACAACTCATCTTGATGTTGCATTTGTTTGTTTTGAAGTAAAAAAACACAGAATTCTGGTGTTTTTATGTGATCAATCTATGATCCTTTCATAAATGTGCAAATTTGTTACAAGAAGTAAATGCATTTGCTTGCTGTTCATTGTGGTATTATGGTAAAGTTTAGTTTTGAATATGGATTGTGTATGCATAAGAAGGCAAAGCTTTTTTTTGCTATAATCTATGATAGCAGATTTTTTTTTTTTTTTTTTTTTTTTTTTTTTTTTTTTGGGGGGGGGGGGGTTGGTCAAGTTTTGTTTCGAATGCTAACAATTTGGATAAGCGGTTGTTTCCTAACGCCCAAAAATCATCACGTATTCATTCTCCAAAAAGCGTACATGGTTGTAAAAAAGGACGAGCGATCATGGTTGTAAAAAACGCTAGGCGCTAATCTAATGATCGACAATTAATAATCCGCCGAAGAGGGGCCTGAGGATTTGACTTTCTATATATAACTTTTAAATTATAAGTATAATGATAAACTTTAACATAAATTAGTGTCTTTCTTGAATATGTCATTTTTCTTTTCTGTTTTCTTTTCAAGCTATCATCTCATGTTTCTCATCTTTTCTTCTTCTCATCTAAACAATTACATCACACATTTTATTCTTTCATACCATTTAAAAATAGAGAAATAATTTATGGGTTGTTTATTTTTTATTTTTTTTGCTTAGCTAAGGGTTATATGCGACCCATGTTTGTTACTTCGGCTGGCTGTGGAGGAGACCTCAATTCTTCTTTTGCTGGTACACAGACATTAAGGAATTTAGTTGGTCCAATTTCAAAAACAAATATTATTAAATGAGTGGGGCCTAGTATTTCTTTCCAAAAAAAAAAAAAAAAAAAACCCGCCCCCTTAGTCTCCCAAAGTTGTTTCTAAACTTCTTCCTAATGACACATGCTTATTGCTGATTGGATTGTCAGAAAGCGGGTCATCTTTTCCAACAAATAAAAATGAGCCACATACTTTTAAAAGGATAATTAGGTGTTTTTAAGAGTTATAGCATCACTTTTAAAAACAAGATCCGACCAATTGAAATAAAAATTAATTTAAATAAAATAAATAGTGTTGATCGCTGTTGACTGTTATTGACCACTGTTAAACGATGTGTTAACCTGCGTTGACTGTTTTTCTGATGGTCGTCTATGCCGCTTTTTACAACACTGCAAGCGATTGACATCTTTGTTTCAGTTTGGTTTTGTTCATCTATTATGTTTATATTATGTTAATACAAATGAAATCGCTTGTGAATTGTTAAAAAGAATTAATGGATGTTTTAGTCAAATATATACACAAGTAGAGAAAGTTTTCAATACGTCATAGTGATATCTATCTGTTCATATGCATAATTGCATAGGTTACCAATTAGGGAAAAATTATATGGGTTTACCATGTGTTTGTTGTTTTAAATCCTCATAATAAGAGAATAACGAAAATCTTCCAACTACCAAAATACGAAAGATCATATGTTTATAACATTGTACCTTTATACTATGGGGTTGTGCCTTTACACACCACTTATTTAGCATCTACACACCATCATCACTTCCAACCACTTTTATAAACAAAGAAATTTGCTACATCCACATAAACTTTACACAAAAAATCCCCACTCGCTGACATGTCAGCGAGTGAGGATTTTTTGTGTAAACTTTATGTGACCCTAGCATGCCTCATAAACAAACAGCCACCATAATAAAAATAATATATATTCTTTTTAGGTTTTCTCTCATACAAAATAAAAATCTTTTTCCCACACAATCTCACTAAAATCATCTCTTTCTCTCTATCATAAACAAACAGCCACCACAACCTCAAATCCCACAACCACATTTCAATGTTTTGTTTGGAGTTTATATAATAATAAAAAAAAAAAAAATCAAGTTTCTTTTTTCTGGCTCAATTTCCGTTCTCCGTTCAGATTCCGGCACAGTTTCCCTCCTCCGTTCAGATTCCGGCGTGTCAGATTTCGATTGTGTTTAAAATAAATTCCGGGTGTGGCACAAAAATCACATTCAGATACACACCCACTTTTCTTTGTCTTTCTCCATGTCACCAGAAACTCCGGAAGGAACCACCACCGTAGTTCACCATGTTGCCGGAAAATAACGTCGGGAACCACCGTTACGTCAGATGTGGGGTGCGGCGCTTGGAAAAAACCCACGTTTTGAGTTATATGCGGGCGGGATATTCGATTTTTTTAGATTTAATATTTGGATTGTACGTTCTTTTTTGTTTCAATGGGTGCGGTGCTTGTGGTGGTTTGACCGGAGTTGACGGCAGCGGTGTTCCGAAAGTGGTGGTGTTTGTGGTGATCTTTGATCGGAATTTATTTTGTAGGGTTAGTTAAACAAACATTTTAATCCAAATATATATGGTGATGAAAGAAAAAATACTCTTAGTGTCACGGAATATGTGAAAGAGAATAATGAAATCTGTCTTTTAATATAAAATTAATCAAGGTTCACGCGATAAAAAGGTAAAAGTGTGTATTGATTGTCATTGTGTGTGTCAGTGGTGTGGGAATGACAACACCCTTATACTATATAACATTGCTTAAGTTTATCTTTGGCATCGCATATAAATTCACTAATATCAAAAGGAGTGAAGTTGACACCACCCGACATCAATTGCAATGGCTGATGCTTGTCGTCCTTCATCAGCATGTTTCTTTAGTCTTTCCAATAGCATTCTAAAAAAAGAAATACTTAAAATTAAGCCTTACACATTTCAATACTAAAACTACAAGTGATTTAACATAATTAGACATTTAATACCATAAATGAAATATAATTAGACATTTACAACTTTAGTAGCTATATGTACACACTACTTTGTCTTTGCCATTAATAGCCTTAAAATATAACAATTATACATTAAATAGTATTAAAAACACTCTTACACCTAATATTACAATTATTTAAACGTAATGTACAACCATCTATATAATTCCCAGCTATAAATGCAAACTTTTCCCTTCAAAATCCACATTCAAATTCACATCCAAATCAAATCAAATACAACCATAACCACACAAATCCGAATCCTAGACAAACCCTATGCATATTTCTTCAGCTTGCCTCGCCGTGACTCCCGTGAGTCGCGGCTTGGCCCCACTCGGTTCCAACAGTCCGAGTCACATCCAAACAAACCCGAATCCAAAACCAATCACAAAAACAAGAAATAATAAGAAAAGAAAAGAAGAAATCAATCAAACTATAAACTACACCAAGTCACTGAGTCGACTCGGTGGTTCTTCCGAGTTGACCGAGTCGCCACAGAAAAACAAGATCCACACGGTTTTTCATGTTTAAAAACATTTAGTTAAAGGTTTTATCAAAAGAAATTATTATAAATCGGATTTTATTAAAAAGTAAAAATTAGGGCTTGCTAAAAATGGTGTAAAGGGGAAAGAATAAGGCGCGTGGGTTACCAAAACGGAGAGAGAAGTGGCGAGGGGAGGTGCGGCGGTGGTGGTGTACGGACTGTAGTGGCAGTGGTGGCGCGTGGATGGTGTTACACGGTGCTTCGAAAGCTAATTAGCTCTAGAAATGCTAGAAATAGGTTGATCTATCGATTGGGAGGGAAAAAGGTCTTTCCGGAAAAATTATTCCGGCGACGGTGGTGCCGAATTCTGCTGGTGCTGGCCGGATATTATGAAGATCCGGTGAGGGAGTTTAGAGAGAGATAGAGAGAGTAGGTGGAATGTGTGTTTTATTGTTGGTTGTAAAATGAATTAAAAAATGAAATAAAATGTTTTTTATATTAAATGGGAAGGGGTGGATATGTAAATTGAAAAGTGAGGGTAGATTGTGTAAGATAGGGGCGGAGGGGCCATATATGTCAATTCGGCTAAACTTTTCACAAAAACGATTCTGGGCTCATTCGACATAGCAAACGGACTCGAAAAATTACGAAACTTGCGCCATTATTCACGAAAACGTCGTGTATTGAGAAGTCATACGTGAAGAGTAGAATGCGTATGTATATTTGATCTGTGACACTGTTTGGACATGCTACTAGATATTTTACGCCCATAAAATTTATTTTAGGGTACCCGACGCCGCATCGCGCGGGTACCCTACTAGTAATTACTTAAACATTTTATCATATTTGATTCAATCACTTATATAGCTCAAAATATGTTTAGTACCTTACATTTTCTAAACCGGAATTTTTAGTACCATGAATTTTTAAAAGTATAACAAGATATTAATATCCTGCTAAGTGAAATTTCTACCGTCATATATTCACTTAACAGTTAAGCCTGTTAGAAATTTAACGAACGTAATCCACAAAATTACAATCTTCATAGTACAACTACCAAATAAGTGTAGAAATGTAGAAACAAGCTAGTCGAGCCCGAGCTTGCCAAAGCTCAAGCTTGGCTCATTTACGATCATAAGTCTCAAGCTCAAGCTCGTTTCAATCTCTATACTTTTAGCTCGAGTTCAACTCGTAATATTTTACAAGGTAGGTATCAATTCGTTTTTATGGTAGGTTAATAAAACTCGACCACGGTTGGTTTGTTAAATATATTATGCTAGAACTCGTTTATATATAAATATACAAAATATACTATTACACGTGATAAACACATATATAAAGCTAAGGCTTGAAGTTATTTATTATTTGAGCCCCAAACAAAGCTTTGAGCTCGGACTTGAGCTCGTTTAAGCATGGGTCATTTCGTGCTTTCATAAGTTTTGGTTGTTGCAAGCCAAATTCGAGCTATAAGCATAAGCTTCGAAACGAGCTCGAGCTTGAGCTCGGGATTCATGATCGTAAATGAGCCGAGCTAGATTTTTGGCAACCTTTGGCTAGACTCGGATTGTTTCTACCCTTATTTAGTAGTTATACTATGAATCAGTGTTGTAAATATCGGTCATGGTGCCCGATATATCGGCGCCATGGTGGTTGGCAGCGGTCCACCACCATCGAAATTCACATGTCGGTCAAATTTATCGATCATGGTTAAAATCTGTCAAAATCGGTGCTAATGACGGTCAAAATCGGTCAAAAAGCAACCAAAACCATTGATTTTGTTATGAATATAAATTTAAATTGATAAATAATTATGGACTTATGGTTTTTATTTTTCTAGCATAACTTTTTAGTTTTTTTTTTGGTTATTGACTTACATTGTTAGGATATTGCTAATATTCAATTTTTTAAAAATAAATTCCTTTATAATTTATGGTTCATGTCGAGAAACCGATATATAGCCACCAAGACTGATTTATCTCTTGAAGGTGGTCGACCATCGACATATCGCCGACCGATTTTTACAACCTTGCTATGAATATTGAAATTTTTGAGAATAACACTCCCAAAATTCTTAACGTCCTTTCACACCAATGGTCGTAGTTCCTTAATCTCGTTAGTGTTCTTCCACGATGATCACACACCCATGGATGTTTTGAAGGTCTTCGCCTCGTCCCATCCTTGCCATTTCACGTCAAGTTAGAATCACATGTATTATTATTATTATTATTATTATTATTATTATTATTATTATTATTATTTTATTTTATTTTTTAGTATATAAACCATCAAACCCCATTTGTACTTCATAATTTCATAAGCTTTCAACCCTATACTGGTTTTGTAGTCTTCATTTTAAGTTACTTCGTCTAGTGTGTTTAAGACAGATAGGTAGTTGTTATAGGTCTAGTAAATGTATTGTGACTTCGATCAGTAGTGGCGGATCCAAGAATATGTCATAGGCCATAGGGTGTGCACAAATTAATAGGAAAAAAAAATTGATTTAAGTTTTATTGGGTCGGGTTTTCTTTTAGTTTTTGTTTGCTTTTTTCTTTTTGGATTTCCTTGATGGTTCGGATCATTTTATGTATCTGAATCAAATCTTAAAGTTTTTGTTTTTCTTTGAAATGTTAAGTAGCTAGCAAAACAAAAAGTAAATTTAGTTGACTCAACTCTATTATTACTTATGTTCAAAAAGACCATATTACCACTTGTGTTAGTTTCTGTCAAAAGAAAAGATGAAAATATAACTAACTAGATTTTAGGCCCGCCCCGGTGGGGCGGCTAGCTTTAAGAATTTGATTATACGATAAAATTAAAAGTAATATAAGTATGAACGTGTAGCAACATAAATGAAATAAAATAAACATGCTATTATTGATCAAATAATAAAGTTGAACAAAACATAAGGTTGGAAAAAAAACATATAGTTTATAATCTATGAACAACTTCTCTATATACAACGTTGGTTGTATAATTGGTGTATTTGCCGTCTTTGTCACAACACAACACTTTTAGACCTCTCTTGCTTTTTACTCTTGAGACGGCTACATAACGTTGTTCGTGAGAAAAAAACACACCGTTCCAAATATAGCCCAACCTTTGACAAAGTTTGGCCTTTACTTTTGTTTATGGTCATGGCTAAACAGACGGAAGCAGGGAATTATATACTATTAAGTTGAAATTATGAAATGGCATCTTCTTGAAATGCATGAAACAATAACGTTAAACAAATATAATGTCGAAAATAAGCATAAGAAATTACACACTACGATTTCGAACAAATAATTGATTGATACACTCATTTATCAAACTCTTTTCATTATTACTCAAATCCCTAACACAAGCTTCTAAAGATGACACAACCTAATGTTTCTTAGGAGCCATACCTCCACCTCTGCTCAAATATCCATTTGTTGTTGCCTCCTATCTAAATATCAGATTAGCGTGAAACATAGACGAAAAAAAAAGCTATCATCTTTACCAGTTAAGAATTTAGAGCCACTTGACGTGGAATATATATAGTTGACGTGGAATATATATAGTTAACCACAAAATATGCCATAAACTTACTGAAGCATGAAGAGTACCTCAACACACACTTTTGCCGAAAGTAACATAAACTAATATAGTAAAATCCGTCAAAGTAATGTACGCTAATAAACTTATTTCTGTAAGTACTTCATCACCAACCTAAACTTATTTCACATATTAGTAGAATATGTATGAACGTGTGCACCAATGATATGTTATTTCACATATTAGTTATATCATATTAAACTATATTTCACAATAGCATGTTTATCATACACGGTCTAACAATAAGTAATGTCATTTGAAGTATACTAATTCAATAGAACTAACCTTTATCTATAATCTGATACACAGTCATCACTAAGTGAAACGTCTTATCATACTATTTAAACTAAATCAAACTATATTACTTAATAACATGCCTGTTGTATAGAGTTTAAGTCATTAATACTAATTATCTCATTCATATGCGTCTCTACATAATTATTTGAAGACATTATCTCGATATTTATGTATTATAAACACAAAGCTTAAAAATAGCATTTTTCAGATCATTGTCCACTAACCTAAAATGTACCGTATGATGCCAATTAGAAAGGTTAAAAGGTAAAATAAAATGAAACATATAACACCATATCATTATAATTCTAATAATATGAAGGTAAAAGATGGCATCTTTCTTCCTTCTTTTTTTCATCATTAAAAACCTTATGAAACTGTGACTTGCATTGTTTGTTAAACCTTTACAAATTTTAATCGACACCATAAGCTTCAGTATCACAATTAAGGCAAAAATGGTTGCTAAAGTTGTAGTTGTAGTCATTCACATAAATTTATCATATATGCAAAGAAATGGAGCTTAAATAAACTTACTGGCACAACAACTGACAGTCAACTATACTCTCAGGTCCAGATAGATGAGCTTTTCTATTTGAGTGAAATTGCGTGAAACGATTTGGCGTCAGTCCAGTAGAACAACATCAATAAGTATTTTCTGCAGTGATTGAAGTCCACGAAATGAACTCGGCGATCTCGGTCCTTGAAAGAAGCTTTTGTCCTTTCAAACTTTCGGACACTTTTGGTGCATAATATAATACCTGTGTTTGATGTAAAAAAAAGAAAGATTAAATATTAGCATAGTTTTTGAATATATATATATATATATATATATATATATATATATATATATATATATATATATATATATATATATATATATATATATATATATGGGAAAATGTTAGCTACAATTAATTGTAGCTAGTTGGCTACAATTCCTTTGAAAAAACTTTTAATAATGTACAGTTCAGTCCCTGCGGTTAGACCCTGACACATATTTTCCCCCTGTCCCCACCTTTTTTTTCAAAGGAAATGTAGCCAATTGGCTACATTGTGTTGTAGCTATGTTTTCCCATATATATATATATATATATATATATATATATATATATATATATATATATATATATATATATATAAAGTTCAAATAAAAATCAACGTGTTTGATTACTGCTTTTTCTTTCAGTTAGTGCTCTCTAAAGGGGTGTTGGCTACAACTATAATATTGTCTAAAGGGTTGTTTATTTATTGCTATATTTGATTACTGGTGATGGTCATTATACCATTTACCACCTACAACAATCCAAAACACAAAAATCTCGAAATAAAAAAAACAAAGATCTATTTATCTAATCCTTTTGTTTTTCTTGTTAAATCTTTACTACAGAATTATGGGGTAATGCTTATGATAGGTAAGTATTTATGTTACATTTTTAAACCACTGAATTGTCAAACGAAAGATACCTTCCACATTAACAAAATTAACACATAAGTATCAAGAGATGGAGGATCAAAATAATAACCTTGGCATTGTAATCATCCCTCTCCATCATCTACTGTAGCAAGTGCTGCTTTTGTATCTGAATATCTTCGTAAGCTCGATAGATAGTATGAGAAGATGCAACACTGTTGATCACAAGGATATGATTATATTGGCGTAACAACAAAAAAAGCATAATAGTAAAACTGGAGAACATAACACAGGCAAAATACCTCAATTTTAGAAATATAAGACTCTGCCTCTTCACCTTTATCTTTTATGGCCTCTGAGAGTTTCAAAACGTCCCTGCACATGGCCAAAAATATTCTCATAACTACATACGGAAGTTTCATAAAGTGACGTTGATTATAAATAACTGGCATCCGATAAACTACATAGTTTATTGATACAATTTCAAGCATACGTGCGATATAGATGGTATGAAAGTCAAACCTATATGACTCGTCAAATTTTGCCCTTAAATCAGCAAGTTCATCTTCAACATCTACCAATCGATGTTTATATTTTATCAACCTCCCTCCTATATAGAAATACCTATGCGTCATCCAGTGTAGTATAAGCATTAGACTCCCACTGCATAAAATTCTCTAAAACATCTTCAAGCAAAGACCACTCTTTCAAAAGAATATTCAGTAACATCGATTCCGAACAAAAATCTGCAAAATTGCAATTTTTTTAAATTTAACTAGTTAATAAACAAATCTATGCATAATATGACAGGCAAAGTCTAAACCTTCAATGTGTCAAATCTAAGCAAAGAAATTGAAACCGGCATCACACTAAGATCAGATACTAAAATTGGCTTAAACTTGGTTAACCAGAACTTTGCCACAGATAAAGCTCCCTTGACAACATCAAGAGTTGGTATAATTGCAGAAAGATCCTTCAGCATCCTAAAATTATAAGTTTTTTGGTTAAAGGCTTATTGACATGACGTACTACTGTCTATTATATGTGGCAAGGTTCAATCGTAATAGACCTTACAACATCCTCAAACTCAGATATCTGAACCTCGCAAGATAAAATAGTCTTTGCTTTTTCTTCCAAACACACAACTTGAGCAAGGACATCAGACATTTTCTTGGACACCTTCAGATTATAAATTTGTAGACATCAACATACAATTACTAACATTCATTGAGATGTATTAGGATTAAAAGTGACGATCATTATTGAGTCAAATAGTTAGTTAAATATATTAATGTAATAGTTAGTAAATGCTAGTCCATTATGTTAATGTAAAAGCCTAAATGGCTTGACCCAAAATAAGGCCCAAGAGAAAGCCCATGGTAGCCTAATGTAAAGACTATAAATACCCTCCTAAGCTTGTTAGGAAGGGTAGGAGTTCATGCTAATGCAAGGTTTATTTCACACATTGTTCTCTCCACTCTCTCTCTCTACTTTCTCTCTCTAGCTCTTCTTTCTCTCTCTAACATCATATTCAAAGGTGATAAAGATAGATCTACGGCCCTACAAGATGTAACAACAAATAAATGTTGTAAATATCAAGCCAAGAACTCTTACTATGTGGAGACAACCATGACTTCCCGTACGATTACAAAGTCATTTTCATGTGAAGCACCTGCAAAAGTTATTAAAAATATGATATATATAGATCAAGAGCAAAAACATGACAGTTATATACACTACATTGTGTTCAATCTATGTAGCATGTATCAAATTTAGTTTAAAGTAGTGCATTGGAAGAATAAACAGATATAGAAAATAATAATAGTAAAATCTTTATATAATGAGGTGCTAAGATAAATCACCCGGTGAAACTTGAAAGAGAATAAATCACCAGCGCCAAAAAACTCAAACATCAAAGTTGGAGCATCAGGGGAAGTCTTTCCCATTAGCAAGATTAACAGCTTTCACTTGAACCACGTCTAACAGCTACACCCTTGACACCTACCAGAAACACATCCATTAACTTTTAAAGTATTTCATAGTTTTAACAAAGAAATGATTTTAAAACTAAAGAAGCTGGTGAAACTTGAAAGTTCTTGTAAACTATAAAAATAGTATACGCACACTTGTATGCCATTACCCTTAATTTATCTATCTAGATGCACATGAAATTAAAGCATTAGGGCATATGCTCACTTTTAAGTTTGTATTCTCTATTTAATTACTTTAAGAACATGCAAAAAAATAAAATAAAATAAAAATAAAAAATTTAAAAAAAATTGTTGTCTTATATTTTATTGTGACTATGGAAAAGAAGTTAAATCTTGGTCTTCGATCGGAACTATTTGTATTGTGACTGTTGAAAAGAGTGATAATACCTCAATTTCCAACTTCTCGGTCGATTTAGAAGTTAAATCTTGGTCCTTGATCAGAACTTTTTTTCAGCAACTTCATGGAAAAAATGATGGATAAGAAGATCATTATATAACCTTAACACAGAAAATATACACGCGCATATAATGATCATAAGATAATGTAATAATCTATAGCTAAAGACCTTTCACATATTTGGAGGCTTGCAATATGGTGATCATTCATAAACCTTTTAATGATGATTCAAACAATAAGTAAGCCCTCCTACACAAAGCATTATAAAAAAGTATGCTTACATTTCTCTTTCATAGATTTATCGTAATGGTTTTAAACAATTAAGAAAGACAATATTAGTATAAATCTTAGAATATGTTAGTGCAAATATTACGACATTTAATCTATACAGTCTCGTTTGTTTTGATTGATGACAAACGTATAACTTGATACATGACGTAAAATGTACAAGTTACTCGTAATCATATTTTGTCTCAACATCTCTCAACGTCTCGAGTCATCGTATGCTACAACACAGGTTCGTACATGTTTGTTATGTGGCATTATGATCAAACCCCTTAGAATGACTAAAATACTTTAGGAGTCTTTAAGTATTTTAGGTGTCAAAGTACATTTTAGGTGTTAAATAGAATAAGTGTCACATTAGGTGTCTAGATAATATTAGTAAGTTTACAATATATAAAAATGTGTCTTGTATCAACATAAGTACATAAAATATTTTTAGTAACTTACTAAATATTATATAGCTAGCTAATATATTTTTTTATACAAGTAATTTACCTTTTTAAGTTAATATATACATTTGTCTAAATGTATTTTTCATAAAATGAAAAACTATATTTGGAAATTATCTTTGTCAAATATCATTTAAGATGTGTCATAGATTGTAGTTGACTTGGAAACATCTTTGGAAAATGACTTGGTCAAAGAGTTTGTAAGATGTGTCATAGTCCTTGTAAGTTGACTAGGAAACATATATGTATTGTCTTGTCAACATTTAGTTTCAAGTATATGCATATGTCTTGTCAATGTTGACTCTAATAGTAATCCATGGTTTTGGAACATGGTTTATAGAACATGGTTTTGGAAAACTTCTTTACTTGTTTTGCCTATAAATAGAAGTTCATGTTTTACTTAGGATGTTGATGAAAAGATGAAAAAACACACACACATAGATAAGTAGGAAACCATGTAGATCACCCTTTTTATAATGATCATAATGCTTCTAACATTCATCTTTGTTGTAAGCATATCATACTTCATGATCCACCAAGAAGGTTACAAGATCTTGAAGTCACCATTCATTCAAGCATTCCAACATATGAAGATTCAAGGTTACTTGACATCCTCAATGATTGAAGACTTCTTATTTAAGAAATTCATGTAGATTATGTTGGGAACGTAGTTTTACTATTTATCAAGTCTCGGTCATTTACTTGTAATAGGTTGCTAAGGCTTGTATGTTTATTTTAACTTAAGGCTTATGTAGCAAGCCCATGGGCCTTAAGCCCATTTCTTTTTCTAAAAAGGAAGGAAGGGAGTGTTGCCCTACTCCTCCCTATATATACTAGCTATATGTAACTAGAAAAAGTGTTGGTTATTTCATTAGTCTAAGGAAACTCTTGCCTTTATATTTCTCATATTGTCTTAATCAACTATCTCTTATTCTCATCTCATTTCTATCATTCTTATACTTGTGTTTACATAAATGGTGACCTAACAAGTGGTATCATTCGCCTAATAGAGATTGAAGTGTTGTTTATTGGGTTAACGTGGGGTTTAGGTGTTCTCTCTTCATATTTTTGCTTTTTTCTTTGTTTCTTTCACTCAAATCTTGAAGCTTGGACAAGTTTTAAGGTTGATATAGTGATTAGAAGCTTAGATTTTGCATAAAGTTTTGATCTTTTAAGGTTTTTCTACTTATTCTTCTATTTTATTGAGTTTTGTAGCTTCTTT
This sequence comes from Artemisia argyi, assembly GCA_030686995.1. Lineage (NCBI taxonomy): Eukaryota > Viridiplantae > Streptophyta > Magnoliopsida > Asterales > Asteraceae > Artemisia > Artemisia argyi. The sequence goes on from CM060678.1 coordinate 101,066,105, forward strand.
GATTTTAGAAAACGTGTTTTTGGTAGCAAAATCTTTCATATTTAGTGTTTTCTAAGTGTTGGTGAAGTTACTTGATCAAAAGAACCTTATTTCTAAGCATTTTTCATCAAAAAGTAGTGATTTTTACAAGTTTTTGGTCATCCTACGCGTAAGATTTTCGTATAGTACAAAAATATAGCTGTCAACAGTACTTTGTGGTCAGTCTACGCATAAGTTTAGCCAAAAACCCCATTCCTACCCATAAGAGTGAATTCTACGCTTAAGTTTTGGTGAAAAACCCCTTTTCTACGCATAACCTTGAATCCTACGCATAAGTTTTGGCAGAAAACCCATTTTCTATGCATAACATTGGATTCTACGCGTGAGTTTATGCATAAAACCCCTTTTCTACGCCTAACATTGCTTTCCTACGCATAAGTTCTACGCAGAAGTTAGATCCTACGCAAAAGTTGATTTCCTACGCCTAAGTTTCTACGCAGAAGTTAGATATTACGCATAAGATTATATCTTACGCGTAAGTTTCTTAAGTCTACGCATAAGTTCTTTCAAGGGTCTTCTCTTCGTGCTACGGTGACTCAGTACTTCCCTAGCTTGGACAAGTTAGTGGAATACTTCGATAAAGGATATCTTTCAAGCTTGGACAAGTTTGAAAGATTTGTTTGGTTCTTTAACCTTACGCAAAACTTGATTCTTACGCATAAGTTTAAATCTTACGCGTAAAGGAGAATCTTACGCATAAACTTACTGTTTATGCATAAAATCACCCTTTACGCATAACATTTGAGTCTACGCATAAGATTATTGTTACGCGTAAGTTTTCAAGTTATCCAAAGGAACGTGCATTTCAATCTTCTACAAGATCCATCATTCACACAAGTCTCTTTCTATTATCTTCTAACTTATTTTCAAAAAAAAAAAAAAAAAAAAAAAAAAAAAATTGGCGGGAAAATTTGAGTAAAATTTATTTTTTATAGGAGATTAAACGTTCAATTTTTACGTGAAATTTAAATTTTGGTATAACAATGAAAATTTTGGCCCAAAATTCAAATTTTTAGGCCAAAATTCAAATTTTTTCGGTAAAATTTGGCGGCAAATTTTTTGAAACTCAAATTTTTCTTGCAACCCTAAAATTGCATTTTAAAGTGATTTTCAAAATTTTGGAAGAGAAAAATTTTCAAATTATTTTGGAGGGAAAACCAGAAATCACTATTTCGACCTTGAGTGTGACATTTTGTTTGATTATTTCGATTACGTCGCAACAATCAAGGGGGAGAGATATGTCATCTACAATGTCTCAATTACCTTCTTCCAACTACCTTCCTCACCAATATTCTCATCAGCAGCAGTCATCAGCAACTGTACCTTCTTCCAACTACCTTCCTTACCAATATTCTCATCAGCAACAGTATCATCAACAACAAAGTCACAGCTCCCACATTCGTCATGTTCTGCTCTTTGGCAATGAATCAAGGCCTCCAATGTTGCTACCAGGAACATATACTGATTGGAAATGGATACAAAATGGTCCATACAAATCGTCCTGCTGCAGGTCTCATGCTCAAATCCATTCAAGATGGTCCATACAAAACGATATTTCTTGCTGACTCAACAGGGATTATCAGACTACAAACAGATGAAGATTTGAATGCTACTGAACTTGCTCAGTACGATGCTGACCAACAAGTTGCATGGTTCATGACACTAGCACTTCCCAACTCAATTTACATGTATATGGGCTTTCAAGCCAGTGCTTATGAAATGTGGAAATATCTTGAAGCTATGCATCGTACAGAAGAACTTCATCACATCAGAATGAAGCAAACTCTTGAATCTTGTTTAAGCATGAATCCACTAAAGACCATTCTCCCTTCTCCACCATCTCCAGCTGTTGACCATGGATCCTTAATTTTCACTCCAAATGGTCTCTTCTTCATTCCTCCGAATGCACCTGAGCCTTTCTTCATTCCTCAGTACCATCTTGCTACACTACATAATAATGTGCAATCTCTTCTGCAAAATCTAGTGAAGCTTAGTCAAGTATCTACTAAGAAAGGCAATGGCGCTATGACTTCAACTTCTGAATGCTTAAACACAATGAAAGATACTGATGATGAAGAAGATCTTATCAAACCGAGTATGGCATTCTTGGCATATACGGAATATATTGCAGATGAGGAAGCTCAAGATTATGATTCAACCTCACTCTCTGACGATAATGGTAAATACAATGCCACACTTAGTCAAATGGAAGTTGAAGGGGGTAATCTCAATGCAGTTTTGCAAAGTGTCATGGGAGTTATTCCTTCTGATGATGAATATGCAGATTTGGAATCCAATACAGCAGATTTGGAAACCGATACAACAGATGTGATGTTAATGGCAAACATGCAGGAATTTCACATGATAAATACTGGCTCAGAGTATGATTCTGAAGATCCTTTTGTGAAATTAAACCAAGAGAAATGCCTGACATCTTTAAGATTACTTTATTCACACCTTAAGCTTCTCTCAAACAAAGACTTAGCAGAAACTCGTTCCGAGTATGGATTCAAATAGGTATTTCCAGACCTGTTTGGAGAAATAGTTGATATTTTCACTACTACAATGTTCGACAACGTGAGTCAACTTGAAAAGCAACTTGAAACTGAAGAATTTCACGAGAGTGAATCCAATGCCGCCTTCAGAGTGCTCAAGAAACAGTTTCAACATTTCATCAATTATGACTGTGAAGTGGTAAGCGAGTATTTTTTAGAATACACTCGAATTGAGGCTCAAACCTTCAAAGATATTTGCTCCAACACCTGGATGCTATTGAAAAGTCAATTGTTGAAAGAGTACTTCACAGACTAGAGTATGACAAAAGGAGGAAGTTGCAAATTCAAGAAGAGTTAATTCATAAAGTTGATGCATTGGATGCTAATTTGGTTGACATGGAAAGCAATGGGACAGAATTAAAAAAGCAGGATGACATCAGTAGATTAGGGAATGATACAGATGCAGACTGTGCAGAGATCAGACCCTCCTATGACTCAGAACCCAACTTTGACAAAGAACAGATGAATGAGGAAGATGTCATACCCATCTATGACACAGAACCTAACTTTGACAAAGAGCAAATGGTTGAGGTACAATCTACTGTTGATCATATTATGCTTGCAAATGTGATACAACAATCTGAGCAACCTAACTTCAGTAATGAAGGAGAGGTTTACCAGAATGTTGTTCAATGTCTAGACAAACATTCTGACTCCGAGTCCTTACCTGATAATATTATAACTGATACATCATACCAAACTCTTGAGTCTGAAAACATTCTTCTCAAAATGACCATTGCCCAGTTTCATAAAGATTTTTCAAACTGGAGGCACATTGCATCTCACTGGAACTCAAATTGCAAAACGAATCTCTAAATTCGGGCAACAATGGTCAATCTTTGAATGAACAAAGTAAACGCGTGGATACATTAGTTAAAGAAAATGAGCTTTTAAAAGGTCAAATTCAAGCAAAGGTGTTTGCACATGCTGCATTGCAAAACAAATTAAGAAGACTGACTGGTCAGAGTGTGGATACTAAGTTTGCAAAACCAGCAATCTTGGGTAAACCGCCTTCTCATACAAACAGAAAACAATCAGTGGTTAGACAACCAACTGCATTTAAATATGAAAGACCTAAATCTTCAAAATCTCGGTTTGCCTCCCAAGTTATTGAGAATAACAATTTGACAAATCCAGTCACTCTACATTCTTGGCCTAAGGAAAATGCATCTGTGTCTGCTAAATCTCAACACGTGATTATACCTGGTTCATCTAGGATTAGTTTGAAAACTGTGTCTAAAACAAGCATTAAAAGTAAAGATTCTTATAGAAAATATGACATGTACAAGAACTATGATCTAGAAAAGGCTAGGAAAAAGGCACTACTTCAAAAGGATGGAATTCTAGGTTCAAAACCTCGTGTAATGCCTTCCACTGTAGTACAGAACATTGATTGTAATAGCACACCAAAACCTAAGAGTAAACTACAAACTAATAGGAATTGGCTAGCTTCTAAGAGTAGTTGCGTAAATAATCATGTTGTCTGTGCTTTAAAATATCTTCAAAAAGGAAATTCATTTGAAAAGGCTCAATCGACTAAAAATAAACCCGTTGAACCAAAAGTCATAAGTCAAAAGCCTAAGAAGTGGATCAATATAGGACGTAGGTTTTCTCATACAAGTGATGCTCCCACATTTCATTCTGCTGCATCTAAAAGGAAAACATCTCCTAGATCTAACAATAGGTGGATACCCACGGGTAGAATTTTCAATACTATTGGTCTTAGGTGGATTACTACAGGAAAGATTTTAGACTTTTGCACCAAAACTTATGTGATCTCCACAACATCTACCTCTGAGAAAAGAATGAAAACCATCGGAATTGTGTGTTCAAGTGTCAATAAGATAGTTGACACTACATCTTTATGCTTCTAACACCTGGAACCCAGTTACACTTGAGGCTCCATGTTCTCTGTTTTGTCTTTTCTTTCTTTCTCTATAGACTCAACAGGAATGGTTTCGAAATAATTCAGTTTCGGACCCGCACTTCAACAATGGCTTCTGAGCAAAACAGCTTAGGACCCGCATCCAACTGTCTAAACTTTTCGGTTTCTTCGGCTGAACTGTTGTCTGTCACCCGTAAAGAAGTGGAAACCTTGTTTGCTCCGTTGTTTGATGATACGATTGAAAACCGTCTTTCTGAGGTCTCACCAATTTCCACTGCACACCTTGATCAACATCAAGTACCTGATTCACCTCAACAAACAACAACAACTGTTGCAAGAGATGGTCCTCCAATTGCATCTCCAACAACCACAGAACAAACCGGGTCCAACTCACGACAATCAGCTGGAGACTCCATACCTAAATCAGTTCCACAAACCACAGAGCATGACCCAGAGGCGTTCTTTAACCCGTGTGCACCGGCTCATTCCTGACATTGCTGAGTCGTCTACACGTAATTTGGATCATGCTAACATGCGAGATAATTACCAACTTCACCCTTCGACACACAATTGGACTAGAGATCATCCCTTAGTTCAAAGATTCCGATCTACGGTGTCTCCAAAAGTGCCATTCACAGCTTAAGGAGCATGTCGAAAAGGGTACCGTTGAATTATATTTTGTGGGAACTGAATACCAATTGGCGGACTTGTTTACAAAGGCATTACCTCCATCAAGGTTTGTTGATTTAGTTCACCATATTGGTATGCGGTGTTTGACTCCAGATGATTTGCAAAATTTTCTTAAAACCTAAGAGAGTCAAACATCAAACTCTTTTTGTAAATATTTTATCATTAAAAAAAAATCCTCTTTCTTTGTGTACAAACTTCGAATCTTCAAAACTATGTTCCTCCATTAAAACAAATTTTTGCACACCTCAAAATGGAACATGTTTTGAGGGGGAGAAAATTTTCACAATATCATGAAGTTTGCACACCTCATCATAATTCTTCAAGGATAAAATGTTTCTTCATCATTCGGATTAAAATCTCATTTTTTCAAAAACTTCTATGATCTCTCGAATTAATATGTACAAAAAGGTTTCACAAAATATATGCTAATTTGAGGGGGAGAAAAGGAATTTTTTCTGCAACGATCCCAAATTAATCTAGTTTGGACTTCAAATGGAAAAGTAATTAACCTTTTAATGAGTAAAGTTCACAAAAGTCTTAAACTTAGGTAAAAGGACCTTGCATGGAAAATAAAACAGGCTCTAATCAATGTTTTCACACATGCTCTCAAAAGTTGCACACATGATTAAAACCTCAACGAATCAGAATAACGATTTTTTCCTCGATTTTATCCACAATTGTGAGTTTCAAATTTCTTTATGGTTGTTGTCTAATCGTTCCCTAAATGTTTCAAGTGTTTTCAACGGTCAAAAAGGCATAATCAGAAACTAAGGTTAATGTAATTATCAATCGGGGCATTTCTTTTTTATGTGTTTTGTCTAATTAATTATTTCATATAGCTTTAGAGAACACTAAAGTATGCTCGATTGGTGTGTTTGCACGATTAGAAACAACATAGGTTTGAAATCAAGTGATTTAGGGTTTAAGATTTCGATGTCTTTGCTGCTACTAGGATGTTTAATTGTACAATATTCATGCATTATGATGCTAAAATGTGTGCAATGTCTCTAATCATAACTCCTAACCATTATCATAATTGGAAAATCTCGAGTGATAGGATGAGTTAATCTGTGATCTTGTTGTTAATTTGAGAATTCTGAGCATTTTGGTAGATTTAGAATGAGTTTCTTGATTCATCTTTATACTTGTTTGTGCCTGATGCATTTTCTCTGTGTGCAAGTGTAGGATCGTGGTTTTGATTGATTATTGTTATTCAGGAGGTCGAGGATGATGAAAGATTAAATCTTCCATTGTTAGTGAGAGAGAGTAGAGAGAGAAGGGAAAAACTAGTGTTTTATTGATAAGTAAAAATGAAAGGTTACACTAAGAGTCTCACCCCTCCATGGAAGTATGGAGGGGTATATAAAGCCTAACACAAGTTAAACTATTGCAATATTACATAACTAGTCCATGTGTTTTGGCTTAACAAGATAGCTAATGTAATCCCGTAAATGTCGTTCCATTTACGTGTTAGGATTATAAACTTTGATCCTAACAATCTTCCCCCAATGGGGCGACATAATGGATTACTTACAACATTTCCTACAAGTACAAATACAAATAAAGAAAGGTCTTCATCAGCTCTTCAAATGCTGAGGATGACTACAGTTGACGCTCTTTGTCTTCATCTTGTACCTCGGCTTGAAAAACTTTATCTTCACTTGTAGGCAAATGATGTAATATGCATGAAATGGATTAACTTCCCCCCAATTCATGCTGCATGTCTTTAGCGGCTTCTTCGTACACTTCTTTTTGGCGAAGTTTCTGAATCAGCTTCCCCCCAAACTGACAACCGTCTTCAGCAGATTCAAAACTTAGATGTAGTCAACATGTCTTCTAACTTTTGAAGTTTTAAGTACGCAGCGGAATTTGTAGATGACACCGTAAACCACACTAAGCAAATCTGACTAGTCACTTAATCACAGTTATGCTCAACGCGGAAGCTCCGTTCGGGGGTAACATGCAAGAAATTAGCAAGATCTTCTCACATATACAGGCTACTTCACACTTCACAACCCGCGAGAGTTGAAATGATTGCACCAAAATCACAAAACTGAACCACTGATCATCTCTGCGGACGTTTCTCCGGTAGTAATAAAATTGTAAGCTCGATCACGTGAGTCTATTATGCGTCCCTGATGTGCACATTTCTTCCCCCTAATTGCAGATCCTCGTGGAAAATGAGTGTTTTCGCAAAGAAATCAAGAAAAGTCAAAGAAGCAAAAGAACACCCACTCTCTCTTCCCCCACGATGTCTTCGCGGAATCGGAAGCATACACACTAGGTTTACGATGGAAACGAAGGCAGCGTAACCCCATGTGTCTAATTAACCGATTATGTGTGAAGTATCATAAATAGCCCGTGAGAATCAACAGCTGATAACATCTCTACTCTTTTATACTCCTCTTAACTAACTCATTACCGACCCCATTATCATTCTATCGGCTCTTTGTAGTGACTACTGATGGAGAAAACCCAATATGACGAACTTGAGACTGAAGTAAAATAACCCGAACTTGTGACTTAAACTTGCACTATTGTCTGACTAAGAACCAATACTGAGAATTTCAATAAAGTTAGAATCATATACCCATCCAACCATCCTTAATTGTATATGAACTTCTCTCGAATTATCCACATCTTTTGGTGACACTTGAGCACTACAACGTAACTCCTTTAAAGTGATAGCTATACTCTGTGAGCACAACAACGTAACTCCTTACATCAGGTATAACTAGACAACTCAAGTCTTTGTCATTCGTACGGATAAAAGCTCGAACAAGGATCTCGAAGAATCATGCATCCAACCAACCCTGATATCTTCAAGATACTAAGTACACTCACTCGTGAAATTCCACTTCAACCTCAAATAAATAATAAAGAATTATCGCCGTAGTCACATCTTGCGGTTACATGCCCGAAAACTAGCCTTTTGACGGTTTAAGTGAATTTTGATAATGGTTTTATCCCGATCTTGTAAAAAAAGTATCCCCGTGAACTTATGTAATCAACCAAAATACCACTCTTATATCGCCAAATATTATATCAAACATTTTACATAATGTAAATAATACATTTGTAATTGAATTTTCAGCTCAAAATAGTATAAACTTCGGATTCATTAATGCAGTACACGTTTTGTTTTTGTTTGCATTTCAGCCCAATATTCAGATAGCACAGCCCACACAGCATTGACTCAGTCCAAATGAAATGATATGGCCCGATTGAATCTAAAATTATTACGAGTAAATCATAAAGCCCGATCCATACCCACGGTTCATAAATCATAAGTATTAACCCTACACACATTGAGTAATAAATCCGCCTACCACACTCCTTTCCACCAAACTTCTCTCCTACAATACCAGTCAACATTTGCTCATCTTTCCTGAAGATCTCAACAACTATAAGCAAATAAAATCTCATCAAAGACTCATCTCATCACCATCATAATCAAAAAAACCGAATTACCATAACCGTATCTCATCTAATCTCATCATCAAATGAGTAATTAATTTCATCTTCATACTGATCAAAGATCTATGTCCATCAACAATTGATCTTAATTCATAATCACATCATCCAGATTCTGGTCAACAGAATCTGAATATGTAGCTATGTCTGCTTGTTGTGCTCAAGTCATCTGGATGAGATCACAACTTAAGGATTATGGCTACCTGTTCAACAAGATTCCAATCTACTGTGATTCCAAAAGTGCCATTGCTATCTCCAGCAACACAGTTCATCACTGCAAATCCAAACACATTGATCTCCGATATCACTTCATCAAAGAGTATGTTGAAAAGGGTACAATTGAACTGTATTTTGTTGGAACTGAGTACCAATTGGCGGACTTACTTACCAAATCCTTAGCACCATCAAGGTTTGCTAGTCTAGTTCACCAAATTGGTATGCGATGTTTGACTCCAGATGATCTGGAAAAGTTTTTAAAACACAATTGATCGTCAAACATCAAAACTATCTTTGTAAATATCTTTTCAAAAACAAAATATAAAAATATAAAACCATCAAAAACACAAAAAGATTTTTGTTCTTTAAAAAAAAATGCAAGTACGACCACTCTTATCAACACTATTTTTCATAAACGTCTTCAAATATGATCTAAAAACAAGTGTTGAGGGGGAGGTAAAATATTTTTCAAATTTTCTTAATAAGTACTACGTACTTGCATTTTACCAAAAATATTACGTTTTATCTAAAGTGATGCTTCAAAAGGTTTTTCGGGATACTTTCCTTGACCATTATAATAAATTTTAAGTTTTTTTTAAAGACTTCGGTCTAAGGTCGAGGGGGAGTAAAATTCCACAAGTTGTTCTTGTCGTAGACTTGGTGTAGTTAACATAAGTTAAATATGAGAGTTAATTTGGGCATTAGGATTGAATGTAACATAAGGTTAAAGGGCCAAAGGTGTCAATAAGTGAAACTTGTTTTAACCAATAGTCAAAACTCATTTTGACCGATCATTCAATTCACTGACAAACACATTTACTACTCACACCAAACCAATCAACGACTCACAATCAAACTGCATATCTAATCGTTGTTCTTCTAATCTGTAAGTGCCAATATGTTTTGATCATGTTTCTAATCAAAGATTCTAAATTTCATTTAAATCCAACGGTTAAATTTTTCCAAATCTATCATTTTCGATATAAGGTTTTGCGTAAAATTGGACCTAGTGATTTAGGGTGTTAGGATGTGTTTTGGTTGGTGGGTTTTGATCCTATGATGATTATAAACATGTTTGCATTCTCAAATCACACCCAGAAACATCAATTGATTGATTTGTAAGTTAGGGTTCATACGATAATTTTAGGGGTTCTTAATTTTGGGTGTTATGATGTTAATTGTTGATGGGGATAGTGTTTGTATATGCATAGGAACTCAATTGTGTGGTTTAATTGCTTTATAAACAACTCAAGATCTTGAATCGTGGATTTAGGGTTCGACCACACTAGTAGTTATGAACTATCGATTTTGTGGATAATTGTTGTTATAATTTGGTCCACTTGACCCTTAGCATATTAGGAACACTTGCCCTATTCCAATTTTAACCCAGAAACATGTTTGAATCCGATTGTGATTTGGTGTCCATACGATCCTACGCGTTAGTTTGTGTTTTGACATGTTTACGCATAAAATTGTGTGTCTTAAGTGTGTTGGAATGAATTTGAATAAATATTGATCAGTGGTTGTGTTTAAACACTTTCAGGAATCAAAAGAGACAATTTTTCAAAAGGTGAATTTCGTTAAAGACATGTCTACGCATAAGATACTCATCCTACGCATAAGATGGAATCTTACGCGTAAGATTCGACACGTTTGAAAAACATTGTCTTGGATAAGACAATGTTTACGCAAAAGATTTTTTCTTACGCATAAGTTTTTCTTACGCATAAGATTTTATCTTACGCATAAGTCAAATTTTACGCATAGGTCTTATCTTACGCATAAGGTTCAATCCTTTGCCTAAGCTTCATTCTTACGCATAAGATTAATTCTTACGCATAAGATGAATCCTACGCAAAAGATTGCACTTACGCGTAAAATAGATGTTATGCGTAGCTTTTGTTTTTCTTATGCGTAATATGATTTCTTACGCATAAGAAATGTTATGCGTAGGATTTTTCAATCTTACGCGTAACATTGTCAAAATTCATGAAATTGTCTAAGTATTGTAAAATTTCTAAAGTGTAAACTCTTGTAATAGTTAACTCATGTTGTGATTAGATTGTTATAAGTTTCTACGAAGTGTTAACTTCCAAAAACACAAGTTTATCATATAACAACAGTTTTTACACACAACACCCACTGATCAATTCAAAATGTGCACAATCATGTAATTGAATGTCTGAGCTAACAAAGTATATCATTGCTATGTTTGTGATTGTTTATTATCAATTTAGATGGCTCAACATAATGATATTCCGTATGGACCAGAACCTGAACCAAAACTCTCCTGGGAAGAAACCTTTCCCGAAGATTACACCAGAAAGATTGGCAAGAACAACCTAAGAATCAACTTCAACAAAATCACATGCAATGAATCGTCATGCATTGTAGCTGTGGATGCTCTCCTCTATCACCCAAACAAAATCCTGTTCACTAAGTCTGCATCAGTGGCCTGCTTCTACATACACCAATTTTGGCACACACTCAGCTAGACCTTGGGGAAGAGTCCTTCACTTGCATGCTTCATAACAGACAGGTTACTGTGGACATAGATACACTTAGGAATGTTCTTGGGTTACCCGAACTTGGCCCTGATGAAGAATACGATCCAGTACCTAACGAGGAAGAGCTGATAGAATGGTTACGGGATATTGGTTACGATGAATCAAAAGAAGCAAAAAACACCCACTCTCTAAGAGAGTGGGTGTTCTTTTGCTTCTTTTTCCTTAACCTTTCTTCTTCCAATTTAGTGTCTGCTTCAGTAAACGGTCTTAGATTGAGATTTGTCGGGTATTCAACATTATCAGCAAATTCATCAATGTTTTTCTCCCAATCTTCGAAAGTCATGTCCCTATCATCAATATCTTCAAGATTAACCTTCTCGTTGATATTTGCATAGGCTTCCCTATAAACTGACCTTCGTCGGATTCGGTTTCTGAGTCAGACAGTTTTGGAGAAGGTGGTTGTGTGGGTTCAGGAATGGATTCAGGTTTCTTGACAGGAATTCTTAACTTGAGTGTACCCCTCTTTTGTTTAGACTTGGAAGAACTGCCAGAGCTCCCAGACTTGCTACCTTTCTTCCCCTTCTTCTGCATGAACGATGGTAGAATAACTTCGTCCAAGAAACCAACTTTGTCTTCATTGAGAGCTTGAACGTAGTACTTGTAGTTCTTACACAGCTTCACTTTATCATTCAAGAGACAAGCGGGAAAAGGTTTTCCTTGTTTACGAGTGCTGGTGTCAAGTCTTTTAATTTGTCTGAGAGTGTCCTCATTTCTAAAAGTATGCTTGGCTTCATCATCGAGTCTTTGTGGAATATCGTCATACTCACGAAGGAAGCTTTCGATGAGTAATATGTGCCACACAAGGTCTTCCCAAATAATGCTAGCATAATCCACCTTTTTGACGTTTGCCACAGCCCAGAAGAGTTTGAGGTGTTGGAGCTTGGGGTGTTCGTGACCAGTGTCTCTGCCAGATAAGGACTTAGCAATCAGGATGTACAGTGTTCTCCCTGGTTGTGGAAGAAATCTGATGTTGACCTTAGAGTGTCTTGTCACTACTTCTTCTGAGCAACACAGCTTAGGACCCGAATTCAACCGTCTGAACTCTCCGGACTCTTCAGCTGAACCATTGCCCCTCAACCGCAAAGAATTGGAAACCTTGTTTACTCCACTGTTTGATGATACAATTGAATACCGTTCTACTGAGGTCTCACCCAATTCTGCTGCTCAACCTGATAATATTCCAGTACCTGACTCACCTCAAAAAACTACAACAACTGTTGAGAAAGACGGTCCTCCAATTGCATCACCACTTACAGCAGAACAAACTGTTTCTAACTCCCGACAATCAGCTGAAGATCCTACACCACAATCAGTTCCACAAATAGCAGAGCATGATCCTAATGCATTCTTTAACCCGTTTGCACCGGCTCCAACATTTCCTGAAGTAGCTGAGTCGTCCACACGCAATTTGGATCCTGCTAATATGCGAGATACTTATCAACTACACCCTTCGACACACAAATGGACTCGAGACCATCCACTAGTTCATATTATTGGCCATCAAGATGCACCTGTAATGACAAGACAACGACTTCACACTGATGGAGAAACTTGTATCTATGCACTCACAGTTTGTCAAGAGGAACCAAAGAACATTAAAGAAGCAATGACTTATGACAACTGGATTGAATCTATGCAAGAGGAATTTCAACAGTTCATACGATTAGAAGTCTGGGAATTAGTTGAAAGACCTGATGAAGTCTTTGTCATCGGGTTAAAATGGATTTGGAAAAATAAGCTAGATGCAGAAGGCACTGTCATACGTAACAAATCACGCCTGGTAGCGAAAGGATACTCCCAACAAGTTAGGATCCTGATCTTCATCATCTCTTGGACGTTTCAGTTTATCGGCCTCAGTGCTGCAGGTCTAAGAGCTGGGTTTCTAATTCGTCCATTGATAACCCCGGTTGTGGTAAAGTTGATTTGTCAGCTCGAAGAGTAAATGAGGTAGATCTGATCACTTTCTTGACTGCTTGTTCTGCAAACTTGGTGAGTTCATCTCTCATAGGTGCCAGCAACTCTTTTAATTCAGCAACTAAGTGTTGTTCCATGTACTGATGTGCTTGAGCCGCTAATGTGGCTTCCAAGTTTTCTTGTACATCCTTGGCTAAGAAGGTATCTACTTTTACTTGCAGTTCTTGGACATTTGTGTTAAGCTTTGTCAATTCTGCAACTTGGCTTGCAAGTGATTCAACTCGATCTTCCAGTTTGCTTTTCTTCTTATCATGAACTCTTCTGAAAGTTTTCTTAATCAACTTGGATGCAGCAGAGGCTTTTGTACTTGCGGGTTTCTTGATTGATTCGTCATGGGTAGATTCGGATGCTGGAGGTGATGATTGTGAGGATTCAATGTGAGTGGTTACGTCCTTATCATCTCCTCTTTGTGATTCGGGTTGTTCAACATTCTTAACTTTGGCTGCTTCCTCTTGCAATCTTTGTTCTTCAGCCAGTCTGTCAGCTTCGGTCTTAAGCTTTAATTCTTCTGCTAATTTGGCTGCTTCTGCCTTAAGCCTAAGATCTTCTGCAAGCTTGGCTTCTTCTTCTCTTCTTAACTTATCTTCTGCCAGCTTGGCTGCCTCTTCAGCCTTTCTGCTTTCTTCCATACGAATCGTTTCTTCCAATTTGGCTTGTGCTAGCTCCTCAAGTCTAGCCTCTTCAGCTTCTTGCTTTCTCTTTAACTCTTCTTCTTGTAAATGACTATTTGAGAACACGAAAAAATAAATCTGAGATCTATGTTGGGTTTGAATGGATATCGTCCTCGTACTTGATGTGTGATGCAGATGGGATAGAGGATTAGAATGAATTTGTAGTTGGTTTGCTTTGGCAGTGGCTGTGGATGCTTCATTTGTTCATAAATCACGTATGACTATTGTCAAGTACGCGGCTTTAGAATTCTGATGTGAGTAAGCTGAAGTCCACACGTGTCTTAGGTATTTTCTTATGGTCAACTGGTCTCATCTGCTTCATCTTATATCTGTTTGGTCCGTTTACGCGTAACCTTATGCGTAGATTTGTAGAAAACATTTGCGTAGAAATCTTACGCGTAAACTTGTACGAAATCTTTTGCGTAAGAATCTTACGCGTAGAAAACTTTTGCGTAGAAATCTTACGTGTAAACGTGTCTTTTGCGTAAACTTTATGCGTAAGCATAATCTTTGGCATAAACCATCTCTTTTGCGTAAGAATTACGCGTAAGAAAAGGGTTTTGTGCCTTAGATGAGCCTTACGCATAACTTGTCCAAGTTATGCATAGATAATTGAAGATTTCGCGTAGGAAGAGGGTTTTGACCCGTTGACCATGTTCCGGCGTCCTTTTCCGACCAGATTCCGATCATATTTTCCGGCTGCTTTTTCAGACCAATATTACCATATTTTCAGACCAATATTTTGTGACCAGTTTTTTGAGAAAAATATATGACCCCTTTTTGCCTTCATTTGACCATAAAATTGTACCAGTTAACATATACCAGTAATATTTTAATAAAAAAGGCACAATAACTATATGATAAACTGTTGGTGAAAGTTGGACTGTTTGACCATTATGAATGTATAAAAAACTGCTGAAACCAAAATATGTGTGAAAAAAGTTAACAACTTGTTACAACAGTTTTAAAAATGACAGATTTTGACAAGATAATGTCACAAAAGTCAACCAAAACTAATAACCAAGGCTCTGATGCCGCTTGTAGGATTGTGGTTTTGATTGATTATTGTGATTCAGGAGGTCGAGGATGATGAAAGATTAAATCTTCCATTGTTAGTGAGAGAGAGTAGAGAGAGAAGGGAAAAACTAGTGTTTTATTGATAAGTAAAAATGAAAGGTTACACTAAGAGTCTCACCCCTCCATGGAAGTATGGAGGGGTATATAAAGCCTAACACAAGTTAAACTATTGCAATATTACATAACTAGTCCATGTGTTTTGGCTTAACAAGATAGCTAATGTAATCCCGTAAATGTCGTTCCATTTACGTGTTAGGATTATAAACTTTGATCCTAACAGCAAGTACATGTCATCCCATTGAAAGTCAAAATTTCAACATTCGACAAAATGTTTCTTATGGAACATATTTTGAGGTCAAAGGGCAAAATGTGTTTAAAGGCTAAACTGGTAAATGGATTCAAAATGGTGAAACAATTTTTTCCATACTCTACACTATTGTTTTACACCGGTAAAGCAAGTGTGAAGACCAAAGCAATGTTGTTCTAAATTTTTCAAAATTTCAAAATCTGGAATGCTTTGGCTACAATAAAAGAATGACTCTGATTTGGGCATCCCAAATACCAGAAGTTTTCCATTCATCACAAAAGCATATCTTCAAAAAGAACCCATGAGGTTGAACTTTAAATGGAAATCTTCTTCTTCAAGATTTTAAAACTCAAAAGAGAGACTCCGGGTCTCAAACAACTTTCAACAGTAAAAGAGTTTTTTTAAAATTCTAGCATTCTTTGTTGTATAATACTTGACTGTGTTTTCTAAAACCTTGAGCAGAATCATCTCACGAATTTTCAAAAAGTATTTTTAAATACGACTCAATTTTCTGCTCAAGAAGACTATCTCTCAAATAAATTTCATTATTTGAGGGGGGGGGGGGTATTTTGTTAAAAGAAAACTAATTTTGTATTAAAACTATGGCTTGTGCACGCATTATAGTGTACAACCCGAACTTGTAAAGAAAGGACCCTGAGGTACGCATCAGTGCCTCAATCCTAATATAAGTAGCGAAGGCTTCTTACTTTTGAGTAGAATTAATCAAATATTTTATGATTTTCATAATTATGCTCAAAAGGACAAGTATTTCATCTCAATAAGACCTAATCACTTGTTGAGGGGGAGCACTTGTCAAAACAAAAATACTTTGTTCTAAAATCAAAAGTTCTTGGTGAATCTCCTCATAAGACTCAAAAAGGCATATTTTAATCTAAAAGATTGTCAAAAACATCATTTTATATGCTATTTTTGAGGGGGAGAAAATGGAAAAGTGATTAAAGTATAAGTAGTCAAAAAGGCTAAAAGTTGTATCGTGTGCGAGCTAGACTCATAATTGACCCAACAAGACAACAAAAGTTAGTAATCTCGAAAAGACTTATCCTCGACGAGTAATAACATCAAGTTAGTTACTAGAGCTAGTTGTCACCTAAAAGCTGACAATGGAACTCTTTAACTAGCCACGTAAGCGTGTCTCGAAAAGGATTTGTCTTAGTAGAAATGTACCTTCTCGAGAAACTTTCTGTGAACTTGACCAGGCCGGGTAATAACTTCAAGCTAGTCTAACTAGTGATGTAAGCGTGTCTCGAATCGGTCTTGTTCACTAAAAGTGGATCAATTCAAAAAGCTTGCTCCTCCCGCATGTGCAAATTTATTAAATACTCATGAGCACATGTGAAGGGGGAGCCCTTCTAAAAGTGTACACAAAACTCTCAAAGTGTTAACCAAAATATTTGATTATCACAAACACTTTGAGAGATTTTCTATCAAAGGTTTCTTGGCTACTGTCGGTTAATCAAGGAGTTATAAGGTGATTAAGATAGGATAAAACCGTCCTATGATCCGCCAGAGCCGGAGGGATCTACCCAAGGACATTTCCCATAGTTAGAATTAGAAGTCCTTAGGTATGATACGAAAAAAGGAGAAAAGAATGAAAGGGAAAGAAGGAGTTGAAGAATTAAAAAGAAATGTAAATGAAAAGGGTGAAAAGAAATAGCCCTCCATATGTTCAACCTTAGGGCAGACACCGGGTTCAACTCGTATGCTACTGGTTGTTGCTAAGGCAACACCGGTATTGAAGATAAAGTCTTCATGGACCCAGTGACGCAATGCACTAAACCTTCTTAGCCACTCAAGTTCTCTTAAAAGAGCTTGTTTCATTCTCACGGGGAACCAGTGTAATCTATCAACTTATCTCTTAGAGATGGTTGATATTGAAGCAGGAGACCCCTCTCTAGTCTCCGCATAGGAAACCTTAGTGTGCACATATAGAGTCTAGAGCCTTGAGATACATCAAATATCTCTTAGGAACACTTAGTATTTCAATAACTGGTGTTCTACATCAATGGACACCAGCTGTAAATTATCGAGTCCTTCGCAGATCTTAGCAATCTGCCGAGAACGTTTATGAGAGAATTGCTTATGTATTTCTCAATGATTGAACGGAAATTCCTGCCAGGGTCAACATCAAACAGCCCTGACAGCAGGTCACTTCGGTAACCTCTCACGGGTTACGCTTAGTGTTTGCGGTGGTTTCTGTGCGGTCTACAGTCATGGAGTGATCCCCAGCGACTCACCCGGTCATTGAGCTACTTAGTAGGTCTTGTAAGCTCCTTCGGGGGTATCTGACTTGGGAACGACCTTGATAAGGATTAGAAGGAGTCTTCACACTATGCTGTTGATGAGCTCTAATTCCTTATCTGTAAGTACCGGTTGATTATTGCTAACTGTTTACCTGCAGGTACATATCACCTCCATGATGGCAGATTCCAGCATGCTCACGCATACATCTTGATGTCTATGAAAGCTCCCTCAAAGATCAATACAACACAAAGTTCAAAGAAAGATTCTATGCCATAAAGAAAGAATCTACAAAGTTTAAAGACTAAAGATCTAAGTTTATGAATGGGAACTACATGCATATGAATGTCATAATCCAAAGATGTATGAGCATGTTGGAATGGCGGACAACCACCACAGACACAGAAAGTGACAAACGGCAGACAACGTCATAACTTGATCACTACACTATCACCAAAGAACAAAGACTCAGAGCAAAGTACATTCATCTAACAACATTTTCTTTGAAGATGTCTAAAGTTATACAAGTCAAAAGTCAAAGACAAAGATGAAGACGTCAAGAAACCTTGATGACCGACCCTTAGGGGGAGATTGTTGGGAACGTACTTTTGTATTTATTCAAGTCTCGGTCATTACATTTTGTAATAAGATGATCACAATTATATCAACTAAGAACAAAGAACGATGAATGATTTAGAAGACGTCTAAAGCATTGAAAGTCAAAGATTAAGACGAAGACGTCAAGCAACCTTGATGACCGACCCTTAGGGGGAGATTGTTGGGAACGTAGTTTTACTATTTATCAAGTCTCGGTCATTTACTTGTAATAGGTTGCTAAGGCTTGTATGTTTATTTTAACTTAAGGCTTATGTAGCAAGCCCATGGGCCTTAAGCCCATTTCTTTTTCTAAAAAGGAAGGAAGGGAGTGTTGCCCTACTCCTTCCCTATATATACTAGTTATATGTAACTAGAAAAAGTGTTGGTTATTTCATTATTCTAAGGAAACTCTTGCCTTTATATTTCTCATATTGTCTTAATCAACCATCTCTTATTCTCATCTCATTTCTATCATTCTTATACTTGTGTTTACATAAATGGTGACCTAACAGATTAGTCATACATATCCATTAGACTTTTATGTCTTGTATCATCATTGGATCATCATACAATATAGATTAGATGGTTTATGTGTTTGTGTCATAAAACACAAGGTTTTTATGTTGGGCCACAAAACATAGCGGGAGTGGTTGTACCCTTGGTAAAGAACTCGACATCTAGCTTAGTGTCGGAAATATTGTATAGGCGACGATGGGAGTGGTTGTACCCTTGTAAAAGAACTCGACATCTAGCTTAGTGTCGGTAATCTTGTAAGCGACATGTAAGGTTTTCTCCGCCGAGAAGGGAGGTTGTTGATCTAGTGAAGTAACTCTCGAGTTGGGTACTCGAGGAGTGGAGTAGGGCGGAGAGGAGATCCGTGACCGAACCACTATAAATCCTCGTGTTCGGTTTGCACTTTCCTTTTACTTATTGCTTTTCTATATTGTTTGCATTATGTGATTGTTTGTATTGTGACTTTTTGTTTATGCTTGTGTGATAACTTGTCTTTAGTTTATGATAGTCATAAACTACACTTAACATATTTCATATTAGAACAAGCTAAGAATGGATATTTGATACAACAAGTAATAAAGTTTTTAAATGGTAACGTATTCACCCCCCTCTACGTTTTCACAGAATAGAATAAATATTTATAGTCATTAGGAATATATTTCACGAGACTTCAAGTTCCAACCTTTTTGACCCATCTGACTTGTAAGCCTTTTGGCTAGTTTCTGTTTGACCGATTTGAGATAAAATGCACCTGAAACTTACCCAATTAACTAAATGGGTTAAATTTGTTACCTCAAATGATGAACAGATCTAGAAACATTAACTTAATAAAAATGGGAATCGACATACCTCCAAATTAAGAGAACCCCTTGAGCTTCCTATTAAGTTCAAGATCAATTGCAACTTTTGACTGCTCAAATAATGTATTAAGATAAAAATGAAGGCTTTCCGGAACTATTGGATCAGGTATGTCCCTCTGGTCTTTGCACTTGTTCAGGTTGGCAAGATGATTACCGATTATCTCACAAAGCCTGCAAAACTCAGATGTCCTTTTTTGTATATTTGCAGAACTAAAAAACACAATGAGCGGTTTGGAGCAATTTCCTGTATATAAGTAATTAAATATTATGTTTGATATGAACACAAAGCAGCAAGCAATTATATTGGCACCAGCATACTAAAATATAAGAAACTGTAAACATGTCTGAAACGTACATGAAAATAAATAAAAGACCCCATCGAAGTCATGTATGAACAATTATTGCTTCAAAAGAGGAAATGCAAAAAGAACAACCTATAACAACTTCACTTACACAATAATAGAATATTAATTAGTGTATCAAATACTCGCGTATCTGAAAAGTAAAACCACCCATAACCACTTCTAAAACAAAAATGCCAAGCACAAGCCCACTATTACAGGGGTTATTGTAATTTATACATAGCACTTAATTGAGCAACCCGCACTTTATCTTTACTAGTAAAAGGCTCATCTCCGATCTTTTTAACTGAATTTTATTTCCACACCATGAAATTGTGGTGAAGGTACTTTACAAAGTTTACGCAACCATTATTTAAAAGAAGTTATTTAGCAGGACCCATTTTAATTATCAGTTAATGAAAAGTTCTTGAGGCTTGGTGCTAACTATAAAAAATGGAATAAAGAAAGCGTTTACAGTATCAAATAGAAAATAAAAAATCTTGTTAGGGATTAACATGGTAAGTATCAAATACCCAAGTTGGCATTACCTTGCACTTTTGAACTCTAAAGCCAGCACCTCAAGTTTTGGATAATGACCCAAAAGTTGAAAGATACGTAAACGTCTATATGTGATAATTGGTGGTAAACCAATGTCATAGAAATAAACTTGACGTGATAATTGGTGGTAAACCAATGTCATAGAAATAAACTTGACGAGTAGGGGAACATGTTCACACTCAAATATTTTTTGTAATGTATAGACACATAACGATACAAACTCCTAAATCATTTATATAAAGACATGAACACTTATCGTACTAATGTATAGACACATGATAATACAAACATAATACATATAAAAGAGTACTTACAGTTCAAAAAGTTTTTATCTCCATTAAGATCCGGGCTGGCCTGAAAATCAGCAACATTTTAATATTATATAAACTATTATTTAATGCTATTACATTTTGTATGAAAATTTCACATACTCGTTTTATTAATAAAAAACAATTGGAACTTATAGTGGTTATAAAGAGGAAGTGGTTTCACTTTTGTGATAAAGCGTTTGTTATAGTTTGTTTGTGTCGGTTTTAGATCATCTCCCAGAAAAACCAAACGCTTCGGAGGAGGGTTTACGCTGCATTGATTGTACATTAAATCATAGTGAAATACAGAAAGCACAAAATAACCAAAATAGTGAAATACGGTACATTCTTAGTTGTGAGATTTTTGTTTAGGACTTTTATCAAACAACTGATTAGCAGTCACAAATTATATACTCCGTATAATATTTAGAAATCAGTATCGTGTTAGAAAAAGAACAACAAATGAAATCAAATTAAAACAAAACAGCCATAGTTGAATTAACATTCATTAAAATTATTTTTATTTTAATCAATCAGATTGAATGACGATGCATGTACCTCAAATCTGGATGTAACAATATATCGACGATATAAAATACTTCTGGAAAATCGTTTTATCATGAAAACGTATGGACAACCTATATTTGAAAACTACATTTACTCGACAGGGAGTTGGGATAAATAAATAGATAATAAAAACTGATATTGGAAATCACATACCTGAATTAAGATTACTTAATAATCAGTTGTTATAGATGGTTTTCGGATTTGATTTAAATTTTATGGATCAAATTTTAATTGTGTTTTTTAGTTCAGGTTTATGTTTTGGGGATCTTGTGGGAGAGGGTTTGATCTGCTATTCGATTGAGTATGGTCACGGATTAATCATTCGTTATAGAACGATTTCTGAAAGTTAGATTTATGTTTCATGGATCTGATATTGTGGGTTAGGGTTTGAGGGAGAGGGTTTGAGAGGAGGAGAGTGTGTGTGTGTGTTTTGTTTGTTGATGTGAAAGTTGCAAATGATACCGTGATTAAGAGTTCCGCCCAAATTGCCTCAAAAAAATGGACGGTCATGAAAAATCAAGGGTTTCTAGGTGTCAATTGATTAAGAATTTTGGGAGAGAAATAATAGGACAACCTTGTATTATATAGGAGGTAGATGCCGATATGCTAAATAATAAAGGGACCCATCATTTTAAAAAATAAAAATAAAGAAATAATAATAATGAACCCACATCTCTTCACCTACAAACCCATACGTTTCTCCCTCAATCTCTCTTTTATTGTTGTTTCCAACACTCTGTAACTTCAAACCTACCATGAGTTGAGATCCATGAAGAACCCATACATGCCATAGAACCTATCAACCAATCATAGCCACCTATTTATATTTTCCACATTCTTTTTCAAAACAACATATCTTGCAAACGGTAAATCTTCAAGCTACAAAAAAAATACCATTGCAACGAGAATTAAATAATCTTTCTATAGATATGCATTGTTATATACTTTCGATGAACTTTTTTTTTTTTTTAATTTCCACCCAGAAAGAATCATATATGATTCGTAAAAATCATATATGATTCGATTCTTACGAATCATATATGATTCGTAAGAATCATATATGATTTGTTAAAATTGAATCATATATGATTCTTACGAATCATATATGATTTTTCTGGGCGAAAAAAAAAGTTCGTCGAAAGTATATAACAATGCATGTCTATAGAAAGATAATTTAATTCTCGTCGCGATGGTATTTTTTTGTAGTTTGACGATTTACGGTTTGCGAAATATTTAAGTTTTAAAAAAAGGGTGAAAGTTTATTTTTTTATTTTGATAAAAAAAATGAGTGGTTAAGATTGCTTGATGGGTTCTATGGTAAAAGTTGGATTTATAAAAAACTTTTGGCAACCTACCATTGTTGTTCATTTAATTTCTTTGCATCTTTAAATTTTGTTTTC
The DNA here is from genome assembly GCA_030686995.1 of Artemisia argyi. Classification (NCBI taxonomy): domain Eukaryota; kingdom Viridiplantae; phylum Streptophyta; class Magnoliopsida; order Asterales; family Asteraceae; genus Artemisia; species Artemisia argyi. The sequence goes on from CM060678.1 coordinate 101,088,963, forward strand.
TTTTGATTGAGATAAAATTCAAAATGGGTATATACTCTATTTTTACTGGGTATGCACTCTATGTAAACTAACCAAGTAAAAGCACAAAATTAAGTTTTTTTTTTTTTTTTTTTTTTTTTTTTTTTTTTTTTTTTTTTTACATTAAGTCAATAATTCACAGGGTATGCAAGTGCATACCCTGTCTAACATGTAGATCTACCCCTGCTTCGATGTAATTAGTATGATCTAAATTTGTGAGGTTCACCCTTTGGTTGTTGGGGTTAAATGGTTATTTGGCAATATTGAGACTCAAAAAAGAAACAACATTTATGTTTGTAGCTAACACTCCAAACAAGTGGTATATATCAACATATTACACAAACACATATCTAATCAGCGCTTAAAAAAGAAAGAGCCCCTGGAGGTAGGGCTGTAAACGAACTGAACGTTCAGTGAAAATTTCATGAACCGTTCGGTAAAAAGTTCGTTTATTAAATGAACGAACATGAACAATATTTTACGTTCGTTTAGTTAAATGAACGAACATGAACAAAAGTCTCGTTCGTTCATTTATGTTCATGAACGTCCGATTAGGCATTCATTAAAGTTCGTTTGTGTTTGTTTATCTATTTATATTCATATATCATATCTTTTAATTTTATAATTTTAAAAATTGATTTCTTTAAACAAAACAACACTTATAAAACAATATATTATTGATGAGGCGAAAAATGATCCATTTTTTGGGGGTCATTTAAGCCGGAATTCAAATTTATTTGATCAAATATTGCCCTAAATCGTTCCTTTTGTGATTTTAGGTACTTTGGGAGTGAATTCTGGAAAAGGAAGCATTTTGGACGTTTTTGGAGCATAAAAGTGAAGAAAACGGCAAAGTCTTAATTTTCCTTGCTAGGAACAGTACCTGACGGCGTCAAGAGGAATTTGATGACGGCGTCAAGAGCAATTTTGGTGACGGCCCAGAGAAAACGTGACGGCGTCAGAACATGGCCGCCAAGAGTAAATGTGGTGACGGCCCAGAACAAGATTACACATGACGGCATCAGATCTGGATCTAGGCAATCCGAGAATATTTTTGGCGGCGGGTTGACGGCGTCAGAACTTTCTTCTTGACGCCGTCACCTTAGTAAATCTATATATAGTTTTTGTAATTTTCATTCTAAAGAGAGGAGAATTTTAGGGTCGAACTTAATAAACCCTAACACGACTTTTACAGTATTTTCAAGGGTTTTCACCCCTTGAAACCCTTCATGTTCAATTGAGATAAGTATCCTTTCAATTCATTCAATATGTCTATGTGTTGTTTGAATATATCTTACGCTTATCTTAATTTTAACATGCTAGGCTAGATCTCTTTTGTGTTTGCTTAGATGTAATGAAACCTAGATGTTGATTATAGGTTGATTGCTTGTTTATAGTTGTAATGGATGAATGATTTCAATGTTAGGCTTAAGAAAACTGGCAGATCTCCATTGTGTAACTTGCTTGAACGTCTTAAGAAACATGAACCGATGTGTACTAGGTTTTTATGGTTGTATTTAATGCATGAGCGAATTCTAGTGATCCCATGTTAGGAGCTTCTTGCAGGCTCGACATAGGAGTGAAGTAGGAGCTTATAGAGTTGGGGAAGTAAGTACGCCACCCCACGACTGGTATTAAGGAATATAACCCGTCATCCGCGCAACTGTAACAAACAATTAACCTGTAAAAGATATCTAGGGAGTAGTGAAATCTAAGTAAACATAATTCTCCCATCTATTGTTCACACCGTATTAGTAATTAGTTTAATTTACATTTTTGTTATTTTATTTTGAATGCATCTTAGTTATTGGGTTAGTTGATTAGCAACTAATTCCGCCCACTCCTCTAAAAACCGTGATTTTTACTTGCTTTCATAGAAATATAAAAATACAAAAAGAATCATCCCTCACCTCTAGACTTAGTCCTTAGGCTTTTTAATCCTAGCGACACTATTCTTGAGTTGAACGATCAATCCCCCGGTACTTGTCACTATACTATACTACAACGATCAGGTACACTGCCTGGTGGGGGTTGTAAGCGTCCCGACATCCCTCGAGAGGTAAAGCCTGGTGCAATTCCCACGCATCAAGTTTTTGGCGCCGCAGCCCGGGGAATAATTATTGTCTAGGTTAGAATTTCTTTTTATTAGGTCTACTTGCTAGATTCCTTTCTAGTAAGATTTTATTTTTATTTTTAGGTTTTCTTTAGTCTATCTTATTTCTTCGTGCCTTTGTTCGTAATCTCCACCATTCGCCATCATGGCAACCGACGAATTCTCTAACCTTAGAGTCACTAGGAGTCGTAGTTCCGCTAGAGACCTTGTTTTGCCCTATGCAGAACCTGATAGAGAAATGCGTAGGTTAAGACGATCTCACTCAACACCTGAACCATCCAGCATAGCCATCGATTTTGATGCACCCCTTTCTGAAGAAAATTCAGAAAATCACCTTACAACCCCTAGCTCCCAATCCAACAACGATATGAGTACCCCCGCAACTCCCACTCCTAAGCGCCTTGATGAGGCGAAAAATGAACCACTTTTAGGGGGTCATTTAAGCCCGGAATTGAATTTATTTGATCAAATATTGCCATAAATCGTTCCTTTTGTGATTTTAGGTACTTTGGGAGTGAAATCTGGAAAAGGAAGCAATTCGGACGTTTTTGGAGCATAAAAGTGAAGAAAACGCCAAAGTCTTAATTTTCCTTGCTGGGAACAGTAGGTGACGGCGTCAAGAGTACCATCCTGACGGTGTCAAGAGTAAATTGCATGACGGCCCAGTGCAGACATGAAGGCGTCACAAGGAAGAGCGTCAAGAGTTAAACACGTGACGGCCTGGAAGAACCTAATACATGACGGCGTCAGATGTAGATCAAGGCAGTCCGAGGATTCTTTTGGCGGCGAGATGACGGCGTCACCCATTTGTTCTTGACGCCGTCAGCCTCAATTTCCTATATATAGTTTTCTAATTTTCATTCATTAAGGAGGAACAAGTTTGGAGAAACCCTAAGGCCGAACCTATTACGAATTTTACAGGTTTTTCAAGGGTTTTCCGCCCTTGAACCCTTACATGTGTAATTGAGGTAAGTGTTCTTCTAATTCAATCAATATGTCTATGTGTTGGTTGTCTATATCTTGTGTTTGTCTTAATTCCACCATGCTAGGCTAGATTTATCTTGTGTTTGCTTAGATCTAATGAAACCTAGATGTTGATTATGTGTTGATTACTTGTTTATGGTTGTATTGGATGAATGATTTCGATGTTAGGCTTAAGAAAACTGGCAGATCTCCAAATGGTAACATGCTTGAACGTCTTAGGAAACATGAACCGATGTGCACTAGGTTTTATTGGTTGTATTTAATGCATGAGTAAATTCTAATGATCCCATGTTAGGAGCTTCTTAGCCGGCTCGACATAGGAGTGAAGTAGGCACTCATAGGATTGGGGAATTAAGTGCGCTACCCCATGAATGGTATTAAGGAATACAATCCGTCAACCACACAACTATAACAAGTAATTAACGTGTAAAAGATATCTAGGGAGTAGTGAAATCTAAGTAAACACATTTCTCCACTTATTGCTCACAACCTTAGTTTAATATAGTTTATTTTCATTTTTAGTATTTTATTTTGATTGCATCTTTAGTATTGGGTTAGTTGACTAGCAACTAATTCCGCCCAAATCCTTAAAACCCGAGATTTTTACTTGCTTTCTAAAAAATATAAAAATACAAAAATAATCATCCCTCATCTTTAGAACTAGTATTTAGGTTTTCTAATCCTAGCGACACTATTCCTAGCTGAACGATCAATCCCCCGGTACTTGTCACTATACTATACTACAACGATCAGGTACACTGCCTGGTGGGGGTTGTAAGCTTCTCGAGATCCCTCGAGAGGTAAAGCCTGGTGCAAGTTTAGTATATAAGTTTGTTTTTATATTCCGCAATAATTACAAGCTCACAGAGATTATCTGACTTAGTCTTACTGGTGATTACATTAGTAGGCTAACGATCTATTGGCTCAAGATCTATCAAGATATAGATCCCAACAAGTGGTATCAGAGCCACGAGATACTCTCTGTAACCCCAACACAATCACATAACTTTTCACTCAGTACCAATGGGAGACAAACCAGGCAGTGATGTTACTCTCTCAGAAGCAGGCTCTCTCACTCAACAACTACAACAGGTGGCCTTCTCTAACATCAATGCCAAGCTTCCTTTTCTCAGGAAGGATGAGTATGAGATCTGGGCCATGAAGATGCAAAACTGGATTGCAAGTGTTGACTATAACCTCTGGAATGTTATACTCAATGGCTGTCATCCTAAAAAGCAAACTGTAGATGCTGATGGCAAAATTAAGATTGTGGAACCTGTTTCTGCTGAAGAAATTCTTGCTATACAAAGGGAGAATAAAGCAAGAACCATATTGCTGCAGGCAATCCCTGATGACCACATGGGAGATTTTCATTTCATGACTGATCCAAGAGAAATCCAGTGGGCTATAAAAGCTAGATTTGGGGGGAATGAAGAATCAAAAAGGATGAGAAAGAGTATGTTGAAACAAGAATTCCAAGAATTCAAAATAACTGAAGAAGAAGGTCTCCACAAAGGCTATGACAAGTTTCAGAAGATACTGAGTCACTTGAATCAGCTTCTAGCCAGACCTGACAATGAGGAGGTGAATTCCAGGTTTCTAAGAGCCTTGCCTCCCTCATGGTCTTAAGTGAGTATATCATTGAAAACCAAAGGTGGCCTGGACTACCTCAGTTTTGATGACTTGTACAACAAACTCAGAGCTTTGGAAGGCGACATAAAGGGATTCTCTCCATATGCAGCAACTCCTTCACAATCTGCATTTGTCAGCTCTAACTCAAACTACATGCCACATACCTATACAAGTCCATCCCCAGTACCACAAGTTTACTCAAGTCCATCCACTCCAAGTCAAAGTATTCCCATTACCAAATTGTCTTTTTCAAATGCTAATCCAATAACTCATCCAAAGATTAGTAATGTGATGGAAGATGTACTTCATTCATTTGTTGCTGAAGTTGATAAACAGCAACAAATAGCTTATGAAGATTTTGAGCAGATTGATGAACTTGCTTTAGAAGAGTTGGACTTAAAGTGGAAAATGGCTATGCTCTCCCTCAAGGTCAGAAGATTTGAGCAAAAGGTTGGGAAAAAGCTCAATGTTGATGGTAGAGATGCAGCTCGGTTTGACAGAAGAAAAGTGAAGTGCTATGCTTGTGGAGAAATTGGCCATTTTGCAAGAGAGTGCACAACCAAGAAGGGTGAAGCTAATACCAGATACTCAGCATACAAGAAGAAAGAGGTGGAGGCTGGTGAATCAAAAGCCTTGGTAACTGCTATAGATGCTGGTGTTGACTGGAATGAGCATGAAGATGCAACAAGCAGCCCTCCTCAAATCTCCTGCATGGCTAGTTGTGATGATGACTTTGGCCTCATGGGCATCTCTCCTCAGGTATCTACTTGTGTTTGTGATTGTGATTCTAAATATACAACTCTAAAAGAAGCTTATGATGAGATGAAACCAAAATATAATGAGTGTTTTATTGAAGCTGCAACTTACAAAGAAGCTTTTAAAACCTTAGAACAACAGAAGATGTGGTTTCAGCAAAATCAATTGGCTTATGAGGAAAAGATTAGAGTTTTAAGTAGAGATTTAGAGAATACTAGCAATGAATTAAAGTTTTCTGAAAAAGAAAAAGCTAGAATTGAGTCTGAGAAAGGTGTTTTGCAAGAGAAATTGGATAAAGAAGTAGCTAGGCATAAAGAGTGGCTAGTTTCAGGTGATAAATTATCTAGGTTACTCTACAGTAGTAAGTCTGTAACATCTGAGATAGGTCTAGGGTTTAAGAAATATGTTGGTCCAGAAGCAAATCACTATTTAGATAAGAAAAATCATAATTATTCTGTCCCTATAAACTATCTAAAGGAAGGTGAGATGCATGCTGTACCAGGACCTATCAGAGGTGTATTTATGCCTACTACCAAAACTTCTGACTTTGATGGTTCACACCATCTATTTGGCAAAAAGTCTAAAGACTTGCCAAATAATTCTGAAGACCCTCCAACCATAGGAACTCATAAGCCTACATCCTATAAGTTGGACTTACCAGAATCAAAGGAAAACATTGGCATTAGGATCAATGACTCCCCTGAATCTAGAAGTATAACTAGTAATGATTCTAACACTTATGTCTCTTGTTCTTCCAGGGACAAGACCTCAGAGACCTCTAGATTCCAAGACCAAGTCAGACTCACCCAAGTCCTCAATAAAGATTTCTGACAAGTCATCTTACAAATTTGTGAACTCTGAAGTTGCTGCTGATGAAGTTCTTTCCAAGACAGCCTCTTCTGAAGACTTGTTATTTACTTCTTTTGAAAACAATTCCTTTCAGTGTTTACAAAACAATTCTATTTCTGGTGTTTCTTTGAATAATTCTGTGTTTTATAAGACATCTTTTGGATTTAATAAATCTTCTAAGAAGAAGAAGTGTTTTGTTTGTGGTAGCAAATTGCATTTGATTAAGGATTGTGATTTTCATCATAAGAGGATGGGTGTTTTTGTTGTTAATAATAGACCTAGACAAAAGTGGACTAACACTCATTAGTTCCACAGGCAAATTACAATGTCAGCAGAATGCATTCGATTCCTGCTGATTGGTCTGTTCCTTCTGATAGGTCTGTTTCTGCTAGTAGATATATGAATACCAATAGAAATAGATATGGGTCAAGACCATTTTATGGATTTAATCATTGGTATGGATATAATGACCCAATGTTTTTGGGAAGGGCTAATTGGGATTCTGCTGAAAAGTCCTCAGCAGATTGTTCTTGGACATGTAAAAGGCCATATAACTACAGGGATTCCAGGAACAATTGTGGATCTAACTGATCTTCTTGGGTACATCATAATGATCCACAGGACAGGTTCAAGTCTTTCATGACTTAAGTCTCTTAACATATTAATGTTGTTGTATATTAACTTTTTTTGTTGCAGGAACATCCTCTTCTTAATAAAGACTTAGGTATTGTTGATAGTGGCTGTTCAAGAAACATGTCTGGGAATCAGGAGAAGCTACATGACTTTGTGCCTATTAATGGAGGTATAGTGAGGTTTGGAAGTGGAGTAGGAAGGATCACTGGCAAAGGAACCATTAGAACTCCAAAGGTGGATTTTAAGAATGTCTACTATGTGAAGGAGCTTCAAGGATTCAATTTGTTCTCAGTTTCACAAATTTGTGACAAAAAGCTTCCTGTACTTTTCACTGAAGAGGGTTGTCTCATTCTTTCACCTGAGTTCAAAATACCTGATGACAATCATGTATTGCTAAAGGCTCCAAGAAATCATAATCTTTATACATTTGACTTGAATGATGTCAAGCCAGAAGGTGATCTAACATGTTTGGTGGCTAAAGCATCCTTGGATGAATCTACAAAATGGCATAGAAAGATGGCACATGTTAATTTCAAAGTTATCAACAAACTAGCTAAAGATGGACTTGTTCATGGACTTCCTTCCAAGATCTTCACCAATGAGCATAATTGTGTTGCCTGTAACAAGGGTAAGCAACACAAAGCTTCCTATAAGGCCATTACTGCTGTGAGCACAATCTCAGAACCATTGCAGCTACTTCATATGGATCTTTTTGGTCCAACATCCATCAGGAGTATTGACCATAAGTACTTCTGTTTGGTAATCACTGATGCTTTCAGTAGATTCAGTTGGACATTCTTTTTGGTGACTAAAGATCAAACCTTTCAGGCACTTAAAAAATTTATGGCTCTCATTGAAAATCAACTTAACAAGAAGATTAAGGGTATTAGGTGTGACAATGGGACAGAGTTCAAAAATGCTAATCTCATTGAACTTTGTGGTTTAAAGGGTATTAAAAGAGACTATAGCACTCCTAGGACTCCACAATAGAATAGGGTTGCAGAAAGGAAGAACAGAACCCTTATAGAGGCTGCAAGATCTATGCTTGCTGACTCTAAACTTCCCACCATGTTTTGGACTGAAGCAGTTGGCACTGCTTGTTATGTATTGAATAGGGTGTTGATTACTAGACATCATAATAAGACACCCTATGAGCTACTGACAGGGAAGAAACCTACCATTGAACACTTAAAACCATTTGGTTGTCAGGTGACTATTCTTAACACAAGTGATCACTTAGGCAAATTTGAAGCAAAAGCTGCTGAAGGGTATATTGTTGGTTACTCAGCTCATAGCAAGGCTTACAGGGTATATAACTTGGCAGATTATTTGGGGTATGCTAGACACAAAACTAACCCCTCTGCAGGTATACAAGTGTCATCTTCTAACAGTGCAGGTACCCTACCGGATGATTCAGACAGTGATTCAGAAAGTGATGAACCCACTATTGTTGTAACTACTCTACCAATTCAAATAGCAGATCCTCCTAACAAAGAAGCCTCTGATGCCAAATTTGCTGATGATGTGGAAAACTCAACCTATGCAGAAGATCTTGCTAAACTCAAAAAGCAAGAACATGCAGCTGCTGAGGAAGCTAAAAGACTTGGTCTTGAATTTGCTCAAGACACTGAAGCACTCTTAAAACAAGCTGCTGTTGAAGAGAGCAGAAAAACTAGTTCTGCTGATACATCTGCTGATGCAGCTACTGATTCTGCTGATGGAGATTCTGCTGAAGGCATTTCTGCTACAGTTCCTGTTTCCACTGAAACATCCACAAGCTTGGATGAACCTTATGGCAGGTTTCCAATTCCCTCAGATCTTGCTAATGTTGAGCAAGGTGATGGCATTTTTCAATCAGCTTCTTATGATGAAGACTTTGCTCCTACACTAACAAATCTTGATACCTCCATTGATGTTAATCCTGTTGCAAATAAAAGGATCAACACCATTCATCCACAAGATAATATACTTGGTGATCCAAATGCTATGGTTCTCACCAGGAGTGCCATTAAGAATACCAAGTTTGGGCAATGTGCATTTCTAACTTATGTATCCACTCAGAAGAGAGACAATCACACAGATCAGAAGCATTGTTTGTTTGCTTGTTTCTTGTCCCAAGTTGAACCAATAAGCATTAAACAGGCTTTGAGTGAACCTAGTTGGGTTGAAGCTATGCAGGAAGAGATGCAACAATTCAAGAATCAAGATGTGTGGGTACTTGTTGATCTAATTATGCTATTTAATTGATTAATATTAATTAAAACTAAATTAAACTAGAATTAATTAGAAAAACCACTAAAAGACAAAATAAAAATCTGGAAAAATTTATAAAATTATTTTAACCTAAAATATAATTTCTAAAAATATAAAAGTGATATATTACTTAGAAATAAATTAAAAAGAAAAATAAATTGATAACTCCTATTAAATAGAAGCTATCACTAATATTAAAATTGGTTTTTTGGATTTTTTTCTTTTTCTAAACTAATAATAAACTAAAAACAACTAATTTTCACAAAAACACTTTTGTTTTAACCCATGGAATATGCAATTGAAATGCTTATTTACCTCACAGTTGACTTTTGTTGACTGTGAAGGTTTATAAGCTCAAAATGAAGATGTGGGGTCCACAATGGTATTCCTAGGTTTCTCTGAGTCTAATGAACACAAATAAGCAAGAGTTAAGCCAATAAGTGGCCTGAATAAGCCAAAAATAACAAATAAGCACTTTGCTTATTTGTTGACTGAGCAGTTAAGGGACAAAGATTTTGGGTCAAACAAGGTAAGGCCCACTGGTCTAATGGTCAAATAAAAGGTCAACCCTTGTTCCTGGGTAGGAGGGGGGTTGAAAGGTGCAAGAGTGGAGGTGTGGGACCCACTGGGTCAGTCACAAAAGACCACCAAAGTTGGGTGGATGGCTGAGGTATCTGAGAGCAGGGCAGACAGGTTGCCCTGCAGGTCACTTTGTGCCCTTATGGGACCCAGCAAACAAATTCTTAAAAATCTGGAAAAATTCACAAAAATCCACAAAGTGGTAAGGTTCAAGTTGGTAAAATTTCAGACCTTAGATCCTTGTATTACACAAATTACAAAGCTCCAAAGTTTGCTCAAAATCCTAGATTACACAATTTGACTTTTAAAGAAATTGCAAGGTTTGACTTTAGTGAACTTTGGCTTAATCTAACCTACTGAAAACATGTTTGTAAGTTAAATTAGAGTTGAATTATGTTAAATAACAAGCTTATCTGATGAAATGACAAGATTTGGGACTCAAAATCCACCATAGTTGACTGTGGTGGTGTAAACTTTGTAATTTTTACTTTTGAAGACTTTTGTACCAAATTTCTTGTTCCCCTGAGCTTTTATATATCCAAACAACTGATAGAAACTAATAGATGCTCAGTAACACAGCTATAACACACCAAACAAGCTACAACCAAACACCCTTTTAAAAAACAGTTAATGAATAAATTTCCATTTAAACAAATATAAAACACAAACAGATGGTCCCAACTAATTTACAAACTAATATTTATCTGCAATAAGCTTGAATAAACAATCTAGGCTACTTAATGAGTAAAGATGAAAGAGTTGTTAGCTTACAAAGCTTTCCAAGCTACTGAGTAAGTACCAAAGGACCAAACCAATCACTCCTATGCCCTCCCCTGAGGTACCTAACCCACAGCCTTCCTTGATTCACTGTGCTCCATGCTCATTCACCAAGTGATCACCATTTTTTTATTTTTATTTTTATTTTTCTTATTTTTTTAGTTTTTATTGAAAACTGAGTTGAAAGTGTTCACACAAGCTTATTATACTTGTAATATCTTGTTTATGGGCTTTTAAGAACTTCTGAGTACCTTAAACACACATTACTTCCCTTAATTAGAACTTGGAAATTTGAGATGAGACTTTGAAAAGTGAAAATGAAAATTAAACTTCAAACTGAACTTGCATTGATAAAAAGAGTTACATTACATTAAAATAAACTGAAACTACAATAAAACTAAGAAAATTACACACCTTCAGCTTCTATGAGCTTTTTTCTATATATAACGAGCTAAAAAAAACTAACTAAGCCTTCCACATGGGACCTTTTTGAAATCTGACACTCCCAAAGCCTTTGCCTTGACCCTCTGACCAAATCCCAACCATCAATTTGATCTTCAATGCATCCTAGCCATTGATTGGCTTTTCCCGCCCAAAACTCTTTATAGGAAATACTGAGTGGTGTTGGTGAGGGTTTGGTGGAGCATTTATGGTGGAGGAGATGTTAGGTGCGGGCATTGATTGTGGGGGCTTAGTTGGTGGAAAAGGTGGAGGGGGGGGGGGGAGACAATGTTGCCTGGTTTCGTGGGATATGGTTGGGGAAGAAGGGTCAACGCTGGGTTTGACCGGGGTGTTTATTTAAAACGGTTTTAAAAGGTTTTGGGCTAAGTGGGATTGGGCTTGGGTTGTTGCTGGATCAGGACAATGGGTGTGGTGGACTGGATTGGATGGGGAGTTTATTTGGGTTTGGTTTTGGATAAAATGGGGTCCGGTTTTGATAATAGTTATCACAAGGACCATTTTTGTAATTTTTGCAAAACCCAAGGACTGAAATTGCCATACTCCCAAAGTAACCATGAAGACCAAAGTTTCCAAATGCCAATAATTCAAGGACCAATTTTGCACTTTTCCTCATTTTTCAAAATTTCAAAAATCCCAGGGACTACTTTTGCCATTTTTGGATTTTCAGGGACTAATTATGTAATTTTTGAAAACTTGCAACCCAATTATAATATTTTGTGATTATTTTACTTTTAAAACCTTGGGTTGACTTTTCCTTAAAAATAAATGCATAGGGACTAAAATTGACAAGTTTTGACACTTGGGGGACTGAAACTGCCAATACTGCAAACTTTGTACGTTTTTTCTTTGTTTTTGCACATTTTGCTTTTAAAACACATAAAACACAATCCCTGGGATAATTTAAGTATTTTGATATCTTTTTGATTGTTTTTGTGCGTTTTGGCAGTTTAAATATATCAAAAACGATGAGTGTTTGAGCACTCATCAATCCCCCACACTGAACTATTGCTAGTCCCTAGCAATCTTTTTAGAAAACTTGATGGATTTTAAACTCTTTACCAAAAGCCATCACTTCTGGAGTAGCCAGGTGTAAGAACTGTGGCACACCTGATAACCGTGTGATTTTGAGCAAACCACCAGCTTTCAACGGATTTGTTAAGTCTTTACCCGGAGCCGTTTGCTCCTGGACTAGCCAACTCTTGATGGACCTAGTCAACATCTTGGTGAGCTGATTACCAATTATGGATTTTTCCACGGCCTTTACCACAAGCCATAATCTTGCGGGCTAGCCAACTCATTTGTTTTCGGGGAGTTGATGACCCACACAATTTTGGGCAAATTGCCAGCCGTCAACGGATTTGAGTTGTCTTTACCAAGAGCCGTTTGCTCCTGGACTAGCCAATCCCTTTTGTCGCTTAGACAAGGCGGACTGATTACCACAAAAATTTTGAAATAAAGTGAAAAATTTTTGAAAATTTTGGCCAAAAACGGGGGTACTTGAAAGATATTTGTTAAAATTCGTTAGAATTTCCCCCCCACACTTAGAAATGAATATTGTCCTCAATATTCAAAGTCCCGGCTATTATGCCGAAGCTATGAACGTAAAAAGCCAAGATTCGTATCTAACTGCGGAAATACCAATTTCACTTTATTTCTATATATACAATTTTTTTTTTTTTTTTTTTTTTTTTTTTGAGACATATACATATATACATTTTTTCAAACAGCGGGGGGTTGGCCATTCCCCCACACTCGGTGGTAGAAAATAGAAAGAATCAGAGATACGGGTGAAAACCTGTATTGTTGCTAGTTTTTGGTCATTGAGTCGCTAGCTTGACTCTATCCCCGAATTCAATTGTCCTTGGGGAAAGTTTGGAGATCCGGGACGACCATGGATGGTACGTACTCTCCAAAGTAGTGCTTTAACCGATGTCCATTCACTTTGAAGTTAGGACCGTCATTTTGAGATAATTTGATGGTACCATAAGGATAAACTTTTGTGATAGTGAATGGACCAGTCCATCGGGTTTTGAGCTTTCCCGAGAAGATCTTGAGTCTAGAGTTGAAAAGAAGGACTCGATCACCAACGTTAAAAATGCGGTTTTTGATTTTTGAGTCATGAATCTTCTTTATCTTTTGTTTATAGATCAAAGAGTTCTCGTAAGCTTGATCACGAAGTTCGTTTAATTCATTGAGTTGAACTTTTCTGTGATCACCCGCCGTTCTGAGGTCGAAATTGGCATGCTTGAGGGCCCAATAGGCTTTATGCTCAAGCTCGATCGGAAGATGGCACACTTTCCCGTACACAAGTTTATAAGGCGTACACCCAATGGGTGTTTTGTAAGCCGTACGGAAAGCCCAAAGTGCATCATCTAATTTGTCCGACCACGATGCACGATTCTCACCTACAGTTCTTTCCAAGATTCTTTTAATGCCCCGATTGGACACTTCGACTTGTCCACTCGTTTGAGGGTGGTACGCGGTAGAAAGACGGTGAGTCACACCGTACTTTTGCATGACTTTGTCAAACTTGTCATTACAGAAGTGCGTACCACGATCACTAATAATAGCACGTGGAGTTCCGAATCGGGCAAAAAGAGCTTTTAAAAATTTCACAACTACTCGGGCATCATTTGTGGGTAAAGCTTTCGCTTCAACCCATTTTGACAAGTAGTCAACTGCCACGAGTATGTATTTATTGCCGTGAGAGGATGGAAATGGCCCCATAAAGTCGATGCCCCAGATATCAAAGATTTCACAAACTTGAATTGCATTCTGAGGCATTTCATTTCTTTGTGAAATATTCCCGTGACGTTGACAGGCATCACAGGACTTGACCAAATCTTGGGCATCCTTGTAGATCGAGGGCCAATAAAAGCCGGAATCAAACACCTTTTTGGCGGTGTAGTTGGGATTGTGGTGGCCCCCCGTGGGACCAGCATGGCAAGCCTTTAAAATTTCATTGGCTTCCTGACCATACACACACCGCCGGATGACTTGATCCGCGCATATCTTGAACAAGTAGGGGTCGTCCCAAAAGTAATGTTTTACGTCTTTGAAAAATTTATTTTTTTGTTGGGACGACATCCCTTTCACAATGAAGTTACCCGCAAGATAGTTTGCAAAGTCGGCAAACCATGGGGTAATCGAGTCTCCACGAAATGAAACCACATTGAGGGTTTCGAGAGGAAATGTTTCATTTATTTCCTTTTTCTCGAAAGCATTTTGGTGAGGGTTTTCAAGACGGGAGAGATGATCAGCAGCTAGGTTCTCAGCTCCTTTTTTATCACGAATAATGATATCAAATTCCTGAAGGAGGAGAACCCATCGGAGGAGTCTCGGCTTTGCATCTTGTTTTGCAAATAGATATTTCAAAGCCGAATGATCCGTATACACTATGCTTTTTGTCAGAATTAAGTATGGCCGGAATTTTTCAAAAGCATACACCACAGCTAATAATTCTTTTTCAGTGGTGGTGTAATGACTTTGTGCCTCGGTCATAGTCTTGCTGGCATAGTGTATAGGCTGAAAATGTTTTGTTTTGCGTTGCCCCAAGACTGCCCCTATAGCATAATCACTAGCATCACACATGAGCTCGAAGGGCAAGTCCCAATCGGGGGCAACAAGAATCGGTGCCTCGGTAAGCCTTTTCTTTAATGTTTCAAAGGCTTCGATGCACTCAGGGGAGAAGATAAAAGGAGCATCCTTTTCGAGGAGATGGGTCATAGGCCGGGCGATTTTAGAAAAATCTTGAATAAACCTACGGTAAAAACCGGCGTGACCCAAAAAGCTCCTAACACCTTTCACAGTCGTGGGATGAGGCAATTTTGCAATGACGTCCACTTTGGCACGGTCAACCTCAATCCCGTTTTTTGAAATTTTATGGCCGAGGACAATGCCCTCTTTGACCATAAAGTGACTCTTCTCCCAATTTAGACATAACTTTGTGTCTTCACAACGTTTTAGCATGCTGTCTAAATGGGAGAGACATGATTTAAACGAATCCCCAATGACCGAGAAATCGTCCATAAAGACCTCCATACTTTTCCCGATCATGTCGGAAAAAATGGCCATCATACATCTTTGAAACGTGCCCGGAGCATTACATAAGCCAAATGGCATACGTTTATATGCGAAGGTTCCATAGGGGCACGTGAAAGTGGTCTTTTCTTGGTCTTGCGGGTCAATGGGAATCTGAAAGTAACCCGAGAAACCATCGAGGAAGCAATAGTACTCATTCCCCGCTAATCTCTCGAGCATCTGATCCATAAAGGGCAGAGGAAAATGATCCTTACGGGTGGCGTCATTCAATTTACGATAATCAATGCAGACGCGCCACCCCGTAACCAAACGAGTTGGAATTAACTCATTTTCCTCGTTTGTGACAACAGTAATGCCACCCTTTTTTGGAACACAGTGAACTGGGCTGACCCAAGGACTGTCCGAGATAGGGTAAATCAATCCGGCATCAAGAAGTTTTAAAACCTCTTGTTTGATAACCTCGTGAATTTTTGGATTCACCCTTCTTTGATGTTGGACCGCAGGTTTGAAGTCATCCTCCATTAATATCTTGTGAGTACAGAACTCAGGGTCGATGCCTTTGATATCGGAGAGACGCCAAGCAATTGCTCGCTTATGAGACTTCAAAACCTGTATAAGAGCAGCCTTTTCCTCAACACTTAAGTCTTTAGCAATAATGACGGGCAATTTATCATCACCCTCCAGAAATGCATATTCAAGATGAGGCGGCAAGTCCTTAAGTTCAACCGCGGGAAAGTCATCAGTTTTCTCAACATTTTTGACTTCCTCTTTATGAAGTGTTTGTGGTAGAACAGGAAGATGAGAAGGATCTTCATTTAACAATTTTTCCAGCAGGTGAATATCCCTCTCGAGGTCGATCTCTTGGTTATCAATTCCATCGGGAATCGAATCACTTTTGAGAAAGGCATCAATTTCTTCTGAGAAGATGAAGTCACTTCCCTCAAACAGAGTGAGGGAAGGAGAAGAATTGGCAATAATGGGGTGAGAAGATGGAGTGAGGTTTTCACTCGGAAAATCTTCGACAAAACCTAGAACCTCTTGAGCGTACTCCTCAGACGCAACATCAATGACATCAATTCGGTTAACCGTTTCGGCGTCATAGTTAGAAGAGTACCTCGAAGTTTGATCGAGGTTGAAGGTTACAGCTTCATTACCAACACGAAGAGTTATTTCCTCTTCGTGCACATCAATTAACGCACGACCCGTCCTTAAGAATCCTCTCCCAAGAATGAGAGGAACTCGTGGGTCAGCATCGAACTTAACAACAACAAAGTCAGCGGGGAAATGGAACTTTCCTACTTTCACGAATACGTCTTCGGCAATGCCGAGAGGACGAGAGATTGAACGGTCGGCAAGCTCGAGAGTCATGCACGTAGGAATAAGTTGAGGAAGAGAGAGTTTCTCCCACACTGAGTAAGGCATCAGGTTGATACTCGCGCCAAGATCGGCCAAGGCGAAGCATTCAACCATCCCAGGGAAAACACATGGAATGAGAAATCTCCCGGGGTCTCCAAGCTTCTTAGGAAGCTTCTTTAAGATAACCGCAGAGCAGTTTTCGTTCAAAGGAGTTTTTGCCATTTCGTACAATTTTTCCTTGTTGCTTAACAAGTTCTTGATCATCGATGCGAATTTGGGCATCAGGATGATAGCATCCGCAAGGCTAACGTCAAAGTGCAAATCTTGAAAGATTTGATAAAACTTATCCATTTGGTGACTAGCCTTTTCGCGGAGCTTTTGCTCATTAAGTCGTGACGGGTATGGTAGCGAAGGTTTGGATTTAGGGTTCTCAACAGGAGTTGTTGATGGTTCAAATACAACTCCCCGTTTTGGTACAAGTCCAGATTTTGGTACAATTTCTGGAACAACCTGAGGGTGGACATGTGCGGTACTTCGTGGGCTAGGAGATTGCACCTTGTCCGTGGTTGCCTCAGGCTCAATTTCAACTTCCTCAGAATAAAGAGGAGGAGGCATAGGTGGAAGAGGAGAAATAGGAGGAACTGGCGGCTCTTCATAAGCTTTACCACTTCGTGTAGTAATAGCTTTGAGTTCACCCTTGGGGTTAACAATTGTATTAGCCGGGAGACCTCCTGATGTAGAGGGTGGAGTGAGATGATTCATAAGACTGGCAAGCATATTTTCAATCTTGCCTTGGTTTTGATCAATTTTGTTGTTTGTTTGCATCAACTCACTCTTCAACTCTTGACCCTGTTTGGCTATTGATGATTGGAAATCATTCTTCAAATTTGAGATTTGATTTTGCATTGCCCTCATTTTGGTCTCATTAACTTTGATGTAGTTATTGAGCTCGTTTGGGAGGGGATCTTGATAATTTGGAGCTGAATACCCTTGATTACCCCTTTGGGGTAGGTACTGATTGACGGGGGCAGGATTTTGATTTTGCAAATTAGGCCCCCTTGGTGGATTAGGATTAAACCTATTTGGATTTTGAGGAAAACCGGGTGGTCCACCCTGATTGCTAGCACGGTAATTTGGTTCCACTTGAGGACGGTATTGGCTACCTCCTTGGTTGGAATTGCCGGCTATTGCATTTACTTCGAAGGGATTGCCTTCAGTGGCAGGGCAATTATAATATGAATGTGGACCACCACAAGTGACACAAACTTCTATCTTTTTGATTTCAGCTTGTGGAGAAGGAGAAGAATCTTTCTTGCTTTGGGCGAGAACAAATGCATGGACGGCTTCCGTGAGTTGATCAAGTCTAGCATCGGTGCTAGACTGAGCCATGGGCGATGAGGAAGAAGGAACAACATCCCTTTGGGAACAAACCGCTCTGCTTCGGGGAATGCGAACCTTAGATTTATTCTCAATGATTTCTAAAGCATCCTTTGTGGTGCGATTCAAGAAGTTACCTCCAGCGGAGGCATTCAGAGAGTCTTGATCAGATTGGCTTACACCATTGTAGAAAGTATCAAGTGTCATGAGATCAGAGAAACCGTGGTGAGGGCATTTTCGGAGCAATTCCTTGTAACGATCCCATGCCTCACTAAAGGGTTCATTAAATTTCTGCGTGAATTTCATGATATCGTTCTTGAGACTTGTGGTTTTGGAAGGAGGAAAGAATTCATTCACGAACTTTTTCACAAGATCTTCCCATGTCTCAATAGATCGTGGAGGTTGTTTTTCAAGCCAAACCCGGGCTTGTCCCTCCAGGGAGAATGGGAAGAGAAGAAGTTTGATTGCTTCAGAGGGGACATCTTTGCATTTGATGGTGTAAGTGATTTTATTGAACCATCGAATGTGATCTTGAGGATCGTCCCTCTCATAACCGTAGAATTGACGTGATGTGGCCAGATTTATTAATCCTGTTTTAAGCTCAAAATTATCGGCCATGATTGTTGGAACAACGATAGCATCTCCGTATCCCTCGACGGGTGCTTGGAGAAGCTCGTTCATAGTGGGTTCAGCTGCCATGATGACAGCTGGAGGTGGAACAGTACGGATCTCAGATCCGACTGATGGTGCAGAACGTCGACGAGGTCTTCGAGGTCTCTGAACCAGCTCACGTAATGGGCTAGTGGACCTTGAAGAACGAGTGCGCATGCACTAGGGATAAAAACTTTTTGGACAATATTTTTGTTATCGTCCCGTAATCCAGATTCGTTTCTCTTCAAGAATCACCTTAAAAGAAAACCGAATCAGAAAACGTTACGATATGTTTTGTTGGTTTTTTACTTTTTTTTGGTGTTTTAACACTTTAGGAAAAGTGTCAATGACATTTTTATGTGTTTTGATTTTGAAAATATTCACAAGTGATGGTATTTGTACAGTGAGTGAGGTGAGATAACACTAATCTCGAAAGACGCTACAGAAACGCGCACACCTCCCCGGCAGCGGCGCCATAAATTGATTGGTCCCAAACCACCTAACTTAAATTAACCAAAGAATGGTCAACTAAGTCAAATAGCCTAGATCAATGCTCCGGGTAATATAATGTATCACCGGGTCGTTAAATCCCGTTGAGGTGTGAAATGTAACTTTAGCGTATTCGTAATCGGGTGTTATTCACAGAAAAGGGTTTGTGATCAGAATTATTTGGAAATTATAAACAAAAATAGCTTAGGAAAGCTATGTGACTGATTACGGGAATTTGGAGTACGAAGATTTGAGCTAAACCTAAAAACGTACGTTTTAATTAAAAAACGTAATCGGACGAATAAAACAAAAAGTACAACTGGAGGAAGGGAAGGGTTAAAAGTGTAAAATTGATATTTTTACAATCCTAATAATTAAAGAAAATTTTAAGAAAAATAAAAATTATTTTTTTCACTATTTAATTATTTAATATTAATTAATTACTAATTATCTATTTAATACTAATTAAATTGATTAGAATTATTAAAAATACTAAAAAGACTTAGAAAATTAAGAAAAATTTTATAAATCTAATTAACCATTACAGGAATCCTAAAAAATTATAAAAAGTTAATTCTAAGTATTTTAAAGCCAATTAATTAATTATTATTCTAATTACTTATTAATTACTAATTAAACTAATTATATTATAAAAAATAGAAAATGAACACTAAAAATTCTAGAAAAATTTATGAAAATGTTTTAACTAAATTAAAAGCTAGAAAAATTATAAAAACTAGGTTATACTATATAAAATCTAATTATGCTATTTAATTGATTAATATTAATTAAAACTAAATTAAACTAGAATTAATTAGAAAAACCACTAAAAGACAAAATAAAAATCTGGAAAAATTTATAAAATTATTTTAACCTAAAATATAATTTCTAAAAATATAAAAGTGATATATTACTTAGAAATAAATTTAAAAGAAAAATAAATTGATAACTCCTATTAAATAGAAGCTATCACTAATATTAAAATTGGTTTTTTGGATTTTTTTCTTTTTCTAAACTAATAATAAACTAAAAACAACTAATTTTAACAAAAACACTTTTGTTTTAACCCATGGAATAAGCAATTGAAATGCTTATTTACCTCACAGTTGACTTTTGTTGACTGTGAAGGTTTATAAGCTCAAAATGAAGATGTGGGGTCCACAATGGTATTCCTAGGTTTCTCTGAGTCTAATGAACACAAATAAGCAAGAGTTAAGCCAATAAGTGGCCTGAATAAGCCAAAAATAACAAATAAGCACTTTGCTTATTTGTTGACTGAGCAGTTAAGGGACAAAGATTTTGGGTCAAACAAGGTAAGGCCTGGTGAGTACTTATTTACTCACCATTTTATGGCCAAATTACCAACCCAATACGACTATTTGAGCTAATAATTGCCAAGGAAACGTGTGTTTTTGTGTTTGTGATATGCAGGTACGGATAAATCAGAAATTGACGAAAAACCACACGAATACCGGAAAAACGGGCACGAGAGTAGAAGATGGTCAACAAGTCAAAGCCGGGAATCCAATATCAGTTTCAGTCCTCTATCTACTCAGATTTGGCAAGAAAAGTCCCTGGAATATTATTTTGAAGATTGGCAGATTTTACCCTTGAAGTTTTGAAGATTTGCATTTTTGGTCCTTGAATACTCTTACCAAAAATCTGATAATACAAACAAGCCTAGTCCATGTTAAAATCAAGTGGAAAGCCCAAAGTCTTACAAGATAAATCCTTAAAGCCCAATCCCATTCTTTACCCACATCCCAAGCCCAACCTTTGTGAAATATAACCCGAGCCCACCTATCTCACCAACGGTCAACAAGGTTAAAAAGGGGTCAAACTACTAAAATATATTACCCGCTTTGTGTTTATCCCCAATTCACTTTAACCCAGGTCTCCATAAACCCTAGGTTACTGTTCCGGTTTAAATTACCGTCATTAAGGGTACGATTGTCAAATCAAGTACAAGTTCTAGAAGGATCATGATGTCAGATGGTGTCAGAAGCGAAGAAACACACATTTGGGACATGTGGCAGGCTACAATTGGTTTGGACGCGTCATTGGGATCAATCTAAAGGCTGATATCAAAGGGCAATGATAGGAGATTAATCTTACGGCTCTTAGAGGATGTAAACAAACGCAGGGCACACGGATTGCCAGCATGGCAATCCGTGAACCCTCATCTCACCTCTGCTATAAAAAGGGATTAGAATTAGCTCATTAGGTGTGGAGACTTGGAGTAGCCAAGCTCTGCCAAAATTTCTTTTGGTTGTACTTAGATTAGTTTAATTGTAATTTTCTTATATTTCAATGCAATCAAGTCTTATTTTCATTTAAATCATTTAGCTTATTATTGTTACTGCTTATTGCTTTTAATTCATGTTTATTTCATTAGTTTTAGTCATCTTATTACATTTTCTATAAATTCATTTTAGCTTTTATTTAGTTCAAAAGTTACCTTAAAATCAGAAAAATCATAAATAAGAATTGTTTTGACAAATCAGTTTTCAAAATTAGTTGTTTAGAAATTATTTGTAACTCAATTTTGAGTTTTCATCTTTGTTGAGTTTGTTGATTTAGACCAAAGCAGTTTTTATTCAAAGCCCATTCATAGTCAAAGTGAATACTGTTGAGATAATTTTGGTGGAGCTGAGGTGTTTGGATAGGTTAGTTCAGAAAGATGGAGGTTTAGCCTATCAAGAGATAGGCGTGCTTAGTGAATCTCATCTGTTTTGCTGATGAGAATGTTACGGTAAGCTTGTTTCCTTCTTTGTTCATTAAGTATCTCGAATCTGTATTGCTGAGCTTCTGATTGTCTATGCAATTTGTGATTGATTGATTAGTTTAGAATCGTGTTAGAGTAGTTAGTTAATTCATCATATTGTTAGTTTGTAGCTGCTTGTGTCATTTTATAGTGTAATCAGTAGGTTAAGGGGGTGTTTGGATTTAGGCATAGCTGAGTATTGGTGTTATTGCAGTGCTAATTTTCTATATCATTTAGACTTCATTAGTATAGATAGAGTTTTGGATCAATAGAACAGTAGGTCTAAATTCAATATAGTCAAAATTAGATTTAGATTCTCTTTATTGTTAGCTAAATGTTGAATTCAGTTAGCATAATTGTGGTTTTAGTTGCATTTCTGTTATAACTAGCTTAATCTAGTATAATTACAGCTTATAAATACATCTAGGGATAGAATTCAGCAATAGAAAGTCACATTAGTCAAAGTTGTAGTTGCATAAAAAAAGTCTAAACTTGCTTGCACTCAGTTTTTGGTAGGTACTTTACAAGTTTCTGTAGGAATCATTACTAGTTGGAAATAAATAAGGTTTGTTGATTTGTGTTCTCTAGCAACTTGTTATGCAATATCAAAAAGAAAATCCATGTTCTGATCTTATTAGCTTATCTGATTAGAAGCTGTAGTTGGCTGTTTGAGCATTTTTCTCCCCTGCACCTCAGTTTTAGGCTCTCTTTCATGACATCATTTAGGGTAGTTGTAGGTAGTATTAGAACTAGCTTTTTGATTTGTAGCTTCTCAGCATGGTAGTCTCACAATTGCCCCCATAATCTTGCAGTACTTAGCTTATTAGGATTGCTTTTTGTGACTGCTTATTAGGTGGTTTAACATTGATTTCTGTTTTGAGCTTTTGGACTGCTAGTGCCATTTCTTGCTTAAACTTGAGTTTATTCGGCTTCTCTGAGTTCATTAGGAGTAGGTTTAGTATAGTTTATGGTCTGCTTATTCTATTTGCTTAATCTGCATTGGTTTCTGCTTAATTAGCTTATCATTGAGTGCTTATTGATTGATTCTTGTGTCTCTGTGCTTACTGCTGATCATTACTTGGCTTATTTGAGCTTGTAGTAGTATAAAACAGTAGTGTTTTCATTTTGGTTAAGTTTTGTGGCAAGTGCTTATAAATAAGCACTTGCCAATAAGCTGTTTTGGTTACTTTAAGCATTTCTGCTTATCTTTTAGATCTCAAAATTTTTTTGCAAGTTCTCTACAATATTTTAGAATTTCTGGTAACTTTTCATAATTTTCTGAGGTCATTTGCTATTTTTCTTAATTTCTTTTAGTTTTTAATCACTTTTTAATCATTTTTAATTCCAAAAATCCCTAAAAAATAGAAATAAAGCCCTGAAAAATAAAAAAATAGTTTTTAAAATTCTTTTATATTATTCTAGATTTTCTAAAGTAGTTTTTATAATTTTCCCATTATTTTTCATATTTTCTTTAATTTTCAATTACTTTTTAATTCATTAAATAGAAAATAAATTCTAGAAAATAAATAAAAACTCAAAAAAATATTTTTCTTTTTCTTAAAATTCTTTTTAATAGTTTTAGATTTTTAGAAAATATTTTCAAGTTCGTAGGATCATTTCTTGTATATAAGTCGCGTTTAATTTCGTACGTTACGTTATTTTCGCGTTTGAATTCCCGTTTTCACGTTTTTAACATCCGTACATACATAGATTGTAAATTCTTCTTATTTTACTATTTCTTAGTATAACTTGAAATCCAAAATCATATTTTCCATTTTCCCGCTTTTCTCGACACGATTTCTCGATCTGGTTATTCACGATTCCATTTCACTTTCGCTGGGAGAACGACCCGGGAAATACTTTCCTAAGCATTTCTTCGGTTTAAAAAACTATACCACAAAAAGAACTTTATCAAAATGGCGCCGCTGCCGGGGAAGGTGGACGTGAGTTTTGGATATTCGTGTTGAAAAATCATGTTGCGTTAAGTTTTTAACTATCTTGTATATATTTTTTATAAAAACATAAAAATTTGAAAAATCAAAAACAAAAATAATCTTCTTATCCTCTTATCCGTATAATTCTTCTTCTCACACCTTTTATCTATCTATCCTCATTTATGTCTTCGGTTTATCATCGTGGGAAATTTTATCATATTCCACCCGTCGTAGATGATGGAACCAAAAGTATGGAAGAATTGTTCTTGGAGGGCCATAGGCAGATTATAAACGCGTTATTTTGTAAACATGACATCGATTCTTTGAGTAGCAATCCCACTCCGTCTTCTGAATCTATCATCCCTGACTCTTCCCGTCCTTCTCTCACACCGGTTGAGAGAAGCGACCCCGTTTTGGAAGATGTCGATATTTCTCTTAATGATTCTATTTCGACTGAGATTGTTGAAGATAAGCTGTCAGATCCTTTGGAGCCCGAGCTCAAGGATTCTTTACCCGATTTTGTGAAAAATGATTTTGATACGGCTGAGGAAAGTGAATTACCTCCTATTGACAATCCGAATGATCATGATGAGATATTCTCCGATTCTGAAGATGACGATTCTATATCTTGTGGAGAAATCGAATATGTTGATGACGATCCTATGGAGCCCGAGTTCGAGGAATTTTTACCATACTTTGAGAGTTTTACCTTCGATACGACTGAGGAGATAAGTGGCAATCCCATTTATCGTCCTGATTTTTCTAATACGACTTATGAAGCTTTTCATTTTGATATCGATCACTCGGAAGAGACGAGTCGTGGCAGTACCACTTCTCATGCTTTTATCTCTCTTCCGGAGTATGAGTCGTTTTGTTTTGACGAATCTGAATGTGAAATGGAAAAGTTTTCTAAACCGGAATTTGAAAGTTTCAGATTTGATCTTGATGTTGATCATGATCCGGGTGGAGTTCTTAAGAATGAGAGTTTTAATGAAAAGTTTTTACCATCCCTCCCACCCGGAAAAGATTTTCAAATGAGCTTAATTGATAAGAATCATAATTCTATAATTATGAAGTTTTCTTTTGATGAAGATGAGTTTTTTAAGATTGTTATTATGACGTTCTTACCATTCGTAACGTTTGGTGTGATTTCTCTTATTTTCCACTCCACCGGGAGTGAAGACACCGTATTTGATCCGGGCATCTCTATTTTCAAGTGGCCGTTTTCTCTGCTCTCCCCAAGGACGAATTAATTCGGGGATCGAGTCAAGCTCATGTGACTCGGTGAACAAAAACAAGCGCTTCGTGGGTGGCAACCCATGCCTATCCAATTTCATCTTCTTATTTTCTATTTTCTAACACCTAACGTGAGAAGGGGGTGCTTCTTCTACTCTTGTGTTCTGTGGTTGTTTGTGATGATTGTTCAGGATTGTCCTTGATTTATGATGACTCTCGTGCTCGTTATCTCTTCACTTGGAGTCTCATTCATCGATGCTCTTGGAAATCCTATATCCGTTAAATCTTATCGACTAACGTTTTCTTTGGCATAATTAATAAACGGCCTAGAATTTTGTTAGGATTACCTTAACCCATAAAACATTGAGGACAATGTTTCGTTCTAGTCGGGGGGAGGGTGAATCTTCGATTCGATTTTGACCTTGCATTTTTCATAAAAGTCGTGCACTCTTGCAACTCCGTTTTTCCACCAAAAATAAAAAAATTGAAAAAATTGAAAATTTTCAAAAATTTTGATGAAAAAGCATTAAAAAAATGAGAAAAAGTTGAAAAAGTTGTGCAAAAATATAATAAAGTTTGAATAAGTGTTTTGACACCTTGTTGACTTTCTTGCTGGCGAGAGTAGGAATAAATATTTTGACTTGACCGGGCGTGTTGAGCCCTAGCTTGTTCCCTTAACCAATGATGATCACATAAGCTTGTGCTAGTTTTGTACACCAGGAGCTATAAAATGCGAATTCTTTCTTAAGAATCTGCAAGTTCCCGTACTTGACTTTATACATGCGCAGCTTAAAAGCTTTCGCTAGTCTTTTACATCAGGAGCTAGAAAACGCGAATTCTTCTTCTAGAATTTGCAAGTTTCCGTAACTGACTTTATATATGCGTGGCTGATTATCGGCTAAGTATTCGCTGGTTTCATTATTTGGAATCTTAAATAGAGCGAGAAATGATAGAGTTTATTTAGAAGTTAGATGCTAAACGTGGAGTAGTGGTTCTCTTTAGAGCTCATGAGAGGTACTTGTGGCTTTTTACTCCCATCAGAAACGTCACCAAAATATAAATTAGATGTTCTAGGTTAATTAGTGATATTTCGGTTTGAATAATACTTAGTTATTTGTTTTCTTAAGAGAATTTTTGCTTTAGAAATTGGGTACATATCAAGGAACACCAAAAATAAGAGCGAAAAGTGAAAAATCAAAAGTCAAAAGTTGATTATCTATGTGGTTTTGGAGCTACCCGTTAAGCTTCCATTTATGTTGAGAAAAAAGTAAAGTCAAGAAAAATCAAAGAAAAAAGTGAAAAGTATGAAAAAAAATGAAAAATGAAAAAAAATGAAAGTTGTAGTATTATTTAATAAGAGCTTATGTATGTAAATAAGTTGTTGGCGCGTGAGGTGCATGTGATACGTGATTAGTAATCAGTCACATGAGGTGCACGTGATCGTACTCCGCAACTTATATCTTTGATATTGTATGTATCCCAATTCCTTGATGTGGACCGAATTTCTATTGCAGTGGTTCTTAAGAGAAAATGAATAACTATTTATCGTTTTAACTTAGGTATCACTATCGGACTTAAAAATTATCGAAACGAGAAAATATGAAGCAATTCATTTCTCAACAAAAATAAAATATTGAGATACAAAACCTAGGAAATGGGAGTAAGAAGTTTCACAAGTAACTGTTATGAGTAGTGTTAGCATCTAATTTGTAGATAAGCTGTGATCTCGTTTGTACGCTTAGTTTGGGGACTTGTGAAAAATCAAGGATGACGAATTTTAACCGTATGGTCGCTTCTTAAAAGAAGTGTTTCTACTCGTTGACCTTAATAATTATTGCAAGATAATGAAAGTTCAACAAACCGTCACAAGTGTGAATTATGGAAAAATCAAAAAAAATAGTAAGTATAAGTGGAATAAAGGAATAAAAGGAAAATTTTGGAAAACGGAGCGTTATTGGGAATAAATGATTTTGTAATCTCTTTTGAACCGCCTTGCTACTTTTCAAAGTTAGTAAAAAGAGTATCGAAATTATTTATCCTAAAAGCGTGAATTGATCACATTGCGTGAGGACACGGCAATACCTTAGTCGGGGGGATTTTGGTGAGTACTTATTTACTCACCATTTTATGGCCAAATTACCAACCCAATACGACTATTTGAGCTAATAATTGCCAAGGAAACGTGTGTTTTTGTGTTTGTGATATGCAGGTACGGATAAATCAGAAATTGACGAAAAACCACACGAATACCG
This sequence comes from Artemisia argyi, assembly GCA_030686995.1. NCBI lineage: Eukaryota > Viridiplantae > Streptophyta > Magnoliopsida > Asterales > Asteraceae > Artemisia > Artemisia argyi. The sequence continues at coordinate 101,116,119 of CM060678.1, forward strand.
GAAAAACGGGCACGAGAGTAGAAGATGGTCAACAAGTCAAAGCCGGGAATCCAATATCAGTTTCAGTCCTCTATCTACTCAGATTTGGCAAGAAAAGTCCCTGGAATATTATTTTGAAGATTGGCAGATTTTACCCTTGAAGTTTTGAAGATTTGCATTTTTGGTCCTTGAATACTCTTACCAAAAATCTGATAATACAAACAAGCCTAGTCCATGTTAAAATCAAGTGGAAAGCCCAAAGTCTTACAAGATAAATCCTTAAAGCCCAATCCCATTCTTTACCCACATCCCAAGCCCAACCTTTGTGAAATATAACCCGAGCCCACCTATCTCACCAACGGTCAACAAGGTTAAAAAGGGGTCAAACTACTAAAATATATTACCCGCTTTGTGTTTATCCCCAATTCACTTTAACCCAGGTCTCCATAAACCCTAGGTTACTGTTCCGGTTTAAATTACCGTCATTAAGGGTACGATTGTCAAATCAAGTACAAGTTCTAGAAGGATCATGATGTCAGATGGTGTCAGAAGCGAAGAAACACACATTTGGGACATGTGGCAGGCTACAATTGGTTTGGACGCGTCATTGGGATCAATCTAAAGGCTGATATCAAAGGGCAATGATAGGAGATTAATCTTACGGCTCTTAGAGGATGTAAACAAACGCAGGGCACACGGATTGCCAGCATGGCAATCCGTGAACCCTCATCTCACCTCTGCTATAAAAAGGGATTAGAATTAGCTCATTAGGTGTGGAGACTTGGAGTAGCCAAGCTCTGCCAAAATTTCTTTTGGTTGTACTTAGATTAGTTTAATTGTAATTTTCTTATATTTCAATGCAATCAAGTCTTATTTTCATTTAAATCATTTAGCTTATTATTGTTACTGCTTATTGCTTTTAATTCATGTTTATTTCATTAGTTTTAGTCATCTTATTACATTTTCTATAAATTCATTTTAGCTTTTATTTAGTTCAAAAGTTACCTTAAAATCAGAAAAATCATAAATAAGAATTGTTTTGACAAATCAGTTTTCAAAATTAGTTGTTTAGAAATTATTTGTAACTCAATTTTGAGTTTTCATCTTTGTTGAGTTTGTTGATTTAGACCAAAGCAGTTTTTATTCAAAGCCCATTCATAGTCAAAGTGAATACTGTTGAGATAATTTTGGTGGAGCTGAGGTGTTTGGATAGGTTAGTTCAGAAAGATGGAGGTTTAGCCTATCAAGAGATAGGCGTGCTTAGTGAATCTCATCTGTTTTGCTGATGAGAATGTTACGGTAAGCTTGTTTCCTTCTTTGTTCATTAAGTATCTCGAATCTGTATTGCTGAGCTTCTGATTGTCTATGCAATTTGTGATTGATTGATTAGTTTAGAATCGTGTTAGAGTAGTTAGTTAATTCATCATATTGTTAGTTTGTAGCTGCTTGTGTCATTTTATAGTGTAATCAGTAGGTTAAGGGGGTGTTTGGATTTAGGCATAGCTGAGTATTGGTGTTATTGCAGTGCTAATTTTCTATATCATTTAGACTTCATTAGTATAGATAGAGTTTTGGATCAATAGAACAGTAGGTCTAAATTCAATATAGTCAAAATTAGATTTAGATTCTCTTTATTGTTAGCTAAATGTTGAATTCAGTTAGCATAATTGTGGTTTTAGTTGCATTTCTGTTATAACTAGCTTAATCTAGTATAATTACAGCTTATAAATACATCTAGGGATAGAATTCAGCAATAGAAAGTCACATTAGTCAAAGTTGTAGTTGCATAAAAAAAGTCTAAACTTGCTTGCACTCAGTTTTTGGTAGGTACTTTACAAGTTTCTGTAGGAATCATTACTAGTTGGAAATAAATAAGGTTTGTTGATTTGTGTTCTCTAGCAACTTGTTATGCAATATCAAAAAGAAAATCCATGTTCTGATCTTATTAGCTTATCTGATTAGAAGCTGTAGTTGGCTGTTTGAGCATTTTTCTCCCCTGCACCTCAGTTTTAGGCTCTCTTTCATGACATCATTTAGGGTAGTTGTAGGTAGTATTAGAACTAGCTTTTTGATTTGTAGCTTCTCAGCATGGTAGTCTCACAATTGCCCCCATAATCTTGCAGTACTTAGCTTATTAGGATTGCTTTTTGTGACTGCTTATTAGGTGGTTTAACATTGATTTCTGTTTTGAGCTTTTGGACTGCTAGTGCCATTTCTTGCTTAAACTTGAGTTTATTCGGCTTCTCTGAGTTCATTAGGAGTAGGTTTAGTATAGTTTATGGTCTGCTTATTCTATTTGCTTAATCTGCATTGGTTTCTGCTTAATTAGCTTATCATTGAGTGCTTATTGATTGATTCTTGTGTCTCTGTGCTTACTGCTGATCATTACTTGGCTTATTTGAGCTTGTAGTAGTATAAAACAGTAGTGTTTTCATTTTGGTTAAGTTTTGTGGCAAGTGCTTATAAATAAGCACTTGCCAATAAGCTGTTTTGGTTACTTTAAGCATTTCTGCTTATCTTTTAGATCTCAAAATTTTTCTGCAAGTTCTCTACAATATTTTAGAATTTCTGGTAATTTTTCATAATTTTCTGAGGTCATTTGCTATTTTTCTTAATTTCTTTTAGTTTTTAATCACTTTTTAATCATTTTTAATTCCAAAAATCCCTAAAAAATAGAAATAAAGCCCTGAAAAATAAATAAATAGTTTTTAAAATTCTTTTATATTATTCTAGATTTTCTAAAGTAGTTTTTATAATTTTCCCATTATTTTTCATATTTTCTTTAATTTTCAATTACTTTTTAATTCATTAAATAGAAAATAAATTCTAGAAAATAAATAAAAACTCAAAAAAATATTTTTCTTTTTCTTAAAATTCTTTTTAATAGTTTTAGATTTTTAGAAAATATTTTCAAGTTCGTAGGATCATTTCTTGTATATAAGTCGCGTTTAATTTCGTACGTTACGCTATTTTCGCGTTTGAATTCCCGTTTTCACGTTTTTAACATCCGTACATACATAGATTGTAAATTCTTCTTATTTTACTATTTCTTAGTATAACTTGAAATCCAAAATCATATTTTCCATTTTCCCGCTTTTCTCGACACGATTTCTCGATCTGGTTATTCACGATTCCATTTCACTTTCGCTGGGAGAACGACCCGGGAAATACTTTCCTAAGCATTTCTTCGGTTTAAAAAACTATACCACAAAAAGAACTTTATCAAGGCCCACTGGTCTAATGGTCAAATAAAAGGTCAACCCTTGTTCCTGGGTAGGAGGGGGGTTGAAAGGTGCAAGAGTGGAGGTGTGGGACCCACTGGGTCAGTCACAAAAGACCACCAAAGTTGGGTGGATGGCTGAGGTATCTGAGAGCAGGGCAGATAGGTTGCCTTATAGGTCACTTTGTGCCCTTGTGGGACCCAGCAAACAAATTCTTAAAAATCTGGAAAAATTCACAAAAATCCACAAAGTGGTAAGGTTCAAGTTGGTAAAATTTCAGACCTTAGATCCTTGTATTACACAAATTACAAAGCTCCAAAGTTTGCTCAAAATCCTAGATTACACAATTTGACTTTTAAAGAAATTGCAAGGTTTGACTTTAGTGAAATTTGGCTTAATCTAACCTACTGAAAACATGTATTTGTAAGTTAAATTAGAGTTGAATTATGTTAAATAACAAGCTTATCTGATGAAATGACAAGATTTGGGACTCAAAATCCACCACAGTTGACTGTGGTGGTGTAAACTTTGTAATTTTGACTTTTGAAGACTTTTGTACCAAATTTCTTGTTCCCCTGAGCTTTTATATATCCAAACAACTGATAGAAACTAATAGATGCTCAGTAACACAGCTATAACACACCAAACAAGCTACAACCAAACACCCTTTTAAAAAACAGTTAATGAATAAATTTCCATTTAAACAAATATAAAACACAAACAGATGGTCCCAACTAATTTACAAACTAATATTTATCTGCAATAAGCTTGAATAAACAATCTAGGCTACTTAATGAGTAAAGATGAAAGAGTTGTTAGCTTACAAAGCTTTCCAAGCTACTGAGTAAGTACCAAAGGACCAAACCAATCACTCCTATGCCCTCCCCTGAGGTACCTAACCCGCAGCCTTCCGTGATTCACTGTGCTCCATGCTCATTCACCAAGTGATCACCATTTTTTTATTTTTATTTTTATTTTTCTTATTTTTTTAGTTTTTATTGAAAACTGAGTTGAAAGTGTTCACACAAGCTTATTATACTTGTAATATCTTGTTTATGGGCTTTTAAGAACTTCTGAGTACCTTAAACACACATTACTTCCCTTAATTAGAACTTGGAAATTTGAGATGAGACTTTGAAAAGTGAAAATGAAAATTAAACTTCAAACTGAACTTGCATTGATAAAAAGAGTTACATTACATTAAAATAAACTGAAACTACAATAAAACTAAGAAAATTACACACCTTCAGCTTCTATGAGCTTTTTTCTATATATAACGAGCTAAAAAAAACTAACTAAGCCTTCCACATGGGACCTTTTTGAAATCTGACACTCCCAAAGCCTTTGCCTTGACCCTCTGACCAAATCCCAACCATCAATTTGATCTTCAATGCATCCTAGCCATTGATTGGCTTTTCCCGCCCAAAACTCTTTATAGGAAATACTGAGTGGTGTTGGTGAGGGTTTGGTGGAGCATTTATGGTGGAGGAGATGTTAGGTGTGGGCATTGATTGTGGGGGCTTAGTTGGTGGAAAAGGTGGAGGGGGGGGGGGGGGGGAGACAATGTTGCCTGGTTTCGTGGGATATGGTTGGGGAAGAAGGGTCAACGCTGGGTTTGACCGGGGTGTTTATTTAAAACGGTTTTAAAAGGTTTTGGGCTAAGTGGGATTGGGCTTGGGTTGTTGCTGGATCAGGACAATGGGTGTGGTGGACTGGATTGGATGGGGAGTTTATTTGGGTTTGGTTTTGGATAAAATGGGGTCCGGTTTTGATAATAGTTATCACAAGGACCATTTTTGTAATTTTTGCAAAACCCAAGGACTGAAATTGCCATACTCCCAAAGTAACCATGAAGACCAAAGTTTCCAAATGCCAATAATTCAAGGACCAATTTTGCACTTTTCCTCATTTTTCAAAATTTCAAAAATCCCAGGGACTACTTTTGCCATTTTTGGATTTTCAGGGACTAATTATGTAATTTTTGAAAACTTGCAACCCAATTATAATATTTTGTGATTATTTTACTTTTAAAACCTTGGGTTGACTTTTCCTTAAAAATAAATGCATAGGGACTAAAATTGACAAGTTTTGAAACTTGGGGGACTGAAACTGCCAATACTGCAAACTTTGTACGTTTTTTCTTTGTTTTTGCACATTTTGCTTTTAAAACACATAAAACACAATCCTTGGGATAATTTAAGTATTTTGATATCTTTTTGATTGTTTTTGTGCGTTTTGGCAGTTTAAATATATAAAAAACGATGAGTGTTTGAGCACTCATCACTCAACCACAGGGCTTTGAAGACCCCCATCATCCTAAGAAGGTGTACAAAGTTGTCAAGGCACTTTATGGACTTCACCAAGCACCAAGAGCATGGTATGCTAGATTGTCTACATTTCTTTTGGAGCATAGCTACAGAAGAGGAGCTATTGACAAGACCTTGTTTATTAAGAAAAACTCCAGGGACATCATTCTAGTACAAGTCTATGTGGATGACATTATTTTTGGATCCACAAAGGAAGCATGGTGCAGGGAATTTGAAGAATTGATGAAAGGTGAATTTCTGATGAGTGCAATATGGGAGTTAACCTTTTTCTTAGGGCTACAAGTCAAACAACAAGCTGAAGGGATTTTTATCCATCGGGAGAAGTATGTTAAAGACATTTTGAAAAAGTTTGACTTTGAACTTCTGAGGACTGCTACTACTCCATATGAACCACCCAAGCTTAAAAATCCAAATGAACAAGATGAGGCTGTGAATGTTCACCTCTATAGATCCATGATTGGATCACTCATGTATCTCACAGCTTCTAGGCCTGACATTACCTTTGGTGTCAGTGCTTGCTCAAGACATCAAGTCACTCCATTGACTTCCCACCTGAATGCAGTGAAGAAGATTTTCAAGTACATCAAAGGCCAACCCAAGCTAGGCCTCTGGTACCCAAGGGAATCACCATTTGTGTTGGAGGCATACAGTGATAGTGATTATGCAGGAGCTAATTTGGATAGGAAATCCACAACAGGAGGTTGTCAATTTCTTGGTAGAAGACTCATCTCTTGGTAGTGCAAGAAACAAACCATAGTGGCTACCTCTACTACTGAAGCAGAATATGTTGCTGCTGCCAATTGCTGTGGTCAGGTACTTTGGATTCAGAATCAAATGTTGGATTATGGGTTTAACTTTATGAACACTAAAATCTACATTGATAATCAAAGTACTATTTCTATTGTTAAAAATCCTGTTTTTCATCAGAGAACTAAACATATAGAAATTAGGCACCATTTTATAAGAGATGCAAATGAGAAGCATCTAATTTAAGTGCTTAAAATTCATACTGATGATAATGTGGCTGATTTATTAACAAAAGCTTTTTATGGACCTAGGTTTAATCACCTAGTTGTCACCATTGGGATGGTTAACCCTTGAATGCTATGTTTGAGGGGAGGCATATGCCTCAAGGGAGGATTGTACATGTTGTATATTATGTAGATTATTATGTTTACTAACTTTGTCTTGTAGGTTTCTTACTAACCTTGTATATTATTTTGGTTGTTCTTTTGTGTTTTGTTTGAATGTTTGGTTGCAGGTTACGTTCCTGCTAATGTACAAAGATCTACACTACTTATATCAGTGGAATCAGATATAAAAGACAAATTAAAAGATCTTTCATTATTTATGGAAAACAAAGTACATCCACAACAACACCATTCAATAGACGGATTACAAAAGACAACATTTAACAACATTCAACCAACCAACAAACCACCACCTCCCAAAGCCCCAACCTTCTACTCCATCTTTCTCTTCCCTTTGCCCAAGTCCTTTGGGTCAGGCATCCTCTTGTGGACCCTTCTGGATTGCATGTCCTTGTTCCAGAGCTTGGGAGCAGCAAGACCAAAGACAACCTTCAATGGACCCTTGTTCCTCTTTGAGGACTGTGGCTCTTTAGGGACAGAGATCTTCCTCATATCTGCACAAACCCTCTCCATTTCACTTGTCAGAAATGTTGTGACAGGAGTAAAATCAGGGACAACCATAGCTAGAGGAGTTGGAGCTTCCTCTGCTTCATTGGTTTCTTCTGATGAGGTGGGAGATGGACAAAATTCAGAAGGGCCTTCACCTAGGTAGTAGTATGCTCTTTGGATATGAGGTATGTCAAAGGTGGAGTCTGATGATGAATCAGAGGAAATATCAATGATCTTGGGGGATGGTTTCATGATTTGGATGTTGAGAAATAATTTGGTGGTATGTTATTAGTGTACTAATGGGTTGTGAGTAGCTTATGCCTTGAAAATTTCTTTATAAAGACTTGATTTGGGTTTAATGTGAGTAAATGCAAGTTAATGGGAGGTAGTTGAGTCAGTAGCAATTACTAATTGTGCAAGTTGTCCAATTAAGTGGATTCTTCGGATGAGAGTCAATGGGTTTGACCACTTGCTTCTGATAATATCTATTTTGTTCTTAAGTGTGTTCCTGCTGATGGTTTATTAAAGATCACTTTATTCAGGGGAATGCAAATCTTTCAGAAGAATTAAAATCAAGTAAAAACAAACAAGGCAAAATTTTTATTGATTCTTCAGAAGTACAATACAGGACAATCAGATTGAATGTTTAACACAAGCATTACTAGCCTATCAATCCTAAAATTCCTATTCTACTTTGCCCTTGCCTTCCACTATCTTCTCCTTGCCTTTGTTGTTGATGTTGAAGATTCCTTGCCACTGAGGACAGGGCAACCCCATCACAATCTTTCTTGTCTTTGGCAATGGGGGATTTAATTTTCTTCCTCTTGATGGTCGTCTTGGACGAGAGGACTGGGGCTTCTCAGGGGTTGTGGGGTTGTAGAGTGCATCATTCTCATCATCCTCTTCATCAGAAGAAGTGAAGATGAAGGGAGACTCATTAGGATTGGGAACTCTGTTTGCCCTCTCCAATGCATTCCACTGTCTCTCCATCTCTCTCTGGTATTCTGGATCATCAATTTCAGAAGGGTATGGTGGAAGATCTTCTGATGATGATGAACTAGGAGCAGGTACATCATGTTTCTTCTTTTTGGCTTGTTTTTTTGTGAGACCCCGGGGGAGAGTTGGCATTCTGAGTGGTGGTGGTGGTGATGTTAGTGATTCAGATGAATCAGATGAGTCAGAAGAAAGGTTAATGATGCTTGGATTGGATGCCATGGTTCTTAATTGATTGGAGGAATTGTAATTAGGGATTTGTATTGTGTGGAGAGATTTGGGGATAATTACCCTTTATTTATAAGATCACCCCAACCGCGTGTCTATTACCATAAATGCGAGGTGGTTTGGAGATAATTAAGGGTGATTCGAAATTTGAATAAAGAGATTTTTCAAAGATATTTGGTTACCACTGAAGGTGTGATTCTGCTGATTGATACTGCGGATGGTGCTGATTCATACATGGTTGACCGTAGTCAACGATTGACTTATTTCTACGGATTGACCATTTTGGTTTCTGCCGTTTGACTTGGTTTCAGCTGACGAGTCAGTTTAATTAGGATCTTATTAAGCCGGTTATTGGTCAAAGATTACTTTCCAATAATTCATATCAGTTTCATTCCACGTTTGGTAACTTCCATAATTAGCCACGACGTACGTATCCCACTCACAATTAACTGATTCCCTCTCGCTATAAAATTTTAAAACCATTTCACCATTCTTCAGCACTCCCAACCCTAATTTCTTATTCTCAATCAATGGCTGAACTACTTTTCAAAGGTGATCATAACAAACATGCCTTTCTTGGTCGTGGTAAGGGTGATGAAGATTATGTGGGTATGATAGAATTTCTCCAAAGATCCAAGATTCATTATGCTTTGATCCATTATCCAAATGTAATTCATTAATCTCTGCTGATCAGCCTGCTGAGTCCACTGGGTCATTTATTGGTAGTCAGGAGAAAGTGCATTCTCCTTCAGTGTTACCTCAGATGGATGATACTCCTGATGCTAATCCTTCAAATGTTGTTCCAGATCCTGATTCTACTGAAGCTTCTCATCCTGATACTACTGAAGCTCAACCTGATACTACTGATGCTCAACATGATGCTTCAGCAGATGCTCCAATAGAAGTACCTGAGGATGATTCTGAAGATGTTCCTGCTGATGCTTCAGCACAAGTTACTCCTGATGCTTCCAAACAAGTGCCTAAAGAAGAACCTGCTGATGGTCCTTCACTTCCTTCTACTACTGGTACTAGGAGAAACACTAAAGCTATCAAGAGGAAGGCTTCTAAGGATGCTCCATTAGAGGATAATACCTTTATTGACTATGATTCTGATGATGGTCAAGATCCAGTTGTTTGGGAGAAAATTGTGAAATGGGAACTTGTTGATTCTCTGCTTGGTCAAGGACAAGTGAATGTCCTCCATAGACAAGATGGCTCTACCAAGACCTTTACTTTTCTGAGTCAGATATTGCACATGGTGGACAAGCAAGATCTTCTATCACTTTATGACTGGGTTATCACTTATTATCAAACTCATTCCCCTGAAGGAATTGGAATGTATTTGATGGGAGATTTACAAATTCTGTGTGATTCTCATCGTGGTGATTCTGGTGTGAATTTTCAAGTATGGAAAGGTCAGAAGACATGGGTGGTTGATTATTGGAAGTTCTTTCCTCTTCCTAATGTTCATATGATTGTTACAACCACTGGTAAGACCTTATACTGCTGGGCTGATGTTCTTTACCCAATTACAATGGAAGTGATGAATCTCATGCTGGAGGCAAAACTTTCTGTTCCTCTGGATATGACTGAGAATGATCTTCATCTTGCTAAACAATTGATAAGGTTCATCAGAAGAAGTATCTTGACTAAGCAGGAACTGAAAACTAAGTATGGTATTCAAATGGAATCATATCTGCAATGAGCTGGTATTGGTATGGTCCTTTGTTGTATATTTTATTTCTTTTCTTTTAGTTAAAAAAAAACCTAACAGATTTGTACAGTTTTGTGTATGTTGTTTGCAGGTTTGGTGTTGATTCTTATCACACTTTCTCTGGTCATCAACTTACCTGATGTTGACTATTCCATCAAAAAGTTGGCTAGTCCAAAGGGTACAGCTTTGGTAAAGACTCATCAAATCTGTTGATAGCTGTAATGGTTTGCTCAAAATCATAGGGTTCTCAACTCACCCATGCTTTATTGCTGAGAGTTGAAATGGTTGTCAATTAACCATGGATTTTTCCTTTCTGGATTCCAAATAATTGGCTAGCCCACAAGAGTATGGCTTGTGGTAAAGGCAGTGGAAAACCATATTTGGTATTCAATTGACCAAGATGATTTTTCATCAATAATTGACTAGTCCTGAGCAAACGGCTACAGGTAAAGACTTCTCAAATCCATTTATAGCTGATGATTTGCTAAAAATCATATTCTTTGGGTCATCAGTGTACCATAGTTTCTTAACTGAGAACACTTGGCTACTCCAGTAGTGATGGCTATTGGTAAAGAGACATCAAATCCATTATTTTCAATGATTTACCTCTCACAGGAGTTAACACACCTGTATGTGAAGAGAATAGTATGAAACTAATTTGTTTTGATGTACATTTGGTCTTGTGTTGCTGCAAAGAATGGTGTTTTTCAAATACTTGCTGATCATAGAGATTCTACTTATGGAGATTCTTTGCTGCTGATTTCATCCTTAATCCTCTTGTTTGTGCTATTGGCGCTCTATCAAGAAATCTTGAACTTAACTGTGTCAAATTCAAGATTAGGGGAGGATTGTAAGGAATTATTGAAGATACTGCTGACTGATTCTGCTGACAGGTTCCTGTGGAAGCTTAGAGTGTTTCTGTTGATGACTGGTTCCTGCGGACGTATTGAGATCCTACGGATAGAGTTAATCCGTGGATAGAACTTATGTAATTTAGGACAAGATATGTAGAATATCTTCTATTAGTTTATTATTATTTGTTTCTTGTAAGAAAGGTTAGGGTTTCCACTAGTATATAAGGAACCCTAGGTCATTGTATTACGTACGAGTTTCATAACATTATTAGTGAAAGTATATTGATCTATAGAGGATCAAGTTTAGTATATAAGTTTGTTTTTATATTTCGCAATAATTACAAGCTCACAGAGATTATCTGACTTAGTCTTACTGATGATTACATTAGTAGGCTAACGATCTATTGGCTCGAGATCTATCAAGATATAGATCCCAACATAACCAACCTGTGAGAATCCCATTCCCATCCCGATTAAAAAACCAGAAAACTGAGAACGATAATAAAAGATTCTTGTCATATCTAAAAGACTCAGTGATCACCATACCCCTCCTTGATGCTTGCTATCACATGCCAAAGTATAGCACATACTTTAAAAAATTACTCGCCAACCGAAAGAAACTCGAGGGTCTTGTGACTCTGGGGGAAGAATGTTCGGTGGTGACCCATCGAGGGTTGCCAAAAAAGGTAGATGATCCAGGCAGCTTCACCTTGCCCTGTTCCATAGGATCTCTACCGATAAAGAATGCTCTTGCCGATTTAGGGGCGAGTATCAACCTCATGCCTCACTCCATGTTCCTTAAACTAGGATACTCAGGATTAAAGCCTACCCGTATGAACATCCAACTAGCCGATAGATCAGTCAAATACCCCGTAGGGATATGCGAGAATGTGCTAGTCAAGGTTGGAAAATTCAAATTCCCGGTTGACTTCGTAATCTTGGAGATGGAGGAGGATGACTTGGTACCCATCATCTTAGGGAGACCATTTCTTGCTACCGCTCGTGCAGTCATTGATGTTCATGACGGCAAGTTAACCTTACGAGTAGGGACCGATAGCTTAACCTTTGACATTAAAGACACTATGGACCTCTCTCTCGAAGCAGCTAACCGGCTCTATTTCATTGGAGAGATCGATGAACTCATGGATGTCATTGATGACTGTGTTGACGAACAGATCGAGGAAGGTTGGTTACGGGATGAGAGTTTTCTCCCCTTGTTGGAGGTAGAAAAGATGGAGGATGTTGGAGCAGTCTCCTTCTACCCTAGACAGGAGACCACTAAACATCTCGAACTCCGAAAACCCGAAAACAAGCTTAAGCCTTCTATTATCAAACCCCCTAAGATAGATCTTAAAGAACTCCCTAACCATCTAGAGTATGCCTTCCTTCAGGGAGAGGACCAACTGCCGGTAATCATAAACTCTTCCCTCGAACATGAACAAAAAGGTAAGCTCTTAGAAATCCTAAAGAAATATAAGGGAGTGCTTGCATGGAGTGTAGCCGACATTAAGGGGATTGACTCAACTTTTTGCACGCATAAGATTCTTATGGAAAAAAATTATAAACCTGCCGTGCAACCCCAGAGGCGGGTGAATCCCAACATAAAGGAAGTAGTGAAGAAAGAAGTCATCAAACTTCTGGATGCTAGATTAATTTACCCAATCTCGGATAGCCCGTGGGTTAGTCCTATACAGGTTGTACCAAAGAAAGGAGGAATGATTGTGGTGAAGAACGACAAGGGTGAGATGGTACCCTAGAGAACGGTTACTGGTTGGCGGGTATGCATCGATTATAGAAAGCTCAATGATGCCACAAGGAAAGATCACTTTCCCTTACCATTCATTGACCAAATGTTGGAGAGATTGTCTGGACACGAGTACTATTGTTTCTTGGATGGATTCTCAGGATATTTCCAAATTCCCATAGCACCTGAGGACCAAGAAAAAACCACGTTTACTTGCCCTTATGGAACGTTCGCCTACAAAAGAATGCCTTTTGGGCTGTGTAACACCCCTGCCACTTTTCAGCGATGTATGACCGCAATCTTTCACGAACTTATGGAAGACAGCATGGAAGTTTTCATGGATGAATTTTCAGTCTTCGGGAACTCTTTCGACTGCTGTCTTGCTAATCTAGAAAAAATGCTCAAACGTTGTGAGGAAACCAACTTGGTGTTAAATTGGGAAAAATGTCATTTCATGGTAAAAGAAGGGATTGTGTTAGGACATAAGGTCTCAGGGAATGGGATTGAGGTGGACCAAGCTAAAGTGGAAACTATATCTAAGTTACCTTATCCCACGACTGTTAAAGCAATACGCAGCTTCTTGGGCCACACTGGGTTCTATCGGAGATTCATCAAAGATTTCTCCAAAATAGCTCGGCCAATGACTCAATTGCTGATGAAGGATGCCCCTTTCGATTTCTCTCAAGAATGCAAGGATGCATTCGATCTCCTGAAAAAGGAGCTCACGCAAGCTCCAATCATGGTTACACCCAACTGGGAATTACCTTTTGAAATCATGTGCGATGCTAGCGATTATGCTGTCGGAGCTGTATTAGGCCAAAGGCGTGACAAGCTATTCCAACCTATTTACTACGCTAGCAAAACCGTGAACCCTGCTCAAGAGAATTACTCTACCACCGAAAAAGAATTATTAGCCATAGTGTTCGCATTCGACAAATTCCGTCAATATCTTGTCCTTTCAAAGACAGTCGTTTTCACCGATCACTCGGCTCTCCGATATCTTTTTGCTAAGCAAGATGTTAAGCCACGACTAATTCGTTGGATCCTGTTGTTACAAGAATTTGATGTTGAAATCCGTGATAAAAGGGGGGCAGAGAATTTGGCTGCTGATCACCTATCTCGTCTTGAAAATCCCCTTGATGAGCACAATAGAAGCGAGATTCGGGATTCATTTCCTGACGAACAACTCATGTCAATGACAGATTCTGAGCCTTGGTACGCTGATTTTGCTAACTATCTCGCAAGCAAACTCATTCCGGAACACATGACTAAATACGAAAAGAAAAGGTTCTTTGCCCAACTAAAATACTACTTCTAGGATGAACCATTTTTATTCCGAAGGTGCCCTGATCAAATAATCAGACGTTGTGTTTCGGGAGGTGAGGCAGTAAAAATCATGAGAGAATGTCACTCTGGCCCCTCTGGGGGTCATCATGGGATAAGCACCACCGCCCGAAAGATTTTCGACGCGGGATTCTATTGGCCCACAATTTTCCGCGATGTCAAGAAATGGTACAAGCATGCGATGCATGTCAACAGGCTGGGAACTTATCAAATAGGGATGAAGCACCTCAGAATTTTATACAAGTATGTGAGGTTTTCGATGTCTGGGGAATTGACTTCATGGGACCCTTTCCATCTTCAGGAGGGAATGAATACATTTTAGTTACCATCGACTATGTTTCAAAATGGGTAGGGCACAAGCCCTTAGGACCAACGATGCCAGGGTGGTTATTCATTTCCTGAAAAAGTTGTTCGCTAGGTTCGGAATTCCTAAATCTCTCATCAGTGATAGGGGAACCCACTTTTGCAACGCGCAAATGGAAAAGGACATGAGGAGATACGGAGTGTCCCATCGATTTTCCACCGCCTATCATCCACAGACCAATGGCCAGGTCGAAAACACGAACAGAGCTATTAAAAGAATACTAGAAAAAACGGTTAGTCAGAATAGAAAAGACTGGTCATTTAAACTCGACGAGGCCTTATGGGCATTCCGAACTGCCTACAAGACACCCATTGGAATGACCCAGTTCCGCATGCTGTATGGTAAGGCATGTCACCTTCCGGTAGAATTAGAACATAAGGCTTATTGGGCGCTTAAGGCATGTAATTTAGATTATAAAATTGCCGGAACAAATAGGTTCTTGCAACTACACGAGCTTGATGAGCTAAGGTTAGAAGCGTAAGAGTCTTTCATTACATATAAGGAGAGGGCAAAAAGATGGCATGACCAACGAATTAAGAAACCCAAGGAATTTTCAGAAGGGGACAAAGTCCTATTGTATAACTCTCGGTTAAGGTTATTTCCAGGGAAACTCAAGTCTAGATGGTATGGGCCATTTACGATGAAAAGTTCCTCTAAAACTGGAGCTGTTGTGTTACTAGACGATGAAAGTAGAGAATTTACTGTCAACATACAACATGTAAAACATTATCAAGAAAATAGTAATGAAATGATTAGCGAGGAGGATGTAACATTTGACGATGAGGTCGCGTAGTAACCCATGACCTTGAGTCTAGCTACAAGACTCGTCAATAAAGAAAAGCGCTTCTTGGGAGGCAACCCATGCTTTATGTGATTTTTATTTGTTTGATTGTTATTTGTTTCCGTATGCATGTTTTATTTTTATTGTTGGTAGATCATGTTTCAAAATAAAATGGTGAAAATACTTAATTTTGTCGTTTGGCTTAGTCTTAACTTCATCCAAAGGTATTTCGCAAAAGATAAGTGTAAGGGGAAACCCCAAATATGTTTTTAAGAAACAAAATTGATCATGATTCTCCACAGTATTAAATGGACATGTATATTCGTATTTGTTAGAGTCAAATGCTTGAATCGAGTCATGATGATGTTTTGCAGGATTTTCCAGGAAGTAGGACAAAGTTTTTCCAGAAATTTTCCGGAAACTTAACATAAGAATTTCTGTAGGTCACTTCTGACGGCGTCAGGAAGAAATTCCTAACGGCGTCACGTGTAAAATTCTGGAAATTTTGCTAGTTTTGTTTTTCTAACGGAGTCTTAAAGTTTTCGTTAAATCTTTAGTTTTATAAACTCCAGGAAGTCTGCAAACATTCATTCCACAAGCATTATATATTACTTTGTTTTCTAGGATTTGTTAGTATATATAGATTGCCGACGATTTTACGCGAGGTTGTTGATGCGTGGGAATTGCACCAGGCTTTACCTCTCGAGGGATCTCGAGAAGCTTACAACCCCCACCAGGCACCAGGCACCAAGCAGTGTACCTGATCGTTGTAGTATAGTATAGTGACAAGTACCGGGGGATTGATCGTTCAACTCAGGAATAGTATCGCCAGGATTAGAAAGCCTAAGGACTAGGTCTAGAGGTGAGGGATGATTCTTTTTGTATTTATGTTTTTATGAAAGCAATTAAAAATCTCGGTTTTTTAGAGGAGTGGGTGGAATTAGTTGCTAGTCAACTAACCCAATAACTAAGACACAATCAAAATAAAATAACAGAAATGTAAATTAAACTAATTAAACTAGTGGTGTGAACAATATATGGGAGAATTGTGTTTACTTAGATTTCACTACTCCCTAGATATCTTTTACAGGTTAATTGTTTGTTACAGTTGCGTGGATGACGGGTTATATTCCTTAATACCAATCAAGGGGTGGCGTACTTACTTCCCCAATTCTATAAGCTCCTACTTCAATCCTATGTCGAGCCTGCAAGAAGCTCCTAACATGGGATCACTAGAATTCGCTCATGCATTAAATACAACCATAAAAACCTAGTACACATCGGTTCATGTTTCTTAAGATGTTCAAGCAAGTTACACAATGGAGATCTGCCAGTTTTCTTAAGCCTAACATTGAAATCATTCATCCATTACAACTATAAACAAGCAATCAACCTATAATCAACATCTAGGTTTCATTACATCTAAGCAAACACACAAGATATCTAGCCTAGCTTGTTAAAATCAAGACAATCGTAAGATATATTCAAACAACACATAGACATATTGAATGAATTGAAAGGATACTTATCTCAATTGAACATGAAGGGTTTCGAGGGGTGAAAACCCTTGAAAATACTGTAAAAGTCGTGTTAGGGTTTATTAAGTTCGACCCTAAAATTCTCCTCTCCTTAGAATGAAAATTACAAAGACTATATATAGATTTACTAAGGTGACAGCGTCAAGAAGAAAGTTTTGACGCCATCAACCCGCCGCCAAAAATATTCTCGGATTGCCTAGATCTAGATCTGACGCCGTCATGTGTAATCTTGTTCTGGGCCGTCACCACATTTACTCTTGACGGCCATGTTCTGACGCCGTCATGTTTTCTCTGGGCCGTCACCAAAATTGCTCTTGACGCCGTCATCAAATTCCTCTTGACGCTGTCAGGTACTGTTCCCAGCAAGGAAAATCAAGACTTTGCCGTTTTCTTCACTTTTATGCTCCAAAAAACATCCAAAATGCTTCATTTTCCAGAATTCACTCCCAAAGTACCTAAAATCAAAAAAGGAACGATTTAGGGCAATATTTGATCAAATAAATTCAAATTCCGGCTTAAATGAACCCCTAAAAACGGATCATTTGTCACCTCATCATATACCCTTACACTTGAGAATTGCTTGTCCTCAAAGCAAATGTGCTTTTATCCTAATCAAAATACAAGTTAGGGGTCATGTAACACTAATATAAAAGTAATTACAACAAATAATCGTTCCACCAAATACCAAAGATAAGCACGGAGGTCATACACTAGCACCTCACAAATAGTGTTTAGATACTCACATCTCTCGGGTGTAATAAAGTATATATATCACAAAATGGAAATGGGAAACATCTCTCACTACCTATCCTAGCAAAATAGATTACCATAGGCTTGGGAAAGGATCAAACCTCCACCACATGGCGTAAGCACCTAGGATAAACTATCAAAGAGGTCTTTTAAAGGGTTGTAACGTTAGGTGTAGGGATATGGAATACACGGTTTTGTTGGATATAGGCAATATTTACTGGTGGCGAGTTAATCATTTTGGTTAATTACATGTACAATATGGCGTTGCTAAGTCAAGACTAGACTCGACTTAAGCTAATAAATGAAAAATAACAAAAACATAAAATAAACATAGAATGAAACGGGATGGTAGTCCGTATGTTTTTTTTTTTTTCTCTTTTTTCTTTTATTTTATTATTATTATTTTTTTTTGCATACACTCTTACCCTACCATCCAAAATAATACATCATAGGGAATGAAAATTCCCCTTACACTTGAATTTTTACATACTTTACAATAGAATAATCTATTGACTCGAATTAAGATAATCAAAACACTTGGAGTAGTTTTTAAGATTAACGTATATATGGGGGTAATAATAGATGTTCTTCCCCATTACTCCATAAGATTAGTACTTTACCCAAGAGTCCCAATCGTCCCAAAATAATATGTACAAGGATATGACTCGACTTAGCAACCATGTAATCAATTAGATAATTAACTAAGGGTTTAAATAAATAACAATAATGCACTAAAGATGAGTGCATACACGGAAGGCTAAGGCGATTTGGTTGTATATTTAAGTGGGGTGTTGTTAGGTCACCATTTTGTAAACACAAGTATGATTATGTAAGAAATGAGATGAGAATGAGAGTGGGATGATTATGAGAAATTTGAGAAAATGAAATGCAAGAGTTTCCTTAATGTTTTCAAATAACCAACCAAGTATTACATAGACCTAAGCATACTATATATAGGGAAGGAGCTAGGGCAACACTCCCTCTCCTTCCTTTCTCCAAATCGTGTGGGCTTTAAGGCCCATGGATCATTAAACTTAAGCCTAGTAAACTTGAGACATTACATTAGAGTAAGTAATAAATAACTAAAGCAACCTATTATTACAAATGACCGAGACTTGATAAAATAGTAAAACTTTGGTTCCAACAATCTCCCCCTAAGGGTCGGTCATCAAGGTTGCTTGACGTCTTCGTCTTAATCTTTGACTTTCATAGCTTTAGACGTCTTCAGAAATGATAAGAATAATGATGGATATACTTTGCTCTTTGACTTTGTTCTTTGATGATGTTGTAGTGATAATGTAATGAAGTAATCTGCCATTCGTCACTCCTGCGTCTGTGGTGGTTGTCCGCCATTCCAACATACTCATACATCTTTGGACTTAGACTTTCACGTACAAGAAGTTCCTTTCCATACTTTGAGATCTTTGTCTTTATACTTTGTAGATTCTTCTTTTTGGCGTAGAATCTTTCTTTGAACTTTGTGTTGCTTTGATCTTTGGGGGAGCTTTCTTTGACTTCAAGATGTATGTATGAGCATGTTGGAATCTACCATCATGGAAGTGATGTACCTGCGAGTAAACAGTTAGCAATAAAACAACCGGTACTTACAGATAAGGAGTTAGAGCTCGTCAACAGCATAGTGTGAAGACTCCTTCTAATCCTTATCCAGGCCGTTCCCATATCAGATACTCCCGAAGGAGCTTACGAGACCTACTAGGTAGCTCAATGACTGGGTGAGTCGCTGGGGATCACTCCACGACTGTAGACCGTAATGGAACCACCGCAAACACTAAGCGTAACCCTTGTGGGGTTACCGAAGTGACCTGCTGTCAGGGCTGTTTGATGTTGACCCTGGCAGGATTTCCGTTCAATCATTGAGAAATACTTACGTAATCCTCTCATAAACGTTCTCGGCAGATTGCTAAGATCTGCGAAGGACTCGATAGTTTACAACTGATGCCCATTGATGTAGAACACCAGTCGTAGAAATACTAAGTGTTCCTAAGAGATCTTTGATGTATCTCAAGGCTCTAGACTCTATAAGTGCACACCTAGGTTTCCTATGCGGAGACTGGGGATGTCCTTCTTCAATATCAACCGTCTCTAAGAGATAGGTCGATAGGTTACGCGGGTTCCCCTGTGAGAATGAAACAAGTCCTTTTAAGAGAACTTGAGTGGTTAAGAAGGTTTAGTGCATTGCGTCACTGGGTCCATGACGACTTAATCTTCAATACCGGCGTCGCCTTAGCAACAACCAGTAGCATACGTATTGAACCCGGTGTCTGCCCTAAGGTTGAATCATCTGGAGGGCTATTTCTTTTCACCCTTTACTTTACTTTTCTTTTTAATTCTTCAACTCCTTCTTTCCCTTTCATTCATTTCTCCTTTTTTCGTATCATACCTATGGACTTCTAATTCTAACTATGGGAGATGTCCTTGGGTAGATCCCTCCGGCTCTGGCGGATCATAGGACGGATATTCCTATCTTAATCACCTTATAACTCCGACAGTAGCCAAGAAACCTTTGATTGAAAATCTCTCAAAGTGTTTGTAATAATCAAATATTTTGTTTAACACTTTGAGAGTTTTGCGTACACTTTTGAAGGGCTCCCCCTGCACATGTGCTCATAAGTATTTAATAAATTTGCACATGCGGGAGGAGCAAACACTTTTGAATTGATCTACTTTCTGTGAACACGACCGATTCGAGACACGCTTACATCACTAGTTAAACTAGCTTGAAATTATTACCCGGCCTGATCAAGTTCTCAGAAAGTTTCTCGAGATGGTACATTTCTACTAAGACATATCCTTTTCGAGACACGCTTACGTGGTTAGTTAAAGAGATGCATTGTCAGCTTTTAGGTGACAACTAGCTCTAGTAACTAACTTGATGTTATTACCCGTCGAGGATAAGTCCTTTCGATGTTACTAACTTGTATTATCTCGTCAATTCCTGGGTTAATACTGAGTCTAACTCGCACATGATACAACTTAACGCTTTGACTTCGTATGTTTTAATCACCTTTACATTTTCTCCCCCTCAAAAATAGCATATAAGATGGTGTTTTTGACAAAATTTTTTTTTTTAGATTAAAATATGCCTTTTGAGTCTTATGGGGAGATACATCAAGAACTTTTGATTTTGAGCAAAGTATTTTGTTTTGACAAGTGCTCCCCCTCAACAAGTGATTAGGTCTTAT
This sequence comes from Artemisia argyi, assembly GCA_030686995.1. Taxonomy (NCBI): domain Eukaryota; kingdom Viridiplantae; phylum Streptophyta; class Magnoliopsida; order Asterales; family Asteraceae; genus Artemisia; species Artemisia argyi. The sequence goes on from CM060678.1 coordinate 101,136,799, forward strand.
TGAGGTGAAATACTTGTCCTTTTGAGCAGAGTTATGAAAAAATCATAAATGTTTGATTAATTCTACTCAAAAGTAAGAAGCCTTCGCTCCTTATGTTTAGGATTGAGGCACTGAAGCGTACCTCAGGGTCCTTTAATTACAAGTACGGGTTGTACACTGTTATGTGTGCACAAACCATAATAAAAAAATGATTCAATCAATGAAACAATTGATATTGAAAAAATATGATCAAATGTACCAAGTTATTCTTCGTCTGGAAGTGGAGCATTGAAGTTAGTGAACTGAGGTTCAGGTCTTTCGAAGTTTCTGACAGGAAACGATGGTCTGGCACCAATGTAGCTTTCCAGTCGTCTGATCTGTTCCCGTCGAAATAACCGTTCTTCAATCTTTAAGACAAAGTTACGAACTTGTCTTCTGGAGCTGGATTTCCATCTAGGTTGTTCCCCCTTAGCTATCTTACGTCGATCATCATTCAACCTTTTGACAAGCCCATCACGAACAAACTTGAGTGTAACATCACAGAATTTATGTACCTCATCGAACCTCATGAAGCTTTGTAGCTTTTTGCTGTTGATGTAAGTGAAACCAAACGGTTCTTGGATGAGAGTAAACTGTGGTGTATCATAGAGACCATCAAAGTAGAACTGTGGCTTTGTCAAATTGATCTTTTGTTGGTAACTTTCCACTCCAAGCTGAAGATCTTCCACTCTTTCTTGAACAATCAGTCGTCGGATGTAAAGAAGTAGCGATGCCATGAAGTTGTACTGAACGTCTCTATCGAATCCGCGCATTCTACTCTGAACCTTTTCAAGATACATATCTTCTATGTCATTGAGATAAAGGTTGGGAAAGTCTGCTTCGGAGAACTTGTACTTCTTTTCATCTTGTCGTTTAACAACAATTTCACGCATGAATAAGTAGTTAAACCGTTTCGACTGCTGAATCTCCAAGATAGCGATGATCTTTGATTTCTGCATCACATTTTCCAATGATGTCTCTCCTAATCTGCTTGTATAACCGAGACGACGACGATCAGGCCAATGTTGAATTCCGTGTAGAGCATCTCTGTCGTAAGCAACGATGGAGTTGCTGAAAATACGGGTGGTTTCTTCAATGGCTGGAATTTCGTATCTAGCGGCTGGTACTGAGATTGTGAGTGAGGAAGCATATTTCTTCTTGGATATCTCTTGAGTGAGCTGGATGTTACGAAGATCTTTGTTGAAGAAGAAGCTGTAAGGTATCTTCGGTTTGTCAGGAAATCCTTTCAACGGTAATGGTTTGGTCCAGTCGGTGAAGTAAGGTTTTTCATGATTCTTGGAACTTAGATCGATATTCACTTCAGGATTTAACCAGTCAAAGTCGGCAGACATTGCACTAGCTATATTCTGCATGTGATATTCGTATTCGACTTTGTTTCCAGATCTTTTCTTGAGGAATTCTTGTGCATCCCTATTGATTCTCCTAAGCTCCGCCTTTGTGAGTTTGTTGATGTGAAGATCCTTCATAATTACCTGGGTGAACTGAAGAGTGTTACCAGGAAGAGGTTCTTCTTCTTCCAGAGGAGGTTGAGCTTGGACCATTTCTGTAAGCCAATCATTCTGAGGATTGTCATCATTGTCGAGCCATGAATGACGTGTTTTCTTCTTTGATTTCTTAGACTTGGATGTAGCATCTTTGTCTTTGGCTTTGGACGGTGATGATGGACCAGCATGAGAATCATGAGTTGGTGGAGCACGGTAATCGGTGTCAAGTTGATCTTGGAAGTCATCAGTTTGTTCCATGAATATTTCTTCATCTTCGGTTTGACCTTTACCAGTAGCAGAGGGTTGTTGTTGAGTTCCAGGAGGAGTGGAGTCCTTCTGTGGTTGGAGAGAGGATGAGGGACCTGTTCCAGACTTTGGTTTCTTGCCTTTGGAGTTTGGGTCAGGATCTTCATCTTTTCTTGTCCGTTTTCGGGATCCAGCAGCATCTTTGCATGACTCAGTTGACATATAAGCTACCATAGCATCATACAGGCCTTTTTCTTCAGCTGTCTGTGTGGTTTTGGTGGCAAGGTTGTCGAAGATTTTGACAAGCATGTCATTGAGAGACAATTCTTGGACGGTTGGAGCCACAGTAGAGGATTTTGCGGTGTGAAGCGTGAAGGGTGTAGTAGACAACATTTTCTTCGTAACACTTCTAATTCTGTGATCCAAGTTGTCATTGATTGGTTTGAGAAGGTTTGCAACTTCAGGAGTAATCATCTCAACCAGATTATCAGTGAGAAAATCATGTGTTGCAGTTCTGATAAAACCTTCGTAATCAGATTTCAAGAACTTGTCAATCAGCTGCGTAGAATCCTGGAATTCCTCAACTTGTTTAGTCAGTTTGGTAACCATGTCGGTGAGTTTGTTCACTTGCTCCTGAAGATCAACTTGTTGTTTTGGTTCATTGATCGAATGCTGTTTAGATGCGGTTTCAGATGGTGTGGGTGATGAGTGCTCTGGTGATGATTCGGACGAAGACTCGTTGTGAGAGTCTGAAGAAGAAGCAGGAGGAGTTGGATCCTTTGGCGGAGAGTCTTGAGGAGGTGGAGGTTGTGCTGAGGAAGTCTGCTGAGAAGATGACTTAAGAAACATGTTGGTGTCGAACGCGTTCTTTTCTTCATTTTCCTTTCGACGACGTTCCTCTGCTTCCTCTGCTTCTCGTGCAAGAAACTCTGGAGTAATAAGATATTCATGTTCCTGATCCGTAGCTAAGTTCTCTTGAACGCCAACATTCTCCTCTAAAGTAGCAGTCTCAGTCATGTGGACATCTTCAGTCTTGTCTGAATCCTTAACGTTGTCATCAGGTTGTGGAGCTGATTCTGACGTTGTTGGAGGAACCATACTGCTTGTAGCCCCTACATGTTCTGACTGATCAATAGGTGGTGGTGTTGGAGGGTGTGATAGAAGTCGGCTTTCAAGGCTTGCTTTCCTCTGTTCTTTCCTAAGCTGCTTTTCTTCATCTCTAGTGTCGACAACTATACTCTTAAGTTTACGTTTATCGACCAATGGTTCAGCGATTGGTTCGACTTCATCATCATTCGGCTCATTAATGGTGACACCTTTTCTTCTCCTTGTCTCTTCTTCATAAGTTTCCAGACTTTGTTGTACTGCAATCTCTATTGATGGAAATCCTTCATCAGGTGCTCTGTATCTCAGTTCATAGTCTGGTTCTTCTTCGTCAGATTCTGTATCGAACTCAGACTCGGTGTCAGAAGGTGGAGGAGTAGGTTCATCCCGAATAAAGTACTCAGGAGTTGCCTTCTTCTTTGGTTTGGAAGCAGGTTTAGGTTTGGATGTAGGTTTAGGTGTGGTAGTAGTCTTGGGTTTTGCCATTGAAGCAGACTTAGATCTTGTATGCGGTGATCCAGTGGTGCTCGTGGTACTCCCAGACTTTACACTTCCTTTGCTACGAGTCTTTGTAGTTGCTTCTTCCAGTTCCCCTTTGTAAGCCAGATCATACAACTTGAAGTTTGCCCTATTCTTAATGTTGTCATTCAGAAGGTATTCGGGAATCCTCATACCTTTGTTCTTGGTAGCGGAAGTGGTTGATTTGATGAATAATGTGGGGAAGTCGTCCTCGACGAGGTGCTTCGGCTCAATAGGATCAGCCATCCTCTTGATGTATTCTGGAGAACTTTTGCAGAGATGTTCAATGATAAGCTTGGTGAATCTGGTGAATGGTATCATAGTCTTCACACGGTCGGTCTGAATACTGTAGATGATATCATTCATGATAGGAACTGCAAAGTCAATTGGTGTCAGAGTCACCATTCCCCAGAATGTTTGCAGGTGTTCGAGCCTTGGATGTTCATGACCACTTTTCCTTCCAGATATAGATCTAACAACCAACAAACAGAATGTTCTCCAAGGCTGAGGTATATACTTGACATTGAATTTGGAAAGCTTGATTAGAGGTTCATCATCATCAACCTCATATCCTAATTCAATGAAGAAGTCAAGAAGTTCCAAGTCAGGTAGAATCGGAGCAAATTCGTTGTCAGTTTGTGGCATGAGAAGAGCTGTTCGAAGAACGTCATGATCTACAGAGTAATCTTGGCTATCTAAGGTAACAGTGAAAGACTCATTATCCAAGTTGGTCTGAGCAGTAAGCCAAAACTGATGAAGATAGAACAGTGGAACTGAAGTAGAGCAGGTGAGAAGTGGTTTGCATGGATGTGCCAGTAGGATATCTTTCACAATCTTGCATGATTTCTCTGTGATATTCAACTTGTTGAAATCGACTCTGGGATTGTTGTTGCCAATTGTGACATTGTAGTTCTCGGGAGTGATGTCATCCAAGGTGAGTAATGGAAGATGTTGTTCTGCGACGTTCTCAGTGTGTTCAGCCATGTGCTTCTGAAAAGTATCACCATAAATCAAACATCCAAATGTGTTATGAGTTAGCACAGTTTAGATATTGGATATAGATATCTACTTAAACAATTAAGTACAATTCACATTACATCACATTACTCAACACTAATGAACCATACTTATCGAGAAACAACTTATCAATCAATTCTATAAACAACCTATCGAGAAACTGATGTTATCGAGAAAGTTTAAGTTTTGTAAGATTTCGATAACTAACATTTCATCGAGAAAGTGCCATCTCGAGAAACATTATCGAGAAAGTTTATCGAGAAAAACATTGATAATTATCGAAAAATCATTATCGAAAACATTTTAAAAAAATTTTATCGAAAAACTTTATCGAGAAAAATTATCATTTATCGAAAACATTATCGAGAAATTAAAGATTTCGAAAAATGGGGTTACCCGAACGATTTCGATAAATGAAAAGTTTATCGAGAAAAATTTTTTCAAAAATATCGAGAAACATCAGTATATCGAGAACTTTGAGTTTCTCGATAATTTTCAAAGATTTCGATAACACTCAATTTTCTCGAAAATATTCTTATACAAGAATATAGTCGAATTCTCGTGAGATTACACCTTCATATACTTCACAAATCACGTAACTACTGAAATTGGCCTGTCACCAAGTTAGATTAAGCGTATCTTAGGCAAACACAAAGATTTCGATATTAACTCATGAACAAGCATTTCGAGATACATGAAAGAACAATGAGAAACATCCTAGCTAGGTAGAATATGCACATTAGAGACCAAAGACACAAATCCCACCAATAAACACAACCAAATAATCACAGATTCACAATCAACCCACTTCGACCCAATCCTTTGAGATCGACAACCACACAAACATGATGGATTGAGGTAACAACTGATGAGTAATTAATGGAAACAAGTAAACTAACAAAACCCCATCAAGAATTAACTCATACCACAGGTTACCCATGATTTCGAAAACCTAAACCTAGTTTTCGAATTCATGATAACTTAAGATCTAACCATTGAAAACCCAATAAATCAAGATCCTATGTATAAAATACCCTAGTGAATCCATAGGAACTTACAATTCAAAGATCAAGGTCGTGGTATGCTTGTATGATTATGGACCGTAGGTTAAAGAGAGGGTTTTAGGGGTTTTAGAAATTGTGATGGTTTGTTTGTACGGTTTGTTTGTTTTTATTATTTTGAAACTTTGAATTTTGTCCCTTTTAGTCCTTGGACTTTATAACAAGCAAAACAAGTGTACTAAAGTTTTTGAACCTTAAAGACTTTGACAATTTTTTTGTCCCTTAACTATAAAGTACTTAAACTGGAACCCTAAAGTACCTAGCAAGTCTAAAGATATTGAGATGTGCATTAGTAAAGGTAACTAATGAAGATTTAAACCATATGAGACAAGGTGTTGTGAAATGAACCATCCGCACACACACACACCGAACCGAAAGCTAATGAGAAATATGCAAGTATACCTATTTTTAAAAATTGGTGAAAGAAATTTACGCGAGACTCCCCCTCAACACTTGTAAAGTAAGAACAAGGTGTTGAATGGAAGCGATATACTTGCATTTTTTTTTTTTTTTTTTTTTTTTTTTTTTTAAGGAAAATAAAATTGTGAAAAAATCTTTTTGGGTTTTGTAAAGTTTATAGGAAAGAAAGAAAGATAAATATTATACAATGATAGTTGTGATGTTTGACGATCAGTGGTATTTTAAAAACTTTTCCAGATCCTCTGGTGTCAAACATCTCATACCAATCTGGTGAACTAGACTAGCAAACCTGGATGGTGCCAAGGATTTGGTAAGTAAGTCCGCCAATTGGTATTCAGTTCCAACGAAATAAAGTTCAACTGTACCCCTTTCCACATGCTCTTTGATGAAATGATAACGGAGATCGATGTGTTTGGATTTGCAATGATGCACAGTGTTGCAGGAGATAGCAATTGCACTCTTAGAATCACAGTAGATAGGAATCTTGTTGAATAGGTAGCCATAGTCTTTAAGTTGTGATCTCATCCAGATGACTTGAGCACAACAAGCCGACATGGCTACGTATTCAGATTCTGTAGATGACAAAGACGTGCAGTCCTGCTTCTTAGATTGCCATGACACAAGTTTGTCTCCAAGAAACTGTAATCCACCAGATGTACTTTTGCGTGTGTCTAAGCATCCTGCATGATCAGCATCTGAAAAAGCAATTAGTTCAAAGCCAGAATCCTTCGGATACCAGATCCCCAAGTTAATGGTTCCCTTTATGTATCGAAGGATTCTCTTGACCTCACTGAGGTGTTTTTCCGTTGGTCTAGACTGATAGCGAGAGCACATATAGACAGCAAAAACTATATCAGGTCTACTAGCTGTGAGATACATGAGGGACCCAATCATACTTCGGTATTTGGTAGGGTCAACGGGAGTCCCATGTAAATCAGCATCTAGTTTTGTGGTATAGCCCATTGGCGTATTATAAGTATCACAAGTTATCATTCCATGTTTCTTTAAGATTTCAAGAGCATATTTGGACTGATTTATAAAAATTCCACGGGGTGATTGATGAACTTGTAGTCCTAAAAAGAACGAAAGCTCACCCATCATGGACATTTCAAAATTATCTTTCATTAATTTTGCAAAATCATTAGAATAACTTCTTTTTGTTGAGGCAAAAATGATGTCGTCGACATATATTTGAACAACAAGTAAGTCCTCCCCGTAGGTTTTTGTAAATAGTGTGGGATCCACCGATCCTTTAAAGAATTTATTGGCCAATAAGAAAGTGGACAGTTTGTCATACCACGCCCGTGGGGCTTGCTTGAGTCCGTAGAGAGCCTTTTTGAGTCGGTAGACATGATTAGGACGCTCAGGATCAACGAAGCCTTCAGGTTGACTGACATAAACTTCTTCACGGAGTTCTCCATTCAGAAATGCTGTTTTCACATCCATCTGGTAAACCACCATATTCCTATGAGCAGCATAAGCCAGAAAGATCCGAACAGCTTCATGTCGTGCCACTGGAGCAAAGGATTCAGCAAAGTCTAGACCTTCAAGTTGAGAGTATCCTTTCGCTACCAGACATGATTTGTTGCGGATGACTGTTCCTTCTGCATCAAGTTTATTCTTCCAGATCCATTTTAATCCGATGACAAAGACTCCGTCAGGTCTTTCAACTAATTCCCAGACTTCTAATCTTATGAATTGCTGAAATTCCTCTTGCATAGATTCAATCCAGTTGTCATAAGTCATTGCATCTTTAATGTTCTTGGGTTCTTCATGACAAACTGTGAGTGCGTAGATGCAAGTTTCACCATCGGTGTGAAGTCGTTGTCTTGTCATGACAGGTGCATCTGGATGGCCAATAATATGGACTAGTGGATGGTCACGAGTCCATTTGTGTGTTGACGGGTGTAGTTGATATGTATCTCGCATGTTGGCAGGATCCAAGTTGCGTGTTGATGACTCAGCTATATCAGGAACAGTAGTAGCTGGTGCAAACGGATTAATGAACGCATCAGGATCATGCTCTGCGGGTTGTGGAACTGATTGTGGTGTTGGATCTTCAGCTGGATGGCAAGGAGTAGAACCAGTTTGTTCTGCTGTAGATGATACAATTGAAGGACCGTCTCTCTCAACACTTGTTGAAGTTTGTTGAGGTGAGTCTGGTACTGGAATGTGATCAGGTTGAGCAGCGGAATTTGGTGAGACCTCAGTAGGACGATATTCAATCGTGTCATCAAATAGTGGAGCAAACAAGGTTTCTAATTCTTTGCGGTTAAGTGGTAAAGGTTCAGCTGAAGATGCCGGAGAGTTGAGACGGTTAAATACGGGTCCTAAGCTGTGTTGCTCAGAAGCCATCTGGGTGAGTTCATCGAAATTAGCGTGAATGGTTTCTTGAATTTCTTTTGTACGACGATTCCATATCCGAAAACCTTTGGAATTTTCACAATATCCAACGAACACTCCGATGTCAGCCTTAGCTTTGAGTTTACCTAAATCATCACGATCATTTTTCGGATAGCAAAGTGCTCCAAATACATGAAAGTAATCGATGTTCGGTTTTCTTTTGTGAACAATTTGATATGGTGTTTTGCGATGACGTTTAGTTATCATGCAACGGTTTTGAGTATAACATGCGGTTGAAACAGCTTCTGCCCATAAGTAATCTGGTAATTGAGCATTAATCAACATAGTTCTAGCAGCTTCCACTAACGTCCTGTTGCGTCTTTCAACCACACCATTCTGTTCTGGGCTTCTAGGTATAGACGTTTGATGTTCAATTCCCACTTTCTCATAGTAAGACCGAAGTGTCTGATTCTTGAATTCAGTACCATTGTCAGTTCTGACGATTCGTACTGTGTTTCGAAGCTGAACTTGAATTTTGGTGAGAAAGGTGATGATCATCGAAGGAGCTTGATCTTTACTTCGTAGAAAATAAACCCAAGTCCATCTGGAGAAGTCATCCACAATTACGAGTATGTACCGTTTACCGTTGATACTTTGAACACGCATTGGTCCACACAAATCCATATGAAGCAGTTGTAAAACATGATTCGTACTTTGCTCAGGTTTAGACGGAAAATGAGCACGAGTACTTTTTCCTTGTTCACAGGCTGGACATAAGTGATCTTTGGTGAAACGGAATCTTGGAAATCCATCGACAAGTTTATAACGAGCAAGGTCAGTCATGGTTCTGAAATTCAAGTGAGAAAGACGTTTGTGCCATAACCAAGATTTAGTTGACTCTGCTTTGGAGAGAAGACATATCGGAGATGTTGCAATCATATCTGACATTGATATTGTATAAAGATTGGAGCCGCGTGAGCCAGACATTAGATCGTTTCCTTGTAGGTCGCGAACAAAGCAAGTTTTCTCACGAAATGCAACTTCTAGATCCCCATCACAGAATTGACCAACCGAGAAAAGGTTGTGTCCAAGGCCTTCCACATAATAAACACGGCTTATTTCGATGTTCCCACTTACATAGTCACCATATCCCATGATAAGAGCGTAATGATCATTCCCGAATCTGACAGTTCCAATAAACTTTGAGACAAAGTTGTGTAGCAGTTTGAGATTGCCTGTCATATGTCGGGTGCATCCGCTATCAACAATCCAGAGAACGATCTGTACCACCTGCATCACCAGAAGAAGACACGGGTGGAACAGAAGTAAGGGTGGAACCCAAAGACAATGCGGGTTCCTGTTGGTTAGTAACACATGTAGTTAACAATTTAGGAATCCATTTAAAATCTGGTTTGTCTTGTAACCAACGTTGCCAGTTCCAACTAGTTTTTGCTTTCTTAATGTTAAATGCACTAGTAGTTGGCTCAGTCCTAGATTTGTTCTCGGCACCTATGGGGGTAACTGGGATATCATTAGAAACCGTAGAAGACGGCTTTCCTAAGTTAGACTTAGAGGCATTAGTGGGCCTAAAAGGAATGCGTGTCCTACGTTTCTTATGACGATTGAGAAGAGAATTAGCTAAACATTTTGTATGATCACCAGATGATACGCTTTTACGACAAAATACACAAGATGCATTAATATTCAAAACATTCAAAGGTTCATCATTCGTTACATTTAGATTTTGATTACAATTTGCCAGATTAGAATCTAAATCGGATGCAACATGAGTTTTATTCAAAGTCCTAAGTTGGTCTTCTACTTCCTGAGCTTCTAGGTGTCCTCTCTTACGTTGCAAGATCCTATTCTTCTTTTTACTTTTTCGCTTGGGTCTGCTAACGCTAGAAGTGGAGACTAGTCCTGTAGAAGTGGAGGTATCAACATTAGTGTTTTGAACAACGTTTCCTTTATCAGTTTTATTTATTTGATACATTCCTGGTGCTATCACCGTGGTGTCAACCATTTTTCCTTTTTGAAGTAGCTTAACTTTCTCTTTCAAATCAATGATGATGTGATTTTTGTCCTGAATTTCAGACTCAAGTAAACCATTGCAATATTTGATGTCGTCGCGGTTTTGTTGCCATTCGGCGTTTTCAATTTTTAAATCCGCAATTTCTTTCTCGTATTTGAAACATCGACCTTTTAAAGACTCGTTGTTTTTGCAAATCTGACAAGAGTTTGAAACATTTTGACTTTGAAACTTCAATTCCCTTTCAAGACTTTTAGCTTGACACCATTCAAGCCGTTGATTGAGTTGACAAATTTCTTTTGAAAATTGTTTTGTCACATCATCATTTTTAATTCTCAACTTTTCATTTTCCAGTTTAAGTGTCTCAATTTCCTCATTCAACAAGATATTATCAACACAATGATCATGCTTAAGCAAAGAAGTACCAGAATTATAAAGATCATTCATGATAACAGACAAAATATCAGCACAGAGAACTTGTTCCAAGAGTCGATCGGCATCATTTTTGAAAACTTTAGTTTGTAGCTTTTGGACCAAAATCTCATTTTCAGCAGTATCAAAAACGTTTATCATATTTTTGACCTCCTTTTGAAGTTCCTGATCCCAACGTGTAGCACATAGACGAAGGTGTTGAACAATTGGTTTCATTTGTTTTTGAAAAATATCTCTCTTTTCTCGCTCGTAAGCGGATTGAAAAGTTTCAATTTTTATTTCTGAATTGCGTTCAATTGTTTCCTCCAAAATATCAATGTCTTCCATAAAGGTTTTAAAATAATTTAAGACACGACATTTTGGTAAACGTGTAAGTTCACCGGATGATGGTAAAGGACCATTTGTTTGTGCTACAGGTGGGATAGGAGCCGCATTGTGAGATGAAACATATGACTCTTCGATAAACCATGATTTCTCAGGTAATTCCTTTTGAGTGACAAAAGATTTTGAAAGTGGAGGAGCTTTTGAATAGTCATATGGTGTCCAATATTGAACTTGACTCATTTTAGATCGACTCTCGTCTTCAAGTTCTTCTTCCTCCTCAGTATCAAAAACAACAGCACGCACAACCGTATTATCAAGAAAATAATCCATACTGTAAATCTTTGGAATTTCTTTGAATGCCGTGTGTAGAAACATTGAATTGTAATCACCAAGTGCATAACCGCAATTGGGTTTCGGTTTTAAAGTAAATTTCTGAATTGTTGTGACAGAGTTCCCGTGTTTGTAAACAATGTGACAAAATTCTTTGAGTTGTTTTTCAAGTTCAACAATATCACCGAGTAAGTTGTCTATGTACTTCCTTTTCCGTATTTTATGTTCATGAAAATCTTTTTGACAACTTGACAATTTTGTTTCTGTTTTTGAAAGTTCAGTTTGAAGACATTCAACCTGTTTTTTTTAATTCACCCTTCTCACTTTCAAGTTTCGAAATCAACTTTCCGTGTGACTCAATTAAATCTTGTATTTTGCGTTGAAGATCTTGTTCTTTGTTGTAAGAATCTTGAAAAGCTTTTTCAAAACTTTTAGTGTGTTTAATCTTTACATCTTGATTTGAAAGCTGAATTTTATAACACTCAATGTCTCTTGCAAATGATGCATTTTGTTCTTTTAAAACTTTGTTTTTCTCGTTGCATTTGAGTATTTGCAATTGTTGAGCATCCAGTTGTTTAGATAACAATATGAGGTCAGGGTCTGGATCAAATGATGGTTCATGTTGTTCTAAATTATCATGTTCATCATTCTCAATTGGATCATCAAATGAAACAACTGTGTCATCATCAAATATGACAACTGTGCTTATTTGTTCATCTTTTTGAGAGGATGAAGATGATATAGATGGAACAACTTGCGCCGTATCTGATTCAGAAGCAGAAGGTGAGACTATTTCATTAATAAAGCATGCATTAAGGTCATGTACCTGAGACAAGCCGTCAGTGTCATACACTGGACCTGAATCATTGAGCTTAAATTCCTGCATGTTGGCCATAAGCATCACAGCTGCATTAGCTTCCAGATCTTCCATGTCATCATCATTGTGTACATTTGCCATGAAGTTGTTGTCTTGTTCAGGGAAATGTCCATCCTTTTCATCTTGAAGAGCCATGAGTAATGCCTGCTTGTGAAACTTACTACCCCGAGTTCTCGGTTTGGGACATGCTGTAGCTATATGACCTTGTTCATTGCAATTGTAACACCAAACTGCATTCCCTGAGCTGGAGTTCCTTGTAGCAACTGAATCAGACCTTTGTGGAGGAGATGCTGAGTTGTTTCTGAACCCGGTATTGTTACTAAACCTCTGACCATTCCCATAGTTTCCAGAAGAACTTCCTGAACCAGATCGACCATAGCTACGATTCTGAATTTCCACTCTTCCATCATTAACCACAGCTTGATTTCTTGTGTTTGAAGATGAACGTTGACGGTTGTTTGTTTTGTTGGAGAATTTGCTGAATGCACGAGCAATAAGAGCAAGTCCCTGATTCAACGTATTAAAGTCATCATCGTCATCATCATTGGAGTTGGAGTAGTACACAGCTTCATTGTTGTTTAACGGAGCAAGTTGAGTAGAATCATGCTGTAGAGATGAATCATAAGGGATCATTTGGTTCGAAGTGGAAGATTGTGGATAACTAAAGTAGTTCTGCTCTTGAACATATGCATGATTTGACATTGGTGGTAGAGCATAGGGAGATTGAGCTACGAGAGCCAAAGAATTTGGTGTTGAAGTTGGTGTGTATCCTCCTCGTAGAGCTCGATCTTTTTCCACTTCAGGTTCATGGTGTTTCAGAAAATCATACAACAACCCATATGGAGCATCATGAAGATTCTTCGTTTGACGAACAAATGTCACATATTTATGCCAATCAGGGCCAAGACTACCCACAAATTTGGAGTTCACAGCGATCCTTGGTACAGTGATTTTGTGACGTTCCAGATCATTAACCACATTTGTGAAACGATGATAGTATGATTCAAGTGACTCTCCAGGTTCAATAGTGATGTCAGTGTATTCCATGTAAAGCTTGGATTCCATGTCATCTTTGTTCAATTGAGTGCCTTCCATGAGGAGATGAACGTGTTCCCACATTGCTTTGGCCGTTTTCTGAGCATCGACACTGCGATAGATCGGATTGGGTATACCTTGAAGTATATAAGCCATTGCATACTGATCAGCTTCACGATGTAGTTTCTGTTCTTCAGTGAGTGCAGTTTCTGGAAGGGGTCTATCACCAGGAGGACGTGGAGGATCTGCATTTGGATCACCAGCTTCAAATCGTGTTGGCCACTCAAATGGTCCTTCAAGTATCACTTGTTTCAAGAATGGCCCATGAGGTTTCTTGAGTTCAAGAAATCGTAGGAATCGACTTGACCATTGCACATAATTACCAGGTGTAAGCATTGGAGGTGTTTCAAGTGATCCTGCCTCATGTCGGGATTGTTGAGTTGTAATAACTTCACACATTCTGTCAAACCAGTGAGGTTGTTTGGAGGAAAACTGAGTGGTTTGTTGTGGCACTTGATATGGTAGTTGTTGAGGAATGAGCTGTTGTTGCATCATAAGGTATTGTTGTTGTGGATTGTATTTAGGAGGTTGTAGATTCATTGTGTGCGGAAGGTAATGTTATTGTTGATACTGCTGAGGTTGTTGTTGCTGAGATGTTTGTTGTTGAACATGAGGAAAGTAGTGATTCGGTGGCTGAGACATCTTCGAACACTTGTGTAGAAATGGATCTTGTGGAAAGTGTAGATTTAACCAATTAACGAGAAACTTGGCAGCTTATCGAGAACTTGGCAGATTATCGAGAACTTGGCAGTTTATCGAGAACCTTTGTAGTTTATCGAGAACCTTGGCAAAAGATTATCGAGAAATTTGGCAAAAGATTATCGAGAACTTTGGCAATAAATTTCGAGAAAAGATTTCGAAAATTTTCAAGTGTTATCGAGAAATATTATTTCGATACTAAAGCAAGTTTATCGAAAAATAGATTTCGATACTTAACAATTTTCTCGATAATTTTCGAAAAAATTTGCGAAACTTAGTTTTCAAAATTATACAATTTCGAAAACTTTCCCAAAAGTCGAAGTACTTAACTTTCTTATACAAGAAAGAAAATACCGAGTTCACACAAACGAAGACGAGGGAGTGTACTTGATGAAGATCTCGATAATATGTAGGTTTTGTTTTTCAAAGAAAGCAATCCTTAAATTCGTTTTTCTTTCAAGATACTTGTACTTTTGTGTATAAAAAGTGTAAATCTTAAGGAAAGTAGAAAACTTTATGAAAAATTTTATACTTGAAAAGATCTCGATAAAGGTACAAGTATTAAGAAATCGATTTTTGTTGTAAAAGTTTAGAACTTTATGGTTTGTTTTGATGTTAAACACAAGTTTGTAAGCAAAGATGTGAGAAAAACCAAGAAACAAAGCAAAAGTTTTAAAATTTCACAAAAAAAAACACGATATATAATCAAAAAAAAAAAAAAACGAATTTGAGAAAGAACAAATCAATGAAAACAAGAACTACACCTTCCTCTAGCGAATGATACCACTTGTTAGGTCACCATTTTGTAAACACAAGTATGATTATGTAAGAAATGAGATGAGAATGAGAGTGGGATGATTATGAGAAATTTGAGAAAATGAAATGCAAGAGTTTCCTTAATGTTTTCAAATAACCAACCAAGTATTACATAGACCTAAGCATACTATATATAGGGAAGGAGCTAGGGCAACACTCCCTCTCCTTCCTTTCTCCAAATCGTGTGGGCTTTAAGGCCCATGGATCATTAAACTTAAGCCTAGTAAACTTGAGACATTACATTAGAGTAAGTAATAAATAACTAAAGCAACCTATTATTACAAATGACCGAGACTTGATAAAATAGTAAAACTTTGGTTCCAACAGGTGTAACAAATTCTTCCTTTAAGTAAGATGCTTAAAGTTAGAAACGAAAAGATAGGCTCGGAGGGGTGTACTAGGGGTTTCGTGTACTAAAAATGAGTACAACGCTAAGGGTGTGGGAAAATTAGTTGACTTAACTAGCCAAGTAATATGACTTAAATGGTCAAGTAATTATGATACGGGTTTAACACAAGGGTGATCCTAATGCCTCTTATCATGTAGTAAATCCTACTACACGAATGTAGTCTCACTAGCGGTCTCGGGATGCATCACTAATGCAAGTTCTAGAATCTAAATGCTACCGGTACACTCATAAGCACTAATAGTAAATGCTTTTCCTATCAAATCTAAAGGCGAACCTCACAGCTTTGGGTGGAAAATTTTTCTGAATAGTACGGTTTTGTGCTAGTCATACAATCTCCTATCCATGATACGCTTGCTAAGGCTAAAGTTTCACTCCTAAATGTTGTAAAAAATTTTAAATTTGGCGCTAAAATTACACTAACAAGTATTTCTCATAGTTTTATTACACACCTACCATCAAATAAACAAACTCAAGTGAAAGAGTATACTGTAAGGTATCATCATTTACCCTCCCCTTACACTTAGTATGAACATTGTCCCCAATGTTCAATTAAAGAATGTAAAAGTAAAATAGGTAAAAGAATGAAATCAAATACTCCCCTGATTCGCTCGGTATAGATAGTATGGTAACACGGTTAAATCTTCCTCCAAGAAAATGAACAATCAAAGCTTCCCTTCCAGAATATAAATCATCTTCTTGTCATACATAACCTGTTAAACCTGAGAAAACAAACAAGACAACCTCGCGTAAAATCGGCGGCAATCTATATATGATAACAAATCCTAGAAAACAAAGTAAGATATAATGCTTGTGGAATGATGCTTGCAGATTCCCTGGAGTTTATAAAACTAAAGAATTAAAAAAAACTTTAAGACTCCGTTTGAAAAACAAAACTAGCAAAATTTCCAGATTTTTACACGTGATGCAGTCAGGAATTACTTCCTGACGCCGTCAGAAGTGACCTGCAGAAATTCTTACGTTAAGTTTCTGGAAAATTTCTGGAAAAACTTTGTCCTACTTCCTGGAAAATCCTGCAAAACATCATTATGACTTGATACAAGCATTTGACTCTAACAAGTATGAATATACATGTTCATTTAATTATTGTGGAGAATCATGATCAATTTTGTTTCTTAAAAACATATTTGGGGTTTCCCCTTACGCTTATCTTTTGCGAAATACCTTTGTATGAATTTAAGACGAAGTCAAACTACAAAATAAAGTATTTTCACAATTTTATTTTGAAACATGATCTACCAACAATAAAAATAAAGCATGCATACGGAAGCAAATAACAATCAAACAAAAATAAAATCACACAAAACATGTGTTGCCTCCCAAGAAGCGCTTGTTTTTGTTCGAGTCACGAGCCTGACTCTACCCTTATTTAACGGAAATAGGGGAGGTTTTCCCTACACTTAGGATTAAGTGCGGGTGGAAGTAGCGATACACAACCTTAGGGTGGAAATATGCCACGTGAGGAAAGAGTGGTGGAAGAATTATATGCCCAAAGGGGTGTGCTCCTATCATCATAACCTTACCTAATTCAATCGGGTTAATGGGTGGATTAAGATTTTCTCCTAGAAATGGATCATTTTCTATCAACTTCGAAAGACTCCTAGTTGGGGATCCATCTTGACCTAATAAACCCGGTTTAAACCCATAATGTTTCTTGTGATTAATCATAAATGGGTGATGTAAGCATGTAAGGTCATTTTCCACTCCTGTATCAGCTTCCTCTCTACAAGGCTTAAAATTTACTACCTTTATCCCAAGACTACCCTGACTATATGGTTTGATGGGTGGATCAGGGCCTTTTTCAATTCCTAAATTCACATCTAAAGATGGAAGATTAGGTAACGGCTTTGGTTGAGGCTCCGGTTCATCAAAACTAGGAACTTCCTTAGAACTAAAAGAAAGGTCATCATTACAAGTGTTAAAACCTATATTCTCTAGTTGTGCTTGATCCAAGGGTTCTAACTCTATTGGGGTTCCTATAGTCTATTCTACATCTTCCTGGTAAGTCACGGGCGGTGTGTGTGCCTCAAATGATGGTGGGAATTGTGGGGTACTTTGTGAGCTTATGTTATTTACTTCATCATTCCTTGTACCAAGATCACCTATATCCTCAACATGTGTTTTATTATAATCTAACCCTAACACTTTCCCAAGTATCTCAAGTGCTTCTCTAGGCATCTCAACTTCTATATCCGAATCATAAGGATCATCCTCAATATTCTGACTGCTATATACAAATTGCCCAAAGGATTCATCATGTGTTTCTTGAGATTCATCATCATCGATCATAAAACCTAGGTCTTTTTTATCAATGTGATCATGTTTGGCTACATCCTCCATCACATCAAGGTCACCTATTTGTTCATCCTGTATTATGGTAGTGCCAAACCATGACACGTAGCTAGGTGGCTCATACGAAACTATCCTAGGTGAAGGCTCATATGGTGCATAGGTTTCACTAAGTGAGGCATTTTGAGGGGTTGATGGAGCTCCTAAGGTGAATTCTTTAAAAGCATTATGCACTTGGTCTCTTTTCTCAAGATACTCAATAAAATCAATATAAGATCATGTCCTCCTCATTTCATTCCTTCATCATGGTATATCCAAACTGGTGTAATTATATTTTTTCTGGTAAAACTCTAGTGTCGGACTTGGTGGATTCACGTTCTCCATAATGGCCAACGGAATAGTCAATGAACTTAATTTACTAACAAAGGCACGAAGAAAAAGATAGACTAAAGAAACCTAAAAATAAAAATAAAATCTTACTAGAAAGGAATCTAGCAAGTAGACCTAATAAAAAGAAATCCTAACCTAGACAATAACCATTCCCCGGGCTGCGGCGCCAAAAACTTGATGCGTGGGAATTGCACCAGGCTTTACCTCTCGAGGGATCTCGAGAAGCTTACAACCCCCACCAGGCAGTGTACCTGATCGTTGTAGTATAGTATAGTGACAAGTACCGGGGGATTGATCGTTCAACTCAGGAATAGTGTCGCTAGGATTAGAAAGCCTAAGGACTAGGTCTAGAGGTGAGGGATGATTCTTTTTGTATTTTTATGTTTTTATGAAAGCAATTAAAAATCTCGGTTTTTTAGAGGAGTGGGCGGAATTAGTTGCTAATCAACTAACCCAATAACTAAGACGCAATCAAAATAAAATAACAGAAATGTAAATTAAACTAATTAAACTAGTGGTGTGAACAATATATGAGAGAATTGTGTTTACTTAGATTTCACTACTCCCTAGATATCTTTTACATGTTAATTGTTTGTTACAGTTGTGTGGATGATGGGTTATATTCCTTAATACCAATCATGGGGTGGCGTACTTACTTCCCCAATTCTAAAAGCTCCTACTTCACTCCTATGTCGAGCCTGCAAGAAGCTCCTAACATGGGATCACCAGAATTCGCTCATGCATAAAATAAAACCATAAAAACCTAGTACACATCGGTTCATGTTTCTTAGGACGTTCAAGCAAGTTACACAATGGAGATCTGTCAGTTTTCTTAAGCCTAACATTGAAATCATTCATCCATTACAACTATAAACAAGCAATCAACCTATAATCAACATCTAGGTTTCATTACATCTAAGTAAACACACAAGATATCTAGCCTAGCATGTTAAAATCAAGAAAAGTGTAAGATATATTCAAACAACACATAGACATATTGAATGAATTGAAAGGATACTTATCTCAATTGAACATGAAGGGTTTCAAGGGGTGAAAACCCTTGATTATACTATAAAAGTCGTGTTAGGGTTTATTAAGTTCGACCCTAAAATTCTCCTCTCCTTAGAATGAAAATTACAAAGACTATATATAGATTTACTAAGGTGACGGCGTCAAGAAAAAAGTTCTGACGCCGTCAACCCGCCACCAAAAATATTCTCGGATTGCCTAGATCCAGATCTGACGCCGTCATGCGTAATCTTGTTCTGGGCCGTCACCACATTTACTCTTGACGGCCATGTTCTGACGCCGTCACGTTTTCTCTGGGCCGTCACCAAAATTGCTCTTGACGCCGTCATCGAATTCCTCTTGACGCCGTCAGGTACTGTTCCCAGCAAGGAAAATCAAGACTTTGCCGTTTTCTTCACTTTTATGCTCCAAAAATGTCTAAAATGCTTCCTTTTCCAGAATTCACTCCCAAAGTACCTAAAATCACAAAAGGAACGATTTAGGGCAATATTTGATCAAATAAATTCAAATTCCGGCTTAAATGACCCCCTAAAAACGGATCATTTTTCGCCTCATCAGTTGTCTTGTTTGTTTTCTCAGGTTTAACAGGTTATGTATGACAAGAAGATGATTTATATTCTGGATGGGAAGCTTTGATTGTTCATTTTCTTGGAGGAAGATCTAACCTTGTTACCATACTATCCATACCGAACGAATCAGGGGAGTATTTGATTTCATTCTTTTACCTGTTTAACTTTTACAATCTTTAATTGAACATTGGGGACAATGTTCATCCTAAGCGTAAAGGGAGGGTAAAATGATGATACCTTATAGTATACACTTTCGCTTGAGTTTGTTTGTTTGATGGTAGGTGTGTAATAAAACTATGAGAAATACTTGTTAATGTAATTTTAGCGCTAAATTTAAAATTTTTTACAACATTTAGGAGTGAAACTTTAGCCTTAGCAAGCGTCTCATGGATAGGAGTTGTATGACTAGCACAAAACCGTACCATTCAGAAAAATTTTCCACCCAAATATATGAGGTTCGCCATTAGATTTGATAGGAAAAGCATTTACTATTAGTGCTTATGACTGTACCGGTAGCATTTAGATTCTACAACTTGCGTTAGTGATGCATCCCGAGACCGCTAGTGAGACTACATTCGTGTAGTAGGATTTACTACATGATAAGAGGCATTAGGATCACCCTTGTGTTAAACCCGTATCATAATTACTTGACCATTTAAGTTATATTACTTGGCTAGTTAAGTCAATTAATTTTTCCCACACCCTTAGCGTTGTACTCATTTTTAGTACACGAAACCCCTAGTACACCCCTCCGAGCCTATCTTTTCGTTTCTAACTTTAAGCATCTTACTTAAAGGAAGAATTTGTTACACCCCATTTAATTGTACACCCAAATCGCCTTAGCCTTCCGTGTATGCACTCATCTTTAGTGCATTATTGTTATTTGTTAAACCCTTAGTTAATTATCTAATTGATTACATGGTTGCTAAGTCGAGTAATATCCTTGTACATATTGTTTTGGGTTGATTGGGACTCATGGGTAAAGTACTTGTGTTATGGAGTAATGGGGAAGAACATCATTTTATTACCCCCATATTTACGTTGATCTAAAAAGTACACCAAGTGTTTTGATTATCTTAATTCGAGTCATTAGATTAGTTTATTGTAAAGTATGTAAAAATTCAAGTGTAAGGGGAATTTTCATTCCCTATAATGTAGTATTTTGGATGGTAGGGTAAGAGTGTATGCAAAAAAAAAAAAAAAAAAAAAAAAAAAAAAAAAAAAAAAAAAAAAAAACGGACTACCACCCCGTTTTATTCTATGTTTATTTTATGTTTTTGTTATTTTTCATTTATTAGCTTAAGTCGAGTCTAGTCTTGGCTTAGCAACGCCATATTGTACATGTAATTAACCAAGATGATTAACTCGCCACCAGTAAAGATTGCCTATATCCAACAAAACCGTGTATTCCATATCCCTACACCTAACGTTATAACTCTTTAAAAGACCTCTTTGATAGTTTATCCTAGGTGCTTACGCCATGTGGTGGAGGTTTGATCCTTTCCCAAGCCTATGGTAATCTATTTTGCTATGACAGGTAGTGAGAGATGTTTTCCATTTCCATATTGTAATATATATACTTTATTACACCCGAGAGATGTGAGTATCTAAACACTATTTGTGAGGTGCTAGTATATGACCTCCGTGCTTGTCTTTGGTCTTTAGTGGAACGATTATTTGTTGTAATTACTTTTATATTAGTGTTAAATGACCCCTAACTTGTATTTTGACTAGAATAAAAACGCATTTGCTTGAGGACAAGCAAATCTCAAGTGTAAGGGTATATGATGAGGCGAAAAATGATCCGTTTTTAGGGGGTCATTTAAGCCAGAATTCGAATTTATTTGATCAAATATTGCCCTAAATCGTTCCTTTTGTGATTTTAGGTACTTTGGGAGTGAATTCTGGAAAAGGAAGCATTTTGGACGTTTTTGGAACATAAAAGTGAAGAAAACGGCAAAGTCTTAATTTTCCTTGCTAGGAACAGTACCTGACGGCGTCAAGAGGAATTTGATGACGGCGTGAAGAGCAATTTTGGTGACGGCCCAGAGAAAACGTGACGGCGTCAGAACATGGCCGTCAAGAGTAAATGTGGTGACGGCCCAGAACAAGATTACACATGACGGCGTCAGATCTGGATCTAGGCAATCCGAGAATATTTTTGGCGGTGGGTTGACGGCGTCAGAACTTTCTTCTTGACACCGTCACCTTAGTAAATCTATATATAGTTTTTGTAATTTTCATTCTAAAGAGAGGAGAATTTTAGGGTCGAACTTAATAAACCCTAACATGACTTTTACAGTATTTTCAAGGGTTTTCACCCCTTGAAACCCTTCATGTTCAATTGAGATAAGTATCCTTTCAATTCATTCAATATGTCTATGTGTTGTTTGAATATATCTTACGCTTGTCTTAATTTTAACATGCTAGGCTAGATCTCTTGTGTGTTTGCTTAGATGTAATGAAACCTAGATGTTGATTATAGGTTGATTGCTTGTTTATAGTTGTAATGGATGAATGATTTCAATGTTAGGCTTAAGAAAACTGGCAGATCTCCATTGTGTAACTTGCTTGAACGTCTTAAGAAATATGAACCGAAGTGTACTAGGTTTTTATGGTTGTATTTAATGCATGAGCGAATTCTAGTGATCCCATGTTAGGAGCTTCTTGCAGGCTCGACATAGGAGTGAAGTAGGAGCTTATAGAGTTGGGGAAGTAAGTACACCACCCCACGACTGGTATTAAGGAATATAACCCGTCATCCACGCAACTGTAACAAACAATTAACCTGTAAAAGATATCTAGGGAGTAGTGAAATCTAAGTAAATACAATTCTCCCATCTATTGTTCACACCGTATTAGTAATTAGTTTAATTTACATTTTTGTTATTTTATTTTGAATGCATCTTAGTTATTGGGTTAGTTGATTAGCAACTAATTCCGCCCACTCCTCTAAAAACCAAGATTTTTACTTGCTTTCATAAAAATATAAAAATACAAAAAGAATCATCCCTCACCTCTAGACCTAGTCCTTAGGCTTTCTAATCCTAGCGACACTATTCCTGAGTTGAACGATCAATCCTCCGGTACTTGTCACTATACTATACTACAACGATCAGGTACACTGCCTGGTGGGGGTTGTAAGCTTCTCGAGATCCTTCGAGAGGTAAAGCCTGGTGCAATTCCTACGCATCAATTATGAAGAATTCAATAATTTATATTCGATCGTTTATATTTGTTTAGCGTTCGTTTATTGTCTTAATGAACGAACATAAACGGACATGAACAATTCATTTTCTTAATAAATGAACATAAACAAGAAAATTCGTCCGTTTAAACGTCCGTGTCCGTTTATTTGTCCGGTTAAAATTAAATAAACGAACATGAACAGGACTCCGTTCATGTTCGTCCGGTTCGTTTACAACCCTACCTGGAGGGTATGCACAACCCCACCGTATTTATGAAGCATGTTCATAACTTTATGTTTCAAGTTTGTTAAAAGACTAGCTTGATACATGATTCAATAGATAAAGTGAATAGAAATATTGTTCCAAAAATATTGAATGCTTGAATTGGGCAACCTAACCTTTGTCAAATGAGTTGTGTTTGTTACACAGCTTAAACTGCCTCAAGCTTTACACCTAGATGATTATAACCATGACGAACCATCACACTTTTCTAGATGAAAACAAGTTAAGCAAAATATAAACTTAACATAAACAAGAATTGTATGCTGCCGCAAAGAGCAAACAAAATTAATCCTTGTTACTACATCCACTGATCCGTTGCACACGTTCATGCATTTGGTAACGTAACAGATTATATTTTCTTTGTTCAAGTTACTTGAAGAGCTCAGTCTTTAAAACAAATGTACGCGATCTAACTAAAATATACGGACTAGATTTATTTATTTATTTATTTATTTTTTGTTCAGGTTATTTGAAGAGGGTCGGTCTTTGACACAAATGTACGCGATCTAACTAAAATATACATATGAACGTTTTCGGTAATTCTCTGACTACTCCTAAATGTGAGGTTAATAGTTTTTGAACTCTTGACTCTTGCGAAAAGTTAAAATTAACAATTACTCCAAAAATAAAGTAATAATAACAAACAAAATCACATCATACATGACAAAAACAAAAGTAGATTAGATAATTGTTGGGTCACTGAATTCCCCACTCTTCTTCTGACAAGGATTTGAACGTAAAATAACCTAAGTGTAAACAAGTCACTGAGTGAACAGTAACTCAATGAGTCATCTTCAGGATGCTTAGACCGAGCCTAAGAAGAAAGGTTCTCCATTCAGTGAGGCGAAACTCAGTGAGTGTGATCTAAGCCAAGAAGAAGGTGATGTGTTCAGTGAGGATGACAATAACTCACTGAACCCCAAGACTCCTCAACAACTATCATGGTACTGAAGACTGATGACTTGAAGACTGAAGTTTTGGCGGGACTGGTCGGGAAAGTTTGAACTGTTTCATTAAAGTGCTTTATCACTTTAAGGTTAAACTTTCCCCAAATGGTTAAAACCAGTCTGTCATCAGAAAGCACATTTTGGACTTAACCCAAAGAAGTTTCCCTTGCCAGAGAATAATATCTATCAAGATTTTATTGAGGAACACTTAGGTCGATTGTATAATAGGGTTGTTCACATTTGTGTATAAATAGGTAGCATAAGAGAGGAGTAAAATTTGACAAGTTTGTGCAATTAATGCAAAGCATTCACAAACCACTTTTACTCCTCCAAAGAACAACATAACCCCTGAGATAGCTCAGTGGGTCCTGAAAGTTGTCACTCAACATAGATTGAATTTAGTGAGGAGTCAATACTATACTTGTCGTTTTCAATCCCAAGTGTTATTCCGCAAACACTTGGGTATGATTCTTTTTGATTAACTTCTAATAAAGAATTAAACGTTGAAAAATATTGTCTCTTATCTTTACGTTGCTTTAATGTTAATCATTATATACATCTGAGTTAAAAGTCATATAACTTGGTTACATTAGTTTTTTAGTTCTTGTTAACCAAGTAAAAGGGACCAACAAGTGGTATCAGAGCCTCAGGTTTGTAAAACTTTTCTAAATCTGTTTTTAAAACCGAAAGAGTGCTCAAAAAGTTTTTAAAACCTTGATCCCACCATGGCTGACTCAGACCCCAACTTGTCGACAAAAAGGGTGGAAGTTATTCAGCAATTGCCCCTCGACTTGAAGTTGGAAAATTCAACAGGTGGAAAAAGCGAATGCTTTGCTACTTAACTGGGATGGAACCTTATTATATCAAATTGATTAATGATGGTCCATTTGTTCCAGGCGCTGCCCAAGGTTTAGTCAAACCTGAAGCCCAATGGACTCCAGATGAAAGGAGGGTAGTCAATCAGGACCAGCGCCTGGAAAGCATCATTATATCATGTCTTCCTAACAATATAATGAAATCAGTGATTAACTGTCCCACTGCCAAGCAGAAGTGGACTGACCTGGTTCATAGCTATGAAGGGCCTTCTGATACCAAAGAGAATAAAATCATGGACCTGAAGCTTGAATTCAATACCTTCAGGGCCAAGGATTCTGAAAGTCTCTCTGAGACTTATACTCGGTATAAGACCCTCCTGAATGAGCTGACCAATGATGGTGTTATTCTGTCAAATCATGAGATCAATGTTGTCTTTGTCAACAGTCTCCCTGAGAAGTGGTTAAACTTCTCTCAGGGATTGAGAAATGCAAACCACATTCAGAACCTTGAGCTCCCTGCTATTTATGGGAAGTTTGTCTATGAAGACAATCTAATTACCAGGAGATACCCTGGTAAAGCTCAGGAGACCAAAAAGGCCTTGACAATTTCACCCATATCAACTGCTTTCTATTCCAATGGTGTTGTGCAGGATTTTCAAGATGATTCTGATGATGAGGTTGACCAAAGAACCAGTGAGGAGTACCTAAATGATCTTCAAATTGAATTTCATGAAAGGGCACTCCTTGCAAACTCAAAAAGGTTTTTTAAGAAAAACAAATTTCCTTCTAAAGCAAATGAAAACACTGAGTGTTTTAAATGTTACAAAAAAGGCCATTTTGCAAAAGATTGTTTTTCAAAAACAACCTCAGAACCATCTTTCAAGTTTTCAGGAAATAACTCTTTTTCAGGACCCAGTAAATTTCAACCTAAGTTGCTTCAATCTAGTCAAAGATTTGAAAAACCCCTCAAATTGATTTTGAAGCCAAATACAGGAAGGCTAAAGCCAAACTTGCCCTTCTTGAATCATCCTCAACAGTTACTCAGCTACCTCAGACTCCAAAGCCTTCTCAGGCTAAGAACAAAGGCCTGGTTGCTGAAACCTTTGACTGGGATGAAGTTGAAGTGTCCTCTGATGATAATGAAGAAGTTCATATCAGTGCCTTGATGGCCCTATCAGAAGATAACAAACTTGTTGTGGGAAAAAGTCATCCAAGAGATGGAGAATGGGTTAACATCACAATGAGAAAGGTAAACATTTTACTTTCTATGGATGATGATGCTGATTGGAAATCTTACTTAGATTATATTAATGTTGATCTTAAGTATATTGAAGAGCAAAGACTTAATTTGTTTTCAAAATTTAACAAACTGAGTTTTGAATTAAATCAATGTAGAGATGAACTACTTGCTTTGAAACAAGCTAAGCTTGAAAGTGTTACACTTCAAATTCAAAATTCTGAACTTGTAAAACAAAATCAAGCTCTTCAGGAAGAACTTAAGAAAGAAAAGGCTGTCATTTGGAAATGGACTCAGAAAAACCCCAAACTTTATGAAACACTGAGTCTCACACCTAGCACCAAAAAGGTGGCCATGGGTGAAGATCAACTCACTGAAGAGTCTGGGGAGAGTAGCCATTCAACAACCTTTTTGTCAACCAACATACTCTCTAGCAAAGAACTTGCTCCTAAACCCAGTGATTGGATTGAAAGAAACAATCCTGACAGTAAGCTGCCAAATTTTAACACTGGAAGAATCCTAGAGCCTGAAAGTCAGGCTATCAAGGAGCTGCTAGGAGTCACTGATGAACTTAGTCCTACTGAGTCCATCACTGAGTCTAAGTCTAATTCATCACTCCCTCCACTGAAACATCTTTAGGGAGCAGAACCCAATTCTGACCTTGCACCATCAGTCTATCAACCCCATTCTCCTAAAGAGAAATCAGGGTTAGGAAAGACTATTCTGAAAAGACCTACTCCTGCACCCACTGAACACCACAAACCTTTAGTACCTACTGAAGTGAAACCTGAAAGCGCTGATTCAAAATTTGATCAGCTTGCTGAACTTGTCAGGATGCTGAGTGAGAAAATTGAGTCCACTGAAAAACCTTCTAACTCAAAAGTGAAAAAACCATCAGTATCCTCAAGTTCTTCCAAACCAAAAACCACACCCAGACCTTCAGGGAGATGTCAACTGTGCAATTATCCAAATCACAGCACTGATAAATGCTACAGGGTCCTGTTTTGCATGATATGCAAACAAGAGGACCACAGAACTTGTGATTACATCCCCCACACTGCTTCTTTAAAAGCAAGAGGTTTATACAAAACTCAAGGCTATCAGTATGCCACACCTTCTAAACAAAGACTGAAGGCTAAGCCTTTCTTGCCATGTCCTCACTGTGGTTTCAATTATCATCTTCCTGATGATTGTATGATGAAAAATTGTTGTGACATCTGTGGAGATCCCTCCCATGAAACCAAGGGACATGACAAAGTCATTCAGTCCAGAAGGAAAAACCCCACCAACACTTCTCAGTCACCTGAGGCATCAACCTCCACAAAATGTAAAAATGTGGAAGCTCAGGTCACACAACTTCAGACCATGATTCATTAGCTGAGTTCAAAAAGTCCCTGAGGACTAAGCCCACTAGAAAGTGGGCCAACAAGAAAAACTAACCCAGTTTACTGTTTGTGCAGAAACACATCAAGGATCCTACTTGGCATCTAGACAGTGGATGCTCTAGAAGTATGACTGGTGTGAAAAGTTATCTGCACAAATATGTGGAAGAACCAGGACCCAAAGTAGTATTTGGTGATAACTCATCAGCTCCCACTAAAGGTTATGGTCCAGTAAACTGCAATGGTATAGTTTTTACAAGAATAGCTTATGTTAATGATCTCAAGTACAACCTGATAAGTGTTTCCCAACTATGTGATGCCAAATACATAGTTCAGTTTGATGACTGGAGAGGGACCATCTTTACTGCCAACAAGGAAGTAGTCTTGATTGCCCCCAGAAGGGATGATGTCTATGTTCTAGACATGTCATCCCTGACTCAAAATGGGACTTGTCTATTCTCAAAGGCAAGTGAAACAATCAATTGGCTATGGCATAGGAGACTCTCTCATCTCAATTTCAAGAGCATCAATAACCTGGCCAAACAGAACAAAGTTCTGGGCCTTTCATCCCTGGTGTATACCAAAGACAAGCCTTGTTCTGCTTGTGAAAAAGGAAAACACCACAGGGCATCATTCAAAACCAAACAGACCTTTTCCATCAAAAGCTGCCTACATCTTCTCCATATGGACCTTTTTGGACCTGTCAGTCCAATGTCCATTCACCATGAGAAGTATACTCTGGTCATAGTGGATGAATACTCAAGATATACTTGGGTTTATGATACGTGGGAATCGCACCAGGCTTTACCTCTCAAGGGATCTTGAGAAGCTTACAACCCCCACCAGGCAGTGTACCTGATCGTTGTAGTATAGTATAGTGACAAGTACCGGGGGATTGATCGTTCAACTCAGGAATAGTGTCGTTATGATTGAAATTAATCTAACTAGGTCTAAAGGTGAAGGATGATTCTTTTTTGGGTTTTTATATTTTATGAAAAGCATATAAAAATCTCGGGTATTGGAAGGAGGGGCGGAATTAGTTGCTAATCAACTAACCCAAAAACTACTAATTAAACTAATGTGCAAGAAAAATAAACTAAGGTTCTACAAGGTAAGTGAAGCATGTCTACCTATGATATGTTACTCCTTGCTAGCTATCCAATTCTACCTATTAAATTGTGACACCTTGTTTTAATTGACGGGTTGTATTCCTTAATACCAGTAGGGCCGTGTACAATATTCCCTAACTCTATAAGATCCTACTTCACTCCTATGTCGAGCCGTTAAAAGCTCCTAACATGGGATCATTAGAATTGACTTATGCATTAAATACAACCATTAATTCGTAGTACACCTCCGATCATGTTTCTTAAGACGTTCAAGCAAGTTACCAATGGAAGTCTACCAGTTTTCTTAAGCCTAACATTGATATCAATCAACCAAACAAGAGACAATAGGAAATAAGAATTATAAGCTAAATCAACTAGACCTATTGAAGTTGTCACACCCTAATTGATGAAGATAGACACAAACATCAACAAGGAATCAATAAGATCTAATCAATTATATATAAGTTTCACACAATCATAAGTAGAATTATCAAACCATTACAAGATGTTTATGGAGTGATTGAAACCCTCTAAGTTGCTGGAAAAACACCTAGCTAAACCCAGGAATCGACCTTAGGGTTTAGGGCCTACAAAAAGTGAAGTTATGATGTTATATTTATAGGCAATGTTTCTGTTAGCAAGGCTTGACGGAGTTAGCCCATAAAGAGTGACGGTTTCACGACCAACTTTTCTTTACCAAATTGTATATTTCTTCATCCTCTTCGTGTGGGCTTTTGAATCACCTAAATCCGAGTTCGTATGCAAAAGTTATGACCAAAACAATATCAGCTACTCCGCGCGCAAGTTGCGATTGTCTCGATCATCTTGTGACGGTTTCACTAAGGTTTCTTCTTATGTAAGCCTTCTTCCTGATGTCATCACTCTAAATCATCTGACGTCGTCAGGTTGAATCCTGACACCGTCATGTGTAAACTTACTCTGGGCCGTCACGTGTAATCTGACCCTGACGGCCTTGGTGACGCCGTTAGGTCAATTACAAAGAAAATGTTCTAGGCCGTCATGTGTATTTTCCACTTCCACCTCTTTTGTCACTCTTTACGCCGTCACGTGTAAAACCTTGACGCCGTCAGGTATTGTTCCCAGCAAGGAAATTGAGACTTTGTCATTTTCTTCACTTTTATGCTCCAAAAACGTCCAAAATGCTTCTTTTTCCAGATTTTTCTCCAAAAGTACCTAAAATGACAAAAGGAACGATTTAGGGCAATAATTGATCAAATAATTTTGAATTCGGGCTTAAATGATCCCTTAAAAATGGTTCATTTTTCGCCTCATCAGTTTACTTCCTGACCAAAAAGAGTCAGGCAGCTGAAACCATCATGTCTTTTGTCAGGAACATTGAAAATCAAAATGATGTCAAAGTGAAACAGATCAGAACTGACAATGGCACTGAGTTCAAAAACCAAGACCTTGAGTGTTTCTGTGATGAGAAAGGAATTTCCCAAAATTTCACTTCTCCTTATACTCCTGAACAAAATGGAGTAGCTGAAAGGAGAAATAGAACACTCATTGAGGCAGCAAGAACAATGTTAAATGGCTTAGTCCTCTCAAAACATTTCTGGACTGAGGCAGTTAAAATAGCTTGCTACACTCAAAATAGGTCAATCATTGTGAAAATGCATAATATGACTCCCTATGAGATATTCAAAGGAAGGATCCCTGACATCAGCTACTTTCATGTATTTGGGTGTCTTGTGTTTATTCATAATCACAAGGATCACTTAGGTAAATTTGATGCCAAAGCTGATGATGGATACTTCCTGGGATATTCTCTGGTTTCTAAAGCCTTCAGGGTGTTCAACACAAGGAGACAACAAACTGAGGAAACTTATCACATTACTGTTGATGAGAGCACTGAATCCATCAGGTTCTCAAATTCCTTAGTTGAAGATATCGGTATTGATGACTCATCTAGGTATTCCCCTGATGAGTATCATCCTGAGAACAACCCCTCAACCCAATACCAAGCTGATGCTGATGTCTCCTACTATATCATCCCTCACAACCTACCCCAACTAACCATCAGTGAGTTCATTGAAACTCAGCAGGTCTCCAATGAGACTGCAACCACTGAACAAATTGTTCAAGAACCCTCAGAACAAATTGTTCCCTCAAATGTCACTGAAACACATATTGATGAGTCACCTCATGTTCCTGAGTCTGAACCCAATCAGACTCCTTCAAGCTCAAATTCCTATCCCAAACCTCAGGATAGTTGGACAAGATCCAAAATTATTGAGCTTGTGAACATAATTGGTGAACCCACTGAAGGCATGCTTACAAGAAGCATGGCTGAAAAACTCAAGGCAGCCTCAGCCAATATATGTCTTTATGCTGACTATCTCTCTGAGATTGAGCCTAAAAATGTCAAAGAAGCCCCTGACTTATGAAAGTTGGGTTCAGGCCATGAGAGATGAATTGGAACAATTTGACAGAAATGATGTCATGACCCTTGTTGAATGCCCCCAGGGTGTTTTAATCATTGGTATGAAATGGGTCTTTAAAAACAAGACTGATGAGAATGGCACAGTAATAAAAAACAAAGCAATACTGGTTGCCAAAGGATATAATCAACAGGAAGGTATAGACTATGAGGAAACCTTTGCACCTGTTGCTAGAATGGAAGCCATCAGGATCTTCCTTGCCTATGCAACTTACATGAACTTTAAAGTTTACCAAATGGATGTTAAAAGTGCATTCCTAAATGGTAACATCAAAGAAGATGTTTATGTGCAACAGCCTCCTGGCTTTGAAAGTAGTGAATACCCCAACCATGTCTACAAGCTTAACAAGGCTCTTTATGGACTGAAACAAGCTCCCAGGGCATGGTATGAGACTCTTTCAGCCTTCCTGATCCAAAACAAGTTTGTCAGAGGAAAGATTGACAACACACTGTTCATCTACAGAATAAAAGGTGATGTCATCCTGGTACAAGTATATGTTGATGACATCATCTTTGGCTCAACAAGTTACAAACTTTGCAAACAGTTTGAGAAACTGATGACCACAAAGTTTGAAATGAGCATGATGGGTGAACTAACATACTTTCTTGGACTCCAAATCAAACAAACTGAAAAAGGAATATCCATTTGCCAAGAAAAATACCTGAGGAACCTACTGAAGAAGTATGAGCTCACAGACTGCTCTTCAGTAAAGACTCCTATGGTTCCTCCAAACAACCTTGGCCCTGATCTCACTGGCAAATTAGTGAACCAAACCCAATACAAGGGAATTATAGGCTCCCTGATTTACTTACTTGCATCTAGGCCTGATATCCAATTCTCAATATGTCTGTGTGCAAGATATCAGGCTGACCCAAAAGAGTCCCATCTCACTGCTGTCAAGAGAATCTTCAGGTACCTGAAGGGTACATCAAACCTTGGTTTGTATTACCCAAAATGTTCAGGATTTGACCTCAAAGGGTACACTGACTCTGACTATGCATGATGCAATATGGACAGAAAAATTACCTCAGGATCATGTCAATTTCTTGGTGGTAAACTTGTGTGTTGGAGTACAAAGAAACAACAATCAGTGGCCATGTCCTCAGCTAAAGCTGAATATATGGCTGCTGCAGGATGTTGTGCAAATGTACTATGGATGAAGAGCCAACTGAGTGACTATGGCATTTAGTATAAGATGGTACCTATCTTTTGTGATAATACAAGTGCCATAGCCATCTCAAATAATCCAGTACTTCATCAAAGAACCAAACACATTGACATTAGATACCACTTCATCAGGACCACATCATGAATGGAGAAATTGAATTACATTTCATCCCCACTGAGTATCAGTTAGCTGATATCTTCACAAAACCCTTGGATGAACCCACTTTCACAAGATTGAAAGTTGAATTGGGCATGTTGGACATAGAATCAAGCAACTGATCAAAAAGGTGTTCCAACCTGATGTAAATTCTCTAGGTCCCTGATCACACCCTTCCTGAACAACCCAACAAACCCATTCCTGAATGATAAATCATTCAGGGGGCTCAAGATGTCAAAGGCATTGAATACCCTATCTAAATGCTTTAAGTACTTAGTTAGTAAATGTCCCAGGTAGGCAACTGATTCCTATTAAATATAGGAATACATGTCGCTTACACAACTGGCATCCACATCTTGGGCCCCCACATCTCTCTCACCAAACACCACTAAGCATTAATTGCTCTCTCACAACAAATAGTTGTAATGATACCACTCTACAAAAGTGCATTATTTGCAGAGACTCACAACTGTTCACCCCATCATGTGAGAGAAAATAGGGGCAATGGGAATCATGATATTAAATGCGGATATCAAACACACATTATTATACCGTTTTGGTTGAATAATAAAAACCGTTGGTATCCGCAACATCACTAACCTAATTCCCACCCTATAAATACCCCCACAAAGAAGAACACACACATGCGTTCAAAACCTTAACAAAACTCTTGCAAAATTATTTCAAGAATCAATTTGTTTTCAAAAACTGTGTGTGCTTCTTCTTTGATCAAAACCAGACCTTTTATCAAACAAAAATGGCTTCTTCAAAGGCCATCAAATACGCACCCAATGTGGATTTCCAAATGGAAAGCGTATACCTCACCAAAAATAATGTGGTGGGGAACTTTGCCTACCCTGAAGGGTTCCCTGAATACAGGGATGTGGTGAAGTTCCTACAAAATTGTTTTCTCACCACCACATTCACAAAAACCCCCTCAGTCATCTATCATGACTACCTGAGGGAATTTTGGTGCACAGCGGTGGTTGAAAACCCTGATGCACCAAAGGATGCCACAATCAAGTTCTCAGTCAAGAATGGAACAAAGTTCCTTACTCTTAACTATAAGACCTTTGTCAAAGCCACAGACCTTGACTTTGCTGAGAGCTCTGCCACCCAACCTACTGAAGAGGAAGTTAAGGAACTCATCTTGAGACTTGGGCCTTATGATAAACTTCATCCTGAAGTATCTCCAGGGACCCTTCTGTCCAAAGCCCCCATCATAAAAACGTGGTTTCCTACCCCCTGGAGGATTCTGATGACCTTTGTCATTCAGGTTCTTGGGGGCAATAAATCCTCAACTAAGCAACTAAACACTACTCAATCAATGATAGTGTTCTGTCTCATGGAAGGTAGAAAAATTGACCTTGGAGAAATAATCTTCAGGGACCTCATAGCAAAGTTAGGGGGAAGTCTAGGCAAAAACTCATGTCATATCCTAGATTCATTTCCTGTTCCCTACAAGACTTGCTTGGGTCTGAGTATGCTAAGCCTGATGCAATAGGCTTTCAGCATGATGTCTTACACAAGGCTAATTGCTCACGTGACCCTCTTGAGGTTACACCTGTCACCCTGACAACTTATATGCTTACTGCTATCTAGGGTGACAACAAAATTTCACCAGTTCCCTCTCCCACCAAAAAGGTGAAGAGGAAGAAGGGACAGGGGTCCAGGAAGGTGGCTCAACCCAAGTCACTCGCCACCGAGACCTCTGCCCCTAAGCCTGACAAAAGGTGGCAACACAACAACAGACCCTGACTGCTGACACCCTCAGGATCATTAGCCAATCTTTGGCCCCAAAACAAAGGACAACGGAGGGCACTGAGACATCACACTCATTGTCCTCGGGCGAACCCATTCCCAAAGGCTCTGCTAACATAAACAGGTCAGTGGAGTTGGAACCAACCAAACCTTTACATCCTGCTAAAGACTCTGGAAAATCACAACCAGAGTATCAGGGAGTAAGGGGTCCTAAACCCTCGGTGGGGCAGCACTACTCCACTGAGAAGGGGACCCACAAACAATCACATCCTGCCATAGGCTCGGGTAAATCACAACCCAAGCAACAGGGAGTTTTCGCCCCTAAACCTTTGACAGACCAGAACAAGCCTGTAGGAAAAGGGGGCAAAACCACTCAGGTGCCTGATGAGGACATTCGCAAATCAAAGCTTTTGTCTGAGGGCACAAAAACTCATCCCAAAGACTCAGAGGGAAATATACAACCCACTGATAGGGACACAACTTTCACGACTCCTCATGATGGCACGGAGAAACACCCATCAGTGTCTGAAGGGGTCACGGGGGACAAAGATTCAGAGGGACAAAAGCCACCCGCTGATATGGAACCCATAACCACCCCCAGAGGTGCGCATTACTTGGGAACTGACCTTGAAGACCAGGTAGATAAAACAC
Source organism: Artemisia argyi (assembly GCA_030686995.1). NCBI lineage: Eukaryota > Viridiplantae > Streptophyta > Magnoliopsida > Asterales > Asteraceae > Artemisia > Artemisia argyi. The sequence continues at coordinate 101,171,496 of CM060678.1, forward strand.
AATCTACCGGATTTGAGGGGTCCTGGCCAAAACGAAGGCAAGTCTTCTTATGAAGAGGAGCCAGATAACCTCCTGTTGCAGATTACCTCACTGGCTGATGCTCAGGCCGCCCTGTTCTCTGATGATGAATTTCACAGTGATGAGGAGCTTTTCGAAGCTGGAGATGATATGGTGGTTGAGGAGACAGTCCCTGAACCAATTCCTCAGTCTCCTCAACCCTCTGACACTGAGGCCGCTGAAACTCACTCTACATCAGAGTCATCAGAAGATGATCAAGCTCCTCTCACTAAGAAAGTTTTCACCAAATTCATCAAGAAGATAACTAACACTTTGTACAGGGGGGGTCACTGACGAGGTGTTTAACATGCATACTGAGCAAGCAGTCCACTACCACCTCCTCAAAGATGCTGTTGAAGACTTTAATGATGATGTCAGGGAACAAAATTCCACAGTCACCTACTCCCTGACACAAATGGTCTCTCAACTCAACCAGTTTTTGGAATCCCTCAACAAGCTGAATACAGGGGTTCAGTCTGTCAAGAATCGGTCAAGGATGATCCTGAGCTAACCAGGAAACTTCTTCAGGCATCTGAGACTTATCAGGTAAACTCAGTGACCCTCACTGAGTTACTAGACTTTCTAAAGGGATCGAATGTTCAGGGTCTCACCACAACTGTTGAGTCTCTTAAATCTTCCTTCACCAAAATGGAAGAATCAGTGGCAGCTCAATCCCAAAGGTCCACTTCTCTGGCATGGACTTTGGGATCTAGGATGACAGCCCTTGAAAATTCTCAGGCTGCACTTGACTCCAAAGTATCTCTCATTCATCAGAATACTGCGGAAATCAAGTCTATGATGACCGAAATTTTTCAAGCCTTCAAGGGAACATCTACTTCTTCTTCAGTAGAGCCAACACTTGCCATCATTGACGCTCAGGCAAATTTTAAGGGGGAGAATGTTACTGAAGCCCCTAATATTGAGGAACAAGAAGCTGGACAACCCTCTCACACTGAGGGGGAGCATGTCACTGAAGCCACACCAATCACTGAAGTTCCACCACAACAGGAACCAGTCTCCTCCACTCTCAGGCAGGACAGAGGAAAAAATATTGCTACCACCTCTGAACTTGAAATTGTACTCAAGCCTACCTTAACCATAGTCAGATATGACCCTGACGAACCTATCAGAGTCCCGTTTGAAATCAATGGAGTAGTACATCATCTCACTAATGCCAAAATTCAAGCTCACATGGAAAGGATTGAGATACTACAAAAGGTGGCTGAAGAAGAGCGGATGATTGATGCTAAACAGTCAACCTAAGTCAACCAAGGATATGGTCAACAAAATCAAACTCCCTAGACCAATGCTTCCGGGTAATATAGGGTTTCCCCGGGTCGTTATGTCCCGACGAGGTGTGGATTGTATTCAAACGGCTCTGTGATCGGGTGAATTTGGACGGAAAGGGGTTTGAGATTGATTACACTACTGATTTATACAATGAAATAGCTTAAATAAGCTATATGAACAAGACTGAAAGTTTGGAAAAACCAGAAACGTTTAAAACCTAAAAACGCGTACGTTCAATTTAAATTTACGTTAATGTACGAGACAAAACGCGAGTTTTGGTAATATAAAATACTTACAATGATGAAAATCACATTTTTACAATCCTAATAATAAAATAAACTTTTTGGAAAATTAAAATTAATTTTTACACTATTTATATAATTTTTATTAATTAATTACTATTTTCTAGTTACTTATTAATTATTTAAATTAACCTAAATTATAACTAATTATGAAATTACACTAAAAATATGAAAAATAAATTTGGAAAAATCTAAAATATTATAAAACTAATTTTAAAATTAAAATTTTATTTTTAAGACTTTTTATCTAATTATTATTAATTAAAAACTAATTTAAGCTATTTAAAAATACACTAAATAATAAGAAAATGTAAAATAAGCTTAGAAAAATAAAATTAAAACTTAGAAAAATCTAAAGTAATATAAAACTAATTTTAAAATAGAAAAAAAAATTAGTACACTATTTATCTAATTATTATTAATTAATTACTATTTATTAATTACTTAAAACTAATTTGAATTATAATAAATACTAAATATACAAGGAAAAATCTGAAACTTTTTCTAAAAATCTATTATAAGTGCAGAAACATAAGAAAAATATAAAATAGAAAAGTGCTTAAGGAAAAAGCTAAGAAATAAGCTAATAAGCTCAAGCTTCTTAAATAGAAGCTATCACTTTCCTAAAATTGAGCTTTTTGTGATTTTCTTATTAATTAATTACTAATTAAATATTAATTACCTAATTAAACTAATTAGAATTATTAAAAATACTAAAAAGGCTTAGAAAATTAAGAAAATTTTTACAAATCTAATTAACCATCACAGGAATCCTAAAAAAATTATAAAAAGTTTATTTTATAAGTTTTTACACTATTTTACTAATTATTATATTAAATATTAATTAATTACTAATTAAACTATTTAAATTATAAAAAATAGAAAATGAACAGTAAAAATTCTAGAAAAATTCCTAAAATTATATTATATTATTTAAAAGCTAGGAAAAATATAAAAACTAGGGTTTACTTTATAAAAACTAATTTTGCTATTTAATACTTAATTATTAATTAAACTAATATTAAATCTAATAAATATTAAATGACAAAATAAAAATATGAGAAAATTACTAAAATTACTTTAACATAAAAGGAATTTAACAAAAATATAAAAATGCCAAGTGCTTAACAAAAATTTAAAAATGAAAATTAAAAGATAAATAAAATTAAATAGAAACTATCACTTGAAATTAATTTGTCTTTTCTGGAATTTTCGTTTAGAAAACTATTTTACACCTAAAAATGGAAAACTTTTGTAAAAAATACTTTTATGGAACTTGAAAATAAGCTATTTGAGGGCTTATGAGCTTGACAGTTGACTTTGGTCAACTGTCAAAGCTAAAAGCTATGAAATAAGCTTCAAGCTGAAACCAGGGATGGATTAGGGTTCAAACAAGTTAAGAAAGTTGAAAAAAGCTAATACAAACCAAAAAGATTCCCTGAATAAGCAATAAGGAGTAAAATAAGCCAATTGAGCACCTTGCTCAACACAGAAAAAGGGACATATTTTGGAGCTAGAAATAAGCTAGAGCAAAGGCCCTTAAGCTCAAAACAAGCTCTGATATGAAAAACCAGCTGGGTGGGCTTCTCAAAGAACCAAGTACCTCACACTGGGCCCCACTAATAAGCTCTATAAGAGCTTATCAATGTGCATGTCAACTCTGGTCACTCAGTGTAACTGAGTGACTGAGTGCTTTTTGAAGGACAGAGTAAGCACATGAATAAGCTTATAATTGGAAAATGAGCACTTGAGATTGAAGCTGGGAAGAAGGGCATCTAATAACAACAAAGAACACAAGCTAAGGTCAACTATGGACCAAGCTACAAGCTCATGAACGTGAGCTTGTAATTCTGGCACAGGGCAAGGTCTGTGGTGCAGGGGAGATGCTTCCCCTGCAGGCTACTTTGAACACATGTAAAAGTCAACAAAAAAATCCTAGAAATAAACTTATTGTAGATTTTAAAAGTTAAACTGAGGGACCTTAACCTATGAAAACCACAAAGTCTAAATCATAACACAAAATTAAAAACAATTCCCCCAAGTTTTGGGTTTTAAGCTTAAAGACAATTTTAACTTTTTGAAATAAATTTAGAACTTTGACTATGATGAACTACTGATGAGTCATACAAGCTAAGTAAGTTGCAATAAGCTATGGTAAACCTAAATTAAGCTAAAGCTGCTACTGATAAGCTAAAATGAGGGTTTATGAGTTCAAAACCCCACACAGTTAACTGTGAGGGGAAGTTTCTTGTGATTTTGACTTTTATAGTAAAAGTGACAAAGTGCAATGTCAATTTGGACTGTAAATCGTTTAAGAACTAAGAACTAGGCAACTCAGGTCATAATCACAAAAACAAGACAGAAATATAGCTTAATCCAAACACCCCTATCTAAAATGAATATGAAAGATTTAAGAAGTAAACTTACAATTTACCTCATGAACCTGAACAAGAACCCAACCTAATGTCCTCAAATGGACTCTAAACCATGATCTCCTTCACTGCTTCTCTCCTTTTTGATTTTTCTTTTTCTTATTTTCCACTATTTTTTTTTTTTTTTTGGTATTTTGCTTTTTGATACTACACTGAATTTTATGGTTACTAATAGCTTGAATAAGCTATCTAGGAACTTAAGTATGCTAACTCAGTCCATGTCAACACAAACAAACATTTTTAACTACGAATTCAACTTTAAGGTAAAACTTGCACAATTTGAAATATTAAACGAGTAGAAACAACGCTTGAAAGCTTAAAAATACAAAGAAAATGATAAATTTTACTAAACGATTGAATTAAACTACAATTACACTAATACTACTCTACTGCTCTTTTTCTTGACTTAAATAGGCCTTGGAGGTATTCCTTGACTATCCCACTTCTTTTTGAGCCATTGAATAGCCTCTACTTCATCTCAGCCGTTCAAACTTCTTTTGGCAGGAAAATTATCTTGGCAGGTAGTTTGAGTGGGTTTAGTGAGTGCATTTATGAGGAGGGGGAAGGTAGGGTGTATTAATTGGTTTGGTGGAGTTGGTGATAAAGTGGGAGGAGGGGGGAGACATGGCTGAGGGAAACCAGGGAAGTGGGGGATGTGTGGAGAAGGTGATGGGGTTTGACCCGTTTGACCGGCTTTTGTATTATTAAAAAGGGATGGGCTGGGTTTTTGGGATAGTTGGGCTTGGGGGGCTGGATTAGGGATCAGGCTTGGATTTGGTTGGTTTGGTTTATAATAACAAGGGTCCACTTGGTTTGTTTAATAAATACAAGGACCATTTATGTAAAACTCCAAAAGTTGAGGGGCTGAACTGTAATTCCTCCAAAGTTGCTCAAAGGACCAAACTTGCCACCTGTGATAATCCAAGGACCATAGATGCGATTTTCCAAAATTTGAAATCCCAAGGACCAAAATTGTTAATTTTCAAAGTTTAGGGACCTGTTTTGCCATTTTATGAAAACTTTTATCCAAGGACCAATATTGAACATTTTTGACTTTCCAAGGATTTAAGTTGACTTTTCTTTGAAATAATTTGACTAGGGACTAATTTTGACAATCTTTGAAAGTTCAGGGACTCAAAATGTCAATTATGCAAACTTGACTCCTTTTTTATCTGTTTTCAATCCTTTTGTCCCTGAAACTTATAAAAACACAATCAAATGATATTTTTAGTACTTTAAAGCATTTTAAAGTGTTTTTTTGACTGTTTTTGTAGGTTTAACAACATAAAATATATGTGTTTTTAGACACATATCAAATCCCCCACACTAAACTATTGCTAGTCCCTAGCAATATTTTATGAAGATTTAATGGATTTTAAACTCTTTACCAAAAGCCATTACTTCTGGAGTAGCCAAATGTTTCGATTCAAATAAGAACTACGGTCCACTTGATAACCATGTGATTTTTAGCAAACCACCAGCTGTCAACGGATTTGATTAGTCTTTACCAAAAGCCGTTTGCTTCTGGACTAGACAACTCTTGATGGACAAAGTCAACATCTTGGTGAGCTGATTACCAATTATGGTTTTTCCACTGCCTTTACCACAAGCCATAATCTTGCTGGCTAGCCAACTCATTCACTTTTTAGGATATGACGAGTTGAGGTACCATACAATTTTGGGCAAATTGCAAGCCGTAAACGGATTTGATATATCTTTACCAAGAGCCGTTTGCTCCTGGATTAGCCAATCCTTTTGTCCTTTAGACAAGGCGGACTGATAACCACAAAAATTTTGAACTCAAGTGAAAAAATTTTAAAATTTTTGAAATTTTGGCCAAAAACGGGGGTACTAGATAGTAAAATGTGATAAAATTCGCTAGAATAGCGAAATACCCCCCACACTTAGAATGAGTATTGTCCTCAATATTCAAAGTTCCGGCTATTATGCCGAATCTTTGAACGTAAAAGGGCAACATTACAAGCTAAATGTGGAAACACCATTTTCTTTCAATTTTTTGGTAACCACAGCAGGGGTAACTCCCCCACACTTAGGGTGAAAACCCTATAAGCATGCTACTGTTTTTGTTTACCGAGTCGCTAGCTTGACTCGACCCCGAATTCATTTGTCCTTGGGGAACCATGATGTAGAAGAAACAATCTCAATCGGACTTTCATTCAAGATGTTTAGACAAACATTTGAAGCACGTGAAAGTTCCACACCGATGAGATAAGTATCCGGCTTAAGATAATGGTAAATGAAAATGCCGGGATCAAAGATGGTGTCTTCATTCCCGAAGGAGTGAAGAAGAGAGGAAGGCACCGAGAATGTCATGAGAACAATCATGAAAAGATGCTCATCCTCAAGATCAGGTTTATTTTCCTGAATTTGGATTTTGTCGGGTAAGCTCTTAGGATTAGAAAACATCCCGGGAGAGAGGGTGGGATAATTTGTCATAGATATACAAATTCTCATGATTGAGAATCTTTCCCCCCGATCATGATGTTTCTTGCCATCATACTTCGGAGGAGTCATGATAAGGTGATCAATGATGGGCTCAGAAGATATTTCATTAACATCACTGATGTCTCCATAAGATAAAGAATTTTCATCAGTGTTTGAATCACTAAGCCCGGTGTTGAGATAGGAATTGAGTGATGGATCATCATTCAATAAGCTTTCAAGGAAAAGAATGTCCCCCTCAGAATCAAGATAGTTATCATCAACTTCATACGAAGTTGAACTATCTAGAGCGAGGAATGCTTCGACTTCTTCCATATCATCTTTGAAATCAAAGAGATCATCATCACTTCCCGATAGAAGTGGATTGGTGTGAGTGAGTTCATCGGCGAACATCTTGAGAAGAAAGTCAACATTAGAGTGGGGAAGGGATGCATCGACATACTCAATGTCTCTATAAGATAAACAATCATCACTGGAATCAGAGACAATCTCAATTTGATCATTTGGATTATCAGGGGTGGAAGGAATATCACACACTTGATCAAAAGTTCCCTGTGACTCTCTCGGGATTGGGACAAGGATCTCAACACTAGACTTTATTAATTCGTCCGATTCCTTATTAGGAACAGTGCTAAGATGCTCATCCCCCATGTTTAGAGAGTGAGTGTGAACTTCGGGTGTGATAAAACAGACTGAGGGAGATGAGAGGAGCTAGCATTCATGGATTGTACAAGTTCCATTTGATCTTCTGCTAGTAATTTCTCCGTCTCATTATTTTCTCCCTGATTTTCAATGGGAGGAATCACAAATGATGAATCTGACGAACCCTTATAAAATTGAAGGATATCAAGGGTGTCTTCATTATCACTATCATCATCACAGTCTAGAAGAGCAGCTTTACGAAATTTGGCACGTGTTATAGCTGCTTGTTCTAAGACTAGCAATTCTTCCATGCTCAATTCGTTTCTAGCATCTCGTTCTTCAGCAAGTAATTATGCCATAGATTTCTCACGAGAGTCTTGAAACGATGTAGTAACCAACTCCTCCTTAAGTTCTTTTAATATATCAAGAGCCTTTAGTAAAAGGTCTTGCTCAGTATCATGAGGAGTTGTGTGAATCATATGGTACTGTGGAGGTGGGTCTGAAAACGAATAGTCGTAATTGTTACAAGGAAATAGATTCCTTGTTTGACAATCCGAGCTAGAGTGTGGACTTCCACAGTAATCACAACAGTGAAACTGATGTGGCTGTGGGTTGTATGTGCTTGAGTTATAATTGTTATCAGGAAACTGCTCATAGACAAGCGTGTTTCCCGATTGACAATCAGAACTGTAATGTGAACCACCACAGTACTCACAACAGTAAAACTATTGAGTCTCATGGTGTGGTAACTGATGGAATGAATCAGTCGTGTCATGGTAGGAATAGGGATTCTGGTTATAGACAGACCCGTTTCCTGACTCTACCATGCCACAGCTGGGGCAATTGCCACCATTATAAGTATTACCACACCAATGACAAACAAGAAGGTGTGGATGAGACATAGAAATAATCAAAAGTTCATAGAGGGTAAGGAATGAAGAATCAAAAGGGTAGGAGGGTAAAGATGAATATTTTTTGGAAAGACATTTTGTACAAATGATAAAGAAAATGTTTTTGTGTTTTTTTTTTTTGTGTTCGTTGAAAACTGAGTTTACACCGTTTTCGGGAACTGTTTTGTTTTTATAATAAGAAAATATGAACAAAGGATGGTAAATTTACAAAGAAGTAAATTTCAAAATCACTAATCAGCAAACCGTTTTAGAAAAACGCGCACAACCTCCCCGGCAGCGGCGCCAAATTTTGATTGGCTCAGAACAGTCAACCTAAATTGACCAAGTATATGGTCAACAAGGTCAAACTACCTAGACCAATGCTTCCGGGTAATATAGGGTTTCCCCGGGTCGTTATGTCCTGACGAGGTGTGGATTGTATTCAAACGGCTCTGTGATCGGGTGAATTTGGACGGAAAAGGGTTTGAGATTGATTACACTACTGATTTATACAATGAAATAGCTTAAATAAGCTATATGAACAAGACTGGAAGTTTGGAAAAACCAGAAACGTTTAAAACCTAAAAATGCGTACGTTCAATTTAAATTTACGTTAACGTACGAGATAAAACGCAAGTTTTGGTAATATAAAATACTTACAAAGATGAAATCACATTTTTACAATCCTAATAATAAAATAAACTTTTTGGAAAATTAAAATTAATTTTTACACTATTTGTATAATTTTTATTAATTAATTACTATTTTCTAATTACTTATTAATTATTTAAATTAACCTAAATTATAACTAATTATGAAATTACACTAAAAATATGAAAAATAAATTTGGAAAAATCTAAAATATTATAAAACTAATTTTAAAATTAAAATTATATTTTTAAGACTTTTTATCTAATTATTATTAATTAAAAACTAAATTAAGCTCTTTAAAAATACACTAAATAATTAGAAAATGTAAAATAAGCTTAGAAAAATAAAATTAAAACTTAGAAAAATCTAAAGTAATATAAAACTAATTTTAAAATAGAAAATAAAATTATTACACTATTTATCTAATTATTATTAACTAATTACTATTTATTAACTACTTAAAACTAATTTGAATTATAATAAATACTAAATAAACAAGGAAAAATCTGAAACTTTTTCTAAAAATCTATTATAAGTGCAGAAACATAAGAAAAATATAAAATAGAAAAGTGCTTAAGGAAAAAGCTAAGAAATAAGCTAATAAACTCAAGCTTCTTAAATAAAAGCTATCACTTTCCTAAAATTGAGCTTTTTGTGATTTTCTTATTAATTAATTACTAATTAAATATTAATTACCTAATTAAATTAATTAGAATTATTAAAAGTACTAAAAAGGCTTAGAAAATTAAGAAAAATTTTACAAATCTAATTAACCATCACAGGAATCCAAAACAAATTATAAAAAGTTTATTTTATAAGTTTTTACACTATTTTACTAATTATTATATTAAATATTAATTAATTACTAATTAAACTATTTAAATTATAAAAAATAGAAAATGAACAGTAAAAATTCTAGAAAAAATCCTAAAATTATATTATATTATATAAAAGCTAGGAAAAATATAAAAACTAGGGTTTACTTTATAAAAACTAATTTTGCTATTTAATACTTAATTATTAATTAAACTAATATTAAATCTAATAAATATTAAATGACAAAATAAAAATCTGAGAAAATTACTAAAATTACTTTAACATAAAAGGAATTTAAAAAAAATATAAAAATGTCAAGTGCTTAACAAAAATTTAAAAATGAAAATTAAAAGATAAATAAAATTAAATAGAAACTATCACTTGAAATTAATTTGTTTTTTCTGGATTCTTCTTATAGAAAACTATTTTACACCTAAAAATGGAAAGCTTTTGTAAAAAAAAACTTTTATGGAACTTGAAAATAAGCTATTTGAGGGCTTATGAGCTTGACAGTTGACTTTGGTCAACTGTCAAAGCTAAAAGCTATGAAATAAGCTGAAACCAGGGATGGATTAGGGTTCAAACATGTTAAGAAAGTTGAAATAAGCTAATACAAACCAAAAAGATTCCCTGAATAAGCAATAAGCAGTAAAATAAGCCAATTGAGCACCTTGCTCAACACAGAAAAAAGGACAGATTTTGGAGCTAGAAATAAGCTAGAGCAAAGGCCCTTAAGCTCAAAACAAGCTCTGATATGAAAAACCAGCTGGGTGGGCTTCTCAAAGAACCAAGTACCTCACACTGGGCCCCACTAATAAGCTCTATAAGAGCTTATCAATGTGCATGTCAACTCTTGTCACTCAGTGTAACTGAGTGACTGAATGCTTTTTGAAGGACAGAGTAACCACATGAATAAGCTTATAATTGGAAAATGAGCACTTGAGATTGAAGCTGGGAAGAAGGGCATCTAATAACAACAAAGAACACAAGCTAAGGTCAACTATGGACCAAGCTACAAGCTCATGAAGGTGAGCTTGTAATTCTGGCACAAGGCAAGGTTTGTGGTGCAGGGGAGATGCTTCCCCTGCAGGCTACTTTGAACACATGTAAAAGTCAACAAAAAAATCCTAAAAATAAACTTATTGTAGATTTTAAAAGTTAAACTGAGGGACCTTAACCTATGAAAACCACAAAGTCTAAATCATAACACAAAATTCAAAACAATTCCCCCAAGTTTTGGGTTTTAAGCTCAAAGACAATTTTGACTTTTTGAAATAAATTTAGAACTTTGACTATGATGAACTACTGATGAATCATACAAGCTAAGTAAGTTGCAGTAAGCTATGGTAAACCTAAATTAAGCTAAAGCTGCTACTGATAAGCTAAAATAAGGGTTTATGAGTTCAAAACCCCACACAGTTAACTGTGAGGGGAAGTTTCTTGTGATTTTGACTTTTATAGTAAAAGTGACAAAGTGCAAGGTCAATTTGGACTGTAAATCGTTTAAGAACTAAGAACTAGGCAACTCAGGTCATAATCACAAAAACGAGACAGAAATATAGCTTAATCCAAACACCCCTATCTAAACTGAATATGAAAGATTTAAGAAGTAAACTTACAATTTACCTCATGAACCTGAACAAGAACCCAACCTAATGTCCCCAAATGGACTCTAAACCATGATCTCCTTCACTGCTTCTCTCCTTTTTGATTTTTCTTTTTCTTATTTTCCACTATTTTTTTTTTTGGTATTTTGCTTTTTGATACTACACTGAATTTTATGGTTACTAATAGCTTGAATAAGCTATCTAGGAATTTAAGTGTGCTAACTCAGTCCATATCAACACAAACAAACACTTTTAACTACGAATTCAACTTTAAGGTAAAACTTGCACAATTTGAAATATTAAACGAAACTTGAAATTGATACTTGAAAATGTTTCACAATACACTGAAATGAGTAGAAACAATGCTTGAAAGCTTAAAAATACAAAGAAAATGATAAATTTTACTAAATGATTGAATTAAACTACAATTACACTAATACTACTCTACTACTCTTCTTCTGCTCTTTTTCTTGACTTAAATAGGCCTTGGAGGTATTCCTTGACTATCCCACTTCTTTTTGAGTCGTTGGATAGCCTCCACTTCATCTCAGCCGTTCAAACTTCTTTTGGCGGGAAAATTATCTTGGCAGGTAGTTTGAGTGGGTTTGGTGAGTGCATTTATGAGGAGGGGGAAGGTAGGGTGTATTAATTGGTTTGGTGGAGTTGGTGATAAAGTGGGAGGAGGGGGGAGACATGGCTGAGGGAAACCAGGGAAGTGGGGGATGTGTGGGGAAGGTGATGGGGTTTGACCCGTTTGACCGGCTTTTGTATTATTAAAAAAGGATGGGCCAGGTTTTTGGGATAGTTGGGCTTGGGGGGCTGGATTAGGGATCAGGCTTGGATTTGGTTGGTTTGGTTTATAATAACAAGGGTCCACTTGGTTTGTTTAATAAATACAAGGACCATTTATGTAAAACTCCAAAAGTTGAGGGGCTGAACTGTAATTCCTCCAAAGTTGCTCAAAGGACCAAACTTGCCACCTGTGATAATCCAAGGACCATAGATGCGATTTTCCAAAATTTGAAATCCCAAGGACCAAAATTGTCAATTTTCAAAGTTTAGGGACCTGTTTTGCCATTTTATGAAAACTTTTATCCAAGGACCAATATTGAACATTTTTGACTTTCCAAGGATTTAAGTTGACTTTTCTTTGAAATAATTTGACTAGGGACTAATTTTGACAATCTTTGAAAGTTCAGGGACTGAAAATGTCAATTATGCAAACTTGACTCCTTTTTTATCTGTTTTCAATCCTTTTGTCCCTGAAACTTATAAAAACACAATCAAATGATATTTTTAGTACTTTGAAGCATTTTAAAGTGTTTTTTTGACTGTTTTTGTGGGTTTAACAATATAAAATATATGTGTTTTTAGACACATATCAGCGGATGAGCAAGCCTGCCCTTATAAAGGTTGTTCATGAGGAGGCTGAAAAGATTGGTCTGGATACTAAGGCACTAGCCACAGAGCAAGCTGGTGCAGCCTTTAAAAAGGCTCAGGAAGAAGAGTTAAGTGCTCTCAAAAAGAAATGGGAAGAAAAGCTCAAGAAGGACGCTCATATAAGAAAGACCAGGATTGAAAAGTATCATTGGGTGATGAAAGAAAGGCTGAAACCGGAAACCATCACTGACATTCAAATTCATTGCAACACCAATCCTGCCATAGTCACTGTCTTTAGGGGACAGGATAAAATAGTGATGGAAGTTCACAAACCATTCAGGTTTGCTGACTTTGGCATCACTGAACTTGATGAGCTCCGACCCATCATTGCTAAGAAGAACAATGTTGTGGTACCCAACCTTCTCAAGTCATTGAAAGAAAGGTATGACAGACTGAAAGCAATGCCTGAAGCACTAAACATTCCCTCCCTTCTTCCTGCTTCAACAACAGAGACTGCTCCATCTAAGGCTTCTAGGAGGAAAAGGAAGCATATTGAGATGGAGCTTGAGATCAAAGTACCAGGGCTGGACTGTGACAGGTCGCTTCCTGAAGGGATCACTTTTGTGAACAATATGGTCCTTGAAGCACCTGAAAGAGGCTTATGTTTCACTGATGAGTATGGAAACCTAGCTTTCCAAAGATGGTCTGATATGGAAAAGGCAGGAATTAAAGTAATGCTCATGTACCTCATGCTGGCGTCCCCCATCAAGAGTACTGAAAACAAAAGATTCTGCCAGGACTTAGAAGCAATGATTAATGAACATCCTGAAAGACATCTACTTAGAACAAAGAAAGCAAAGCTTGAAGCCCTTGGATACCACCTGAACATCTAATCTGCAACAACAACTATCCTTTTATTTTTGTAATTTGTAGGACTTGTAATAACTATGAATAAACTTTGATGTTTTGTTTAAATTATGTGTCATACTTATAATTACATCAACATTCAGTAAGAGATGAAGACCCCTGCAAACTAATACTGAATCAAGAAACACTTAGGCTATTTGTATGTTCAAATAGGGGGAGATTTTTAGGTCACTGAATTCCCCTGACTCACGCTTTTCTAGTCAAATTTATTTAGTCAACCACTTGTGAATGGTCAACCGTAATAAAGACTAACTAAAGAAACCTGAATTCAATATATCCAAGGAGTTTAGTGTCCCCGGGTCGTTTATGTCCCTTGGAAGTGTGATATCCTGAGTTAGAACGGATCTGTGATCGGGAATTATTGAATAGGAAAGGGTATGTGATTTGTGATTACCCTAAGAGAAAAGAAAATAGCTTTAATAAGCTATATAAACAAAACCTTGAAATAAGAAAACTTAAAAACGTAAAAGGAATTAAAAACGTACGCGACTGCGTACAGAGAAAAAGGTGAGTTTTAAAGAAAAATAAACTATAAGGGTTAAAAATGAAAATTCTATAAACTTAAACTAAAAAGAAAATTAAATTAGAAAGAAAACTATTTTTTATATTATTATATTATTTATTATTAATTATTTAATTAATAACTATTTAACTTTTTAATTAAAAACTAATTTAAATCAAACTAAAAATGATAAATACTACAACTTAAACTAAAAACTTGCAAAAATAATTTATAAACTTAAATTAGAATTTGAAGAAAGTATAAAAAATAAAAATAAATGTTTTTGTCTTTTTATAAGCTTTTTATTAATTAAAAACTATTTATATTAATTATACTAATTAAACTATTTTTAATTACTAATAATACTAAATTACCTTAGAAAATTATGAGAAAATTTATAAAACTATTTTATGACCTATAAAAGCTATAAAAAATATAAAAACTAGGTGTTACTATATAAAAACTAATTATGCTATTTATAACTTACTTATTAATTAATTACTAATAAAACTATTATTAATTCTAATAAATACTAAATTACAAAATAAAAATCTAAGAAAATTATTAAAAATACTTTAATATATAAGGAAATTAATAAAAATATAAAATTACAATTTACTTAATAAAAATCTAAAAATGAAAATTAAAATTAAATTAAATTAAATAGAAACTATCACTTATTTTTATGTTGTATTTTCTGGATTTTTCTTTTGCAAAACTATATTATATGTAAAAACAACTAACTTTAATAAAAACAAATATTTTATAACTAAATAATAAGCTGTGTGTAAGCTTATTAGTGTGGCAGTTGACCACAGTTGACCAAACAAGCAAATAAGCTAAAACTGACTTGTGTGGGACCCACTATGGATTATTCAAGTTCAAATAAGGTAAGTAAACCTGTTTAAGCAAGAAAAATCAATAATTGTCCACTAAATAAGCCAATAAGCTCAGAATAAGCACTTGCTAATTGTGACTGAGACAGATTAGGGGACAAAGTACAAGGCCCAATTCAGGTGGGGTCCACTGAGTATCAAGTCAAACTAATAGTCAACTATTGTTACCTGGTAGGAGGGGGGTTGGGAGAAACAAATTTTAAGGTGTGGGACCCACTGAGTGATCCACAAAACACCACCAAAGTTGGTGTTGTGGCTTAGGTCTGCTGAGACAGGGGAGCTTTCTTCCCTGCAGTTGTGTTTAGGGGTGAGTGGGCCCACAACAAAAATCCTAAAAATATAAGCTAAATGGAAATCAAAAGATGAGCTGGTAGAGTGTAATTAGAAACAAGTTTCAAAGCCTAGGTCCTATTCCTAAATTCTAAACAAATCTCCAAAGTTTTGGAAAAATCTGAGATAGGCAATTTGACTTTTTAAGTGAAACTTGCTAGGTTGACCAAAGTGAGATTCTAGCTTGATTTTCTGATTGATTATGGTATGTTAAGCTATAATAAAGCTAGATTGATCTAATCCTATAATATTTTAGCTGTTTTGAAGGTTTATGGATCACAAAACCCTCACAGTTAACTGTGAGGGGAGATCAAATGCAACTTTGACTATTTCTCAAACAAGTACCCTTTTTTATGACCTATATGTTCTAATAAGACTTAGTATGACATGATGCAACAGCAAACAACAATAATAACAACCTAGAACATAGATGAACAGCTTGATCCAAACACTCTTTTAAAAATGAGAATCAAAGATTTTCAAAACAAAAGATTGATTGAGCTTAAGAAAATGATATACAACAACTTAATTTGATACTATAAGGGAAATTAAACACAGAAACACAATATTAAACCACAAATAACAAAGAATCAAGATTCTACAATCTTTACTGAGAAAATGAATTAACAAACAACTATGAAATTCAAAATACAAACAACTGATATTAAACCACAGATTCAATTAACAATAACATATAAATTTGAAAACACATAGATAATCAACAACATACAATTTATACAGTAAAATGCCAAATTGTGAGTGAATGCTTACAAATAACTTCCAAACTGAGAACAACTGAAACAATGACCAAGAACCTTTCCTATTGCTTACCACTAAGCACTATAACCCAGGTCAATCCAGAATTAACCCTGCTCCTTTGCTGCTTCTTTATTTGAAACTGATTTTTTTATTTCTTTTCTATTTTCTTTATTTCTTTTTGTGTTTTTCTTTTTTTTTAGTGATTATTGCTGGTTTAGAAGATTAAAAAGCTTGCATAAGCTTACTAAGAGTTATGTAGTGTTTTAGTAATCCACTAACCAACAAATGGCAACTGGATTTAAATGACTTGATATTTAAATTGGTACGAAATTGAGATAACTTGAAAATAAAAGATAGATTAAACTTGAATTGTAAACAGGTTTTTACACATTCAAATTAGGTTACAAGATCCAGAAAACAAGTAAATGACAATAATTTAAAGTTTAAGCAGTAAAGACATTTTAAGTAAATTGATCAAAAATATGAAATTAGTGATCCACTTCATTCCTGCTTGAATCTTGATATATATTGACTTCAAACACTCCCACTAGCATCCTGATACTTTCCCACTTCAATTCAAGACCATAGGATGGGTCAAAGTGATCCTGACCCTTCAAAAGGATTTTGGCGGGAAAAGCTATTTAGGTGACTTGTAGCTGTATTATTGCAATTAATGCAATTTGGGATGTAGTAGTGGAGGAGGGGACATGGTAGGAAGGTTTTGAGCCAAGTTGGGGGTGGTTTTAGTGGTTTGTAAACAAAACCGTGGGTTTTGTAGTGGTTTTGGGTGAAAAGGAGTGGGAAGGGCATTTATTGTTGCGTGGGATGGTGTAAGGAGGTGGAAGAGAGTTGATAGATAGCAGAGGGTGAGGTGGAAAGGTGAGGAGAGGTAGCTATGGAGAGGTGGAGGGGTGAGGTGGAAGAGAGTGAACAGTGGGGCGGTTTGGGATGGAAGTTTGACTGTTTGACCCCGTTTGTATTAAACGGGGGTGGGCTGTGGGTGTTTTGGGCCAAAGAAAAGAATGGGCTGGGGTTGTGTGGGTTTGTATTTGGTTTGGGTTTATAATAATAAAATGGATCCGTTTGGTTTTATTTCACACAAGGACCATTTTTGTAATTAGTGAAAAGTTGAGGGTTTGAAATGGCAGGTTTCCAAAGATACTACAAGGACTAAACTTGCCATGTGTGATAAACCAAAGAACCTTAAATGTAATTTTTCTATTTTAAACCACCCGGGGACCTTTTCTGTCAATTCCCAAACTCCAGGGACCATTCTTGTAATTTTCTGAAACTTGAAGGGTTAAACCTGCAAATATCAAATATTAACACAAAGGACCAAATATGTCATTTAGAAATAGTATAAGGTTTATTTTGATTATTTTCTTATTTTTAAAACCTTAGGGACTAATTTTGACACTTTTCAAAGTTTAGGGACCAAAGTTGTAATTTTGTGATTCTTAACTTCAAAGGATTTTTCCTAACAACTTATGAATCCCAAGGACCTTTTATGACATTTGTACAAGTTTTGATTGACCAGGGACTAGTTTTGCCAATTTGTTAAAGTTTAAGGACTGAAACTGTAAATTAAGAATATTTTATATGTTTTTCATCAGTTTTCATCCCTTTTGCACTTGTAACACCTAAAAACACAGTTTGGTGATATTTCCAGTATTTTAAATCATATCTGTATGTTTTCAGATGTTTTGTAGCTTAAATGTGACAGAAATGATGAGTATTTTAGACACTCATCAATCCCCCACACTAAACTATTGCTAGTCCCTAGCAATATTTTATGAAGTTTTAATGGATTTCAAAGAACTCTTTACCAAAAGCCATTACTTCTGGAGTAGCCAAGATGTCTCAGTTCAAGTAAGAACTATGGTCCACCTTATAACCATGTGATTTTGAGCAAATCACCAGCTGTCAACGGATTTGATTTGTCTTTACCAAAAGCCGTTTGCTTCTGGACTAGCCAACTCTTGATGGAATAGTCAACATCTTGGTGAGCTGATTACCAATTATGGTTTTTCTACTGCCTTTACCACAAGCCATAATCTTGCGGGCTAGTCAACTCATTCGCTTTTTAGGATATGGCGAGTTGAGGTACCATACAATTTTTGGCAAATTGCAAGCCATCAACGGGTTTGAGATATCTTTACCAAGAACCGTTTGCTCCTGGATTAGCCAATCCTTATGTGGGTTAGACATGGCGGATTGATAACCATTTATTGCGTTCTAAGTGAGAAAAAATTTTAAAATTTTTGGCTAAATTGGGGGTTCCTGATGGAACATGTGTTTGAATTCGTGAGAATCCCCTCCCCACACTTAGAACTGAATATTGCCCTCAATATTCAAAGTAGCGGGTGTTAAACCGAACTTAGAACGTAAAAAGGAAATATAACTAGCCTTTAAAGATGTATATACATACAATTATTTTTTTAGATAAAACTTCTTAAATAGAAGCTATCACTATATGTACATTTTTTTTTTTGAAAGAAATTTACATATATACAACATGTGGGGAGTCTCCCCCACACTTGGGTGTTACACACGGGTGAAAAGCCCATGTTTTTGCTAATGTTTTTGATTCCCGAGTCACTAGCCGGACTCGACCCCGTATTTGATTTCTTTCCTCCCAAACTGTCAGGTTTATCACGCAAGCTAACCGCTTGTGAACGGTTAACTGTAATAAATAGGTCCTGAACAGGCCGGGAGAAAAAGCAATTTAAAAATCTATGGGGAAGTAAGTGGAAGAAACCATCTCCATCGGACTTTCATTTCAAAATGTTTGTATAAACACTGAAGTACATGAAAGTTCCACACCAAGAGAGATATATCTGGCATTTAAACCAATGTTATATTGAAAATGCCAGGGTCAAAAGTAACATCCTCACTCTCGAATGAGTGAAGAGAAGGAGAAATCACCGGGTAGGTGAAGGGTAGTAGGGAGATCAGAACAGCAGTAATCACAAAAACTTCCTCCTCAAGAATTTGAAATTTAAGTGAAGGAGGCAAGGTCTTATGCTTGATCTCAGGAATTTTATCAGTTTCTTCAACTGATTTGAATTCCTCCTTATGAAGTTGTTTGGGTGGGAGGGTGGGATAATAATTTTCAACTGAGTTATAATTGTCTGGGTACAACAATTGTTCAAGAAGATCATTAATATCTCCCTCCTGAATAGAATCATTTCCCTCATTATGAAGTTTTAGTGGAGGAGGGGGAATTGGATCATTATGCATTAATTCCTCAAAGAGAAGAATATCTCCCCCCTCATCAATCTCAGTGTCATCAATTCCTGAAAGGAATGAATCAATAATGAGATAATTCTCGAACTCTTCCAATATGGAATCACTTTCCTCAACCAGAGTGAGAGAAGTTGAAGAGTCTAGCGGAGGAGGGGGAATTGGATCTTTATTTAACAATTCTTCAAGGAGAAGAATATCTCCCTCCTGATCACTTTCATCATCTTTATCCCAAATGGGACCACTTTCAGTCTCATCTTCATCCCAAATGGGATCACCTTCCTCAACCGGAGTTAAGGAAGTGGAAGAGTCGGGAATGATGGAATGAGAAGATGGAGTGGGATCACCACTCACCAAATCATGAACATAACCAAGATTTTCTTGAGAGTACTCCTGTAAGGCAACATCAATGACATCGATTCGGTTAACCGATGCAGATTTATAATTGGAGAAGTACTTCGAAGTTTGATCATGGTTAAAGGTAATAGCCTCATGACCCATACGCAATGTGATCTTACGCTCAAATACATCTATAAGAGCGTGGCCCGTTCTTAGGAATCCTTGTCCAAGAATGAGAGGAACCCTAGGATCAGCATTGAATTCAACAACCACAAAGTCAGCTGGAAAATGGAATTTCCCTACTTTCACAAATACGTCCTCGGCAATACCGAGGGGCATAGATACGGAACGATCTGCAATCTCAAGAGTCATGCAGGTAGGGGTAAGTTTAGGAAGAGAAAGTTTATTCCATACTGAATTAGGCATCAGGTTGATGCTGGCGCCCAGATCGGCCAAGGCGTTGCATGTAACCATTCCTGGGAATTCACAAGGTAAGATAAATTTCCCAGGATCTCCAAGCTTCTCGGGAAGCTTCTTTAAGATAACTGCCGAGCAGTTCTCATTTAGAGAAGTTTTTGCCAATTCAACCAGTTTTTCCTTTTCGTTTAACAATTGTTTGATTGTTGATGCAAATTTGGGCATCAAGATGACAGCATCCGCAAGACTTATGTCAAATTGCAAATCTTTAAAGATTTGCAAGAGTTTGTCCGTTTGGTAATTAGACCTCTCGCGGTGCTCTTGTTCATTCAAGCGTGAAGGGTAAGGAAGGGTAGGCTTAAAAGGTTTGGATTTAGGGACAGTAGGCTCAGGAGTTTCATCAGTCTCAAAGACAACTCCTGATTTGGTTTTCTCTCGAGGGACAACTTGCGGTTGGACGTGTGCGGTACTTCGTGGGCTTGGAGTTTGCACCTAGTCCTTGGCAACCTCGTTCTCTTTTTCCACATCGTATAACGGTGGTGGAATAGGAGTAGAGGGTCCCTCATAAGTAGCACCACTACGAGTGGTGATAGCTTTGATGATGTTGGAATCCTCCTCATCATCACTATCGTAAAGTACACTCTTTCGGGAAGCATTAAGCATATAAGAATAAGTCATAGCTGCCCTTTGGTCATAAAGATTGCTTGACAAACTTTTAACCGTGAATCGTGAAAGAATGGGATCTATTCTTGACGATGTAGGAGTGATAGGGGGTGTAGAGTTTGGGACAACCGTGATTTGGACGTAATGAGTACTTCCATTATTAGAAGGAAGTACCGGGTCCTTTGTTACCATGGTTGGTCCATCTTTAGCTGTATCACTACGTGTAGTGACAGCTTTGAGTTCACCCCTAGGATTCGAAACAGTATTACTCGGGAGACTTCCCGAGGTGGAAGGTGGATTTAGTTGTTTTACTAAACAAGCAAACATGTCCTTAATATCGTTTCTCAGCTCATTGTTGTTCTTAGCAATTGAAGAATCAAATTCATTCTTCAAATTGGAGATTTGGTTCTGCATTGCCCTCATGTTAACATCATTAACCTTGATGTGGTTAGCAAGCTCATTGGAGGGAGATTCTTGATAAGGAACCATTTGATGAGCAGGAGCTGAATACCCTGGATTTGAATTCCCCTTGTGGGGTGGGTATTGAAAATGAACCATATGATTGCTCGGGGCATGATATTGATTATGTGTGTTTTGCCCTCTTTGCTGGTTAGGAATGAACCTATTAGCATTGTTTGGTTGGTATAATCCAGGCTGTCCTCCCTGGTTGTTAGCACGGTAGTTTGTTTCCACTTGAGGACGGAATGGAATTCCTCCTTGATTGGAACTGCCTGCTATAGCATTGACTTCAATTGCATTGCCAACGGTGTGGGTACAATTGTAGTATGGATGAGGACCTCCACAAGTAACACAAACGTCTACCTTTTTAACTTCAGCAGTTTGAGAAGTTTGCGGAGCGGACTCTTTCTTGGAAACCAAAGCTTGGATAGCCTTCGTGAGTTCAGCAATCTAAGAATCAGTGCTAGAAGTCACTGGAGATGATGTAGAAGGACCAGCACTAGCATGAGAATTATAAGTTCTATCTCTCGTAGTACGGACCTTAGACATGTTTTCAATTAAAGCAATGGCTTCCTTTGTGGATTTGCTCAGAAAATTACCTCCAGCTGAGGCGTTTAGAGAATTTTGATCAGATGGGTTAACCCATTGTAGAAAGTGTCCATTTGCATCAATTCGGTGAAACTGTGATGTGGACATCTGCGGAGCAATTCTTTGAAACGATCCCATGCCTCTCCGAATGGTTCATCAAACCTTTGAGAGAACTTCATGATCTCATTCTTAAGATATGTAGTTTTGGAAGGAGGAAAGAATTCATTAACGAATTTATGAACCAAATCTCCCCATGTTTCAATCGATTTAGGTGGTTGTTTATCAAGCCAAATCCTGGCATTGCCTTCGATGGAAAATGGGAAGAGTAGAAGTTTGATTGATTCCTCAGGGACATTTTTGCATTTGATGGTACAAGTGATCTTGTTAAACCATCTAATGTGATCATGAGGATCGTCCCTCTCAAAACCATAGAATTGCCGCTGGGTTACCAGAGCTATCAACCCAGTCTTGAGCTCAAAATTCTCAGCCACGATGGCTGGAACAACAATAGCATCTCCATAACCCTCGATGGGTGCTTGGAGAAGCTCATTCATCGGACGGTCTTCTGTCATGATGACAGGAATTTTAGGATCAGTACGTATCTCGGGTACGACTGATGGAGCTGAACGTCCACGGATTCTTCGAGGTATGCCAGCAAGCTCACGGAAAGGGCTTGTAGACCTAGAAGAACGAGTGTGCATACACTAGGACGAGTCTAAGAATCCTAGAAAATGAAGGAAACTTAGATAAGGGTGAGAAGAGTATTTTTAGGTTTTTATTTTATGTTATATATATAGAAAGAAAAAGAAAATATTTTTGGTGTTTTATATGTTTATGGAAGATTTAAATACGATATTATATAAGATATATGTACTATGGATAGGTATTCAACAAATCTGATACTTCAGAATCGTTCAACGCAGCACACCTCCCCGGCAGCGGCGCCAAAAATTGACTCACGCTTTTCTAGTCAACTTTATTTAGTCAACCACTTGTGAATGGTCAACCGTAATAAAGACTAACTAAAGAAACCTGAATTCAATATATCCAAGGAGTTTAGTGTCCCCGGGTCGTTTATGTCCCTTGGAAGTGTGATATCCTGAGTTAGAACGGATCTGTGATCGGGAATTATTGAATAGGAAAGGGTATGTGATTTGTGATTACCCTAAGAGAAAAGAAAATAGCTTTAATAAGCTATATAAACAAAACCTTGAAATAAGAAAACTTAAAAACGTAAAAGGAATTAAAAACGTACGCGACTGCGTACAGAGAAAAAGGTGAGTTTTAAAGAAAAATAAACTATAAGGGTTAAAAATAAAAATTCTATAAACTTAAACTAAAAAGAAAATTAAATTAGAAAGAAAACTATTTTTTATATTATTATATTATTTATTATTAATTATTTAATTAATAACTATTTAACTTTTTAATTAAAAACTAATTTAAATCAAACTAAAAATGATAAATACTACAACTTAAACTAAAAACTTGCAAAAATAATTTATAAACTTAAATTAGAACTTGAAGAAAGTATAAAAAATAAAAATAAATGTTTTTGTCTTTTTATAAGCTTTTTATTAATTAAAAACTATTTATATTAATTATACTAATTAAACTATTTTTAATTACTAATAATACTAAATTACCTTAGAAAATTATGAGAAAATTTATAAAACTATTTTATGACCTATAAAAGCTATAAAAAATATAAAAACTAGGTATTACTATATAAAAACTAATTATGCTATTTATAACTTACTTATTAATTAATTACTAATAAAACTATTATTAATTCTAATAAATACTAAATTACAAAATAAAAATCTAAGAAAATTATTAAAAATACTTTAATATATAAGTAAATTAATAAAAATATAAAATTACAATTTACTTAATAAAAATCTAAAAATGAAAATTAAAATTAAATTAAATTAAATAGAAACTATCACTTATTTTTATGTTGTATTTTCTGGATTTTTCTTTTGCAAAACTATATTATATGTAAAAACAACTAACTTTAATAAAAACAAATATTTTATAACTAAATAATAAGTTGTGTGTAAGCTTATTAGTGTGGCAGTTGACCACAGTTGACCAAACAAGCAAATAAGCTAAAACTGACTTGTGTGGGACCCACTATATATTATTCAAGTTCAAATAAGTTAAGTAAACCTGTTTAAGCAAGAAAAATCAATAATTGCCCACTAAATAAGCCAATAAGCTCAGAATAAGCACTTGCTAATTGTGACTGAGACAGATTAGGGGACAAAGTACAAGGCCCAATTCAGGTGGGGTCCACTGAGTATCAAGTCAAACTAATAGTCAACTATTGTTACCTGGTAGGAGGGGGGTTGGGAGAAACAAATTTTAAGGTGTGGGACCCACTGAGTGATCCACAAAACACCACCAAAGTTGGTGTTGTGGCTTAGGTCTGCTGAGACAGGGGAGCTTTCTTCCCTGCAGTTGTGTTTAGGGGTGAGTGGGGCCCACAACAAAAATCCTAAAAATATAAGCTAAATGGAAATCAAAAGATGAGCTGGTAGAGTGTAATTAGAAACAAGTTTCAAAGCCTAGGTCCTATTCCTAAATTCTAAACAAATCTCCAAAGTTTTGGAAAAATCTGAGATAGGCAATTTGACTTTTTAAGTGAAACTTGCTAGGTTGACCAAAGTGAGATTCTAGCTTGATTTTCTGATTGATTATGGTATGTTAAGCTATAATAAAGCTAGATTGATCTAATCCTATAATATTTTAGCTGTTTTGAAGGTTTATGGATCACAAAACCCTCACAGTTAACTGTGAGGGGAGATCAAATGCAACTTTGACTATTTCTCAAACAAGTACCCTTTTTTATGACCTATATGTTCTAATAAGACTTAGTATAACATGATGCAACAGCAAACAACAATAATAACAACCTAGAACATAGATGAACAGCTTGATCCAAACACTCTTTTAAAACTGAGAATCAGAGATTTTCAAAACAAAAGATTGATTGAGCTTAAGAAAATGATATACAACAACTTAATTTGATACTATAAGGGAAATTAAACACAGAAACACAATATTAAACCACAAATAACAAAGAATCAAGATTCTACAATCTTGACTGAGAAAATGAATTAACAAACAACTATGAAATTCAAAATACAAACAACTGATATTAAACCACAGATTCAATTAACAATAACATATAAATATGAAAACACATAGATAATCAACAACATACAATTTATACAGTAAAATGCCAAATTGTGAGTGAATGCTTACAAATAACTTCCAAACTGAGAACAACTGAAACAATGACCAAGAACCTTTCCTATTACTTACCACTAAGCACTATAACCCAGGGCAATCCAGAATTAACCCTGCTCCTTTGCTGCTTCTTTATTTGAAACTGATTTTTTTTTATTTCTTTTCTATTTTCTTTATTTCTTTTTGTGTTTTTCTTTTTTTTAGTGATTATTGCTGGTTTAGAAGACTAAAAAGCTTGCATAAGCTTACTAGGAGTTATGTAGTGTTTTAGTAATCCACTAACCAACAAATGGCAACTGGATTTAAATGACTTGATATTTAAATTGGTACGAAATTGAGATAACTTGAAAATAAAAGATAGATTAAACTTGAATTGTAAACAGGTTCTTACACATTCAAATTAGGTTACAAGATCCAGAAAACAAGTAAATGACAATAATTTAAAGTTTAAGCAGTAAAGACATTTTAAGTAAATTGATCAAAAATATGAAATTAGTGATCCACTTCATTCCTGCTTGAATCTTGATATATATTGACTTCAAACACTCCCACTAGCATCCTGATACTTTCCCACTTCAATTCAAGACCATAGGATGGGTCAAAGTGATCCTGACCCTTCAAAAGGATTTTGGCGGGAAAAGCTATTTAGGTGACTTGTAGCTGTATTATTGCAATTAATGCAATTTGGGATGTAGTAGTGGAGGAGGGGACATGGTAGGAAGGTTTTGAGCCAAGTTGGGGGTGGTTTTAGTGGTTTGTAAACAAAACCGTGGGTTTTGTAGTGGTTTTGGGTGAAAAGGAGTGGGAAGGGCATTTATTGTTGCGTGGGATGGTGTAAGGAGGTGGAAGAGAGTTGATAGATAGCAGAGGGTGAGGTGGAAAGGTGAGGAGAGGTAGCTATGGAGAGGTGGAGGGGTGAGGTGGAAGAGAGTGAACAGTGGGGCGGTTTGGGATGGAAGTTTGACTGTTTGACCCCGTTTGTATTAAACGGGGGTGGGCTGTGGGTGTTTTGGGCCAAAGAAAAGAATGGGCTGGGGTTGTGTGGGTTTGTATTTGGTTTGGGTTTATAATAATAAAATGGATCCGTTTGGTTTTATTTCACACAAGGACCATTTTTGTAATTAGTGAAAAGTTGAGGGTTTGAAATGGCAGGTTTCCAAAGATACTACAAGGACTAAACTTGCCATGTGTGATAAACCAAAGAACCTTAAATGTAATTTTTCTATTTTAAACCACCCGGGGACCTTTTCTGTCAATTCCCAAACTCCAGGGACCATTCTTGTAATTTTCTGAAACTTGAAGGGTTAAACCTGCAAATATCAAATATTAACACAAAGGACCAAATATGTCATTTAGAAATAGTATAAGGTTTATTTTGATTATTTTCTTATTTTTAAAACCTTAGGGACTAATTTTGACACTTTTCAAAGTTTAGGGACCAAAGTTATAATTTTGTGATTCTTAACTTCAAAGGATTTTTCCTAACAACTTATGAATCCCAAGGACCTTTTATGACATTTGTACAAGTTTTGATTGACCAGGGACTAGTTTTGCCAATTTGTTAAAGTTTAAGGACTGAAACTGTAAATTAAGAATATTTTATATGTTTTTCATCAGTTTTCATCCCTTTTGCACTTGTAACACCTAAAAACACAGTTTGGTGATATTTCCAGTATTTTAAATCATATCTGTATGTTTTCAGATGTTTTGTAGCTTAAATGTGACAGAAATGATGAGTATTTTAGACACTCATCAATCCCCACTCTTCTTCTGACAAGGATTTGAACGTAAAATAACCTAAGTGTAAACAAGTCACTGAGTGAACAATAACTCAGTGAGTCATCTTCAGGATGCTTAGACCGAGCCTAAGAAGAAAGGTTCTCCATTCAGTGAGGCGGAACTCAGTGAGTGTGATCTAAGCCAAGAAGAAGGTGATGGGTTCAGGGAGGATGACAATAACTCACTGAACCCCAAGACTCCTCAATAACTATCATGGTACTGAAGACTGATGACTTGAAGACTGATGTTTTGGCGGGACTAGGCGGAAAAGTTTGAACTGTTTCATTAAAGTGCTTTATCACTTTAAGGCCAAACTTTTCCCAAATGGTTAAAACCAGTCTGTCATCAGAAAACACTTTTTGGACTTAACCCAAAGAAGTTTCCATTGCCAGAGAATAAAATCTATTAAGATTTTATTAAGGAACGATTAGGTCCATTGTATAATAGAGTTGTTCATATTTGTGTATAAATAGGTAGCATAAGTGAGGAGTAAAAGTTGACAAGTTTGTGCAATTAATGCAAAGCATTCACAAACCACTTTTACTCATCCAAAGAACAACATAGCCCCTGAGATAGCTCAGTGGGTCCTTAGTTGTCACTCAAACATTGTTTTGAGTTTAGAGAGGAGTCAATACCACACTTGTCATTTTCAATCCCAAGTGTTATTCCGCAAACACTTGGGTACGATTCTTTTGATTAACTTCTAATAAAGAATTAAACGTTGAAAAATATTGTCTCTTATCTTTACGTTGCTTTATTGTTAATCATTATATACATCTGAGTTAAAAGTCATATAACTTGGTTACATTAGCTTTTTAGTTCTTGTTAACCAAGTAAAAGGGACCAACAATAATGAAATCTAGATAGAGAGGAGGGAAGATACCGACTTAGCTTATGAGTAATACCAGCTCTTCTCACAACCCTGGCTTATGAACAGTAAACCTCTCACATAAACAGTAATTCCTCTTGGTATGTCTACGGCTAATGAATATTTTATGGATTTTTCTAACTTGTGTCTCAGGGACACATGTTAAAAAGAATCACACAACTTAAGTGTCACTCTCAGAATGACTAGCAACTAGCAAGTACTCATTGATCCTCATTATTTTTAACATCTGGCCTCACAACCACTTAGTGACGATTTTCATCACCCCTCCCTAGGGTACAAGTTATATAATTCCAAAGAAGAAAAGTCAAAGATAAGTTGAAACACATGCCCCAATCCTAACCATTCATCCAAAACAACGGTCACGATCCCTTCACTACATTTCTTCTTCTCAAAAACAAAACCACCACTTCATCACCTCACAGGCTCACAATCCCACACACACACACAAAAAAAAAAAAAAAAAAACCAATCTTCAAACCCTAATTCAATCAATCTTAGTTATCCCTGATATAGAAATGGTGGGAGGTAGAAAAGATGGACCAATAGCAATAAGCAGCAACAATGTCTTTGCAGCATTAAGCAGTTCAAAAAAGAAGAAGAAACCCAAAAATAGTAGTAATGTGGACAAGGAACAGGAGGAGAAGGTGTTTTGGGCACCTGCTCCTTTGACAATGAAGTCATGGGCAGATGTTGATGATGAAGATGATGATGACTATTACGCCACTACTGCCCCGCCTGTTGCGAGCTGGGCGGGGGAGTTAGAGAACCCGAAAGCGGGCGAGGTTGAGGTTGAGGTTGAGGTGAGGGATAATGTAGTTTGTTTTGTTTGTTTATTTTTCGTGTTTCGTGTCGTTGGTAGTGTATTTAATTATGATGCTATTGTGATGAAAAGTTTAGAGACGTTATAGTTATGTTTTGTGTATAGCGGATTCCTAAGAATCAGGATTATAGATTGCTTTTGCGAATGACTAGTTTAGATGCAAGTGAAATGTATCAATGCAATCCCGTAAGAGGTGTTACTAGAAACTTGGTTGGATGGTATGGTTATTGAAAAGGATTATGTTTCGTGTCATTGGTAGTTTATTTGGTTATGATGCTATGGCGTGGTTAGTTTATGTTATGTATAGTTGTATAGGCGTATAGAAGGAGTATAATTTTGATGTCATTATGTATTTGTATGATTGTTGTTGTAGATTTGCTTTGATAGGAAATGACGTATTACTTGAAAGTTGAAAATAGCTGATTGATCAATGCACTGCCGTCTCTAAGATTTTGGAGGCTCTGGGCGAAAGTTACAACCAAGTAAAATGAGGCCGTAAATATAAATGTTAACTAATTTTTTTAAACAAATTACAATGACATTTTGTATTAGGGAGTTCATTAGAAGTTGTGTTACATATATAAAGATTTGGAGGCCCTTAAAATGTAGAGCAGGGCGGTTGCACACCTCGCATACGCCTCTTATATTCAATGCAAGCGTATAAGAGTTGATTTGTAGGAAGTTCGTTATAAGTTTTGTTGACTCTTTTAGTATGAGGATTATAATTTGATCGTGTGTTCTTTTTTTTTATGATTGCTTTTTCTAGATGACTATTGACTAGTTTAGTTTTCATATGATACATTAATGCGGAAAGGAATGAAAAGATTACCTGAAATGTTACTTGATCAGCACAATCACATAAAAGCTTGTTTTTTGCTCTATTTTGTAAAATGATTGTGGTTAGTCTGGCTTACATATAGATTACGGATAGGAAGATTATAATTTTAATGCCGTTATCTTTTTGTATGATTGCTGTTGTAGATGACTTAGTTTATTTTCCTTTTGATAAATTTGCTTCGAAAGGAAATCAATTAGAACTTTGAAAAAGTCAGTTGATTAGTACAATCCTAATAAGAGTTGATCAGCAGAAAGTTCGTTGGCAGTGTATAGAATCTTTCAGTATACTAGGATTAGTGCGGCGAATCAGGGATACATAAGTAAATGCACGTACCTGATTGGTTTTTGTGAACATGTGTTTTGTTTGTTATGAATGCATAAATGGATATATAGTTACTTCTAGATTATGAAAACATATGTGGATTATATTGACTCCATGCTCTTTTTGTATAATTGCTATTTGAAATGACTAGCTTAGTTTTCATATGGTACATGCAATCTGTAAGGAAGGAGACGAACACGTGAAATTGAAATATATGTAGTGAATCGACACAATCTCTTAAAATTTACGTCCTAGAAAGTTGGTTGGAAGGTGTATCATGTATATAATTACTCAATATTCTTGTGTTAATGTGGCCGTTTATTAGTAAATGCACGTATGTAATTGTGATATGTGATTACGTGCCCGTTGCTTGTGTTCGTTTCTTCCTTAGAATGCATAACGAATATAATTACTTTTAGAGTTTTAGGTTATGTGGACATAAGGGGATTATAATTTTGCTTCTGTAATCTTTAAGTATCATTGCTTTTGAGAATGACTAGCTTTTTATTCATATGGTACATTTTCTCAGAAAGGAAATGAAGTATCACTTGAAATGAAAAACATTTGGTTGATCAACGCAATCCCATAAACATTGAGTAATAGAAAGTTCGTTGGAAGGTGAATCATGTATAGATTCGTTTAATATCCTTGTAAAATTGTGGTGGCACCGAAGAAAATGTGCATATTTAATTGTTTTTTGTGAAAACATAACCTTTTTGCTTGTTAAGAATGCATGAAAGGAATATATTTCTATTTGGATTATGCAGACATATGAGGATTATAATTTGGATTCTGTGTTATTTCTATGATTACTTTTGCAAATGACTACTTTAATTTTCCTTTCATACACTGAAAGGAATGAAAAGATTACCGGAAACTGGAAAACAGGCAGTTGAAAAGTTGGTTCGGAGGTAACTGTTCGATATGTATTAAGAATGCTACTATAGTAGTATTATATATATGCATAATTCATGGTGCACGTGTTAAAAGAAACGCATATTGCAAATACTTTAATTCTGTAGAGTTGTAGTCACATGTTTCTCTATATGATTGTCTTCTGCCACCCCTCACGTTCACTGTTCTATTTATGCACATATATATCATTTTAAACAGGATATAATAGAACAGTATTTATTTGACCAATGTTTTATCTGAGGATACTCCTCTTTATGGAAGTTTAAGTACCATCCGGCTCCAGTTTATCTGAGATCCTTCATCGCCATTGTCATCTTTTATAGGGGTAATTGATAGTTGAAATGTTATTTTGCAGGAAAGTGAAAGTGAAGATGAAGGCCTCGCAGAAACGGATGATGAAGAAAATGATCATGAACCAGAAGTTCCAGATGAAGAGCCAGTTATCCAAAAGGCTCCTGAGGCTTTGCCTCCCAAGGATACTGACAGGCAGCTTTCTAAGAAGGAATTGAAGAAAAAGGAGCTTGCAGAGCTTGAAGCAGTGCTTGCAGAGTTGGGATTGAATGAGAGCAGTGGCAAAGAGAACACTGGTAAGCTATGTGAAATTTAAAAAATTTAATAACTTATATGCATGTTTTAGTTGTTATATATAGTTTATGTTCTTATGGTTTCGTAGTTGAGCACCATCAATGCCTACAATTATTTCAGTTGATAACTTAACCAACTTATATATCTATTTAGGTCAAATGCTAGATTTTTATAGGGCTGTCCCTCAAACAGATTAGCCTGAGTTGGACCTTGCTTTTTATATTGAGGAAAAATGGTTCATTTTACTCATATTAAAAGCCACTACAAGTGAAGCTTAGTTGTTTCATTAGGGTTTGGCTCAAATATTGAGGCAAACCAGTTATTACTCCCTTGGCTTTTACTTGTCAAGCTTATGAACACTTTAGTCAACGAGTACTGTTAGTGAGATACTCTGTTCAACTTAAATTTAGCACACTCAATTTGGATTGAATAATGTTGACGGCATGTATCGTGCACAATTCTTATAAGCAATGCCCTCAATTGTTTCAGTTGATACTTTAGCCAACAACTTGTATGTATGTTTGTGTCATGTGCTTGATTTTTGTAGGGCTGTTTATCAAACCGAGTAGCTTGAGCATGAGTTGAGCTTGACCTTGCCTTTTTTTTTTTTTTTTTTTTTTTTTTTTTTAATTCTTCTGCGAAAAATGGTTTGTTTGACTTGTATTATAAGCCAATATAAGAGATGCTGAGTTGTATTTTAGGGCTCAGGCTTGAATATACAGGCAAAGAAAACTATCTGTATGATTTCACATGTCATCTAGTCAACACTTTATTCAACACGTACCATTTGTGGCATATTCTGTTCAACTTGACTTTTGTATACTCGGTTTTAGATCCGATAATTTTGATGGCATGAATCATGTTTAATTGTTGCAATTTGAACATATGTATTTAAGGGGTAATTGCATATAACATATATATTTAATTAGTATTTTGAAGTTGTACTCTTCGAACTTGACTTCCAGTGAGAATTATTAATGATACTTTTTTAAAGTATTTCTATAATAACTGATAGCTTATATATAATTTTATATCGATATTTACAAGTATACTGGAAAGGCATTTTGCATGAATACGCTGGCTAGTTGGGGCGTTGGATAAGCGATTATTTTATAACTATGAGAACGTTAATATTGCTTGGTTTCTTTAAGGGAAAACTAATCTTTAAACCTCCAATATGTTATTTGTTCTCTTAAATGCGTGAACAAAGAACTTGAACAAAGCATACCTCAGTTAAAATATGCATGTTGCAAGTGTGTAACCAGTGGCGGACCTAGAACTTAGAAATAGGGTATGCACTACAGAAAAAATTATTTCTCCATTCGGGTTTTTTAGTTCGGGTTTTCGGTTCAAGTTTTCGATTTAAAGTTTTAATGCACGCACCAGTAGCAAAGCAAAGTAAATTAACTACAACAACAACAACAACAACAACAATACCCAATCCCGCGGAAGCGAGGTATGGGGGAGGTAGAATGTAGACAGATCCTACCCCTACCCCAGCAAAACTGGGAGTAGAGAGACTGCTTCCAGGAGACCTCCGGCAAGTGCAAAAGTGCGAGTGATAGCAAAGTAAATTAACTAATAATCAAAATATTATATTACCATAATAGAACTTTTACATGTATTATTGTATTCATGGGCTTTGAATTTTGTATATACAAGTAAGTGGACGTCTGGACTTTTCTCAAAGGGAGGAGGGTATGCAATATTTTTTAAAGGGTGTGCACTTTTGATATTTGTCCTTATAAAAAAATATTTTTACTATATTTCACACTAGGAAATTTTTGTATAGGGTGGGCAAGTGCATACCCACATGTCAACACACATCCGCCCCTGTGTGTAACCTAGTCAGGAATTGATACCCCAAGAAGTGTCTTTTTCTATCTATAAGTAGGGTTTGCTTAGCCGTATTTCATTTCTCTCAAATTAAATATTGTACCTCATGCACTTTTTATCTCGCTATCTACATGCTAGATGCTGCACAAGAGAAGGTGGATAATCAAAATGGAGGAGCAGAAAAGAAAGACAAAATTATGGGTACCGGTGAGAGCAAAAGCGCTAAAAAGAAGAAGAAAGAGAAGTCATCTAAGGATGCAAAGGAACAAGGTGTGTCCAATGAGCCTGAGACAGAAAAGTCAGCAGCAGAAGACAAAGAGAAGGCTGAAGATTTATCTGGAGTCGATATGAAAGAGAAATTAAAGAAAATGGCATCCATGAAGAAAAAGAAATCTAGCAAGGAAATGGATGGTGCTGCCAGAGCTGCTGCTAGTGAGGCCGCTGCAAGGAGTGCTAGGCTTGCAGCAGCTAAGAAGAAAGAGAAGAACCACTACAATCAGCAGCCTGTTCGGTAAGCTTTTTTCTTAGGGACATAGTATGCTGTGTATGTTCATTTTGTCGTATGCTTAATAAACCCCCTTATCTTTTCATTTCGAGATGACTTCTTTACATAGTTACAATTTCTGTTTTACTTGGCAAGTTACTAAGAGCTGGTAATTTTGACAAACATTTTTGGCAACATTGGCATTTTATCTTCCCTTTGCACCCTGAGAGTTTCCTTCAGAATGCCTCCTGAAGTGTGTAGAATTTTATTTTGTTCAAATTTTGGTTATTTTCACGAATATGCTATGTTTAGTGCGTACGTCAAAAAGGAGCAATTTGCGTTTGAGCTGTTGTCATGATACTTCATCATCGTGTTTGGTTTTACCTAGGTTGGTTTTACCTCAGCTCTAGTATATACCAATACTAGCCTCAAGGCCCGCCCGATAGGCGGCTAGCTCCAAAAATTCTTTAAAAGATAAAAATAGTAAAATGGTTGACACAATAATATTAAACGAATAAAATTTTAAAACAAAAATAAAGTAATAAAATCATCTAACACTTGAAACAGTTGCTACAAATAAAAAACATCTAAGACTTCCGTGTCATACAACATTGTAAAAGTATTAGTATTGTTTTATTGAACCATCCAGCCACAATTTGAATTGTCTCCTTTTGGGCTTCTGGTGAACACACATGCCCCATTACCCACCACGTATGAGACGTTTCCCTTTTCATATTGGCTCAAAATGAAATATTATAAGTTATAGTTTGGACAATTGGTTAGACCCAGATAAAAAAAGGTTAGTGCTTACCATCCTATTAGTAGCTTGTGAATGAAATGAAATATTAGTATTGTTTCTTTCATTTTTATAATCCAACCTTGTAAAGCCTCCGGTTGTTGCAGATAAAACAATCTGCACAAACCAAACAAACAAAAACAACTCATTAGCTAATAATCAAGACCCACAAATATAAACCAAAACTTTATAAATAAATAAATAAAACTTTCATTTGAGTTAAAAGGAGAAAAAGAGAGTCCAAGAACTGATTTTTGATCAAACCAGTTGGTGTAGAAGGAAAAGCAGATGATGAAATTAACCTCGGTTTTTATGCCAAATGGCAAAGAAGCTGCAACAGCTACCATCAAAATAATTAGCCATGTATGTGACAAGCATTAATAAAAAATCTATCAAAAGAATAGCATTTAGTTAGATAACTGATCGCATATTTAAATATGGAAATACGGAATAGTATCAACCTTCCTAAGAAAACAATAAGAAATAATGAGAAGGTACCCAAAAACTTCTGATTATATGCTACTTGAAAACATAAACTATCATATAATCAACTTCAAAGCGCAATGCTAAACACCCCCTTAGTCCTTATAGTTTGAGTAGAATGACAAATTTTGGGTCACCATGAGTATGCATTAGATGCATGTTTTGTGAGTGCCCCTATCAAGGGCAGCCTGTTGGAACATATATAACTCTTGGCTATACGAATCAAAAAGTCAGACCACTTAACAATTTCAAATATGATACCAGAAACATTCCAAGAGATTGATACCATGAACAGAATGTAACTCGCAGATTGTGATATCTAATTGAGTAATGTGCAATTGTTTTTTGACACACAAACATGACAAGTTCGTCATTCTAGTCGCATGTGAGGCGAAGAAACAAAGTACATCTTCAGTTCACCTCTTAAATATATCTGATGACTATGTTGCTTTCAACATACTTTAATCTATCTGTCTAGAATATATCATATGATCAACATACAGGAAAAAATCATATTAGCATGTTGGAAGTAGTGTGATCATACATCATTTGACTTGAAAAACATGAGTTATCAGTTACTACAACTTAAAAGAGCCTAAATTGTATCTTAGGCATTCATCTCGATTTTTAACAAATTAGTTTTAAATTTTAACATTAGTAGAAGAGAAAGAACATGATGGTATTACATGCATGGGCTCCTCAAATGATTGAGGGAGGGCCAAAGGATGGACCAGCAAAGCCAAGTGCAATGCTGAAGTGGTCAAAAGATTGGTAGTGAAGGCAATCTCAAACAATAGAAATATCCCATACTAAACTATGCATGCAACATGATCAAACCAAATGTAGAAAAGAGGATATATGTGTCTAACATGATTATTTTACTAATAATTTCACTCCTAGCAAGTTTCACGGTAAAACAAAAAGTAGAAACCATATATAAATGCATATAAACACAATCATGTAACTATATACAAAAAAATGAGATACCGGTAGAGGATTTGCCTGGTTGACCTGGCGAGTTTCATGCAAAAGAACTGATCAATTGGGCATATGGCGTCAAATTTGGTTGGGACCAATCTTTCATATTTTTGTAACTGCAGCTCCGCCAGGACTCATAAATGGGGATATTCTGATTGCTGATTAGGAAGTGGTGGTTGAAAGCAAATAGTTGTTTCTGGTTGAGCCGAACCAGGGATTGGTGGAGGCGGTACATTCTGATAAAATTAAGAAAGTCAGAACTCAATCTCAAAATGTAAGTGATCCATAGTACATTGGGTCAAACTGCAGACTCCACTTTGATACTGAATGTGGTAACAAATATATGCATGTGACAACATATTCTTTGCTCGTTCACTCACATTCCATTCAACCAAGTGGGCTTCACCTTCTTTGCTCGTTCCGCAAGAGAAAATTTAGTAAAGTACCTTAGATTTGAGAACCAATAAACACTTGACGTGAATTTACAATATGTCTATTTGAGTATACCTGATTCCATCAGCGTTATATGCCATTGTTGTGCACGAACGGCCAGGAGCATCATAATCTACTCTTGACCCCAAACAACATAAAGCCATGCTTTTATCTTCCCATTAATTTTCGCAGAGAAAATAAACTGCACAAAACAGATACGACTATTTATGATATAAAAAATATAATTATTATTTCAAACGTATACTGCATATGCCCATCTACAACACATACCTATAACAACATATCCAAGAGCGATTATATGACTAACTACCAAAGAAACTCTTTCTTTATGAAAATGGTACTTTAATTGTCCTGTGCTCCTGTCATCACCGCACTCTAGCATTTGATCTGTTTCTAAAGTGTCTACAAAAAGGATACAAAAAATGAAAGCATGAGTAAGCATTTTTTGGTAAAATAAAATCTGACACGCCCTATATTTATAAGAACATTACCAGGGTGCTCAAAATTGTACTCGTGGACAGGTTCAGATTCTTTAGCCCTCAAACCACGATAGAACGAATCCTGCAACACAATTCCAAAATATATATATATATATATAAAAAATAATAATAAATATATATAGATAATCAACGTTTGTATACCATCCTCATCAAAATTTTGTGTTAAATACATGTGTACCAAATATCTAGTACGGAGTACTGCATATCAGATAATTAACATTAACATAAATGATAAAACTCATGACCAAAAGAATGGAAATGCATACATACAATCTCCCTTCTCAGCCATTTTTCTTTTTTGCTGATAATAATGATATTCAACTATATATAATGCGAGCACCGAATCAGTAGGAACTGTAGGTGCAGGAAGAACATCATTCCACCGAAATTTATTATCACATCATAAATATAACTAACAGATACCAATCATTGATTTTACAATCTTAATCCATGCTGAGGTGAAAAGAAAATATATCAAAAACTTACAAACTTACAGAGTATTCAACTTGAAGCTGTGATGTTCCGTGCAATAAAAGAATGTTTTACATCAGTGCATCTAATTTATTTGCTATATCTGATTGCAACCATGTTATTGCATTATATTCATCACTTTTAGTATTCCTTATTAGGTACGCTTAATCAATTAGCTTTTGATGTACGTTAGACTCTCAATCATGTATAAATGCACAAAATTACATACATAAGTTTAAAATATATGTAGTGATGAGAATTTTACTGAAGCATAAAAATGGCTCACCGATGCACAAAAATTTCCTGACACACTTCCAAAACGTGCTGATGATGAGAAAATGAAGACGAGAAGATCTTAAACTTTTTTTTCTTAATCTGAAACCTGCAAACCGGATAAAAAATAATTATACAATAGCATTTATAAACACAAACCGAAAGTATTTTCAACAATATGCATTTTATCAAACACTTTGAGTACATGGAATAACATAAGCTTCAAGCCAAACACTTAATTGTTTAGTGAAGCAAAATAAGTTACCTTTTGAATGTACTAAGTAGTTATAAAAACATATGAAATCATCATATTTTACAATCAGATTGATACTAATAATCTAAACACGAATCGTATGTTAAACAAACCAAATTCATATTCAACACTATAACCCTAATACATGAACAAAAAACTATAAAAATTACGACTTAATATGCATCACCAACACATAAAATTTTAAAAATCTAATTCAAGACTTTCATCAAACACCTAATATGCAATATTAAACCAACAAAATAAGTTGGCTAACATAGTATTTTCAGACAAAGAAAAAAAGATGAGATTAATCTGTAGCATAACTTTTTCTGTTATTTAAGTATTGCTTGTTTCATTCAAGGCAAATATCATCAACGTGCAAAAAGCAAAAATTACATTAGGGTTTAGAAATTTTTAATTTTGAAATTCAATACCTTTGAAACGAATTGTACCTATGTTGATTTTTTGACGAAAATTAAGGGATTGCGTTTTTATAAACCTTTGATCTCGATGTGGAAGCTAATATTGTTTTTTCGTTTTCCGGTTAGGATTTGGGGGCTAGGGTTTTGAGAAGAAGAAATTGTGTGTGTGTGTTTTATGTGGGGATACACCAAATGAGGGATGCTAAAGGAATTCCGCCCAAAAATTGACCGGGTCAAATGTTTGAAGGGTGAAAAGCATCACAACCGTTAGATCATGTTTAATTTCCAGGTGGCAGGTTTTAAGCAATTTTGAGAGTGAGATTGCTTTTCAAAACCCTGTTTTATTAGTATTAGTTTCCAAAAAAGGTTTAAAGGCAAAAATAATGGAGGAAATATCCAGAATAGACACATAGAAAACAGTGTTACCAAAACCGACCCTCGAAATCCGAGTTACCAAAACGACATGGCGGGCAAATACCGGTTGCACGCCATAACCATTTGCACTCCCTTGCTTATGACCGTACACGTGTTTTGTTTCAAATTATATTTGGACACATGGATTGTACATGCAAAAAATTTGCTCACCGAAAAATTTGCTCTCAATCTTTCTTAAAAAGGCCAACTAAAAAGTGACATGTGGCGGAGAGTAAATCTTTTTGCTCTTCATGTAAAAACCCCGTTTTCTTTCTCATGTTTTCTAAAAACCCACGTCTTTATACTTTCAATCTCAAAATCTCACATTTTATTGATAAAAAGCCACATTTTATCTCCAAACTTGAATAATTGTTTACGGTTGGGTAGCTATACACGAGCAAACACACATCTTTACGACTTTACGTACAAGAAATTTGATGGTGTATAATGACTTTTCTGGAGTTCAAAATGTGCAGATCGATGGCGACTAAAATATGGAAGGAAAATCAAAATATAAGTGTTAGCTCACCTAAATATTTACTCCATCAAAATTGAATTGGCTCCACCTAATAATACACCTTGGGAAAAACCGAAACAAAAGAAAATAAATTGGCCGTGTATTTCTAAAACATGGAGCGCAAAAAGGGTTACGGAGATCAAAAAATTTGCTCTCTCGTGCAAATGTTTTTGCACTCTGTGGACATATCGGTAATGATTCGAGTTGATTTTGGTTATTTGGTTTTATAAGTGTCGATTTTGATAATCGATTTAAAATAATGGGGTTCCTTTAAATATAATTAATATTTAATTGGTGACAAACATTGGGTTGTGTTCGACCGTCAATGCTTGTCTTCTATTTCCAAGAGTGAATCTTCTTCGTCTTATTGTTGTTTTACACTATCAAAATAATCTTGCATTTATATATTTGTTGTAATTTCATCATTCATTTTTAAGTAATTATTTTGTTGTATGTTATTATATAAAAACAACACACGATTTAGCTCTATTTTTTAAAAAACAGCTCTTTTTGTCAAAAACCTGGGCTTTCGGGCTTTTTGGCAGGATTTGGGCTTAGCCTGCGCCAGATCGGGCTTTGGTGAAAAATACAAGAACCATTTAGGCCTGTTAGGCCGGGTCGGGCTTTTCAGGTTCGCCTAAGCCCGGGCTTGGGCTAGCCCATCCGTACATCTTTACGCAAGGTGTAGTGAAGGCTTTTTGCCTCAGGGTGTTGGCAACCCATCACTCACCCAAAATCTCATTACTCAAACCAATCCCCTTATGCCACATCATTCATCCATTTTTTTCATCACTCACCCATATTTTTGTTAGCATCCGATCACTCACTACATCCCTTTCACTTTTTTTTTTTTTTTTTTTTTTTTTTTTTTTAAGATAAAACAATATATACACATAACTGCCAACAACCAAACATTATACCAAATTTAAAAAAAAAAAAAAAAAAAATACAGTAAAAAAATAAATAAATAAAAAATAATACCCAATACAAAATTTGGCTCACACAAGGACAAACAACTTATTCTTGTTGACTCAAGCAACCAAATAAACATTTAATATTGGTCGTGTTCTTCCTTTGCTACCTTCAAACACGAAGAAAAAAAAGAACAGAAAAAAGCATCACAGTATTACATAAACACATCATACACACAAAAACAAACACATCACAACACAAACACGTCACAAACACAGACGAAAAAAAATAATAATAATAAATAAATAAATAAAAAGCCGTTAGGCATGCAACAGTCAAAAAAAAAACACAACTTTCGATTTTCTTCCCATCCCGTGCGTGAAAGTTTCCCGTGTGAGATCCTTCCCGTGCGGTACCGTGGTACCGACAGCGGTGTCCCGCACGGGATCGATCCCGTCCCGTGCCTTCAGGCACCCACTGCCAAGTGCCAACACACTCATGATGACCAAAATAATACAAGCAATTATTAATGAGCTGGGCCAGGGACAAAATCCAAGAGTGATGATATTAAAGGCTGTTTTTATTCCAGAGGTGTAATTGCGTCAAGCTAACTCGGAAGTGTTTCGGAAAATTTTTTTAGCCATTTTAAGTTGATCTTGAGCACTAAAAGTAAACTTTCGAGTTGAGCATTGAATACAAAGATACTCGGAGCACAAAGTTGAGCTGAGATCGAAAGGCTCATGTCAATCACTAGTTACCTTGATATATATTTATCAGACCAAGTCAATCACTAGTTACCTTGATATATTTATCAGACCAAGTCGAGTCGAGATTGCAATTATTATTATCAATTATATGAACGGGTTTCAAGGCTAGCTAAGCTTGGCAGTGTTTTGACTTGACTCAGATCAAAACACTCATGCCAATTGGTAGAGGGCTCAACTAAAAAATATTGTGTCTTAATGAGCACTACCAAGACGATCAGCCCGATCCAGGAATTCGATTGTAAAGCTCGAGGGTAGTCTTGCGCAACATCGTGTTCGAAGCCCTGCCATAGTACATCGCGCTAGTGACCGAACCAAACAAATACTAAAGGTAAAAGATGTTAGAACCGTGTTTTGACAACCGGGAACCAGTTATCGAAACCGGCCGTTTGAACCTGTTTTTGAACCCAAAAAAGCGGCTCAATGTCCGGTTCAGTTTAAAACCATTATTAGAACATCCCTTATTTTCAAGGAGGAACGTCCCTTATTTTTGGGTCATTTTCAAGGAGGAACGTCCCTTATTTTTGGGAAACACAGAACCTCTAAAATGATGTTTCAAGTTTGAAAGAGAGAAAGCATATGATTCTAATTATGAGCTTGCTCAAATAAAACCAGAAATTGTTTCTTAACTAAAATTTAAATCAACTAGAAAACGTTGGATCAACCTCAACGGTTGATGATACAAATTTCAACCTGTATCAGTTGATCTTCACAATCGTCTGATTGGAGCGTATCCGGACGCTTGTTTAGAGAGAGTCTTAGATCTTTGTATGCCTAAACTGCTAAGATCAAAGCACCGTTAGTCTCATCGTGAGACGTGAACGTGAGAGTAAGTATATGATTGGGTATATGTTGTAGAGTGAGAGTAAGCGTAAAGAGTGTAAATTGCTTAACTTATGAATGATCTTGAGTTCTTGACCTTGGTATTTATAGGCAAAGTATGTTGTCGTCGTCTTCCACGGCTCATGGGAGGCATCGTCCGCTAATACTCAGCAGGTAATAGCTCAGGTGCCTCGGTGGTGTTATCCTTGACTTACTTTTTCATGGGTAACTTTGCAAATCTTGTCTTGTCGGTGCTGCTTCGGGAAATATAACTTAAGCTATGCATTTCATCATATTTCAATCTTAACTACCACCCGTGTTAAGACTTCAAAAGCAATGACCATCAATATAAAAGAAAAGACCAAAATCATATTTGGTACATGCATCATCCATATAATTCACTCTTTTGTATACTAAACTTTAGGACCAATTCAATATATGCAATTCAGTACTCGAACAATAAAAAATAGGACCAATCAGACTGGGGTTCATACAGATTACAGACCATTTTCCGAGAAAAAAATGACCAGTGGCAAACCAAGACCAAGGCGACTAGGGTCATACTTGATGTCTGGTTTAGGATGAGACCTTGTACAACTACTTCATCCTTGAACAAACAATATGATATGAGAAGAGGATAAACCTCGAGTCTGTATAGACATTATACAGGATGTATGTACAAGCGCTTAAGGACAGATTCGCTGCGGGCAGACAACAAACTGGCACATTACAGTCCAAAAGCCATACAAAAGCCCGACATTTATACAGATATTCCCTTGTTCATTCATGATTTTGTATTAAAGATCTCACCGTCACCTCTTTTCACACTATATAAAAAAATATGAGCATCTTTTCACGCTCTGTTGAACTTCACTTAGATAACAAGTTAACGAGAAAGAAAGCGCAACAAGAATCATTGTTGCATGTCCTGTTCATTTTGCTTTTTCCCAAACGCTACATGATGGCTAATAAACAACTTTACAGTACAAAAACTTTCAGAGTTGCTAAGTGGAAATATAACTTAGACATACTTTTAATTAGCTCACCCCCATTTGTTCGTACAAGGGATTGAGCTGGATTGCTTTTCACAGATAAATATATACCTTCAGGAGTTCAATTTAAGTTTCGACGCAGCCTTCTTTCACAATATACATCACACGGTCATTTCATCAAGACTTTACGTACGCTTGGGAATACGTAACTTCATTATTTGATCCATATATGACTTCATTAACTGCAACACCATTTCCCTGATGATTGAAGAAAAAAAAGGCATACACCTTTCTTTGGCGTTACTCCAGATTCAGCCATTTCTGCAATAGATAAAAGCATGTAACTAGATTCCTCGACATTTCATGCTTGCTACTGTTGTGAGTCTTGGGTGGATGGAGTCTCCTGACTGGTACTGATCTCAAACTTGCATAATGGACATGATGCATTGATCTTCAACCATCTATCAACGCATTCTGTATGAAAGAAATGTGTGCATGGGAGCACCCTTAAAAAATCATCATCTGTGTATTTAGCCAAGCATATGCAACAAACCTGTACAACCGTACAC
Source organism: Artemisia argyi (assembly GCA_030686995.1). Classification (NCBI taxonomy): domain Eukaryota; kingdom Viridiplantae; phylum Streptophyta; class Magnoliopsida; order Asterales; family Asteraceae; genus Artemisia; species Artemisia argyi. The sequence continues at coordinate 101,214,490 of CM060678.1, forward strand.
TGTTAACCAGAGACTATTGAGCAAAAAACAATGCAGGAAGATTACATTTCATCAGAGCTTTTAGTAAAAATTCAAGTTAGAACTCCATCATAGTGGATCATTTGTCTAAATGTGCACTTTTCAGTTCAATATAAAGCAAGAACATTAATTTCAATAGCAGCGTAAACAAATCGGTAGGCGTTTCTCAAGCCATTTACTTATCATGGGCAGACATGGACTATTTTAACTTTCAAGAGGTCAAACCGGTTAAAACTAGAAAGACTTAGCTTAGAAACTTGCCCAATTCATATTTTCTATGACTAAAACCTCCTAAATCATTTTATAAAACAATAGTTTTTGTATCCATGCTAAATATTACTGATATTAAGGACAATGGATCCAGAGAATATGTAGTCGGGCAACTTATTAAAGCAAATCATTATAAATCTACATTTTAGCAAGATCAAGAACTTACAGCATCTTCGCCAGAGATGGCACGCTCGTTTTCTGTCCCTGCTGCTAGAAGCCCACCTTCATCAGCTCCTGCATCATTCTCCTTGGAGTCCTTGTTTTCGCACATCTTTAGTTTGAACTTGTGCTTTGGTAAAGCATTAATACATTCTTCACTCGCTCCTCTTATTTGATTCATATCCTCACGGATGCCAAGGATAGAAATGATACAAGGCAAGCAGCAACATATCATTCCACATAAGATGAATGGCATGGCATATCCAATACAGCTGATGGAAAGGAAAACTATAGATAGCCTGTAAAAAAGAAAATTGTAAGGTAACTTACCAAAACAAAGAGAAAGAAGTATCGTTCCAGACTATGCACCTGTACAAATTGGGGGCATCCGCAGAAGATGAATGGTCTCCAAAGATCCACACATTGCCAACTACAAACCATACAGCAAAGAAGCAATCCAGAGCCATTTTGAAATGGTCCATAAGCATATTAAGCCTGCAATTGGAAAAACATTATAGCAAGTAAATTACAAGATGTTTTTCATTCTAGAAAATTGACTAATAATTAGGTGATATGGGCATCAGGTAAAGCATAGTGGCTATATATTTAAACAAGTTACTTTTGTTCTGTATGCTTCCTTTGAATAGCTTACTAGGGCGCTCTGTAATTTTCTTTATTTGGTGATTGGAGAACACAATTTTGCCCATAAAATACTGCCCAAGTTGACATAGTTTTGAGAAACATAAAATAATTACCGAAAGGATAGATACAATAATCGATGGCAAGATGTTAATATAAATAATAAATACCATATAAACAAGCAATTACCTAATGTTTGGAACTGCAACATTTAGACCAGTTGAAGTATTTGAAGATGTAGTCGGACGAGTTTCGTCATCAGGAGAGGGAGCAAATGAGATTGTTATATAAGAATTCGGATCTGGTGGAGTGTGCCCCTCAGAATGTGGCTGTTGACTTTGAGCAGACCCGCGCCCAGTAGCTTGATTCCGGCGAAGATAACGCCAATATAGCAGTGGAAGACTTGCAGTACAACCCGCAGCATAACCCACAACCCAAGCATACAAAGGATTCTGTGGATTTTCACCTTCTGATATAGATAAAACAATAACTGCTGCAATAATTTGTCCTAAGGTGAATATCAACTCAATTAAAATCCATAACAAAGTGTTAAATGGACTCCATCTTTGGCGACCGATCCTTCCAGTTGCACTTGATTCACTTGACGATGATGGTTCACCATGAACTGTTGAAACTTGTGGGCTGTGAGCTAACCCATGAAGAGAACTATCAGATAAACCTGATGAGGAAGCAGCAGTGCTTCCTCTTTCTAAATCAATAAAATGCTGATTTTCATGGTTCTCTAGGCGTTCTGTCAGCAAAGGGTAATCGTCTGTTAGATTATTCTGTTCTTGAGAGGTAACAGCCATCCTATTCCAAAAAAAACATTAGAGAAACTGTCACATCATTGACGCAATCGTCTAGTATATCAAATTGGATAAAATGTTGATACACGCATAGTATTATTATGTTAACATGTACCACAGACATCGCATATGCAGCGTAAGCAGTGTTCTACAGAAATAAATACCTATCAAATAAATGGCAACGATAAAGACTACTATAAACAAATAAATTTATATAATATCATGACTTAAGATCTTTATTTATAATGGACAGTTACCAAAACGTTTCAGTAAGATTACTTCCACATTAGTCTATCTCTATTTATAATGGAGGACATATATACACCTCCAGTTGTTCTCATTAGTCTATCTCGAAACTCCAGGATTTCCTCTTCGATTTACCAACAACTGGCCTCTGCTTAGCGACAAACCCCCGTGTTTCACACTTCTTCCATTTCGTTAAGTACTGCTGGTTCCATGGAGACTTCACATTTGTACATTTCTTCAACACCTAAAGCTCTTCCCCTTCCATGTAATAAGTACTCAATTTTCGTTGATGCTCCTCATTTGCACCACTCTTGAACGTCTAAAAAATCATCCATTTCCATTTGATAAGTACTTCTAGTCCAATGAGACCTCCTTATTAGATAACACGTATTTTTGATACGGGTTTAGCCTGATTTTGAAATTATCTATGAATGCCCACAAGCTCCATCTGCTAAAACCAGGATGGTGTCGGATGTCTTTAAGCGGATCTGTCCTAAACACTTGTGATCATATCCTTCATGTAGCCCCTTCAATATGTCTCCTATTTTATATCTTGAACCTCTATATCAAAACAAGTATTTGTTCAACTTGGCCAGCGGCAAGTCCTTCTTCCCGTGTTAGTGTGCATTGTATTTTCATAAAATTGCAGATGAGGTTACTAATTCCCCCTAAAATGCTAGTGTGGCCTTTACTCTTGGACAAACATCAAAATGCTCACTCAAGCTTTACAATATAGTACTTCCTAGAATCGCCAAGTACCTCAAGACACTTACACACAAAGGATTGATGTTGATAATGACACAAGTACCCTAGAAATAAACTCTTTAAGACACTCAAATCTCAATTATCACAAATGAATAACATATGCATAATTATAGTGCTTCACCCCTGTTAATCACCGACCCCAAAAATGGAAATCGGTGACTAAGATGCATTCTCTAGAAACTACGTACAAGCTAGAGTTGTTCAAAACTTTTAGAAACCAAGAAGAAATGATGCCGCTGGTGCTTACCATGTCCCAAAAAGGACAAACTACTTATTAGCCCCAACTATCTCTAGGCGAAACTTCTTTTAGCATATCCAATGTGCTCTAATGACCTCAAAAATGCGAGCTTTCATAAAATTTCATACTCAAACTGAGCTCGACCCTTTACGGGTTTCAATAGTATCAAACAAACATTATTTATCTCCTATAAAAAATTACTCCACACTATGAACTTTATTCCAAAACCCTAATTTTCAAATCAATCTCGACCAAAAAAAAAAAAAAAAACACTATTTCATAGACAGCATAAAATCTATATGAAGAAAAAATATACTAAATCTAAATCCAAAAATTAATATAAACAGAAAAGATGAAACTAAAAACAAGCAGTGATTACAAGAAATTTAATAAGAAATACAAAAAGGGTAAGAGTAATCTTACGTTAAATCGAAAGGGATTATACAGAATGAAGAAGAACCGTTTGAAGTGATAGATGAACGTTTTTTTTTTTTTAGTTTTGATTAAGAAAGAAAAAGATGCTCAGCTTTTATCGATGACCATTAACTTTACCGACCTCTTTGTTTCGTCTGTTTTTGCTAAACAGCATATAATACACATTATGATTATATTATTATTATTATTATTTTATGTTGTGTCATGACATTAAGGGTGAGCAAACGGACCGGATGGACCGGACCGACCGACAAAACCGACCGGACCGGACCGGACCGGACCGGACCGACCACATTCGGTCCGGTCCGCGGTCTAGGCTTTTCTGCTAATTCGGTCTTCGGTCCGGTCGGTCCGGTCCGGTCCGGTCCGGACCGACCAAAAAACCGAAAAAACGTGCCAAAATACGCCTAATTGGACCGGACCGACCGAAGACCGGACCGGACCGAACCGGACCGAGACCGGACCGACCACATTTGGTCCGGTCTCGGTCCAAGGGTTTCTCCGGTTCTCGGTCCTCGGTCCGGTCGGTCCGGTCCGGTTTTTGGACCATGCTCACCCTTACATGACATAAACACACTTTTATGTTTGTCAGTGGAAAACAATGCTCGCTAGAATTATCTAATTTATGTTTTTCTTATTTTTAGGGGAAGGAAAGTTGCGCTAAAAACAATGTGCCGTATTAAGATAAGTTTGTCTTTAGAAAAAACTAGTTGGAAAACCGGTTGACGCGTGGTGTTTTCCGAATAGGGAAAGTGTAATAATGGCCGGTGTTGAAGTAAAAGTTTGCTTTTACTCCGGACAAGCGAGATGAATCATTCGGACACTGTATTGGTCCTCCGGATTCGGGATGATCCTTGGTGGTAGTTAGGTACTTCGGATATCTGCAAAACAGGCACGTCCGTTAGTCTCGCCCCGGGAATGTATCCCAGGACCAACCTCCGGCGTGAGAGTAAGTATATGTTCTTAGAGAAAGAAAGTATATATGAAATTAGAGAGTGAGAGAATTAGTTAACCTTTAAGTGAAGATTTCCTTTCTATTTATAGACCTCCAACATGGAGTGCCAGACTGGTATGTACTTAGTTCCTTAATGCTTGCTAACTTATGCTCCATTATCATATACTTGGTGTACTTGTTTGTACTTTAACTCATGTACTTACTGGTTTATCCGAATGGCCCTGATCTCCGGAGGGTTGAGGTCATGCGGACATTCTCAACCCTTCGGATATTGGTCTGTCTCGTTTAGATACATTTGTGTATGCCTTGCTTGACATAGAGCCGGAAGGTATTTAATCGTACGGCCTTAATCCGGAGGGTACATACGCCAACATGTCCCCCCCAGTATCATAGTATTGGTTATGCCAATGGTGTGATACTTAGTTTATTTTTGTAATTTTCCGGAGCGCGGGTCGTAGCTTCGTCATTTGCTAGGGTCGTGTACAAAGTGCCAAAAGTAATTAATGTGTCGTTTAAGGTGCGCCGTCGTTTTTTACCGTGTCCTCTGGATTGGGACACGTGTCCATTCTTCTTGTTATACGGTTTGGATGGGGACACGTCTGCCCTACGGGTGACGTGTCGTTTCGTGCCCATTTTTTACCGCCTATAAATAGTTCTTTTTTCCTCATTTACACCACTGTAAATTTTCTTCTCCGCACACACAGACTTCTGACACATTCTATACCTTCCGTATTCCGAATGATTATTCTCATCGTCTTTGAGGTACGCCCTAGTTCGTTTAGTTTTTAGTTGTTTGGCTATACTCTTCTTCCTATCGGACTCATTATGTCGGAATCTACTGCTTCATTTGAATATGGGGATGTGTCCATGGTGAATCCGGAGGGGATTCAAAAGCTTCGTGCTGAGAATGCTAGTTTGGAGGACAGGGTCTCTCAACTTGTGGTGGAGAAAGAGGAGTGGAGGAAGGTTTCTGCTGAGCAGGCTGAGAAGATCAAGCTATTGGAGGGTCATTTATCTGATGCCAAGTTGAAGCTGGCCAATGAAGAGAAAGCTTACAAGGAGCTTTACCAAGAGAAGCAAGAAATTGCTATAGCTGCCGGAAATGCCGAAGTGGAGAGGAATCGTATTGTTAACGAGTTCATTCCGGAAGCTATTCATCGCTTTCTTGGTAGTCATGAGTTCCGGACAGCACTGGCAGAGCCTTTTAACTTGTATTATCAGTCTGGGCTGATAGATGGGGCAGGGTTGTTTGAAGAGCCGGAGAAGGTGGCTAAGCTGTTAGGAGAAGTCGAAGGGATGGATTTTGAGGCCGATGACAAATACCGCTCATTATATGATCAGGCCCTCTCCCAGGACTATCCTTTCATCCAAAAAATCCGCCAGACCATTTTCTGAAAGTTTGATGAGTTGATTGCCTTGGTTCCGGATCCTGCTCCTACTCCTATTCCAGAAGTTGAAGAGCCGGTGGTTGAATCTCATACTGAGAATCCCTCTGGTAATCCATATGTGGATCAGACTACCTCGGCCTTTCTCTGAAGATGTTTTTAAGGGTTTGCATACCTCCATTTTAACTATGGGCATAGGTATTGCAAACTCTTTGTGAAGCTATTGTTACTGAACTCTTTCCGTTGTGACCTATGTGCTGGAGTCCGGATACCTCCATTTTGACCATGGGTTTAGGTATTCCGGACTCCCTGTGAAGCTTTCATTTCCCCGTTGCTACTGATGTAATAGTGTAGGGTACTCGACATTCCGTTATTTTGTAGAATAGTTTTCTTCGGAACAATTTGGTGATTCTATGTAATAGAATAGGTGGTTAACATTCTATCTTTTATTGTCCCGTTATTCCGGAACACCTGATGTAATTAATTTTTGATCGGATGAATATATATCGTTTGCCTTTGTTATTTTTATTGTCTATGCTTTGTGCTATGTACGTTCCGGGGCATTTGTGCCTTTCAACTATTGGTTTCATATTGTATTCGTCTGAGTTTAATTTATTGGTCAATATGCTTTCCCCATATCTTTGTCTTAGATTACACTCATTTGGAGTTTTGTTATATTGAACAACCTGTTCCTTTCGGCTCTTGGCATTGGATTATACCCACTTGGGGTTTTATTATATCGGACAGCCTGTGCCCTTCGACTCTTAGCCTTGGATTATACCCACTTGGGGTTTTGTTACATCGGACAACCTGTGCCCTTCGGCTCTTGGCCTTAGATTATACCCACTTGGGGTTTTATTATATCGGACAACTTGTGTCTTTCAGCTCTTAGCCTTAGATTATACCCACTTGGGGTTTTATTATATCGGACAACCTGTGTATTTCGGCTCTTAGCCTTATATTATACCCACTTGGGGTTTTATTATATCGGATAACCTGTGTCCTTCGGCTCTTAGCCTTAGATTATACCCACTTGGGGTTTTATTGCATCGGACAACCTATGCCCTTCGGCTATTTGCCTTGGATTATACCCACTTGGGGTTTTATTATGTCGGACAACCTGTGCCCTTCGGCTCTTGGCCCTAGATCATACCCATTTGGGGTCTTTTTTCTTGCTAAGTAGTTTGACATTTAGATAAAAAAAAAAAACAACTTTTCTTATGGCCCAACTGCATAGTATGCTTTATTGATAATGGGAAAATGGCTCATGCCTTACAATAAGTCTATCGGAACAACTGATTACATAAAACACTTTTTTAAATTGATTGCGTGCCAGGTTCGAGGTACTTCTATGTCGTCCATGGTTTGTAGCTTGTACGTTTCATGTTGGTAGGCTTCCGTTATCCGGTAGGGGCCTTCCCAATTTGGCCCTAATTTCCCTTGATCTTCTACCCTGCTGGCTTCATTCTTTCGGTACACAAAGTCCCCCACCTTGAACGCTTCGGACCTAACCCTTCGGTTGTAGTATTGCTCCACCTTCTTTTTGTAGTTGGCTTCCCTTATTGCTGCAATTTCTCGTCTTTCTTCCAACAAATTTAGGTTTAAGCCGATCTCATCATTGTTGTCTTCTGCGTTTGCTGTCATGGTCGGAAAGGTAGGCATACCGATTTCCGCAGGGATGACCGCTTCGCTTCCGTAGGTCAGGCTAAAGGGAGTTTCTCCATTGCTTGTTTTTAGGGTGGTACGGAATGCCCATAATATGTTTGGTAATTCATCTACCCATCCGGATCTTTTTCTTCCGAGCCGTGACTTGAAACCTTTCATCAGGCTTTTGTTTGCTCTCTCCACCAATCCGTTTGCCTGAGGATGAGCTACGGCCGTGTTGATTTGTGTGATGTTCAATCTTTCGCACCAACTTTTGAACGGATCTCCTACAAACTTGCTTCCATTATCCATAACAATTATCTTGGGTAATCCGAACCTGCAGACGATGTTATCCCATACGAATTTTTTCACTTCCTTTCCGGTTGTCTTGGCTAGGGGCTTTGCTTTCATCCACTTGGTAAAGTAGTCAACGGCTACGATTACATATTTGACCTTCCCTGGTGCTTCGGGTAAAGGTCCTAACACGTCTATTGCCCATTGGAAGAATGGCCATGGAGCCATGACGGAAGTTAACATTGTTTTTGGTAACTTAGGAATCGGAGCGTGTATCTGGCATGAGTCAAATTTTTGGATAACTTCCCTGGCGTCCTGGTGCATGGTAGGCCAGTAATAGGCCTGCCTCATAAGTTTAGCTACAACGGACCGTGGTCCGAAATGCATGCCACATGCTCCTTCGTGTACTTCACGGATGACGTAATTGGCCTGGAGAGGTCCTACGCACCGTAGCATTGGTCCTAGATAGGATTTCTTGAATAGTACATCATCGATTAGTGTATAATGTCTTATTTTCATACGAAGGGTTCGGGCTTCGTTTAGATCCTCCGGCCATATCCCCTCTTATCCAGTTTTCTTCTTCTTCTTCTACTATTGCGTTGATTGTCTCTTCCTCAGTGGATGGTTTCTCTAACACTTCCACTAAGATTTCTTTTGTTAAGTGGTTGAATGCTACGGATGCTAGCTTGCTTAGTACGTATGCTTTTTGGTTTTGCACCCTCGAAATATTCTTTATCTTAAAGTGTTTGAAGCAAGCGATGTATTCTTTGGCCTTGGCAAGATATTTGGTCATGCTTTCCGTGTATGCAGTAAACTCTCCGTTAATTTGACTTGCCACCAGGTTTGAGTCTACTCGTACGTCCAGTGCTTCTATATGCATTTCTCTTGCGATTCGTAGTCCGGCAAGGAGTGCTTCGTATTCTGCTCCGTTATTAGTAGCTTCAAAGTTTAATCTGAGGGCATAAGTATATTCTTCTTTTTCCGGACTGATCAGTACTAGTCCTGCTCCGGAACCTTTTTTGCTGGAAGCTCCATCAGTGTACAAGATCCACTCTCTGGTTTGGGAGATGTTGCATATCTCCTTGCCCTTCCTTTTTGGATCCGGATAGACGGTGCCGATAGGTACTTCATTGATGAAATCAGCCAACACCTGTCCCTTGACGGCATTTCTGGGTACGTAGGTAATGTTGTAAGCTCCTAGCTCTACTGTGTATTTGGCTAGTCGTCCGGAAGATTCAGCTCGGTTTAGCACTTTCTTGATAGGATGGTCCGTTATGACTTTGATAGGGTGAGCTTCGAAATATCGCCTTAGTCTTCTAGACAGATGTAGCAGTGTTAAAGCCAATTTTTCAACCGGAGCATATCTTTTTTCGGCCTCATGCAACGTTCGGCTTACGTAGTGAACAGGGATCTGTCGTCCTTCCCTTTCGACCATCATTACCCCGCTTATCGCCTCCGTTGCTGCTGATAGGTATAGGTACATGTCTTCCTTTGGTTTCGGCGTTGTTAAGCATGGAAGTTCCAGGATCATCTTCTTCATCTCTTGAAAAGCTTTTTCAGCTTCCTCCGTCCATTGGTACTTTTCTTTGTTGTCTTTGGTAATGTTCTTTAATGTTTCAAAGAAGGGTAAGGATCTTTCAGCAGATTTTGATAAGAAACGGTTTAGTGCAGCCAGCTTACCACTTAAACTTTGCATTTCCTTCAGTGACTTTGGTGATTGCATATCGGCAACTGCTCTGGTTTTCTTGGGGTTTGCTCTAATCCCTTCGGAAGTTATCATGTATCCAAGAAATTTACCTTCTTCCACTCCGAAGGAACATTTCTTAGGATTTAGTTTCATATTGATTCCCCGGAGGTTATCAAACGTTTCTGCTATATCAGCTAAAAGCTCCTTCTCCGTTTGGCTTTTGATGACCATGTCACCTACATATACTTCTAGGTTTCGGCCAATTTGCTTCCGGAAGGCGGAGTCTACTAGCTTCTGATAGGTTGCTCCTGCATTTTTCAATCCGAACGGCATTTTAACGTAACAATATGTCCCATGATCAGTATAGAAGGCTGTTTTCTCCTCGTCTTCTTTTGCCATTTGTACCTGGTGATATCCTTTGTAAGCATCTAGGAAACATTTGTATCGGAACCCTATTACTGATTCGATCTTCCAATCTATTTCGGGCAGCGGATAGTAGTCTTTTCGACACGATGAGTTGAGGTTTTCGAAATCGATGCACATCCTCCAACTCTCGTCCGGCTTTTTTACTAACACAGGATTGGATATCCAGGTTGGATATCGGACGGGTCTGATTATCCCTGCTTTTAACCATTCTTCTACGTCCTTGTTTATGGCTTGATTCTTTTCCTCCGAAAAGAATCTCTTCTTTTGTGCAACCGGCTTGTCTTGGACATTCACATTGAGTTTATGCTCAGCCGCCCATCGGGGAACGCCAGTCATGTCCGAAGGTTCCCATGCAAAAATGTCTTGGCTGTTTTTGAGCAACGTTATTAGGTGCCTTCTTCCTTCTTTTGAAAAATTTTTCCCTATTGTCACCAATTGTTCTGGGTAAGCCGGATGAACCAATATTTCTTCGGTTTCCGTTGTTCTTTCTTCTATCGCAGGCGTCGGAAGACTTTCAACCTTCATTTCTTTTTCCATCAAGAATTTTTCTTCTAGCTTTCTGCATTCCGATATGATGACTGATCGGGTGACCAAAGTGGCGATACCTCTTGGTGTTGGGAATTTCATCATGGCATGTATTGTTGAAGGGATAGCTCTTAACTTCTTGGTTCCGGAACGTCCCAATATTACGTTGTAGGGGGATGGGGATCTTACTATTGCAAATTTCATAGTCGTCCGACGATATAACCCTTCGTTTCCGAAGCATACTTCTAGTTCTAATTTGCCCAACGGATTTATTGCTTCTCCGGCGAATCCAACTAGCGGCGTATTTGTTTTTGTCAGTCGGGATTGGATGGAGGGGTCAAGGTTTAGAAAGCAGTGTTCATACATTACTTCTATCGAAGCGGCTTGGTCTACATATACCCTACGTACTGTGTATCCCTCGATCTCTGCTTCAATTATTAGCGGTTCTTCAGAAGCATCTCCGGGAAGTATTAGAGGGAAACTTATATGAGTATTCATCCATTCCTCTTCATGATCCATGATTTTTCGTTTATTTTTCCTCTCCGGGTATCGGATCATATTAATGATTCGACCTTGGTTTGTGTTGTTATTATTCCTTGGAGGTATCCTCTCTCTTTGCCGGACATCCCTGATTAAGTGGTCCAGCTTGCCTGTTTCCATAGCTTTTTTAAGTTGTTCTTTTAGATTGTGACAATCGTTGGTGAGGTGGCCTTTTTCTCCATGGTAGTCGCAGTACTTATCCATGTTTTCTCTGGCAGGTCGTCCTCTCAACGGGGGTGGTGCCGGAAGTCTAAGATGGTGTTCAGTTGCGAGGATCTCTTTAGGGGCTTTAGTGAGTACGTTTAAGTCTAAGGGCTTGACATCCCTCCGGTTTCCCTCGTTGCGGCGGTAGTCCGCTCTGTAATCATTTCTGTTAGGGTTTTCGTTTCTTATTTGGCCGTAGGGTGCATAGTGGTCGTTCCGCCTGGGTTTGAATTCCTCTTCGACGGATATCTCTCCTGTGATTCCCTTTGAAGGAAGATCGGTACGTATTCTGATCGTTTCGGCTATATGAGTTAGGATGATAATCTTTTCTGTAGTTATCCGTCCGCTCTCCCCTTGGTACTTCCGTCAATCGGTATGCTCTTTCGGAACGGATGAAGTCATCTACCCTTATCATCATTTCGGTTACCGTCCGGGGAATTTTTTCAGAAAATCTTTTTGCTAGTTCTGGGCATTTACATCCATCCATGAAAGATGATATTTGCATTACTTCCGGAACCCCTGAGATGCGGCTAGCTTCATCTGTCCATCGTTCCTTGAATTCTGAGAGTGCTTCATTAGCCCTCCTGATAATCTTAGTTATTTCCATGGGGTCTCTGACACACTTTCTGCGGAGGGCAAACCTTTGTACAAATTGTTCGCATAGGGTGTCCCAATCGTCGATACCTCCCCGTGGAAGTCTGTCGAACCATCCTCTAGCTACATCATCCAAAGTTTGTTGAAAGATCATACACCATGTGGGCATAGGCCACGCACCCTGGTTGGCAGCTCCTTCGAATCTTGTGACGTGATCGTCCGGATCTGTGGAACCATCGTATAACTTTATGTGGGAAGGCATCAGGTATTTTGCATTTTTAGGTTCGGAGAAATCTATTATCCTTCGGGTGAACGGACTCTTGGACGCTGCTTTGAAAGGCTTGGAAAGATCGTCCATCGTTTCCTCTTCTGTTTTCTGAGCTCCGGTATCTTGGGGTTCTTCGTCCTCGAAGTCGAGCTGAATGGGCTTAATCGGTGTCACCCCTGTGGCATTGTGTTGTTGGATTAAAGCTTTCAATGCGGTGAGTTGATTTTGAATTTGTTCTATGCTGTTGGGATTTATTTCTGAGTCTTTCCCGCTTCCTTCAGGTGTTGTAGGAGTAGGACCTGTCATTTCTAAGTTCGGGTAGAGTGAATGACGGGTCCCATGGATGGCGCCAATTTGTTGAAGTAAAAGTTTGCTTTTACTCCGGACAAGCGAGATGAATCCTTCAGACCCTGTATTGGTCCTCCGGATTCGGGATGATCCTTGGTGGTAGTGAGGTACTTCGGATATCTGCAAAACAGGTACGTCCGTTAGTCTCGCCCCGGGAATGTATCCCAGGACCAACCTCCGGCATGAGAGTAAGTATATGTTCTTAGAGAAAGAAAGTATATATGAAATTAGAGAGTGAGAGAATTAGTTAACCTTTAAGTGAAGATTTCCGTTCTATTTATAGGCCTCCAACATGGAGTGCCAGGCTGGTATGTACTTAGTTCCTTAATGCTTGCTAACTTATGCTCCATTATCATATACTTGGTGTACTTGTTTGTACTTTAACTCATGTACTTACTGGTTTATCCGAATGGCCTTGATCTCCGGAGGGTTGAGGTCATGCGGACATTCTCAACCCTTCGGATATTGGTCTGTCTCGTTTAGATACATTTGTGTATGCCTTGCTTGACATAGAGCCGGAAGGTATTTAATCGTTCGGCCTCAATCCGGAGGGTACATACGCCAACAGCCGGTAGCTACTTAACGTCAATTTAGTGACTAAAGACTAACTTTGCAATGGACGTATAACATGAAGGACCAATCATGTAAACTATGCGAGGACTAAATATGCAACGAACTTTTGAGATGAAGGACCAATTTGGTATGGATTTTTAAAGAAAATGTTAAAGATAACGGCCGTTAGCTAACAGCCGTTAAATATCTAACGACCGTTAGTCCCGACCCGCCCAAACCTGACCCGGGCTAAATGGTTTCTACAGTGTTTTGCATGGGTGGGGTTGCCATAAAGGCTCCCAACAAATGCATACATGTATAATAAGGGTATAAATTAGAGAGAAAAAGAGAAAAATTTAAATCCATACTCTTATTTTAGTGCATACAAATGAACAACCATCAATCTAGTTTGATTTAATAGTGTAAATTAACCAAAAATTAAATATGAAACCTAAGTCTAAATTTTTCTTCTTTTCTTTCTCTTTCTGTCTTTTTTATTATCATTTCTTTTTTCTTTTTTTCTTTTTGTTTTTTTTGTGCCTTTTTTTCACGTTTTTTTGTTTTTGTTTTGTTTTGTTTTTTTTTTTATTTTACCTAATTCACGTTTTTTATTTTTATTTTTAAAATCATGTTTTTTTTAATTCACGTTTTCCCCTACTTCACTTTCATACGTTTTCGTCTGTTTTCATATATTTTAGTCCATTTTCATACATTTTTTCTAGGTTTTCGTCTCTTTTCAAACGTTTTCGTCTGTTTCTGTCCGTTTTTATACGTTTTCGTCCGTTTTCATACTTTTTTGTCTGTTTTCATATGTTTATACACGTTTTCGTTTGTTTTTAGATGTTTTTCCGTTTTTTATGTTTTCGCTCATTTTTAGACGTTTTCGTCCATTTTCAGATGTTTTCGTCCGTTTTTATAAACTTTCGTCCGTTTTCATCCATTTTCTTATGTTTTCATCTGTTTTCGTCCGTTTTCATCTATTTTTCTTTCGTTTTCATCCATTTTTCATAAGTTTTTGTCCGTTTTCAAACGTGTTTTTATGCTTTCATACATTTTCGCCTGTTTTCTTACGTTTTCGTCCATTTTCATCCGTTTTCGCCCATTCTCGTCCGTTTTCATACGTTTTCATCCATTTTTTTTAATGTTTTCATTCGTTTTAATACGTTTTCGTCCGTTTTCTTTCATTTTCGTCCATCTTTCATAAGTTTTTATCCGTTTTCATACGTGTTTTACGCTTTCATACGTTTTTGTCCGTTTTCATACGTATTCGCCCGTTTTCTTACATTTTCGTCCATTTACTTACGTTTCTTAATAGCACAAGTGATTTCTGAATATCACAAGTGATATTCAGTGATATCCAGAATATCACTTGTGATTTTCTGAATATCACTTGTGATTTTCTTATGTTTTCGTCCGTTTTCATATGTATTCTTCCATTTTCATACGTATTAGTCCGTTTTTTTACGTTTTCTTACGTTTTCATCCGTTTTTATACGTTTCTGAATATCACAATTGATATTCAGAATATCAATTGTGATATTCTAAATATCACTTGTGATATTCTGAATATCTAATCACTTGTGATTTTTTGAATATCTATCACCTGTGATTTCTGAATATCACTTGTAATTTTTATGTTACAAAACATTTGTTGAAAATCACTTGTCATATTCAGAAAATCACTTATGATATTCAGAATATCACTTCACAGAATATTACTTATGATATCCAGAATATCATTTGTGGTACTCATAGTATCACTTGTAATATTCTGCATATCACAGAAAATCACTTGTGATATTCAGAATATCACAAGTGATATATTCATCACTTGTGATATTATGAATATCACATAATATTATTTGTGATATTCAGAATATAACTTGTGATATTTAGAAAAATATGAACACATCTGAAAATGGCAAAAAAACATTTAAAAACAGACAAAAACGAATGAAAAAACAGACGAAAACGTAAGAAAAATGGAAAAAAATGTATGAAAACGTATGAAAGTGTAAAAACATGTTTGAAAAGGACAAAAACGTTTGAAAACTGGGCGAAAAACGAAAGAAAACGGAAGAAAATGAACGAAAACGTAAGAAAACGAACGAAAATGTATGAAAACGAGCGAAAACGTATAAAAGCGTAAAACACGTCTGAAAACAGATGAAGATGTATGAAAAATGGACGAATATTACTTATGATATCCAGAATATTATTTGTGGTACTCATAGTATCACTTGTGATATTCTGCATATCACAGAAAATCACTTGTGATATTCAGAATATCACTTGTGATATTCAGAATATCACTTGTGATATTCTGAATATCACATTGTGATATTCAAAATATAACTTGTGATGTTTAGAATATCATAGAATATTACTTGTGAAATTCAGAATATAACTTGTGATATTCAGAATATCACTTGTGATATTTAGAAACATATGAAAACGACTGAAAATGGCAAAAAAACCATTTAAAAACGGACGAAAATGAATGAAAAATGGACGAAAACGTAAGAAAACGGACGAAAATGTATGAAAACGGGAGAAAACGTATGAAAGTGTAAAAACATGTATGAAAAGGACAAAAATGTTTGAAAACGTAAGAAAATGGACAAAAACGTAAGAAAACAAACGAATATGTATGAAAACGGATGAAAACGTATGAAAGCGTAAAACACGTTTTAAAACGGACGAAGATGTATGAAAAATGGACGAATATTACTTATGATATCCAGAATATCATTTGTGATACTCATAGTATTACTTGTGATATTCTGCATATCACAAAAAATCACTTGTGATATTCATAAACATATGAAAACGTCTGAAAATGGCAAAAAACTTTTAAAAATGGACAAAAATAAATGAAAACGGAAGAAAATGTATGAAAGTGTAAAAACATGTATGAAAAGGACAAAAACGTTTGAATACTGGACGAAAACGAAAAAAAACGGATGAAAACGAACGAAAACGTATGAAAATGAACGAAAACGTAAGAAAACGAACGACTATGTATGAAAACGGACGAAAACGTATGAAAGCGTAAAAACACGTCTGAAAACGGACGAAGACGTATGAAAAATGGACGAAAACGAAAGAAAACGCACGAAAACATATTAAAACAACGAAAACGTATGAAAACGGACGAAAACGTATGAAATCGAACGAAAATGTAAGAAAACAAATGAAAACGTATGAAAACAGACGTTAACGAGTGAAAATGTAGGAAAGCGGACGAAAAACGTATGAAAACGTAAAAAACGGGTGAAATATATGAAAACGGGTAAACACGTATGAAAACAGTAAAAGACGTATGAAAACGCAAAAAATAATAATAATAAAAAAAACTTGAACTAGAAAAAGTGAATTAAAAAAAAGTGAACAAAAAGAAAAGTGAATTAAAAAAAACGTATATTAGGAAAAAAAAACAAAAAAGGAAAAAAGAAGAAGAAGCGTGAAAAAAAAAGACACAAAAAAAAAACAAAAAGAAAGAAAGAGAAAAAAATGAATAATAAAAAAGACAAAAAGATAAATAAAAAGGGGGGAAAACATGGACTTACGTTTATATCTTTAATCTTAGGTTAATCCCCACTATTAAATCAAAATAGATGGATGGTGAGATTTGTCCTTTGGTATGCACCAAAATTAGAGTATGCAAAATAAAGTGACTCTAGAATTAATTTAAAATATAATTTAAATCCACTTGGTTACTCTTATTTTGATGTTTATCTTTATTTAGTTTGTGAGGTATTAATTTAAAATTTAATTTTATAAACCTTTTTACTCCTTATTTTTTTAAGGGTTATTTTATATACCAAATTTTTTCTACGGACTTATTCTCATCATTCATCTAAAAAGAAATCAATTGTTGAGATCAAAAGTATTTTAATATTTCACATATCTTTTATAATTTAAATATCTTTTAAATCGTTAATCGTTAAGCAAAAATAATTACACCATCACAACGAGTATTTAATTATCTTTCTATAGACGGACGCTTTGATATACTTTCAGGAAAAAAAAATCATTTTTTCACGTTTTTTTTTCTTAATCGAAAAAATCACATGTGATATGTAATATCACTGTGATATAAGTGTATCACATGAGATTTTTTCGGTAACGGAAAAAAAAAAAAAAAACGTGAAATAAACGAAAAGTATTATTTTTTTTTTTTGTTTTGTTTAAATTGTTGTGATTAATTTCATCATTAGATCGAATAAAGATTTAGGATGAAGATTAGTCCTTTGGTATATAAAAAAAGTTTGATACTAAAATGATCTTATTATTATTTTTTTCTTTTTTTACATTTATTTTCACACACATAAATGTGTTTCTATCTTTATAACTTTTTGCCTTCTTCATCACCTACCCTAAAGTTAGTAACCGCCAATCACTATCACCATCGCCATTCATATCACCATCACTATTCCGATCATTAACATCATCTCCTGATCATCATCACCATTCCAATCATCATCTCATCATCCCCCAAAGTTATAATCATTTTTATGGCTTTCTTTTGATTTAAATGAATTGTTTTGATTCAGAAGCTGGTTTGATTGTTATTTTTGTGGTTCATAATGCTATTGAATCGGTTGATAATTATGTGGATCAAGCTGTTTAACATTTCTTATGATCAAGTTGCATACCAAGTGTTTGATGAAATGTCTAAGTTAAAATTATTTGATAATCTTGTTATCTGCTCTTGTAATTTTGCTTATTAATTAAGTTGTTTGTTGAATTTTTATTTTTACCTGAATTTTTGCTTATTAATCAGGCATAATGCTATTTTTATGTCTGATTGTTGTTGTTAGGATGAAAGCTAAAGATACGCAACATACTTTTTCAAATAAACACAATTACGCAACGTATTTTGTAAATGTTAAAGATACACAACATATTTTCAAATAATCTTCGATCTAGCTAATATGACCTGTTGGTAGAAGGTTACCAGGCCGCCACTAACAAATACGTTACACCTTTGGTCCCCAAACTGTTTCATTTCTCGGGTACTTAATCCTATTTTGGTAACGGTCGTTAATTACGCATTTGGTCCTATTTTGGTAATGCTCATTACTTTTCTTTCGTCCCTATTTAAAAAAAAAATAAGTTTTTAATCCAGATTTAAAAAAATAAAAATAAAAAAATTTAAAATTTAGAAAAAAAAAAGTTAGATTTTTTTTAAAATTATTAAAAACAGTTAAAATTTAAAAAAAAAAAGTTAAATTTTTAAATTTTAAAAAAATTAATTATTTTTTTAGTTTTTCTCAAAAATATTATTTTTTTAATTATTTTTTTAAAATTTATTTATTTTTAAATAAAAAATTATTAAAAAAAGTAAAATATTTTAATTTTTTTTAAAAGTTGATTTTTTAAAAAAATTAATATTTTTGAAAATTTTAACTGTTTTTAAAATTTTTAACTTTTTTTTCTATTTTTTTTAAATTGTATTTTTTTAAATTTATTTTTTAAATATGGATTTAAAACTTTTTTTTTTTTTTTTTTTTTTTTTTTTTTTTTTTAATAAAAAAATATATGGAAGAAAAAAAGTAACAAGCGTTACCAAATAAGACCAAATGCATAATTAACGACCGTTACCAAAATAGGATCAAATACGCGAGAAATGAGACAGTTTGGGGACCAAAGGTGTAACTTATTTGTCAGTGGCGACCTGGCAACCTTCTACCAACAGCTAGATCGAAGATTATTTGAAAATATGTTGCGTATCTTTAACTTTTACAAAGTACGTTGCGTACTTGTGTTTATTTGAAAATGTATGTTGCGTATCTTTAGCTTTCACCCATGTTGTTAGGAATATAAATATTCATATGAAAGACTCGGTCACCCCGAGTATCTATTAGCATTAGTTAGCTCGTAGGCTTAATAGTAATAGTTTTGATTTAGTCTCATCGTGGAGTTGGGTCGGGTCTTTACCTAGTGTCAGCTCACTCCACAGCCCAAGTGGGGAGTTTAAGTTTGTTGTATAAATACCCTCTTCCCACCAAGGGAGAGGGTTGGTTATTTCATTTAATACACACACACAATGTGTGTTTCTCTCACTAGAAACTTCCTCTCTCTACTCTCTCTCTCTAACCATGTTCATCTTCTTCCATCAAACCCGACCTCCAAAATCACATAATCAACAAATAAATTGATCCTACAATTGGTACCAGAGCAAAGGTTGCTTAGTTTGTTGATTTATTAGTGGTTCGTATCATATTTTTAAACTGTCTTACCATCTTTTTTGTATCTAAGAAAATTTTCTATTATCTTTAGTGGTAAACAGTTTTTATACTGCTTTTTGTGTATCTAAGGTCAACAAGTCAGCACTCGTTCAAAAAAAAAAAAAAAAAAAAAAAAAAAGGATTGTGCATATACTCATATTTTTGTCCAAACAGTGTTTCATGTACTAATATATTATTTCTGTGACTGTTTTGTACCATTTCCGTGATAAAGTGGTCAAAAAGTACGAAAAGCCAGATCTAGTTAAACATGTTTCTTGGTTGCGGTTTGATTTTTAAACGCAGTTCTTGGTTGCGGTTTGTGTTAAAACAGGATGGTGTTAGCTGCGTTTTGGTCCAGCAGTTTGGTGTGTAGCTAAAAAGGGAAGAAGACAAAATTGCTGAACGTGAACCGCGGTTTGGTATTGCGATTTGACTATGGGTTGGTTGCGGTTTGCCGACTGATATTAGTATCAGAAGACTATGATTTGGCTGTTGTGATTTGAGTGTTGCGTTTGCGGTTTGTCATTGCGGTTTGCGTGTTGCGTTTTGCTTTCTTAAGACCAATTATCAAACAAATCTAAACAAGATGCTGCCAAAATTTTCAAGAAATCTCTGCGTTTTGCTAAATATGAAGACCTTGACCACAAACCACATACACATAAACAAGATAAAGATGAAGAGACCAGTTTGACCAAGACCAACAACCAAAATAACATAACACTCTCTGACTTCCGTATTATCATCAGTAGTCAAAATCATAAAAGGAAAATCACAAGAGGACTGATAAGATTAAGTTTGTCACAACCACAAACCAAATCCAACAAGCAACCATCTATCCTACCTCACGTCAACCCTCAACTCTCACAATACCATATCAAGACACGAACTGAAAACTTAATAACAATAAATCCCAGATTTTTATTCGTGTTTGATTATGAAACATCAAGACCTTTAAAAGATCAATAAACATACGAATACATTTCATCATCGATCACAATCGAAGCAAAACAAATAAAAATTAAATTAGATCTCAGTTTTCTCTTGGTGATAATCAAACATACCACCAGAGTCTTACATCAAAGAGGAAAACTCGTCATTGATCTATATTTTTGAAGCATAGCTTCATTAAATATCCGAATAAAAAGAAAATAAGAATAACAATTATGTTACCCTCTTCTGTCTTCGTTCGTACAAATCAAACAAACATCAGTGAAACCTACCCGAGCCCTTCAAAGGACCTTGATGCCTTGGTCTTGTTGATTACAATCTTCCTGATCTTCAAAAACTAAACAAATTCGTGGTGTTCGGTTGAAATTGATGAAAGAGTTTGTTGGATGTTCGATTCGTTTGATGATGAAATTAGATGGGATGAGTTGTGATTTGTTGTTATGATGATGAAGATGAGATCCGGTTTAGGTAAGAGTTGAGATGGGGGCGGATGAAACAAGGTGTGTGTTTTAAGTTAACACAAATGATAAGTATTAGGGTAATATAATATTGATTATATCATTCTTGTACTGGATTCATTAACCCGATTGGTGTATAGGACAGGGCTATGTCATTAGCTGGGCTTAATTGCTATATCATTCGAATGCATATTTGGCTTTTATCCGAATATTGGGCTTCACGCTATATAATACTTAATGTTTGGATTGGACTGATATTGTTGGATTTGACGTTGGACTATTCGTAAATATCAAAAAATTGGGCTGACATGAATATATTTTCCAATGTATTTTTAATACATTGTGATAATTTTTGGCATATTCGTTGGCAAATAGAGTGGTATTTTGGTCATGCAAATCTTTATTATTTTTTGGCTAGAGCTTGCAATGCATATCCACTGTGACTACGAGGATAATTCTTTATTATGTATTTGGGTTTTAAGTGAGGTTTTACGGATGCGTGTACTATTACTAATTTTCACGGGGTTACATATTATTGACAAGATCGGGAAAAACCATTATCAAGTTTCACTAAAACATCAAGATGGCAGAGAATTGGACTTGGAATGTCAAGTGATTACGGAGTTTATTGGGTATCACTTATTTGAGATTGAAGTTGACTTTCATAAAGACATGATCTTATTTTATCTTGAAGTCGGGGTTAGTTGGATGCATGACTTTCAATGATAACTTGATCATGCTTAAGATTTAAGTTGAAGACTTGGTTTATCTAGTTACTAGCAGTCGGGTTAGATGGTTGAAGACCTGATTAACTATCACTTAAAGGAGATACGTTATAGTACTCAGTGTCACACACAGATGTAGATGTGGATAGTCTCAAGAGGTGTTGTACTTATTTTGGCTCTTAGTTGAGTGTATAGGGTACTTAGAAGTTTTCTTCTACACCATTCTTCCAACAACAGTGCAAGCTTAAGTAACAAATTTGGGGAATTCTACTTCATTTTCAAGTTTGTTATATCTGGTTTACTTCACCAAGTGGTCACACCAATAGCCGACAGAATACGAGGTTGGTTAATTAGCCAAAGAGGTTAAAGGTTGAGATGTGATTAGCAATTCTCATGGGATATTCGACGCTATAGCACGTCAAAGATCTTCACAGTCTTAGCAAAATCTTTCAAGATCCTTCAATGTCCTTCATGATTTTTCAAAGATGTTTTCTTAAGACACGAACTTCGCGTGTATATGGTCATGGTCATACATGTCAATGATGCTTCCGAAAGTTCGAAACCATCATGGGGAGAAACGTGTACTTTGATGATATAAGGTCAACCTCCAGGGGGAAGTAGTTTATACTACTTTACTTAGCATGGTTTGTGAAGTATTCTACATATGTGAGATGAATTGTTGCTGATCTCTTGCATGTTTCCCCAAACAGCTATTCACCAGAATCAAATTTGTCATACCACATTCAAATTATCATTGTCTCACGGTTTCTTCTTGGTTTTGTAAAATCATGCGAAAAAATATATTTCTTGGTTTAAATCATAGATTTGTAAAATCCCGTGATGATGAAACTATCCTGGAGAAAGAAAAGTGCATTTTCAGATCTTAATTGATTCTGGTGCTACGGTTTCAACTTTGAAGAAGGGATAAAGTGTGTACTTTATGTATTGGATGATTTTTTGATATACTTCATGGCATTTTGTTTATAATAAATCTTTACGGGGTTATGCACTTTTGACAAAGATCGGGATAAAACCATTTTCAAGTTCATTTAAAACATAAAAAATAGCTAGATCTGGGCATTTAAACCGTAAGATGTGACTACGGCGATTATTCATTATCACTTATTTGAGGTTGAAGTGAAATTACACGGGTGCATGTACTTAGTATCTAAAGATATCGGGGTTGGTTGGATGAAGATTCTTCGAGATCCTTGTTTGAGCTTTTAACATTTACAATGACGAAGAAATTGATATCTAGTTATTTTTGTGACTCTTCCTTTCTATTACCAAAAAATAACTATCACTTTAAGGAGTTATGTTGTAGTGCTCTGTGTCATACGAAGTTGTGGATATTTAAGAGGTGATGTACGTCTTATACTTGTTGGGTGGTTGGTTGACGAGTATAGAGTACTTAGGGTTTGTTAGCATTAAAAATATGTATTGAGAAGTGATGGTCATTCTCATATTAGAAACTTTGTAATGTGTCTTAGTTTGTGTAATAAGAATAGTCAATGGGCCTTGGTCTTGGTAAGCTAATATGTTATTAGTTATGTTTCATAAGCCTTTATTATTCATGTAAACCAAGTCCAAGCCCAAGCCCATCAAAGCCTATGTATTGAACTATAAAAGGCACCTTACCTCTCATTTGTAAGGTGTGCTTGTGTGTGTATTGTGTGTGTTTTTAATAAAAGCTCTCTTCATCTTTACCTCTCTTTTATACTTATTAACGCCACACCATATTGCATCAAGTCACCATCTTTCCTTCATCTAGTGCTTATATTTGTGTTAAAGTTGATATATCTAAGGTCCTACAAGTGGTATCAATCGCCTAACAATGATTTAGGAGTGTGTGGAAATCGTTTTCATCAAACTTTCTCTTTAAAAGTTTCGTTTTTTTATGTAAAAACGTGTACTTTTCATTAAAAAGTCTTGATCTTTAAGTGTTTTAGTGTTAAAGTTGTTGTTTTTCTTGAAGCTTTAGTGATTCTAAGTGTTTTGGGAAAGATTTGATCAAAAGAAACAAGTGGAAAAAGTGCTTTTGGTTGAAAAAATCGGATTTTTCAAGCTTTCTGGTCTCCTTACGCGTAACTTGGGTGAATAGTACGAATCTACAGCTGTGAACAGTACTTTCTGTCCTTTTTACGCATAAGATTTGGTCAAAACCCTTTTCCTACGCGTAACTTTAGTCAAAACCCTCTTTCTACGCATAAGTTGAAAGTCTACGCCTAAATCCTACGCTTAAGTGAAGATTCTACGCCTAAGTCCTACGCAGAAGAGTTTCTATGCCTAAGTTCTACGCATAAGTCAAAACTTATGCCTAAGTTTAATCTTACGCGTAAGTATCTATTTTCTACGCTTAAGTTTCTTCAAAGGTTCTCTCTTCGTGCTACGGTGACTCGGTACTTCCCTGACTTGGATAAGTTTGTGGAATACTTCGACAAGGGATATCTTTCAAGCTTGGACAAGTTTGAGAGATCAATTTGGTTGAAAAACCTTACGCGTAACTTTTCTTACGCATAAACTCAAAGTTTACGCGTAAAAATCAATGCTTACGCATAAACATTTTGTTTACGCATAACCTTAATTTTTACGCATAACCTGAAAGTTTACGCATAACTTTTCTTACGCGTAAGATTTGAAGTTAACCATAAGATTTGAAGTTAAGCGTAAAAATCACTGTTTACAGGGGTTTACGCGTAAGTTTCTTGATTTTTGACAACCAAACTCCAAACGGCCATAACTTTTGAACCGTAACTCCGTTTTCGACGAATCAGCTGTCAAAACGACCGTGAGACCGAGAAGAAGGACACGTTGAATTATCTAAATTCAAGCCAAGCTTCGAGGCCCAAATCCACTCCGAACGGAAGTTATTGAGGTTTTAAGGTTTCAGATCAAAATTTTCACCATAAAAACTTGCATCAACTTACACTAAACACAACTCCTACTTTGTTGAATCGATCCAAGAATCAACTTTATCAATCCACACTTCATCAATGGCTACTCAGCAAGATATTCATGCAACCGGTGCGGAAAATCGACCTCCAATGCTTGAAAAAGGTGGATATCTCCCATGGACAAGCCGCATGCTTCGTTACATCAAAACAAAGCCTGATGGTAAATTAATGATCAACTCCATTACAAATGGTCCATTCAAGCCACGACAAGTTCAAATTGAAGGTAATCCAAATGCAACACCTCCTACTCAACCATTCGTGCGTGAACAAACAGAAGCAGATTACACAGAGGAAGACAAGAAGCAGATCGCCGCTGATGATATGGCAATGCATTTAATCCAACTTGGATTACCACGGGAGATCTTTGCTGCGGTCGACAGTTGTGAAACTGCTTATGCTATGTGGGAACGTGTCAGAAGGATATGTCATGGAACAGAGATTGGACAACAGGACGTTGAGAACAAACTTCTTACGGAATGGGAGAACTTTACATCCACTAAAGGTGAACAGATTGAATCTTACTACACAAGGTTTTGCACTTTGATGAATGAGTTAATCAGAAACAAGTTGACACCTCGAACAATTGCAACAAACATCAAATTCATCAATAACCTTCCAGAAGAATGGGGTCGTTATGTTACAATTGTTAATCAAACAAAGGATTTACATAAGGTGAATTATGATCAACTCTATGACTTTTTGAAGCAAAACCAAGCTGAGGCTAATGAAGTAAGGAAAGAAAGATTGGCAAAGAATCATGATCCTCTCGCATTAATTGCTACTACACCAACACCGCTACCAGTGAACACACAACAACCATCATCATCTTCCACTCACAACTACTTGCAACCATCATACATTCAACAACCAACACCGGTCTACCAACAACAGTTCTACCCACAGCAACAACATGTTATTCCACAACAGCAATACCAACAATTCCAAGAACCAGAATTCACTGAAAATGATGAAGCTACTGCAGCATTGACCCAAGCGTTTGCTTTTCTGTCAAAGGCATTCCAAGGACGTTATTCTACACCAATAAACAACAACCAAAGGACTTCATCGAACACTCGCAATAAGCAGATTGCTCAGCCGAGTTTCAATATGGGCAACGGAGGCCAAATGGTTGGAGTTTATGGGAATTAGCAAGGATATGCTACTGGAATTAACATGGGGAATCAGAATATGCTGAATGCAGGGAATCAGAATGCAGCAAATCAGTATGGTCAGTATGCAGGGAATCAGTTGGGTCAGTTTGTTGGAAATCAGAGGGGTCAGAATGTTGGTAATCAGGCAATGGGTAATCAGAATAGAAATGTTGCAGCTCCAGTAGTTGGGAATTTGGGAAATGTGAATCAGGGTAACCCGGTAAAGTGTTTCAACTGTCAGGGTGTAGGTCATATGGCAAGGAACTGTCCTACTAAGCCGAACAAGAAAAACACAGCGTATGTGCAGAAAGCATTACTGTTGGCACAAAAGAATGAGGCAGGGTTTCAGTTAAACGCAGAGGAACATGATTTTATGGCTCTTATGGATGAAATGGAAGACAGAGAGGATATCGATGCGAACTGCATATTTATGGCGAATCTTCAGGAAGCTAAGTATGACACGGATTCTGACACACTTCCTGTTTATGACACCAATGCACCATCTGAGGTACCAAATTTCAACACATATCACAATAATGATATATTTGATATGTCTCCTCATGAGGAACAGCATTCTGAGAAACTAGCACCCACTTATGATACATACCTGGACACGCCAAGTAGTAGCAATACTCCTTCAGCAACTCCAGATGTGAATCATAATGGAGGCTTTGTTTCACAGCATGCTGAGAATGATGAGGAAACACGTGCTTTATTTGAATCATTATTAAATAATTGTGGTATTGAAATCGAGAAAGTGAAAAAGGTCAATCGCGATGTTAAGGCTACGAATGAGAAATTGACCACTGAGCTTGAGAGATACAAGGAAAATGCAAAAAATTTTCAAATTCACAAAGAACGCGAGTCAGAATTTGAAATTGGTTATAAGAAATTACTTGTTAAAGATAGGGAATGGAAAAACAAGTTTGCTAATCTTGAAATAAGTTCAACAAAAACCATTAACTCTTTAAAACAAGAAATTTCTGAATTAACAAACCAACTTTCAAAACAAAAAACAGCTTATACCAATCTTGAAAAAGAACGGGATGAGTTGAAAAAGGACTTTGCAAAGAAAGAAGATAAACTTTTGGAAGAAATCGTAGAGTCAGAACACAAGATTGCACATCTAGAAGAATTGGTGGTTAAGTCGGGTCAGTCAAGTCAAACTATGAAAATGATTTCAAACCAAACTAATCCGATTTACCATACGAAACACAAAATGGCTCTCGGTAACAACAATCCTTGTAATCTCAAGAAAGCTCAGGATGAACAGAATGTTTTGTGTAATGGTAGTGTTTTTTACACCAAACATGATCCTCCCGTCGTTCGGGATTCTGTGCAAACGATAGAACATGTCGAAGAGAGCATTATTAAAATGAAACAAAAGGATTTGAAACCCATTGATTACAACAAATTGAACAAACTTTCGGGTATTACTTTTGTTCCACAAAAAGAACCATTTGTGTTTTCCATAAAAAGACCATTCTCGAAAATGTTTTCTAAGAAAGTAGTTGCTTCCAAATCGCTTTCAAACATGGAACAGATGTCTTCAAACAACACTTTTAACTCAAGTGCTGCCAGAGGATATCTTGATGATCTTAAAACAAGAATTGGGCAACTTAAAATGACTTTAGAATCTAAAATGAGACTTAATGAGATTAACTGGAATTCCACGGTTCATTTACAGCTTAAAAAGATTCTTGAAAATGAATTTGCTCCCCAAATTAATAACATTCATGCTCGTGTAATTCACTTTGAACAAGCATTTTTGAAAGAAACAGCTGACTTCGTCACGGATCACAAATCCCTGATAAAGAAGGCTAATGAATCTTTTGAGCAAATCAATGTTTTGGAAAACCTAAATGATTCTCTTTTCGAAGCTGTTATGACCACTGACATCATGTCCATCATTTTAAAAACATATTCGGTTCAAGACGATGAACGACTAAGAGCTGAGACCTCCGAAATTGTTTCAAAATATGAAAATGCTCTTATAAAGCTTGAAAAAGAAAATGTGTCATATTTTAAATAACTTGATCGAAAAAAGGAAGAATGCAAGTATGACAAATTGTCGTATGAGTGTGCCTTAAAGAACATGAAAGAGCAAAATGATCTTTTGAGGGCTCAGCTTGAAAGTCAAAATGGAAAGGGTGAGGAAACCAAGTTTGCAAAACCATTGACTTCGGAGAAACCAAAAGTTTCAAACACGGTTCAAAAACCAAAAATGTCAATTTCACGGTTTGCTCCAAAAGTCGATGAGAAAAAGGATTTGACAAAACCAGTCACTCCAACACCCTTGCCAAAGAAAAGTGAAAATGTAAAGATTGTCGATAAAGGAAAAGCGGTTGTCGAAACACCAAAAGTGATAGCACCTGGCCTTTTTAGGATTAGTCCCACTAATGCGTCTGCCTCTACTTCTAAGACAAATGCGTGCAAAAAGGATAATTCCAAAAAGTCTAGTGATGATAAAAAGGACAACAATATAAATCCTAATGCGTGTGCCTTACCTTCTACAGGATTAGAAAGCACCTCTAGGAGCAGCAGACTAAAGCCTAAGAGCAATACAAGGAACAATAGAGTCTCGCCTGCATCTAAGAGTAGTAGCAAGAATAAAGTTGCAGAAGCAGAAGAACACCCTAGGAATTTATCGCTTTGTAATAAGAGACATGTTTCATCTGAATGTAATGTCGAGAGTACTGTTTCTAATGCATGTAATGACTCTGTTTGTTTAATATGCAAGAAATGTTTAATTAATGATGTTCATGATGAATGTGTTTCTAAGAATGTGAATGTTACGCCTGAACAGAAGAATGTTCCAAAAAGACTTAGTGCTAGATCCAGATCTATAGAAAGATTAGTTGCACGATTTAGGACTACCACTATTAGTCGAATGCCTAGGAACTATCTTAAGTTTTGTATGTGGATTCCGACGGGTAGAGAGTTCACTCTTCAGGACGGAAAATTAGAAATAGCTCAAGCTAAACAAGTAGCAACTGTCTATGAGTGTGATTCTGCTTTTACTCCTAACCCCATGGAACCAAATTCAAAACGGTTTCCAAATACAAACTCTTCTGTTCTTGGCAGGTTATCGAACTATGTCTTTGGATCGTCGACTCGGGTTGCTCCAAGCACTTGACCGGGAATTTAAAGCTGCTGATCAATTTCGTCTGGAAATTCATGGGAACTGTACGCTTTGGAAATGATCATGTAGCAGCTATTCAGGGTTATGGAGATCTTCAATTTGGGAATGTTTTAATCACTCGAGTTTACTACGTTGAAGGGTTGGGACACAATTTGTTTTCAGTCGGTCAGTTTTGTGATGCAGATTTAGAAGTGGCATTCAGGAGAAACACGGTTTTTATAAGAAATTTGGTTGGTGATGATCTCTTAACTGGTAATCGTAGTACAAACTTGTATGCTATCGACATCAACCAAATGGCTTCTACATCATCAATTTGTCTTATGACAAGGGCAACCGAAACTAAGTCCTGGCTGTGGCATAGACGTTTATCCCATCTCAATTTCGACACAATCAACAAGTTAGCCAAAGACAACATCGTCACCGAAATTCCTAAGTTCAAATACACCAAGGAACACCTATGTCCATCATGCGAACAAGGAAAAAGCAAAAGAGCATCATATAAACCCAAAACCGTACCTAGTTCGGAAACAAGGTTACATATGTTGCACATGGACTTATGTGGCCCAATGAGAGTTGAAAGCATTAATGGGAAGAAGTATATTCTCGTTATTGTTGATGATTATTCAAGATATACTTGGGTAAAGTTTTTGAGATCAAAAGACGAAGCACCAGGCATCATCATCACCTTTCTGAAGCGTATTCAAGTTCTACTTCAAGCTCCAGTAAGGATTGTAAGAACAGATAATGGCACAAAATTCACTAATAAGGAGTTAAGAACCTACCTCGAAGATGTTGGAATTACACATCAAACATCAGTTGTTAGAACTCCACAGCAGAATGGGGTAGTTGAAAGAAGAAACCGAACTCTTGTGGAAGATGCTCGCACAATGCTGATTTTCTCTAGTGCACCTCTATTCTTATGGGCTGATGCTGTAGCCACTGCTTGCTTTACTCAAAACCGATCCCTAGTCCATCCGAGATTCAATAAAACCCCATATGAGCTAGTGAACAACCGTAAACCTGACATCTCTTACCTACACGTGTTTGGCGCTTTGTGCTATCCGAAGAATGATAGAGAAGATCTAGGGAAGTTAAAAGCTAAGGGTGATATTGGAATCTTCATTGGATATTCAGAAAACTCGAGGGCATTCAGGGTGTATAATAGAATAACGAAAAAGATAATGGAGACGATGAATGTGAAGTTTGACGAGATTTCACAAATGGCTTCTGAGAGACTCGCTCTAGAACCCGCACTTAATCCAATGGCTTCTAATCAAAACGGATTAGGACCCGTACCAAACATGCAGACTTCTGGACACATCAGTTCAGGACTCGTGCCTCAGGGAGCTCAGTCAACAAACACGGACAAACCTTCAGAACAAGAACTGGAAAATTTCTTCGAGTTAATGTTTGATGAATATTATGGTGGAACTTCGACAAATGCATCTCCACAACATTCCGCTGCACCCGCTCAAAACCATCAACCACCACCACCATCACAAGATGCATCTACCACAATCGAAGCTGAAGCACCAACTACATCAACATCATCTACATCTACTCAAGCAACTCCAGTACTTGAAACTGAACTACCAAGAGTTGATGAGCAAAATCAAAACACAAATTTTCAAGAAGAACCAACAAATAATTCAAACGATGTTGCGTTAGAAGAAGGAGAAGAAGTATTTGAAAACCCGTTTGCAACAGACTCTGCTGAATCTTCTTCAAGGTTACAAGAACCGTCTAACACACATACGTTAAACCCAAGGTACCCTTCTACGTTTCAATGGACAAAAGACCATCCAATAGAACACGTTATTGGTGAACCTTCAAAGCCAGTTCAGACAAGGAGACAACTTGCCACCGATCTCGAATTGTGCATCTACGTTTGCTCAATTAGCCTCAAAGAACCAAAGAACATTCGAGAAGCAATGGCAGAAAACCCTTGGATTGAAGCGATGCAGGAGGAATTTCTTCAATACCTGTTACATGATAGTTGGGAACTTGTTGAATGACCACTTGATAAACGAGTTCTTGATCTCAAGTGGTTGTGGAAGAACAAATTGGATGAGGAAATGACTGTTATTCGCAACAAAGCTCGTCTCGTGGCTAAAGGTTATCCACAAGAAGAAGGGATAGATTTCGAGGAATCATTCGCGCCTGTAGCTAGACTTGAAGCAGTCCGGATTTTCTTAGCCTATGCCGCTCACAAAAACATCACAGTCTATCAGATGGATATTAAGACTGCGTTCTTGAATGGAACTCTGAAAGAAGAAGTGTATGTGAGTCAGCCTGAGGGATTCATCGACAAAGATCATCCAGACTACGTCTACAAGCTTAAGAAAGCAATTTATGGTTTAAAACAAGCTCCAAGAGCGTGGTATGACGAACTATCATCTTTCTTGCTTAAAAACAATTTCACAAAAGGAACGGTTGATGACACCTTGTTTATCAAAAAATTCAAAGGTGACATTTTGATCATCCAAATTTACGTGGATGACATCATTTTTGGATCAACCAATCCTAACCATTCAAAACATTTTGAAAATCTCATAAAAAGTAAATTTGAAATGTCCATGATGGGGGAACTAAAATTCTTTCTTGGTTTACAAATTCATCAATCCCCTCGTGGTATTTTTATCAATCAAGCTAAATATACGATAGAGATTTTGAAAAAACATGGAATGGAAAATTGTGATTCTGTTGGTACACCAATGGTCACTTCACCAAAAATAGGTGCTGATTTGTCTGGAAAACCCATCGATCCGAAAAACTATCGGAGCATGATCGGTTCTCTCATGTATCTAACTGCTAGCCGCCCCGATATTCAATTTGCTGTATGTTTATTAGCACGGTTTCAGGCAAAGCCTACCGAACTTCACCTCAAAGAGGTTAAACGGATCTTTCGGTACCTACGAAGCACCATTAACATGGGACTTTGGTATCCGAAGGATTCGGCGTTTAATCTAACAGCATTTTCAGATGCAGATTGTTGACATAAATAATGTCTTAAAACATTGTTAGCTTATTAACAATGTCTCTATGTTTTGATAATTACAAAGCATAAACTCATTAATCTAAAACTTATGACGTAAACAAGTTTTTAGTGATTAATATTTGTCTTTGCTTCCATATCACTTAAGGTATGAATAAACAAAGGGTTTATTACATTTCATGATCAAAGGAAATTTTTCTAATCACTAGAATTTTTATAAAATGTATTAAACATCTTATATCTTTTACAAAATTACTTTTGGAATTAAAAGAATATGTTTAATTCATAATAAATATATGATTTCAAATTTCCAACCAAAAATGGCAAATTCTATCCAGAAAAATATTCCCCACTAAAAGACAAGAAAAACCAACGTTCAGGAGGGCGGCCCCCTTAATGTTACTAGGCGGCCCCCTTAATCATTAAGGGGACCGGCCTACAATTAAGGGGACCGGCCACGCTCCAGAACAGTATTTTCCCCCCCTTTAAATACTGATTCATCCCTCAGATTTTTCTCACCTTTTGCACTTCTAAACTTTCTGATCTAGATCTATTTCTCTATTCTCTCATCCTTTGATCATAAGTGTATATATATTCTTTGCTTCAAAGTGATCCAATTTCCATCCTCTCAAGTGCAAGAGAAGAATACTTCTATCTTCCTAGACAAGAAGTATTACAACTTGTTGTGATCTCCACATCCAAGTTGTTGGTGTATCATCAAGATTATTTACATACTCTTTGTGAAGATTGTTGTGAATATTTGCTTGTAGATAGTTGTGTTAGATATAGATTGTGTGATTAGTTGATAGCTTGGTGAGAAGAAGAAAAGCTAGGAAATCTATTGGTGTGAAGAAGCTAGGTGTGAAGTAGATTGATTTGAAGAAGGTGTGTAGAAGTTGTGACTTAGGTGTGAAGGTGTTGTGGTGTGATTATTGGTGTGTAGATTGGTGTGTAAATTGGTGTGTAGATTGGTGTGAATATTGGTGTGTAAATTGGTGTGTAAGGTTTTCTCTGCCATAAGGGAGCTTGTTGATATAGTGAAGAAAACTCTCGAGTTAGGTGCTCGGGGAGTGGAGTAGGGCAAGGAAGGTGTCCTTGTAGCCGAACCACTATAAATCTCTTGTCTCGCGGTTCGATCTTTCCATCTCTTACTTATTATTGTTACTTATCATTGATATATATTTCGTATTGATATTTGTTTGTATTGTGCAAGACTTGAGATCACATAATTATCGAATCTAAGTTTTAAAACACTAAAACTATTTTTTACAACTAACTAAAAAGACGTAAAACTATTCAACCCCCCCTTCTAGTTTTCCACAATTGGTATCAGAGCCACGTCTAGCAAGAATTTTAAAATATATTGTATTTTAAAACTTGTAACGATCTATGGAATCTGAAAAATATTTAGAAGGGCAATCTATGCAAAGACCACCACTATTTGAAAGTGATGGATTTTTATATTGGAAAAATAGATTCGAAACGTATGTGAAATCAAAAGATCTTGATCTTTGGCATATTATTACCTTTGGTGATTTTCCCCCTATTCAATATAATGTTGAAACTAAAATGGATGAAATTGTAGCTTTTGAAAAACAAAATGATGATTTGAAAAAGAAACTAGCAAAAAATAAGGAAGCTAAAATGGTTATTTATAATGCGTTACCACGCAAAGAATATAAAAGAATTTTTATGTGTAAAACCGCAAAAGAATTTGGGATTCTTTACTAATCACTCACCAAGGTAATAGTCAAGTCAAAGATAACAAAATAGATCTTCTTGTACAACAATATGAACAATTTACGATTCCGGAAGAGGAATCAATTGATAATGATTTTGCTAAATTTAACACCATTATCACAAGTTTAAAAGCACTTGGTGAGACATTTTCTAGTAAAAATTGTGTTAGGAAATTTCTTAGGGCATTGCATCCGAAATGGCGAGCTAAAGTCACGGCTATTGAAGAATCAAAGAATTTGATGACATTGTCACTAGATGAGCTTATTGGCAACTTGAAGGTCCATGAAGAAATTATAAGAAAAGATTTGGAAACGGTTAAAGTCAAGAAAGAACAAGTCAAATCCGTTGCTCTAAAAGCCAAAAAGGAACTTTGTGATGATAGTGACTCAAGTGACGAGAGTGAAGATGAAGAATATGCAATGGCCGTAAGAGAATTCAAGAAATTCTTCAAGAGACGAGGAAGATTCACTAGATCATCACATGACGATAGAAAATCGTTCCAAAGAAATAGAAGTGACAATTACGTGAAAAGAAAATGCTTTAGATGTGGAAGTCCAAATCATCTCGTTGGTGAATGTCTAAAGCCGCCGAGTTATGATAATCAAGGTGCATTTGTTAGTAGAACATGGAGTGATAGTGACAAAGAAGAAGTGGAAAAACCAAGAGAAGAAAAGTGTTTCATGGCAAAAGCAACCGACGAAATATGCCTTGGAATTGACTTGGAGCCTGACGAATGGATCAAGGATAGTGGATGCTCAAGGCACATGACAGGGAACCGAAAGCTATTCTCTACATATAAGGCATACAACGGAGGTAACGTTATTTTTGGTAGTGACTTGCGTGGAAAAATTATTGGCAAATGTACGATTTCTCAAGACTCACTTACTATTGAAAATGTTGAACATGTAAATAATTTAACATATAACTTACTTAGTGTAGGCCAAATATGCGATAATAAATGTAGAGTTATCTTTTCCGAAGAAGATAGCGAAATAGTTAAGAATGGAAAAATTATAGGTAGAGGTATTAGGAAAGGAGGTGTATATGTTATGAAACTAGGAAACAAACCTGAAGATAGGATATGCCTAACTACCCTAGACGAAAACTCCACATTGTGGCATAGGAGATTAGGACATGCTAACATGCAACAAATACAATCTTTGGCCTCTAAGGAATTAGTTAGAAACTTGCCTAATCTAAAATATGACAAACATTTTTGTGATGCATGTAAAGTTGGAAAACAAGCTCATGCTAGCCACAAAGCTAAGAATATAGTATCCACTACTAGGTGCCTAGAATTATTACATATGGATCTTTTTGGTCCATCCGCTGTGCGGAGCTATGGAGGAAACAAATATACCTTAGTAATAGTAGATGACTACTCACGATACACGTGGACTAGGTTTTTAAGTGACAAAACCCAAGCCTTTGAAAAATTCGAAATATTTAGTAAAATGATTCAAAATAAATTAGGATGCTCAATAGTTGCCATTAGGACGGATCATGGTAGGGAATTTGATAACGAAGTACAATTCGGAAAATATTGTGAGTTAAATGGAATATCTCACAATTTCTCCGCCCCTCGTACTCCTCAATCAAATGGGGTAGTAGAAAGAAAAAATAGGTCACTACAAGAAATGAGTAGAACTATGTTAAATGAACAATCCATTCCACAAAAATTTTGGTGTCACGCCGTAGATACATCGACTTATATTTTAAATAGGGTATCAATTAGAAGAATTCTAGGAAAAACTCCTTATGAGTTATTAAGAAATAGAAAACCAAACTTAAGCTACTTTAGGGTATTTGGAAGTAAATGCTACATCTTAAACAGTAAGGACTACCTCACTAAGTTTGATCCAAAATCATATGAAGGAATATTTTTAGGATACTCACAAAATAGTAAAGCATATATAATACTTAACAAACACTCCATGAAAGTAGAGGAATCACTAAATGTAACATTTGATGAAACACCACCACCTCCTAAAATGTTACCTTTAGAAGATGATGATTTAGTCGAAGATGAAGCTATTGAGGTTAGTAAAACAAAACCCATAGGAAATGATAATGAAGACATTCACTTAGAAAATAACGAAACCGTTAATATTAAAGAATCTAGATCACATCCATTAGATAATATAATAGGACATCTTAACCAAAGAACCCTTAGGTCACAAGCCCAAGATAAAAACAACTTCTTTTGTTTCCTCTCAGCAATAGAACCTAAGAATATTAGCAAGGCTTTAAAGGATGAAAGTTGGATTATAGCCATGCAAGAAGAATTAAATCAATTTAAGGCCAATGATGTTTGGGAACTAGTCCCAAATCCAAAGGATATGACTATCATAGGAACCAAATGGGTATATAGGAACAAGTTAGACGAGAATGGAATAGTTACTAGGAATAAAGCTAGGTTAGTTGCCCAAGGTTATAATCAACAAGAAGGAATTGATTATGATGAAACTTATGCCCCCGTAGCTAGACTAGAATCAATTAGGATATTACTTGCCTATGCTTGCTCCCTAGATTTTAAGTTATTCCAAATGGATGTGAAAAGTGCATTCCTTAACGGTTTCATCAATGAGGAGGTATATGTGGCACAACCTCCAGGATTCATTGACTTCGCAAAACCTGATTATGTTTATAAGTTAAAGAAAGCTTTGTATGGACTCAAACAAGCTCCCAAAGCTTGGTATGATCGATTAAAAGCTTTTTTTTTAAACATGATTATTCCATGGGAATGGTAGATAACACTCTTTTCACTAAAAGGAAAGACCCTAATCTCATCATTGTTTAAATATATGTTGATGACATTATATTTGGATCGACTTGTCAAGACATGTGTGATGAATTTGCCAAAATCATGCATGATGAGTTTGAGATGAGTATGATGGGTGAACTTAACTTCTTCCTAGGATTACAAATAAAACAATTAGAAGATGGAATATTCTTTAACCAATCTAAGTACATTAAGGAAATGCTTAAGAAATTTGGCCTAGAAGACTCAAAACCCATAAAAACACCCATGTCTACGGAGGTAAAGCTCACAAAGGACGATGAAGGTGAGTCCGTAGATAACTCCAAGTATAGAGGAATGATAGGTAGTTTACTATACTTGACGGAAAGTAGACCCGATATCATGTTTAGTGTCTGCCTTTGTGCCCGTTTTCAAGAGGATCCCAAAACCTCTCACCTAGAAGCGGTTAAGCGTATCTTCCGATACATTAAAGGCACTATACACTTAGGATTATGGTATCCTAAGGAATCCGGCATAGAAACCATTGTATATGCGGATTCGGATCATGCGGGAGACTACGTAGATAGAAAGAGCACTAGCGGTATTTGCACGTTTATGGGATGTTGTCTAACGTCTTGGTTTTCGAAGAAGCAAACCGCTCTTGCTATTTCTACCACCGAAGCCGAATATGTAAGCGCCGGAAAGGCATGTCAACAAGCACTATGGATGAAACAAGCTCTCGTAGACTATGGCATTAGGTTAGAAAATGTCCCCATTATGTGCAATAACAAAGGTGCGATAGATTTAAGTAAAAATCCGGTGCAACACTCTAGGACTAAACACATAGAAATACGTCACCATTTTCTTAGGGATAATGTACAAAAAGGAAATATATCTATAGAAAAGGTTGCATCGGAAGATAACATTGCGGATATATTCACAAAACCCCTTAAGCGTGAATTATTCAACCACTTGCGTTTAGGATTAGGAATGATGGAACAAGTTGACTAAATTATATTGAATTATTTCAAATTAATACTTGCATGAAATTTATTGTTCTTCCATTTCATCTTTTCTGAGTCTAGGAATCTATTTCGCACAAAACTAAAGATTGGGAAAATTTATTTGCTTTGCATAATTTTTTTTTTTTGTAAAACTCAATCAATTTTCTCTAAAAATTATTCTCACAATCTAGGAACCCCATGAAGACCATTTTCCTTGCATTGTTGACTAATTCTAAAACATTATATTTCAAAATCATGCATAAACTCTCATATAAATTGTCAAGGTATATAATCTAATATATGTCTTTGACATTCATGATCGAGCAAAAATTGAATCAAGGAGATTATTTGGATTGTTTCTTAGGATCGCTATTTCTTTTTGCTTCTAGGAGTCGAAACAATCACAACTCCACATTTGTTGCATATAGACACTCACTAGGACAAATTCACTAATAATGGTGTCATCTTGATCCATCACTAGTTTTTCACTCACTAAGATCCTTGCCTTCAATCTAAGATAGGTGCCTTAGGAAGCTTAAGTGTGCTTGCCTTTGTTTACCTCCTATTGCTCATTATGTGTTGATTATTTGCTCTTTTGCTTATATGTTTTTGCATGTATGCTATATCTTGATTAGATTAGACTCTATATTGCCTAAGAGAATTGAACTTGCTTGAATTCTAATCCAAACACATAACCTTTCTGCAAATTTTCTGCCAAAAACCCAATTTTGGCAACCTGGAAATCACCAGATGGGCGGCCCCCTTAATTTTGTAAGGCGGCCCCCTTAATCATTAAGGGGACCGCCCCCTAATTAAGGGGACCGGCCATCTGATGGTCGGGTTTACAGAATCTTTTCTGCTTTTTAGCCCATTTCAACCTACATTTCCCAATTTTAACCAACACACTTTGTCCCAATCTTCCAACAAACCTTATCCATCCTTAAACACACAAATCTTACACTATAAATATCCCCAATCCTCAAAACTATCCATTCATCCCATCATGAACTCTCCAAACAAACCAAGATCAAAAGCCTCAAGGCTAGCAAGGATGACGGAAAAACCCGTTTGGCAAAGAAAAAGCCCTCGAAACAAATCCATCATAACCAATGAAATTGGAAGTTATTCAACACCTCCAACTTCTTACTTCCCAAACTTTACCTCAAACCCACAAGGTCATTCATTTGATCCTCTTTACAAACCATACAACATTGGCCAACCATCAAACTACAATTCCAACTACACAAATCCAAACCATCCATACCAAACCTATGATCCTCTTCACATTGCCACGGAAAAGCAAAAGTTCCGTGATGAAATAAACCAAATCCATGATCTTAGTGATCTCCTTGCTATGCATCTTGCACAACGCAACAAAGGGCAACCTCCATCCTCACCCTATGCAAATTGCCTTCCCCACTCTCTCAATTTGGATCAAGTTACCAACCACACTCACTTTTGCCCTTGTTGCATATTACTTCAAAAACAAATCCTCTACTTGAGTGAAGATATTTCTTGGATTGAATATCTTCTCACTCGTAATCATCCAATACCACCCTTAACATGATACAACATCGTGAGATCCACCTCTTCCGCTCCATACTCCACCCCATA
Source organism: Artemisia argyi (assembly GCA_030686995.1). Classification (NCBI taxonomy): domain Eukaryota; kingdom Viridiplantae; phylum Streptophyta; class Magnoliopsida; order Asterales; family Asteraceae; genus Artemisia; species Artemisia argyi. Next base: position 101,253,192 of record CM060678.1, read on the forward strand.
TCCCTCTCCATCTCACAACTAAGCTTCATGCTTATGTTATCCTTCAAGCAAATAAAACAATCAACCATGAGTTGCAAGCAAGTCCAAGTGCTCTTTCTAGGCAATATAGGACTATGTCTTTTCATTTGTTTTATTATGATTAATATGCCTTAAGCATATTAAATGTTGTAATGCTTTCTATGATGCTTGAATGAATCTATTTTTATAACTATTGCTTTGCATGTATATTTGCCTTGTTCTCTTCTAATATTTTGTGTAGCCAAGATTTCCACAGCTCATCTCCTTGGTGCTCTCAAATGAGGGGGAGTATACATCAAGGGGGAGCTTTAACCTTTTTGATTTTACAAAAAGGGGGAGAAGAGAATGTTAAACTCTAAATTCTTGTCTAAAAATTAATTTTTAGACCTAATGACTTTAAGGTTTTGTAATCATCAAAAAGGGAGAGATTGTTGACATAAATAATGTCTTAAAACATTGTTAGCTTATTAACAATGTCTCTATGTTTTGATAATTACAAAGCATAAACTCATTAATCTAAAACTTATGACGTAAACAAGTTTTTAGTGATTAATATTTGTCTTTGCTTCCATATCACTTAAGGTATGAATAAACAAAGGGTTTATTACATTTCATGATCAAAGGAAATTTTTCTAATCACTAGAATTTTTATAAAATGTATTAAACATCTTATATCTTTTACAAAATTACTTTTGGAATTAAAATAATATGTTTAATTCATAATAAATATATGATTTCAAATTTCCAACCAAAAATGGCAAATTCTATCCAGAAAAATATTCCCCACTAAAAGACAAGAAAAACCAACGTTCAAGAGGGCGGCCCCCTTAATGTTACTAGGCGGCCCCCTTAATCATTAAGGGGACCGGCCTACAATTAAGGGGACCGGCCACGCTCCAGAACAGTATTTCCCCCCCCCCCCCTTTAAATACTGATTCATCCCTCAGATTTTTCTCACCTTTTGCACTTCTAAACTTTCTGATCTAGATCTATTTCTCTATTCTCTCATCCTTTGATCATAAGTGTATATATATTCTTTGCTTCAAAGTGATCCAATTTCCATCCTCTCAAGTGCAAGAGAAGAATACTTCTATCTTCCTAGACAAGAAGTATTACAACTTGTTGTGATCTCCACATCCAAGTTGTTGGTGTATCATCAAGATTATTTACATACTCTTTGTGAAGATTGTTGTGAATATTTGCTTGTAGATAGTTGTGTTAGATATAGATTGTGTGATTAGTTGATAGCTTGGTGAGAAGAAGAAAAGCTAGGAAATCTATTGGTGTGAAGAAGCTAGGTGTGAAGTAGATTGATTTGAAGAAGGTGTGTAGAAGTTGTGACTTAGGTGTGAAGGTGTTGTGGTGTGATTATTGGTGTGTAGATTGGTGTGTAAATTGGTGTGTAGATTGGTGTGAATATTGGTGTGTAAATTGGTGTGTAAGGTTTTCTCTGCCATAAGGGAGCTTGTTGATATAGTGAAGAAAACTCTCGAGTTAGGTGCTCGGGGAGTGGAGTAGGGCAAGGAAGGTGTCCTTGTAGCCGAACCACTATAAATCTCTTGTCTCGCGGTTCGATCTTTCCATCTCTTACTTATTATTGTTACTTATCATTGATATATATTTCGTATTGATATTTGTTTGTATTGTGCAAGACTTGAGATCACATAATTATCGAATCTAAGTTTTAAAACACTAAAACTATTTTTTACAACTAACTAAAAAGACGTAAAACTATTCAACCCCCCCTTCTAGTTTTCCACACAGACCATGCTGGTGATCAAGTTACAGCAAAGAGTACATCAGGTGGAGCACAATTTTTGGGTGAAAAGCTAGTAAGCTGGTCGTCAAAAAAACAGGATTGTACTGCACTTTCAACCGCCGAAGCCGAGTATGTGTCTCTATCTGCGTGTTGTGCCCAAGTTCTTTGGATGCGGACACAGCTCACAGATTATGGCTTTACTTTTGACAGAATACCTATGTATTGTGACTCAAAAAGTGCCATAGCCATCTCGTGCAATCCCGTACATCACTCTAAGACGAAGCATATCAAAGTCCGCTACCATTTCATCAAAGAACACGTGGAAGAGGGTACTGTTGAATTATTTTTCGTTAAGACTGATTATCAACTCGCCGATCTATTTACTAAAGCCCTTCCAAAAGAACGGTTTGACTATTTAGTTCGACGAATTGGCATGCGAAGCCTAACTCCTGAGGAGCTAGAACGTCTTCTCGAATCTTCTTGAAAAATGATCTCAAAATCGCTTCGCTGTAAATATTTTTGAAAAACAAAATACAAAATTTGAAAAACCAACAAAAACAAAATACAAAAATATAAAATTTTCAAAAAATACAAAAACAATATAAAATCAAAAAATACAAAAATATTCTTCTCACAACATGTCTCTCGTATAAATCAATATTCTGTACGTTTCTAGAAATGTCATTCAACAATGATACGGACATGTACAGATGCTTGAGCGGGAGTTCTTTTTAATGTTTTTCTAAAACATGTCGTTTCTCAAAAGTTTCTTCACAATGGCTTTCGTATACTTCAGTACGAAACCCGGACTTCAATGATGACTTCTGATTATTTTTCAAATCAAGGACTCGTACGTTCAATGACAAAATCTTTTTCAAAAAAGTTCGAGTCTAAACAAACGAAAAAGATTTCAATAATAAACTCGTTTTCAAACAAAATTCTTGAGCACTTTTTCAAGATTGTTCAAAAGATTTCTCAAAATCTCTCAAAAATAGTGCTCAAGATAACTCCCTCAAAACCCTTAAGTAATTTTAAATATGTTATCATTAAGGGGGAGTACAAACACTAAAATGTTCCGATTTCATGCAAAATCTGTCTTTCTCTCCAAAAGCTTTTTCTTAATCTGTTGATATAAAAAATATCACGATATGCTATTTTTGAGGGGGAGAAGACATGATTAAAATGTGATCAAAGATGTTTAAAGTTTGTGACTGAATCTCAAAAGAGCTCGATGTCACAACCCACAATTTCAGGTCATTTTTCCAAACTTCGACATTCTACTATTCACAAATTACTATTCATCGATCACTATTCATCATTTTACTATTCATCGTTTTTGAGGTCAATTTGACATTCCGAGACACGTTCAGAAATTTTACTATTCACTTGACACTATTCATTTCCGAGAGGAAACCACTATTCACGTGCATTATTCATGTCATCGTAAATTTAGTTTACGAGTGTTCAAATTCGCGTAACCGTATTGGTTCAGGAGCGAATTCATGCATTATTGTCAGGGACATTTCATACGGACTAGAAATAGTCGACATATCATCATTAGGGCACTTGCATGCTATTCCACTCGTAGGATAATTAACTTTATACTTTTGGTACAATTAACGATTTACGTATGATTATTTTAAATAAACACTAATACGCGAACTATAAATGTGTCTAACATGTCCGACACTCCCGACTATTATCCCGATATATTTTTATATTCATTTTTATAATATAAAAATTATAATATTAATTTACCCGGTATTTTGGATATTTATTTTAATTATTAACTTAAGTTTACTAAAACTTCGACGGTTTTCGTGGAAATTAAACTATAATTATCTAAACACCCAATAATTTTATCCAACCTATTTTTATAATTTTTATAACTTTATTATGACCTGGTTAACTCCGTTAAAATTTATTTTTAGTTAACACGGTACCCGGTACACCTTAAAACTACCAATAAACACAATAATACAACTAATAACTCAAAAACTCTTACACCAAATCCTTCCCCCTTGACTTTGCCGCCCCCCCCCCCCCCCCCCCATGCTATTTTCTTACAAAAGTTACTTGTACACTCTTTTCTTATTAATGTTTACACTAACTCTATTATATATTATATATTTTCAATAATACATATATACTATACTTTATCATTTTTCACCTCATTTCAACTAAACTCAAAAGCTATTCTCTCTTTTTCTCTACTCATACCCACGGCCACAAGAGGAAGAACAAGCAAGACCAAAGTTTTTCAAAGATCAAAGTGTTAATCTTGTTTTTATAGCATCCTTGTTAGAGTTTTGAGATACAAACTCAAGGATTATTAGGTTTTAATCATCCTAACTTCACTAATCTTACAAGTAAGTTTACTAAACTCATTTCATAATTTTTACAAAGTTATTACTATGTTTATACATGTTTCTTGCAAGATCTCATACATGCATTAACTTATACCACTTTATTTTTGTAAACTTTTGATCATACAAGCCCTAGAAGTGATTTTTGGTTAGATCCTTGTTAGATCTACTTGGTTTTGGTGATTAGGAACCCATGACACCCTAAGAAGGTGTATGGTAGGATTAGATTAGTTTTGTGGTGTTTGAAAGTGGTTTGATGAATGATGGAACTAGTTTGGAGACTTGAAAATGGTTTTTAAAACTTTTGATATACCTACTGTCCCTATTTTAATTTCGTGGGAAAATCAGTGATTGATGGCTAAGTTTTGACCAAAGATTTAGAAAATACTTTCAAAAACGAAACTTTAGGCGAAAGAACGGATTAAAACGAGTTTATAACGAAGGAGTTATGATTTTTGCAAATTTAACGACGAAAACTATTTTTGTAAAAACTGCTTGCTGATTTGCAGAATACGACGGGTAATTAGAGGCATTAAACGTAACCTAGAGGAGCCGAGTTATCAAAGATATACTAGTATCTACAAAGACGAATCCGTGGACATAAAGAACAAGGAAAACGAGCCTAAAACGACCGAGTTATACCCGTTTTAACATTGTCAAAACTATATATATATATAGTCACAAATAAAAATAATAACGTACGTACTAAATGGTATATTTTCTAGCAACGTTACTAATGACTATTTTCTTAACAAATGAATACGTACGACCCGAAGGAATATTTATACGACATGACGACGTCATTCTAAGGTTTTGATACAAGGATTATAATGCTAACTTTTTCGTACGAGTTAATATGACAAGTTATATACTCCTATATATGGAAACTATTTTACTATGACGATAACTAGTATTTCCAAATTACGAGTGGTATGAGTATCATGTGCATGTGCATTCATTTCATTTCGGCTTGATCTAAGTTAGATCATGATTATTCATTTAGGTTGCGGCTAGTACTCGCGCCTCATTGTCCTGACTACTTTTACCTCATTGCACCATCTTTGCACCATCATTTCGAGGTGAGTTTCATAGCCCCGTTTTAATTCTATATTTTGATTTCAAATCCCACGGGGGAGAATACATTGCATTACTTGTTTTTGTGTACATGCCTAAGTATAAAAATTCATACATTGCTTAAGTTTCCTTATTACCACGTCTTGAAAAGTCCCCTTTTATTATCATGGACCGTTAATTTCTGGTACTAAGCGGGAGTGAGTGGATAGATCTATCGAGGGTGACGCCTCCATTCGTGTTTGGGTTGCTCCAAATGGAACGAATGCATTTCATGTCTTTATTATTAGAGTGTCTGGTAAACACTCATTGGGGCCAAGTAACGTCTAGCTTCGGGGTCATGAGCTTAAGAGCCAATGTATATACTTTCCGGACATCCTATTTCTTGGCATTACTTATGGCATTTGTACACTAGATTTTACTTATAAACCTATGATTATTCACCAACTTTATGTTGACCGTTTTTCGCAATGTATTTCTCAGGTAACTAATGGCATATTCTCATGGCATTGCATGGAGTCACTTTGAGTATCAAGGATGACGCGTCACTTTTGGATTTCATGCACTTTGAACTATCGTTTGATTGTACTAAACTTATTTCCTTAAACCTTTTCCAACTTTTGGGACCTATGTTTTATAACTTGGAATATTTTGAATGAATCAAACGATGTATTTTATAAACGACACTTTAGGTCGTTCAATATATCCTGGTTGTGTGCTATGATCCGTTACACCCTCAGGTATTCCATTCCGCTGCCATTCAGGTATTTTGGGGGTGTGACACTCGACTCAGTAAGTACCAATGAATTGACGAAGCTTAAAATGTCAGTAATCGAAAAGACTTGTCCTGGACGGGTAATAATTTCAAGCTAGTCTAACTAGTGATGTAAGCGTGTCTCGAATAGGACTTGTCTGAGTAGAATGTACCGTATCGAGAGACTTTCTTTAGACTTGACCAGGACGGGTAATAATTTCAAGCTAGTCTAACTAGTGATGTAAGCGTGTCTCGAATCGGTCATGTTCACTGAAAAGTGGATCAATTCAATAAGTGCAAACTCCTCACGTATGTGCAAATTTCTTAAATAATTCATGAGCACATGTGAAGGGGGAGTCCTTCAAAAGAAACAAAAACTCTCAAAGTGTCAACAAAAATGTGTTTATATTTATAAACACTTTGAGAGATTTTCAATCAAATGGTTTCATGGCAAGTATAGGATAGTCATGGAGTTATAAGGTGACTAAGGTTAGGAAAAATCGTCCTATGATCCGCCAGAGCCGGAGGGATCTACCCAAGGACAATTCCAATAGATTAGAATTAGAAGTCCTTAGGTATGATTGAAAAAAGGAGAAAATGAGAAAGGAGAAAGAAGGGGTTGAAGAATTAAAAAGAAAAGTTATGAAAAAGGGTGAAAAGAAATAGCCCTCCAAATGTTCAACCTTAGGGCAGACACCGGGTTCAACTCATATGCTACTGGTTGTTACTAAGGTGACACCGGTATTGAAGACAAAGACGTCATGGACCCAGTGACGCACTGCACTTAACCTTCTTAACCACTCAAGTTCTCTTAAAAGAGCTTGTTTCATCCTCACGGGGAACCGGCATAATCTATCGACCTGTCTCTTAGAGATGGTTGATATTGAAGCAGGAGACCTCTCCCTAATCTCCGCATAGGAAACCAAATGTGCACTTATCGAGTCTAGAGCCTCGAGATTCATCAAAAGATCTCATAGGAACACATGATATTTCTACACTGGTTGTTCATCATTAAGGACGCCAGATGTAAACTTAAGAGTCCTACGCAGATCATAGCAATCTGCCAGAACATTTATGTGAGGATTCACTTTTGTGATTCTCAATGATTGAATGGAAATTCCTGCCAGGGTCAACATCAAACAGCCCTGACAGCAGGTCACTTCGGTAATTCTTTATGGGTTACGCTTAGTGTTTGCGGTGGTTTCAAACGGTCTACAGTCGTGGAGTGATCCCCAGCGACTCACCCAGTCATTGAGCTACTTAGTAGGTCTTTTAAGCTATCTCGAGAGTATCTGACATGGGAACGGCCTTGGTAAGGGTTAGAAGGAGTCTTCACACTATGCTGTTGACGATCTCTAATTCTTATCTGTAAGTACCGGATGTTTTATTGCTAATTGTTTATATGCAGGGACACTTCATCTCCATGGCGACAGATTCCACATGCTCATACATACATCTGGAAGTTAAAGAAAGCTCCCTCAAAGATCTATACAACACAAAGTTCTAAGAAAGATTCTACGCCAAAAAGAAGAATCTACAAAGTATAAAGACTAAAGATCAAAGTGAAAGAAAGGGAACTACGTGCATATGAATATCAATGTCCAAAGATGTATGAGCATGTTGGAATGGCGAACAACCACCACAGACGCAGAAGTGACGAAAGGCAGATAACTCCACATCACAAAGGAACAAAGAACGATGAAAATCAGTTATCGAAGATCACAAAGCATGAAGGAACAAAGACTAAAGACTATTCTACAACGACACACAAAGTTCAAGACAAAGAACACAGAAGACCTAATCACGTGGAGCATCATTCGAATGACCACCCCTTAGGGGGAGATTGTTAGCATTAAAAATATGTATTGAGAAGTGATGGTCATTCTCATATTAGGAACTTTGTAATGTGTCTTAGTTTGTGTAATAAGAATAGTCAATGGGCCTTGGTCTTGGTAAGCTAATATGTTATTAGTTATGTTTCATAAGCCTTTATTATTCATGTAAACCAAGTCCAAGCCCAAGCCCATCAAAGCCTATGTATTGAACTATAAAAGGCACCTTACCTCTCATTTGTAAGGTGTGCTTGTGTGTGTATTGTGTGTGTTTTTAATAAAAGCTCTCTTCATCTTTACCTCTCTTTTATACTTATTAACGCCACACCATATTGCATCAAGTCACCATCTTTCCTTCATCTAGTGCTTATATTTGTGTTAAAGTTGATATATCTAAGGTCCTACAGGGTTCGAAGGTGCATGAATTCTCTACACCGCTCTTAGTCGCACATTAGTGCAAGCTTAAGTCATAAGTTCGGGTTATTTTACTTCTGTCTCAAGTTCATCATATTGGGTTTGTCTTCATCAGTAGTCATGACAAAGAGCAAACAGAATGATAATGGGGTTGGTAACGAGTTAGCTGAGAGAAGTAGAATAAAGAGAGATGACGTTTGAACACTTTAGTTCAAGCCTCGTTCTTCAACGACAAATGATGTTTGAACACTTAAGTTCAAGCCTTGTTCTTCAACAATAAATGACGTTTGAACACATCAGTTCAAGCCTCATTCTTCATCAACAAATGACGTTTGAACACAACAGTTCAAGCCTCGTTCTTCAACGACAATGATATTTGAACACATCAGTTCAAGCCTCGTTCTTCAATGACAATGACGTTTGTTCACATCAGGTCAGGCCTCGTTCTTCAACGACAAATGGGGTCTGCAGATAACACTTCAAGTCCCGTTCCTCTAAGAAAAAAAGGTGTACGTTTCAGTGCACTTTATCTTCAGAAGAAGAGAAATCTTCTTGTTTATGACCATTCTCAACAACAAGCTTCATGCCTTTTCCATGCTCGTTTAGTCATCAAGTGGAGAAGGGTGAATAACGAGGCTTCTCATGGGTTGAATATGCAATTTTTGAGGGGGAGAAGGGTGAATAAACTACTTGTTCCTCATATGCAAATTTTGAGGCAGAGAAGGGTGATTAAACTACTTGTTGATTGATTTTGGGTTTATCGACATCTTCTAACGGGCTGATATTATTAATGATAAAGTGCTTCCAACTAATGCTTCACGTACACATCATTATGCTGATTCCAATTAATCGTAACCATCAGGGGAGAGAAATGTGTACACCAAGGATGCACAACAAGTTCACGTGATCGGGCTTAATGTCTTATGAAACAAATTAAAGATGATCAGTGTTTCAACTTGTTACTTTGGAATTATCATTTCATGTGTACGTTACGTGCTGATTTGTTATATGTAAGATAACTGGAATGCATTTGGTGAGATGAAGATGTTGATATTCTGTTCCCCAAATGGACAATCTTGAAGAAGGTCGAGTCTACAGTCTGTATAACATTTTCCGTTGCGTGTTAGAAGACTCAAGATGGCATGCATTTAATTATCAAAAGACTTCTTCATATTTAGGGCATTCATTAGAAAGGTTGTCAGTTTGGGGGAGAGCACTAATTAGGGGAGAGTGAAAAGCCAGATTTAATCCCTAATTAGATTTTCTCACATTGTTCTTTAGCAAGTTGATTCTCACAGGATACATTTGAGCCAGTTTTGTTCTTCTCACAAGATTTCAAGTATATGTGCATAGAACGTGTTGCTGATTCTGAGGTATAAAAAATAGCAAGGGGGAGGAGACAAAAATCTAAATGCACAATGAGTACACGTGATGAACTTTATACTTCTTAAATGAAGTTATTTCGGGGAGACATAAGTCATAACCGCAGTGAAAATCAATGCTTTAAGTCGTGGCTTTTGGTGTATTATTCCAACTACGTGGGGGAAGAGATGTAAGAAATAATTTCTGATAATAAAAGATGCACACAATTGTATGATTATTCCTCTACGGGATAAATTTCTTACACTCGCGACTTAGTTGACTTTGGTGTAGCAATTCTCATCTACAATTTCCAGAAGGGCGAAAAGTGCATTCTCGGGTCTTAATTGATTTTGATGTTACGTTTTGCGACTTCATTAATGGGATTGAGTGTGTACTTCGGGTTTTTGGGCTTCAAACAATGAGACTGGTTGCATCACTTCAACTACTTTTGGTATGTATTACTTCAGCCTTCAACGGGAAGAAATATGAGAAGAATAATTCAAGCATGATATGATACGTTGTTGATCCATTTGATGATCCCCTGAACGAATAATCATGATGATTATTCTTAAAAGGAGCAGAAATATTTGATGGGGTATGCTACGAATTCCGCTGTGCACTTATCTTATGTAAGCTTGAAAGAGAGCTTTGAAACTGTTCAAAAAGAAGATTGTCGGTTTGGGGGGAAGCTATCAAAGCTTCACATTAAGAAGGCTCAAGTTTAGATGATTATTCAGGAGCCTCGAAAGCTTTGGTGGTGAAAGTTTAAGAGATGTTGACTACTGAATTCTAAAATGTACAGAACGATATCCTTATTTCGGTATTCATGTGATCATCTTCTTAAACTGAAAAATATACTTTGTACATATCTTAAACCAAAATGTAAATAGAAAAATATAAAACCAACAAAAACCATAAAAATCAGAAAAATATGAAATACCAAAAATATTCTCTCACCACATGTCTCTCATATAATTGATATTATGTACGCTTTTAGAAATGTCATTTAATAATGACACGGAAACATGCATATGCTTGAGCGAGTGTTCCTATTATTTTTTCCAAATAATGTTTTCTAAAACATGTCATTTCTCAAAAATTCTCTTTCAAACGGCTTGCTATTACTTCAGATAGCAACCCATTCTTCAAAATGAGGAAAGTACGTCGACAAAAAGGTGGCTGTTCCTGTCAACGGGTGATTAATTTCTCCCGGGCATGGATTACTTTACATCCATGCACCCTTGACTTGATGTACGTTTCAGTGCATCATTTCTCATATAAGAAGAGAAGTCTTCTTTACATCGCAAATACTATTCCATCTATGATTCTTCAGGAGAGTATCTGTGCTAAACTTGGTGGTACCATGATTTTTGAAAATCAAACAGACTTGAAGTTTTCCATAAAATTTGTCACTCAATCAATGACTACAACCCTTTAACTAGAAAACGGGTCATCGATTGAGGGGGAGAGTGATTTTTCAAAAAACTTATATCATCAAAATATGGTAAACTTTGTACATTATAAGTAGTGAATAAACATTTGTTGTTATGTGTCAGAGTATGAATTTTTCATGAGTTTCATGTTAAACTCCAAATCATTTATAAACTCATCATAACTGACAATAACAGAGTCCCTCATAATTTGAGGGGGAGCATTAATATGTTCCACTTTCGGCTTGTATAAATCAGGCACATTTTCTCCCAAATTTTCGAACTTATTTAAATCAATTGAGATCCCAAATCTCAAAAGGTTTGAAATTTTTGATCAGGGGAGAGAATGTGATTTAAATAATATTATAATCTGATAAAAAGTGAGTGTTTAAGGCTCAAGCAGGCACTCCTCCCTCCATGTGCTAAACAATTTTGATTAATCGATGCACATGTTGAGGGGGAGCATTTCTCAAAACTCAAAAACAATTCAGGTACATTTGCTTTGATATTGAATATCACACGTACCTGATTGATTTTCAAGTGGTTTTAAGGCGAAGTGAACAGTACCAAAAGACCGACCCTGTATTTACTTTATCGGAGATATAAGGATGGTAAGGTTAGGTACAGTTCCCACGATCCCGCCAGAGCCGGAGGAATCTACCCAGGGACAGACCACTAGTTAGTGTAGAAGTCCTTAGGTATGATACAAAAAAGGAGTAAAGTGTGAATAAAGGGAATAGTGTCGACTGAGATGGAGTTAGTACTAGAATAAACCTAACAGGGTACTACTAATGAAAGTCTCAGTAAGCACTAAAGGGGTTGAAGAATGAAAAAGAAATGTAAAGATAAAGGGTGTAAAGAAAGACGCCCTCCTTATACATTAGGCAGAAACCGGATCAATACATATGCTGTCAGGATCACTTGGTTGATTTCTGGCATTGAAGACAAGTATCATGGACCACAACCCTCCCTATCCACTCAAGGTCTCTCAAAATTCATTATTATCGACTCTCTCACTCCGAGTTAGTTAGTATTGAAAAGGTGGCAGTCTGCTCCAGTCTCCGACTTCTAAAACGAAAAACGCACTATTGAGTCTAGAGCCATGAGATCATCAATAAATCTCATTAGGACACTAATTAATTATTCACTTGTATTTTATACACCGTGGAAATAAGTAAGAACTTAAGAGTCCTACGCATTATCCTCGTGGTATTGCCAAAACATCCGAGTGATACGTAAGTACTCACAATGAAGATGGAAATCCTTCTAGAGCCAACATCAAACAAGCTCTTGGTGGGTGACATGTGAGATCTTTCACGGATCAAACTTGTGACAACTGGAAAAAATGTTGGGGCGATTCTTATTTGAATCAAACTTGTTCTAGTAAATGGATTGACGGATGCTAGAAATGTGATTCAATTTATAAAACTCTCGTCATGTTGCATAAATTCTGTAAAGATCGTTCAAGCCCATCTAGGATATAGTAATGTTAACGTGCACAATGGAATAAGAACAAGAATAACATCAACATTACTCCAAGGTTTTCTTTATTGAAAATATAAAATAAACTATTACTACTACTACTAAACTACTACACGCTCTATGCGTTTTCTAGACTCTCATTGAAGAGACTAGCTATGAATCGATTCTAAAACCAACGCCCTATCCCTCTTTATATAATAGTGAGGCTAGGGTTTACATAAAAACCTAGCTTACTAATCAAGCTAGCTAACTATTTTATATTTAGGTCCCTTTTGTTTCTTCTTTCTTCATTCTTGCTCGTGGTTTTGTAATCTTCAAATCTTGTAATTCCCAACAATCTTCCCCTATTTGATATTACAAAACAATCTGCATGAAGAAACAATGTTATCACCAATAATAAGCTGCACATCATAACTATTCTTCCCCTTTTTGTAATCTTCTAATAGGGGTCTTGTGCATCTCGTAAACGCTTTCCCTCAAGTGAATCATGTAGATGGTTAACAAGCTTCCCCTTAAGAATAGACTAACCATCTCAGGAACCAACTAATAATTAATAATAATAACAATTTTTTTCTTTTTTCTTTTTTTTAACTAATAAGCAGCAGTAACGAGCAGCATGAATGAACAGCAGGAACGAGCATCAGTAGTATCGAACAACAGCAATATGGTCAAGTATATATTAACAATAAGCTTCCCCTTAAAAATATATACTTGCCATCTCTTTAATCCAGTAGGCTCCATGGAGTGATCACTGATGAAGAAAATCAAATATAACTGATTTGATGAAGAAGTTAAATCTCCCAAACTTGCATCTTATATCTTGCACTATCCACGTGACTCCAAACTCATACTCCCATAAAAAGTATAAGTAGACCGCGACCTCTTGACAAATCCTCAACTAAATGAGACACTGAGCACAATAACGTAACTCCTTAGAGTGATAGCAAATGTACGCATTAAGTACAATAAGATGGATCGTACCCCTTCGCTAGATTCGTCAAGTCTTCGTCACTATACAAACCAAGCAAGTTCTCTTAAAAAGGTCCTGCTCCCTTTAAGATATGATAAGAACACAAAATCTGTGAAAATCAACTACAACATCAAACAAGCGATAATCAAATGTCTTCAACAAGTATTTTTTTTAACGAAATGATGATGGTTGATAACGCCGTCCTCCCTTACTATTAGTGACATCAGAATTGTCACCAAAAACATACGAACAGTAATCTCACATGACTAGTAAGAACTAAAACCGACCAAAAGAAAAAAATATACAACAAGCCAGCAGGAACCATAAAGAAGTCAGTAAGAACCATCAGTAGAAACCACCAGGAGGAACCGAATGTTATCAGCAAAAACAAAATAGAGTACCAGCAGAAACCAAAATTCATCCGATCAGCAGAAACAAGATTTCACATCAGTAGTATTAAAATCTCCAACCAGTACTAACTTTTCTTTCCCACTTGCACAAGAAAACAAACCAGATAATCTATGAATTTAATAGCGACACATCATAATAAAGTGAATTCCATTGACTCACTTATAAATTTTATACCAATAAAATCCTTTCCTTTTGTACCATGCAGTAGTAGGTCTCACGTGATTGATACCTCAAATATACCACTGATCTCAAAATCTTAACCAACGCACCAATTAAAAATCAATATGACAAGAACAAATCAAAACCAATCTTCAACTTCTTGAAACAGCAAACTTTTAATCCAATCAAAAAATAAATATCCTTTTGACCCCACGATTAACTCCTCGACCCAAGAAATTACCCTTATCACACACCAAATAAAAACCAATCTTGACTTCAATTAACTTGCATAAGAAAACGACTTCCACCGACAATCCATTATTATCACATTACCAATTCATACGAATGTTTTCCAAATCAGTACCATGTGCACATCATTGTTGCTAAGCAAAAATAATGTAATAACCAGATCCCACGTGCACCCATCGCTAATAACTTTTGACCTCCACACAATTAATTCAAACCTTATATACTTTCACGTGTAGACAAATGATAAACACAGCTCCAATTACAAGAACAGAAACATGCACCATCAACACACTATAACCATTGGACTCATCAAGAATTAACACTAATCAACACACTATAACCATTGGACTCATCAAGAATTAACACTAATCAATACACTGTCTCATGATTCAATTCATACAAGATTAATTCTTTAAATCACACCATCCCATTATCCTTGAATATATATAATTAACCTTATACAGTCAATTCAATAAAGTAGTACAAGATAATGACTATAATTCTCCACCACATGCAAACAAACCGACCAATTTATTCACAAAAAAATAGTACGAGGTATCCATCCATCTTATCAATCATTAATTATCACATCATGTGATTAATAATAGCAACCAAACAATAATTTTAAAGTAGTACGAGGATACCTTCGATTTAGCCAATCATGTATGAAAGCAGAATTAATTTACCAGGTCATTAACAAATGTAGGGGTGTGCACGGTTCGGTTTGGGTCGGTTTTTGGCTAAAACCGAAACCGAACCGTAATGTTCGGTTTTTATAGAACTCAAAACCGAAACCGTTCGGTTTTTGGCGGTTCGATTTTTTCGGTTTATTATCGGTTTCGGTTCGGTTTTTCGGTTTCTAATACCAACAAATTTATATTACATAAAAAATTGGTTATTCTTATTTACCTTTTTTTGTCAATCTAAGCATAATAATATTTATTGCATAAACCTTTAATTACACACATATAAATAAGAAACACACATGCAAGTGAACATACGTATAGTATGATCATCGTCATATATTTATTGATATATATTCTAAAATAAAAACACACGACACGATAAACACACATATAAACAAAAACATTAAGATAAATATATTATAAATCTACCAACAAAATGAATATGAATTTATAACTTTGATTTATTTAGTTATTTATTCATGTTATATTAATTATATATTATTATATAATAAAATCGGTTCGGTTCGGTTTTTACGGTTCGGTTTTTAGACGAAAACCGAAACCGAACCGTATTTTTCGGTTTTTGAACATTTAAAAACCGAACCATCGGTTTTTAGTTTCGGTCATTTTTTCGGTTCGGTTTTTTCGGTTTTTGGTTCGGTTTCGGTTTTGTTTGCTCACCCCTAAACAAATCTGCTTCTGTTACCAACAGTAACCCATTATCAGATTTGGTGCATCCGTACCTTCATTCTAACTGCTCTCTATTCATAAACACGAGCATGAAAACCTTGAAACCCTATATCTCACGAGCCCCTGTGCTCTGATACCAATTGTAAAGATCGTTTAAGCCCATCTAGGATATAGTAATGTTAACGTGCACAGTGGAATAAGAACAAGAATAACATCAACATTACTCCAAGGTTTTCTTTATTGAAAATAAAAAATAAACTATTACTACTACTACTAAACTACTACACGCTCTATGCGTTTTCTAGACTTTCATTGAAGAGACTAGCTATGAATCGATTCTAAAACCAACGCCCTACCCCTCTTTATATAATAGAGAGGCTAGGGTTTACATAAAAACCTAGCTTACTAATCAAGCTAGCTAACTATTTTATATTTAGGTCCCTTTTGTTTTTTCTTTCTTCATTCTTGCTCGTGGTTTTGTAATCTTCAAATCTTGTAATTCCCAACAATCACTTGTAGGATCTACACTTGATAGATCTCGAGCCAATAGATCGTTAGTCTATTAATGTAATCACTAGCAAACTAAATAGACAATCTCTGTTAGCTTATACTTATTGCGGAATATAAATATAAACTGTATGCTAAACTTTGATCCTCTATGGATCAATATTATTCATTAATAATCGTTTTGAAACTCTTCCGTATTACAATAACCTTGGGTTCCTTATATACTAGTGGAAACCCTAAATTCTTCTACAAGAAACGTATAAACATAATTCTACATATCTTATCTATAAATAACTAATCTCTATCTACGGATTAACTATATCCGCAGTAACACTATTCTTCAGCAGGAACCAGTCTTCAGCAGAAACCTCTTTATGCATCCGCAGGAACCTGTCAGCAGAATCCTTCAGCAGTATCTAAATACTGACTTCAATAATTCCTTACAATCCTCCCCTAATCTTGAAGTTGACATGGTTAACTCCAAGATTCTTGATAGATCTTCAAAGGCAAGAAGAAGAGGATTGAGGATGAACTTCAGCAGCAAAAAATCTTTATCAGCAGGATCTCAATGATCAGCAACAAGTTGAAAAGCACCATTCTTTGCAACAACAAATGACCAAATGTACATCAAAACATATTAGTTTCAGGCTATTCTCATCACATCCAGGTGTGTTAACTCCTGTGAAAGTTGAATCATTGAAAATAATGGATTTGATGTCTCTTTACCAATAGCCATTACTACTGGAGTAGCCAAATGTTTCAGTTCACAAACTATGGTACACTGATGACCATATGATTTTTAGCAAATCATCAGCTATAAACGGATTTGAGATGTCTTTACCTGTAGCTGTTTGCTTAGGACTAGTCAAATATTTGATGAAAAATCATCTTAGTCAATTGAATACCAAATATGGTTTTCCACTGCCTTTACCACAAGCCATACTCTTGTGGGCTAGCCAATTATTGGGAATCCATAAAGGAAAAATCTATGGTCAATTGGCAACCATCCAACTCTCAGCTGTTAAGCATGGGTGAGTTGAGTACCCAATAGTTTTGAGCAAACTATTACAGCTATCAACAGATATGGCTTGTCTTTACCAAAGCTGTACCCTTTGGACTAGCCAACTTTTTGATGGAATAGTTGAACATCAGGTAAGTTGATAACCAGAGAAGGTCTGGAAATAACCAACACTAAATCCTGCAAACAACATACACAATACTATACAAATCTGTTAGTTTTTTTTTTTTTTTTTTTTTTTTTTTTTTTTTTTTTTTTGTTTGTTTGTTTGTTTGTTTGTTTGTTTTTTTTTTGTTTTTAAATAAAGAAAAGAAAGAAATATACAACAAAATACCATACCAATACCTAATCATTGCAGATAAGTTTCAATATGAACACCATGCTGAGTTTTCAGTTCCATCTTAACCAAAATACTCCTCTTGATAGCCCTAATCAATTGTTCAGCCATATGCATATCATTCCCAATCATATCCAGAGGAACAGTGAGTTTCACCTCCAGCATTTGTTTCATCACATCTATGGTGATTGGATATGTCACATCTGCCCAACAATACAAGGTTTTGCCAGTGGTAGTGATGATCATATGAACATCAGGTAGAGGAAAGTATTTCCAAGTATCAACTACCCAATTCTTCTAACCTTTCCAAACATGAAATCCAGTACCCGTAAAAATATGAGAATCACAGAGCACTTGTAAGTCTCCCAGCAAAAACATACCAATCCTTTCAGGTTGATGAGACTGATAATAAGTTACAACCCATCCATATAAGGAAAGAATGTCTTGCCTATCCACCATATGTAAAATTTGACTCAGAAAAGTAAATTCTTTGGTGGAACCATCTTGTCTGTGAAGTACATTGACTTGTCCTTGACCAGTGGGAGAGTCAATAAGTTCCCAGTTAACTACTCTCTCCCAAACAACAGGATTTTCATCATCAGAATCAAAGTCAATGAAGGTACTATCCTTGGGTGATTCACCCTTAGAAGCCTTTCTCTTCTTAGCAATAGTCTTCTTCCTAGTACTAGGGGTAGAAGGAGAAGAAATATCAGGGAGAGGACCATCAAAAGTCTCTTCAGTGGGAACTGGGTCTGAAACATCAGGAGAAACACTCTTTGGATCTTCAGGAGGAATAGATTCAGTGATAGGAACTTCAGTGTAAACAGACTCTGGAACTTTAGGAATAGCTGATGAAGCATCAACAGGAGCAGAATCTGTAGGTTCAGAATGCTCCACAGCTGCATCAACAACAATATTAGTAGATGGTGAAGGAATAGCATCAGTAGAATCATCAACTTGAGTTAATACTGAAGGAGAATGAATATGCTCCTGAGCACCAAATGAAGACTCAGTAGATTCTTTAGACTGATTAGCAGAATCATCAAGCCTTATCCTCTTAGCAACAGGGTTACCCATAAGTCTGCCACGCTTCTCTAAAACATCTAGAACATTAATACCTGAGGAATGAAGATGAGAGATGAGCTTGTCATAGTAGGAAGTTAACTGAGTGTCTGAAAATCCTCAAAATTTCTTTTGAGTCCATCCTGAACCAAACATAGAACACCCTTGGTTCTTGACAAAATTCCTCATATAATTTCTAATTTGTACTTTAGTCCATGGTTTGTCCCTCAGCTCTTTAGCTTTTCTCTCTGCCTCAGCCTTCCTCTGCAACTTAACACTTTCAACCATCCTTTTAGCAAAATCAGTCTCATGATAATCATCTCCAAGAACAGACTTTGCCAAATCAGGTTTAGCAGAGACTTGATTGGCTAAAGTTTCCCATTGCTCAGCTGACAAACTCTTAGCAATTTCATCTAGCTCCTTTTGTCTTTCAGCAGGTAAAGTCTGAGTAATTGGAGTACCCATTTTATCCAAATCAGCCTGTATCTTTCTAGCAAGTTGCTCAGAAGCCTTCATATCCAAATCCCTTTTAGTCTTTGCAGCCTCCTCTTTAGCTTGCCACTGAGCTGCAACCAACTCACTAAGCTTCTCATTAGCTAGTTCCTGCTTAGTTTTCTTTCGAGAAGGAATGTCTTGATCAACCATAACAGACTTTCCTTTATCTGTCTGAGTGGAAGTAGCTTCAGGAGGAACATAATGCTGATTAGTAGTATCTTGTGCTGGAGAACCATCAGGACAATCAACATGTAAATCTGCTGATTCATCAGCAGGAACTTCCTTTGGCATTGGATCAGCTGATATTGCCTTGTCAGATGATACCACATATTCCTTTCCAGCAACAAAGAATGTATCTGCTGACTGAGAAGCATCAGCAGAAGTCTTTTCTGTAGGAACATCACTGGTTGGTTCATTCTCCTGAAGATTAGCATCAACATCTGTCATAAGAATCTCATCACCACTAGACACTTTAGAAGATTCAGCAGCTTTCTTTGCCAAATACTGTCTTCTACTTCTTCTGCTGAAATGAATTGGCTGCTTAGGTTGTGAAACTTCAGCAACTTTGGGAGAAGAAGCATGAGTCTGTCTAGCAACTTCAGCCAAGATCTCAAGGGAATCCAAATTTCCCTTCTCATGTACTTCATCAGCATCAATCACAGTATTTCATTTCTGCTGCTGAGCCAGTTGTGCTTCCAAATCCTGAACCTTTCTTTTCAGCAATTCAATCTCACCACCAAGAGAAGATTTGGTATCTGCAAGCTCCTTTTGAAGATCATCAATCTTTTTGATATACCTGCAAAGCAAATCATGTACAGAGGTGAGAGTAACAGGGTCCTCTGCTCCACCAACAGATTGCTTTGTGGTAAAAGGAGCTTCATTGAACCTAACAGGAGAAACAGACATATGTACAACATTGGGAGAGCCTCCATCATATGGCTCTCTCACAGGACTAGGTGTGGGTAGTCTAGTAATCTCAGGCTCAAGAGGTGTAGGTACTTGGGTACCAAGAGACTGAAATGTCTCTTCAACCTCAAGAGTAAGCTCATTAGGAGCAACCTGAGATGGTGATGGAACAGGACTAGGTGACAGAGGTAAAGGGGAAGGTGGAGGTTGGTCACTAGAAACATTCAATGCTTCAGCAGTTGTAGATGGCTCTCCCTCATTTACCACTGAAGGATTACCATCAGCAGCAACACCAGAAGATGATGGATTACCATCATCAGCAGCAGGTTGAGAGGGCATATCACCAGTAGCATCACCCTCACCTGCATCATCATTGCCATGTGGCAACATAGTAGCTAACAGAGGGCGATGTACCCCATCATAGTTAGTTTGCATAGAGGCAAATAACTTAGAACCAAGACTCTTAATGGCACATGAATTCTGTCTACTGTGGTTATGTCTAAAATTATTTGTAGAAACCTAGGGTACATTAAAAACTTATGACTTTGTTTCTCAATATTTTCTATCATATTAGCAAAAATAAACTTTGAGAAATTATAAGTTAACCCTTTAGAAAGACAGACAATACCACAACCCAATTGGGTAGAGAACTGATCCCAGCCACCAGACTTGTTGCTAATACATTGGAGCAGCAAATGCACCAAAAACCTCCACTTGGGACAGAATTGATTCTTAAGCCACTTAATTGTGTCAGTGCTTTGGTAACCAGCTTCCCTCAACCCAGCAAGAATTTCTTCAGTGTTGGAGTGAAAAACTCCATTCTCATCATCCAGCTGAAGCTTTGTCCTTATCAAACTTTCAGTCACCATGATGAGGCAAAAAATGAACCATTTTTAGGGGGTCATTTTAGCCCGAATTCGAATTTATTTGATCAAATATTGCCCTAAATCGTTCCTTTTGTCATTTTAGGTACTTTTGGAGTAAATTCTGGAAAAGGAAGCATTTTGGACGTTTTTGGAGCATAAAAGTGAAGAAAATGGCAAAGTCTTAATTTTCCTTGCTGGGAATAGTACCTGACGGCGTCAAAAGTCTTCATGTGACGGTGTCAAGAGTAAAACAAGAGGTGGAAGTGGTGACAGTCCAGTGAAAACGTGACGGCGTCACGTTTGGCCATCATGGTTCAAGATATGGTGACGGCCCAGAACTAAATTACACATGACGGCGTCAAATCTGGATCTAGGCAATCCGATCTCATTATGGGCGGCGAGTTGACGGCGTCAGAAATTTCTTCTTGACGCCGTCACCCTGTAAAATCTATATATAGTTTTGCAATTTTCATTCAAAAAGGGGAACAATGGGGTGTAACTTTGGAGAAACCCTAGTACAAATATTACTGCTTTTTCAAGGGTTTTTACCCTTTGAAACCTTTCATGTTCAATTGAGATAAGTACTCTTTCAATTCAATCAATATGTCTATGTGTTGCTTGAATATATCTTACGCTTGTCTTGAATTCAACATGCTTGGCTAGATCTCTTGTGTGTTTGCTTAGATGTAGTGAAACCTAGATGTTAATTATGGGTTGATTGTTTGTTTATAGTTGTTACGGATGATTGTATTCGATTTTAGGCTTAAGAAAACTGACAGACTTCCATTGGTGACATGCTTGAACGTCTTAAGAAACATGATCAGAGGTGTACTATGATTTTTGGTTGTATTTAATGCGTAGGAGAATTCTAATGATCCCATGTTAGGAGCTTCTAACGGCTCGACATAGGAGTGAAGTAGGATCCTATAGAGTTAGGGAATATTGTACACGGCCCTACGACTGGTATTAAGGAATATAACCCGTCATCCATGCAATTGTAACAAATTATCAACCTGTAAAAGATATCTAGGCAGTAATGAAACCTAAGTGAACACAATTCTCCCTATTATTGTTCACACCACTAGTTTAATTAGCTTTATTTTCATTTCTGTTATTTTATTTTGATTGCATCTTAGTTATTGGGTTAGTTGATTAGCAACTAATTCCGCCCACTCTTCCAAAAACCGAGATTTTTAATTGCTTTCATAAAATATAAAAAATACAAAAAGAATCATCCTTCACCTCTAGACCTAGTTTTTAGGCTTTCTAATCCTAGCGACACTATTCCTGAGTTGAACGATCAATCCCCCGGTACTTGTCACTATACTATACTACAACGATCAGGTACACTGCCTGGTGGGGGTTGTAA
Source organism: Artemisia argyi (assembly GCA_030686995.1). Taxonomy (NCBI): domain Eukaryota; kingdom Viridiplantae; phylum Streptophyta; class Magnoliopsida; order Asterales; family Asteraceae; genus Artemisia; species Artemisia argyi. The sequence continues at coordinate 101,275,405 of CM060678.1, forward strand.
GCTTCTCGAGATCCCTTGAGAGGTAAAGCCTAGTGCGATTCCTACGTATCACACCACATACTCATTTCCATCAATATTAGCCACGATCTCTGTGTCAGATCTTTTCCTAGCTGATGCCCAAAATTGCTTCACCATAGATTCATATATCACATTTGGAGAATGTGTTAAAGCATAATGAATCTTTGAACGCTGTAGAAACTCCACCATTGAATCATACATTTCATGACCTTTAGCCTTTTTCAGAACATCAAACTTGTTATGATCTTTCTTGAATTGAAGTCTTGCCATTTGAATGATTTGCGAGAGACGGTTATGAATTATGCAAATGAATGATGGGTTTAAATTGAGTGATGGGAGAATAATTTAGTTTTGGCGAAGATATGCAAAGTAGGTTATAAATGGAAGTTCCCCAATCGTGGTCAAAAAATATCGGAACAAATCGTTGACCATATCTGACGTGGAAAGTGGTTCTATCCAATTTCAAAATTACCCTTCAGCAGAAACGAGAGTCAATCTGCTGATGAATGGTCAATCAGTAGAAACCACTCAAGAGTAAAAATATCTTCAGTAAATATCTTGATTTTTACTGTGCCACCCACCTTGCATTGATTATCATAAAGCCTTGACTTCGCCTATTTAATAACCCTGCAAATCATACTTTTCAGATATCAATTACCCCCAATTCTTATCAAAACCCTAATTTCTCAATTAACCCCAATTCTTCACCAAATCATGTCTTCCAAACCAGAAATCATCGACATAACCTCCTCCAGTTCCTCCTCATCATCATCAAAGGATCTTCCACCTTATCCTTTTGATTTAGATGATTTAGATGCAGCCAAAGAGCTAGAGAGATGATGGAATGCATTGGAGAGGGGTGAACCAAGCAATGCCACCATTCCTGCTGAGAGACAATATGTCTCTCCTTTCATCTTTACTTCTGATGAAGACTCTTCAGAGGATGAATATGAAGATTCATCATTCCTTCCTCCTTCCACACCAGAGAGATCCCAACCAAGGCCAAGGAAGAAGAATCCATCTCTTCCAACATGACGGAATGTGGTGTTGGGTCTTCCTGCTCCAGAATCTGGTGCTTTATACCATGGACGCAAGGGAAAGAGCAAGGAGGCAGAGGTGGTGGGTAAGGGGAAAAGGAAAGTTAAGTAGTTGATGATGGGATGTTGCCAGGGACCAAAGATGTAAAACTAGGTTCTTGAGCATCTTCTTGCCTTGAACCAAAGATATAAAACTAGGTTCTTGAGCATCTTTGTCGTCATCATCATCATTCTTCCCTTTCCATTTTCACCTTCAGCTTCTTCATCATACTGGTCATGCATATCCACCAGCCTTTTTGTAATAGATGATAGAAGTTTAGTAGTAGTTTGGTAGACTTAGTGTAGGAATGGTCTTTGCATTCCACTTTGAAGTTGATTGTAAGCTGTAAATTGTTTCTTGAATGAATGAACATCTTTCCCTATTTGTCAATTCTTGTATATTACTTCAGTAGAAGCAATGTGTTTCAGTATGAATGACTCTTTAGTAGAAACAATTCTGAGCAAACATGACCACATTCCCTTTGAAACAGCTCTTGGTGAATTACAAATAAAGTTCAGCAACTTCACATAAGGACATTATGCAAATCAGACACAAAGTAGCAAACAAAAACACACAAAGCTGACAGAAACATTAGTAGATTAGTGTTAGCAATAATTAAATAATATACAAAGTATACAAAATCAATTACAATCCTCCTCAAAGGCATATGCCTCCCCTTAAACATAGCATTCAAGGGTTGACCATCCCAATGTGGACAACTAAGTGGTTAAACCTAGGTCCATCAAAAGCCTTTGTTAATAAATCAGCTACATTATCATCAGTATGAATCTTAAGCATCTGTATTAAATGTTTTTCATTTGCATCTCTTATAAAATGGTGCCTAATTTCAATATGTTTAGTTCTTTGATGAAAAACTGGATTTTTAACAATGGAAATGGTACTTTGATTATCAATATAGATTTTAGTGTTCATAAAATTGAACCCATAATCCAACATTTGATTCTGAATCCAGAGTACCTGACCACAACAGTTAGCAGCAGCAACATATTCTGCTTCAGTAGAAGAGGTAGCCACAATGGTTTGTTTCTTGCACTGCCAAGAAATGAGTCTTCTACCAAGAAATTGACAACCTCCTGTTGTGGATTTCCTGTCCAAATTAGCCCCAACATAGTCACTATCACTATATGCTTCCAGCACAAATGGTGAATCCCTTGGATACCAAAGACCTAACTTGGGTTGGCCTTTGAGATACTTGAAAATTTTCTTCACAGCATTTAGGTGGGAAGTCAATGGAGTGACTTGATGTCTTGAGCAAGCGTTGACAGCAAAGGTGATGTCAGGCCTTGAAGCTGTGAGATACATGAGTGATCCAATCATGGATCTATAGAGATGCACATTAACAGCTTCATCTTGTTCATTTGGATTTTTAAGCTTGGGAGGTTCATAGGGAGTAGTTGCACTCCTCAAAAGTTCAAAGTCAAACTTTTTCAAGATATCTTTTACATACTTTTCTTGATGGATAAAAATCCCATCTGGTTGTTATTTGACTTGTAGCCCCAAGAAAAATGTCAGTTCCCCCATTGCACTCATCTGAAATTTACCTTTCATCAAAATTTCAAATTCCCTGCACCATTCTTCCTTTGTGGAGCCAAAAATAATATCATCCACATAAACTTGTACTAGAATGATATCCCTGGAGTTTTTCTTGATGAAGAGAGTCTTGTCAATTGCTCCTCTTCTGTATCCATGTTCCAAAAGGAAGGTAGATAGCCTAGCATACCAGGCTCTTGGTGCTTGATGAAGGCCATAGAGTGCCTTGACAACCTTGTACACCTTCTTAGGATTTTGTGGGTCTTCAAAGCCTTGTGGTTGAGTGACATAGACTTCCTCCTCAATCTTGCCATAGAGGAAGGCACTTTTGACATCCATCTGATATACCACAAATCCCATGTATGAGGCAAAGGCCAAAAATAACCTAATTGCCTCCACCCTAGCAACAGGTGCAAAAACTTCAGTATAATCAATCCCTTCTTCTTGTCTGAAACCTTGAGCCATCAATCTTGCTTTATTTCTGACCACTATACCTCTTGCATCCCTCTTGCACTTTAATATCCACTTGGTTCCAATAGCAATTTTACCTGCAGGTAGATCAACAAGGACCCAAACATCTTGATTCTTGAATTGTTGCATCTCTTCCTGCATAGCTTCAACCCAACTAGGTTCACTCAAAGCTTGTTTAATACTGGTTGGTTCTACTTGTGATAAGAAACAAGCAAACAGACAATGCTTCTGATCTGTGTGATTGTCTCTCTTCTAATTAGACATATATGTGAAAAAGGCACATTGACCAAACTGTGTCTGCTTTATAGCACTCCTGGTTAGAACCATAGCATGGATCACCAAGGATATTCTTTTGAGGATGAATGGTGTTGATCCTCTTAGTGGGAACATGATTGACATCAACAGAGGTTTCAAGATTAGTCAAATTTGGAGCAACGTCTTCATCATAAGAAGCTTATTGAAAAATGCCAGCACTTTGTTCATGGTTGCCAAGATCTTAGGGGCTGGGGAACCTGCCAAATGGTTCTTCTAAGCTAGTTGATGTAGCAGTGGAAACAGATGTTGCAGTATAAATGCCTTCAGGAGAATTGGCAGCAGCTGCATCAGCAGATTCATCAGTAGGGATAGATTTTCTGCTGACATCAATAGCAGCTTGTTTCAAGAGTGCTTCAGTGTCTTGATCAAATTCAAGACCAAGCCTTTTAGCTTCTTCAGCAGCTGCATGCTCTTGCTTTTTGAGTCTAGCAAGATCTTCTACATAGGTTGAGTTTTCAACATCATCAGCAGTTTTGGCATCAGAGGCTTCTGTGTTAGTAGGACCTGCAACATGAATAGGGAGAGAAGAAACAACAATAGTGGTTTCATCACATTCTGAATCACTATCTGAGTCATCTTCCAAGGTACCTGCAATGTTAGGGGGGGGGACACTTGTGTACCTGTAGAAGGGTTAGTTTTAAATCTTGTATGACCCAAATAATCTGTCAAGTAATCAAGGTCAAAATACCATTCATGACCTTTACCCTGAGTATTTTCATTATCCTCCAGAAATCTCAGGTTAAGAGTCTCTTCAATCTTCTTTGCAGCTAAATTATATACCCTGTAGGCCTTGCTATGAGCTGAGTAACCAACAATATACCCTTCAGCAGCTTTTTCTTCAAATTTGCCTAAGTGATCACCTGTATTCAGAATAGTCACTTGACATCCAAAAGGTTTCAAGTATTCAATGGTATGTTTCTTCCTGATGCGTGGGAATCACAACAGGCTTTACCTCTCGAGGGATCTCGAGAAGCTTACAACCCCCACCAGGCAGTGTACCTGATCGTTGTAGTATAGTATAGTGACAAGTACCGGGGGATTGATCGTTCAGCTTAGGAATAGTGTCGCTAGGATTAGAAAGCCTAAATACTAGTTCTAAGGGTGAGGGATGATTATTTTTGTATTTTTATATTTTTATGAAAGCAAGTAAAATCTCGGGGTTTGAAGGTTTTAGGCGGAATTAGTTGCTAATCAACTAACCCAATACTAAGATGCAATCAAAATAAAATACTAGAAATGAAAATAAACTAATTAAACTAAGGTTGTGAGCAGTAATTGGAGAAAATGTGTTTACTTAGATTTCACTACTCCCTAGACATCTTTTACATGTTAATTACTTGTTATAATTGCATGGATGACGGATCGTATTCTTTAATACCATTCATGGGGTGGCACACATAACTCCCCAATTCTATGAGCTCTTATCTCCTCCTACACCATGCCCAGCACAACTATAGGGATTGTAAACAGTGGCTCATGCATTAAATACAACCAATAAAGACCTAGTGCGCCTCGGTTCATGTTTCTTAAGACGTTCAAGCATGTTACCAAGTGGAGATCTGCCAGTTTTCTTAAGCCTAACATATAAATCATTCATCCAAGACAAGAATAAACAAGTGATCAACACATAATTAACATCTAGGTTTCATTAGATCTAAGCAAACACAAGATAGATCTAGCCTAGCATGATAGAATTAAGACAAGAACAAGATATAGACAACCAACACATAGACATATTGATTGAATTAAAGGAACACTTATCTTGATTAAACATGCAAGGTATCAAGGGTTTGGAACCCTTGAAAAACCTGTTACACCAAAATCGTACTTAGGGTTTCTCCCAAAACTTCTCTTTTTTTTAATGTGTGAAAATTAGAAAACAGTACATAGAAAAATAGGTCTGACGGCGTCAAGACAAACATTGTGACGCCGTCACCTCGCCGCCAAAACTCTTCTCGGACTGCCTTGATCTACATTTGACGCCGTCAAGACTAACTCATTTCCAAGCCGTCATGACTTATTACTCTTGACGCCCTTCCTTCGTGATGCCGTCAAATCTGTACTGGGTCGTCATGGATTTCTGCTCTTGACGCCGTCAGAGAAATACTCTTGACGCCGTCACCTTCTGTTCCCAGCATGGAAAATAAAGACTTTGGCGATTTCTTCACTTTTATGCTCCAAAAACGTCCGAATTGCTTCCTTTTCCAGATTTCTCTCCCAAAGTACCTAAAATCACAAAAGGAACGATTTAGGGCAATATTTGATCAAATAAATTCAGATTCGGGCTTAAATGACCCCCTAAAAACGGATCATTTTTTGCCTCATCATACACCCTTACTGTCACACCCCTAAAATACCTGAATGGCAGCGGAATGGAATACCTGGGGGTGACTGTCATAGCACCATAGTTACAGTTATATTGAACGACCTAAAGTGTCGTTTAGAAAATACAGCGTTTGATCATTAAACATTCAGAGTTTACAAAGCTTAGGTCCCAAAAGAGTTTGCCAATATTGTTAAAATAAGTTCAACAAGATCAAACGTTTCATAAGTGCAGAAAATATGGTGAGACGCGTCGACTCCGCGACTCCATGAAGGTCCAAATGTATGCAACATGAGCTACCTTAATAACCTGAGAAATACATTGCGAAAAACGGTCAACACGAATGTTGGTGAATAATCATAGGTTTATAAGTAAATCGTAAGTACATAAGCCACAAGTAATAAGTAAACCGACACGAATGTCAAAAAAAATGCTACATTGGCTCTTAAGCTCATGACCCCGAAGCTAGACTTAGTAATGCCCCACCAGAGTGTTTACCAGACACTCAATTCGTTAAGACATGAAATGCATTCGTCCCATTTGGAGCAACCCAAACACAAATGGAGGCGTCACCCTCGATAGATCTATCCACTCACTCTCGCTTATCTAAAATTAACGGTCCATGATATATATAAGGGGACTTAACTTGGTAGTAGGCAACTTAAGCAATGTATGGAATTTGATATACTTGGGCATGTACAAAAATAATTGTGCAATGTATTCTCCCCCGTGGGATTTAAAATCAAATAAGTAATTAAAACGGGGCTATGAGAACTCACCTCGAAGTGATGGTACAAAGATGGTGCAATGAGGTACAAGTAGTCGGGACAATGAGGCGCGAACACTAGCCGCAACCTAAATGAATAATCGTGATCTAATTTAGATCAAGTCGTAATGAAGTGAATGCACATGCACATGATACTCATACCACTCGTAATTTGGAAATACTAGTTATCGTCATGGTAAAATAGTTTCCATACTTAGGAAAAATAATTCCATTTAGAGAAGTATATAACTTGTTATATTAACTCGTACGAAAAAGTTAGCGTTATAATCCCCGTATCAAAGCCTTAGAATGACGTCGTCATGTCGTATAAATATTCTCTAGGATCGTACGTATTCGTTTGTTAAGAAAATAGTCATTAGTAACGTTGCTAGAAAATATACCATTTAGTACGTACGTTATTATTTTTATTTGTGACCAAAAATATATATACAGTTTTGACAATGTTAAAACGGGTATAACTCGGTCGTTTTAAGCTCGTTTTCCTTGTTCTTTATGTCCACGGATTCGTCTTTGTATATACTAATATATTTTTGATAACTCGGCTCCTCTAGGTTATGTTTAATGCCTCTTTTTATGTAGCCTCTCGTAATTTTTCCCAACGGTTAGTAAATACTTACAAGTTATTACGTTATTTAAATACCCACTTTTACGTATGGAATTTTTTTTTTCTATTAGACTTGATATATAAATCACAACGGTAAAATGGTGATTTATCTTTTGCTTAGAAACGTTGCTTACACACAAACCTAAATAGTCTAAATTATCGCGAATATATATATATATTAAAAACATTTATATTTTTATATAATATACGTTTCGTATAATTAATGTACAATATTTATATATTCCCGGAGCCTACGAAAATTCCCGAGATCACTCATTAATATTATTTGATCGTAACCCGACTCATAAAACACACCAGGTGGGCCCCGTTAACTCTTTGGGCCTTAAACCCAACTAACAAACCAAACGGACTACTTTCTTTCTTTTCTTTTGTTTGGGCCGACACACAACCAGCAGCCCACAGGCCAAGCCCAAACGCACCCTTTTGTTATCTTGTTTAGTTTTCTGCTAGCCACGACACTCCAAACGCACCCTATTATTTTGCGATTCCTACACAAAACGAACCAGTTTTATTGCACATCCTGATTTACCTAGTACCCAAGAAACACATGAGACCAAAACAATACATACTCACATTCGTTCACTATATTAAAAACGTACAAACCAAATCACCAAATGCTCCATGCAAGGATAAGACCAAAACATGTCACAAGCATTCTACATGCCTCCCATACTCCCCAATCGTCACAAAACTAACTATGTTCATGTCAGGAATGAACAGGAGATCATATGACACATTCTTTGCCTTGTAATATTTCAATTGGACACTAGGAGAGGTGATGTTATTCGCCTAACATGCTATACATTCGATCATATGATCTAGCAAATCTCTACGTACCTTAAACACCCTATATAAGCCTTACATGCAATCACAAATCACCACATACACTCATACGTACCACTACTATTAAAAATACCAACGAGAAGAGCAATGGAGGGACGAACGGATTGCTAGGATAACCACGCCTAGAAGAGAACCTAGGAAGCAAGGATTGGAGCTACTTGAACCTTGGAAGGACGAGAAGTGAACCACAACACGTTGAACCATATACACGAACCATACGTCTTGTTTTACTCCACCTTTTAAGGTGAGGTGAGACCTTCTAATCGCTATTTTATTACATACTTATATACGTATTATTCATTTTTGCACGAACACTTTACACTAATAAAACGTAAAACTTGAACGCAACACATATATATTATAAGTCGTATTGCATGTTTACTAAGTCATTAATGAGACCCTATAAGTATTTCGAACTCATATTATCATATACATACTAAATATTACACGTTCCTAAGTGGTATGGACCTATACGATTTCACCTTAAAAAGACTTGGTTTATTTTCAACATTTATAAGTTATACGATATGAGTTTTGACCACACACTATGATTTCGCCATTTCTAAAATCGACACACAACCCCTAAATATTTTTACACGATCTAATTATGTACCTGGTACACTAACGAAAATGGTAAATTAATTGACCTAACAATTTGATTTTATCACTTAACGAGGCCTAAAGTAAAACGCCATGGAGACCATTTTCAGAAACTTAAAAACTTTACGTGGGCTTATAAGCCCAAAAAGCTCTTTTTAGCTTATTGTGATAAGTTATGAGAATAAGTTGTTTTGAAATGATGTTATAACTTAAAATTATGGATTTCTACTAACCTAGTGTTCCCCCTAACCTCTTGGATCATTAAACCTTAACGGGCCCTTAATATTGGATCGATAAGCCCAAGAAACGAAATAAGCTACTAATAAGCTTATAAGCTACGAAAATAAGCTTTTCTAAATGTTTTGAGCTTAATGAAATAATAAAATTGTTAAGTTTTGAATTTGGTAAAGTTGGGACCATTTTTGCAAATGTACGAGAGTTAGGGACTAAAAGTGTCAAAATGGGTAAACTTGAGTGAAAAGCATAAAAACTGTTTTCTAAGGGGTATAAACTGGAAATATTGAAACTTAAGGATAATAAATGTATATATTTGATATTGGGACTAAAAATGTAAATATATATAACTTTTGGACTAACGGCGTAAATATTTTCCGTTAAGGGTAAAAAGTGTAAAATTGAGAAAACATTAAAGGGTCGAATTGAAATATTTACTTTTAGTAATAATTCTATATTTATTATATATATATATATATTTGATTTTATATTAAAACGATAAATAATAAAACGTAACTTATTATATATATATATAATACAAATAAAACTTATATAACGATAAACAAATTTAAACGATATAACAATACGTTATTTATTTCTTGTAAAACGATACGTTTATTTCCGTTATAAAAACTAACTTTATATCAATCATCGATCATTTTACTTACAAGTTATATGTATATATAACTTTGTTTTTAAACTTTAAACACTTAAACAAACACGAGATTCGTTCGTAAATAAATAACAAGTATTCGCGATAAAACCAGATTTAGACTATTAACTGAAACTTGCATTATCTTTTAGGTTGTGTTGTGTGAAGCCGTTTCCTTGCTTTGTTGAGACTACGATACCACTGTACTACTAAGGTGATTTCATAGCCCACTCTTTAACTATTTTCCCGTGGGGAGATACATGCTTAAAACTCGATCACAAGTCTTTTATACCGGGTATTGAAATACCGTCAGGCCAATGTTATTTGCTTAAGTTACTATTGTCAGAACTCCCTCGATCATGAACCTTAATCACCTGAAGGGTGAACGTAAATAATTGTGGATAGTACTATTAGTGATTGACAATCCTCGTTTGGTTGTTGGAGAAAACACGAGGCGCATTTTATTGTTCTTATAAATAGGTTATTGACAAATACCTATCTTTGGGGGCCTGTTACTTACCATCATAATACATACCTATGATTGGCTGTTAATCGTTGAGTATCATGAGCTTAAGGCAATAACAGGAACATTTATTTTAACATATTGATTGTATGTGATTACAATACATTCTTAACTTGTGATTCAAACTCTTAAATTCAAACCTATGAATATCACTCAACTTTATGTTGACTTTAGCATGTTTATCTCAGGTAACTAAACAAGACGGATCTGGATGGCACGGAGTGGGCAAAAGCATGACAAGAACCATAATAAACTACTTATTTTCCTTCAGAATAAAACACGTTCTTATCTTAATAATGTCTTGTATTTCAGATATTTGGTATTTTGAAATAAATTAAACTTTAATACTTCACTTTGTGTTGTCTATTATGATTGTGACAAAGATCCTTGAAGTAATACCCCGAAAGTCTTCCGCTGACATGTTAAGTCTTCCGCTGTTATTAACAACTTTTGGGGGTGTTACAGATTGGTATTCAGAGCCACAGGTTTTAGAGAACCAGATGTTTTTAAACATTGGACTATAACTACACTTTAACTGGACCATTTTTACAAAATACCACTTCATGCCCTCCGTGCCTACATTCCAACATCTGGTAGAAAAGTTACTTCTCATTATTTCTTACTTATATAACTTGATATATGCTTACATGCTATGATTTTGCTAATAACTATGTTTACTAATCGGGATTATTACAGTACCATGTCTTCCAAACCCAACTTCATTGTTTTGTTATCGGATTCGGAAACTGAGAGCTCTACACCTATTGTACCAACTCTTGCTCCAATGACTGTGTCACCTACAACAGATAAGAATAAGGAAAGTCAGCAATCCTCTACTTCACCTCAAGCATCATCTGGTCCAATCAGACACAGTAAGCAAACTTCTCCATTCCAGCCTTATGAACCAGCCACAGCTGGAAAAGCTCTTTCATATGCTGAAGAAAAAGACATCTGGAATGATACTAAATGGAAAAAGGAAATTGCTCCAACTGCAGAACCAGTGATACTACCTAGTATATTTTATCAGCAGACTACTACTGTACCAGTGACAATCAACAGTCCACCACCTGTGAAAACTTCCAGTGCTCCTCTGACTTATCAACCAAGGAATTACCAGATTCATCCTACCTCCTCAGATCCTTACTATTATGCAAGAACCAACCATAAGGCTCGTAAGCGGGTCAATGCTCGCAAATGGTCATTTCTACTACCAATCCTTAAGTATTGGAGATCTCAAGAAGGTACACCCACCAACAGAGAACTTGGTGAAAGATCATCATTTGCTGCATCTAAGATCCTTCCAGTCACTGGAGAACCCATTCACCATACCATACCACTCTTGGCAGCTAGGTTAGTAAGACATGAAGACAGGTTAGACGCCATAGCCACCTTGGTGAACAACATCCCTAATGAACTGATAGAAGTTATGTCAGCTGAGATAGAACAACTTGTGATGGGACACCTAGAGATGGGAACCATGATTGAACAACTAAGTACCCAATTCGGTGAAGCTATGGAATTCATCGGATTACTTTGCTCTGCTAACACCATAAACAAGGACATCATGTGTGACATCGATCAAGCCCTCGACACCACAAGAGCCCAAGTCATGTCTCTGCGACGTGCACAACAAGAAACACAAGCTAGGGAGAGAGACCGAGACCAAATCATAGAAACCATGGCCGCCAAAATTCAGGAACTAGAACGTCGTCTTGATGATAACCAAGGAAAACCCTAGAATTCCATAGATTGTCGACGTAGCCTCACCCACATCACAGTAATAACTTGTATTTGAATGTCCTAGAGATATGTCAACAAGAATAAATAAGTGATGTAAACTCAAAACGACAATCTAATCAATGATGTTATGTTTGCTTTATTTTCATAAGTGTTATGATTTCGTATATTGCATCGTGATATATGTGACACTATTATAACTTTGAACCTATTGATGTTACTAAATAGTCTAACACAAGATGGTTATTATGAAAATTCTGAAAATATATTCTCATTTTTAGGAATATGGCACCTAAGAGAACCACGACCACTACCTCAGCAGCAACCATGACCCCGGAAGAAATCCAACAAGCAATCACCAATGGAATCAATGCAGCCTTAGCCGAACAAGCAAATGCTAACACACAACCGGCAAGAAATGTTGCTCCTGCACCTCGCCAATGTACCTATAAAGATTTTATGGCTTGTCAGCCGACTTACTTCATGGGTACTGAAGGGATAACTAAACTTGCCCATTGGTTCGAGAGATGCGAAACGGTATTCCAAAGGAGTGGATGCTCAGAAAACAACAGGGTCACATTTTCCACAGGAACCTTAATGGATGACGCTTTGTCATGGTGGACCGCTACAACTCAAACTTTAGGTATAGAAGCAGCGTACCGACTCTCCTGGACGGAATTCAAAGCCAAGATCCTAAAGAAGTACTGTCCTCGATCCGAAATAAGAAAACTGGAAGACGAATTCCATGTCCTTGCAGTCAAAGGAATCGATCTTAGGGCTTACAACAGGAGATTCCATGAGCTAATGGCATTATGTCCTTCCATCGTACCAGATTTAGAGAAAACTCTGGAAAAGTATATTGAAGGTCTTCCCCGGAATATTGAAGGAAACGTCACAGCATCCAACCCACCATCACTAGAAGTCGCAATGGAGTTAGCACAAAAACTCCTAGACCGCGAAATCAAGTGCAACGAACTCAAAAGAAAGCTCGATGACAGGAGAACCACCCACCACCAAAACCACAATCACTACCACAACGGCCATCGCAACAACAACCATCACCACAACAACAACAACAACTACAACAGGATCAACCAACAACAACACCAGAACAAGAACCCACATCGCCAACAACAGAACCAACGACAAGAACCTCCTAAGATATTTACGGCAACCAATGGTAATGGATACCAGGGTATTAAGCCACAGTGCAACCGATGCAAGCTCCATCACAATGGTGCTTGTACAGTAAAATGCCATAAATGCCAAAGGATAGGTCATGCCACAAAAGATTGTAGGACCCCTGCTACCGGCAGCAACCTACAACCAATAGCACCAACATGTTACTCATGCGGAGAAACCGGACACTTCAAGAACCGCTGTCCAAAAGGAAATGGTCAGAACACTGCACGAGCAAGAGCATACGTGATGGGAAATGAAAATGAACCACAAAACCCCGACGTTGTCACGGGTACGTTCTTATTAAATCATCATAATGCTAGAGTATTATTTGATTCTGGAGCAGATAAGAGCTTCGTGTCAGATACGTTTGCCCCTTTCATTAACTCTAACCCTTCTAAGCTAAACACCACATACGAGATAGAAATGGCCAATGGGAACTTAATTAGCACCAACTCTGTTTTAAAGGATTGTACCTTAACCCTCGTAGGAGAATCTTTTCCTATTGACCTGATGCCTGTCCAACTCGGTAGTTTTGATGCTATCATCGGAATGGATTGGTTATCCAAACATCATGCTAAGATTCATTGTGACGAGAAAGCCATACACATTCCTTTTAAGAATGAAACCCTCGTTATCCATGGCGACAAGAATAAAAACCGATACGGAATCATCTCATGCCTCAGAATGATAAAATACATGAACGAAGGATGTCATGTATTCATGGTTCAGGTGACGGAAAGTAAGCTAACCAAGAAACAACTTAAACATGTACCTATCGTTAAGGAATTCCCCGAAGTATTTCCTGAAGATCTACCCGGTCTTCCACCGACTCGTCAAGTAGAATTCCAAATTGAACTAGTGCCTGGAGCGGCACCAGTAGCAAAAGCACCTTACAGGTTGGCACCTTCCGAAATGGAGGAACTATCGGAACAACTAAAGGAATTATCCGACAAAGGTTTCATTAGACCAAGTTCATCACCTTGGGGAGCCCCAGTTCTATTTGTTAAAAAGAAAGACGGATCATTCCGAATGTGCATAGATTACCGAGAGTTAAACAAACTCACTATAAAGAACCGATATCCTTTACCTAGAATAGACGATTTGTTTGATCAATTACAAGGATCGAGTGTATACTCGAAGATTGATCTAAGGTCAGGATACCATCAATTGAGAGTTCGGGAAGAAGATATTCCCAAGACAGCCTTCAGAACCCGTTATGGACACTATGAATTTCAGGTAATGCCATTTGGTCTAACGAACGCACCCGCTGTGTTTATGGACCTAATGAACCGAGTATGCAAGCCATATTTGGACAAATTCGTGATAGTATTCATTGACGACATTCTGATCTACTCTCGTAACAAAGAGGAACATGCCAATCATTTGAGAACAATCCTAGAGTTACTTAGGAAGGAAAAGTTGTACGGAAAATTCTCAAAATGCGACTTTTGGATTCCCACGGTGCAATTTTTGGGACACATAATCAATAGTCAAGGAATACATGTGGATCCTGCAAAAATAGAGGCAGTTAAAGAATGGTCATCACCTACAACTCCCACAGAAGTACGTCAATTTTTAGGTCTTGCAGGTTACTACCGGAGATTTATTGAAGGTTTCTCTAAAATCTCAAAACCATTGACCAAATTGACCCAAAAGAACGAAAAGTACGTTTGGGGACAAGAAGCAGAATCAGCCTTCCAACTATTAAAACAAAAGCTTTGTGAAGCTCCAATACTAGCATTGCCAGAAGGAAGCAAAGATTTCGTGCTATATTGTGACGCTTCGTACCATGGTTTAGGTGCAGTTTTGATACAACGGGATAAGGTAATAGCTTATGCCTCACGTCAACTGAAGAAACATGAGGAAAATTACACAACCCATGATCTAGAACTAGGAGCAATAGTATTCGCTCTCAAGTTATGGAGACACTATCTATATGGCACTAAGTGTATCGTATTTACAGATCACAAAAGTCTCCAACACATCCTAGATCAAAAGGATTTAAACATGAGACAACGCCGTTGGTTAGAATTGCTTAGTGATTATGATTGTGAAATCCGTTATCACCCAGGAAAGGCTAATGTAGTAGCAGATGCATTAAGCCGAAAAGAAAGACTAAAACCTCTCAGGGTTAGATCGTTAGGCATGACTATTTGTTCACCCCTCCCAACACAAATCATTATCGCCCAGAGCGAAGCTCTCGAGAAAGAAAATCGACCAATTGAAAAGATTTTTGGTATGCCAGAAAACGAAAACGGATTTGTGAAAAGATCAGATGGAATGCTTTGTTTCAAGGAAAGAAGCTGGATTCCTCTCTTCGGAGGTATTCGTGACCTCATCATGCATGAGTCTCACAAATCAAAATACTCCATTCACCCAGGTTCCGACAAGATGTACCAGGATCTTAAGAAACTATATTGGTGGCCGAATATGAAAGCCGACATCGCTGAGTACGTCAGTAAATGTCTAACATGTTCAAGAGTAAAAGCAGAATACCAGAAACCCTCCGGATTACTCACCCAACCTGAACTCCCCATGTGGAAATGGGAACGTATTACAATGGACTTCATCACCAAACTTCCCAAAACCTCTACTGGCTACGATACGATATGGGTTATCGTTGATCGTCTCACCAAGTCAGCTCATTTCCTACCAATCAAAGAAACTGATGAAATGAACACACTTGCTCAGATATATCTGAAAGAAATTGTGTCACGACATGGAGTGCCAATTTCTATTATATCAGATCGTGACAGTCGTTTCACGTCTCATTTTTGGAAATCATTGCAAAAAGCTTTAGGAACAAAGCTGGATATGAGTACAGCCTATCACCCACAAACCGATGGTCAAAGTGAGAGAACAATACAAACCTTAGAAGATATGCTACGCGCTTGTGTTATAGACTTCGGAAAAGGTTGGGACAAACACTTACCATTGGCAGAATTCTCATACAACAACAGTTATCATACCAGCATCAAGGCAGCACCATTCGAAGCACTTTACGGTAGAAAGTGCAGATCACCCGTTTGCTGGGCAGAAGTCGGAGAAACACAACTCACAGGACCGGATCTAGTTCATGAGACAACCGAGAAAATCATCAAAATCAAACAACGTTTACAAACCGCTAGAGACCGACAGAAAAGTTACGCCGACCTGAAAAGAAAACCCATGGATTTTCAGATTGGAGATAAAGTGATGTTAAAAGTATCACCATGGAAAGGAATGATACGATTCGGAAAGAGGGGAAAGTTAAACCCAAGATACATCGGTCCATTCAAAATCCTAGAAAGAATTGGACCCATGGCATATAAACTTGAACTACCCGAGGAACTTAGTAGAATTCACAACACTTTTCATGTGTCAAACCTCAAGAAGTGTTTATCCGATGAATCTTTGGTCATTCCATTGAAAGAATTACAACTTGATGACAAACTCATTTTTACCGAGGAACCAATAGAAATCATGGATAGAGAAGTCAAACAACTGAAACAAAACCGTATCCCTATCATAAAAGTTCGTTGGAACTCTAAACAAGGACCAGAGTATACTTGGGAACGCGAGGACCAGTTTCGCACCAAGTACCCACACCTCTTCTCTTAGACACCCTTGGCAACCCTCCTAAACTCGAATTCCGGGACGGAATTCACTGTAAGATGTATGTACTGTAGCCTCTCGTAATTTTTCCCAACGGTTAGTAAATACTTACAAGTTATTACGTTATTTAAATACCCACTTTTACGTATGAAATTTTTTTTTTCTATTAGACTTGATATATAAATCACAACGGTAAAATGGTGATTTATCTTTTGCTTAGAAACGTTGCTTACACACAAACCTAAATAGTCTAAATTATCGCGAATATATATATATTAAAAACATTTATATTTTTATATAATATACGTTTCGTATAATTAATGTACAATATTTATATATTCCCGGAGCCTACGAAAATTCCCGAGATCACTCATTAATATTATTTGATCGTAACCCGACTCACAAAACACACCAGGTGGGCCCCGTTAACTCTTTGGGCCTTAAACCCAACTAACAAACCAAACGGACTACTTTCTTTCTTTTCTTTTGTTTGGGCCGACACACAACCAGCAGCCCACAGGCCAAGCCCAAACGCACCCTTTTGTTATCTTGTTTAGTTTTCTGCTAGCCACGACACTCCAAACGCACCCTATTATTTTGCGATTCCTACACATAACGAACCAATTTTATTGCACATCCTGATTTACCTAGTACCCAAGAAACACATGAGACCAAAACATTACATACTCACATTCGTTCACTATATTAAAAACGTACAAACCAAATCACCAAACGCTCCATGCAAGGATAAGACCAAAACATGTCACAAGCATTCTACATGCCTCCCATACTCCCCAATCGTCACAAAACTAACTATGTTCATGTCAGGAATGAACAGGAGATCATATGACACATTCTTTGCCTTGTAATATTTCAATTGGACACTAGGAGAGGTGATGTTATTCGCCTAACATGCTATACATTCGATCATATGATCTAGCAAATCTCTACGTACCTTAAACACCCTATATAAGCCTTACATGCAATCACAAATCACCACATACACTCATACGTACCACTACTATTAAAAATACCAACGAGAAGAGCAATGGAGGGACGAACGGATTGCTAGGATAACCACGCCTAGAAGAGAACCTAGGAAGCAAGGATTGGAGCTACTTGAACCTTGGAAGGACGAGAAGTGAACCACAACACGTTGAACCATATACACGAACCATACGTCTTGTTTTACTCCACCTTTTAAGGTGAGGTGAGACCTTCTAATCGCTATTTTATTACATACTTATATACGTATTATTCATTTTTGCACGAACACTTTACACTAATAAAACGTAAAACTTGATCGCAACACATATATATTATAAGTCGTATTGCATGTTTACTAAGTCATTAATGAGACCCTATAAGTATTTCGAACTCATATTATCATATACATACTAAATATTACACGTTCCTAAGTGGTATGGACCTATACGATTTCACCTTAAAAAGACTTGGTTTATTTTCAACATTTATAAGTTATACGATATGAGTTTTGACCACACACTATGACTTCGCCATTTCTAAAATCGACACACAACCCCTAAATATTTTTACACGATCTAATTATGTACCTGGTACACTAACGAAAATGGTAAATTAATTGACCTAACAATTTGATTTTATCACTTAACGAGGCCTAAAGTAAAACGCCATGGAGACCATTTTCAGAAACTTAAAAACTTTACGTGGGCTTATAAGCCCAAAAAGCTCTTTTTAGCTTATTGTGATAAGTTATGAGAATAAGTTGTTTTGAAATGATGTTATAACTTAAAATTATGGATTTCGACTAACCTAGTGTTCCCCCTAACCTCTTGGATCATTAAACCTTAACGGGCCCTTAATATTGGATCGATAAGCCCAAGAAACGAAATAAGCTACTAATAAGCTTATAAGCTACGAAAATAAGCTTTTCTAAATGTTTTGAGCTTAATGAAATAATAAAATTGTTAAGTTTTGAATTTGGTAAAGTTGGGACCATTTTTGCAAATGTACGAGAGTTAGGGACTAAAAGTGTCAAAATGGGTAAACTTGAGTGAAAAGCATAAAAACTGTTTTCTAAGGGGTATAAACTGTAAATATTGAAACTTAAGGATAATAAATGTATATATTTGATATTGGGACTAAAAATGTAAATATATATAACTTTTGGACTAACGGCGTAAATATTTTCCGTTAAGGGTAAAAAGTGTAAAATTGAGAAAACATTAAAGGGTCGAATTGAAATATTTACTTTTAGTAATAATTCTATATTTATTATATATATATATTTGATTTTATATTAAAACGATAAATAATAAAACGTAACTTATTATATATATATATAATACAAATAAAACTTATATAACGATAAACAAATTTAAACGATATAACAATACGTTATTTATTTCTTGTAAAACGATACGTTTATTTCCGTTATAAAAACTAACTTTATATCAATCATCGATCATTTTACTTACAAGTTATATGTATATATAACTTTGTTTTTAAACTTTAAACACTTAAACAAACACGAGATTCGTTCGTAAATAAATAACAAGTATTCGCGATAAAACCAGATTTAGACTATTAACTGAAACTTGCATTATCTTTTAGGTTGTGTTGTGTGAAGCCGTTTCCTTGCTTTGTTGAGACTACGATACCACTGTACTACTAAGGTGATTTCATAGCCCACTCTTTAACTATTTTCCCGTGGGGAGATACATGCTTAAAACTCGATCACAAGTCTTTTATACCGGGTATTGAAATACCGTCAGGCCAATGTTATTTGCTTAAGTTACTATTGTCAGAAGTCCCTCGATCATGAACCTTAATCACCTGAAGGGTGAACGTAAATAATTGTGGATAGTACTATTAGTGATTGACAATCCTCGTTTGGTTGTTGGAGAAAACACCAGGCGCACTTTATTGTTCTTATAAATAGGTTATTGACAAATACCTATCTTTGGGGGCCTGTTACTTACCATCATAATACATACCTATGATTGGCTGTTAATCGTTGAGTATCATGAGCTTAAGGCAATAACAGGAACATTTATTTTAACATATTGATTGTATGTGATTACAATACATTCTTAACTTGTGATTCAAACTCTTAAATTCAAACCTATGAATATCACTCAACTTTATGTTGACTTTAGCATGTTTATCTCAGGTAACTAAACAAGACGGATCTGGATGGCACGGAGTGGGCAAAAGCATGACAAGAACCATAATAAACTACTTATTTTCCTTCAGAATAAAACACGTTCTTATCTTAATAATGTCTTGTATTTCAGATATTTGGTATTTTGAAATAAATTAAACTTTAATACTTCACTTTGTGTTGTCTATTATGATTGTGACAAAGATCCTTGAAGTAATACCCCGAAAGTCTTCCGCTGAGATGTTAAGTCTTCCGCTGTTATTAACGACTTTTGGGGGTGTTACATTTTACCCATTGAAATCTGCCAAACAGCAAGCAGTTTTTGTAAAAGTAGTTTTCGTCGTTAAATTTGCAAAAATCATAACTCCTTCGTTATAAACTCGTTTTAATCCGTTCTTTCGCCTAAAGTTTCGTTTTTGAATGTATTTTCTAAATCTTTGGTCAAAAATTAACCATCAACCACTGATTTTCCCACGAAATTAAAATAGGGACAGTAGGTATTTCAAGTGTTTCAAAAACCATTTCTAGGGTTCTAATCTAGTTCCATCTTCATTCAAACCACTTTCAATCACCACAAAACTAATCTAATCCTACCATACACCTTCTTAGGGTGTCATGGGTTCCTAAACATCAAAACCAAGTAGATCTAACAAGGATCTAACCAAAAATCACTTCTAGGGCTTGTATGATCAAAAGTTTACAAAAATAAAGTGGTATAAGTTAATGCATGAATGAGATTTTGCAAGAAAAATGTATAAACATAGTAATAACTTTGTAAAAATTATGAAATGAGTTTAGTAAACTTACTTGTAAGATTAGTGAAGTTTAGATGATTAAAACCTAATAATCCTTGAGTTTATATCTCAAAACTCTAACAAGGATACTACAAGAACAAGATTTACACTTAGATCTTTGAAAAACTTTTGGTCTTGCTTCCTTTCTTCTTGTGGCCGTGGGTTTCAAAGAGAGAAAAGAGAGGAAGAAACTTTTTGAGCTAGTTGAAAAATGAGATAAGAAAATCTAGTAAGGTTATAAGTATTATTTGTTATTATTATTATTATATTTAGTTAGTGTATAACATTAATGAGAAAGGAGTGTACAAGTAAAATTGTAAGTTGATTGGCAAGGGGGGGGGGGGGGGGGGCGGCAAAGTCAAGGGGGGGGGGGGATGTATGTAAGATTTTGGTGATAAAATGTATTATTGTTGTGTATTTGTAGTTTTAAATTGCACCGGGTACCGGGTTAACTAAAAATAAATTTTAACGGAGTTAACCGGGTCATAATAAAGTTATAAAAATTATAAAAATAGGTTGGATAAAATTATTGGGTGTTTAGATAATTATAGTTTAATTTCTACGAAAACCGTCGAAGTTTTAGTAAACTTAAGTTAATAATTAAAATAAATATCCAAAATACCGGGTAAATTAATATTATAATTTTTATATTATAAAAATGAATATAAAAATATATTGGGATCATAGTCGGGAGTGTTGGACGTGTTAGTCACATTTATAGTTCGCGTATTAATGTTTATTCAAAATAAACATACGTAAATCGTTAATTATACCAAAAGTATAAATTTAGTTATCCTACGAGTGGAATAGTATGCAAGTGCTCTAATGATGATATGCAGACTATCTCTAGTCCGTATGAAATGTCACTGATAATAATGCATGAATTCGCTCCTGAACCAATACGGTTACGCGAATTTGAACACTCGTAAACTAAATTTACGACTACATGAGTAATGCACGTGAATAGTGGTTTTCTCTCGAAAATGAATAGTGTCAAGTGAATAGTAAAATTTTTGAACGCTTCTCAGAATGTCGAATTGACCTCAAAAATGATGAATAGTGATCGATGAATAGTAAATGATGAATAGTAACTTGTGAATAGTAAATTGTCGAGGTTTGGAAAATGACCGGAAATTACGAGTTGTGACAGTCTTCCCTTCTAACAGGAACTTCGTCCCGAAGTTCAGTTTTGGTTGGTCTCTGAAGTATATTTGGTACAAAAAGACGTGGATACTTGAGTTGCATTCGGTCCTCTCGTTCCCAAGTAAATTCGGGTCCTTTTCAAGAATTCCAGCGAACTTTCACGATAGGAATTTGACTTTGCTTAAACCGTTCGACCTCATGGTCCATGCTTTCTACTGGTTCTCTTACCCAGTTTACGTTTGTCTCAAGGTTGGATTCCCTTCCAAATGGGATTATGATTGACTAATCTGAAAGTCATTTCCTGGATTTGATTAGGTGAAACATAGTTGTGTAATCCGGCTGTTCCTTAACAAGGCTCAAGTCTGACGGCCACTAGGCCTACTCTGTCTGAACTATTAAGTGGTCCATTGTATATCGGTTTTAACTTTCCAAATCTCTCCGAATAATATCATGCCTTTCCTAGGCAGAACTTTCAACGTGATCTGGCTACCAACTTGAAGTTTTAATGGTTTACAACTTGTAGAATTTGTAATTGATTCTTGACTTGTAGGAAATTTCTGGTTATTTCATGAATGCCTATTGGAATAGTGAGTTCGGCTTTTTTTTTTTTTTTTTTTTTTTTTTTTTTTTTTTTTTTTTTCCGAGTTTGGTTCGTCAATAGATGATCAGTGCTTCTTCAGGTTTATAATGTAATATGGGTAATATATGTTGCTGAACTATGTCAGAACTCAAATCTTATACGTCAGTTGGTCGATTCTAAAATGAATCTGAAATGGTCCAATATACTTAAAAGTTCAATCTCTCGTGTTACCAAAATTGTATCATGCCTCTCCAAGGCAAAGCTTTCAACTTAGTTCGTTCTTTCCCGTGAATCTGTTTAATTTGCTGTTCAAGGATACCCAATCCGTATGACGTGCGTCATGTACCAATCTAACCTCTATCAGTTTCTCGTTTCTTGTAACGGGTTCTTGACTTGTGAAATTTCCTTTGTTGTTCCATAGTTTAGTTCTAGACCAGTGAATTTAACTTTCCGATTTCGGTCTGTAAATGGGTAATTGGTACTTCGACCATAAAGTGCCTCAAATGGTGTAGTCTCTACGCTCGTGCGATAACTATCGTTGCAAACGAATCTGATTTATGATAAAAGGTTAGTCCAACCATTTCTAGAGTCAATCACTTATGCTCTGAGCATAACTTTCCTATGTTTGAATCGTTCTCTCGTTCTGACCATCGGTCTGAGGATAATAGGCGGTGTTTACATCTAAATAGGGTTCTGAAGGAAATCTTAAAATGATAGCTAGAAGTCTGAGGTGATTCGATCACCTTTATCAGGAACAATTGAAATAGGTACAATAAATCTTGTGACTAATTCCACAATATTACGTCTTTCGAACACGGCGTTATACGAAGAAGATAGAATATGGGTAACAATGTTTGATTCTTTGTGTTTTGGTCTAATGAATTGCTAAGACATGTGTCATTCTTTGCCTACTGTGCTTGGTCTCCATTACTGACGTTTGTAATCGTTCTATGGTGTTCCTCCTAATTTCCTTCATCACACATTCTAATATTCCTTATTGTCAAGTCACAAAGCCCTAAACGCATAAGCGATGTAGCATGGTGATTGGTTTTCAAAATTTATCTCGCGATTTTTGAGTTTTTGGTCGAAACCTTTTTCTCAATAAACGAATTTAGAAAATGGAGCAAATGGTTTACTAAATAATATCTTTCTTGATGATTCAAAATTCAATAGTTAGGAAATGTGACACGGTTTTCAAATAGGTTGTGAATAGGACTATTTACCAAAGTTTGATGTTTATATATTTCCCATTGTACAATAGTTTAACTAAATATTGATTAAAAGAATCGTATTTGTTCAAAATAGGCAATTCAAAAATTATTTTCTACAAGATATGTGATTTGTATAAACACAAATTTTAAATAAACTTTACTTAAAAGTCAAAATACTAACAAGGATAAAATGGTAGGCTAGGAAATGCTCGCATAAATGCATAGATGTCTAACGTTCGGTTTCTGATATTGGACAGTACCTATTGGTGGTTATCTGGCAAAACTACAAGCCTAGGTATTCAACCAACTTAAGTCTTGAGATGGTTTATCGTTGAAATTGCCATCATGATGGCAATATGAGGGTTTCAGTTGATACTCTGTCGATGAATTACCGTATTGTCTTCACATGTAGCTGGGGAGATATTCTTGAGTCTAATGCCTTTCTCGATGTATAGGTGAGGTTATCCAGAAGTTCTAGAGAACATAATGCTTTAGGGGAATCTATATCGATATCCATAATTCGAATCAATCATTCTTGTCGTAAACTCACTGCAGGGAAGTTTGCGTATGGATGAGACCATGTTAACTCAAAACACTTTACAGTATCGGTAAGGAGGCTTGGTTTATTCCCATGGTGTTGCTTAGCGTACCTTCACAATGTGTTTGATCCTGTTGCTCAGTCTAGCTAGTACCTTTGAATAATAATTTGGACAACTAGGTCAGAGATGGTGGGTCAGATGGTCCAGTGGCATTTTAGAATTGTTGTTGAGTTATAAATTGTCTTGGTGTATACTTCTAGTCTAGGTTTGTAGTTTCGTAACCCTTTTATTGTTTTTCTTGTATCGAGGAATCCTCCTAGTACTTAATATGGGAAGTCTCTCCTAAAGAAGTCAATGGAAAGTCCAACTTAATGACTAAGTGTGTGACAGGTGGGGTAAGTATCCAGGGAGAATTTGTCATAAAGAAATATTTATAAAAGAGTTTATTTGTTTAAAACGCTTTTGGATGAAGATTGTTATTAACAATACTTTATAAAGTAACTATTTCCTTCATGGCATAATCCTTCCTGAAGTATACATAGGTGATCAGGCTATGTATAGTTGAGGACTAATGATGCGATGCTTGATTTAGTCAAAATAGTCTTACTTTTTCTCAAAAGCTTTAGATGGTGTTCAACGCATTGTTATTAAAAATGGTATACTAATTATTTCCTTCCAAAGTAATATAAAAATTGTTTCGCGTAATAATAGTAAATATTTGGCGTAATATTGGATAATCAGTTTATAGTACGGTAACAAAACGACTTATTTTAGAAATTCGGTAAAAACAATTTCCCCATAAGGTAGTAAAATAGTTTGAAATAAAACTCGTTGAATGGTTTGTTGGATACATGGGTAAATACTATGAATTGGTAATAATCTACTAATCCGTCAATTACGATATCGGTCAAATCCTTAATAAGACAATGGTATAATGTTGCTAAACGATTGAAAATTGCGCCATTGCAATAGAAAATGGAATAAACAAAGGCTACGGTTATCACATAGGTAACAAAAGATAGTCATTACATTAGATAGGAAAGTGCTTAATATAACTAGGTTACATCAACGTACTTATGGAAAGTACCAAAAGAAAGTACAACCCTAGAGGGCTCAAACTATGGTTCACATAACTAAAACATAAACTTCTTCTTCCAATTCTGGCTTCCCAACTCTGGGCATTCACTCTTGAAGTGTCCCACTACACCACAGCCAAAACATGTTATTGATGGTTTCTGATTATCACCCTCAGTTGGAAACCTGCAGTCCCTGGTTTTATGGTTAACCTTCTTACAGTTGCCACATGGTTCCAGGCAACGTCCTGGGTTATGATGATGTTGGCACTCTTCACACTTAGGTAAAATACCAAGGTAATCATTCTTTTCCTTTAGACCTGTAGCATTAAGTTTAGCAACTCCTTGTCTCTTGGGTGGTACTTGTGTGGCATTCTCACCTTGGTTGTTGTTCCACTTCCTTTTATTGTCACTTTTTCTTCCTAAGATCTTGGGGTGAGCTATGCGTTCCTTTGCTTCGATCGCCATCCTGATAGTTTCAGGCATGGTATCGGGTTCCAATGAGTTGACCAACATACGAATTTCAGGAGAAAGTCCTCCGATGTACCTTTCAAGTTTCTTGCTTTCTGGTTCATCCATTGCAGAGCCTAGTCGAGCGAAATCATAAAAAGAAGCAGTATACTTAACAACATCATCTCCTACCATGGTAAGGTTTAGTGTTTCCTGTTCAATTGCTTGTAATTCGCTTTTCACACAGAACTTCACACTCATCATCCTTTTTAGTTTCTCCCAAGAGTGTGAGTAAGCAGCATCAACTCCTACTACCTGGACATACTTAGTCCACCATTTCTGGGCATGCTTCTGAAAAGTGCAAGTGGCGAACTTAACTTTGTCTTCCTTACGGCAGTCACCACTTTGAAAGATTGTTTCTAATTCTTCGAACCATTTGAGAAATTCTTTTGTGTCTATATTTCCGCTAAAGGAGGAGGGATTACAACCCATAAATTCCACGTGAGTAAGTTCCTTGGTGAGGGCGGTAGTTGCGTTCCTGGCAATGAATTGTCCAACAGCGGCTTGCGTCATGCTTGGAGTGGTTTGCTTAAATCTATCTCCATCAAATCATAAGAGTCCATGAGAATCTATAGGTAATAAAAAAAAATCATCATATTCATAACACATGAATATAATACATGAAGGTTTCGGTCTATATGAGCCAATATCATAGCTAGTACAACCATTCCCCTATAGTAGAGTCAATACTTGGTGATTCCGTTTGTACATCAATCAAAATACTACAAGTTTCTTTGAACTATGCCACACCTCCCGTGGCTAGGATATTAGTAAAAGCTGGTAAAGATATAAGTCTAGTCTAGGGATTTCCTGTAGTCCCTCTAAGTGGAATCAGGTTTATGGCATCATAAGGTCGAGATAGTCCTGAAGTAGTGTCTGAAGTTGTGCATCGATCAAGTTCTAGATAGTGTAGATTCTAAGCCATTCTTGAGGAACCTGCAGATGTTCCTGTTGAGTCCGTAATCTTGGTATTATCCACAAGGTGTTATCTAATTCGTGGCAAGTGGAAATGGAAATGGGAAATGACAATAGTGGTATTCTAAAGGATGAGAATAACATTGATGACGATGAAAACCCAGTGATGAATTAGGAGATAATGGTGATAATAGTGAATGGAATACCACCCTCTTTCGCGCTATCTCGCGACATCTAAGAGGTAAAGCTGAAGTACGTACTATGGGACGACCAATAGTGTAATAAGTAACCAACGGTGGTGGTAGTACCTAAGTAGTAAGCGTCCTACTAGTGAAGGAAAGAAAACATGCTATCTCCCTTGTAATAAGCATCCTAATAAGTCCATTAAAATTGAGTCTGAATACTCTACCAAACGGCATTCTATGTATAGGCTGAAAGAGAACTTTGCTCTTATGACCATTCAATAGTGCTAATGGTGGTGTAAGTACAGCTAGTGGTATAATGGTAGTGGAAGATGACAAGGCATCTTCAATGTCGGAATCCGACGAAAGGATAACAACGTGGGTATCTGAAGACATGTCACTTGTGAACCAGGTCAATAAAATCATAAATATATATATGAGTATGGGTATGAATAACTCGAACAGTGTGTGCGTAAAACAACATGTATAGTGAATATGCACTTATGATGAAATGATGAGATGCTATGATGATGTGGTTATAGTCTAGGGTCCAAGATACATCCTAGTTCGCTATAACCTTAGCTCTGATGCAAATCTGTCACACCCCCAAAATACCTGAATGGCAGCGGAATGGAATACCTGGGGGTGACTGTCATAGCACCATAGTTACAGTTATATTGAACGACCTAAAGTGTCGTTTAGAAAATACAGCGTTTGATCATTAAACATTCAGAGTTTACAAAGCTTAGGTCCCAAAAGAGTTTGCCAATATTGTTAAAATAAGTTCAACAAGATCAAACGTTTCATAAGTGCAGAAAATATGGTGAGACGCGTCGACTCCGCGACTCCATGAAGGTCCAAATGTATGCAACATGAGCTACCTTAATAACCTGAGAAATACATTGCGAAAAATGGTCAACACGAATGTTGGTGAATAATCATAGGTTTATAAGTAAATCGTAAGTACATAAGCCACAAGTAATAAGTAAACCGACACGAATGTCAAAAAAAATGCTACATTGGCTCTTAAGCTCATGACCCCGAAGCTAGATTTAGTAATGCCCCACCAGAGTGTTTACCAGACACTCAATTCGTTAAGACATGAAATGCATTCGTCCCATTTGGAGCAACCCAAACACGAATGGAGGCGTCACCCTCGATAGATCTATCCACTCACTCTCGCTTATCTAAAATTAACGGTCCATGATATATATAAGGGGACTTAACTTGGTAGTAGGCAACTTAAGCAATGTATGGAATTTGATATACTTGGGCATGTACAAAAATAATTGTGCAATGTATTCTCCCCCGTGGAATTTAAAATCAAATAAGTAATTAAAACGGGGCTATGAGAACTCACCTCGAAGTGATGGTACAAAGATGGTGCAATGAGGTACAAGTAGTCGGGACAATGAGGCGCGAACACTAGCCGCAACCTAAATGAATAATCGTGATCTAATTTAGATCAAGTCGTAATGAAGTGAATGCACATGCACATGATACTCATACCACTCGTAATTTGGAAATACTAGTTATCGTCATGGTAAAATAGTTTCCATACTTAGGAAAAATAATTCCATTTAGAGAAGTATATAACTTGTTATATTAACTCGTACGAAAAAGTTAGCGTTATAATCCCCGTATCAAAGCCTTAGAATGACGTCGTCATGTCGTATAAATATTCTCTAGGGTCGTACGTATTCGTTTGTTAAGAAAATAGTCATTAGTAACGTTGCTAGAAAATATACCATTTAGTACGTACGTTATTATTTTTATTTGTGACCAAAAATATATATACAGTTTTGACAATGTTAAAACGGGTATAACTCGGTCGTTTTAAGCTCGTTTTCCTTGTTCTTTATGTCCACGGATTCGTCTTTGTATATACTAATATATTTTTGATAACTCGGCTCCTCTAGGTTACGTTTAATGCCTCTTTTTACCCATTGAAATCTGCCAAATAGCAAGCAGTTTTTGTAAAAGTAGTTTTCGTCGTTAAATTTGCAAAAATCATAACTCCTTCGTTATAAACTCGTTTTAATCCGTTCTTTCGCCTAAAGTTTCGTTTTTGAATGTATTTTCTAAATCTTTGGTCAAAAATTAACCATCAACCACTGATTTTCCCACGAAATTAAAATAGGGACAGTAGGTATTTCAAGTGTTTCAAAAACCATTTCTAGGGTTCTAATCTAGTTCCATCTTCATTCAAACCACTTTCAATCACCACAAAACTAATCTAATCCTACCATACACCTTCTTAGGGTGTCATGGGTTCCTAAACATCAAAACCAAGTAGATCTAACAAGGATCTAACAAAAAATCACTTCTAGGGCTTGTATGATCAAAAGTTTACAAAAATAAAGTGGTATAAGTTAATGCATGAATGAGATTTTGCAAGAAAAATGTATAAACATAGTAATAACTTTGTAAAAATTATGAAATGAGTTTAGTAAACTTACTTGTAAGATTAGTGAAGTTTAGATGATTAAAACCTAATAATCCTTGAGTTTATATCTCAAAACTCTAACAAGGATACTACAAGAACAAGATTTACACTTAGATCTTTGAAAAACTTTTGGTCTTGCTTCCTTTCTTCTTGTGGCCATGGGTTTCAAAGAGAGAAAAGAGAGGAAGAAACTTTTTGAGCTAGTTGAAAAATGAGATAAGAAAATCTAGTAAGGTTATAAGTATTATTTGTTATTATTATTATTATATTTAGTTAGTGTATAACATTAATGAGAAAGGAGTGTACAAGTAAAATTGTAAGTTGATTGGCAAGGGGGGGGGGGGGGGCGGCAAAGTCAAGGGGGGGGGGATGTATGTAAGATTTTGGTGATAAAATGTATTATTGTTGTGTATTTGTAGTTTTAAATTGCACCGGGTACCGGGTTAACTAAAAATAAATTTTAACGGAGTTAACCGGGTCATAATAAAGTTATAAAAATTATAAAAATAGGTTGGATAAAATTATTGGGTGTTTAGATAATTATAGTTTAATTTCTACGAAAACCGTCGAAGTTTTAGTAAACTTAAGTTAATAATTAAAATAAATATCCAAAATACCGGGTAAATTAATATTATAATTTTTATATTATAAAAATGAATATAAAAATATATTGGGATCATAGTCGGGAGTGTTGGACGTGTTAGTCACATTTATAGTTCGCGTATTAATGTTTATTCAAAATAAACATACGTAAATCGTTAATTATACCAAAAGTATAAATTTAGTTATCCTACGAGTGGAATAGTATGCAAGTGCCCTAATGATGATATGCAGATTATCTTTAGTCCGTATGAAATGTCCCTGATAATAATGCATGAATTCGCTCCTGAACCAATACGGTTACGCGAATTTGAACACTCGTAAACTAAATTTACGACTACATTAGTAATGCACGTGAATAGTGGTTTTCTCTCGAAAATGAATAGTGTCAAGTGAATAGTAAAATTTCTGAACGCTTCTCAGAATGTCGAATTGACCTAAAAAATGATGAATAGTGATCGATGAATAGTAAATGATGAATAGTAACTTGTGAATAGTAAATTGTCGAGGTTTGGAAAATGACCGGAAATTACGAGTTGTGACACTTACACTTGAGATTTGCTTGTCCTCAAGCAAATGAGCTTTTATTCTACTCAAAAGACAAGTTAGGGGTCATTTAACACTAATATAAAAGTAATTACAACAAATAATCGTTCCACTAAAGACCAAAGACAAGCACGGAGGTCATACACAAGCACCTCACAAATAGTCTTTAGATACTCACATCTCTCGGGTGTAATAAAGTATAAATTACAATATAGAAACGGAAGATACCTCTCACTACCTGTCATAGCAAAATAGATTACCATAGGCTTGGGAAAGGATCAAACCTCCACCACATGGCGTAAGCACCTAGGATAAACTATCAAAGAGGTCTTTTAAAGGGTTGTAACGTTAGGTATAAGGATATGAAATACACGGTTTTGTTGGATAAAGGAAGTTTTACTGGTGGCGAGTTAACAATCTTGGTTAATTACATGTACAATATGGCGTTGCTAAGCAAAGACTAGACTCGACTTAAGCTAATAAATGAAAAATAACAAAAACATAAAATGAACATAGAATAAAAAGGGATGGTAGTCCGTATGTTTTTTCTCTTTTCCTTTTTCTACTTTTTTTTTTCTTTTTCTTTTTCTTGATTTTTTTTTTTTTTTTTTTCATACACTCTTACCCTACCATCCGAAATAATACATCATAGGGAATGAACTTTTCCCTTACACTTGAATCTTTACATACTTTACATTAAACTAAACTAATGACTCGAATTAAGAAAATCAAAACACTTGGAGCACTTTTAAGATTAACGTACATATGGGGGTAATAAATGATGTTCTTCCCCATTACTCCATAAAACAAGTACTTTACCCATGAGTCCCATGAGTCCCAAAACAATATGTACAAGGATATGACTCGACTTAGCAACCATGTAATCAATTAGATAGTTAACTTAGGGTTTAACAAATAACAATAATGCACTAAAAATGAGCGCATACACGGGAGGCTAAGGCGATTTGGGTGTACATTTAAGTGGGGTGTAACAAATTCTTCCTTTAAGTAAGATGCTTAAAGTTTGAAACGAAAAGATAGGCTCGGAGGGGTGTACTAGGGGTTTCGTGTACTAAAAATGAGTACAACGCTAAGGGTGTGGGAAAAATTAGTTGACTTAACTAGCCAAGTAATATGACTTAAATGGTCAAGTAATTATGATACGGGTTTAACACAAGGGTGATCCTAATTCCTCTTATCATGTAGTAAATCCTACCACACGAATGTAGTCTCACTAGCGGTCTCGGGATGCATCACTAACGCAAGTTCTAGAATCTAAATGCTACCGGTACACTCATAAGCACTAATAGTAAATGCTTTTCCTATCAAATCTAAAGGCGAACCGCACATATTTGGGTGGAAAATTTTTCTGAATATACGGTTATGTGCTAGTCATACAATCTCCTATCCTTGAGACGCTTGCTATGGCTAAAGTTTCACTCCTAAATGTTGTAAAAATTTTTAAATTTGGCGCTAAAATTGCACTAACAAGTATTTCTCGTAGTTTTATTACACATCTACCATTAAACAAAACAAACTCAAGCCAAAGTGCATATGTAAGGTATCATCTTTTTACCCTCCCCTTACACTTAAGATGAACATTGTCCCCAATGTTCAAGTAAAGAATGTAAAAGTGAAAAAGTAAAGAGAATGAAATCAAATACTCCCCTGATTCGCTCGGTATGGATAATAGGGTGGCTAGGTTAAATCTTCCTCCAAGGAAATGAACAATCAAAGCTTCCCTTCCAGAATGTAAATCATCTTCTTGTCATACATAACCTGTGAAACCTGACAAAATAGACAAGACAACCTCGAATAAAATCGGCGGCATTCTATATAAGTTACTAAATCCTAGAAAACAAGATAAGATATAATGCTTGTGGAATGAAGTTTGCAGATCTCCTGGAGATTATAGAACTTAATAATTCACAAAAACCATAAGACTCCGTTAGAAAAACAAAACCGGTAAAATTTCCAGATTTTTACACCTGACGCCGTCAAGACTAAACTCCTGACGCCGTCAGAATTGACCTACAGAAATCCTTATGTTAAGTTTCCGGAAAATTTCTGGAAAAACTTGGTCCTACTTCCTGGAAAATCCTGCAAAACTTCATTATGACTTAATACAAGCATTTGACTCTAACAAATACGAATACACATGTTCATTTAATATTGTGGAGAATCATGATCGGTTTATTTCTTAAAAACATATTTGGGGTTTCCCCTTACACTTATCTTTTGCAAAAATACTTTTAGGTGGAGTTAAGACTAGGCCAAAACAACAAAGTAAAGTATTTCCACTATTTAGTTTAGAAACATGATCAACCAACAATAAAAATTAAGCATGCATACGGAAGCAAATAACAAACAAACAAATAAAATCACACAAAGCATGGGTTGCCTCCCAAGAAGCGCTTTTCTTTATTTACGAGTCTTGTAGCTAGACTCAAGGTCATGGGTTACTACGTGATTTCATCATTGGTTCCACTCTCTAGGTCGTCTTCTAAACCAGTTTTGTATTCCAGATCTAGTTGCAAGCACTCTTTGTAGAAACCAAGCATCCTATTTCTCACATACTCTACTCCTCTACGTCTATCCTCCTCATTCCTATAATAAGCCGCTTGCTTGTGTTCCTTTTCGAAATTAGAGAGAAGGCGGTATTGCTCAATCTTGTAGGGCATTTGATAAGCAACCTCGTCATTCTCTTCCTTGAATCTAACTATCCCTAAAGTCGGATCATAACTCATCCTAGTGGCCTCAACAAATGGTTTCCCAAATATTATTTGGCTTAGGCAAGCATCTATCACCGGACGAGTGTCCTCAACTATCATAAAATCGATCTCATAGGTGAGATTCCCTATAATCACATGCAATCCTTTCACTCTTCCCGCAAAATTACTTATCAGATTCTTATTAGGCATCATCCTAAAATCAAGTTGCTTCTTCATCACCCAATTGTAATAAGTCCTAGTCATGATATTCACGGGGGATCTAGGGTCGATGGAAGCTTTCCACATATGCATGTGCCCGATATTGCATGGGATGTTAATGTTAGAGGGGTCTCCCGTTTTGATAAGGGGGTCGCCAAAGATATATGTTCTCTCGGGACTATCGAATAAATCCTTATGGTATTCCCGTTCTTCCTTGGTTGGCAACTTATTAAAGTATTCTTCTATAGGATCTACCTCCTCTAATTCCTCTCTCCTATCAATCTCAACTTCCCTATTCTCATCCTTAGTCTCGGCTTCTATCCTAACTTCATCCTTGTCACTCTCTTCTATCTCCTTATCTATTGGCTTAATAGTGACAACATTAACAAAGTGGACCTGTTTAGATGACGAGGGATCCTTAATTTGGTTTCCGTTATTGGTGTCCCTAGTGTCCTTCCTAGGTGTGACTAATGCTTGGTTGTTTAGGGCTTTCAACAAGTTGTCAATCTTGTTGGTCATCTCCGTTTGTTGTTGGTTGAATTCGGTTTCAAACCTAGCTATGCGAGTCTCTTGAGATGCCATAAACTTTGACATCAATCCTTCAAGATTGTTGGTACTACCATAGTTGTTAGAAGGATTGTTGTTGAAAGTACGGTTGGATGGTGGACCGGTTGGTTGGTAACGGTTAGGCGGATTGGAAGAATTGGGTTGATTTTGTTTCCACCTAAGGTTTGGGTGATTTTTCCATGAGGGGTTGTATGAATCACCGTATGTGTTTGGCTCGGGTTTGAAAATGTACCACTTATCTCCCGCTTCATCGGTACGCGTGGATGCGTAGTCCGCAAAAGCTGTTCCGGGGAGTTCCACACAATCACGAGTGTCGTGGGGACCACTACATAATTCGCATGAAGAAGTGATTTTGTTCACTTGGCTTGAAGGCTTAGGAGCTTCGTAAGATTTCATGAGAAACTTGACTTGGTCCTCAAGTTCCATGATCCTACGGTCGGGAGTACTAGAATTGTTCGAAGGCAAAGATATTGCCTTGACCGTTTTGTTCAAGTCACGGGGATCATTCCAACTTTCGTTGTCATAGAGAGCAAGATCTTCTATGAGTTCCCATGATTGTTCCGCACATAGATCACGTAGCTTACCACCGGCCGATTGGTCAATGGCTCGCCTCGTGGAGATGTCGATATGTGTCACACCCCCAAAATCGGGTCCAGCGGAAGTATACATGTAGCTGGGGTGTAACTCAATTGGTATTACAACACAAGTTCAAAAATGGTTTTCACTTCAATCATTTAGAATAAAATCATTTAACCAAAAGTCTTGAATTTACATCATTAAAAGTAGTGCGGAAGTAGGCCCGTAAAATAGTTTAAAATGGTCCCCAAGTGAATATCAAAGTCTTCTATGACCATGCCATGCCCTGCCAAAACCTCCAATAGCGTGCCATTGCTTAAAACCTGAAAATACATGCTAAAGAGTGTCAACACAAGGTTGGTGAGTTCATAAGTTTGTATTAAAACAATAGTGTTGTGAGTACAATAGAGAGTTTTGTGACCATTGTGTAACTCACAACGTCATAAAAATAAAGTTTACCTTACAGTAAAAATCAGGATTGTGGACCATGAGTAGAGTGTGTGATCATTACAACAAATATAATATCACATAGAAAAATAGTCTATTACGCTAGCACTAAGTTCATGCAACCGAAGCTATAACAGTGTGCATGCTCTAGAAGCATGTTAAATATAAAGGCCCGGCAAGTGTTTATCCCGTTACACTTGTAATTCGACATGTTATACGCTCGCGTTTGCCTATCCGGTCAAACCGAACGGGGGAGTCACCGCCAATAGATCTATTTATAACATTCGCGCTTCCCAGCAGGAATTGACGGTTCATGAGTTTGGGCATAGTGGGATTCAAGGGCTTAGGCTAATCCGCGTAATAGTGTAAATAAAGCATAAGTTTCAGTGTGGTCCATAAAAGTGTTTGCATAAAAGCAATAGTTCACAAAGTGTGTTGCATAAGAGCAAAAGTTCATAAAGTGTGTTGCATAAAAGCAAGAGTTCATAAAGTGTGTTGCATAAAAGCAAGAGTTCATAAAGTGTGTTGCATGTTTATAAAACGCTTGTGTATGCGAGAAAATAATCAAGTATGCAACCGATATACACATAGGTGCATTTGAATAATCAATCAAGTCTTCAAAGAAACGGTAGTGTTTAAGTAAACAATTGCGCATTCAAGCATTGAGTTTAGTCAAAACGAGCATGTATTCTCCCCCAAAACAGTTATAAAAACAGGTAAAAGTAGGGGGTATGAACTCACCTAGTGTGATAGCTACGATGACAAAAGTGGATACACTGAAATGAGGCACGATCTCTAATCGCAACCTAATATGAATGATAGTTTCTCATGTAAGAAACGAAATGATGCTACACATGCAAGTACGTATGCTATCGATACCACTCGTTAGTTTTGAAAATAGTGTTTATCGTCAAAATTACATTTTTGACGTCTCGTTAAGTTAATAACCACTTTTCGTGTAGATTTGTTGAAACGGTACTCCACGATCCTGGTTTGGTGTCTTATCGGCAATTATAAGGTTTTCGTTACAAAATAGCATTTTCATAACTTGAAAATATGCCCCAAATGGCCTCGCAAAACAAGTCGCGAAATGTTGTACGTTAGGGGTTGGTGATGAAACTCGGCGTTTTTGAAAACCTTGTAACAATATCTTGAAGTTGTGTTATTTAACTTTTGGCTATATGGGTCTCGATCGATGAGAAAATCGACTCTCATTGTTGTTACTTGAAAGTATTATGTTCAACACTTAGGAAATTTCATTATAGTAAAAGCTGTCAAAATATAAAGTTTATCGGGTATATAGATGAGGTCGTAGTTTATTCGTTACGAGTCCAATGATCAAACGGCCAATTGATTTGAAAAGCTTGCTAGGAGATCTTGATTTCATAAAACTACGGCTCGGACTCAAACTGATCCGATCATAAAGAAAAACAGCCGTGAAAGTGGTGTCTCGCAAAGACAGTTTACGTCAAAACTCTATTAGTGTAAAAAGCTGATGGAAATATATATATATATATCGTCGGATTTCAAACACTTGTATCTTTTTCGTTATAAGCCCGTTTTCTATGTTCTTTATATCCCCGCGAAGGTATTCAAGTATACTTTAGGTTTTTCAAGGTCTCGGCTAGTCTAGATATCATTTAATCTCAGTTTTCCTAGCTTGAAAAATCGGGACAGAATCATAATTTCAGAAAATATAGTTTTAGTCGTTAATCTTGAAAATAGCATATCTTTTTCGTCGTAACTCGGATTTTATCCCCGTTTTCGGCCATAGTTCCGTCTCGGAATGTATTTTCTAAATCTTTGGTCCAAAGTTACACCCTAGACCCTGAGTTTCCCACGTTTTACAGAAATGGACAGCAGCTTTGAAAGTTTGTCAAAATCAACTTTTCTAGTTCAAGGGTTGTTCAAAGCTTGACCAAACTATCTCAAATCAACTCCACAAGTACCCAATCCTACCATACACCTTCTTAGGGTGTCATGGGTTCCTAGTCTGCACCAAAAATGGTGGATCTCATGAGAAAATTATAGATCTATGTTTATAAAAACAAAATGAGTAATAAGTGGTATGGATCTTACATACTTGCATGTTTTACCAATATATCTTGAAAATACAAAAAAAATATAAAGTAAATGAAAGTATGAAAAGATCAAAAGTGTTTTTGAAGCTTACTTGAAATATTGGAGTGATTTGAGGATGATTATGTTAAGAAACATAGGGTTTTTACCACAAAACCCCAACTAGATCATGATTAGTACTTGATAAACACTTGGATCTTGAAAAGTTTATGGATTCTCCTTATGGTTGTTTCTTGGCCGATCACACACACAAGGAAGGAGAGAAGAGAGCATTTTGTTGGTGTAAAAATGAAGTGTTAATGTGATGAAATGTGGTGGAAAGGAGTATTTATATGGGTCTAGCATTAATGGTGGTCAAAAAGTTGGTCCAAGGGGGGGACATATGGGTGGCAAAAGGAGGGAAACAAGGAGTAAAAAGGGGAGGTTTGTTGGTGGCTCATTAATTGAGCTTGTCCCCAAAGTGTAAGTATTAGTTGGTTTTATGTATTAGGTGTTATCGGGTACCGAGTTAACTAAAAATAAATGTTACCGAGGCGAAATAAAATACGACGAAGTTGTAAAAGTTGTAAAATATTATTCCTGATGAGAATCGGGTGTTGAAATAATTATCGTATTGAGATAACGCAAACCGACGGAGTAATAAGCTCCGACCATACAATATAGTAGTTGTTTAGAAAACACCGGGTAAAATAATAATATAATTTTTATATTATTATAATGAGTGTGAAAATATGTTAGGATCATAGTCGGGAGTATTGGGTATACGTTAGTAGTAAAACTGAGTGGTATCGTTAATTACAAATTAAGCATACGTAAATGGAAATAATGCATATCCGTGTAGTAACTAATGTGATGATGATGTGTAGACTATTCCAGTCTATACGAAATGTCATTAATGAATGATGCATGAATTCGCAGCTAAACCTAACTGGTTACGCGAATTTAAAGGCTCGTAAACTCAGTTTACGAAAAGATGAACGTTGATCATGAATAGTGATTTCCCTTCGGGAATGAATAGTGTCACATGAATAGTAAAATTTCTGAACGCTTCTCAGAATCACAAACTGACTCTGAAAATGATGAATAGTAAAATGATGAATAGTGACTGGTGAATAGTAATCGATGAATAGTAACTGATGAATAGTGAATAGGATAAATGTCCCGAAAATGCGGGTTGTTACAGTCTCACCCCCTTAAAAGGAACTTCGTCCCGAAGTTCGGTTTGTGTTGGTCTCTGAAGTTGTATTGGTGAAAAGATGATGATTCTTATCGTGTGAGCTATTGAGCTCTAACAAGGTTCAAGTCTGACGGCCACCAGGCCTACTCTGTCAGAAATGTTGAATGGTCCAGTGTATATCGGGTTCATGAATGCTTACTGGACTAGAGAGTTAGGCTTTTCCAAATTTCAATCCGTCAATGGATGTTGGCACTTCGGCCATAGAGTGCTTCAAATGGTGTAGTCTCTACACTCGTGTGGTAACTAAGGTTGCAACTGAATTTGATTTATGGCAAATGGTTAGTCCAACCATTTCTAATGTCAATCACACCCGATTTGGGCATATCTCCCTATGTTTGAATCATTCTCAAATTCTGACCATTGGTCTATAGATGATAGGTGGTGTGGTTCCAAAGAGATCTTAATGAAATCATTAGGAGTTGAGGTGAATCAAATTCCTTTATTAGAAATAATTGAAATGGATATCATGAATCTTGTTTTGGAAAGACTTACAAGGTTAAGTCCGTCAAAGGGTGTTGTTGAAAATAATAGACTAGGATAAGGTTGCGATCCTCCGCAGGATATCATGGATTGAATCTTTCTCCACCTACAATGCTTAGTCTCCATTACTAAGATTTTCCCCAAGTTATATGTCATCGAATCACAAACTCCTAAAGGTATAAGAGATGTAATATAGTGATTGATTTTCAAAGTTTGTTTTGAGATTGTGTGTTTTATTCATAAACCTTCCCTTTACAACTTTAAGCAAACGGCTTTTTAAAGTAACGTATTTCTTGATGTTTCAAAATTTAATAGTTATGCAAGATAGGACAATTTTCAACATAAGGTGGATGATATGGTTTACCAAGGATTGATGTTTAAAATTTCCTAACATTCAATAGTTTTGTGAAAGATTAACCAAAAGAAATTTGCTTGTCAAAATAAGTGCCTCAGAAAAGTGTTTTGTATAACGGTAGTTTGGAGAAAAATCCATTTAAAGTGAAGGTATTAAGAGGATAAAAATAGCCAGGTATGTATGTCCGCACAAATGCATAGGTGTCTAACATGTTTGAATAAAGTCTGTTGGTGAGGACATGTTCAATTGAAGGTTCTATAGTCTTGGTTAGGAGGTTGGATGTATCCCTATAGTGTTGCTTAGTGAGCATTCGCATCGAAACTAATCTTGTAATTCAATCAAGCCAATACTTTCCGGATGGTGGAATTGTGGCAATCAGGCCAGTGTTAGTGGTTCGAATGGTTTTGTGGAATCCTGAGATTTCTGTTGAGTTTTGAATGGTTTCAATGTACCGAGGGATCCTCCTTATAGATGGTATGGAAAGTCTTTCCTAGGGAGGTCATTGATAATATCCACTTATCAATATAGGGAGTAGTGAGTAATGAGTGACATACGGATTCATAGAGTGTCACCTAATTCTTATTATATATGGGGGTGGGGAAAAGAAATGATAGTGATGGTGAGAAGGGAAGAGACTGTGACAACTACACATAATAAAATTGTGATGAAAGAAAACACTGTGATGTAAGTGTATCGTGCATAGACGTGAATGTCCATGAGATGAAATGACCAGTTGACGTGTTTCTAATCGGTGGTTCACGAAGTGATGAAAAGTATGAATGTTCCAACAACGAGGGTATACACATACCTGAATGAAACATTTGGAAATTGAGTAAATGATTCAATCCAGACATAATCTTATTATAACCACTCTCAGTGTTGCAAAATTCACTTCTGAGTCAGACATAGGTGGTCAGCCTATATCTCACTATCCCGGGTTGAATATAGATGACCAGTCTACATTCCACCGAGGTTCCATGAATTTTGAAATACTCAGCTCAGTTATACTAATACCATGTCCTTCACAATTACCAAGACGTTCTGAAAGACAAAAGCAAGTGACCAAACTCGAGGTCAAGTTATGAAACTATGCAAGGAGAAACATAATGTGGTGACATATATGATACGTGAACATGCTTATATGAAAGAAAATTATAGTAATCAACTATAATAAATGAATATAGTATATCAGATAATGAGACATAAATCTCATCACCTAAGTCAGCAACTAACCACAAATGAGGCTTCAGCTTGGCAGGCAGGCACGTGACGGTCATAGGGTTAAGTTTTCGTAAAAGTAGCTATAGTCTAGGTTTTAAAAACACTTAGTTCGCTATAGCCAAAGCTCTGATACCAATCTGTCACACCCCCAAAATCGGGTCCAGCGGAAGCATACATGTAGCTGGGGTGTAACTCAATTGGTATTACAACACAAGTTCAAAAATGGTTTTCACTTCAATCATTTAGAATAAAATCATTTAACCAAAAGTCTTGAATTTACATCATTAAAAGTAGTGCGGAAGTAGGCCCGTAAAATAGTTTAAAATGGTCCCCAAGTGAATATCAGAGTCTTCTATGACCATGCCATGCCCTGCCAAAACCTCCAATAGCGTGCCATTGCTTAAAACCTGAAAATACATGCTAAAGAGTGTCAACACAAGGTTGGTGAGTTCATAAGTTTGTATTAAAACAATAGTGTTGTGAGTACAATAGAGAGTTTTGTGACCATTGTGTAACTCACAACGTCATAAAAATAAAGTTTACCTTACAGTAAAAATCAGGATTGTGGACCATGAGTAGAGTGTGTGATCATTACAACAAATATAATATCACATAGAAAAATAGTCTATTACGCTAGCACTAAGTTCATGCAACCGAAGCTATAACAGTGTGCATGCTCTAGAAGCATGTTAAATATAAAGGCCCGGCAAGTGTTTATCCCGTTACACTTGTAATTTGACATGTTATACGCTCGCGTTTGCCTATCCGGTCAAACCGAACGGGGGAGTCACCGCCAATAGATCTATTTATAACATTCGCGCTTCCCAGCAGGAATTGACGGTTCATGAGTTTGGGCATAGTGGGATTCAAGGGCTTAGGCTAATCCGCGTAATAGTGTAAATAAAGCATAAGTTTCAGTGTGGTCCATAAAAGTGTTTGCATAAAAGCAATAGTTCACAAAGTGTGTTGCATAAGAGCAAAAGTTCATAAAGTGTGTTGCATAAAAGCAAGAGTTCATAAAGTGTGTTGCATGTTTATAAAACGCTTGTGTATGCGAGAAAATAATCAAGTATGCAACCGATATACACATAGGTGCATTTGAATAATCAATCAAGTCTTCAAAGAAACGGTAGTGTTTAAGTAAACAATTGCGCATTCAAGCATTGAGTTTAGTCAAAACGAGCATGTATTCTCCCCCAAAACAGTTATAAAAACAGGTAAAAGTAGGGGGTATGAACTCACCTGGTGTGATAGCTACGATGACAAAAGTGGATACACTGAAATGAGGCACGATCTCTAATCGCAACCTAATATGAATGATAGTTTCTCATGTAAGAAACGAAATGATGCTACACATGCAAGTACGTATGCTATCGATACCACTCGTTAGTTTTGAAAATAGTGTTTATCGTCAAAATTACATTTTTGACGTCTCGTTAAGTTAATAACCACTTTTCGTATAGATTTGTTGAAACGGTACTCCACGATCCTGGTTTGGTGTCTTATCGGCAATTATAAGGTTTTCGTTACAAAATAGCATTTTCATAACTTGAAAATATGCCCTAAATGGCCTCGCAAAACAAGTCGCGAAATGTTGTACGTTAGGGGTTGGTGATGAAACTCGGCGTTTTTGAAAACCTTGTAACAATATCTTGAAGTCGTGTTATTTAACTTTTGGCTATACGGGTCTCGATCGATGAGAAAATCGACTCTCATTGTTGTTACTTGAAAGTATTATGTTCAACACTTAGGAAATTTCATTATAGTAAAAGCTGTCAAAATATAAAGTTTATCGGGTATATAGATGAGGTCGTAGTTTATTCGTTACGAGTCCAATGATCAAACGGCCAATTGATTTGAAAAGCTTGCTAGGAGATCTTGATTTCATAAAACTACGGCTCGGACTCAAACTGATCCGATCATAAAGAAAAACAGCCGTGAAAGTGGTGTCTCGCAAAGACAGTTTACGTCAAAACTCTATTAGTGTAAAAAGCTGATGGAAATATATATATATATCGTCGGATTTCAAACACTTGTATCTTTTTCGTTATAAGCCCGTTTTCTATGTTCTTTATATCCCCGCGAAGGTATTCAAGTATACTTTAGGTTTTTCAAGGTCTCGGCTAGTGTAGATATCATTTAATCTCAGTTTTCCTAGCTTGAAAAATCGGGACAGAATCATAATTTCAGAAAATATAGTTTTAGTCGTTAATCTTGAAAATAGCATATCTTTTTCGTCGTAACTCGGATTTTATCCCCATTTTCGGCCATAGTTCCGTCTCGGAATGTATTTTCTAAATCTTTGGTCCAAAGTTACACCCTAGACCCTGAGTTTCCCACGTTTTACAGAAATGGACAGCAGCTTTGAAAGTTTGTCAAAATCAACTTTTCTAGTTCAAGGGTTGTTCAAAGCTTGACCAAACTATCTCAAATCAACTCCACAAGTACCCAATCCTACCATACACCTTCTTAGGGTGTCATGGGTTCCTAGTCTTCACCAAAAATGGTGGATCTCATGAGAAAATTATAGATCTATGTTTATAAAAACAAAATGAGTAATAAGTGGT
Organism: Artemisia argyi; assembly: GCA_030686995.1. Lineage (NCBI taxonomy): Eukaryota > Viridiplantae > Streptophyta > Magnoliopsida > Asterales > Asteraceae > Artemisia > Artemisia argyi. The sequence goes on from CM060678.1 coordinate 101,318,080, forward strand.
ATGGATCTTACATACTTGCATGTTTTACCAATATATCTTGAAAATACAAAAAAAATATAAAGTAAATGAAAGTATGAAAAGATCAAAAGTGTTTTTGAAGCTTACTTGAAATATTGGAGTGATTTGAGGATGATTATGTTAAGAAACATAGGGTTTTTACCACAAAACCCCAACTAGATCATGATTAGTACTTGATAAACACTTGGATCTTGAAAAGTTTATGGATTCTCCTTATGGTTGTTTCTTGGCCGATCACACACACAAGGAAGGAGAGAAGAGAGCATTTTGTTGGTGTAAAAATGAAGTGTTAATGTGATGAAATGTGGTGGAAAGGAGTATTTATATGGGTCTAGCATTAATGGTGGTCAAAAAGTTGGTCCAAGGGGGGGACATATGGGTGGCAAAAGGAGGGAAACAAGGAGTAAAAAGGGGAGGTTTGTTGGTGGCTCATTAATTGAGCTTGTCCCCAAAGTGTAAGTATTAGTTGGTTTTATGTATTAGGTGTTATCGGGTACCGAGTTAACTAAAAATAAATGTTACCGAGGCGAAATAAAATACGACGAAGTTGTAAAAGTTGTAAAATATTATTCCTGATGAGAATCGGGTGTTGAAATAATTATCGTATTGAGATAACGCAAACCGACGGAGTAATAAGCTCCGACCATACAATATAGTAGTTGTTTAGAAAACACCGGATAAAATAATAATATAATTTTTATATTATTATAATGAGTGTGAAAATATGTTAGGATCATAGTCGGGAGTATTGGGTATACGTTAGTAGTAAAACTGAGTGGTATCGTTAATTACAAATTAAGCATACGTAAATGGAAATAATGCATATCCGTGTAGTAACTAATGTGATGATGATGTGTAGACTATTCCAGTCTATACGAAATGTCATTAATGAATGATGCATGAATTCGCAGCTAAACCTAACTGGTTACGCGAATTTAAAGGCTCGTAAACTCAGTTTACGAAAAGATGAACGTTGATCATGAATAGTGATTTCCCTTCGGGAATGAATAGTGTCACATGAATAGTAAAATTTCTGAACGCTTCTCAGAATCACAAACTGACTCTGAAAATGATGAATAGTAAAATGATGAATAGTGACCGGTGAATAGTAATCGATGAATAGTAACTGATGAATAGTGAATAGGATAAATGTCCCGAAAATGCGGGTTGTTACAATATGGTCATAAAAAATTTGGACTTGGAGCCAAAGATCTATGCCATGATGAGGGACTTTTTGGAGTAAGTCCTTGAAACGAGTCCATGCTTCATAAAGAGATTCATTTTGACATTGTTGGAACATCAAGATGTCATTTCTAAGCTTAGTAGTTCTCCCCGGTGGGAAAAATTGAGCAAGGAAACGAGTGGTGAGATCATCCCATGTGGTGATGGATCCCGCGGGTAAACGCTCAAGCCATTGACTAGCTTGATCCCGTAGAGAGAATTGGAATAGGCGTAATCGGGTTGTCTCTCTAGTTGCAACATCTAGGTCTATGGAATCTACGATTTTGAGGAAGTCCTTAAGATGTTGGTTTGGATCTTCGGAACGAAGTCCATGGAATGCACATCCGCTTTGCACCAACCGGATGGTGTTGGATCGCAAGGGGGTCACATTGGCTCCAGTGAGCTCAATGGTGTTTCGGTAGCCTTGGTGGCTAGGTCGGGAGTACTCTCCTAAGGTTCGGGGCCTAAGGGGTTCTAATGGTGGATTTTGTTGTGATGGGATGACGGGTTCAAAGATGTTCCCGTTGTCCATGGTGTCTGGTGGTTACGAACAAAGGCACAAAGAAATGAGATAGACTAAAGAAACCTAAAAATAAAAATAAAATCTTACTAGAAAGGAATCTAGCAAGTAGACCTAATAAAAAGAAATTCTAACCTAGACAATAACTATTCCCCGGGCTGCGGCGCCAAAAACTTGATGCGTGGGAATCGCAACAGGCTTTACCTCTCAAGGGATCTCGAGAAGCTTACAACCCCCACCAGGCAGTGTACCTGATCGTTGTAGTATAGTATAGTGACAAGTACCGGGGGATTGATCGTTCAGCTTAGGAATAGTGTCGCTAGGATTAGAAAGCCTAAATACTAGTTCTAAGGGTGAGGGATGATTATTTTTGTATTTTTATATTTTTATGAAAGCAAGTAAAATCTCGGGGTTTGAAGGTTTTAGGCGGAATTAGTTGCTAATCAACTAACCCAATACTAAGATGCAATCAAAATAAAATACTAGAAATGAAAATAAACTAATTAAACTAAGGTTGTGAGTAGTAATTGGAGAAAATGTGTTTACTTAGATTTCACTACTCCCTAGACATCTTTTACATGTTAATTACTTGTTATAATTGCATGGATGATGGATCATATTCCTTAATACCATTCATGGGGTGGCACACATAACTCCCCAATTCTATGAGCTCTTATCTCCTCCTACACCATGCCCAGCACAACTATAGGGATTGTAAACAGTGGCTCATGCATTAAATACAACCAATAAAGACCTAGTGCGCCTCGGTTCATGTTTCTTAAGACGTTCAAGCATGTTACCAAGTGGAGATCTGCCAGTTTTCTTAAGCCTAACATATAAATCATTCATCCAAGACAAGAATAAACAAGTAATCAACACATAATTAACATCTAGGTTTCATTAGATCTAAGCAAACACAAGATAGATCTAGCCTAGCATGATAGAATTAAGACAAGAACAAGATATAGACAACCAACACATAGACATATTGATTGAATTAAAGGAACACTTATCTTGATTAAACATGCAACGTATCAAGGGTTTGGAACCCTTGAAAAACCTGTAAAGTTACACCAAAATCGTACTTAGGGTTTCTCCCAAAACTTCTCTTTTTTTTAATGTGTGAAAATTAGAAAACTATATATAGAAAAATAGGTCTGACGGCGTCAAGACAAACATTGTGACGCCGTCACCTCGCCGCCAAAACTCTTCTCGGACGGCCTTGATCTACATTTGACGCCGTCAAGACTAACTCATTTCCAGGCCGTCATGACTTATTACTCTTGACTCCCTTCCTTCGTGACGCCATCAAATCTGTACTGGGTCGTCATGGATTTCTGCTCTTGACGCCGTCAGAGAAATACTCTTGACGCCGTCACCTTCTGTTCCCAGCATGGAAAATAAAGACTTTGGCGTTTTCTTCACTTTTATGCTCCAAAAACGTCCGAATTGCTTCCTTTTCCAGATTTCTCTCCCAAAGTACCTAAAATCACAAAAGGAACGATTTAGGGCAATATTTGATCAAATAAATTCGGATTCGGGCTTAAATGACCCCCTAAAAACGGATCAATTTTTGCCTCATCACTTCCCTGTCAAAAGCTCATAAGGTGTCTTATTATGTGGTTTAATAATCAACACCCTATTAAGCACATAACAAGCAGTGCCAACTGCTTCAGTCCAAAACATAGTGGGAAGTTTAGAGTCAGCAAGCATAGATCTTGCAGCCTCTATCAGGGTCCTATTCTTCCTCTCTGCAACTCCATTCTGTTGTGGAGTCCTGGGATTGCTATAGTCCCTTTTTATACCATTTAACCCACAGAGTTCAATAAGATTGGCATTTTTGAACTCTGTCCCATTGTCACACCTTATACCTTTGATCTTCTTGTTAAGTTGGTTTTCAATGAGGCCATAAATTCTTTAAGTGTCTGAAAGGTTTGATCTTTAGTAACCAAAAAGAATGTCCAACTAAACCTACTAAAAGCATCAGTGATCACCAAACAGAAGTACTTATGGTCAATACTCCTGATGGATGTTGGACCAAAAAGATCCATATGAAGCAGCTGCAAAGCTTCTGAGATTGTGCTCACAGCAGTATTAGCCTTATACGAAGCTTTGTGTTGCTTTCCTTTGTTACATGCAACACAGTTGTGTTCATTGGTGAATATCTTGGAAGGAAGTCCATGAACAAGTCCATCTTTAGCAAGCTTGTTAATTACTTTGAAGTTAACATGTGCCATCCTTCTGTGCCATTTTGTAGATTCATCCAAGGATGCTTTAGCCACCAAGCATGCTAGATCACCTTCTGGCTTGACATCATTCAAATTGATGTGTAACGATCATGATTTCTTGGAACTCTTAGCAATACATGACTTTCATCAGGTATTTTGAAGTCAGGTGAAAGAATGAGACAATCCTCATCAGTGAAAAGCACAGGAATCTTTTTGTCACAAATTTATGAAACTGAGAACAAATTGAAACCTTGTAGTTCCTTCACATAATAGACATTCTCAAAATCCACCTTTGGAGTTCTGATGGTTCCTTTACCAGTGATTCTTCCTTCTCCACTTCCAAATCTCAATATGCCTCCATTAAAAGGCACAAAGTTATGTAACTTCTCCTAATTCCCAGACATGCTTCTTGAACAACCACTATCTACAATACCTAAGTTTTTATTCAAAAGAGGATGTCCCTACAACAAAAAAAAAAATTATACAACAATATGAGTACATTGATAGACTCAAGTCTTGAAAGACTTGAGCCTACCTTGTGGATCTTTATTATGAAGCCATGTAGATGAGTTAGATCCAACATTGTTCCTGGAACCCCTGTATACATATGGTCTATCAAATTTCCAAGAAAAATTTACTGAGGACTTTACAGCAGAATCCCAATTTGCCCTTCCCAAAAACATTGGGTCATAATATCCAGGCCAATAACCATTTTGAAAATAAGTATGATCAAATCCAGAAAATGGTCTAGAAACATATCTATTTCTATCAGCATATCTACTAGCAGAAACAGATCCACCAGCAGAAACAGACCTTTCAGCAGAAACTGAGTTAGTTCTGCTAGTGATGTGAGGTGCATGTGGAACATAAGAGGGTTTGGTATAAGCATTGGTCCACATTGGTCTAGGTCTATTATGAACAGTAGAAACACCCATCCTCTTTTCATGAAAATCACAATCCTTAATCAAATGCAACTTACTACCACAAACAAAACACTTCTTCTTTCTAGAAGATTTATTAAAACTAGAAGATGTCTTATTAAACACAAAATTATTCAAACAACCACTAGAAATAGAATTGTTTTGTAATGACTGAAAGGAATTGTTTTTAAAAGAAGTAAATAACAAGTCTTCATAAGAGGCTGTCTTTGAAATCACTTCATCAGCAGCAACTTCAGAGTCCACAGACTTGTAAGATGACTTGACAGATAGTTTTGATGAGGACTTGAGTGAGTCTGACTTGGTCTTGGATTCACAGCTGGCATAACTAGAGGTCTCTGAGGTTTTGTCCCTGAAAGAACAAGAGACACATTCATTAGAATCATCACTAGAGATACTTCTAGAGTCAGGGGAGTCATTGATCCTAATGCCAATTTGAGTCTGTGATTCTGGTAAGTCCAAATTATGGGATATGGGCTTAGGGGTTCCTATGGTAGTGGGAGAGTTAGAGTTATTAGTTTTACAAGGTTTGGCAAGTCATCAGACTTTTTTCCATACAAATGGTGTGAACCATAAAAGTCAGAGGTTTTGGAGGTAGGCATGAATTCACCTCTAATTGGTCCTGGTACAACATGCGTCTCACCTTCCTTTAAGAATTTTACAGGTGCAGAGTTATTTTTACTTTTCTTATCTAAATAATGGTTTGCCTCTACACCAACATATTTCTGAAAACCTAAGCCAAACTCAGATGTTACAGACTGACTTCTATAGAGAAAACTAGCTAACTTATCACAAGAAATTAGCCATTCTTTATGCCTAGTAACTTCCTTATCCAACTTATCTTGCAAAACTTCTTTCTCAGACTCAATTCTAGCTTTTTCTTTTTCAATAAATTTTAGTTCATTGCTAGTTATCTCTAAATCTCTTTTCAATACTCTTATCTTTTCCTCATAAGCAAATTGATTTTGTTGAAACCACACTTTCTGTTTTTCTAAAGTTTTAACAGCTTCTTTATAAGCTTGAGCTTCAATAAAGCTAGCATTATATTTTGGTTCCATACCATTATAAGCTTCTTTAAGAGTATTATATTTAATGTCACACCCAAAAACACAATTAGATACCTGAGGAGATATTCCCATGAAGGCGAAGTCAGCATCACAACTAGCCACGCAGGAGATTTGTTGAGGAGAACTGCTTGTTGCATCTTCAGATTCATGCTCATTCCAGTCAACACAAGCATCTACAGCAGTTACCAAAGCCTTTGATTCTCCAGCCTCCACCTCCTTCTTCCTGTAAGCTGAGTATCTTGTACTATCTTCACTCTTCTTGGTTTTGCACTCTCTTGCAAAATGCCCAATCTCTCCACATGCATAGCACTTCACTTTTCTTCTGTCAAAACGAGTTGCATCTATTCCATTTACTTGGAGCTTTCTTCCAATCTTTTGCTCAAATCTTTTGACTTTAAGAGACAGAATTGCCATTTGCCACTTTAAGTCCAATTCTTCCATTGCAAGTTCATCCATCTGCTCAAAGTCCTCATAAGCAATTTGTTGTTGTTGATCAACTTCAGCAACAAATGAATGAAGTACATCTTCCATCACATTGCTAATCTTTGGATTATTCTTTGGACTAGCATTTGTGAAAGACAATGTTATAGTGGAAGGACTTGGACTGGGAGAATATGGCATATAGTTTAAATTAGTGCTGATAAATGCAGAGTGTGAAGGAGGTGTTGCATAAGAGGAGTGTCCCTTGATGTCAAGTTCCAAGGCTCTGAGTTTGTTGTACAAGTCATCAAACGAGAGATAATCCAAACCTCCTTTGGTTTTCAAGGATATGCTGACCTGAGACCATGAGGGAGGTAAGGCTCTTAGAAACCTGGAGCTAACCTCCTCATTGTCAGGTCTGGCTAGAAGCTGATTCAAATGACTTAGAATCTTCTGAAACCTATCATAGCCTTTGTAAATGCCCTCTTCTTCAGTTATTCTGAATTCCTGGAATTCTTGCTTCAACATAGACTTTCTCATCCTTTTAGATTCCTCATTGCCCCCGAATCTTGTCTTTATAGCCATCCAGATTTCTCTAGGATCAGTTAGGTAATGAAAATCTCCCATGTGATCATCAGGAGTTGCTTGAAGCAAGATAGTTCTTGCTTTGTTCTCCCTTTGTTCAGCAATGATCTCTTCAGCAGAAGATGGAGGAAAAGTAGTCAAATTACCGTTAGGGTCTTTTCCCTGCTTTTTAGGACTGCATCCTTTTAATATCACATTCCATAAGTTGAAGTCGACACTGGCAATCCAGTTCTGCATCTTCATGGCCCAAATCTCATACTCATCCTTCCTGAGATAGGGAAACTTGGCGTTGCTGTTGGAGAAAGCAACCTGTTGAAGTTGTTGAGTGATAGCGTTGGCGTTTGTGAGAGTGGCATCAGAAGCATCTCCATCAACCATTATTACTGAGTGAAAAAGGTGTTTGAGTGTGAGTTAGATTACGGAGATTATCTTGTAGCTCTGATACTACTTGTAGGATCTACACTTGATAGATCTCGAGCCAATAGATCGTTAGTCTACTAATGTAATCACTAGCAAACTAAATAGACAATCTCTGTTAGCTTATACTTATTGCGGAATATAAATATAAACTGTATGCTAAACTTTGATCCTCTATGGATCAATATTATTCACTAATAATCGTTTTGAAACTCTTTCGTATTACAATAACCTTGGGTTCCTTATATACTAGTGGAAACCCTAAATTCTTCTACAAGAAACGTATAAACATAATACTCTAGAAGATATTCTACATATCTTATCTATAAATAACTAATCTCTATCTACGGATTAACTATATCTGTAGTAACAATATTCTTCAGCAGGAACCAGTGTTCAGCAGAAACCACTTTATGCATCCGCAGGAACCTATCAGTAGAATCCTTGAGCAGTATCTAAATACTGACTTTTGTAATTCCTTACAAATTCTTTATCTAGTGAAACGCGAGTGATTTTTCTAATTAATTTCTCATTAATTAGTGGGTATTTAATTCACTGACTCACTCTACCGTGCTGTCTGCTTTGAGACGTTCCGGTATGAGAACATGCTTAGTATGATGATTCTGAAGTTAACTCTTTGGAACACTCATTACTAAATGCTGGAAACTCCTGTCAAGGAGAATCTTCTTTAAAGGGGATTCTACCTGATCATAGGTCTGTCCACATAGAACCGAAGGTTAATCAAACCACACTGGGCGAATGACAAAGCCATATTCGTTCCCTAACTTTATTGCTAACTGTTTTATTTCAGATTTATTTAAAGATGGTGATGGTGGTACCTGATTCCAACAGAGACGTGTCAATCCACACTCCATGCACACACTTCCATTTCATTATCAAAGACATCATGATAGCTGATAGACCTACAACACAACTTTCGCAACTCTGATGCTAGTTATCATGATCCAGAAAAGTGTGAGCATGCCAGTCCAAAGGTCACGAAAATCACATGGAGTCAATATTACCTCAAGGATGATTAAGAGGTTTACTGTGGCTGATATCTCAAAGAACACTCAAAGATCACACAAGCCAAAGGAACATTAAGATCGCTATTGAAGTACAAAGTTGCTGACTTTGAAGAATCAAAGATACGAACTAGGAACTTACTGTCATGTAATACAATGCTAGAATTCAAAGTGTATTTTCCGGGGTGACCTCCCTTAGGGGGAGATTGTTAGGAATATAAATATTCATATGAAAGACTAGGTCACCCTGAGTATCTATTAGCATTAGTTAGCTTGTAGGCTTAATAGTAATAGTTTAGATTTAGTCTCATCGTGGAGTTGGGTCGGGTCTTTACCCACTGTCAGCTCACTCCACTGCCCAAGTAGGGTGTTTAAATTTGTTGTATAAATACCCTCTTCCCACCAAGGGAGAAGGTTGGTTGTTTCATGTAGGTCCAAAGTTCTGGATCTAAGTAGCCTTTGTAAGACAATAAACACCTTGAATAAATCCAAAGTATTTATATGAGAAACTCTTAAGAACAATGTATACTTGATGTTAACGCGAAATATTAACACAAGCAGTAAGAACAACAGAGGGATTTACTAACTTTATATTCTATTAAACTTTGAAAACTTGGCATATAACACAATGCCGTAGGGTTTGTTGAATAAATAATGCCTAAAAACATTATTAACATTTCTTGATATCTCTATGTTTTGATAATCAAAAAACGTAAACCCATTGAACTAAAAATCATGTCGTAAACAAGTATTTAGTGGCAAATATTCACTTATGTAGGACCGTAGAACAACCTTAATCACTTATGAATCTTGCCTAAATCTACAGAGAAAAAGTAAGTAGAGAGAGAGAGTGGGAGGGAACTCTAGTGTGTGAAAATAATAAGCCTTGTTATTACTAAGAGAACCAACCCTCAAATGAGGTATTACATGAGTATTTATACTAGTAGTCTAGGGCATCATAAATCTTTTACATTATTACACTAATAGCCCTTAGACTTTTACAAAACATGAATACTAAACATAAACATCATCATAATGATATTCTAAAGCAACCTATTACAACACATTAATGACTGACACTTTTTATAAATAAAATACGATCCTAACAATATCCCCTTAAGTGTTGGTCATTGAAGGTTGTGCAACGTCATCATCTTTGTCTTTAAACTTTAACATTCATAGCTCTTGACGTCTTTAAGAATCACTAGATGAGTCATAGTACTTTGTTCATTGTTCTTTGTTCATCGTTGTTGAAATGATCAAATGATGTCATCTGCCTTTCGTCACTTCTGTGTTTGTGGTGGTTGTCTGCCATTCCAACATGCTCATACGTCTTAAGTCTTTGTCATACATACATTTGTTGTTCCCGTTCTTTCACTTTGATCTTTGTCACTTTACTTTGTAGATTCTTTTTTTTGGCGTAGAATCTTTCTTTCACTGTTGCTATCCTTTGATCTTTGTGAGAACTTTCCTTTGACTTTGTGATGCATGTATGAGCATGTGGAATCCATTGCCATGGAGATGATGTATAGCTGCAGGTAAAAAGTTAGCAATAAATCAACCGGTACTTACAAATAAGGAATTAGAGATCGTCAACAGCATAGTGTGAAGACTCCTTCTAACCCTTACCATGGCCGTTCCCATTTCGGATACTCTCGAGGGAGCTTACGAGACCTACTAAGTAGCTCAACGAATGGCTGAGTCGCTGGGGATCACTCCACGACTGTAGACCGTTTGAAATCACCGCGAACACTGAGCGTAACCCATAAAGAATTACCGAAGTGACCTGCTTACCATGGCTGTTCCCATTTCGGATACTCCCGAGGGAGTTTACAAGACCTACTAAGTAGTTCAACGAATGGGTGAGTCGCTGGGGATCACTCCACGACTGTAGACCGTTTGAAACCACCGCGAACACTAAGCGTAACCCATAAAGAATTACCAAAGTGACCTGCTGTCAGGGCTGCTTGATGTTGACCTTGGCAGGAATTTCCGTTCAATCATTGAGAAAATGCATAAGTAAATCCTCTCATAAACGTTCTCGGAAGATTGCTAAGATCTGCGTAGGACTCTTAAGTTTACATCTGGCGTCCTTAATGATGAACAACCAGTGTAGAAATATCATGTGTTCCTATGAGATCTTTTGATGAATCTCGGGGCTCTAGACTCGATAAGTGCACATTTGGTTTCGTATGCGGAGATTAGGGAGAGGTCTCCTGCTTCAATATCAACCATCTCTAAGAGACAGGTCGATAGATTACACCGGTTCCCCGTGAGAATGAAACAAGCTCTTTTAAGAGAACTTGAGTGGCTAGAAGGTTAAGTGCAGTGCGTCACTGGGTCCATGACGTCTTTATCTTCAATACCGGTGTCACCTTAGCAACAACCAGTAGCATACGAATTGAACCCGGTGTCTGCCCTAAGGTTGAACATATGGAGGGCTATTTCTTTTCACCCTTTTTCATAACTTTTCTTTTTAATTCTTCAACCCCTTCATTCTCCTTTCTCATTTTCTCCTTTTTTCAATCATACCTAAGGACTTCTAATTCTAATCTATTGGATTTGTCCTTGGGTAGATCCCTCTGGCTTTGGCGGATCATAGGGCGGTTTTTCCTAACCTTAGTCACCTTATATCTTCATGACTATCCTATTGTTGCCATAAAACCATTCATTTGAAAATCTCTCAAAGTGTTTATGATTATGAAACATATTTGTTGACACTATGAGAGTTTTGGTTTCTTTTGAAGGACTCCCCTTCACATGTGCTCATGTAATTTTTAAGAAATTTGCACATGCGGGAGGAGTTTGCACTTTTTGAATTGATCCACTTTCAGTGAACATGACCGATTCGAGACACACTTACATCACTAGTTAGACTAGCTTGAAATTATTACCTGTCCTGGTCAAGTCCAAAGAAAGTCTCTCGATATGGTACATTCTACTCAGACAAGTCCTATTCAAGACACGTTTACATCACTAGTTGGACTAGCTTGAAATTATTACCCATCCAGGACAAGTCTTTTCGATTACTGACATTTAAAGCTTCGTCAATTCATTGGTACTTTCTGAGTCAAGCTCTTTTGAGATTCAGTCACAATCTTTAAACATCTTTGCTCACATTTTAATCATGTCTTCTCCCCCTTAAAAATAGCATAGCGTGATATTTTTGATATCAACAGATTAAGAAAAAGCTTTTTGGAGAGAAAGACAGATTTCATTTTGCATGAATTCGGAACAATTTTGTTTTTGTACTCCCCCTTAATGATAGCACATTTTAAAATCAATTAAGGATTTTGAGGGAGTTATCTTGAGCACTCATTTGAAAGATTTTGAAAAATCTTTTGATGAATCTTGAAAAAGTGCTCAAGATTTCTGTTTGGAAAAACGAGTTTTTGTTTGAAGTCTTTTTTGTTTGTTTAGACTCGAATTTTTTGAAAAAGATTTCGTCCGTGAAAATACGAGTCCTTGATTAGAAATAATCAGAAGTCATCATTAGGGTCCGGGTTTCGTACTGAAGTATACGAAAGCCATTGTGAAGAAACTTTTGAGAAACGACATGTTTTAGAAAAACATTATAAAGAACTCCCGTTCAAGCATCTGTACATGTCCGTATCATTCTTGAATGACATTTCTAGAAACGTACAAAATATTGATTTATATGAGAGACATGTCGTGAGAAGAGTATTTTTGGATTTTTGGATTTTATATTGTTTTTGTATTTTTTGAAAATTTTATATTTTTGTATTTTGTTTTTGTTGGTTTTTCAAATTTTGTATTTTATTTTTTCAAAAATATTTACAGCGAAGCGATTTTGAAAACATTTTTTCAAGAAGATTCGAGAAGACGTTCTAGCTCCTCAGGAGTTAGGCTTCGCATGCTAATTCGTCGAACTAATAGTCAAACCGTTCTTTTGGAAGGGATTTAGTAAATAGATTGGCGAGTTGGTATTCAGTCTTAACGAAAATAATTCAACAGTACCCTCTTCTACGTGCTCTTTGATGAAATGGTAGCGGACTTTGATATGCTTAGTCTTTGAGTGTTGTACGGGATTACACGAGATGGCTATGGCACTTTTTGAGTCACAATACATAGGTATTTTGTCAAAAGTAAAGCCATAATCTGTGAGTTGTGTCCTCATCCAAAGAACTTGGGCACAACACGCAGATAGAGACACATACTCGGCTTCGGCGGTTGATAGTGCAGTACAATCCTATTTCTTTGATGACCAGCGTACTAGCTTTTCACCCAAAAATTGTGCTCCTCCTGATGTACTCTTTGCTGTAACTTGATCACTGGCATGGTCTGCATCTGAAAATGCTGTTAGATTAAACCCCGAATCCTTCGGATACCGAAGTCCTATGTTAATGGTGCTTCGTAGGTACCGAAAGATCCGTTTAACCTCTTTGAGGTGAAGTTCGGTAGGCTTTGCCTGAAACCGTGCTAATAAACAAACAGCAAATTGAATATTGGGTCGACTAGCAGTTAGGTACATGAGAGAACCGATCATGCTCCAATATTTCATCGGATCGATGGGTTTCCCAAATAAATCAGCACCTATTTTTGGTGAAGTGACCATTGGTGTACCAACAGAATCACAGTTTTCCATTCCATGTTTTTTCAAAATCTCTATTGTATATTTAGCTTGATTGATAAAAATACCACGAGGGGATTGATGTATTTGTAAACCAAGAAAGAATTTTAGTTCCCCCATCATGGACATTTCAAATTTACTTTTCATGAGATTTTCAAAATGTTTTGAATGATTCGGATTAGTGGACCCAAAGATAATGTCGTCCACATAAATCTGAACAATCAAAATGTCATCTTTGAATTTTTTGATAAACAAGGTGTCATTAACTGTTCCTTTGGTGAAATTGTTTTTGAGCAAGAAAGATGATAGTTCGTCATACCACGCCCTTGGAGCTTGTTTTAAACCATAAATGGCTTTCTTAAGCTTGTAGACGTAGTCTGGATGATCTTTGTCGATGAATCCGTCTGGCTGACTCACATACACCTCCTCTTTTAGAGTTCCATTCAAGAAAACTGTCTTAATGTCCATCTGATAGGCTGTGATGTTTTTGTGAGCTGCATAGGCTAAGAAAATCCGGACTGCTTCAAGTCTAGCTACAGGCGCAAATGATTCTTCGAAATCTATCCCTTCTTCTTGTGGATAACCTTTAGCCACGAGACGAGCTTTGTTGCGAATTACAGTCATTTCCTCATCCAATTTATTCTTCCACAGCTACTTGAGATCAAGAACTCGTTTATCAAGTGGGCGTTCAACAAGTTCCCAACTTTCATGTAACTGGTATTGAAGAATTTCCTCCTGCATCGCTTCAATCCATGGGTATTCTGCCATTGCTTCCCGAATGTTCTTAGGTTCTTTGAGGCTGATTGAGCAAATGTAAATGCACAATTTGAGATCAGTGGCAAGTTGTCTCCTCGTCTGAACTGGCTTTGAAGGTTCACCAATAACTTGTTCTATTGGATGATCTTTTGTCCATTGAAATGTAGAAGGGTACCTTGGGTTTAACGTATGTGTGTTAGACGGTTCTTGTATCCTTGAAGAAGATTCAGCAGAGTCTGTTGCAAACGGGTTTTCAAATACTTCTTCTTCTAACGCAACATCGTTTGAATTATTTTTAGGTTCTTCTTGAAAATTTATGTTTTGGTTTTGCTCATCAACTCTTGGTAGATCAGTTTCAATAACTGGAGTTGCTAGAGTAGATGTTGATGATGCTGAGGGAGTTGGTGCTTCAGCTTTGATTGTTGTAGATGCATCTTATGATGGTGGTGGTGGTTGATGGTTTTGAGCGGGTGCAGCGAAATGTTGTTGAGATGCATTTGTCGAAGTTCCACCATAGTATTTATCAAACATTAACTCGAAGAAATTTTCCAGTTCTTGTTCTGAAGGTTTTTCAGTGTTTGTTGACTGAGCTCCTTGAGGTACGAGTCCTGAACTGATGTGTCCAGAAGTCTGCTAGTTTGGTGTGAGTCTTAATCTGTTATGATTAGAAGCCATCAGATTAAGCGCGGGTTCTAGAGCGTATCTCTCAGAAGCCATTTGTGAAATCTCGTCAAACTTCACATTCATCGTCTCCATCATCCTTTTCGTTCTTGTATTATACACCCTGAATGCCCTCGAGTTTTCTGAATATCCAATGAAGATTCCAATATCACCCTTAGCTTTTAACTTTCCTAGATCTTCTCGGTCGTTCGTCGGATAGCACAAAGTGCCAAACACGTGAAGATAAGAGATATCCGGTTTCCGATTGTTGACAAGCTCATATGGGGTTTTATTGAATCTTGGATGGATTAGGGATCGGTTCTGAGTGAAACAAGCAGTGGCAACAGCATCAGCCCATAAGAAGAGTGGTGCACTAGAATAAATTAGCATTATGCGAGCAGCTTCCACAAGAGTTCGGTTTCTTCTTTCAACTACCCCATTCTGCTGTGGAGTTCTAACAACTGATGTTTGGTGAGTGATTCCAACATCTTCAAAATACGTTCTTAACTCCTGATTTGTGAATTTTGTGCCATTATCTGTTCTTACAATCCTTACTGGAGCTTGAAGTAGAACTTGAATACGCTTCAGAAAGGTGATGATGATGCCTGGTGCTTCGTCTTTTGATGTCAAAAACTTTACCCATGTATATCTTGAATAATCATCAACGATAACAAGAATATACTTTTTCCCATTAATGCTTTCAACTCTCATTGGGCCACATAAGTCCATGTGCAACAAATGTAACCTTGCTTCCGAACTAGATACGGTTTTAGGTTTATATGATGCTCTTTTGCTTTTTCTTTGTTCGCATGATGGACATAGATGATCCTTGGTGTATTTGAACTTAGGAAGACCGTTGACAATGTTGTCTTTGGCTAACTTGTTGATCGTGTCGAAGTTGAGATGGGATAAACGTCTATGCCACAACTAGGACTTTGTTTCGGTTGCCCTTGTCATAAGACAAATTGGTGATGTAGAAGCCATTTGGTTGATGTCGATAGCATACAAGTTTGTACCATGATTACCAGTTAAGAGATCATCACCAACCAAATTTCTAATAAAAACCATGTTTCTCCTAAATGCAACTTCTAAATCTGCATCACAAAACTGCCCAACTGAAAACAAATTGTGTCCCAACCCTTCGACGTAGTAAACTCGAGTGATTAAAAAATTCCCAAACTGAAGATCTCCAAAACCCAGAATAGCTGCTATGTGATCATTTCCAAAGCGTACAGTTCCCATGAATTTCCAGACGAAATTGATCAGCAGCTTTAAATTCCCGGTCATGTGCTTGGAGCAACCCGAGTCGACGATCCAAAGACATATTTCGATAACCTGCCAATAACAGAAGAGTTTGTATTTGGAAACCATTTTGAATTTGGTTCCAAGGGGTTAGTGGTACATTCTAAATCACACTCATAGACAGTTTCTACTTGTTTAGCTTGAACTATTTCAAATTTCCATCGTTGAGTATAAATTCTCTACCCGTTGGAATCCAAACACAATACTTTAGATAGTTCCTAGGCGTGCGACTATTAGTGGTGTTCCTAATTCTTTTAATTAGGTTTCCAACAAATCTAGATTTTGCACTAGGTCCTTTCGAAACTTTCTTCTGTTCAGGCATAACATTCACATTCTTAGAAACACATTCATTATGAACATCATTAATTAAACATTTCTTGCATATTAAACAAACAGAGTCATTACATGCATTAGAACCAGTACTCTCGATATTACATTCAGATGAACACATGTCTCTTATTACAAAGCGATAAATTCCTAGGGTGTTCTTCTACTTCTTCAACTTTATTCTTGCAACTACTCTTAGAGGCAGGCGAGACTCTATTGTTCCTTGTATTGCTCCTAGGCTTTAGTCTGCTGCTCCTAGAAGTGCTGTCTAATCTTGTATAAGGTAAGGCACACGTGTTAGGATTTATATTGTTGTCCTTTTTAGCTTCACTAGACTCTTCAGAATTATCCTTTTTGCCCTTGTCATTAGTCTTAGATGTGGAGGCAGATGCATGAGTGGGACTAATCCTAAAAAGGCCAGGTGCTAGAACTTTTGGTGTTTCGACAACTGATTTTCCTTTATCAACAATCTTTTCATTTTCACTTTGCTGGGGCAAGGGTGTTGGAGTGACTGGTTTTGTCAAATTCTTTTTCTCATCGACTTTTGGAGCAAACCGTGAAATTGACATTTTTGGTTTTTCAACTGTTTTTGAAACATTCGGTTTTTCCTTAGACGATGGTTTTGCAAACTTAGTTTCCTCACCCTTCCCTTTTTGACTTTCAAGCTGAGCCCTCAAAAGATCAATTTGCTCTTTCATGTTCTTGAAGGCACGCTCATACGACATTTTGTCATACTTGCATTCTTCTCTTTTTCGATCAAGTTGTTTAAAACATGACACATTTTCTTTTTCAAGCTTTATAAGAGAATTTTCATATTTGGAAACAATTTCGGAGATCTCAGCTCTCAGTCTTTCATCGTCTTGAACCGAATATGTTTGTATGATGATAGACATTATATCAGTAGACAGAACTGCTTCGAAGAGAGAATCATTTAACCTTTCCAAAACATTCATGTTTTCACGAGTTTCATTAGCTTCTTTTACCAGGGATTTGTGGTCCTTGACAAAATCGACCGTTTCTTTTAAGAAAGCTTGTTCAAAATGGATTACCCTCGCACTGATGTTATTCAGTGGGATAGTAATTTCGTTTTCAAACACCTTTTCTATTCGTTATGAAAACTCGAATGCCAGTTGTTAATACTGATAGTAGTGTTAGATTTAACAATATTTTGAAGTGTTTGAATTCTCTTTTTAACGTCATCAAGAATGTCTCTAGCCTCACTTCTATTAAAAGTGTTGTTAAAAGACATTTGTTCCATTTTTGGAAGAGATTTGGAAACAACTACGGGTGTAGAAACGCCTGGGCTTTTGGAAAAAGGTTTGGAAAGCTCATATGCTTGTTTTTGTGGAACAAAAGTAATGCCCGAAAGTTTGTTCAATTTGTTGTAATCAATTGGTTTCAAATCAGGATTCTTTTGTTTCATTTTATTAATGCTCTCTTCGACCAATTCAATCGTTTCAACAGAATCATGAACAATAGGAGGATCATGCTTAGTAAACAAAACATTTCCATTAAACAAACAATTCTATTCTTGCTGAGCTTTCTTGAGATTACAAGGAGTTTTGTTCCCTAGAGCCATTTTATATTTTGTGTGGTAAATCGGATTAGTTTGATTAGCAATCATATTCATTGTTTGGCTTGACTGGCCCTTTTTAACCACTAATTCTTCTAATTTAGCAATCTTGTGTTCTGACTCTATGATTTCATCTAAAAGTTTATCTTCTTTCTTTGCAAATTCCTTTTTCAACTCATCCTTCTCTTTTTCAAGATTGGTATAAGCTGATTTTTGTTTAGAAAGTTGGTTTTGTAAATCAGAAATTTCCGCGTTTAAAGATTTTATCTTCTTGAAAGAATTAACATCAAGTGTATCAAACTTGATTTGCAAAAGTTTTTCCCTTGAAACGGAATTTTGATAACCAGTTTCTAATTCAGACAATCTTTTGTTATGAAACTCAAAAGCTTTAACATTTTCCTTGTAACTCTCAAGCTCAGCGGTCAATTTAACATTCGTGGCCTTAACATCGCGATTGACCTTTTTCACATTTTCAATTTCAATACGACAATTATTCAATAATGATTCAAACAAAGCACGTGTTTCCTCATCATTCTTAGCATGCTGTGAAACGAAGCCTCCATTATAATTCACATCTGGAGTTGCTGAAGGAGTATTACTACTACTTGGCGTGTCCAGGTATGTATCATAAGTAGATGCTAGCTTCTCAGAATGCTGTCCTCAGGAGGAGACATATTACATATATCATTATTGTGACATATGTTGAAGTTGGATACCTCAGATGGTGCATTGGTGTCATAAACAGGAAGTGTGTCAGAATCTGTGTCATACTTAGCTTCCTGAAGATTCGCCATGAATATGCAGTTCACATCGATATCCTCTATGTCTTCCATGTCATCCATAAGAGCCATAAAATCATTCTCCTCTGCGTTCAACTGAAACCCTGCCTCATTCTTTTGTGCCAACAACAATGCTTTCTGCAAGTACGCTGGGTCTCTTTTGTTCGGCTTAGTAGGACAGTTCCTTGCCATATGACCTACACCCTGACAGTTGAAACACTTTACCGGATTACCCTGATTCACATTTCCCAGATTTCCAACAACTGGAGCTGCAACATTCCTATTCTGATTTCCCATTGCCTGATTACCAACATTCTGACCCCTTTGATTTCCAACAAACTGACCCATCTGATTCCCTGCATATTGACCATACTGATTCCCTACATACTAACATGCATTCTGATTCCCTGCATACTAACCTGCATTCTGCATATTCTGATTACCCATATGAAATCCAGTAGCATATCCCTGCTGATTCCCATAAACTCCAACCATTTGGCCTCCGTTGCCCATATTGAAGCTCGGCTGAGCAATCTGCTTGTTGCGAGTGTTCGATGAAATCCTTTGGTTGTTGTTAGTTGTTGTAGAATAACGTCCTTGGAATGCCTTTGTCAGAAAAGCAAACGCTTGTGTCAAGACTGCAGTAGCTTCATCATTGTCAGTGAATTTTGGTTCTTGGAACTGTGGGTATTGTTGTTGTTGAATAACATGTTGTTGTTGCTGTGGGTAGAACTGTTGTTGGTAGACCGGTGTTGGTTGTTGAATACATGATGGTTGCATGTAGTTGTGAGTGGAAGATGATGATGGTTGTTGTGTGTTCACTGAAAAGGTGTTGGTGTAGTAGCAATTAATGCGAGAGGATCATGATTCTTTGCCAATCTTTCTTTCCTTATTTCATTAGCCTCAGCTTGGTTTTGCTTCAGAAAATCATAGAGTTGATCATAATTCACCTTATGTAAATCCTTTGTTTGGTTGACAATTGTAACATAACGACCCCATTCTTCTGGAAGGTTATTGATGAATTTGATGTTTGTTGCAATTTTTCGTGGTGTCAACTTGTTTCTGATTAACTCATTCATTAAAGTGCAAAACCTTGTGTAGTAGGATTCAATCTGTTCACCTTTAGTGGATGTAAAGTTCTCCCATTCAGTTAGAAGTTTGTTCTCAACGTCTTGTTGCCCAATCTCTGTTCCATGACATATCCTTCTAACGCGTTCCCACATATAAAAAGCAGTTTCACAGCTGTCGACCGCAGCAAAGATCTCGCGTGGTAATCTAAGTTGGATTAAATGCATTGCCATATCATCAGAGGCGATCTACTTCTTGTCTTCATCTGTGTAGTCTGCTTCTGTTTGTTCACGCACGAATGGTAGAGTAGGAGGTGTTGTATTTTGATTACCTTCATCTTGAACTTGTCTTGGCTTAAATAGACCATTTGTAATGGAGTTGATCATTAATTTATGATGAGGCAAAAAGTGAACCGTTTTTAAGGGGTCATTTAAGCCCGAAGTCAAGATTATTTGATCAAATATTGCCCTAAATCGTTCCTTTTGTCATTTTAGGTACTTTTGGAGTGAAATCTGGAAAAGGAAGCATTTTTGACGTCTTTGGAGCATACAAGTGAAGAAAACGGCAAAGTCTCAATTTTCCTTGCTGGGAACAGTACCTGACGGCGTCACATGTTCCTTAATGACGGCGTCAAGAGTTACAAAAGAGGTGGATGTGGACAATACACGTGACGATCCAGAAAGTTTTGTGCATTGGAGATGACGGTGTCACCCAAGGCCTTCATGGTCCATGTATTAGTGACGGCCCAGAAGAAATTTACACATGACTGCGTCAAAAGTGGATCTAGGCAATCCGATTTCATTATAGGCGGCAAGTTAACGGCGTCACATGTTTACACATGACGTCGTCATCCTGTAAAATCTATATATAGTTTTCCAAATTTCATTCATTGGTGTGCAACTTTGAGGGAAAAACCCTAGGTCGAGTTTTCCAGCTTTTTCAAGGGTTTAAACCCTTTGAATCTTTCATGTTCAATTTGAGATAAGTACTCTTTCAAATCATTCAATATATCTATGTGTTGTTTGAATATATCTTACACTTGTCTACAATTTAACATGCTCGGCTAGATTACTCTTGTGTTTGCTTAGATGTAGTGAAACCTAGATGTTAATTATGGGTTGATTGTTTGTTTATAGTTGTTACGGATGATTGTATTCGATGTTAGGCTTAAGAAAACTGGCAAACTTCCATTGGTAACTTGCTTGAATGTCTTAAGAAACATGATCGGAGGTGTACTACGATATTTGGTTGTATTTAATGCGTAGGAGAATTCTAATGATCCCATGTTAGGAGCTTCTAACGGCTCGACATAGGAGTAAAGTAGGATCCTATAGAGTTATGGAATATTGTACACGGCCCTACGACTAGTATTAAGGAATATGACCCGTCATCCATGCAATTGTAACAAGCTATCAACCTGTAAAAGATATCTAGGGAGTAATGAAACCTAAGTAAACACAATTTTCCCCATCATTGTTTACACCACTAGTATAATTAGTTTCATTTTCATTTCTGTTATTTAATTTTGATTGCAGTAGTAGTTCATTGGGTTAGTTGGCTAGCAACTAATTCCGCCCACTCTTCCAAAACTGAGATTTTACTTGCTTTTTTAAAATATAAAAATACAAAAAGAATCATCCCTCACCTCTAGACTTAGTTTAGAAGACTTTCTAATCCTAGCGACACTATTCCAGAGTTGAACGATCAATCCCCCGATACTTGTCACTATACTATACTACAACGATCAAGTACACTGCCTGGTGGGGGTTGTAAGCTTCTCGAGATCCCTCGAGAGGTAAAGCCTGGTGCGATTCCCACGTATCAAATTTTTTGCGCCGCAGCCCGGGGAATAGTTATTGTCTAGGTTAGGATTTCTTTTTATTAGGTCTACTTGCTAGATTCCTTTCTAGTAAGATTTTATTTTTATTTTTAGGTTTCTCTTTAGTCTATCTTTTTCTTCATGCCTTTGTTAGTAAATTAAATTCATTGACTATTCCGTTGACCATTATGGAAAGCGCGAATCCACCCCTTTCCCCTAGAGAAGTGGCTTTGTTGCATGAACAGATTGAGAATGAGATTAGGGAACTTAGGGAGCTTAATAGGTTAATTAATTTTGAGCTCGATCATGCATTTTGCGATCTAGCGACCGCCTTGTATTCAAATAAGGACCTAGGATCTAAGGATTTTGAGGATGTTGTTGAGGAACTTGAGGAAGGGGAGATAGATCCGAAGCTAGATGACTATTTCAATCTATACCCCACTAAGGAGGAGACTGTGTACTATAATAATCTTATTGATAATCCTCGACCCCCTTTCTCTAGAATTGACCCTAAGATAAAGAGAGGCGATCCTAAGAATGCTAAGATACCATGTATGATTGGATATAAACACATTGACAACGCTTACATTGATTTTGAATCCCCAATCAACATTATGTCCTCAAGTGTCTATAATGATATAGTGAAAACAAGAATTGGACCTAGAAGAGATCCCAAATACCCCGGTGGAGTTTGTAACTTTGTCGGGAGAATTAAAGGTCTACATGTCTTTGTAGGGAACTTTACTTATATCATTGACTTTATGGTTGTTGAAGACCTAGCTAGTGTTATTGATTGTCGCTTATCCCATGTTGTGTTTGGTAAACCATTTGTTGAAGAGTCCAAGTTAGAATATGATGAGATAGAAGGGACAATCCGATTTGCTAGTGAAACTGATAGGATCACATATAGGATGCCTAATAGAATGAAAGAATTTCGTTTTGTGCCTCAATTTGACATGGATAACATTGGTGCTTTTGAGGAAATCAAGGAAGAGGATAAGAAAAAGGGCATGGACTATGTATGGGAGAAGAAGAGCCTTTTCTATAAAGATTGCTTGACTCTAGGACCAAAATATAAAGTTGATAAGGAATTTGCTAATAGAATTATAGGAGCAATTAAAAAGAAGGTGGTTGGTCTCTATAAAGAACATTTACAATCGGTGGATGAGACCAACGATGAGGTCACGTAATAGCCCATGATCGTGAGTCTAGCCACAAGACTCGTAAAATAAAGAAAAGCGCTTCTTGGGAGGCAGCCCATGTTTTGTGTGATTTTTATTTGTTTGAATGTTATTTGCTTCCGTATGCATGCTTTATTTTTATTGTTGGTAGATCATGTTTCAAACTAAATTGAGAAAATGCTTTATTTTGTTGTTTAACTTCGTCTTAACTTCATATAAAGGTATTTTGCAAAAGCTAAGTGTAAGGGGAAACCCCAAATTTGTTTCTGTTGAACCTTAGACCTTGATAGATCTTTGAGCACTCGTGGATCGTTAGTTATGTTAATGTAATCAATAACACACTAAAAGATAATCTCTATAACTTGTATTTTAAAGAGGAAACAAACACAAGTTTTAACAACTAAATACTAAGACCAGTTGATCCTCTATGGATCTTTTAATAATAATAAAAGTGTTTTCTTAAAACATGCACTCAATACATAATCGTATGTTCCTTTTATACACAAGGAACCCTAAACCATTTCACAAGAAACGTATATTCAAAAACTTCTAAAAGATATGCATTATCACTTCCTAAATAAACTCATGCATATCTTAATTATATTACATAAAACACAAAAAAACTATATCTGCAGGAACTAATAATGCTGAAACTAGTCTTCAGCAGATACACTACTTCAGCAGGAACCAGCTCTTCAGCAGTATCCTTCAGCAGAATTCTTACTTAGCAGAATTCCCAACAATCCTCCCCTAATCTTGAATTTGACATGGTTAAGTTCAAGATTCTTGATAGATCTCTAAAGTTACATACCAAGAGGATTGAATTCGAACATCATCAGCAAAGAATCACCATCAGCAGGATCTCTATGATCAGCACATACTTGAAATCTCCATTCTTTGCAGCAACAAATGACCAAATGTACATCAAAGCAAATTAGTTTCATACTATTCTCATCACATCCAGGTGTGTTAACTCCCGTGAGGGGTGAATCATTGAAAATAATGGATTTGATGTCTCTTTACCAATAGCCATCACTACTAAGTTCGAAAACTATGGTACACTGATGACCATATGATTTTTAGCAAATCATCAGCTGTAAACGGATTTGAGTTGTCTTTACCTGTAGTCGTTTGCTCAGGACTAGTCAATTATTTGGTTGATTGAATCACCTTGGTCAATTGAATACCAAATATGGTTTTCCACTTCCTTTACCACAAGCCATATACATGTGGGCTAGACAATTATTGGGAATCCATAAAGGAAAAATCCATGGTCAATTGACAACCATTCAACTCTCAGCTGTTAAGCATGGGTGAGTTGAGTACCCAATAGTTTTTAGCAAACTATTACAGCTATCAACAAATTTGATGTGTCTTTACCAAAGCTGTACCCTTTGGACTAGCCAACTTTTTGATGGAATAGTCAACATCAGGTAAGTTGATAACCAGAGAAGTTGTGAAAGGAATCAACACCAAAACCTGCATACAACATACACAATACTATACAAATCTGTTAGTTTTTTTTTTTTTTTTTACTAATAAAAGTAAAAGAAATAAATATACAACAAGATACCATCAAGTAGAAGCAACTCTGGAAGTCCTGATTCTGAGTTTGAACACTTTAACCAGAGATTCAGCAAACAACCTAGCATTCCCAACTGGACCAGGAGGAATCTCCAACTTCTGTTGAAGCATTTTCTCCATAAGAGGCACTGTCAGAGGATACCTTTTCCCAAGAACCATGAGAAGCCTGAGTCCAGATGTAGTTTCTAACACATGAACATAGGGCATAGGGTAAAACTTCCAACTCTGAACTTTCCACCTCTGATTGTTTTTCCACACACCATAACCAGCACCAGTGGGAGTAGAAGAATCAAAAAGCACTCTGAGGTCACCCAATAGATACAATCCTGACCCTGTAGGAGTATGAGTTGCATAATATTTGTGAACCAAATCATTGAGAGTGAGCAAATCCTGATGATCCACAAGGTGTAGTATTTCTTATAGAAATGTGAATGACAAAGAAGTTTTATCAAGTCTATAAATGGTATTGATCTGACCATTTTTAGATAATTCCCAATGAACCAAAACATCTCTAACTCCTTCTGGCCAATCATCAGGGGATCCTTCTTTGATAAATGAAGCATCAGGAGCATTAACATCTACCAATGTTTGTGCTGAATGAGACATTTTTACTTTAGCCATTCGTTTAGCTCTTCATCCAGGAACATAAATTGCATCATGAGGTAAAGAAGGTTCCTCAGGAGCTACAACTTCAGTGGATACACCTTCTGCAGTACTAGTTTCCACTGATGGATTATCCATTTGTTCATCAGTAGAATCCTGAGAAGAATCAAGTGCAGCAGATGCATATTGTTCATCCATAGCCTTCCTTACCTGTTTAGCCCTAGCAGCTGCAAGCTCTACTTCTCTTTCCTTAACCTCATGAAATCTTGCCATCTCAGCTTGTTGTTCATCAGCTAACCTCTTTGCAGCCTCTTCGCCCAACCTCTCCTCCTCCATTTGTTTCCTGGTTCTCTTTCTAGAAGGAAGAACTTCTGCTACAACTTGAGCTTTACCTGTATCAACACCAGATGAAGCAGCAACAGGTGTTACATCAGCAGAAGTGGCAGGCAAAGATACCTAATCAACAACAGGAACATCCACATGTACAGTGGAACCAGCATCAACAAGAATGGTAGGAACAAGCTTAGGAGCACCCATACCATCCTTTTCACACATAGACTTGATTCTATTATACACCAGAACCAATTGTTCATCTGAAAGTGCCCAAACTTGTTTCCTAGTCCAAGCATTATTATCTAAGGCACTGCTTTGACTTTTCACATAAGTTCTTATATAATCCCTTTGATGTGCTTGAGTCAAGGGTTTATCCCTTTTTGCTTTGGCTTTTTGCTCATCTGCTTCTTTCTTCCTTAATTTCATCTTCTTCACAATTTCAGAAACCCAGTCCTTTTTATCCACCTCATTTCCAAGAATGTCTGCAGCTAAACCAGGAGTAGTAATTACTTGTTCTCCAATATTTTGCCAGTCTGATTCATCAAAATTTTGAATAGCAGCATCCAATTCTTTCTGTCTTTCACGAGGCAAGGTAGAAAGATATCTTTGTGTAGCAGACTGATATTCTAAATCATATTTGGCTTGCTCTGCTTCTGCCAAATCTGTACTCTTCTTATAATCTTCCCATTCTTTCAAGAGTCTTTCTTTTTCAACTCTTTCTTCTTCTGAAATAAGTTCATCAGCACACACTTCATCACCTTCAGTAGAATCAACCTGAGGAATATCTAAACCTTCTATAGGATCAGCAGTTAACTTTTGAACATCTGAATCAATTATATTGTCAGCAGATCCTGTAGGCTTCAGGGTTGCATTGGTGTCATCAGGAGAAACTTGCTTAAGAACAGATGGATCATGAACAGGTGAATCCATATGCTCTTTACCAGCTACAAAGAATGTATCTACTGATGCATGAAGCTCATCAGTAGTCTTGTCAGTAGCAATGCCACTAGTTGGTTGTTTCTCCTGAAGAGTATCATTAGCTTCTGCCATAAGAATCTCATCACCACTGGACACCTTAGAAGATTCAGCAGCTTTCTTGCCAAATATTGTCTTCTACTTCTTCTGCTGAAGTGAATTGTTGGCTTAGGTTGTGATACTTTAGCAGCTTTGGGAGAAGAAACATGTGTCTGTCTAGCAACTTCAGCCAAAATTTCAAGGGAATCCAAATTTCCCTCCTGAGGCACTTCAGCAGCATCTGTCACAATCTTTCTTTTCTTATGCTGATTAAGTTGTGCCTCCAAATCCAAAACCCTGCTTTTCAGCATATCAATCTCACCACCAAGAGTAGACTTGGTATCAGCAAGTTCCTTTTGGAGATCTTCAGTCTTTCTGATATACCTACAAAGCAAATCATGTACAGAAGTGAGAGTAACAGGGTCCTCTGCTCCACTAACAGATTGCTCAGTGGTAAATGGAGCTTCATTGAACCTAGCAGGAGAAACATACATATGTACAACATTGGGAGAGCCTTCATCAACTGGCTCTCTCACAGGACTAGGTGTAGGTAATCTAGTGATCTCAGGCTCAAGAGGTGTAGGTACCTGTGTACCAAGAGACTGAATTGTCTCTTCAACCTCAGGAGTTAGCTCAATAGGAGCAACCTGAGTTGGTGATGGAACAAGACTAGGTGACTGAGGTAAAGGGGAAGATGGAGGTTGGTCAGAAGAAATAGGTAATGGTTCAGCAGTTGTAGATGGCTCTCCCTCATTTACCACTGAAGGATTACCATCAGCAGCAACACCAAAAGATGATGGATTACCATCATCAGCAGCATTTGGAGAGGGCAAATGGCCAGCAGCATCACCCTCAACTGAATCATCATTGCCATGTGGCAACATAGCAGCTAACAAAGGGCGATGTTCTCCATTATAGTTAGTTTTCATAGAGGCAAACAACTTAGAACCAAGACTCTTAATGGGTACATGTATCCTATCTTCAGTAGTAATGTCTAAAATAATTTGTAGAAACCTAGGGTACATTAAAAACTTATGATTTTGTTTCTCAATATTTTCTAGCATATTAGCAAAAATAAACTTTGAGAAATTATAAGTTAACCCTTTAGATAGACAGACAATACCACATCCCAATTGCAACGAGAACTGATCCCATCCACCACACTTATTGCTTATACATTAGAGCAGTAAAAGCACCAAATACCTCCATTTGGGACAAAACTGATTCTTCAACCACTTTGTTGTGTCAGTGCTTTGATAACCAGCTTCCCTCAACCCAGCAAGTATCTCTTCAGTGTTGGAGTGATAAACACCATTCTCATCATCCAACTGAAGCTTTGTCCTAATCAAACTTTCAGTCACCACATACTCATTACCATCAATGTCAGCCACAATCTCTGTGTCAGATCTTTTCCTAGCAGATGCCCAAAATTGCTTCACCATAGATTCATAAATCACATTAGTAGAATGTGTTAAGGCATAGTGAATCTTTGAACGCTGTAAAAATTCTACCATTGAATCATACTCTTCATGACCTTTAGCCTTTTTTAAAATAGCATACTTGTTATGATCTTTCTTCAATTGAAGTTGTGCCATTTGAATTATTTTGCGAGAGACGGTTATGAATTATGAAAAGTATGCTGGGTTTAAATGGAGTGATGGGAGAATAATTTAGTTTAGGCAAAGATATGCAAAGTAGGTTATATTTGGAAGTTCCCCAATCGTGGTCAAAATTATTGGAACAAACTGTTGACCAAGTCTGACGTGTAAAGCGAAATCCTCCAAATTCAAAATTACCCTTCAGCAGAAATAGAAGTCAATCTGCTGATGGATGGTCAATCAGCAGAAACCAATCAAAAGTAAAAATATCTTCAGTAAATATCTTGATTTTACTGTGCCACCCAACTCGCATTAATTATCATAAAGCCTAAACTTCGCCTATTTAATAACCCCCAAATCACACTTCTCAGATATCAATTTACCCCAAATCATATCAAAACCCTAATTTCACAATTACCCCAAATTCATCATCAAACAATGTCTTCCAAACCCATAGTTATTGACCTGACCTCCTCCTCTTCCTCCTCTTCCTCATCTGATGATCTTCCACCGTATCCATCAGAAATAGACGATTCTGATTATGCATGAGAGTTGGAAAGGCGATGGAATGCTTTGGAGAAAGGGGAACCAAGTAATGCCCCCATTCCTGCTGAGAGACAATATGTCTCTCCCTTCATCTTTACTTCTGATGAAGACTCTTCAGAGGGTGAAGACGAAGATCCATCATTTCTTCCTCCTTCCATACCAGAGAGACCCCAACCAAGGCCTAGGAAGAGAAATCCATCTCTTCCAACATCACGGGGTGTGGTGTTGGGTCTCCCTGCTCCAGAATCTGGTTCATCTTACCATGGACGCAGGGGAAAGGGCAAGAAGACAGATGTAGTAGGTAAAGGGAAATGGAAAATGGATTAGGTTATGATGGGATGTCGCCAAGGACCAAAGATATAAAACTCGGTTCTTGAGCATCTTCTTGCCTTGAACTGAAGTTATAAAACTAGGTACTTGAGCATCTTCATCGTCTTCCTCATCATTCTTCCTCCTCTTCTTTTTCATTTTCTCCTTCAGCTTCTTCATCATACTGGTCATGCATAACAACCAGTCCCTTTTGTAATGGATGACAGAAGCTTTGGTAGTCTTAGCATAGGAATGATCTTTGTAATCCACTTTGAAATTGTATGTAAGCTGTAAATTGTTTCTTGAATGAATGAAATCTTTCCTTAATTGTCAATTCTTGTGTTATTATTCAGTAGAAACAATGTGTTTCAATATGATTGACTCTTCAGTAGAAACAATACTCAGCATACAAGACCATATTCCCATTGAAACAACTCTTGGTGACATTCAAACAATGAGGACAATCTGCAAAACAAACACAGAGTAACAAAACAGACAACTCTTACAGAAACATTAGTTGGTTAGTGTTAGTAAAACAATAATATACACAAATTTTACAAAGTTTACAATCACAATCCTCCCCTGAGGCTTATGCCTCCCCTTAAACTTTGCATTCAAGGGTTAAACATACCAATATGGACCACTAAGTGTTGAAACCTAGGTCCATCAAAAGCTTTAGTTAACAGATCTGTCACATTATCATCTGTGTGAATTTTAACCACTTTAATTAAATGTTTTTCATAAGCATCCCTGATAAAGTGGTGCCTGATTTCAATATGTTTGGTTCTATTATGAAAAACAAGATTTTTAACAATGCAAATGGTACTTTGATTGTCAATAAAGATGGTGGTATTCATGAAATTATACCCATAATCCAGCAATTGATTCTGAATCCATAGAACATGTCCACAACAATTAGCAGCAGCAACATACTCTGCTTCAGTAGTAGAGGTAGCAACAATGGTCTGTTTCTTGCATTGCCAAGAATTCAGTCTTCTTCTAAGGAATTGACAACCTCTAGTTGTGGATCTCCTATCCATATTGGCTCCAGCATAGTCACTATCACTATATGCTTCCAGCTTAAAAGGAGATTCTTTTGGGTACCAAAGACCTAATTTGGGTTGGCCTTTCAGGTACTTAAAGATCTTTTTGACAGCATTCAAGTGAGAAGTAAGTGGAGTGACTTGGTGCCTTGAACATGCACTCACAGCAAATGTAATATCAGGTCTAGAAGCAGTCAAATACATCAAAGAACCAATCATGGACCTGTATAAATGGACATTCACAGGAAGATCAGGCTCAAGATTGTTCTTTGGTTTGGGAGCTTCATAGGGAGTAGTGGCAGTTCTGACATTATCCATATCAAATTTCTTCAACATATCTTTTACATACTTATCCTGACTGATAAAGATACCATCAGGTTTCTGCTGAACTTGTAAACCCAAAAAGAAAGTGGGCTCCCCCATGGCACTCATCTGAAATTCTCCCTTCATAAAATCCTCAAACTCTCTACACCATTCCTCTTTAGTGGAACCAAATATGATGTCATCCACATAAACCTGCACTAGAATGATATCCCTGGAGTCTTTCTTCAGGAAGAGAGTCTTGTCAATGGCACCTCTTCTGTAACCATGCTTCAGCAGAAATGTAGATAGCCTAGCATACCAAGCTCTAGGTGCCTGATGTAGTCCATAGAGAGCTTTAACCACCTTATAAACATTATCAGGATGATCTGGGTCTTCAAAACCCTTGGGTTGAGTCACATATACCTCCTCTTCAATCTCACCATACAGAAAAGCACCTTTTACATCCATCTGATATACCATAAAGCCCATATAAGATTCATAGGCCAAGAATATCCTGATTGCTTCAACTCTAGCCACAGGTGCAAAGACTTCATCATAGTCTATGCCTTCCTCTTGCCTGAACCCCTGAGCCACTAACCTTGCTTTGTTTTTCACCACAATACCCCTTGCATCTCTTTTATTCTTCAAAATCCATTTTGTCCCAATTGCATATTTACCATCAGGGAGAGGGACCAGTATCCAAACCTGCTGATTCTTAAATTGCAACATCTCTTCTTGCATTGCTTCAAGCCAACTGGAATCAGAAAGTGCTTGAGGAACACTGGTTGGCTCTATCTGAGAAAGGAAGCAAGCAAACAGACAATGTTTGAAGTCTGTATGATTGTCCCTTTGTTGATTGTAGACATAGGAAATGAAAGCAACTTCACCATATTTAGTGTTCTTCACAGTACTTCGAGTTCTAAAAGGTGCTTGAGGATCTCCAATAACCTTGGATAGGGGATGAGCAATATTGATCATCTTTGTTGCTGTGGGGTTGACATTGATTGTGGTATCAAGGTTGTTTACAGAGGGTCCAAACTCACTATCATAGGAAGCTGAGTTAAAGATACCAGTCTTGGGTTGATAATTACCAAGATCAGAAGGACTTGGGAATCTTTTAAAAGGCTTCTCAAAGTCTGTAGAAACTTCAGTAGAAATGGGAGATTGTGCAGCAGGACAATCAGCAGTTTTGATCACATCAGCAGGAACAAGAGAGCCTTCAGCAGAACTGTCAGCAGCATCCTTGTTTCCACTGACTGCTTATGCTGATTGTTGAAGTATGGCATCAGTCTCTTGTGCAACCTTTTCATTGAGTCTCTGAGCTTCCTGAGTGGCTGCATGTTCTTGCTTCTTGATTCTAGCAAGATCTTCTGCATAATGTGACTCGTCTTCTTGTTCAGCAGCAGAATGATTACCTACAAAATTGTTAGGTGGAAAAGAAGGTACAACAATGGTTTGTTCATCTTTCTCAGAGTCACTCTCTGAGTCATCATCCAGGGAACCTACAGGGTTAGTAATTTTATCTTTGGTACCTGCATTTGGATTAGTGACATGTCTAGTGTAACCCAAGTAATCAGTCAAGTAATCTAGGTCAAAATACCAAGAATGACCTTGTCCTTAAACATTAGGCTGATCTTCTAGAAATCTCAGGTTAAGGGTTTTCTCAATTCTTTTAGCCTGCAAATTCTAAACCCTATATGCCTTGCTATGAGCTGAATACCCCACAATATATCCCTCATCAGCCTTGCCATCAAACTTTCCCAGTACATCACTTGTGTTTAAAATGGTCACTTTACACCCAAAAGGTTTAAAGTAATGAATGTCAGGAACTTTCCCAGTGAGAAGTTCATAAGGTGTCTTGACATGAGGTCTAGTGATGGATACCCTGTTCAAGACATAGCAAGCAGTGCTTACTGCTTCAGTCCAAAACATAGTGGGTAACTTAGAGTCTGCAAGCATGGATCTTGCTGCCTCTATTAAGGTCCTGTTTTTCCTTTCAGCGACCCCATTTTGTTGTGGGGTTCTTGGAGTGCTATAGTCCCTTTTTATCCCTTTAGACTTACAGAATTCTATGAAAACAACATTTTTGAATTCTGTCCCATTGTCACACCTAATGCCTTTAACCTTTTTATTTAGCTGGTTTTCAATTAGGGTAATGAATTCTTTTAAAATAGGAGTTGTTTCATCTTTAGTTTTCAAAAAGAATACCCAGCAAAGCCTGCTATAATCATCAGTGATAACCAGGTAGAAGTACTTATGATCAATACTTCTGATAGGAGTTGGACGAAAGAGATCCATGTGCAGCAACTGAAGAGGTTCTGAAATGGTGCTCACAGCTGTTATGGCTTTGTATGAGGCTCTGTGTTGCTTTCCTTTGTTGCATGCAACACAATTATGTTCATTGGTGAAGACCTTTGAAGGAAGTCCCTGAACCAGACCAAGTTTAGAAAGCTTGTTAATGGTCTTGTAATTCACATGAGCAATCCTTCTATGCCATTTTGTAGATTCATCCAGGGAAGCTTTGGCCACCAAGCATCTTAGATCACCTTCTGGTTTAACATCATTCAAATTGAATGTGTACAAGTTGAAGGTTCTAGGAACTCTCAGCAAAACAGTTGTATCTTCTGGAAGTTTGAAGTCCTTGGAGAGCACAAGACATTCATCCTCAGAGAAGAAAACTTTATTCTTAGTGTCACAAATTTGTGATACAGAGAACAGATTAAAGTGCTCAAGTTCCTTCACATAATAGACATTTTCAAAATCTAACAGTGGTGTTTTAATAGTGCCCTTCCCAGTGATTCTTCCATCTCCTCCACCAAAAGTCACATTGTCTCCTCCTTCTATAGGCACAAAGTCATGCATCTTATCTTTATTCCCTGATATACTTCTGGAACAACCACTATCTACTATACCTACTTCAGTACTCTTCAGAGGATGATCCTACAACAACAAAAAAAAATATACAATAATTAGTACACATTGGAGACTCAAGTCATTGTTGACTTGAGCCTGTCTTGTGGATCATAAGAGGTAGGCCATGTAGATGTTTTAGATCCACCATTGTTCTTGGGCCAGTATTGCATA
Source organism: Artemisia argyi (assembly GCA_030686995.1). Classification (NCBI taxonomy): domain Eukaryota; kingdom Viridiplantae; phylum Streptophyta; class Magnoliopsida; order Asterales; family Asteraceae; genus Artemisia; species Artemisia argyi. Next base: position 101,350,992 of record CM060678.1, read on the forward strand.
TTAGGTCCCTTCTTTGTCCAATAACAACCTGCTGAGGGCTTTACAGCAGTATCCCAATACCCTCCACCAACACACATAGAGTCAAACTTTCTAGGCCAATAACCATTATAAAAGAAAGAACTAGTGGGTCGCACATAAGGTTTAGTACTAGTTCTTCTCCATGAAGAATGTTTTTCAGCAGAATTGTGTTTCTGCTGATGTGAGACAAAAGATGGTATATCATTAACATTCTTCCACATGTGCCTAGGTTTGCTTTGATTAACACATACACCCATTCTTTGCTCATGAAAATTACAATTGATTGGCTCCAGACGGTCAACCTAAACTGACCAGGTAATGGTCAACCAAGTCAAACTGCTTAGAATCAATCTCCGATGAAGTATAGTGGCTTCCCCGGGTCCTTATGTCCCGACGAGGTGTGGATGGTAATCAAAAACGGGTTTGTGATCGGGTGAATTTGGACAGGAAAGGGTTTATAAGGGTTTCAATAATTACACTAAGGAAATATGAGTGAGAACGATTAAACACACTATATTAACAATAACGCGAAACCTAATTAACCTAAAACGTAATCTAAAAACTTAAAATCAGAATTTGTTTACAGATAAGCAGAAAAATAAGCCAAACGGCTTAAATAGAAGCTATCACTTTATTTATGTTTTTGGTTTTTCTTATTTTACAAACTACTTTTAATAACGTAACCTAAATTTAAAAACGCAAAAGTTATTTAAATAAAACGCGAGTTAAAATTAAAATAAACGCGAGTGCGCGAAATAAAAAGTGAAATTTACGCTACGCAAACCCTACGAACATGAAAATAATATTTTTACGATCCTAACGATAAAAGAAAATTTTGAGAAAAAGAAAAACATTTTTTTGACTTTTTAATTATTTATTATTAATTAAATACTAATTAAACTAAATATAATTATTAAAAATACTAAACTATTTTAGAAAATTATGAAAATTTTTGGAAAACTAATTTAACTAATAAGTAATACAGGAAAAATAAAAAATTGGAAAAAGCTACCATAATAAGCCCTAAATAAGCTAAACATTTAGCTTAACTAATTTATACTAGGAAGTATATAAAGGAATTGATTTGTGGGGATCGTATGAAAAAAGACCCAAGGGCAGATGGTGATGTTGTGTGTGGTGTGTGTCTGTGATGAGCTAAGGTCCCAGGTTCGATTCCCACAAACCCCACTCTTTTCAATTATTTTTCTTTTTCAATTTTTCTTTTTGCAAATCATTAATACAACCAATCTAAACCACTTTTGTGAAGGGAATTCAACTGAAAAACTAAAATGGAGCTTGTGCAAATCTTAAAATCCCTCAGTTGAGTATTTAAGGGCTAAGTGAGCTTGTAAAAAGCTATAAGCTAATCAATTATGCAAATAAGCTACAACCAAGGAACCAAAAAAACAAACTCAGCTTTAAACTCATGCAAACATAACAACATCATTCAATAACCAAGGATTTATCAAAAGGAATTCAAATAAGCTCACTGCTTATGCAAAGCTTAATATCCACCAGTTGAGGTTTTAGGCTAAAATGAGTTTTAAACATGCCAAAAGCTACTCAAAATTTTGAGTAAAAGCTGGAACTAAATTACAATCCAACAAACACAATCTTGCACTATAACTAACAAGCTACAAACAACAAGTAATCAAACTAGAATTCAAGTTGGACCAAATAAATCAATCAAGCTCAGCTGGGCTGCTGATGAACCAGCAGATTAGTGGGTGAGGGGGAAACTTAGAGGGCAAAACAAGCACTTCTAACAAGCAAATCAGTCTAGACCATATATGGAACTAACAACCCACCCTAACAGACTACCTAAATCACTAATTCATAGGCAACAAGTCCAAGGGGTGTGTAGATTATGGGGTCTGGAAACATTGTCAGAACTGAAAACCAAAGTGAGTATGTGGGATATAGCAGCTTATGCACAACAATCACAAGGGCAAATTAAACAAACAAAAAAAACTAGCTAACATGATCATAACAGACCTACAAACAACTTTATAACACTAATCAACAACAAGAACATCAATAGAAATTTAAAATCAACAAACTCTGCTCATGCAGAAACAAATAGCAGCAGCAATCTAAGAAAATAAGCCAAAAGAAAACTCAAACTAAGCTATCTAATATGCATTTATGGGAAATCTAACTCCTAAATCCTCAACACCACCTAAGGGGCTTTCCAAATCAACAAGGATCACAACTGAGGGGTCAGAATTGAGCAACTTGTGACCAAGTGAAATCTTGCAACAATCTGATGCAGGGGGTTATCTTTCCCTGCAAGCCTGTTTGGGCTTATGTGGGGCCCACAGAAAAATTGTCAAAAATAAAGTGAATATGGGGATCAAGAGTTGAGGTGGGGGAAAATGATCTGTAAAAATTTCAAGGTCTGAGCCTTATCACAAAATTCCCTAAAAATCTTTGAAATTCTGAGATTATTGCCTAGAAATTAACTTTTGACTTTTAATAACAACACCAAACTTTGACTTATGTCACTTTGATTGATCCTAGCTACTTGAAGGTGTTATATTCTAGTGAATTGAGACTAACTAAAGCAACTTAAACTAGTTTAAACCTAAAATGAGGGTTATCAAAGGTTAAACTTTCATCAGTTATGCAGAATCTAATTTTGAAGTGGATTTTGACTTTCCAATGAACTTGTATTGATTTAAATGGCTAGACTAACATAATAAGACCTAAAATGACATGTCCTAACTATTTTTAACACCTGAAACACCAATTATAACCTAGGACTTCTTTGTGCCAAACACACCTTAATTGGACAACTGAATTGGATTTTCACTACACAGTGATGATTTGATTGCAAATTTTTATCACAGAGGTCACACTAATGATGACACAAGTGAGACAAGCCAAGTTTCATCCACAAATGAGTAGCTTATACAAGCACAGGCAGTTAAGTAGTTTAAAGCTAAGCTAGCAGTTAAGAGTTAACAACTAAAACTAATACTCCCAAGCAATCAACTAAACATTATATGCATCAAATGCACAAAAGGGACCTAATAAGCAATGAGCATTAGAAAATAAGTAGTGCAATAAGCTAGGTAATAGCTGAATAATTTTCAGAATGTAAACAAAAAGAAACTTTCATTAATTTTTTTAAAGAAATTACAAACTGAGATGACAATCTAAATTACTTGCAAGTTAAACTAAAAATTACTTCTACACTACATTACCCTACTACTTTTTTAAGGTTACAAATCACAACCTATTTATACTACTTGAAAAAAATAAAAGGGTCTTCTCAATTTCTTTGTCTCTGTCTTTTATGTCTGTTGTGAGACAGCTTGAAAAAGCCTTCTGAGTCACCTGAGCTTAACACCCCACCATTGGATTGAGTTGCTTTTCATCACGACCATTGGTTCAGTGTTGGATTTATATGAAGGTGTGGGAGTAATTGTGATGTTTGGAGTTGACTTTGGGAGGGGGAAGTAGGGTGGTTAGTAGGATGGTGGAGAGTGGGGAGGGGACAAGGCTGTTGGAGGTTGCAGGCTGTTGGGGGCTGGTGGTGTCAGGGGATGTTTGGCGGCAAAAAGAGGGGAAGAAGAAGGATGGGTAGGGTTGACTTATTTTGACCCCGTCCTATGTTTTTATTAATAAAAAGGTGGGTGGGCTTGGGGGTTATTTGGGCCTTAGGATGTTGGGTGGGCTGGAATAAAAGGGATGTGGATTGGGTAATTGGTTTTGGTTTGTGTTTGGATTAGGAGTAAATACAAGGGTCCGTTTGTTTTTTAGTTCACAAGGACCAATCATGTAAATATTCTGATTTTCAAGGACCATTTTTGCCATCCATCCAAAATATTCCAGGGACCAAGTTTGCCATATTTCAAAATCATAAGGGCCACAAAAGATATTTTTCAATTTTAAAATTCCCAGGGACTGATTTCGTCAAATTTCAAACTGCAGGGACCAAAAGTGTAATTTTTCCAAAGTTTTCACCTAAGGATTAATTTTGATAATTTTTTACTTTTAAATGCCTTAGGTTGATTTTCCTTTCAAAACAAATGCTCAGGGACTAGTTTTGTAAATTTTTGAAAGTTGGGGGACTAAAACTGCCAATTGTGTAAACTGTGTTCGTTTTTCATTGTTTTTACTCATTTTGCATCTGAAACGTATAAAATACAATCCCTGGGATACTTTTAGTATTTTGATGCATTTCTGAGTGTTTTTGGATGTTTTGGCAGTTCAGATACGATAAAAATGATGAGCATTTACACACTCATCAATCCCCCACACTAAACTATTGCTAGTCCCTAGCAATCTTTTTGGAAAACTTGATGGATTTGAAACTCTTTACCAAAATCCATCACTTCTGGAGTAGCCAGGTGTAAGAACTGTGGCACACCTGATAACCGTGTGATTTTGAGCAAACCACCAGCTGTCAACGGATTTGATTAGTCTTTACCAAAAGCCGTTTGCTTCTGGACTAGCCAGCTCTTGATGGAATAGTCAACATCTTGGTGAGCTGATTACCAATTATGGATTTTCCACTGCCTTTACCACAATCCATAATCTTGCGGGCTAGCCAACTCATTCGCTTTATGGGATATGGCGAGTTGATTTACCATACAATTTTGGGCAAATTGCAAGCCATCAACGGATTTGAGATGTCTTTACCAAGAGCCGTTTGCTCCTGGACTAGCCAATCCTTTTTGTCGGTTAGACAAGGCGGACAGATTACCACAAAAATTTTGAAGCACCAGTGAAAAAATTTTAAAATTTTTTTGAAATTTTGGCTAAAAACGGGGGTATTAGATAGTAAAATGTGATAAAATTCGCTAGAATAGCGAAATACCCCCCCCACACTTAGAATGAATATTGCCCTCAATATTCAAAGTCCCGGCTATTATGCCGACTCTTTGAACGTAAAAGGGCAACATTACAAGCTAAGCGTGGAAAAACACCATTTTGTTTTTCACTTCATTTGTAACCATAGTAGGGGACTCCCCCACACTTAGGGTGAAAACCCTATAAGCATGCTACTGTTTTTGTTTACCGAGTCGCTAGCTTGACTCGACCCTGAATTCATTTGTCCTTGGGGAAGCATGATGTGGAAGAAGAAATCTCCATCGGACTTTCATTCAAGATGTTTGGACAAACATTTGAAGCACGTGAAAGTTCCACACCAATGAGATATAAAGACCCTAGCTTGAAATAGTATAAACTATAAGCGGTGATGCCGGGGTCAAAGATAATGTCTTCATTCCCGAAGGAATGAAGAACAGGAGAAGTCACCCGATAGGTGAAGAAAGATAGAAAGATCTTGATGACAATCAAGATAAAGTCATCATCATCAAAAAGAGAATTCATGATTGGTGTATCATGAATCTCATCGTTTAGGCTCGTATGATCTAGACATATTATGGGTGGGACGGTTGGGATTTTGATATCAATCAAATTCTCAAGGTTGAGAATATTTCCCTCCGGAAAACAAAGATCAACTTTGTCTAGATCAAAGTAAAAGTTATCATACTCCGGTGGAGATATGATATGAGTGAGTTCACCAGAGAACTCCTCAAAGGTGAAGGAATCATATTCGGGGAGAGAAATTTGAGAATGAGAAGTGGTACTGCCACTAATCTTCTCTCCCATATGATCAAAGGTAAAGGCTTCAAACTCCGGAATAGGATCATCGGAGAAAATGTCACTATCCTTTATGGGGATAGGAGATGAAATAGGTTTCATATTGAAAGCCTCAATTTTAGAAATGAGGAGATCGACATTCAATAATGTTGCACGAAGTGCTTCATCCTTGATTTCGGTGTCAATCTCATCATTCTCTTCTTCTAAGCTAACTAGCTTAGAAGGTAATTCTTCCATAAAAACGATGTCTCCAAAAGATAACGAATCGTCATCAGTAGAATCGGAGAACATCTCAACATGATTAGTCGGGAAGACAAGAGGAGGAGGAATATCACACAAATGATCAAGAATTCCCTGTGACTCTCTTGGGATTGGAACAAGGTTCTCAACACTAGACTTTATGAATTCGTCCGATTTCTTATTAAGAACAGTGTCAAGATGCTCGTCCCCCATGCTCAAAGAGTAGGTGGGAACCTCGGGTGTGATAAGAGTGGGTTGAGATGCAATCTCAACTGATGGAATCTCATCTGATGAACCTGATGAATCTTTATAAAATCCAAGGATATCAAGTGTATCCTCATCATCACTATCATCAGGAATGAAACGGAATCGAGAGCTAGATCTGGCTGCTTTTTCTTTTTCAATTGATTCCCTAATAGATCTTTCATAAGCATCTTGGGAATTTATTTTAGCAGCCTGTTCGTCAGCTAACAATTCTTCCATCGATTTTTGTTTTGGATTATTTGGGGTATGTGTTATTCCTTTCAAGTCTTTCACTAAATCCAAAAGATCAATGAGAAGACTTTGAGGAATTGGCTGAGATGGAGGTTCGTCAAAATACGATGTGTCAAAAGTGTTACAAGGAAATGGATCCCTTGTTTGACAATCGGAGCTGAAGTGTGGACCTCCACAGTAATCACAACAGTAAAACTGATGTGGTTGTGAGTCGTATGTGCTAGAGTCATAATCGTTATCAGGAAACTACTCATAGACAAGCGTGTTTCCCGATTGACAATCAGAACTGTAGTGTGGACCACCACAGTACTCACAACAGTAAAACTGTTGAGTCTCATGGTGTGGTAGCTGATGGAATAAATCAGTTGTGTCATGGTAGGAATAGGGATCTTGGTTATAGACAGACCCGTTTCCTGACTCTATCATGCCACAACCGGGGCAATTACCACCATTATAAGAACTACCACACCACTGGCAAACCAGAAAGTGTGGATGAGACATAGAAAGAATCAAATGTGTATAGAGGGTGAGGAAATGAGAATCAAAAGGGTAGGAGGGTGAAGAAGGATATTTTTGGGTTTTTGGAAAGACATTTTGTACAAATGATAAAGAAAATCTTTTTGTGTTTTTTTTTGTGTTCGTTGAAAACTGAGTTTAAAATGTTTTCGGGAACAGTTTTGTTTTGGTAATAAGAAAATATGAACAAAGGATGGTAAATATACAATGAGTGTATATCCAGATTCACAAATCTGTAAAACCATTTAGAATACGCACACAGCCTCCCCGGCAGCGGCGCCAAAATTTGATTGGCTCCAAACGGTCAACCTAAACTGACCAGGTAATGGTCAACCAAGTCAAACTGCTTAGAATCAATCTCCGATGAAGTATAGTGGCTTCCCCGGCTCGTTATGTCCCGACGAGGTGTGGATGGTAATCAAAAACGGGTTTGTGATCGGGTGAATTTGGACAGGAAAGGGTCTATAAGGGTTTCAATAATTACACTAAGGAAATACGAGTGCGAATGATTAAACACACTATATTAACAATAACGCGAAACCTAATTAACCTAAAACGTAATCTAAAAACTTAAAATCAGAATTTGTTTACAGATAAGCAGAAAAATAAGCCAAACGGCTTAAATAGAAGCTATCACTTTATTTATGTTTTTGGTTTTTCTTATTTTACAAACTACTTTTAATAACGTAACCTAAATTTAAAAACGCGAAAGTTATTTAAATAAAACGCGAGTTAAAATTAAAATAAACGCGAGTGCGCGAAATAAAAAGTGAAATTTACGCTACGCAAACCCTACAAACATGAAAATAATATTTTTACGATCCTAACGATAAAAGAAAATTTTGAGAAAAAGAAAAATATTTTTTTGACTTTTTAATTATTTATTATTAATTAAATACTAATTAAACTAAATATAATTAATAAAAATACTAAACTATTTTAGAAAATTATGAAATTTTTTGGAAAACTAATTTAACTAATAAGTAATACAGGAAAAATAAAAAATTGGAAAAAGCTACCTTAATAAGCCCTAAATAAGCTAGACAGTTAGCTTAACTAATTTATACTAGGAAGTATATAAAGGAATTGATTTGTGGGGATTGTATGAAAAAAGACCCAAGGGCAGATGGTGATGTTGTGTGTGGTGTGTGTCTGTGATGAGCTAAGGTCCCAGGTTCGATTCCCACAAACCCCACTTTTTTCAATTATTTTTCTTTTTCAATTTTTCTTTTTGCAAATCATTAATACAACCAATCTAAACCACTTTTGTGAAGGGAATTCAACTGAAAAACTAAAATGGAGCTTGTGCAAATCTTAAAATCCCTCAGTTGAGTATTTAAGGGCTAAGTGAGCTTGTAAAAAGCTATAAGCTAATCAATTATGCAAATAAGCTACAACCAAGGAACCAAAAAAACAAACTCAGCTTTAAACTCATGCAAACATAACAACATCATTCAATAACCAAGGATTTATCAAAAGGAATTCAAATAAGCTCACTGCTTATGCAAAGCTTAATATCCACCAGTTGAGGTTTTAGGCTAAAATGAGTTTTAAACATGCCAAAAGCTACTCAAAATTTTGAGTAAAAGCTGGAACTAAATTACAATCCAACAAACACAATCTTGCACTATAACTAACAAGCTACAAACAACAAGTAATCAAACTAGAATTCAAGTTGGACCAAATAAATCAATCAAGCTCAGCTGGGCTGCTGATGAACCAGCAGATTAGTGGGTGAGGGGGAAACTTAGAGGGCAAAACAAGCACTTCTAACAAGCAAATCAGTCTAGACCATATATGGAACTAACAACCCACCCTAACAGACTACCTAAATCACTAATTCATAGGCAACAAGTCCAAGGGGTGTGTAGATTATGGGGTCTGGAAACATTGTCAGAACTGAAAACCAAAGTGAGTATGTGGGATATAGCAGCTTATGCACAACAATCACAAGGGCAAATTAAACAAACAAAAAAAAACTAGCTAACATGATCATAACAGACCTACAAACAACTTTATAACACTAATCAACAACAAGAACATCAATAGAAATTTAAAATCAACAAACTCTGCTCATGCAGAAACAAATAGCAGCAGCAATCTAAGAAAATAAGCCAAAAGAAAACTCAAACTAAGCTATCTAATATGCATTTATGGGAAATCTAACTCCTAAATCCTCAACACCACCTAAGGGGCTTTCCAAATCAACAAGGATCACAACTGAGGGGTCAGAATTGAGCAACTTGTGACCAAGTGAAATCTTGCAACAATCTGATGCAGGGGGTTATCTTTCCCTGCAAGCCTGTTTGGGCTTATGTGGGGCCCACAGAAAAATTGTCAAAAATAAAGTGAATATGGGGATCAAGAGTTGAGGTGGGGGAAAATGATCTGTAAAAATTTCAAGGTCTGAGCCTTATCACAAAATTCCCTAAAAATCTTTGAAATTCTGAGATTATTGCCTAGAAATTAACTTTTGACTTTTAATAACAACACCAAACTTTGACTTATGTCACTTTGATTGATCCTAGCTACTTGAAGGTGTTATATTCTAGTGAATTGAGACTAACTAAAGCAACTTAAACTAGTTTAAACCTAAAATGAGGGTTATCAAAGGTTAAACTTTCATCAGTTATGCAGAATCTAATTTTGAAGTGGATTTTGACTTTCCAATGAACTTGTATTGATTTAAATGGCTAGACTAACCTAATAAGACCTAAAATGACATGTCCTAACTATTTTTAACACCTGAAACACCAATTATAACCTAGGACTTCTTTGTGCCAAACACACCTTAATTGGACAACTGAATTGGATTTTCACTACACAGTGATGATTTGATTGCAAATTTTTATCACAGAGGTCACACTAATGATGACACAAGTGAGACAAGCCAAGTTTCATCCACAAATGAGTAGCTTATACAAGCACAGGCAGTTAAGTAGTTTAAAGCTAAGCTAGCAGTTAAGAGTTAACAACTAAAACTAATACTCCCAAGCAATCAACTAAACATTATATGCATCAAATGCACAAAAGGGACCTAATAAGCAATGAGCATTAGAAAATAAGTAGTGCAATAAGCTAGGTAATAGCTGAATAATTTTCAGAATGTAAACAAAAAGAAACTTTCATTAATTTTTTTAAAGAAATTACAAACTGAGATGACAATCTAAATTACTTGCAAGTTAAACTAAAAATTACTTCTACACTACATTACCCTACTACTTTTTTAAGGTTACAAATCACAACCTATTTATACTACTTGAAAAAAATAAAAGGGTCTTCTCAATTTCTTTGTCTCTGTCTTTTATGTCTGTTGTGAGACAGCTTGAAAAAGCCTTCTGAGTCACCTGAGCTTAACACCCCACCATTGGATTGAGTTGCTTTTCATCACGACCATTGGTTCAGTGTTGGATTTATATGAAGGTGTGGGAGTAATTGTGATGTTTGGAGTTGACTTTGGGAGGGGGAAGTAGGGTGGTTAGTAGGATGGTGGAGAGTGGGGAGGGGACAAGGCTGTTGGAGGTTGCAGGCTGTTGGGGGCTGGTGATGTCAGGGGATGTTTGGCGGCAAAAAGAGGGGAAGAAGAAGGATGGGTAGGGTTGACTTATTTTGACCCCGTCCTATGTTTTTATTAATAAAAAGGTGGGTGGGCTTGGGGGTTATTTGGGCCTTAGGATGTTGGGTGGGCTGGAATAAAAGGGATGTGGATTGGGTAATTGGTTTTGGTTTGTGTTTGGATTAGGAGTAAATACAAGGGTCCGTTTGTTTTTTAGTTCACAAGGACCAATCATGTAAATATTCTGATTTTCAAGGACCATTTTTGCCATCCATCCAAAATATTCCAGGGACCAAGTTTGCCATATTTCAAAATCATAAGGGCCACAAAAGATATTTTTCACTTTTAAAATTCCCAGGGACTGATTTCGTCAAATTTCAAACTGCACGGACCAAAAGTGTAATTTTTCCAAAGTTTTCACCTAAGGATTAATTTTGATAATTTTTGACTTTTAAATGCCTTAGGTTGATTTTCCTTTCAAAACAAATGCTCAGGGACTAGTTTTGTAAATTTTTGGAAGTTGGGGGACTAAAACTGCCAATTGTGTAAACTTTGTTCGTTTTTCATTGTTTTTACTCATTTTGCATCTGAAACGTATAAAATGCAATCCTTGGAATATTTTTAGTATTTTGATGCATTTCTTAGTGTTTTTGGATGTTTTGGCAGTTCAGATACGATAAAAATGATGAGTATTTACACACTCATCAACAATCCTTAATCAAATGAAATTTACTTCCACACACAAAGCATTTCTTCTTTTTAGAAGATTTATTAAAAGTGAAAGATGTTCCATAACATGAAAATGAATTCAAACCACAAACATTAACAGAATTGTTTTTAATAGAACTAGAAACATTGTTTTGCAAAGAATGAAATAACAAGTCTTCAGAGGAAACTGTCTTGTTATCAGCAGTAACTCTAACAGGCTTGTAGGGAGTCTTGGGTGTGGTCTTGGGAAGGTCTGACTTTAAACTTGAAACATAACTGGTATAAACAGTAGACCCTTGATCAGAAGACTTGTCACTGTCAGAACAAGAGACAAAGTCAGTAGATTTAGAAACAGGGTCTGGCAAGTCACTTGACTTTTCGCCATAAAGATGGTGTGATCCATCAAAGTCAACAGGTATGGACAGGTCTATAGGCATGTGTTCTCCTCTAATAGGTCCAGATACAACATTTAAACCCCCTTCCTTAACAAATTTTACAGGTGTTTGAAATTCTAGGGCAGGTTCAGGGTCAAAAACACTGGATATATCAGGATAAATAAATTCCTCAGGATCTATATATTTATCATATCCTAATGCCTTTCTAGACCTAACAGATTGACGACCATCAATCAATTTATTTAAATTAGAAGCCCCTTCTTGCCACTTCATATGACCAGCCACTTCTTTATCAAACTTTACTTGTAATTCTTGTTTTTCTAGTTCTACATCAGCTTTTTCTTTTTCAGTTTGTCTTAAATCTATCTTAGCACATTCTAAGTCACTTTCTAAGACTCTTATCTTTTCTTCATATTTAAGCTGATTCTTTTGAAACCAAACCTTCTGTTTTTCTAAAGTTTTTAAAGCCTTTTTATAGGCCTCAACTTCTACATAACACTCATTGTATTTAGGTTTCAATTCATCATATTCTTGTTTAAGTTCATTATATCTTACACTACAGCCAAAAACACAATTATGTACATGAGAGATGCCCATTAAGGAAACTTGCTCCTTCTTATCCTCTGTGGGGCAGTATGCCAGCATATTCACTTGTTCAGAGGTAGAAGCTTCCTCTTCACTAGGTTCATGAACAGTCCAATCAACATGATCATCCACAGTCACCAAATCTTTGGAAGGTACAGCTTTAGAAGTTCCTAATTCCAATAGATATGAGCCATATCTAACTTCATCACCCGGCTTCCTCTCCTTGCATTCTCTCGAGAAGTGGCCCATCTGACCACAAGTGTAGCACTTAACCTTCCTTCTGTCAAACCTTGCTGCATCTCTTCCCTGAAAACCAAACTTTCTCCCAGACTTATTCTCAAACCTTTTGATATTCATAGAAATCATTACCAACTGCCATTTCAAGTGCATCTCCTCCATCTCCAATGGATCCACCTGTTCAAAGTCCTCATAAGCTAGAAACTGATGATGTTCATATTCAGCAACAAAAGAGTGAAGCACATCTTCTATTATATTACTGGAGTTTGATTTAGGGGTTGGTTTAGAGTGAGCATGAGAAGATGATGCTGAGGTGTAAGAGCTTGAGGCATGATGCACCGGTTTTGATGTGGTGCTTACAAAGGCTGAGTGAGTGGATGGACGAATGGGACTTCTAACATCAGGCTCAAGAGATTTAAGCCTGTTGTAGAGGTCATCAAATAAGATCATGTCCAATCCTCCTTTAGCTTTGAGCGCAATGCTGACTTGCAACCAGGATGGTGGCAAAGATCTCAGAAACTTAGCATTGTAGTCCTCATTATCTGGCCTAGCCTTCAGCTGATTAAGTTGACTCAAGATCTTGTGGAACCTGTCATAACCTTTGTGGATTCCTTCTTCCTCAGATATCTGAAACTCTTGAAACTGCTGCTTTAGCATTGACTTCTTCATCCTTCTTGACTCTTCATTCCCACCAAATCTAGCCTTGATGGCCATCCAAATGTCCTTGGCATCTTCCATGAAGTGGAAGTCACCAATGTGGTCATCTGGTATAGCCTGGAGAAGAATTGTTCTGACTTTATTCTCCCTCTGCATAGCTAGAACTTCTTCAGCAGTTTTGGGACCTACAATAGTAACAATCCCATCAGCATCTTTGACATGTTTCTTCAAGCTGTTACCCTTACGGACAACTTCCCAAAGATTCCAGTCAATGTTTGTGATCCAGTTTTGCATCTTCATCGACCACAAATCATATTCCTCTGCATTCTTAAGGTATGGAAATTTAGCATTACTGTTTGAGAGATTGAGTTGTTGAAGAGAAGTGGTGTTTTGGTTCTGAGTTGCATCCGATTCATCATCTGTTCCAGGCATTGTTTTTGGTGTTTTTGATTGAGGGTGTAAGATTAGTTTATCTTAGTATCACAGAGACTCTCCCGAGGCTCTGATACCACTTGTTAAACCTTAGACCTTGATAGATCTTTGAGCACTCGTTGATCATTAGTTATGTTAATGTAATTAATAACACACTAAAAGATAATCTCTGTAACTTGTATTTTAAAGCCGAAACAAACACAAGTTTTAACAACTAAATACTAAGACCAGTTGATCCTCTATGGATCTTTTAATAATAATAAAAGTGTTTTCTTAAAACATGCACTCAATACATAATCGTATGTTCTTTTTATACACAAGGAACCCTAAACCGTTTCACAAGAAACGTATATTCAAAAACTTCTAAAAGATATGCATTATCACTTCCTAAATAAACTCATGCATATCCTAACTATATTACATAAAACACGGAAAAACTATATCCGCAGGAACTAATAATGCTGAAACTAGTCTTCCGCAGGAACCAGCTCTTCAGCAGTATCCTTCAGCAGAATTCTTACTTAGCAGAATTCCCAACAGTTTCTAAGAACGAAATTGATCTTGATTTTCCACAATATTAAATGAACATGTGTATTAGTATTTGTTAGAGTCAAATGCTTGTATCGAGTCATAATGATGTTTTGTAGTATTTTCCAGGAAGTAGGACATAAGTTTTTCCAGAAATTTTCCGGAAACTTAACGTAAAGATTTCTGCAGGTCACTTCTGACGGCGTCAGGAGTTAACTCCTGATGGCGTCATGTGTAAAATTCTGGAAATTTTGCGAGTTTTGTTTTTCTAACGGAGTCTTAAAGTTTTTGTTAATTCTTTAGTTTTATAAACTCCAGGAAATCTGCAAACATTCATTCCACAAGCATTATATATTAATTTGTTTTCTAGGACTTGTTAGTATATATAGATTGCCGCCGATTTTATGCGAGGTTGCCTTGTATGTTTTCTCAGGTTTAACAGGTTATGTATGACAAGAAGATGATTTATTTTTCTAGAAGGGAAGCTTTGAATGTTCATTTTCTTGGAGGAAGATCTAACCTTGTTACTACACTATCCACACCAAACAAATCTGGGGAGTATTTGCTTTCATTCTTTTACCTATTTCACTTTTACATTCTTTAATTGAACATTGGGGACAATGTTCATCCTAAGTGTAAGGGTAGGGTAAATGATGATACCTTATAGGATACTATTGCACTTGAGTTTGTTTGTTTGATGGTAGGTGTGTAATAAAACTAAGAGAAATACTTTTTAGTGTAATTTTAGCGCCAAATTTAAATTTTTTTACAACATTTAGGAGTGAAACTTTAGCCTTAATAAGCGTCTCATGGATAGGAGTTGTATGACTAGCACAAAACCGTACCATTCAGAAAAATTTTCCACCCAAACATGTGAGGTTCGCCTTTAGATTTGATAGGAAAAGCATTTATTATTAGTGCTTATGAGGGTACCGGTAGCATTTAGATTCTAGAACTTGCGTTAGTGATGCATCCCGAGACCGCTAGTGAGACTACATTCGTGTAGTAGGATTTACTACATGATAAGAGGCATTAGGATCACCCTTGTGTTAAACCCGTATCATGATTACTTGACCATTTAAGTCATATTACTTGGCTAGTAAAGTCAACTAATTTTTCCCACACCTTAGCGTTGTACTCATTTTTAGTACACGAAACCCCTAGTACACCCCTCCGAGCCTATCTTTTCGTTTCTAACTTTAAGCATCTTACTTAAAGGAAGAATTTGTTACAACCCACTCAAATGTGCAACCAAATCTCCTTAGCCTTCCTTGTATGCACTCATCTTTAGTGCATTATTGTTATTTGTTTAAACCCTTAGTTAATTATCTAATTGATTACATGGTTGCTAAGTCGAGTCATATCTTGTACATATTGTTTTGGGACGATTGGGACTCATGGGTAAAGTACTTGTGCTATGAAGTAATGGGGAAGAACATCATATATTACCCCCATATGTGCGTTAATCTTAAAAGTACTCCAAGTGTTTTGATTATCTTGATTCGAGTCATTAGACTAGTTTATTGTAAAGTATGTAAAAATTCAAGTGTAAGGGGAATGTACATTCCCTATGATGTATTATTTTGGATGGTAGGGTAAGAGTGTATGCAAAAAAAATAAATAAATAAATAAATAAATAAATAAAAGAAAAAAGAAAAAAAATATCGAAAAAATTAAGAAAAAGAAAAAAAATACAAAAATGAAAGAGAAAAACATACGGACTACCATCCCGTTTCATTCTATGTGTGTTTTATGTTTTTGTTATTTTTGATTTATTAGCTTAAGTCAAGTCTAGTCTTGGCTTAGCAACGCCTTATTGTAAATGTAATTAACCAAGATGATTAACTCACCACCAGTAAATATTGCCTTTATCCAACAAAACCGTGTATTCTATATCCCTACACCTAACGTTATAACCCATTTAAAAGACCTCTTTGATAGTTTATCCTAGGTGCTTACACCAAGTGGTGAAGGTTTTATCCTTTCACAAGCCTATGGTAATCTATTTTGCTATGACAGGTAGTGAGAGATGTTTTCCATTTCCATATTGTGATATGTATTTTATTACACCCGAGAGATGTGAGTATCTAAACACTATTTGTGAGGTGCTAGTGTATGACCTCCGTGCTTGTCTTTGGTCTTTAGTGGAACGATTATTTGTTGTAATTACTTTTATATTAGTGTAAAATGACCCCTAACTTGTATTTTGATTAGAATAAAAGCGCATTTTCTTGAGGACAAATAAATCTCAAGTGTAAGGGTATTTGATGAGGCGAAAAGTGAACCGTTTTTAAGGGGTCATTTAAGCCCAAAGTCGCGATTATTTGATCAAATATTGCCCTAAATCGTTCCTTTTGTCATTTTAGGTACTTTTGGTGTGAAATCTGGAAAAGGGAGCATTTTGGACGTTTTTGGAGCATAAAATTGAAGAAAACGGCAAAGTCTCAAATTTCCTTGCTGGGAACAGTACCTGACGGCATCACATGTTCCTTAATGACGGCGTCAAGAGTTACAAAAGTGGTGCATGTGGACAATACACGTGACGATCCAGATAGTTTTGTGCATTGGAGATGACGGCGTCACCCAAGGCCGTCATGGTCCATGTATTAGTGACGGCCCAGAAGAAATTTACACATGACTGCGTCAAAAGTGGATCTAGGCAATCCGATTTCATTATAGGCGGCAAGTTGACGGCGTCACATGTTTACACATGACGCCGTCATCCTGTAAAATCTATATATAGTTTTCCAAATTTCATTCATTGGTGTGCAACTTTGAGGGAAAAACCCTAGGTCGAGTTTTCTAGCTTTTTCAAGGGTTTAAACCCTTTGAATCTTTCATGTTCAATTTGAGATAAGTACTCTTTCAAATCATTCAATATATCTATGTGTTGTTTGAATATATCTTACACTTGTCTACAATTTAACATGCTCGGCTAGATTACTCTTGTGTTTGCTTAGATGTAGTGAAACCTAGATGTTAATTATGGGTTGATTGTTTGTTTATAGTTGTTACGGATGATTGTATTCGATGTTAGGCTTAAGAAAACTGGCAAACTTCCATTGGTAACTTGCTTGAATGTCTTAAGAAACATGATCGGAGGTGTACTACGATATTTGGTTGTATTTAATGTGTAGGAGAATTCTAATGATCCCATGTTAGGAGCTTTTAACGGCTCGACATAGGAGTGAAGTAGGATCCTATAGGGTTATGGAATATTGTACACGGCCCTACGACTAGTATCAAGGAATATGACCCGTCATCCATGCAATTGTAACAAGCTATCAACCTGTAAAATATATCTAGGGAGTAATGAAACCTAAGTAAACACAATTTTCCCCATCATTGTTTACACCACTAGTATAATTAGTTTCATTTTCATTTCTGTTATTTAATTTTGATTGCAGTAGTAGTTCATTGGGTTAGTTGGCTAGTAACTAATTCCGCCCACTCTTCCAAAACCGAGATTTTACTTGCTTTTATAAAATATAAAAATACAAAAGAATCCTCTAGACTTAGTTTAGGAGACTTTCTAATCCGAGCGACACTATTCCTGAGTTGAACGATCAATCCTCCGGTACTTGTCACTATACTATACTACAACGATCAGGTACACTGCCTGGTGGGGGTTGTAAGCTTCTCGAGAGGTAAAGCCTGGTGTGATTCCTACGTATCAATTTACCATCAGTCTTTGTTTTGATGTAACGAAGCATGCGGCTTGTCCATCGAAGATATCCACCTTTTTCAAGCATTGGAGGTCGATTTTCGGCACCGGCAGCATGAATGTCTTTTTGAGTTGCCATGATTTGAATTCAAAGTGAAACGTCGTTCTGAGGATCTTTTGAAAGATAACAAAGGTTGTTGTTGTATATTAGATGTTTTGGTGAAGTTGAAAAGCGTTCATGGATGTTCTTTAGTGATTTCGTATTTTCCCTCTAAAAATTGAATATGAAAATTTTCTTTCTCAAAATTGGAAAATCACTATGAAATGCAGTTCTAAGGTTACCAGAAAATTTGAGTTTTAAAAATTTTGACGCCAAATTTTACCGAAAAAATTTGAATTTGGGCCTAAAAATTTGAATTTTGTACTAAAATTTTCAACGTTATACCAAAATTTGAATCTCGAGTAAAAATTGAACGTTTAGTCTCCTGTAAAAAATAAATTTTACTCAAATTTTCCCGCCAAGTGTAAGGGGAATTTACATTAGAGTAGTTTATTGTAAAGTATGTAAAAATTCAAGTGTAAGGGGAATGTACATTCCCTATGATGTATTATTTTAGACGGTAGGGTAAAAGAGTATGCAAAAAAAAAAAAAAAAAAAAAAAAAAAAAAAAAACGAAAAATCAAGAAAAAGAAAAGAAAAAGAAAACATACGGACTACCATCCCGTTTCATTCTATGTTTGTTTCAAGTTTTTGTTATTTTTGATTTATTAGCTTAAGTCGAGTCGAGTCTTGGCTTAGCAACGCCATATTGTACACGTAATTAACCAAGATGATTAACTCGCCACCAGTAAATATTGCCTTTATCCAACAAAACCGTGTTTCCATATCCCTACACCTAACGTTATAACCCGTTAAAAGACCTCTTTGATAGTTTATCCTAGGTGCTTACGACTTTGTAAATACCATCACCACAATACTTGCTCCTACACCCGACCAGAGCCAACAACCAACTGGGAATGAGGGTCATGGAGTTGAGGGTGAGACCCCAGAGAAAGACCACGAAGTGACCAAGAGCCTTGCCGACTTATTCGAGGACTCAATCACACAAGAGGCATGCGAATGGAATGAGTCGAAAGAAAAATCAAAAGGGCACATGAAAAATCCAGTGATTTTGGGTGAATCTATTATTGAGAGACTCGAGGAAAACGTGGTAGATATTACTATAGGATGTAGTGATAGGATTAAGGAAAGCGACTCTGAAGTTTTTAAGATTTCTTGCACCACTAGGAAGAAGCTCATAACCGATACTTACATAGATCCTAACCTCCCTATAAATGTAATCCCCCTGTCCCTTTACAACAAAGCCTTCCCTGAACAAATCACGTGTAAAGGACTCGATAACGCCAGGATAATGAAAAGGTTATCAGTTATGATTGGAGGATTCATCTATAACATTGATCTAACCGTGATCGATGACTTAGACTCGGTCACTAATCCAACATTAACCAACTTCGTCCTCGGGAAACCATTTGTTAACGAGACGGGAGTGATCCTTGATGAGAATGATGGTAGTGCACTATTCACCAATGGTGTCAGGAAAGTGATTTTCCGAAAGGGTAATGAGGAAGTATATGAGTACCGTCCATCACTGGATTGTAATGTATATGGATCACAGGACGGAAGATCGAAAAGGATAAAGCAGCGTGATCCGAATAACCTCAAAATCCCTTGTATGATTGGTCGCAAGTATTTCGATAATGTCTACATTGACGCGTTCTTACCTAAGAATTTTATGTCCTTGTTCCATTATAACAATATTTGCAGATGGTGGATGATTTATAAAGGAGAAAATGTTGTTGGTAGAGAACATGAAGTTCAGGTATTCATAGGAAATATGACATTCACAATGGATTTTACGATCGTAGACAACATTGAGGATTATATCGATCCAAGGTTATCACAAGTTGTTTTTGGAGCACCCTTTAATGGTTAACGACCGGAACGGAATCATGACTTTCACAGACGGAATTAGGAGTGTGTCATACCAAACACCATATAAGATGAGAGATTTCGAAGGAATTGATTGCGACGGACTTGATAAGCTAGGTTCTCAACTTATTTTATGTGATGATGATGTTCGGAGAGGATGTTAAAACACATTTGATTTATCATGTGGGTTCTTTAAGGATGTTAAGAAGCTTGGTTCCAAGTATCGGGAAGATGTCTTTGAGTTTGAAGACCCAAAATACCTACACTATGAAAGCGACCCCGATGTAGAAGATGACCTAGAGAATGTGACCAATGACGAGGTCACGTAATAGCCCATGACCTTGAGTCTAGCTACAAGACTTGTAAATAAAGAAAAGCGCTTCTTGGGAGGCAACCCATGTTTTGTGTGTTTTTATTTGTTTGATTTTATTTGTTTCCGTATGCATGTTTTATTTCTATTGTTGGTAAATCATGTTTCAAAGTAAATTGTGAAAATGCTTTATTTTGTTTTTAACTTCGTCTTAATTACATATAAAGGTATTTTGCAGAAGTTAAGTGTAAGGGGAAACCCAAATTTGTTTATAAGAACGAAAATGATCATGATTCCCACAATATTAAATGAGCATGTATATTAGTATTTGTTAGAGTCAAATGCTTGTATCGAGTCATAATGATGTTTTCCAGGATTTTCCAGGAAATAAGGCATGAGTTTTTCCAGAAACTTAACATAAGATTTTTCCTGGAACATTCTGACGGCATCAAGAGTTACAACCTGACGACGTTAGGTACCAAAATTTTGAAAAATTTTGCGAGTTTTGTTTAAACCGGAGTCTTAAAGTTTTTGTTGATTCTTTAGTTTTATAAACTCCAGAAAATCTACAAGCATTCATTCCACAAGCATTATATCTTAAATTGTTTTCTAGGATTTGTTAATATATATAGAATGCACTTGAGTTTGTTTGTTTGATAGTAGGTGTGTAATAAAACTAAGAGAAATACTTGTTAGTGTAATTTTAGCGCCAAATTTAAAATTTTTTACAACATTTAGGAGTGAAACTTTAGCCTTAACAATCGTCTCATAGATAGGAGTTGTATGACTAGCACAAAACCGTACCATTCAGAAAAAAATTTCACCCAAATATGTGAGGTTCGCCTTTAGATTTGATAGGAAAAGCATTCATTATTAGTGCTTATGAGTGTACCGGTAGTATTTAGATTCTAAAACTTGCGTTAGTGATGCATCCCGAGGCCGCTAGTGAGACTACATTCATGTAGTAGGATTTACTACATGATAAGAGGCATTAGGATCACCCTTGTGTTTAAACCCGTATCATAATTACCTGACCATTTAAGTCATATTACTTTACTAACAAAGTCAAGTAATTTTTCTCACACCTTAGCGTTGTACTCATTTTTAGTACACGAAACCCCTAGTACACCCCTCCGAGCCCATCTTTTTCATTTCTAACTTTAAGCATCTTACTCAAAGGAAGAATTTGTTACAACCCACCCAAATGTGCAACCAAATAGCCTTAGCCTTCCGTGTATGCACTCATCTTTAGTGCATTATTGTTACATGTTTTAACCCTTAGTTAATTGTCTAATTGATTACATGGTTGCTAAGTCGAGTCATATCTTGTACATATTGTTTTGGGATGATTGGGACTCATGGGTAAAGTACTAGTGTTATGGAGTAATGGGGAAGAACATCATATATTACCCCCATATGTGCGTTAATCTTAAAAAGTATTCCAAGTGTTTTGATTATCTTGATTCGACTCATTAGAGTAGTTTATTGTAAAGTATGTAAAAATTCAAGTGTAAGGGGAATGTACATTCCCAATGATGTATTATTTTGGATGGTAGGGTAAAAGTGTATGCAAAAAAAATAAAAATAAAATAAAATAAAAAAATAATCGGAAAATCAAGAAAAAGAAAAGAAAAAAAAAACATACGGACTACCATCCCGTTTCATTCTATGTTTGTTTCAAGTTTTTGTTATTTTTGATTTATTAGCTTAAGTCGAGTCGAGTCTTGGCTTAGCAACGCCATATTGTATATGTAATTAACCAAGATGATTAACTCGCCACCAGTAAATATTGCCTTTATCCAACAAAACCGTGTTTTCCATATCCCTACACCTAACGTTATAACCCGTTAAAAGACCTCTTTGATAGTTTATCCTAGGTGCTTACGCTAAGTGGTGGAGGTTTGATCATTTTCCAAGCCTATGGTAATCTATTTGCTATGACAGGTAGTGAGAGAGGTTATTTCCATTTCCTTATTGTGATATATACTTTATTACACCCGAGCAATGTGAGTATCTAAACACTATTTGTGAGGTGCTAGTGTATGACCTTCGTGCTTGTTTTTGGTTTTTAGTGGAATGATTATTTGTTGTAATTACGTTTATATTAGTGTTAAATGACACCTAACTTGTATTTTGATTAGAATAAAAGCGCATTTGCTTGAGGACAAGCAAATCTCAAGTGTAAGGGTATTTGATGAGGCGAAAAGTGTACCACTTTTAAGGGGTCATTTAAACCTGAGTTCGTAATTATTTGATCAATTATTGTCCTAAATCGTTCCTTTTGTCATTTTAGGTACTTTTGAGGAGAAATCTGGAAAAGGAAGCGTTTTGGACGTATAAAAGTGAAGAAAACGGCACAGTCGCAAATTCCTTGCTGGGAACAGTACCTGACGACGTCAAGCCATAACACATGACGGCGTCAATAATGACAAAAGAGGTGGATGTGGAATTTATAACGTGACGGCCCAGAACATTTTCAGTGTTAATAGCTTGACAGCGTCACCAAGGCCGTCAGGGTCCAAATACAAGTGACGGCCCAGAGGAGATTTACACATGAAGGCGTCAAGACTGGATCTAAGCAATACGAATTTTAACTTGGCGGTGCGTTGACGGCGTCAAAAGCCAACACATGACGCCGTCAGGATGCTTAGTCTATATATATTTTTCCAATTTGTCATTGTAAGGTGTGGAACAAATTGTGGAATATCTAAACACAAACCCTAGGTCGAATTTCCTACATATTGAAGGGGTTTCAACCCCTTCTTTATTCCATGTTTTAATAAAGATAAGTTCTCCAATAATCATTCAATATGTCTATGTATTGTTTGATTCTATCTTATGTTTATCTTTCTTTTAACATGTTAGGCTAGGTTTTCATTGTGTTTACTTAGATGTAGTGAAACCTAGATGTTGATTATGGGTTGATTGTTTGTTTATAATTGTTACGGATGATTGTATTCGATGTTAGGCTTAAAAAACTGGCAGACTTCCATTGGTAACTTGCTTGAACGTCTGAAGAAACATGATCGGAGGTGTACTACGATTTTTGGTTGTATTTAATGCATAAGTGAATTCTAATGATCCCATGTTAGGAGCTTTTAGTCTGCTCGACATAGGAATGAAGTAGGATCTTATAGAGTTAGGTAATATTGTACAATTGTAACAAGCTAATCAACCGGTAAAAGATATCTAGGGAGTAATGAAATCTAAGTAAACACGGCTTTTCTCATTATTGTTTCCACCACATTAGCCAATTAGTTTAATTTTCATTTCTTTTATTTTATTTTGATTGCATTTGTAGTTAATTGGGTTAGTTGATTAGCAACTAATTCCGCCCACTCCTTAAAAACCCGAGATTTTAATTGCTATTATAAAATATAAAAAATTACAAAAAGAATCATCCCTCACCTGTAGACCTAGTTTAGTAGGATTTCTAATCCTAGCGACACTATTCCTGAGTTGAACGATCAATCCCTCGGTACTTGTCACTATACTATACTACAACGATCATGTACACTGCCTGGCGGAGATTGCAAGCTTCTCAAGATCCCTTGAGAGGTAAAACCTGTTACGAGGGCGCAATCCCGCGTATCACCGGCCACACTCCTGCACAGTAATTTTTCCCCTATAAATACTGGACTATTCCTGGACTTTTTCCTCACCTTTCGCACCTCAAACTTTCTGATCTAAATCCTCTATTCTATTCTTTCTAATCCTTTGATCATATAAGCATAAGCTTTTGTTTCCAAGTGATTCAAGCTTCTACCATTCAAGTGCAAGAGAAGAATACTTCTATCCATCAAGACAAGAAGTATTACAACTTAGTGTGATCCTTCATCTAAGTTGTTTCTACATCACCATTTGTATATTATTCATTCATTTGTGTATAAGTTGTGAATATTAATTAGATAGTTGTAGATATAATTAGTTAGGCTAGTAAGGTGTGTAAGTAAAGAAGTTGTGAAGAAGATAGTGGTGTGAATAAGTAGTGTTGGTGTGAAGAAGATAGTGGTGTGCTTAGGTGTGAACAATTTGTGAATTAGTTATGAAGAAGGTGTGAAGAAGTTGAGGTCTTGAAGAAATAGAAGTCGTGAAGTCGTGAATAAGAAGTTGTGAAGAAGGTGTGTAGTGATTAGTGTTGTGATATTGGTTCTAGCTAGGATTAGAACTCGACATTTAGCTTAGTGTCGTTAATTGGTGTAAGCGAATGTTGAGTAAGATTTTCTCCGCCATAAGGGAGCTTGTTGACATAGTGAAGAAAACTCTCGAGCTAGGTGCTCGGGTAGTGGAGTAGGGCAAGGAACGTGTCCTTGTAGCCGAACCACTATAAATCCCTCGTGTCTCGGTTAGATCTTTCCATCTCTCACTTCCTTATTATTTACTTACATTATTATTACTTTAGTTCTTAGTTATATAATTGCTTATATTGTGCAAGACTTGAATTCACATAATATCGAATCAAAAATTTTTAAAAGTAAACAAAGTTTTAAAAACAAAGGTTTTCATAATAAATTAAAAAGACGTAAAACTATTTAACCCCCCCCCCCCCCTTCTAGTTTTCCACAGGGTTCTTTTTATACTACAAGGAAACCCTAATTCTACAAAACGTGTGAAATGATGTATGCATATCTTCTCATAAGATATCTAACCGTGTGCATATCCTTTCCTATAATATCTCCTAAGATATCTAACTTTTTAAGCAAAACAGACTTAATAGTCTAAACATAAACAGACTTAACTAGTATCTGCCATACTTAACTTGGTACTGGCAGACTTAACTATCTACCCGACTTAACTAACTATTTCAGACTTAAGTCTTGGTTACAAATAATTCCCAACAATCCTCCCCTAACTTGATCTTCATGCTCCATGATCTTCAAGTTCCTTTCTTCAGAAATGCTTTGAGGATTTTGAACATGATCTTCTTTGGAATTATTGTAAAGCTACAACCTTTTGTTGAATCTGCATATTTGTGCAGCATTCTATATCAACAACCATTTGATCTTTTCAGCAACATTGACAATATATACATCAAATCAAAAGTTACATACTATTCTCATCACATCCAAGTGTGTTAACACCTGTGAGAGGTGAATCATTAAAAATTTAATGGATTTAATGTCTCTTTACCAGTTAGCCATTAACTCTAGAGTAGCCAATGTTTCAGTACAAGACCATGGTACATTGATAACCATATGATTTTTATCAAACCATCATCTATCAACGGATTTGATTTGTATTTATCAAAAGCCGTTTGCTTTTAGACTAGCCAACTCTTTGATGGAAAGCAGTCATCATCTTGGTGAGTTGATTACCAATTATGGTTTTCCACAGCCTTTACCACAAGCCATAACCTTGTGGGCTAGCCAACTCTTCACTATCATAGATATGGTGAGTAGAATACCATACAATTTTTGGCAAATAACGGATTTGTGATATCTTTACCTAGAGCCGTTTGCTCTTGGATTAGCTAGTCCTTACGTGGGTTAGACATTGTGGACTGATAACCATTTGTTTTGTTAGTGCAAGGCACCTTCACCAATTAAGCTCCAAGTAAACCTATCTCAAGCCCATTTCTCCTTAGCTTTTGAAAATTCTTTCAAACACCCCAAACAGCTTCCTGCTTGGACTGTCTCTTTATTAGCTCCAAAAGCTGACTGCTTGTCTCATCCTCCTTATCTCATAGCAACTTCTTTTCCATCATAACTTTACAAACTCTAGGAGGGATTGGGTACTCTATCTCTGTAAGCATGTAGATATGTGCAGTCTCCAAGGTTAGACAATGAACTGCACAGCTAGAGAAATATCTCCAATATCTCACTTCTTGTTGGTGAGGTAGTTTCCATATTTCATCAGTCTTTCTAGGAGGATCAAACATAACCTTTAAGTCACCCCATAGAACTCTCTCAAAATCATCCTCTGGTGTAACATTACCATGCTTTGTCACCATAAGTTTATACAACTCCTTGAGATCATCTCTTGTCAAATCATGCAACATAGCAGGAAAATTCAAATAAAGATTTTCTGTTTAATCTTCCCTTATGATTTTATATGCTGCTCTGTTATCTCCTTGTTTGATGATCTGCCAGTTTGCAACTTTGGCAGGTGCCCTTAAACTTTGTGTCATGGTCTCAATGGTTTGAGAATCAGATGAGAGTTCTTCCACATCAGCCTTCTTTGATCCTTTTTTGCCAATGTGCTTTCTCCTGGTTCATCTCAAGATTGGCTCCTTTACTTCTTCCTCCTTCATCATAGGGAGATCCTTTGTAGACTCTGCAATTCTTTCAACATCAACAACTTTCTCAGAGGTAGCAGCTTCAGACATGCCTTTGAATTGAGACATCTTCCAATTGCACTGATTGCACAAGTACTTCTTCATCCCATACATAACTTCACTCTTTGAATGGCTTTTCCTCTTCTTTTTAGAGTCTCTTAATGATTTTATCACAGCATCCAAAGCATGTTCATTTTTCATGTTGATAAAGTCAACTAACTGTGCTGACTTTTGTTCTTCATTTAAGTTTTGATCTGCAATAAGTTCAATAGCCTTTCTTTTCACTTCTGGATCTGTATCAATCATATGTTTGATCTCTTCTTGACTTGGCTTATAGACCATGTTTGAATCACCCTTAGTCTTGTGCTGCTTTGGGGTATCAAGCTCTTTTTGCAGTTCTCTAGCCAATTCTGCATCTTTGGCTTGTAATGCATCCATTCTTGCTTACTCAGCTTTCTCTTTTGCTTGAATTCTTTCAATCTCAACCAAGCTTGCTGCTTCTTCTCTTTGTTGTCTCTTAGTTTTCTTGGGCTGAGGAGCTTCTTCCACCATGATTTGCTTTCCTTTACCTTCTCTTCTAGTGGCAGTCTCAGTTTCGCTAACAGACTTAATTTCTACAACAGACTTAACCAGATCATTACCAGTCTTAATCACTTCAACCTCTTCTGTCACCACTTTCTTTTTCAATAACTTCTTTTGCTGAATTTGACTGAGATTGTTGATCAAAATATCAGCTGCTTCCATTCCTTCAGGACTAATTTCTGAAATTTTAGGAAGTTTTTCCTTTGTGGGAGTCTGAAGCTCTTGTTCATCCAAATTCCTGCTCTGTTTCGAAGAATTTTTCACTGCATCATCCTCTGTATCACTGAATACCACCCCAGTAGCTTTCATTACGTCTCTTTCAACTCATTTTCCAATACCTCTATCCTGTTTTGAAGTTGAGGAACAAGTTGTGTGAGAGCTACCATGTTGACAGATGGTTGTTCCTCCTCATGAGTTGAGGTAGGAGTTTGGGTTTGTGGATATAGATGTGGTGGTGTAGAGGAAGGTTGTATGTGTTCAGGGGAGGTAGAGGAACCAGGTTTAGGAATAGATTCTGCAGATTCATCCCTTTGTTAGGACGAGGCATCACTTTCAGAAGATGATGATGAGGTACCTGCATTGTTAGCACCACCAGGCAGCATAGCAGGGAGCAAAGGTTTAAATGTCCCCTTAAAATTCCTTTTCATGTTTGCAAAAACTTTCTATTTGAATGGGATGATCATGTAAGGAATTTAATTAGCTGTTTCAACATCTAACACCATTTGAAAAAACCTTGGATACATTAAAAACTTTGTGGTACTTTTGGAATTAGCTACCATTGCATCAAAAATCATTTTTGAAAAGTCAAAAATTTTATTTGTGGAGAGACAAATCAATGCAGAAGCAAGATTGCTACCAAATTGATCCCATCCACCACTCTTAGAACTTAGGCATTAAAGCAAATGGTGAATTAAGAATCGCCAATTTGGAGTGAATTGACCTTTCCAAAAAGTAAGAGTACCATCAGGAAGATATCCCATTTTCCTTAAACCCTTGAAAATATTTTTATTTGACAACATAGTAATACCTAAGGCATCATTTAGTTGAAGACTACTTCGAATTGAAGCCTCAGTAACAAAGTATTCAGTATTATCTATAGTTGCTCTTAACTCTTGAGTCCCATCAGCAAGAGTTTCGGCAGTAGCAGTCTGCCAAAACTGTTTGACTAGGGAATCATAGATAGTAGGGTTACACGTCAAAGCATAGCTGATGTAGGAACCCTTCATAAAGTCCACGATCTAATGGAAATCATCACTGCCCACTGGTTTCTTCAAGAACCCCCTTGATTGTATTTGCTACAGTACTTCATTCTTGCAATGGTTCGTTTTTGAAATTGATTTCGAAAGGTACTGAGAAAAAAGGTTTTGGTACGGTTTAAATAGCAGAGGTGAAAACAGAGTACGCGATTTTCTTGCCAAAAATACGTGATTTGTTTAATACAATATTTTGGGAGAGAAAATAAAAGATAAGTATGATAATAAAATTAAAATATTATCTTTATATACTCCTAGAATGGTGTAAAAACTGTAATGGTACTATTTAAACAGTGAAAATCATTGGACTGATGACCAGTACTAATGGTCACAAAAAGTACACTGCCAGACTTAATGACGGTCAACCAGTATTAATGATAAGTCGCCAGACTTAACGGATGGTCAATGTTAACCCTTATATTTATGTACCAAAAACCTTGACAGAGCTTCCATGTGTCTTCAATCCATAATTATGCCTAGAAAGATTAGTCCAAAAACCAAAGGAAGACAACAATTTGTATACATGCATCCGACTTAATGCATATGAATCACCTAACTTAACTTAGAATGCACATTATCAGCAAACATGACTTTTAGTTTCAAATTATACATTTAACCTCCCCTTAAATGTAGCTACATATTATTGTACCAAATGAAATTAAGAAACCAGAAGACTTTTTGTAATAATGAAAATCAGTATTGAGTGCTCAAACCAAACCAAATGAAAAACTTTGATGTTGCAAAATCATAAGTCAAATATGAGAAACAACATGTCATAAATTATGACTTATTCAAACACAATGCAATGCAATAACCTTGAGAAGGAGTGAAAGATTTCTCAAAGCTTAATGCCTTTTTCTTTTCTTTGCTTGGGATTCAATGTCAAGCTCCTCACAGATTTTGCCTAGCAGTTGACCACCAATGCTGAGAAGTAAGGTGTCAGTTGCATCAGTTTGTTCTTTACATTGAAGCTTTGAAGACATCATCCCAATGAGCACTTCAGTGCTTAGAGGATATGCCACATTTGTAAGCATGAACAAATCAACACCTCCTTTGGTTGATAGATGATGAACACTGCTTGTATCATATAACTGCCACAAAAGAGTTCTATCTTGACTAGGAAAGTTCAATTGCACATCGGTAGGATCTGGTGCATACATTCTTTAGGAACCTTGGCACGGAGAAGTACTGGACATGAGGACGTCCAGAATAGTTATCATTCATCAGTTTTGCCTTAAAACGTATCTTAAGCGACCTCTGTTTTGGTAAAAGTATATCTTTTACTATAAAAACTGTGATGAATAAATGAATGATAACACCTTTTTCAAAAACGTCTCTTTTCGAGTCGATTTCTATTATCTTGTCTTTGTTTCCATGAGGTAATACCACAAACACTTAATCCGCTGCGATCAGTGAAAAAATGGGGGTGTTACATAAAGCCTCACTCTTGCAAGCATTTCTTGCAACTCATCTTCATCATAATAACTTCATCATCATACCTTTCACTCACCATGTCTTCCACACAAGGATCAACAAATTACATATCCAAGAAACCTAGAATTACCGTCAAACCACCATCAAAACCTCTTTTTGTTGATCTTACCAAAGATGATGAAGTCACAACACCACCTTCCCAATGCACTCCAAAATCTCCACCTCCACCTAATGCTCCTTCCAAATCATCATCTACTAGGACAACATCTACATCATCCTCCTCTTTCAACACCACACTCTTATCATTGGATTACACACTTTCACCCATCACTCCATTGGACTTTTCCATGCCAACTCCATCCCCAATATACTCTCCACCTCCTTCACCTATCATGGGCCCTCCGATTCAACTCAATCCGGTTGATGTACATAGTGCAAATTGCCTATGTTGTCTCTACAACCGTAACCTCATCTCCTCTTTAAGGGATGAAATCTACTACATGTTCTCTTATGTGGAACAATTGTTGACACCACCACAACCACCAATCATGACACCATCACCATCCCTTAGCCCATACAACTAAACATCCTCATGTTTAGTTTTCAAAGTAATAATCTAGGACATCTTCTAGAACTAGAAGCAAATCTTAGGGCCTCTCAAGTCACTAAAGATTATTATGTTTGTTGTTTTTCTTTTCATTGTGTCTTGTACTCACACATTAGGTGTGATCATCTTTTATCTAGTAATGCATGGGCTTATTTCTTGTGTGTGGTTGGATTTTTTTTTTTTTTTTTTTTTTTTTTTGTTACTTTTGGTTGCATATTTGTCTTGAATACTACTCGTACATGTTAGATATTGTATTTGTGTCATATAACCTTTTTTGTAGCATCAACCATTTCTCGATTCCTTGGCATGCTCCAAATGAGGGGGAGTATACATAAAGGGGGAGCCTTAGTAGTCTTTTTGCTTCGACTAAAAGGGGGAGAAGTGGGATATAAACTCATACTAAAAACTTATCAAAATTAGCTTTTCACATAAATTGAGTTTATGTTTTGTCATCATAAAAAAGGGGAGATTGTTGATGCGAATAATGACTAAAAACATTATTCTCATCTTTCGATATCTCTACGTTTTGATGATAACAAAATGTGAAAACATTTTACGTCAAAATTAACGTAAACAAGTTTTTAATTGAAATATCCGATTTCTACGCAAATCACTCTAGGTGTGAACAAACAAAGTGATTACTTGACAAGTGTTCTAAGAAGTGAATTTGTATTTTAAACTCTACATTTGTGAGGTGACAAAACATTCTTTTCAAAAATACATTTTACAAATTATTTTTGACTTATAAAGAAATATTTTATTTGGGGAAATCTTTTCAAAAATCTCAACAGCTAGTTTTCCCCCAAATAAGCTCCTACCTTCCCCAAATAAGCCTTCACCACTAAAAACAAAAATGTGAGCGTTTTTGTCTGGCACGGTACCATGGTACCACTAAATTTAGCGGTACCGTGTAAACTTTAGTGGTGTCGTCCCTCTATAACGGTCAAATTTTCATTTCCTATAAATACCACCTCACTTTTCAGATTTTGGCCATCCTTTTTCACACATAACTTTCTGGTTTCCATTCTCATTTTCTCTCTACACTTCTTAGATCATTAGTTACTTTTCTTTTGTTTAAAGAGTGATTCTTTCATCCAACCAAAGATCACCTACATTCCTCTACTAGTCAAGAGAAGAACACAAGGTGTCAAGAATACACAAAGTGTTAGAGTCTTTGAGTAGTGCACTTGCATTACCAATTGTTAGCTTGATTGTATCTTGATATAAATCAAGTGTTTGTAATCTTGTAGTTACTATCTTGTGTGGATCATTGTGATCGTGTTGAGATCTTGGAGATCTCTTGTAGCTAGTGTGTTTGTGTGTTGATCAAGTGGATCAAGGTAGATTGAAGAGTGTGTAGATTGTGTGAGGATCGTATTGATCGTGTGAAAGGTTAGGATCGTGTTGGTTGTGTGAAAGGTTAGGATCGTTTAGATCGTGTGATTAGTTTGGATCGTGTGGATCGTGGTAGATTGGTACTAGCTAAGATTAGTACTCGACATCTAGCTTAGTGTTGGAAAATAACGTAAGCGACGTTGTACAGTTTTCTCCGCCTGAAGGGAAGTTGTTGACATAGTGCTTATAACTCTCAAGTTGGGTACTCGGGGAGTGGAGTAGGGCGAGAAGAGTTTCGTGACCGAACCACTATAAATCTCTTGTCTCTGTTTGATCTTTCCATCTCTATCTCTTTACATATTTCTATTACTTGTTGGTAGAAGCTTAAGCTTGTGTTCATATTGGTGTTGGTTGATTTCATCTACATATGAATCAAAGTTTTCCACAAAGTAAATTTTTATAACTAGACAAAAGTCGGCAAACTATTTAACATCCCTTCTAGTTTCCCACACTATGATTCTAAAATGGTAAAAAACTATTCAACCCCCACTCTAATTTTTCACAGATTTTTTCGATCTGGAATTGTATATTGAAAACCTTTATCACATGTGTTATCCCATCTTGTTCATAACGTATATCTTAAACTTGAACTTGTGTGGTGCAATAAGCAGTAGCAAAAGTGTGGCGTAGATAATGAAAGTAATGCATTGAGATGCTTAGATATAAAAAATGGCGTATAAAGGGAATAAACGGGATGAAAAGTTATTGCTGTGAAAATAATTGGTACAGGGGTTGGAGGCAAATTTCATACGGAGTCCCAATAACATATCCCATTAGGTGTATTGCTAAGATTGCTTGCGGTTTTTTCCTGCAACCAACTTTTTAGGACTACCGTTGAAAATGTCTAATTCATTTACTTTTTTTAGTATGTTTGGACAAATACTAGATTTAAATTGGCTCCGCCACAACGCACGATGATATCCTATAAGCATCTTTATTGCGCAGAATATGAATTGAGGATGCAACCAAAGACTCATTTTAACAAACATTAATTTTTGGTATAAGCTACATGCTCGAGATTATTCCTGCTCATCTTCTGTTGAGTATATATTTGTTAATATTCCCGTTTGCAAATTAGAATATAATTAAATCACTGCACCGCATTACGCCTTATGCTAAACATTGTTCGGCACGGATATTAGACTTAAGTTAGCTCCGTCGCAACGCGTGACAGCCAAATTACTCGTTAGAAACAAAACATAAAATTAAAAGGATTGAATAAAATATTCAAAGAAAAATTAAAATAGATAAGGACTAAACTTGCAATCTAACCAGATAACAAGGACTATTTTTGCAATTTACTATTACACATAAACACAACATGTAAGCATAGAAATAAAATAAAAATGACAAATTGGTTATTAAATTGGTGATCAATGAACGAATATGAAAGTTAGAATAATCAGATGTGTTAATTACTCACTCAGTTACCAATAACTGAAAAAGTTGACAAGCTCGTTTCTAATTAATAGGCTTAACTCAAAAAATAATTGTTTTAAAAGAAAATATTAACTCATCTACAAATATCCGGATAATCTATAAATTTTTAGCTTTTGTGCGCTACTGTGGATTGGTTAGATAAAAGCTTGAAACGAACCGAGCTTTATTGAGCTCATGCTCAATGTAAGCTTGTAAGTCTCAAGTTAAGCTTGAAAATTGGTTTTATATAAAATACGTTGAAAATCACATAAGCTCAAACACCCGCATGAAGCATCTTGTAAAGTATCGATAGCTTTTAACATCTCACTTGTATAAAAAGCAATAATTTTGCACTTTTTTGTTCACATGGAAATAAGAGTTGTTACAGTGGATAAATAGCCAACAATCACACTTATTCATACGGATCACTTTACGTTTATTTATGTGGGCTTATACATGTTGGTCCAGACCCAAGTGTTTTTGGTACAGATGCGCATGGGCCTCCTACTATATCTTTGAAGGACCATGTTGTCACGGAGGCTGTTGTCAAAGTTATATTCCAATTGACTTAAGTGGTATTGTTGGTTTGTGATTGACAAATCAATGGAAGATATTTGGGTATTTGGATAAGGGTGAGTTTGATTCCTATTACGATTCAGATAGTTCTAGCTACCAAAGGCGAAAAAGAGACATTATTGAGATGTGTCAAGCTATTATTAGGTGTTGCTAGGTGCCGATAACTCGACGTGTTACGTGGTGATATCTCGATGTGTTTTGTTAGGTGTTCTTATATTTGGTTAACGGTTAGGCGTTGTTTTTCGAGGTAGTGTGTTTTTATGGGTTCTTTTATTTTTAGATGGCTTTTGTTTTAGGTTGGAGTTTTTGTTTAGGAGTTCTTTTATTTGGGTATGTTTGGAAGTTGGTACATTAAATTAATAAGAGGTTAAGCTTATTTTTTTTAAAAATAAGCTATTTACAATATAAGCTTTGCATAACTTATAAGAGATATTAAAAAAGAAATTTTTATATAATATCTGAAAATCAAATGATATTTTATGTATCTTATACAAATAAATTTTTTTTATAATATTTATCTACAGCTTAGTTTCAGCAATAGCAATAGTTCTAGTAACAATTACTTTTATCAAACATATCTAAAAAATGATTTGTAATTTTTTAGCTTTTTGTTTTTTGTTAGTTTTTTAAATGAAATTATCTTTATCGTCCAAAAAGCAAAGAGAAAAGGTAAATATGATTCAGTTGAATTTCTCTAGTCAAGTATGACCAATTATTTTTGTGGTAAATTGAGCCACCACAGCACCCACGTGTGCACCACCAAGACCAACTTCCACCGGCAAATCACCGTCATCATCAAAAATCATTTTGCTATCCTGTCTTGTTCAACTACCACCAAACTACCATTAATTTTGAAACGTACATTTTCCATCTGAAAAATGATTTTGATGATTAAAATTGTGCTAGCAATAAGGAACATGTGATAACGGAAAAAAAAAATTGTATGGATAAAGTATATTAAAAAAAACTAGCAAGGTGTTAGGAAACAGTACGTTACAACATGTTTTTACCAGAGTTAGTTGAATTACGAATCCAGTTACAACACAACATGCGTTTTACTTTTGTTCATATGTGAAATCTAAAAATAAGAAAGTACATATAAATAAAATCTGTGAATTTGGCGGAGAATCGTGGACAATAACCGAGCTAAAAGCCAAATTGAGGCATCACTATAACTCGTTCATCTCATATGGTTATCCAAAAACTTTCAATGATAAAGAGAGTTGAAAGCTTTCCAAAACCAACTTTGAAGATGAAGAAGACACGGCCTTTTTATATGGGAGGTGATTTGCACACTCCAAATAGTTATTGGGACACTCCTTTTTATGCTTCAGTTACTTGTACATAACTCATACTGTGCTTTATCTACTTGTACTGTGAGTGTCCCAATAAATAAATTGAGTGTGCAAATCATTTCCCTTTTTATATGGGTTAATACACACAAATGTTACTAAAGTTTTTCAAAAATTTGCTTTTAGTTACTATAGTTTTTTTTGTTCAAAGAGGTTACTCATGTAAACGTGTTCGTTAACTAGGTTACTCATGTAAACGTGTTCGTTTAATTAGGTTACTCCCAGGGTGGGCTACCAGGTGTAACGGTTTTCCATTATCTTTAATTTACATTTTTGGTCCCTATGGCATGGCGGGTATAACGAATTTAGTCCTTAAGAAGTCATTAATGTTTTCAAAGTTAGTACTTTGCGGATAATATATAAAACCCGATATAAGTATCCGTCTTCTACCATTAATAACAATGGCTCTACCATCATATGTCACACTAGACAAAACATGTTGGCAACCAATTGAACTATAATAAAAAGTACAAAAACCCATTTGCAAAACAAGTTGGTTTCCATGATTTTGTGTGAATACATAAATTATATCTTGGATTATATCAAATACATGTATCCTTAATCCATTTTACATATGAACCCGGTAAATTGATTTTATCTTGGATTATATCAAATACATGTATCATATCTCATTCATTATATCTCTTTAAACCGAATAAAAAAGGTCCCAAATCTATACGAGTATAGAAAAGGTAGCAAGGCAAGATGGGTTCAAGTTTTGATTCGATCATGTTAGAGGCTGTGTAAGTCTCCATAATTGATTCGACCAATCACATTTTTTTTAAGTTCATGCGTTGTTAAATTTCTAGAGTACACTTCACATAAGATGATTAATGAATATAATGATTATAATGGTCAATGATCATTCTGAACAAGGAATTTATATATATGGCACTTGCAACCCGTTTACTTATACATTAGTCATTTGGGTTGATGTCTTGTTATCCTAAAGGAGTAAACGAGTCAAATGGGTCATCAGGTTAAAATTTAGATTGTTATTTAGTACAAAGTATATTTAATCATATTATGACATTAACCATCCATATAAAAATTAAGACAAAAAATGTTTACAAGTCAACCAATTGACCTCACTCTACGTAAAAAGTATCTATGAGGAGGTGAAACCGATTTAATATTTTTCCAACCATCTCAATATGCCCCATTTTCGCACCCCTTAAGAAGTGTTGCATTAATTCGTCCAAATAAGTATTGTGTTACACTTACAGTTAGCTCATCAATATCCACAGTCAAGAACATAAGCGAGGATTCGAGAAAAACATATAAAACGTAATGAAACCTCGCTACGGGTCGCCCACAGGAGAGGATTCGAGAAAAAAAATTAAGGACTAAATCTGTTAAACCCGACAACCCACAAGGACCATTTATCATATAGTTTTTAGTTAAAATGTGAGAAGTGTATTCATTTTTATTTTTATTTTATTTTTTTTAATTTATTTTTTTTAACAATGTTTTAAAAAATGTGACTAAACAAGTTTTTAGTTTTAAGTGATTTTTTTTTTTTTTTTTTTTTTTTTTTTTTTTTGAAAAGTGAGGTATGCCTCACCAACTAAATACACCCTTAGAGAGGTGGGAGTACCTGCGTGAGGATGCGGGGCGGTATGCTACCCCTCACGGTAGCACCGCCGCCGCCACTTACACACCGCACGGTGTGGTGTTTTGGGTGAGTGAACCACGCACGGGAAGAAAGAAAGAAAAGAGACGTTGATGCAATTTGACCGTTGGGCAACGGTTACTTTTTTTTTTTTTGCATTTAAAGGAGTGTTTGGGTGAGTGAACCACACACAAAAAAAAATACCGAGAAGAAGGAATAGCAAAAAAAAATACCGAGAGAAATAAGAAAAAAAATACCGAGAGAAAAAAAATTTCATGGAGCGTGGCAACAAAAATAGAGATCCTAGAAGAGGTGGTCGTGTATCGAGAGGTGGTTCAAGAGGCACAATTCGTCCTCGAATCCAATCACAACCCGGTTTCGAATCATCTTCTCAACCACAACCTTACCGCCCCGAAATGTATCCTCAATCTCCACCATTTTCTTACTCCCAACAACCCCTCCCGCAAATTCCCACTAACTTCGATCCGTTTGACCTGAACTATACACAACAATCCCCTACTTTCAACCCGTATGAGCCGCGCTTTACCCAACAAAAAAGGCATGAACGGGTTAGTGAACCGTTACCCATTCGTGATGATACCGATGATGATGAGTATTTTGATAATGTTGACATGGTACCCGAGACACAACCAATTGATGACGAGGTCGAAGAGGAGGAAGAGATCGAACCGCCTGTTCAAAAGAAAAAAAAACCAAGTAAGCCTTGGACACCCGATGAGGAGGAGGCGTTAGCTAAGGCGTGGATCAAAATTTCGGTGGACAAAGTTGTTGGCGACCGTCAACCAAAGGAAGGATTTTGGAAGCGAGTTCTAAAGAATTTTAGAACGCTTGTCCCGAGAACGGAACGCACTCATCATCAATTGAACTCGAAATGGACTCCGATGCATACTTTGATTGCTGCGTTCAACGGTTACTACACACAAGCGGTATTTTTTTATATTTATTTATTTATTTATTTATTTTGGATATTGTTTTTTATTGTACATTATTTTATAAATGTGTAGAACCGTTTGAGAGATAGTGGGTGCAACGATATTCAAGTCCTTGAGAGAGCCAATCGTGATTTTACAAAACAATACAAGAAAACTTTCGTGCATACGCAAGCGTGGAAAATTCTCAAAGATCAAGCAAAGTGGAAAGAACAATCGTTGGTTAGTCAGATGCAAGAATCCACGGGATCGAGCAAGAAAAGAAAGTCATCGGAGTCAAATAGCGCTCAAACGCCAACAAACGATACTCCAATAAACGTGGAAGATTTCGAGTGTGACTTACCGAACCTCAACGAGAACCCAACTCCATCACGTGAATCGAAGGGCAAAAAAAAATTGAATTCTGGAGATTCAAGCCGAAGCTCGATGCGTGATACCCTTGCAAGTTACACGGCCGAAAAGAAAATTTTAATGCAGGCGCAGTTGGAGGTTCAAAAGAAAAAAGACGAAGAATATTTCAAGTTTCTTGATGGAGAGGTGATGAATCGTGACATGAGGTTCGTTATGGATCCGCATGACCATATCCCAGACCCGACTTTTAAGGATTTCGTCATCAACAAGAAACGCGAGATATGCGCAAAATACGGGTGGCCGTGTAGTTTGTAGGATTTAACGGATTTAAGTTTAGTTTTAATGGAACTTTAGTTATTTTATGTTTTTAATAATATTATGTAATGGCTTTTTTTATTTTTAATGAAATTTTAGTTTTTTTTTAATTTTAATGGAATTTAAAAAGAAAATAAAGAAAAAAAAAAGAAAAAAGAAAAAAAGAAAAATGAAAAAAAAAAATGAAGTGAGTGAAGGGAAGGATGGTGAGTGATGTACTCCCACCACCCTTAGCATTATGTCTTTTCTCTTTAAAACAAGCTTTTCGTAATGAAGATTTAATGTCTTGTCATATATAAGAGTGCGAGATCATTAGAAAAGTTTTAATGCTTCAACTACTCACTTCACTTCACATGTTCATATTATAAGAGCAGAGCGAAAATGACAAGCCTTTAACTCATATGTGCGCTATTTAATCAGGATTTTCTTATGATCGTTTTCGAGACATCTCCAAGTTTACTATCCAAATTATTTTACAAATTAGGTTTAAACATTAGACTCTTGCATGTGTGAATATTAAGATCAGTAACGGAGCTAATAGGGTGACTAGTAAGTCACCCCTAATCAGCACAGTTTGTTATGTAATTATTGAGCCTATAAGTTATTTCTTTTAACAGTTTTGCAGTTAGCCCTTTATTCATATCAATATTTTGTAAAAAAATTTAAAACAAATAACTTAACTAATATGATATTATTGTTAAGGTATAATGGGTTAAAAAATCATTTTTTATGCGGTACATATTATTTTAATTTTTACGTTAAATTTGGTCACTCTTAACTTAAAATTTTAACTCCGCCCCTGATAAAATGCCACGTTAGTGTTTTTATATAAAGAGGTGATACTTACATTACATTTTTTTTATTCTTTGACTCTAATATCACATCATTAATGCACAAGTTACAACATGATATATGTATAAGTGTGATGTGTGCATCAAAAAGTGTAGTGTAACCGTGTAAGTATCACTTCTATTTTATATATGTATTTCTAAATATTATGTAGTTTTCAGGCAAACCCAAACACCCTTAATATATTTAAAGATTGGGTGTAGGTTAACCGAGAGAAGAAAAAACAAACCTTAGTCGATTTGTTTAGGAGTTGACTTGTACGCAAAAGCTGAATTGCATGTTGTTATGCCGACGTGCCACTTGACGCGTTTTAAACTTCTACCTTTTAACAATCATTAATGAAAAAATTGTCAAATTTGGTAATTATGGATATATATGGTCAAAAACTACAATACCTTCTATGTTAAGTTATTTTATTATTAATCCATAAGGGGGTTGGTAACACATGTGAGGAGGCTGCGGGAGGGGTGGTTCTCGCACGGGAACACCGCCGCCGACCATGCGGTGAGGCTGCGGGAGGCCCCGTTGCGGGGAACTTTACCGCACAAGAAGAAGACCAAAAATTCGACCGTTGCACCTTTTTTCTGACCGTTGGAGTTACAAATGGTTATTTTTATTTTTATTTTTTACTATATATTGGACAACAAATCTCTGTTGAAGGCACTTTGGTGAAGAAGAAGATGTACAGTAAAATAAATATAGATTGCTTTATTACCTGTAGAGTGTAGACAAAACAAAAGTAGCAATATTCTCGATAAAATATTGTAGTTGTACTTTATTTCTACTTTTTCTTTATTTATTTAAGAATAAAAACATATAAGTTAAAATATGTAATGTTTATTTTAATTTTAATGAATTTTAGTTTTTAATAAATTTTAATAAAATTTAAAAAAGAAAAAAAAAAAAAAAAAAAAAAAAAAAAAAAAAAAGGTGAGTGAAGGGTGAGGGATGTGATGCCAACAAAAAGTGAGTGAGTGAAGGGAAAAGTGGGAGAGTGATGTGGCATAAAGGGATTGGTTGTTTGTGAGTGAAGGGTGATGGGGTGAGGGATGCATTGCCAACCCCCTAAGAGTGCACGGTGTATTGTTCTACCACACGTTACTGAGCATTTTTTGGCACCTACGGCACCGCCGTTCTACATGGTTGATGGCACCGTCTTGGCCCCTTTCGTCTCTTCGCTAGTGAAATAGCGAGCATTGTTTGTGTTTTCTTTCTCTCTTCATTAAAAAAGAAAGAAAAACATATAAAAATATAAACTCTTTTTCACCTATAATTAGGGATGGAACCGAGCCTGCCATAGCTCGAGCTCGGCTCATTTATATATATAAAGTTTGAACTCGTTTCGAGCCTCATATTTTGAGCTCGACTAATTTATATGATGTGCTAAAGAAAACAAAGTTCAAATGAGGCTTGGATCGTTAATTACACAAGGCTCGAGCTCGATTACTTCTTTTAAACTCGTTTATACACGGTTACATACATACGATATATATACGTATACATTTCTAGGGCTCGTTTAGGCTTGTGAGCCTACTCGATCTTTTTGTATAGAGCTCGGGCTCTAACTTGATTACTAAATGAGCCTAAACTTAGGCTCAAGCTCGGGCTCGAGCTCGTTTAGGCTCGGCTCGTTTGAGCTTTTTACCGATTCAATCCTGAGCGACTCGCCTCATTTCCACCCCTACCTGTAATTGTTGGTCCCTTTTACTTGGTTATCAGTAACAAAGAAGCTAAAGTAACCAAGTTATATGACTTTAAACAAGGATGTATAAAATGATTAACAATAAAGTAGCGTAAAGATAAGAGACAATATTTTCCAACGTTTAATTCTTTATTAGAAGTTAATCACAAAGAATCGTACCCAAGTGTTTGCGGAATAACACTTGGGATTGAAAACGACAAGCATTGTATGGACTCCTCACTAAACTCAATCTATGTTGAGTGACAACTTAAATTACCCACTGAGCTATCTCAGGGGCTTGCGTTGTTCTTTGGAGGAGTAAAGTGGTTTGTGAATGCTTTGCATTAATTGCACAAACTTGTCAACTATTACTCCTCACATATGCTTCCTATTTATACACAAGTATAGAACAACAAATTATACATTGGACATAAAGCTTCCTTAACAATATCTTGAAAGATATTATTCTTCTGGCAAGGAACCTTCATTGAGTTAAGTCCAAAAGGCACTTTCTGATGACAGACTGGTTTTAACCATTTTGGGAAAGTTTGACATTAAAGTGATAAAGCACTTTAATAAAGCAGCTCAGACTTTCCCGCCCAGTCCCGCCAAAACTTCAGTCTTCTTGTCATCAGACTTTAGTACTATGAAGTTGTTGAGGAGTCATGGGGTTCAGTGAGTTATTGTCATCCTCACTGAACCCATCACCTTCTTCTTGGCTTAGATCACACTTCACTGAGTTCCGCCTCACTGAATGGAGAACCTTTCTTCTTAGGCTTGGTCTTAGCATCCTGAAGGTGACTCACTGAGTTACTGTTCACTCAGTGACTTGTTTACATTTAGGGGATTTTACGTTCAAATCCTTGTTAGAGAAAGATTGGGAATTCAGTGACCCAACAATCTCCCCCTATTTGAACATACAAATAGCCTAAGTGTTACTTGATTCAGCATGAGTTGTCAGGGTACTTCTACTCTTGCTGAATGTTTGTTGTAATTGTAAGTAGGACATAACTTTTTAAACAAAACATCAGTTTATTCATAGCTATTACATTTTCCTACAAATTACAAACAAAATAAAGATAGTTGTTGCAGATCAGATGTTCAGATGATAGCCAAGTCCCTCAATCTTAGCTTTCTTTGATCTCAGCAGGTGTTTCTCAGGATGCTTCTCAATCATAGCCCTAAGGTCCTGACAGAACCTTTGGTTTTCACCACTTTGTATAGGAGAAGCCAACATCAGGTATATTAACATTGCCTTGACCCCTGCCCTGTCCATATCGGACCATCTTTGGAAAGCAGGGTTTCCATATTCATCCATGAAGCATAGACCTCTTTCAGGGGTTTCAAGTACAACGTTTTTCACGAAGGTGATTCCTTCAGGAACGGACCTATCATAATCCAATCCTGGGACCTTGATCTCAGGCTCGGATTCAATGTGCTTCCTTTTTCTCCTGGTGGCTTTTGATGAAGCAGTTCCTGTTGTTGGAGCAGGAAGAAGGGAGGGAATATTGAGGACTTCAGGCATTGCGCTCAGTCTGTCATACCTTTCCTTCAGTGACTTGAGAAGGTCGTGTACGACAACATTGTTTTTCCTGGCAATGATGGGACGGAGTTCATCAAGTTCAGTAATCCCAAAGTCAGCAAATTTGAATGGGTTATGGATGTCAATAACTCTTTTATCAGCCCCCCTGAAGACCGTGACCATTGCGGGTTTGGTGTTTCTTTGAATTTTAATGTCAGTGATGGTTTCAGGCTTCAACCTTTCCTTCATCACCCAATGATATCTTTCAACCCTGGTCTTTCTGATTTGAGCATCCCTTTTCAGCTTTGCTTCCCTTTCCCTTTTAAGAGCATTCATCTCTTCTTCCTGAGCCTTTTTAAAGGCTGCACCAGTTTGCTCTGTTGCTAGTGCCTCGGTATCCAAACCAATCTTTTTAGCCTCCTCATGAACAACCTGTATCAGTTCAGGATTGCTCAATCTCTCTTCTTCAGCTGCCTTTACCACTTTCTCAACTCTTTCCATATAGTCTTGTATTTGGTCATGGGTGAGTTGATAGACTTTTCCATTGATTTCATATGAGACCCTGATTGGTTCATCAGGATCAACTCTGATCATTGTGGAGGCAGGCTGGAGCACAGTTGTAGGTTCAGAGGTGGTGGCAATACTTTTTCCTCTGTCCTGAATGAGAGTGGAGGAGACTGGTTCCTCTTGAGGTGGAACTTCGGTGATTGGTGTGGCTTCAGTGACATACTCCCCCTCAGTGTGAGAGGGTTGTCCAGCATCTTCTTGTTCATCAGTAATAGGGGTTTCAGGAACATTCTCCCCCTCAACAATTGTCGGAGCTGCAGTGATGGCAAGGGTTGGAGTTACTGAAGATGAAGTAGAGGTGCCCTTGAAGACTTGAAACATTTCCGTCATCATTGACTTGATCTCCGCAGTATCCTGATGGATGAGGGATACCTTGGAGTCAAGTGTAGCCTGAGAACTTTCAAGGGCAGTCATCCTGGATCCCATTGTCCATGCCAGAGATGTGGACTTCAGGGATTGAGCTATCACTGATGCTTCCAACTGAGTGAAGGAAGACTTGAGAGATTCCACCGTGGAGCTGAGATTCTGAACAT
Source organism: Artemisia argyi (assembly GCA_030686995.1). Taxonomy (NCBI): domain Eukaryota; kingdom Viridiplantae; phylum Streptophyta; class Magnoliopsida; order Asterales; family Asteraceae; genus Artemisia; species Artemisia argyi. The sequence continues at coordinate 101,394,208 of CM060678.1, forward strand.
TGGAACCCTTTATTAAACCAAGTAACTCAGTAAGAGCTGCCGTGTTGACTTGGTATGTCTCAGATGTCTGAAGAATTTTCTTGGTGAGCTCAGGATCATCTTTGACTGATTCTTGAACTGACTTAACCCCTGTAGCCAGCTCTTTTAGGGATTCCAAAAAATTGATTGATGTGAGAAGCCATTTGTGTCAGGGAGTGAGAGACAGTGGAATTTTGCTCCTTGACATCATCATTGTAGTCTTCAACAGCATCTTTGAGGAGGTGATAGTGGACTGCTTGCTCAGTATGCATGTCAAACACCTCTTCAGTGACCCCCCTGTACAAAACATTAGTCATTTTCTTGATGAATCTTTTGAAGGCTTTTTCAGTGAGAGGAGTTTGAGCGTCTTCAGAGGTTTCCGGCTCGGAATGTGTTTCATCTTCATCATGGTTAGAGGTTTGAGGAGACTGAGTAACAGGTTCAGGGACTGTCTCCTCAACCTCCATATCATCTCCGGCCGTGAAGCTCGTCACTGTTAAATTCATCATCAGAAAATAGGACAGCCTGAGCATCTGCCAGGGAGGTAATCTGCAACAAGTGGAGGTTATCCGGCTCCTCTTCATAAGAAGATTTGCCTTCGTTTTGGCCAGGTCCTGACCCCTCAAATCCGGTAAGTTGGGTTTTACCTACCTGGTCTTTAAGGCCAGTTCCCAAGTAATGCGCACCTCCGGGAGTGGTTATGGGTTCCATATCAGCGGGTGGTGTATTTCCCTCTGAATCTTTGTCCCCCGTGACCCCTTCAGACACTGATGGGTTTTTCTCAATGTCATCCTGAGGAGTCGTGAATGTTGTGTCCCTATCAGCGAGTTGTAAGTGTCCCTCTGAGTCTTTGGGATGAGTTTTTGTGCCCTCAGACAAAAGCGTTGTTTTGCGAATGTCCTCATCAGGCACCTGAGTGGTTAAGCCCCCCTTTCCAACAGGCTTGTTCTGGCCTGTCGAAGGTTTAGGGACGTGAACTCCCTGATGCTTGGGTTGTGATTTACCCGAGCCTTTAGCAGGATGTGATTGTTTGTGGACCCCCTTCTCAGTGGAGTAGTGCTGCTCCACCGAGGATTTAGGATCCCTTCCTCCCTGAGACCCTGGTTGTGATTTGCCAGAGCCTTTAGCAGGATCTGGAGGTTTAGTTGGTTCCGACTCCACTGTCTTGTTTATGGTAGCAGAGTCTTTGGGAACGGGATTGCCCGAGGACACTGAGTGTGGTTTATCAGTGCCCTCTGTTGGCTTTTGTTGCAGGCCTAGTGACTGGGTTATTATTCTCAGGGTGTCCGCAGTCAAGGGCGGTATTGCATGCCCCTTTTTGGCAGCCTTAGGGTCAGAGGTCTCAGTGTCGAGTGACTTGGGTTTAGCCACCTTCCTGGACCCCTGTCCCTTCTTCCTCTTCACCTTTTTTGTGGGAGAGGGAACTGGTGAAACTTTATTGTCACCCTGGATAGCAGAACACATATACATTGTCAGGGTGACAGGTGTAACCTCAAGAGGGTCACTTGAGTAATTTGCCTTGTGTAGGACATCAGGCTCAAAACCTGCTATGTCAGGCTTAACATACTCAGACCCAAGCAAGTCTTGTAGGGCACAGGAAACAAATCTAGGATATGACATGTGTTTTTTCCTAGACTTCCCCCCTAACTTTGCTATGAGGTCCCTGAAGATGATTTCTCCAAGGTCAATCATTTTACCCTCAATGAGACAGAACACTATCATTGCCTGAGTAGTGTTCAATTGCTCAGTAGAGGATTTATTTCCCCAGAGAACCTGAATGATAAAAGTCATTAGAATTCTCCAGGGAGCTGGGAACCAGGTCTTAATTATTGGGGCTTTGGATAATAGGGACCCTGGTGTCACCTCAGGGTGACTTTTGTCATAGGGTCCCAATTCCAGTAAGACCTCCTTTACCTCTTTCTCAGAGGATTGGGCAGTGAAGGTCGTGGTGTAGTCAAGGCCAGTGGCTTTGACAAAAGTTTTATAGTCAAGAGTTAGGGACTTGGTTTCATTCTTGACTGTAAACTTTATTTTGGCCTCTTTTGGCGCATCAGGGTTTTTAACCACCGCTGTGCACCAAAATTCCCTCAAATAGTCATGATAGATGACTGAGGGGGTTTTTGTGAATGAGGTGGTCAGGAAGCAGTTCTGAAGGAACTTCACCACATCCCTGTATTCAGGGTACCCAGCAGGGTAGGCAAAGTTCCCCACCACATTGTTCTTGGTAAGGTCTACGCTTTCCATTTGGAAATCCACATTGGGTGCGTATTTTACGACCTTAGAAGAAGCCATTTGATTTAGATAAAAGCCTGGTTTTTGAAAAATGGGTATCAGTGAGGGAAACACACGCTGTTTTGAAAAAGATTTGCAAGAGTTTTGTTATGATTTTAAAAACGTGTGTGTGTGTGTTCCCTTTTTGTGGGGGTATTTATAGGGTGAGATTTAGGGAAGTGATGTTGCGGATACCAAAGGTTTAATTTATTTAACCGAAACGGCATAATAAAGTTGGTTTGATATCCGCATTAAATATCACGATTCCCATTACCCTATTTTCTCTCACATCGTGGATGAACAGTTGTGCGGCTCTGCAAATAATGCACTTTTGCAGAGTGGAAATCATCACAACTTTTGTGTGTGAGGGAGCATTTAATGCTCAGTGGTGTTTGGTGAGAGAAATGTGGGGGCCCAAGGAGTGGATGCCAGTTGTGTAAGTGACATATATTCCTATATTTAATAGGGTTCAGTTACCTACCTGGGACATTAACTAACTAAATACTTGGAGCATTTAGCTAGGGTATTCAATGCCATTTTTCATCCTGAGCCCCCTGAATGAATTGTCATTCCTAAAAATTTCAGGAAGGGGTGTGATCAGGGACCTAGAGAATTTACATCATGTTGGAACACTTTTGATCAGTTCCCTGATTCTATGTCCAACATGCCCAGTTCAGCTTTCAATCTTGTGAAAGTGGGTTCATCCAAAGGTTTAGTGAAGATATCAGCTAGCTGATACTCAGTGGGGATGAAATGTAGTTCAATTTCTCCATTAGAGATATGGTCCCTGATGAAATGGTATCTGATGTCAATGTGCTTGGTTCTTTGATGAAGTACTGGATTGTTTGAGATGGCTATGGCACTTGTATTATCACAAAAGATAGGTACCATCTTATACTGAATGCCATAGTCACTCAGTTGGCTCTTCATCTATAGTACATTTGCACAACATCCTGCAGCAGCCATATATTCAGCTTCAGCTGAGGACATGGCCACTGATTGTTGTTTCTTTGTACTCCAACACACAAGTTTGCCACCAAGAAATTGGCAGGATCCTGAAGTACTTTTCCTATCCATGTTACATCCTGCATAGTCAGAGTCAGTGTACCCTTTGAGATCAAATCCTGAACATTTTGGGTAATACAAATCAAGGTTCGGAGTACCCTTCAGGTACCTGATGATTCTCTTGACAGCAGTGAGATGTGATTCTTTAGGGTCAGCCTGGTATCTGGCACACAGGCAGACTGAGAATTGGATATCAGGTCTTGAGGCAAGTAAGTACATCAGGGAGCCAATCATTCCTCTATATTGGGTTTGATTCACTGATTTTCCTGTGAGATCAGGGCCAAGGTTGTTAGGAGGAACCATAGGAGTCTTTACTGAAGAGCAGTCTGTGAGCTCATACTTCTTCAGTAGGTTCCTGAGGTATTTTTCTTGACAAATGGATATTCCTTTTTTAGTTTGTTTAATTTGGAGTCCAAGGAAGTACGTGAGTTCACCCATCATGCTCATTTCAAACTTTGTGGTCATCAGTTTTTCAAACTGTTTGCAAAGTTTGTAACTTGTTGAGCCAAAGATGATGTCATCAACATATACTTGGACAAGAATGACATCATCTTTTGTTCTGTAGATGAACAATGTGTTGTCAATTCTTCCTCTGACAAACTTGTTTTGGATCAGGAAGGCTGAAAGAGTTTCATACCATGCCCTGGGTGCTTGTTTCAGTCCATAAAGGGCTTTGTTAAGCTTGTAGACATGGTTAGGGTATTCACTACTTTCGAAACCAGGAGGCTGTTGCACATAAACATCTTCTTGGATGTTACCATTCAGGAATGCACTTTTAACATCCATTTGGTAAACTTTAAAGTTCATGTAAGTTGCATAAGCAAGGAAGATTCTGATGGCTTCCATTCTTGCAACAGGTGCAAAGGTTTCCTCATAGTCTATACCTTCATGTTGATTATATCCTTTGGCAACCAGTCTTGCTTTGTTTTTGATGACTGTGCCATTCTCATCGGTCTTGTTTTTAAAGACCCACTTCATACCAATGATTAAAACACCCTGGGGGCATTCAACAAGGGTCATGACATCATTTCTGTCAAATTGTTCCAATTCATCTCTCATGGCCTGAACCCAACTTTCATAAGTCGAGGCTTCTTTAACATTTTTAGGCTCAATCTCTGAGAGATAGTCAGCATAAAGACATATATTGGCAGTGGTAGCCTTAAGTTTAGCAGCCTTGCTTCTTGTGAGCATGCCTTCAGTGGGTTCACCAATGATGTTCACAAGCTCAATGATTTTGGATCTGGTCTAGCTATCCTGAGGTTTGGGATAGGAATTTGAGCTTGAGGGAGCCTGATTAGGTTCAGACTCAGGAACATGAGGTAACTCATCAATATGTGCTTCAGTGACAACTGTAGGAATAATTTGTTCTGAGGGTACCTGAACAATTTGTTCAGTTGTGTCAGTCTCATTTGAGACAGGCTGAGTTTCTATGAACTCACTGATAGGTGGTTGGGGTAGGTTGTGAGGGATGATGTAATAGGAGACATCAACATCAGCTTGGTATTGGGTTGAGGGATTGTTCTCAGGATGATACTCATCAGGAGGATATCTTGATGAGTCATCAATACCAATTTCTTCTACTGAGGAATTTGAGAACCTGATGGATTCAGTGCTCTCATCAACAATAATGTGATAAGTTTCCTCAGTTTGTTGTCTCCTTGTGTTGAACACCCTGAAGGCTTTAGAAACCAGGGAATATCCCAGGAAGTATCCATCATCAGCTTTGGCATCAAATTTACCTAAGTAATCCTTGTGATTGTGTATAAACACAGGACAGCCAAATACATGAAAATAGCTGATGTCAGGAATCCTTCCTTTGAATATCTCATAAGGAGTCTTATTATGCCTTTTCACAATGATTGACCTGTTTTGAGTGTAGCAGGATGTTTTAACTGCCTCAGTCCAGAAATGTTTTGAGAGGACTGAGCCATTCAACATTGTTCTTGCTGCCTCAATGAGTGTTCTATTTCTCCTTTCAGCTACTCCATTTTGTTCAGGAGTATAGGAAGAAGTGAAATTTTGAGAAATTCCTTTCTCATCACAAAAACACTCAAGGTCTTGGTTTTTGAATTCAGTGCCATTGTCAGTCCTGATCTGTTTAACTTTGACATCATTTTGATTTTCAATGTTTCTGACAAATGACATGATTGTTTCAGCTGCCTGACTCTTTTTGGTCAGGAAGTAAACCCAAGTATATCTTGAGTATTCATCCACTATGACCAGAGTATACTTCTCATGGTGAATGGACATTGGACTGACAGGTCCAAAAAGGTCCATATGAAGAAGATGTAGGCAGCTTTTGATGGAAAAGGTTTGTTTGGTTTTGAATGATGCCCTGTGGTGTTTTCCTTTTTCACAAGCAGAACAAGGCTTGTCTTTGTTATACACCAGGGATGGGAGGCCTAGAACTTTGTTCTGTTTGGCCAGGTTGTTGATTCTCTTGAAGTTGAGATGAGAGAGTCTCATATGCCATAGCCAGTTGATTGTCTCACTGGCCTTTGAGAATAGGCAAGTCCCATTCTGAGTCAGGGATGACATGTCAAGGACATATACATCATCCCTCCTGAGGGCAATCAACACAACTTCCTTATTGGCATTAAAGATGGTCCCTCTCTTGTCATCAAACTAAACTATGTATTTGGCATCACATAGTTGGGAAACACTTATCAGGTTGTACTTTAGACCATTAACATAAGCTATTCTTGTAAAAACTATACCATTGCAGTTTACTGAACCATAACCTTCAGTGGGAGCTGATGAGTTATCACCAAATACAACTTTGGATCCTGGTTCTTCCACATATTTGTGCAGAAAACTTTTCACACTAGTCATACTTCTGGAGCATCCACTGTCTAGTTGCCAAGTAGGATCCTTGATGTGTTTCTGCACAAACGGTAAACTGGGTTAGTTTTTCTAGTTGACCCACTTTCTAGTGGGCTTAGTCCTCAGGGACTTTTTGAACTCAGTTAATGAATCATGGTCTGAAGTTGTGTGACCTGAGCTTCCACATGTTTTACATTTTGTGGAGGTTGATGCCTCAGGTGACAGAGAAGTCTTGGTTTCGTTTTTCCTTCTGGACTGAATCACTTTTTCATGTCCCCTGGTTTCATGGGATGGATCTCCACAGATGTCACAGTATTCTTTCATCATACAATCATCAGGAAGATGATCATTGAAACCACAGTGAGGACATGGTGAGTAAGGCTTAGCCTTCAGTCTTTGTTTGGAAGGTGTGGCATACTGATAGCCTTGGGTTTTGTATAGACCCCTTGCTTTTAAAGAAGCAGTGTGGGGGATGTGATCACAAGTTCTGTGGTCTTCTTGTTTGCATATCATACAAAACAGGACTCTGTAGCATTTATCAGTGCTGTGATTTGGATAATTGCATAGTTCACATCTCCCTGAGGGTCTGGGTGTGGTTTTTGGTTTGGAGGAACCTAAGGATACTGAGGGCTTTGTTGATTTTGAGTCAGAGTTTTTCTCAGTAGACTCAATTTTCTCACTCAGCATCCTGACAAGTTCAGCAAGCTGATCAACCTTTGAATCAGTGCTTTCAGGCTTCACTTCAGTTTTTAATGAAGGTTTTTGGTGTTCAGTGGGTGCAGGAGTAGGTCTTTTCAGAATAGTCCTTCCTAATCCTGATTTCTCTTTAGGAGAATGTGGTTGAAAGACTAATGGTGCAAGGTCAGAATTGGGTTCTGCTCCCTGAAGTTGTTTCAGTGGAGGGAGTGGTGAATCAGACTTAGACTCAGTGATGGACTCAGTAGGACTTAGTTCATCAGTGACTCCTAGCAGCTCCTTGATAGCCTGACTTTCAGGCTCCAGGATTCTTCCAGTGTTAAAATTTGGCAATTTACTATCAGGATTGTTTCTTTCAATCCAATCACTGGGTTTGGGAACTAGTTCTTTGCTAGAGAGTATGTTGGTTAATAGAAAAGATGTAGAATGGCTACTTTCCCCAGAAACTTCAGTGAGTTGGTCATCACCCAGACCGGCCTTTTTGGGGCTGGGTGAGAGACTCAGTGTTTCATAAAGTTTGGGGTTTTTCTGAGTCCATTTCCAAATAATTTCCTTTTCTTTCTTAAGTTCTTCCTGAAGAGCTTGATTTTGTTTTACAAGTTCAGAGTTTTGAATTTGAAGTGTAACACTTTCAAGCTTGGCTTGTTTTAAGGCAAGTAATTCATCTCTATAATGATTTAATTCAAAACTCAGTTTGTTAGCTCTTCAACATACTTAAGATCAACATTAATATAATCTAAGTAAGATTTTCAATCATCATTATCATCCATAGAAAGTAAAAGATTTACCTTTCTCATAGTGATGTTGACCCATTCACCATTTCTTGCATGACTCTTCCCCACAGCAAGTTTGTTGTCTTCTGACAGAGCCATCAGGGCACTGATGTGAATTTCATCATCATCAGAGGACACTTCAACCTCATCCCAGTCATATGTTTCAGCTACAAGCCCTTTGTTCTTGGCTTGAGTAGTCTTTGGAGCCTGAGGAGGCTGAGAGACTGTTGAGGATGATTCAAGAAGGGCAAGTTTAGCTTTTGCCTTTCTGTACTTGGCTTCAAAGTCAATTTGAGGAACTTTTTCAAATCTTTGACTAGACTGAAGCATTTTTGGTTGAAATTTGCTGGGGCCTGAAAAAGAGTTATTTCCTGAAAATTTGAAAGATGGTTCTGAGGTTGTTTTTGAAAAACAATCTTTAGCAAAATGCCCCATTTTGCCACATTTAAAGCATTCAGTGTTGTCATTTGCTTTAGAAGGAAATTTGTTTTTCTTAAAAAAACCTTTTAGAATTAGCAAGGAGTGCTCTTTCATGAAATTCAATTTGAAGATCATTAAGATACTCCTCACTGGTTCTTTGGTCAACCTCATCATCAGATCCATCCTGAAAATCCTGCACAACACCTTTTAAATAGAAAGCAGTTGATATGGGTGAAATTGTCAAGGCCTTTTTGGTCTCCTGAGCTTTACCAGGGTATCTCCTGGTGATAAGATTGTCTTCATAGACAAACTTCCCATAGATGGCGGGGAGCTCAAGGTTCTGAATGTGGTTTGCATTTCTCAATCCCTGAGAGAAGTTTAACCACTTCTCAGGGAGACTGTTGACAAAACCAACATTGATCTCATGTTTTGACAGTATAACACCATCATTGGTCAGCTCATTCAGGAGGGTCTTATACTGAGTATAAGTCTCGGGGAGACTTTCAGAATCCTTGGCCTTGAAGGTACTGAATTCAAGCTTCAGGTCCATGATTCTATTTTCTTTGGTATCAGAAGGCCCTTCATAGCTATGAACCAGGTCAGTCCATGTCTGCTGGGCAGTGGGACAGTTAATCACTGATTCCATTATATCATCAGGAAGGCATGATATAATGATGCTTTTCAGGCGCTGGTCTTGATTGACCACCCTCCTTTCATCCGGGGTCCACTGAGCTTCAGGTTTAATTAAACCTTGGGCAGTTGTTGGGACATATAGACCATCATTAATCAACTTAATGTAATATGGTTCCATCCCAGTTAAGTAGCAAAGCATTCGCTTTTTCCACTTATTAAATTTGCCAGCTTCTAGTCGAGGGGCAGTTGCTGAATAACTTCCACCCTTTTTGTCGACAAGCTGGGGAACATCTATGTCAGTCATAGTGGGATCTTGATTTTAAAAACTTGAGCACTCTTAAGTTTTGAAAACAGGTTTAAGTTTTACAAATCAGAGGCTCTGATACCACTTGTTGGTCCCTTTTACTTGGTTATCAGTAACTAAGAAGCTAAAGTAACCAAGTTATATGACTTTAAACAAGGATGCATAAAATGATTAACAATAAAGTAGCGTAAAGATAAGAGACAATATTTTCCAACATTTAATTCTTTATTAGAAGTTAATCACAAAGAATCGTACCCAAGTGTTTGCAGAATAACACTTGGGATTGAAAACGACAAGTATTGTATGGACTCCTCACTAAACTCAATCTATGTTGAGTGACAACTTAAATTACCCACTGAGCTATCTCAGGGGCTTGCGTTGTTCTTTGGAGGAGTAAAGTGGTTTGTGAATGCTTTGCATTAATTGCACAAACTTGTCAACTATTACTCCTCACATATGCTTCCTATTTATACACAAGTATAGAACAACAAATTATACATTGGACATAAAGCTTCCTTAACAATATCTTGAAAGATATTATTCTTCTGGCAAGGAACCTTCATTGAGTTAAGTCCAAAAGGCACTTTCTGATGACAGACTGGTTTTAACCATTTTGGGAAAGTTTGACATTAAAGTGATAAAGCACTTTAATAAAGCAGCTCAGACTTTCCCGCCCAGTCCCGCCAAAACTTCAGTCTTCTTGTCATCAGACTTTAGTACTATGAAGTTGTTGAGGAGTCATGGGGTTCAGTGAGTTATTGTCATCCTCACTGAACCCATCACCTTCTTCTTGGCTTAGATCACACTTCACTGAGTTCCGCCTCACTGAATGGAGAACCTTTCTTCTTAGGCTCGGTCTTAGCATCCTGAAGGTGACTCACTGAGTTACTATTCACTCAGTGACTTGTTTACACTTAGGGGATTTTACGTTCAAATCCTTGTTAGAGAAAGATTGGGAATTCAGTGACCCAACAGTAATACTCACTTTTAATTTATATATTTCAAACATTCTAACCAAAGCACAATTTATATACACTTCTACATACAATTCAATCTCCTCTTCTCTATCTCATACACTTGCTACATGGATCTCTATGATGATGAAACTCGAGCCGAATAATTTTTACATTTTTACGAATATCATGAACAATTTAAAGCCTTTGACGATGAAGCCTATAGTTCACACACTCGAACATCCATACCCCGAGACTATGAAGGTGTCGAACAACGGTTCTGAATGTATAACTAACTGTGAAGGTGGCGACAATCCAAAATACATCGAAAGGAGTTGTAGACAACGGTTCCGAATGAGTCTAAAACTATTTATAAAAATAGTCGAAGGTATAACTAACTATAACCTTGAACCTATTTCCGAGCACATTAAAAATTTTAGATCTTGGCTAAATGCCGCTGTAAAATGTGTATTAGTCCTATAGTGAAATGCACGTTCGCTATATGCCAGTTGGCTTACAGGACAACACCCTGTGAAAAACTAGAAGGGGGGTTGAATAGTATACCGTTTTTTAACTTGTTAATCTTTGAAAAGCTTTTCGTATAATCAACAATTATAACTAATTAACAATAATTAATATGCAAGTATAAAGAAAGAAACGATCAAACCACAACACGATTGTTTATTGTGGTTCGGCTACAAGGACTCTTTTTCCTTGCCCTACTCCACGCCTCGAGTTTCGAAGTCGAGAGTTTTAAGCACTAGTCAACAAGCTCCTTTCACGGGTGGAGAAACCTCTACAATCGTCGCTTACACTTTATCCGGTACAAAGCTAAATACTGGGTCCTAGTTCGAGGTAGAACCAAGCTAACGTTGCCTATCCACTATTTCTGACACTAAGCTAGATGCCGAGTTCTTTTACAAGGGTACAACCACTCCCGTCACACTATGTATTTTAAGGCCTAAAATACAAACCGATCACTTCAATATAAGATACAAATGAAGTATAAACTATAAAGAGTTTACATAATGCAAAGCTAACAAGTCTTGCAACTTTGTGTTGAATACTTGTAACTTCTCGGATGAACTTGTGAAGTTCCTTTCTACATAAGAGAATCACACAAGTGAGTTGCTACTGAGTTAGATAAGATGAAAAAGTGTTTGTATGCAAAGTATGACTAAAAGTGATGAGAGATTTTTTGCAAATGGCTTGGTATTTATAGCCAACCAAACCAGCAGACTAGCGGATCCGGCGGAACCAAAACAAGGGTTCCGCCCTTGTACCCTGAGGGTTCCGCCAGGTTTGACAGTTAAAGACTCCAAGAAATCTTTCCATATCTAGCATTGTCACATCAAGTTTATGTAAGTCAACACACTATGGATTGAGTAGGAAACTATCCAAATGTGTAAGAGATCTTTATGGAAAGACAACTACTAGATTTAGTAAGCTTTCCATAAATGCACATGATGTAAGTTATGATGTCATATTATGTTTTCTATATTAAGTAATATAACAAAGTTATGCTTAATATGAAATATAAAGTCTAGCTTAAATGATGTTTTACTAAAAACTAAAGTTTACACTTTGTCGTTAACAAAACTTAGCAAAGATCGTAAAATATAAATAACGTTTTTAGACGATATTTGTATTAACAATCTCCCCCTTTTTGTTGATGACAAAACATAAAATTTGCTTTTAAGTAAATCACTAATTCTAGTGTTAAGTCTTTTAAAAGTTTTATATTGAATTTGTTTTACTCAATTCATGATATGATATGCAAAAGTTAAAAATGAGAACTAGTTTAATATAACTTCTCCCCCTTTTTGTCAAAACAAAAAGAAGAGTTGCGAAGCGGAAGAATACACGTGCTCCCCCTTGGATAATGCTCCCCCTAAATGGAGTGCCAAGGTAGGAAGCATGGATTTTGAACCTACACCAAAAGTGGTTAGTTGATGATAATGACAATTTGCCTAGCCACAACATAATATGAGAATGTGAGCAAATATATCACAATCACACGACATATACGAGCCATTGACAATGCAATAGTAGTAGAAAAGAAGTCATTCCAAGTAAAATTTTGACTTTGCAAAAGTTAATGGCAAGAAATGAAAATTTCTAGCCTACTTTTTGAAATAAAAGAAAATGAAGATAACAAAGAGAAATTCCTACTTCTATAAATTGAGTACTCCCTAGGATTTCTTAAATAGGGCAAAGCCTCCACAAAGAATGCCCTAAGCTTGAGGTGGATGAGAGATGGTGTCTAAACGCTCCAAAATGTGGTTTAAGATAAACCTCATTTCGTATGTTAGTTCACGGATATCCTTTTGACATCGTTTACTAATATGAGCGGTTCTCTCACAATTTCCGCAATTATGGCGAGGAAATTTTGGTGGAAGGAGTTCATTGGTTGTTGGTGCACCATTTATGTTATGTTTGATAGGGCAAACGTGGATGGTTGAGAGGTGTTTTGATTTCGTACCCTAGATGAGTGTAATGCCGATTTAGACTCTATGACATGATTTAGACGAGAGTCAATCAAATGTTTGAAGGCATAGAGATGGTTCAAACTAATATCGAGCTCTTCGTGGGTGTTTGAAGACTTGGGTCCTATGGATGCTTCTATTTCTTCATAAGAGGGAAATAGGGAATCAAAGTGTTGAGAATGAGTTTGAGGTGGATTGTGTTGTTGGGCATGATGGTGGTTGCTTGATTCCCTGTAAAGAGGACCATGAATTTCTTTGTAGATTGGGTGGAGCAACAATGGTTGTGGTTGATCATGTGGAAAGATTGAGGGTCGAGCATATCGATAAGCCAAACGCTCTACTAATTATGGTTGATGAGGTTTATGATCTAATGGCTCATTTGGTTGAAACATTGGTTGTTGTTGGGTTTCCAATTGAGCAATGGTGTCGAAAAGTGGCAATGGTGGTGGATTAGATGATCTTGGTGGTAGGTCTTCTAAGGTTTCTAAAAATGGATGTGGTGATGTTGGTGGTGTTTGCTAGAGTTCCATTGGTGTTAAAGTTGGTGATTGAGGTGATGAACCTTTTGAAGGTTGATTTGGTGCCGAGGTGATGTGGGATCACTAGGTGTTTTAGTTGGTGGTGGAGTAGTGATAATGTTGGTTTTGCAAGATTTTGGAGATGGTGTTGGGGTGACAAGGTTAAGGAAGTTTGTACCATGGATGGGTGAAGAGATGTTGAGTGATGAATCACTCGATGATGATGAGCTTAGTTGGATGGTTTTGTTGAAGCAACATGGTTTTACACTAATTCTATTTCTAATGGCTTTGATGATTCGGATGAGGTGTTGGATTTAGTCATTTCAAGGTTTGAGTTATCTAGACTTGAAATATTAAGATATGTGATGGTGATGGTGTGAATTGGAAGTGTGAATGTTAGTCAATTTATAGGAAGAACATGTTATGGAAAGGAGTGTTTGGATTTGATGTTGTGCCATACAATTTGTAAGAGTTATGAAGGTTGTCAAATCATGGGAAGTCAATCCAATGAAGGTGATAGAGTAAAAATACCAAGATTTGCACTAAATGCTTAGTAGTCTTGTCATGGTGTTTTGACTCAGATTTCTCACGGATACCAAGGAACCTTTTGGTGGGTTCCTTGCCTTATTGGGGAGGGTTCCTTGGGTTAGTTATGGTTAAATTTGAATTTTGGCAGGAAATGGATTTTTATTGATTCTAATGTCTAAGAATGATCCTAATACAGATAACTAGTTATTGGGCATGAGTTTCTAATCTTACAAGATGATTTGGAGGAATATGGAAATCGAAATTTGAAAATTCTAAGAAAAATTTTCAGGTCGACTGGCGGAACCCTGGGAATACATGGGCGGAACCCTTGTTTGGGTTCCGCCAGTTCCGTTGGGCCAACCTGGGTTTACCTAGAATTCCTACTGGCGGAACCCAATTTTCAGTTCCGCCAGATCCGCCAGTGCCCAGATTTGACACATACCACATTTTTAAGGGTCGAGACGAAATCGGCAATTTCCAAAAACTCTTGGGACAAAAACTTAAAGCAATATCTAGTTAGGAAATGCAAAAAATGAATATGACAACACTCTTACCGTTAGACTTTGAAGGGGGGGCTAGCGAATTTCACTATACTTAGTGAAAATTTTCATATACTTGAAAATTTGACAACATTCTAAATGTCATCGATTCTGCATAAGAGTTAGTTTAATACATTTTCCAACCATAGTAATAGAGTATAAAAGTACAAAACAACATAAGTCACAAAGTTCAACGATATCAAAGTTCTAAAACTTAGTTGTGCCAAACGCTCCATAAAAACATAATTCACAAGCTGTCCAACTTCTTTTTAATCTTTCCCAAGTACCTTCCAAAGCACTTCCACATCCCTTTCGTTTGTTTTAATTCTTCGGACTCATTCTCAATAGCGGGGAGTTCTTGAAGGTAGTTGAGAGGGGCTAGCTTAGAGTTGGGAAGATCATCATTTTCACTCATTGATGAAGATGAGGATGAAGGAGAAGGAGAACGACGACGTTTCCCTTGAGTCTTAAAGACTCTCTTACCACTAAGAGGAACAAAGGTGTGAGGAATGAGGGAGTAATCAAGACAAATACCTCTATCATTTGGTGGAATGAGTGAGATGGCTCTAAAAAGACGGGTGAGAAGCATTCCATATGGAAGAGCGGTTTTTCCATTTAGAGGTATATCGGTCATTCTTTGTGCCATGTAGTAAGCCAAATTGAAAGGTTGTCTAGTGGAGATACTATAGAGCATATAGCTTAGGCATGTGTTCACATGGTCTCTATTTCCTACGGAACTTATGACATTAGCTCTAAGAACCTCTTCCCACCTCCTAAATTGAGGTTGAAGTTCATTAAGTTCTATTCCAAACGGATCTTTGTCCACTTCACTACCCGAGAGATTTTTCCTAGTGAGGGAAGTTCTAATGAAGAGATGGTCATGAATCACTTCCTTGCTAACAAGAGGAGTGGAGTAAGTAGGATGACGCTCATCGGTGTCCAGAGAAGAAAGTGGCCATTTGTCTGTGTAAAGACAAGTGCCATTTTTTGGAACACCAAGGATTTTTTCAAACTCATCGAGAGATAGGATAGTTTCGTGTTGATTGATAGAAAATTTTACGGATATCTCACCATCTTCATCGCTTGTGAGCACAACGGTAGCATAGAATTCTAGAATAAACCTAGGACATATCGGCTCATGAATATCTAGGAGACAATCAAAGTTGATCGTAGCTAAGTTTTGACGGATGGAATTTCCCTCTAGGAAGGATGGGTCAATGGTTCTACCCTCATAGACATAGCGCTTCTCTAACTCCTTAAAGACATTGACTTGGTGTGGAGTAAGACCTTTGGTCATATGGTGTTTGGGTAAATACTTGAGGATACCTTTGTGATCGGAGAGAGTTGCGGGAGGCATGTTGGTTCCTAGAAATCATAAAATTTTGGTTAAGATTAATATTTTTGAGAATGATCTAGTATGCGTTTTTATGCAAGCAATGTGAAGATTTTGTTGTCTAAGATGCGTTTTGATGTTCAAAAAAACGTTTTAAGATGCAACTTATTATTTTGAAACACATTATGATCCTAGTGTTTCTAAATAAATGTATTTCTAAAATGTAACCAAAAAGTGCATATAGGTTTATGCATTTAAATGAAGTTGGCCTAATGTTTTTATTTGTTTTAATAATGTGATGAAGTTTTATGTCCTAATTTTGAATGTGATTATCAAAAATGGTTTTACAAGGGATGTTTGGCTAATTGTGATGTTGTTTAGAGTATGTAAGAACATAATTAAGTGAGGGCATGATTAGTTTAGTTCTCAACTAAGGTTTTACAATTTTTCATAATAAACCCTAAGATTTTAGAGGTTGAAAGTGAATGAGAATGCAATGCTTAGATTGGGTATCTAATTAATTAGACAATACTTACAATGTTGCTTGGATTGAAGAATGATTGAAGAGGATACCCAATTTTCGTGTGTGGTGATGTTTTGGTCATAAATAGTGGCAGTGAATGAGTTATGGCTGTGGATTAAGGAGTGTTTGTGATGAGGCGAAAAATGATCCGTTTTTAGGGGGTCATTTAAGCCCAAATCCGACTTTATTTGATCAAATATTGCCCTAAATCGTTCCTTTTGTGATTTTAGGTGTTTGGAGAGTGAATTCTGGAAAAGAGGCTATTTTAGACGTTTTTGGAGCATAAAGTGAAGAAAACGACAAAGTACCAAAAATCCAAGCAGAAGATACAAGGTGACGGCGTCAAGACCAAACGCTTGACGGCGTCAGACATGAAGAATAATTTACCGTAGCTGGTGACGGCGTCAGATGGAGAAGTGACGGCGTCAAAGTGGCCAAGAATAAAATACCGAAGGTGGTGACGGCGTCACATAGGCCGTCACAAGTGGATCTAGGGCGTCCGAGGAAGTTTATGGCGGCGAGGTGACGGCGTCAGATTTAACTCTTGACGCCGTCAGAACGATTTTCCTATATATAGTTTTCTAGTTTTTTCATTAAAAAGGAGAGAAGTTTTGGTGAAACCCTAAAAGACGATTTTGGTGCCTCTTTTACAGGTTTTTCAAGGGTTCCAAACCCTTGAGACCTTGCATTGTAATTGAGATAAGTATACTCTTAATTCAATCAATATGTCTATGTGTTGGTTGTTTATCTTTTGTTCTTATCTTAATTCTACTATGCTAGGCTAGATCTCTCTTGTGTTTGCTTAGATCTAATGAAACCTAGATGTTGATTACTTGTCTATTCTTGTTTTGAATGAATGATTTATATGTTAGGCTTAAGAAAACTGGCAGATCTCCAAATGGTAACATGCTTGAACGTCTTAAGAAACATGAACCGAGGCGTACTAGGTCTTTATTGGTTGTATTTAATGCATGAGCCACTATTTACAATCCCTATAGTTGTGCTGGGTCATGGTGTAGGAGGAGATAAGAGCTCATAGAGTTGGGGAGTTATGTATGCCACTCCACGAATGGTATTAAGGAATACAACCCGTCATTCATACAAGTGTAACAAGTGATTAACATGTAAAAGATATCTAGGGAGTAATGAAGTCTAAGTAAACACAATTTCTCCAATTACTGCTCACAACCTTAGTTTAATTAGTTTAATTTCATTTTTATTATTTTATTTTAATTATATAATAGCTTTGGGTTAGTTGATTAGCAACTAATTCCGCCCACTCTTCCAAAACCCGAGATTTTACTTGCTTTCATAAAATATAAAAACACAAAAATAATCTTCTTTCATCTCTAGAACTATTAATTAGGTTTTCTAATCCTAGCGACACTATTCCTAAGCTGAACGATCAATCCCCCAGTACTTGTCACTATACTATACTACAACGATCAGGTACACTGCCTGGTGGGGGTTGTAAGCCTCGCGAGATCCCTCGAGAGGTAAAGCAAGGTGCGATTCCCACGCATCAAGTTTTTGGCGCCGTTGCCGGGGAAATAGTTATTGTCTAGGTTAGGATTTCTTTTTATTAGGTCTACTTGCTAGATTCCTTTCTAGTAAGATTTTTTATTTTTATTTTTAGGTCTTCTTTAGTCTATCTTATTTCTTCGTGCCTTTGTTCGTAATCTTTACCATCCGACATCATGGAAGGTGGTAACATCTTTGAACCCATCATCCCACCACAACAAAACCCACCATTAGAACCCCTTAGGCCCCGAACCTTAGGAGAGTATTCCCGACCTAGCCACCAAGGCTACCGAAACACCATTGAGCTCACCGGAGCCAATGTGACCCCCTTGCGATCCGACACCATCCGGTTGGTGCAAAGCGGATGTGCATTCCATGGACTTCGTTCCGAAGATCCAAACCAACACCTTAAGGACTTCCTCAAAATCGTAGATTCCATAGACCTAGGTGTTGAAACTAGAGAGACTACCCGTTTACGCCTATTCCAATTCTCTCTACGGGATCAAGCTAGTCAATGGCTTGAGCGTTTACCCGCGGGATCCATCACCACATGGGATGATCTCACCACTCGCTTCCTTGCTCAATTTTTCCCACCGGGGAGAACTACTAAACTTAGGAATGACATCTTGATGTTTCAACAACGTCAAAATGAATCTCTTTATGAAGCATGGACTCGTTTCAAGGACTTACTCCAAAAAGTCCCTCATCATGGCATAGATCTTTGGCTCCAAGTCCAAATCTTCTATGACCATATCGACATCTCCACGAGGCGAACCATTGACCAATCGGCCGGTGGTAAGCTACATGATCTTAGTGCGGAACAATCATGGGAACTCATAGAAGATCTTGCTCTCTATGACAATGAAAGTTAGAATGATCCCCGTGATTTGAACAAAACGGTCAAGGCAATATCTTTGCCTTCGAATAATTCAAGCACTCCCGACCGTAGGATCATGGAACTTGAGGACCAAGTCAAGTTTCTCATGAAATCTTACGAAGCTCCGAAGCATTCAAGCCAAGTGAACAAAATCACTTCTTCATGCGAATTATGTAGTGGTCCCCATGACACTCGTGATTGTGTGGAACTCCCCGGAACAGCTTTTGCGGACTACGCATCCACGTGTACCGACGAAGCGGGAGATAAGTGGTACACTTTCAAGCCCGAGCCAAACACATACGGTGATTCATATAACCCCTCATGGAAAAATCACCCAAACCTTAGGTGGAAACAAAATCAACCAAATTCTTCCAATCCGCCTAATCGTTACCAATCAAACGGTCCACCATCCAACCGTACTTTCAACAACAATCCTTCTAACAACTATGGTAGTACCAACAATCTTGAAGGATTGATGTCAAAGTTCATGGCATCTCAAGAAGCCTGCATAGCTAGGTTTGAAACCGAATTCAACCAACAACAAACGGAGATGACCAACAAGATCGACAACTTGTTGAAAGCCCTCAACAACCAAACATTAGCCACACCTAGGAAGGACACTAGGGACACCAATAGTGGAATCCAAGCTAAGGACCCCTCATCATCCAAACATGTCCACTTTGTCAATGTTGTCACCATTAAGCCGATAGATAGGGAGATAGAGGAGAGTGACAAAGATGAAGTTAGAGTAGAAGCCAATAGTGAGGATGAGAGTAGGGAAGTTGAGGTTAATAAGGATAAGGAATTAGAGGAGGTAGAACCTATAGAGGAATATTTTGATAAGTTGCCAACCAAGGAAGAACGGGAATACCATAAGTATTTATTCGATAATCCCGAGACAACATATATCTTTGGCGATCCCCTGATCAAAATGGGAGACCCCTCTAACATTAACATCCCATGCAATATCGGGCACATGCATATATGGAAAGCTTACATAGACCCTAGATCCCCCGTGAACATCATGTCTAGGACTTATTACAATTGGGTGATGAAGAAGCAACTCAATTTTAGGATAATGCCCGGTAAAAGTTGGATAAGTAATTTTGCAGGAAGAGTTAAGGGAGTACATGTGATTATAGGGAATCTCACCTATGAGATTGATTTTATGATAGTAGAAGACACGCGTCCGGTGATAGATGCTTGCCTAAGTCAAATAATATTTGGGAAACCATTTGTTGAGGCCACTAGGATGAGTTATGATCCGACGTTAGGGATAGTTAGATTCAAGGAAGAGAATGATGAGGTTGCTTATCAAATGCCCTACAAGATTGAGCAATACCGCCTTCTCTCTAATTTCGAAAAGGAACGTAAGCAAGCGGCTTATTATAGGAATGATGAGGATAGACGTAGAGGAGTAGAGTATGTTAGAAATAGGATGCTTGGTTTCTACAAAGAATGCTTGCAACTAGGTCCGGAGTACAAAACTGGTTTAGAAGACGACCTAGAGAGTGGAACCAATGATGAAATCACGTAGTAACCCACGACTTTGAGTCTAGCTACAAGACTCGTAAATAAAGAAAAGCGCTTCTTGGGAGGCAACCCATGTTTTGTGTGATTTTTATTTGTTTGATTGTTATTTGTTTCCGTATGCATGTTTTATTTTTATTGTTGGTTGATCATGTTTCTCTACTAAAAAGTGGAAATACTTTATTATGTTGTTTAGCCTAGTCTTAACTTCAACCTAGAGGTATTTTTGCAAAAGATAAGTGTAAGGGGAAACCCCAAATATGTTTTTAAGAAACAAACCGATCATGATTCTCCACAATATTTAATGAACATGTATATTCGTATTTGTTAGAGTCAAATGCTTGTATCGAGTCATAATGAAGTTTTGCAGGATTTTCCAGGAAGTAGGATAAAGTTTTTCCAGAAATTTTCCGGAAACTTAACATAAGGATTTCTGCAGGTTCATTCTGACGGCGTCAGGGAATTGCTCTTGACGGCGTCAGGAGTCAAAAATCTGGAAATTTTACCGATTTTGTTTTTCTAACAGAGTCTTATAGTTTTTGTGAATTAGTAAGTTTTATAATCTCCAGGAAATCTGCAAACTTCATTCCACAAGCATTATATCTTACTTTGTTTTCTAGGATTTAGTAACTTATATAGGATGCCGCCGATTTTACGCGAGGTTGCCTTGTCTACTTTTGTCAGGATTTACAGGTTATTTGTGACAAGAAGATGATGTATATTCTGGAAGGGAAGCTTTGATTGTTCGTTTTCTTGGAAGAAGATTTAACCTGGCCAACTAAAATCCATACCGAGCGAATCAGGGGAGTATTTGATTTCATTCTCTTTACTTTTTAACTTTTACTTTCTTTACTTGAACATTGGGGACAATGTTCATCTTAAGTGTAAGGGGAGGATAAAAAGATGATACCTTACATATGCACTTTCGCTTGAGTTTGTTTTGTTTGATAGTAGATGAGTAATAAAACTATGAGAAATACTTGTTAGTGTAATTTTAGCGCCAAATTTAAAATTTTTTACAACATTTAGGAGTGAAACTTTAGCCATAGCAAGCGTCTCATGGATAGGAGATTGTATGACTAGCACATAACCGTATATTCAGAAAAATTTTCCACCCAAAAATGTGAGGTTCGCCTTTAGATTTGATAGGAAAAGCATTCATTATTAGTGCTTATGAGTGTACCGGTAGCATTTAGATTCTAGAACTTGCGTTAGTGATGCATCCCGAGACCGCTAGTGAGACTACATTCGTGTGGTAGGATTTACTACATGATAAGAGGCATTAGGATCACCCTTGTGTTAAACCTGTATTATAATTACTTGACCATTTAAGTCATATTACTTGGCTAGTTAAGTCAACTAATTTTTTCCACACCTTTAGCGTTGTACTCATTTTTAGTACACGATACCCCTAGTACACCCCTCCGAGCCTATCTTTTCGTTTCTAACTTTAAGCATTTTACTTAAAGGAAGAATTTGTTACACCCCACTTAAATGTACAACCAAATCGCCTTAGCCTTCCGTGTATGCGCTCATTTTTAGTGCATTATTGTTATTTGTTAAACCCTAAGTTAACTTTCTAATTGATTACATGGTTGCTAAGTCGAGTCATATCCTTGTACATATTGTTTTGGGACGATTGGGACTCATGGGTAAGTACTTAATCTATGGAGTAATGGGGAAGAACATCACTTATTACCCCCATATGTACGTTAATCTTAAAAGTGCTCCAAGTGTTTTGATTTTCTTAATTCGAGTCATTAGAATAGTTTAATGTAAAGTATGTAAAGATTCAAGTGTAAGGGGAATTCTCAACCCCTATGATGTATTATTTTGGATGGTAGGGTAAGAGTGTAAGCAAAAAAAAAAAAAAAAAAAAAAAAAAAAAAAAAAAAAAAAAGAGAAAAAAACATACGGACTACCATCCCGTTTTCATTCTATGTTCATTTTATGTTTTTGTTATTTTTCATTTATTAGCTTAAGTCGAGTCTAGTCTTGGCTTAGCAACGCCATATTGTACATGTAATTTACTAAGATTGTTAACTCGCCACCAGTAAAACTTCCTTTATCCAACAAAACCGTGTAATTCATATCCCTACACCTAACGTTACAACCCTTTAAAAAGACCTCTTTGATAGTTTATCCTAGGTGCTTACGCCATGTGGTGGAGGTTTGATCCTTTCCTAAGCCTATGGTAATCTATTTTGCTATGACAGGTAGTGAGAGATATCTTCCATTTCCATAATGTTATATTACTTTATTACACCCGAGAGATGTGAGTATCTAAACACTATTTGTGAGGTGCTTGTGTATGACCTCCGTGCTTGTCTATTGGTCTTTAGTGTAACGATTATTTGTTGTAATTACTTTTATATTAGTGTTAAATGACCCCTAACTTGTCTTTTGAGTAGAATAAAAGCTCATTTGCTTGAGGACAAGCAAATCTCAAGTGTAAGGGTATATGATGAGGCGAAAAATGATCCGTTTTTAGGGGGTCATTTAAGCCCGAATCCAACTTTATTTGATCAAATATTGCCCTAAATCGTTCCTTTTGTGATTTTAGGTGTTTGGAGAGTGAATTCTGGAAAAGAGGCTATTTTGGACGTTTTTGGAGCATAAAGTGAAGAAAACGACAAAGTACCAAAAATCCAAGCTGAAGATACAAGGTGACGGCGTCAAGACCAAACGCTTGACGGCATCAGACTTGAAGAATAATTTACCGTAGCTGGTGACGGCGTCAGATGGAGAAGTGACGGCGTCAAAGTAGCCAAGAATAAAATACCGAAGGTGGTGACGGCGTCACATAGGCCGTCACAAGTGGATCTAGGGCGTCCGAGGAAGTTTATGGCGGCGAGGTGACGGCGTCAGATTTAACTCTTGACGCCGTCAGAACGATTTTCCTATATATAGTTTTTTCATTAAAAAGGAGAGAAGTTTTGGTGAAACCCTAAAAGACGATTTTGGTGCCTCTTTTACAGGTTTTTCAAGGGTTCCAAACCCTTGAGACCTTGCATTGTAATTGAGATAAGTATACTCTTAATTCAATCAATATGTCTATGTGTTGGTTGTTTATCTTTTGTTCATATCTTAATTCTACTATGCTAGGCTAGATCTCTCTTATGTTTGCTTAGATCTAATAAAACCTAGATGTTGATTATGTGTTGATTACTTGTCTATTCTTGTTTTGAATGAATGATTTATATGTTAGGCTTAAGAAAACTGGCAGATCTCCAAATGGTAACATGCTTGAACGTCTTAAGAAACATGAACCGAGGCGTACTAGGTCTTTATTGGTTGTATTTAATGCATGAGCCACTGTTTACAATCCCTATAGTTGTGCTGGGTCATGGTGTAGGAGGAGATAAGAGCTCATAGAGTTGGGGAGTTATGTATGCCACTCCACGAATGGTATTAAGGAATACAACCCGTCATTCATACAAGTGTAACAAGTAATTAACATGTAAAAGATATCTAGGGAGTAATGAAGTCTAAGTAAACACAATTTCTCCAATTACTGCTCACAACCTTAGTTTAATTTCATTTTTATTATTTTATTTTAATTATATAATAGCTTTGGGTTAGTTGATTAGCAACTAATTCCGCCCACTCTTCCAAAACCCGAGATTTTACTTGCTTTCATAAAATATAAAAACACAAAAATAATCTTCTTTCATCTCTAGAACTATTAATTAGGTTTTCTAATCCTAGCGACACTATTCCTAAGTTGAACGATCAATCCCCCGGTACTTGTCACTATACTATACTACAACGATCAGGTACACTGCCTGGTGGGGGTTGTAAGCCTCGCGAGATCCCTCGAGAGGTAAAGCAAGGTGCGATTCCCACGCATCAGTTTGGTTTAAACTAGAGATAAATTTGACTGCAGAGTTGGCGGATCCGGCGGAACCAAAAAGAGGGTTCCGCCCGTTTAGTCGCAGGGTTCCGCCAGATCAGTATTAGGTTCTATGAGTCCTAAACTAAGTCTAGGAGGGACAAAATATTTTTATTCAAGACGTTTTGTGAGAGCGTTGACTATGTGATTTTTTTTGGACGAAGTTATCTTGATTAAGATGTTCCTCAATGAACATTTTTACCAAGCCAATGATTGTCGAATCTCAATATGTTTTAGTAAGAGCATATTGGATAATGCTAAGGTCGATGCTTTCTAAATAAATGTATTTCTAAAATGTAACCAAAAAGTGCTTATAGGTTTATGCATTTAAATGAAGTTGGCCTAATGTTTTTATTTGTTTTAACAATGTGATGAAGTTTTATGTCCTAATTTTGAATGTGATTATCAAAAATGGTTTTACAAGGGATGTTTGGCTAATTGTGATGTTGTTTAGAGTATGTAAGAACATAATTAAGTGAGGGCATGATTAGTTTAGTTCTCAACTAAGGTTTTACAATTTTTCATAACTAATTACCTAAACCCTAAGATTTTAGAGGTTGAAAGTGAATGAGAATGCAATGCTTAGATTGGGTATGTAATTAATTAGACAATACTTACAATGTTGCTTGGATTGAAGAATGATTGAAGAGGATACCCAATTTTCGTGTGTGGTGATGTTTTGGTCATGAATAGTGGCAGTGAATGAGTTATGGTTGTGGATTAAGGAGTGTTTGGTTTAAACTAGAGATAAATTTGACTGCAGAGTTGGCGGATCCGGCGGAACCAAAAAGAGGGTTCCGCTCGTTTAGTCGCAGGGTTCCGCCAGATCAGTATTAGGTTCTATGAGTCCTAAACTAAGTCTAGGAGGGACAAAACATTTTTATTCAAGACGTTTTTTGAGAGCGTTGACTATGTGATTTTTTTTGGACGAAGTTATCTTGATTAAGATGTTCCTCAACGAACATTTTTACCAAGCCAATGATTGACGAATCTCAATATGTTTTAGTAAGAGCATATTGGATAATGCTAAGGTCGATGCTTTCATTGTTGTTGCTCTAAGG
Source organism: Artemisia argyi (assembly GCA_030686995.1). NCBI lineage: Eukaryota > Viridiplantae > Streptophyta > Magnoliopsida > Asterales > Asteraceae > Artemisia > Artemisia argyi. Next base: position 101,418,972 of record CM060678.1, read on the forward strand.
TGACGTTATGTGAGAATATGACTTTGACGGGAGCCTTCATGATCTAAGGAAGCTTGTTGACATGTTTTTCAGCCTATCTTGGCTCTAGTATGTTGAGGAGCCTGAGTCGTTTGTTTCTTGGAGAGTCGTGAGGTGAGACAATGTTCAAACAAACGTACAAATACTATTTGTACTTTTTCTATTGACATAGTCACCTACAAAATCCAAGATTGTTTATATTATGGCGTTTATTCTCGTTCCTTGGAGATACCATAACTTTAAAAATGTAGTACTCTTAACAAGGTTCGGTTAGTGACTTCAAGGTTGATTAGGATCTTCTTGAAGACAAACACTAAATATAATATCGGACCTATTTAGCTATTAGGAGTAGACTTACAATCATGACTCTTTACTAAGAGTTGTCTTTTGATCCACTTTTCTCATTCTTGGTGAGACATAGGACACGTAATAACTTGCGTACTTGTGAGGAACTAGGAATGTTTTCTAAGTGATTACTACTAGCCTTTTGGAGCTTTGCGAAAGAAAATCTTTTAATATATTTTTAGCTTTGCTTACCTATACCCAAGACACTTGACTTATGGAAATGTTTGTCATGAGACAACATACGTTAATTCCCGTTTTTGCTTATGTTCTCATTGTTCCTTTTACTAATGTTCCTAATGATATTGAACTAATGAATGATTTTAAAATTCTCTATTTAATAGTTCATCTTCGTTGTCATCTCCTAAGCTTTTCTTGTCTTATCATTGTTTGACTATTCACTAGGTTGTTATTTATCAAGGATGATGTTTCAAAGAAATTTGGTTATTGGTTGAAAGTTTTAATAGATTCTCAATCACTTTGTTTCAAAAGATACAACCTTTGTTATCATAAAATCATCCAAGAGTAATATACTTCATGGAACTTTGAATGGACTTCTTATGTACAAGACCTTTAGTGTTTAGAAGATAATGATCTGTACTCTATTACTTTTTGTATGCTTCTCTTGAGGTTTTATTTAAACAAGAGTTTGAGTTAAGATATGTTTAAAAACCAAGTTTTTGTGTTTAAACAATATTTATCTTATAAACAATTGTGAAGTATTGAATTCGCAAGCATAAAAAAAAAACCGTTAGTCATCTTATCAATTAGGAGATTCTTAGTTGCCTTACTAGAAGATAATCATTAAGTGAGACTTGCTCAAGAGTCCTAATTTCCTATGTCCGAGAGCCTAATAAATAGACGCACCTAATCTCTCCCATTAATAGTTGTGTGGAAATCCTTTGACCACAACAAATCCAATTCTCGTTTTAACTAAGAAAGAACAACCTAGGGTATGAACTACTATCAATACACACAATAAGTCTTATTGCTAACATCATGAGACATAAATAGATAAGATGGAGGAACACATACCTTTTAATTACCATAGAGAAGCAATTAAGAAGATCATCATGAAGCGTTTAATCTTGACTTGTAGGAGAGCTTGGAAGCTAAAAAACTCATGAATCCAAGGAGATTAGATAAAGATGTAAACACATAGAACATGATTTCCTTAATCCTTTTGTCATGGATTTCTATTTAGGATTGAGTTTTAAATTTCTCTCCTAGGCTTAACAAATTTTACCTGCTTTGTCTTGCTTGTTGATGGTGCTTTCAAGTTAAATCCTAATCCGGTTTTATCTCTAAACGACTTTTGATTTTTCAATAATCTTTCAAGAGACTTTGAACTTTCTTCAAATTTAACTAATATTTTTCCCTTTTCCTTTTGTCTTTTAATTTCATGTTTGTGGTTTTGACATATTTTGCATTCTAGATCAATTTCAACATTACTCTTAAGTCTAGACATTTTATCTTCCAACATGATTTCTATTTCAAAATTGCTCTTGAGAGATTTTGAAGGTTCATTGTTAAAGATTCATTTTAGGTTCATGCTACACAAATGTTTAGACTCATTTTCTAGTTTAGAGAATTCTAAGTTGAAAGTGTTAAAGCAAAATTGTTTGGTTTCAAGTTGTACCTATTTTGTGGTTTTATCAACTTCATGACTACAAGCCGGATGATCGTCTACATCTTCATTCGTGTCACTCCATGATTCACACGCAAGTGCTCTTTGAGCTTGACACAAGTTTTCATCATCGCTTATACCTTCATTTAAAACATTTAAACTCGTAGCACATGTATTTATTGCAACTAAATGTCTATCTATTAGTTTTTCTAAGACTACCAATTCATATGTAAGATCAAATTGATCATCTTTGACTTGACATATTTATTGATTAAAATTTAATATATTTTTCCAAATGTCATTAGCCATTTGGAAAAAATACACACTTTCATATTCAATCCTTGGTAAAGCTTTATAAATCATTATCTTAGCTTTAGTGTTTTTATCAACTTTAGGATATTCATCTTGATTTTCAAAACTTGTTTTTGTTGGTTTAAAATCACCAATGGAAATAATGTGCCAAAGATCTTGATCAATTGATTTTATATAGTTTTCAAATTTACTTTTCTATTCAAGGAAATTTTCTTTTTCAAATAGCGATGGCTTTTGAATAGATTTCCCTTCTTTGAGATTTTCAAAATCCATGGATCGATTCAAGTTTTAAAATACAATATATTTTAAAGATCTTGAGTAACGTAGCTCTTGATGCCAATTGTGAAAAACTAGAAAGGGGGTTGAATAGTTTACCGTTTTTTAACTTGTTAATATTTGAAAAGCTTTTTCGTGTAATCAACAATTATAACTAATTAACAATAATTAATATGCAAGTATAAAGAAAGAAACGATCAAACCACAACACGATTGTTTATCGTGGTTCGGCTACAAGGACTCTTTTTCCTTGCCCTACTCCACGCCTCGAGTTTCCAACTCGAGAGTTTTAAGCACTAGTCAACAAGCTCCTTTCACGGGTGGAGAAACCTCTACAATCGTCGCTTACACTTTATCCGGTACAAAGCTAAATACCGGGTCCTAGTTCAAGGTAGAACCAACCTAACGTCGTTTATCCACTATTTCCGACACTAAGCTAGATGTCGAGTTCTTTTACAAGGGTACAACCACTCCCGTCACACTATGTATTTTAAGGCCTAAAATACAAACCGATCACTTCAATGTAAGATACAAATGAAGTATAAACTATAAGAGTTTACACAATGCAAAGCTAACAAGTCTTGCAACTTTGTGTTAAATACTTGTAACTTCTCGGATGAACTTGTGAAGTTCCTTTCTACATAAGAGAATCACACAAGTGAGTTGCTACTGAGTTAGATAAGATGAACAAGTATTTGTATGCAAAGTATGACTAAAAGTGATGAGAGATTTCTTGCAAATGGCTTGGTATTTATAGCCAACCAAACCAGCAGACTGGCGGATCCGGCGGAACCAAAACAAGGGTTCCGCCAGGTCTGACAGTCAAAGACTCCAAGAAATCTTTCCATATCTAGCAATGTCACATCAAGTTTATGTAAGTCAACACACTATGGATTGAGTAAGAAACTATCCAAATTTGTAAGAGATCTTTATAGAAAGTCAACTACTAGATTTAGTAAGCTTTCCATAAATGCGCATGATGTAAGTTATGATGTCATATTATGTTTTCTATATTAATTAATATAACAAAGTTATGCTTAATATGAAATGTAAAGTGTAGTTACAATAAGACTATAGCTAAAATGATGTTTTACTAAAAACTAAAGTTTACACTTTGTCGTTAACAAAACTTAGCAAAGATCGTAAAATATAAATAACGTTTTTTGACGATATTTGTATTAACACACCCGATGATTTTGATGGATATTTACAAATTGGTGAACATTTTAGTCGTGATAGTTTAGACAATTTCTATCAAAGGTATATGGGATTTATACTCGGAGGAGTTTTTAAGAAAACCCTCTCCCAATGATATTAGGAGGATATATGAAAAACACGAAAATTGTCATGGGTTCTCGGGTATGCTTGGTAGTATAGATTGTATGCATTAATAATGGAGAAATTGTCTGAATGCTTACAAAGCACAAGTCAAACAGGGGGATCACAAATAATTGATAATAATGCTTGAAGCAGCTACATCACAAAGATTTGTGGATTTGGCATGCATTCTTTGGTATAGCGGGTTCCAATAAGGACCTAAATGTTCTATATCATTCGAATTTGTTTTACGACCTCATTGACGATGTTGCTCCCGAGGCCCTGTTTACGGTGAGTTGTAAAACATACACCAAAGCATATTACCTGGCAGGCGGTATTTATCCCACTTGGTTTACTTTTGTCAAATCATATACGATCAGCTGAACCCTATGCAATTTAAATTTTAAGAGGGAATAAAAAAGTGCATGAAAAGATGTGAAACGTGTAAGGCTTTGGCGGTCACCCGCATGACATATAGAACATGCACATTGAAAGTAAAAACACAAACGCCATGCAGACCAAACCCTAATATCATGATCTCATAATCATGGATATAACCTAAACCTCAACACATTATAAGGGTGTTTACAAAGAAATTATTTTACATAATTATTGAAAAAAATCATATGTAAGCTCATGTATCCACCAGCTTATAAACTAACATTGAGTTAAAAACTTTGATCATATGAACAAGTTGATGAAATGATGACTTGTGCCGTATATAACTTTCCAAATCCGTCCCGCAACTACCTTGCCCAACTTACCGAACCCTCTTTCGGTCTTTCCCCAACAACCTCTCAGCCACATCTAAACTCATAAACTTATATTTTGCGTTATTCGATTATTTGGTTACATATTTAGTTGTCTTTATACTTTATAAATAGAGATGGTAGAAATGGTTAAAGCAAATAATTTTAGTTTGAACAACCAATATGCTTCCTAACAAGCTTCCTAACCAACTTTTTAACTAATTAATTTTGAAATTATTCCATAATAAGCAAGTAAAAGTATGAATTTTAAGTTTTTCTAATTATATAATAATCTCAAATACATTATATAGTAGTATAGATTATGTGGGTCATTTTGACTCGATATGATGTCAGAGATTAATTTAAAAGTTGAGTAACTTAGGGGTTTTTTTTTTTTTTTTTTTTTTTTTTTTTTTTTTTTTTTTTTATGACATATTGAAACCCAATAGTTTTGTGGAAATTAGTATAGCTATAGATATACTTGGTGACATGACCAACAGGTAAATACACGGATGTTACTGTAATCAACTCTGTCTTTACTGTATCGTTATTAGTATCTCCGTCCCATATTAAGTGTTCACTTTCATAATGCACAAAGTTTTAGAAGATTCCACTAACTAAACTCTCAACTAATCAAATATTACTTTTACCCACTAAACTCTCATCTTATTGGTTGAAAGGTACAAGTGGACACTTAATTTGGGACATCTAAAAATTCCATTGTGGACACTTAATATGAGACGGAGGGAGTACTAGTTAGGAATCAATGCCACGAAGCTGAAAATGTTGAATATATATGCTGGTTTTTTAATATAAGAATATAATCTCATGCAATGTCGTAACTTCTATCTTTACGGCTCATTAATTTATTTGACTAATAGTTGATGCGGCTACCAAATCTATGTTATAAATTGTTGGATGTGTAAGGTAAACTGAAAGTTGTATACAACAACTTGACGGAGTTAATCCCTAACCGCATCCATTACAAGCATACTTGGGTAGTTGGGTTTGAATTTAAAGCGTCACATTGCATGTAATGTAGGTTAGGCCAACTTTGAACACATTACGTATATGGATCCAAAAAATTATTGAAAAACTTAAGTATGCTATAGATAGTTAATATATATTCTACACATACGTATGTATTTATAAAGTGGACCTGACAATTTCGCTTTCGACCAACTTGATTGTATGGAATTTGGTGCTTACATTCATTATATCATTGGTCACACGACTACACGAGTGCAGAGTAACTACTGATATATAATATATAATCGTCGATCCGTTTTAAAATAAATGTTAACTTTCAACTTGCATAAAGTTTTAAGAATTCTCACTAATTACAATCTTCATCAATCAGAACATGAGCGGAGATAAAAGGGGGGTCGGGGGTCACGTGACCCCCGACGAAAAAAATTGTAATGTAAATTTTCAAAAATTTTCGGCTATTTTTGTAGTTTGCCTCCCCCTCCCCCCCCCCCAACGGACCAATTTTTAATGTAGTTTCTAAAAATTATCATATTTTGCCCCCACAACAATAAAGTTCTGGCTCCGCCCCTTAATCAAAGTATGAAAATTTATTTTGAGACAACCCAAGGTAAAAATGTGAACATTTATTTTGAGACTAACGAGTAGGAGATAAAAGACACAATTAACATATTCATATTTTTTTTTAAAAAGACAACATATTATTGAGAATCTCAAAAATGATTAAAGTGCAATACAAGGCACCTCATCTTAATAATCAAGATAATTAACATAATATAAATTAAATTTTCCTTAATGTTTTGGAAGAAGCAATGTATATGTTTACCAAGCCTGTTTTACTTGAGATTAACAAGTGCCTCTATACCCAAATTTCAGATTAAAAGGCCTGAACGAAGACGTTGTATTGAGGGATGATTCGTGTTGGTTGTAGCAGCTTCAAAACACCACAATGATTAATTTAATGTACCCTCTAAAATTTTATGATTTATACGGAAGGACGCACGCTTTAACTACAAGGAATAATACTTTTAAAAAGCATTATATTTGTCTAAAAATATTAGTTTTTGAGTATCGAACAAATTTTTTTGCTTATATATGTACTGAACTTTCAATTTTAGATTTTTTGAGGTAATTTGTGACGTTTTTACCCCTCAAATTATTAATAATTCAGGGTCAAAAATGTCACAAAAGTACCTCAAAAAGTCCGAAATTAAAAGTTTAGTACCTTAAAAAGTCCAAAATTGAAAGTTCAGTACTCGTATAAAAAAAAATGTTGTTCGGTACCTAAAAAAATATTTTTGAACAAATATGTTGATTTATAAAGTTATTATCCCTTAACTATATGGGTTTACCAAGCAATGTTTTGGAAGAAGCAATGTATATGTTTACCAAGCCTGTTTTACTTGAGATTAACAAGTGCCTCTATACCCAAATTTCAGATTAAAAGGCCTGAACGAAGACGTTGTATTGAGGGATGATTCGTGTTGGTTGTAGCAGCTTCAAAACACCACAATGATTAATTTAATGTACCCTCTAAAATTTTATGATTTATACGGAAGGACGCACGCTTTAACTACAAGGAATAATACTTTTAAAAAGCATTATATTTGTCTAAAAATATTAGTTTTTGAGTATCGAACAAATTTTTTTGCTTATATATGTACTGAACTTTCAATTTTAGATTTTTTGAGGTAATTTGTGACGTTTTTACCCCTCAAATTATTAATAATTCAGGGTCAAAAATGTCACAAAAGTACCTCAAAAAGTCCGAAATTAAAAGTTTAGTACCTTAAAAAGTCCAAAATTGAAAGTTCAGTACTCGTATAAAAAAAAATGTTGTTCGGTACCTAAAAAAATATTTTTGAACAAATATGTTGATTTATAAAGTTATTATCCCTTAACTATATGGGTTAATAAAATGATTGGGTGGTTTATAATGAAACAAAACTGTTGCATTTTTTTTTTTTTTTTTTTTTTTTTTTTTTGGAAAACTTTGAAAACTAAAGTTTGTAAAAGAAGATTTAACCTACACCTGCGAATAATATCAATGATCCTTTTTCACAAGGAAAACTTGTGAGATATGGATTTGTACATTATCATACTTATGTTGCACTCTACTGTTTATTTTCCTAGCAGTAACTCTTGTTGTTGTAACCATAACACGAATAAAAAATGACCCAAGGTATACCACTGAACATAATTACGTGTCTAGGAAGTTAAAAGTTAACGTACGTGAGGTACGTAACTTAGTAGAGGTTTAAGAGTTTCTCAAAGGAGACTACATGCACGTACGTTTGTAATCCGTGCCTTTTTTATGGGCATCTACTATATATTGTAGACATTTACAAAAGTTTATCCACATTGTCATTAGTTCTTAAACCTTTTAATTATATAAAACTATTTTCACTACACATAAACTTTTTAAATCTTTATAAAAATAACATATATCTCAAATGTATTAAACTATGAAGAGGTTTAAGATATTAGACATTTTCATGTCAAGTAAGCTAGTATGAAATAGGTTTCTACTATAATAAACCAAAATATAAACCTCTTCATCATATTATAGATTTTCTTATAAACTAGTATAGTTGATGCTCTATGTAATATCATACATTTTCTACAAATGTCTTGTATTAATTACATGTAAAAACGTGAATTAAATACCATTTTTACTGATTAAGTATATAGCAATAAGTTTCTTTCAAGTCATTTTCTGCTATTTTCCACCTAGCAAATTGTATAGGTATATTGAATGACTAAGAGGAGAACCAAACAATAAAGTCTAAATGGACATTAAACGCCAAAGACAGAATGACGGATGAAAATGGTTGTGTAGTGGACTAGTGTTGATGATGGTGGAAAATCCGTGGTGGTGAAGGTAGTCAAACGAGGGTAATTGAGTTTATTTAAAAGCTTGTAGTTGATATAATAATGGTACAATAATTTACAGAGAAAATTCTACGGGTGGCAACGAGCTGGGCCGAGCCCGAGCTCAAGCTCGGTTCGTTTATATATATAAAGCTCGAGTTCGTTTATATATATAAAGTTCGAGGTCGTTCGAACCTCATATTTTGAGCTCGAGCTCGGCTCGTGAAAATTTTCAAAAGCTCGAGCTCGACTCGGACTCGACTAATATGTATAACGTGTTGAACAAAATAAAGCTTGAAAGCTCGTTAATCGCACTAGGCTCGAGCACGTTTATACATGGTGATATGTATAGAAAATAATATACGGATATATTATTTGGGCTCGTTCAGGCTCGCAAGACTAATCGAGCTTTATATATAAAGCTCGGGCTCGAGCTCAATTATTAACGATCCCAAATTTAGGCTCGAACTCGATCTCAAGCTCGTTTAGGCTCTGCTCATTCGAGCTTTTAAACGATCCGATCTCAAGTTTTTCACGAGTGGCTCGACTCGTTTCCACTCCTAGACCATTTTTAAAAATTGATTTGAGTGAACGGACGATTACATCTCAATTTTGACACATGTCACGATTTTTATTAATAGAGTGCACGAGTGATTGAGAGACGTTATTAAAATTTTGACACATGTTATATATTTTATTAATAAAGTACAAGTTGCTTGGTCTTCCAGACTTCCAGTCATTCAGTCTATTTTGAAAAGTGTTTTATTTTTTTATTTTTTATTATTATTACTTTTTTTATAATAGATACGAGACTTTTTGGGCATTTAAAGAATTTGCTCTAATTTACAATTTAATACTTGTAGGTTAAAAATCAAATATACTACTATGTTTTTGTCTTGGAGAAAATGACTTTTAAGAAACAAACGAAGTTGATTTGGACACCAAATGTAGCCTTCACTTGGGGTTGCCTTCATCCCAAATTAAACAGTTCATTTTACCACATCGATATATACAAAATTACTATTTTAATCTATGATGATAAAAATAAAAAGGTCAACATCCAAGTAGGTGACGTACATCTCACTTATTTAAAACGAATAATGGTGGTACGTATTTTGACTGAATTCATGCGGATAAACAATGTAAACACAAGCGATTAAAAAATACATGAAAAAAAAAGTTTTAATATGTGGCTTCTTCATAGCTCATTTGAGTTTCTAGCTAAACCATTAATCTATGTTGCATACCCTAGAAGAATTTCGTACCCTTCAGTATAATGCCTAACGTGTCATCTTCTGAAAATGTTTATACTTTATAATATTGTTTTAATTGATGGCGTTGGTTTTGCCAACATTTATGGTAAATGACGCAACTGACCAATGATCAATCCCTTAGAGCATATGCAATGGTTAATTTTTAAAAGACTTTTTACATTTAATGCAATTAATGATTTGAGTAATAAAGAGAGAAAACTTTTACCAAAGACTTGAGGTTTATCAAGTCTTTTTGAAAAGCTATTCAAAAAGCTTTTAATACAATGCATAAAAACCTCTCTCAAAAGCTTTCTATAATAGTAAAAAGCTATTGTTGGTTTTGCCATTGCATATGCTCTTATATTGGTATGTTTTGAGAAAAGTTAATTTGCGGATCAAGTTTTTTCTACAAACTGATGGATAAATCCTCATCATTCATCTAATTTGATCTAAAGGTGGGGATTAATTTAAAATTTAATATGCAACCTAAGTGCATATTTTTTTCCTTGTCTTTTTGTCTTTCTTATTTACTCATTTTTTTTCTTTTTTTTGTCTTTTCTTGTTTCTATTCAATTTTTTTCCCTTTATTCTATTAACGTTTTCTTTCTTTTTTTTCCTTTTACTTTTTTTTTTTTTTTTTTTTTTTTTTTTTTTTACTTTTACGCTTTTTTTCTTCTTTCTATTTACGTATTTTTTTCTTTTTTTAATAAATGTTTTTTAATTATTTTTTTTTCTTTTAAAAAAAAATTCACGTGTATTTTTTTTAATTCACGTTTTTTATTTAAATTCACTTGTTTTTTTTCAATTTTTTACGTTTTCGTCCGTTTTCATCCGTTTTCTTACGTTTTTGCCCATCTACGTCTGTTTTCATACGTTTTCGCCTGTTTTCTCATGTTTTCGTTTCCTTTCATACGTTTTCATTCGTTTTAATACATTTTCGTCCGTTTTCATCCATTTTCATACGTTTTCGTCCATTTTTAGACGTGTTTTACGCTTTCATTCATTTTCGTCTGTTTTCATACGTTTTCGTCCGTTTGTACCCGTTTTCGTCTATTTTCATACGTTTTCATCCGATTTCGTTCGTTTTCGGTCATTTTCATAAGTTTTTGACCGTTTTCATCCATTTTCCTTTATTTTCATCCATTTTTTTGCCCATTTTCATACGTGCTTTTACTCTTTCATATATTTTTGTCCGTTTTCATACGTGTTCGTCCATTTTCTTACGTTTTCATTTGTTTTCTTACGTTTCTGAATATTACAAGTGATATTCATAATATCACTTGTGATTTTCTTATGTTTTCGTCTATTTTTTTACGTTTTTCATATGTTTTGAATATCACAATTGATATTCAGACTATCACTTGTGATTTTCTGAATATCACTTGTGATTTTCTGAATATCTATCTCTTTTGGTTTTCTGAATATCAATTGTGATTTTCATGTTACAAAACATTAGTTGAAAATCACTTATGATATTAAGAAAATCACTTGTGATATTCAGAATATCACTTGTGATATTCACTTACAAAACATTAGTTGAAAATCACTTATGATATTCAGAATATCACTTGATATTCTGAATATCACAGAATATCATTTATGATATTAAGAATATCATTTGTGGTACTTATAATATCACTTATGATATTCAAAAAATCAAAGAATATCACATGTGATATTCAAAAAATCACTTGTGATATTCAGAATATCACTGATATTCTGAATATCACTTGTGATATTCTGAATATCACTTGTGATATTCTGAATATCATAGAATATCTCTTATGATAATCAGAAACGTATGATAAACGTTTGAAAACGGCCAAAAGCACGTATGTTTTGAATATCACAATTAATATTCATACTATCACTTGTGATTTTCTGAATATCACTTGTGATTTTCTGAATATCTATCTCTTTTGGTTTTCTGAATATCAATTGTGATTTTCATGTTACAAAACATTAGTTGAAAATCACTTATGATATTAAGAAAATCACTTGTGATATTCAGAATATCACTTGTGATATTCACTTAAAAAACATTAGTTGAAAATCACTTGTGATATTCTGAATATCATAGAATATCATTTATGATATTAAGAATATCATTTGTGGTACTTAGAATATCACTTGTGATATTCAGAATATCACTTGTGGTATTTCTGAATATCATAGAATATCTCTTATAATATTTAGAAATGTATGAAAAATGTATGAAAGCGTAAAAGCATGTCTGAAAATGGACGAAAACGTATGAAAAATGGATGAAAAAGAAAGAAAATGTATGAAACGGACAAAAATGCATGAAAACGTTAGAAAACAAACGAAAACAGGCGAAAACATAAGAAAACTGATGAAAACATATGAAAATAGACAAAAACATATGAAAACGGGCGAAAACGTAAGAAAACGGGCGAAAACGTATGAAAACCAGCGAAAACGTACGAAAACATAAGAAAACAGACGAAAACGTATGAAAACAGACAAAAACGGACGAAAACGGGTGAAAATGTACGAAAACAGGCGAAAACATATGAACACGGGCGGAAACGGACAAAAACGTTATAAAATGTATGAAAACAGACAAAAACGTATGAAAACAGACGAAAACATATGAAAATTGGCGAAAACGTATGAAAACGGGCGAAGACGGTCAAAAACGTAAGAAAACGGATTAAAACGTATGAAAACCGACAAAAACGTATGAAAACAGAAGAAAACGTAAGAAAGTGAAAAAAACGTGTGAATTTAAAAAAAGACAAAAAATAGGGTGAAAAAAAAACAGAAAAAGTGTGAATAGTAAAGAATGCACAAATGAGAAAAGAAATAAAAAAAAGAAAAAAAAAAGGAAAAAAACGTCAATTGGAAAAAAAAGAAATGAAATACGTGAATAGTAAAAAAAGAAAAAAAATTGAATAAATAAAAAAGACAAAAATACAAGAAAAAAAAACATGGACTTAGGTTGCCCTATTAAATTTTAGGTTAATCCCCACAATTAGATCAAACTAGATTGATGATGGGGATTTGTCCCTCAGTTTGCAAGAAAAACTTAGTTTGTAAAATAAAGTACTTTACTAAAAAACCCAATCAACCCTTGCATTTTAACTTTTGTAAACTAACTATCTAGCCCTTGAGTTTATTATACTCTAGACATTTTTTACTCATTTATCTACAATCTGAAGTAGAGATAGCAACGGGGCGGGAAATATCGAGGATCGTATTTACAATCCTCATCCCGTTTCTCACTCCCATCCCCATCCCCATCAGGGAATCGTTTTGGATCCTCCTCCCCATCTCCAACGGAGACCTGGGATCCTCACGGGGATTCGAGATATTCAGCCCTTATGAATTAAAGATAAAAGATTAAACAACTAATAAAAAATATAAAGAAGTGACCTATAAAAGTCTTAAAAAGCGTATATTATTCATAGTTGGATTAATTAAAATATCATTTAACTTTAAAGCATTGTATATATTAAAATATCACATATAATATAAAAATAAAGTGCATCGAATGAGTGTATTCGGACAAAATATTGGTTGGATAATAACTAGTTAATGCTTAAAATTTTAAAATATTTGATGATTTGATCCATTAAATATGAATATGCATACAAATATACTTCAAATATAATACTTGTTAATACTTATTAACAAATACATATATATACAAGTATATTTAGTATTAATATACATATAACTTGTACGTTAAAAAGTTCAGGGTTGGGATTTATGCTATCCTCATTCCCGTCCCATACCGTTTCATAATTCGGGGATTCCCCGTCCCCATCCTCATCTTTGATTAAACTGGATTTGGTGATCGGGTCCCCGTCAAGTATGGATTTTTTTTACCATCACTGATCTGAAGTCTCTTTAACAAGTTGAGGAAAAATAATTGTCATGTTATCATGACAATATATCTTAATAAATTTATTTCTACTTATTCTCCGATACGTGAGAATTGCGCCCTCGCAACAAGTTTTACCTCTCAAGTGATCTTGAGAAGCTTACAACCCACACCAGACAGTGTACCTGATCGTTGTAGTATAGTATAGTGATAAGTACCGGGGGATTGATCGTTCAACTCATAAATAGTGTCGCTAGGATTAGAAACCTACTAAACTAGGTCTAGAGGTGAGGGATGATTCTTTTTGTATTTTTATATTTTATGGAAAACAAGTAAAATCTCGGGTTTTGAAGGAGTGGGCGGAATTAGTTATAGCCAACTAACCCAATTAACTACAAATGCAATCAAAATAAAAGAAATGAAATGAAAATGAAACTAATTTACTAATGTGGTGGAAACAATAATGAGGAAAGTTGTGTTTACTTAGATTTCATTACTCCCTAGATATCTTTTACAGGTTGATTAGCTTGTTACAATTGCATGGATGATGGGTCATATTCCTTAATACTAGTCGTAGAGCCGTGTACAATATTCCCTAACTCTATAAGATCCTACTTCACTCCTATGTCGAGCCGTTAGAAGCTCCTAACATGGGATCATTAGAATTCTCCTACACATTAAATACAACCAAAAATCATAGTACACCTCCGATCATGTTTCTTAAAACGTTCAAGCAAGTTACCAATGGAAGTTTGCCAGTTTTCTTAAGCCTAACATCGAATACAATCATCCGTAACAATTATAAACAAACAATCAACCCATAATCAACATCTAGGTTTCACTACATCTAAGCAAACACAATAAAGATCTATCCTAGCATATTAAAGAGAAGACAAGCGTAAGATATAATCACACAACACATAGACATATTGAATGATTTGAATTAATACTTATCTTCAATTGAACATGGAAGAATCAAGGGGTTGAAACCCTTGAAAAAGCTGGAAAATTTGTCTAGGGTTTATTCCCTCAAAGTTGTACACTAATGAATGAAAATTGGAAAACTATATATAGAGTTTACATCTTGACGGCGTCATGTATTAGCTCGTGACGCCGTCAACTCGCCGCCATGATAAAAATCGTATTGCCTAGATCCATTTGTGACGTCGTCATGTAGGAAATCACTCTGGGTCGTCATGTGTAATTGGACCCTGACGGCCTTGGTGACACGTCAGGCCATAAGCTTGAAAACTCTCTGGGCCGTCACGTTATAAGTTCCACATCCACCTCTTTTGTCACTCTTGACGTCGTCACGTGTAGAAGCTTGACGCCGTCAGGTACTGTTTCAGCAAGGAAATTTGAGACTTAGCCGTTTTCTTCACTTTTATACTCCAAAAATGTCCAAAATGCTTCCTTTTCTAGATTTCTCCTCAAAAGTACCTAAAATGATAAAAGAAACGATTTAGGGCAATATTTGATCAAATAATCTCGAATTTGGGCTTAAATGACCCCTTAAAAGCGGTACACTTTTCGCCTCATCAAATACCCTTACACTTGAGATTTGCTTGTCCTCAAGCAAATGCGCTTTTATTCTAATCAAAATACAAGTTAGGGGTCATTTAACACTAATATAAAAGTAATTACAACAAATAATCGTTCCACTAAAAACCAAAAGCAAACACGGAGGTCATACACTAGCACCTCACAAATAGTGTTTAGATACTCACATCTCTCGGGTGTAATAAAGTATATATCACAATATGGAAATGGAAAACATCTCTCACTACCTGTCATAGCAAATAGATTACCATAGGCTTGGGAAAGGATCAAACCTCCACCACTTGGCGTAAGCACCTAGGATAAACTATCAAAGAGGTCTTTTAAAGGGTTATAACGTTAGGTGTAGGGATATGGAAAACACGGTTTTGTTAGATAAAGGCAATATTTACTGGTGGCGAGTTAATCATCTTGGTTAATTACATGTACAATATGGCGTTGTTAAGCCCAAACTCGACTCGACTTAAGCTAATAAATCAAAAATAACAAAAACATAAAACAAACATAGAATGAAACGGGATGGTAGTCCGTATGTTTTTCTCTTTTCTTTTTTTCTATTTTTTTTTCTTTTTCTTGATTTTTTTTCGTTTTTTTTTTATTTTTATTTATTTTTTTTGCATACACTCTTACCCTACCGTCCAAAATAATACATCATAGGGAATGTACATTCCCCTTATACTTGAATTTTTACATACTTTACAATAAACTACTCTAATACTCGAATCAAGATAATCAAAACACTTGGAGTACTTTTTAAGATTAACACACATATTGGGGTAATAATTTGATGTTTTTCCCCATTACTCCATAACACAAGTACTATACCCATTAGTCCCAATCGTCCCATAACAATATGTACAAGATATGACTCGACTTAGCAACCATGTAATCAATTAGATAATTAACTAAGGGTTTAAACAAATAACAATAATGCACTAAAGATAAGTGCATACATGGAAGGCTACGGCGATTTGGGTACATTTGGGTGGGTTGTAACTAATTCTTCCTTTAAATAAAATGCTTAAAGTTAGAAACAAAAAGATAGGCTCGGAGGGGTGTACTAGGGGTTTCGTGTACTAAAAATGAGTACAACGCTAAGGTGTGGGAAAAATTAATTGACTTTACTAGTCAAGTAATATGACTTAAATGGTCAAGTAATTATGATACGGGTTTAACACAAGGGTGATCCTAATGCCTCTTATAATGTAGTAAATCCTACTACACGAATGTAGTCTCACTAGCGGTCTCGGGATGCATCACTAACGCAAGTTCGAGAATCTAAATGTTACCGGTACACTCATAAGCACTAATAATGAATGCTTTTCCTATCAAATCTAAAGGCGAACCTCACATATTTGGGTGGAAAATTTTTCTGAATGGTACGGTTTTGTGCTAGTCATACAACTCCTATCCATCAGACGCTTGTTAAGGCTAAAGTTTCACTCCTAAATGTTGTAAAAAATTTTAAATTTTGCGCTAAAATTACAGTAACAAGTATTTCTCTTAGTTTTATTACACACCTACCATCGAACAAACAAACTCAAGTGCAATTGTATCCTATAAGGTATCATCATTTACCCTCCCCTTACACTTAGGATTAATATTGTCCCCAATGTTCAATAAAAGGATATAAAAGTAAAATAGGTAAAAGAATGAAAACAAATACTCCCTTGATTCGTTCGGTGTGGATAGTGTGTTAACAAGGTTAGATCTTCCTACAAGAAAATGAACGTTCAAAGCTTCCCTTCCAGAAATATAAATCATCTTCTTGTCATATATAACCTGTTAAACCTGAGAAAACAAACAAGGCAACCTCACGTAAAATCGGCGGCAATCTATATATACTAACTAATCCTAGAAAGCAATTTAAGATATAATGCTTGTGGAATGAATGTTTACAGATTCCCTGGAGTTTATAAAACTAAAGAATCAACAAAAACTTTTAAGACTCCGTTAGAAAAAACAAAACCCGCAAAATTTCCAGAATTTTACACGTGACGCCGTCAGGTGTTAAACCCTGATGCCGTCAGAAGTGACCTGCAGAAATCTTTATGTTAAGTTTCTGGAAAAACTTATGTCCTACTTCCTGGAAAATCCTGCAAAACATCATTATGACTCGATACAAGCATTTGACTCTAACAAATACTAATATACATGTTCATTTAATTTTGTGGCGAATCAAGATCATTTTCATTCTTATAAACAAATTTGGGGTTTCCCCTTACACTTAGCTTTTGCAAAATACCTTTATATGAAGTTAAGACGAAGTTAAACAACAAAATAAAGCATTTTCACAATTTAATTTGAAACATGATCTACCAACAATAAAAATAAAACATGCATACGGAAACAAATAACAATCAAACAATTAAAAATCAAACAAATAAAAACACACAAAACATGGGTTGCCTCCCAAGAAGCGCTTTTCTTTATTAACGATTCTTGTAGCTAGACTCAAGGTCATGGGCTATCACGTGACCTCCTCATTGGTCTCATTCTCTAGGTCATCTCCAATCTTAGTTTTGTATTCCGGACCTAGTTGCAAACATTCCTTGTAGAAACCGAGTATTCTATTCATGATATAATCTACTCCTCTACGTCTATCCTCATCATTCCTATAGTAGACCGCTTGCTTGTGCTCCTTTTCAAGGTTTGATCGGAGACGATATTGTTCAATCTTATAGGGCATTTGGTAAGCAGTCTCATCATTCTCATCCTTGAATCTAACTGTCCCTAGGGACGGGTCATAACTCATCTTAGAGGCCTCAACAAATGGTTTGCCGAACACTACTTGACTTAGGCAACCATCTATTATCGGACGAATATCCTCTACAATCACAAAGTCGGTAACATAAGTGAAGTTTCCTACAAAGACATGTAATCCTTTAACTCTTCCTACAAAGTTGCTCATCCAATTCGTGTTGGGCATCATCCTATACTCAAGTTGCTTCTTCATTACCCAATTATAATAGGTCCTAGTCATAATGTTTATAGGAGACCTAAGATCGATATACGCTTTCCACACATGCATATGCTCAATGTTGCATGGTATGTTGATATTAAAGGGATCACCTACTTTAATAAGGGGTGAACCAAGGACGTATGGTGTCTCGGGATCATCGAATAGATCCTTCTTGATATTCCCGTTCTTCCTTGGTGGGTAACTTATCAAAGTATTCTTCTACGTTTTCTATTTCCTCTAACTTTTCTTCCTTAATATTCTCTGTTAATACAAATATCGCCTAAAAACGTTATTTATATTTTACGATCTTTGCTAAGTTTTGTTAATGACAAAGTATGAAGTTTAGCTATAAGTAAATCATCACTTTAAGTGTTTAAGTCTTGTTTAACTAAGGTTAACATTTCCTTTTAAACAAAACATTGTGTTTATTTCTTAAACTAAAATGAGTCTTGTCACATCATATTTATTTCTTTATATAGTAAGGTTACATCACATTTAGGGCAAGTTTTGTCATGATGCATTTATGGAAAGAAATGTGTTTGACTAACTTTGTTGTTGCCTGCAAGCTTTGTATTTGACTTGTTATTATGAGATGTGACATTGTTTGGTTGCTAGGAGTTATGAGACAAGACCTTGTTTGGTTTGCAAGATTTATTGCAAAACCAACTGCAGCCCTGGCGGTACCCTGGGGGTACACGGGCGGAACCCGTTTGAGGGGTCCGCCTGATCCACCAGACCTGCAGAATTGTTTGCTATAAATACCAAACCATTTGTTAGTTTTTGGTAACCCTTTTAGGACATATATTCACATACTCTCTCAACTAACTCAGTAACCTTTTGATTTGTGATTCTCTTATGTAGCAAGGGACTTCACAAGATCATTCAAGAAGTTACAAGCTTCAACTCTAAAGTTGCAAGTCTTGGTAGCTTGGTCATGTATAAGCTTTGGTAGTTTATACTTCATGTGTGTCATGTATATAGAAGTAAGTGGTTAGTATTTTAGGCCTCAAAATACGTAGTGTGTCGGGAGTTGTTGTACCCTTGTAAAAGAACTAACGGGAGTGGTTGTACCTTTGGTAAAGAACTCGACATCTAGCTTAGTGTCGGTAAAAGTGTAAGCGACGAACGGGAGTGGTTGTACCCTTGTAAAAGAACTCGACATCTAGCTTAGTGTCGGTAAAAGTGTAAGCGACGTTGTAAAGGTTTTCTCCGCCGGTGAAAGGAGCTTGTTGATTAGTGCTTATAACTCTCGAGTTGGAAACTCGGGGCGTGGATGTAGGGCAAGGAAAAAGAGTCCTTGTAGCCGAACCACGATAAACAATCGTGTTGTGGTTTGATCGTTTCTTTCTTTATCTTTGCTTATTACATGTTGTTATTTAGTTAGAATTGCTAAGTTACATATAAAGCTTTTCAAAGAACTAAACTAGTTAAGATGTGTTTGTATCTTCAAACAAAAGTAAAAGCTTTCCTAATAACTAAACAAGCAAAGTTAAGATTATCACAAGCAAAGATTTTCAATGTATGAAACTAGTAAAGTTAGAATTGATATCTACATAAAAAGCTTTTCAAAGAATCAAACATATAACATTGTGTTTATATCTTTAAGCAAACGTAAAAGATATTCAAATTAAAAAGAATCTAAAAAGCGGTAAACTATTCAACCCCCCTTCTAGTTTTCCACAATTGGCATCAGGAGCTACGTTACTCAAGATCTTTAAAATAGAATGTATTTTAAAACTTGGATCGATCCATGGATTTTGAAAATCTCAAAGAAGGGCAACCAATTCAAAATCAACCGCTATTTGAAAAAGAAAACTTCCGTGAATGAAAAAGTAATTTTGAAAACTATGTGAAATCAATTGATCAAGATCTTTGACATAGTATTTCTTTTGGTGATTTCAAACCAAAGAAAACAAGTTTTGAAAACCAAGATAACTATCTTAAACTTGATAAAAATACTAAAGCTAAAACAATGATTTATAAAGCTTTAGTACCAAATATGAAAGAATGTATTTTTGTCAAACGGCTAATGATATTTGGAAAAATATAATCAACTTTCATCAAGGAATATGTCAAGTCAAAGATGATCAATTTGATCTTACATATTGATGAGGCGAAAAATTAACCACTTTTAGGGGGTCATTTAAGCCCGAATCCGAATTTATTTGATCAAATATTGCCCTAAATCGTTCCTTTTGTGATTTTAGGTACTTTGGGAGAGAAATCTGGAAAAGGAAGCAATTCGGACGTTTTTGGAGCATAAAAGTGAAGAAAACGCCAAAGTCTTAATTTTCCATGCTGGGAACAGTAGGTGACGGCGTCAAGAGCAACACCTTGACGGCGTCAAGAGCAAATCTCATGAATTTCCATGACGACCCAGAACGGATTTGACGGCGTCACGTAGGAAGGGCGTCAAGAGTAAAAGAGTTGTGACGGCCTGGAAGTATATATGTCTTGACGGCGTCAGAAGTGGATCTAGGCAGTCCGAGGAGAGTTTTGGCGGCGAGGTAACGGCGTCACATTGTTTGTCTTGACGCCGTCAGACATGTTTTTCTATATATAGTTTTCTATTTTTCACACATTAATGAGAGAAGTTTTTGGGAGAAACCCTAAGTACGATTTTGGTGTAACTTTACAGGTTTTTCAAGGGTTCCAACCCCTTGATACCTTGCATGATTAATCAAGATAAGTGTTCTTCTAATTCAATCAATATGTCTATGTGTTGGTTGTCTATATCTTGTTCTTGTCTTAATTCTATCATGCTAGGCTAGATCTCTTTTGTGTTTGCTTAGATCTAATGAAACCTAGATATTGATTATGTGTTGATTACTTGTTTATTCTTGTCTTGGATGAATGATTTATATGTTAGGCTTAAGAAAACTGGCAGATCTCCAAATGGTAACATGCTTGAACGTCTTAAGAAACATGAACCGAGGCGCACTAGGTCTTTATTGGTTGTATTTAATGCATGAGCCACTGTTTACAATCCCTATAGTTGTGCTGGGCATGGTGTAGAAGGAGATAAGAGCTCATAGAATTGGGGAGTTATGTGTGCCACCCCATGAATGGTATTAAGGAATACGATCCGTCATCCATGCAATTATAACAAGTAATTAACGTGTAAAAGATATCTAGGGAGTAGTGAAATCTAAGTAAACACATTTTCTCCAATTACTGCTCACAACTTTAGTATAAATTAGCTTAATTTCATTTTTATTATTTTATTTTGATTGCATCTTAGTATTGGGTTAGTTGAATAGCAACTAATTCCGCCCACTCTTCCAAAACCCGAGATTTTACTTGCTTTCATAAAAATATAAAAACACAAAAATAATCATCCCTCACCTTTAGAACTAGTATTTAGGCTTTCTAATCCTAGCGACACTATTCCTAAGCTGAACGATCAATCCCCCGGTACTTGTCACTATACTATACTACAACGATCAGGTACACTGCCTGGTGGGGGTTGTAAGCTTCTCGAGATCCCTCGAGAGGTAAAGCCTATTGCGATTCCCACGCATCACATATGAATTAGAAGTTTTAGAAAAACTAATTGATAGACACTTAGTAGAAGTTAATACATGTGCTACTAGTTTAAATGTTTTAAGTGAAGGTACAAGTGAAGATGAGTACGTGTGTTTTGACAAACTTGCTTGCGTATCATGGAATGTAATGGATGTTGACGAAGACAATGATCCGTGGACTTGCTTGCGATTCCTGGAATAACACGGATGAAGATGAAGCCAACCATCTGGTTTGTGATTCTTAACTAGATAAAACGTCAAGCAAGGTGCACTTTGAAACCAAACATTTTTGCTTTGACAAATTTATCCTAGAGTTTTCTAAATTAGAAAATGAGTCTAAACGTTTATGCAACATGGACCTAAAAATTATCTTCAAGAACGAGTCTTCAAAATCGTTTGAGAATATCTTTGAAAAGGAAATCTTGTTAGAAGATAAAATGTCTAAAATTGAGAGTAATGTTGAAATTGATCTAGAATGTAAATTGTGTCTAGATTACAAACATAAGATTAAAATGCAAAATGAGAAAGGAAAAATATTAGTTAAATTTAATGAAAGCTCAAAATCTTTTGAAAGATTGTTGAAGAGTCAAATGTTGTTTAAAGATAAAATCGGATTAGGTTTTAACTCAAAAGCACCATTAACTAATAAAAAAAAGCAAGTTAAAATTGTCAAACCTAGAAGAGAGATTTAGAGAAAATTCAATCTCTAATAGAAACTCATGATAAAAGAATAAAAATATAAAATAACATCTCCTCACCATGAGAGAAACATTGAATCAAGCAAAATTGACATAAGTTATAAAACTTGATTTATAGGTCATAGTTGTGTCTAAACAAATTCAACAAAAACAATTTTTGGAATTTAGAATAAAACAACTAGTGAAACGAAATTGATATTTCAAAGTAATCAAGTGAGTATAGTGTCAATATTTGAAAGACCTTTTGATAATAAAAGTGTAATACCCCAGGCAAATCCCACATTGGTTGTGACTTGGAGTGATGCTGGGACATATATGTTAACATTCGCCTTATATGACACAACGCGTTTTGTGGTGGAACGGTTAAGCGTGCTCATGTGAGAGTAGTACTGGCTTGGGTGACCTGCTGGGAAGTCTTCACATGAGGGCCACAAAAGCAAAGCCGTGAGCCTTCGGGCAAAGCGGACAATATTGTGGTCTATAAGGCGGGGTGTTACAGATGGTATCAGAGCCACTCTAAGCCGTTCGGGATGTGGGGCAAACTTCATCGGGGACGATGAGTCCCTACGGGGGGTAAATGTAATACCCCAGGCAAATCCCACATTGGCTGTGACTTGGAGTGATGCTGGGACATATATGTTAACATTCGCCTTATATGACACAACGCGTTTTGTGGTGGAACGGTTAATCGGCCATACGGTTAAGCGTGCTCATGTGAGAGTAGTACTGGCTTGGGTGACCTGCTGGGAAGTCTTCATATGAGGGCCACAAAAGCAAAGCCGTGAGCCTTCGGGCAAAGCGGACAATATTGTGGTCTATAAGGCGGGGTGTTACAAAAAGCAAGCCACAAAAGCAAGGGATTTTAACTTAAAGACATTCCTAGTTGCTCTCTTGTTCTCAATGGTTAAGTTATTGATGACTTATCAAGAATGAGATTAGTAAATCCGTAGGTAAAACGAAATGTAGAGAAATGTTTGGAAGACTACTTGTTCTCATAACAATTAGATTCAACATTATGTTTAGCTTTTGTCTATGTGCTCGTGTTAAAGAAGATCCTAAGAACAACTCTTTAGTTGAGCCTATTTGGATACATCATAAGGTACTACACAACTAGGATTATGGTCTCCCAAAAGAACGGGAATAGAAACCATAGTGTTTGACAAATGGAATTATGTCAGTAATAAGTTGATAAGAAAAGCACAAGTGGTACTTGCACTTTTATACTTACTTACCCAATGATTCTCCAAAATGCGTATGATTCTCAAATTAGTATCGAATGGAGAAGCACATCAACAAGCTCCGCTTGAACAAGCAAACTCGCATCAACAACGAAATTCATCTTATCAACATTGTTATACCTTCAACAAAGGAAGCATCGACTTCAGCGACAATTAAATCCATTATGTTCTTAATTGACATATTGTGATCCATCATCATCGTCTTGGTAAAAATGTTCATTGAGGAACATCTTAACTAAGAAAATCTTATACGTTAACCATTCTATCAACGTTTTCACAAAATCTCTTGAATGAGAATCATTCATCATCCCTAGGCTTAGTCAAGGACTCATAAGACCTAAAACCATAGTTTTGAACATTAGGATAAAACCACAAAGATCAAAACAATTTCTTTTAAGTTTTTCCCTGCAGAACCCACGACACCTTCAGACCATACGGGCGGAACCCATTTTTTGGTTCCGCTTGGTCCGCCAAACATCAGAGTGTATTATTTGTAATTTCAAAACCAAACACCCTCTTAAAATCTTAACAAAAACTAACAAACAGCATCACCCTCTCTAAAACACATATCTTCACGAATTTTAGGGCTTCTAATCCAATCTCTTCCAATCCAACTAACTTTGTAAGTATTCTAATCACAATTGCATTTTTAATTTAATTATAACATTCTTGCTTACAATCATTGACTAGAATCTTAGGGCTTTTGCATAAAACTTCATGATTCATGAAAAACTTGGTGGCTAGTCAATTATGTATTTCATTAGTTAAGAAATGTATCTTTTCATTGTTACTTTAATTTACCAAACACACCAAGTGCATTATTTTTCAAATTGCAACATGATTCATCACCACATTGTTAAAACAAATGAAAAACATCATTTAAACATCACTTGCATACTATCTCTTGAATGCTAAAGGGGATACATAACTAATATGTATTTTCGGGTACATTCAATCGAAGTCACATTCAATTAGGAGAGTGTTGGTTATCTTTTGTTTTTACAACAAAATTTGCATAACAAAATGATTTAGGAATCAAAATGAGTCAAGATAACCAAGTCTTCACATGGTTTCGCATATAGGAACATATTAGAACATCCACATTGTTAAAAGTCATTAACATACAATTTTATGTTTTCTAGGAATCAACATGCCTCCCGCAAATAAATCCGATCATAAAGAAACCCTTAAGTACATGCTCAAACACCATATGACCAAAGGTCTCAACCCGGTTCAAGTAGAAACCTTTAAGGCATTAGAAAAACGCTATGTTCACGAAGGTAGAACCATTGATCCATCCTTTCTAGAAGGAACATCTATTCGCCAAAACTTTGCTGCAATTCACTTTGATTGTCTCCTTGATATAGATGAGCCCATTTGTCCTAGGTTCATCTTGGAATTTTATGCAACCGTAAACCTTTCCTCATGTGCTGGTGGTAGGATTTCATTAAACTTCACAACCAATCAAATATCACATGACATAGATTTAAAAGACTTAGCTATAATTCTTGGTGTACCAAATGAGGGAACTTGTCTCTACACGGATAAGTGGCCCATTTCATGTCTTAATACTATTGATCGTTTTTATCCATACGATACACCTCTTGCTAGTAAGGAAACTATTAAGGAACACCTCTTTGTTAGAACCTCTACCACTAGGGTGAATCGTTCGGGGAATACTGTAGATAAGTATCCTTTTGGAATGGAGCTCAATGAGCTTAAACCACAATTTAAGAAGTGGGAAGAAATTCTTAGGGCTAACATCATAAGTACCATAGGAAATAGAGATCACATCAACACATGCCTATGCTACATGCTTTATAGCATTTCCACCGGTCAACCCTTCAACTTAGCCTACTACCTAGCCAAAAGAATGGCCGACATATCCTTGGTCGGAACAACCGCTCTTCCATATGGAATGCTTCTTACCCGCCTCTTTAAAGCAATCTCGCCCATTTCTCCTAACGAAAATGGAATACGCCTTGACTACGCTCTCGTTCCTCACATCTTCGTTCCTTTAAGTGATAAACGAGTTTTCAAAAATAAGGGCAAACGTACTCGATCACCTACACCATCATCATCATCATCATCCGGCATGAGCGAGGATGATAAACTACCAAACTCTAAGTTACCTCCCTTAGAATACCTTCAAGCTCTCCCCATCATTGAAAATGCTTCCGAAGAGTTCAAGCACACCAAAGGAATGTTCAAGTGCTTTGGAAGGTACCTAAACAAGCTCAACAAGAAGATAGACCGGTTGTGAGAAGATTAAGGAGTGTTAGGCATAAGAATGCTTTAGAATCATCTTTGTGTTAAAACTACGTGAATTATGTGTTTTTCACTTTCATGGTTTATTATGTTAGTTGGATTATGTTTGTATGAACTTTTATGCATAATGACAATGTTTAAGGTATTTGTCATTTTTTTTCTATGCTTATGACAATTCTTACCAAGTATAGTAAAATCCTCGACCTCAAGGTCAAAGTCCCATGATATGTATGTTTACGTATCTAATTTTTGCATTGCCTAACCAGTAATACCTTATCTTTTTGATTTTAGGACCTTTCGAAAATTTTGAAAATCGTCTCGCGGGTAAAAAACGCGGACTGCCTAATTTTTTACCTCTGGCGGATCTGGCGGTACCCAAAATTGGGGTCTGCCATTGTATTTTCTGGGAATTCCAGAAATGGCCCAACGGACCAGGCGGTACCCTCAAATGGGTTCCGCCAGTGTCTTCTGAGGGTTCCGCCAGACACCTACAGAAAAATTTTCCATTTTTCTAAAGTCCAAAACTTGTAATGAGTCAAAACCGTTATCCTAAGTGAGAAACATCTTCTATTAACTCCAATAACCATATTAGAACAACTTTCACTCACTAAAACAATTAGGAAGCCACTTCCCTCCAAAAATTCAAATTCAAACATAACCAACCCAAGGAACCCTTTTAAAGGATCCTTCAAAACCATTGAAACATTTTCAACCAAATCATATCTCATGATCACAAAGCATTGAGTACATTTGTTGGTCTTTCACTCCACCTTATTCTATTGGAATGACATGTATTGATTTGACATATTTATGAAAATTTTGCAAATCATTTGAAACCTCAACCTTTGAATGGTAGAACATTAAATCCAAACACCCTATTCAACATCTTCTTCATCCTATAACTTTGAAAGATTTGCAACAATTCAAAACACACCATCACCATTAAACCTTCTTCTCTCAAAACATCTAAACCACACCTTTAAAAATGACCAAATCCAACACATCATCCGAGTCATCAAAATCCCTTTCAAAAATCACTAGGATTAGTGTTAAACCTTGTTGTTTTAACAAAACCGTCAAGTCAAGCTCATCTTCTTCGAGTGATGCTTCGCTTAACATTTCTTCACCCATCCAAGATTACCTAAATCTCACTACCTCAACACAATCCCCACCACATTGTAATACCAATGTAATTACCTTTCAAGAATTACTTAATCTTGAAACTCCATCACCTCAATCACCAACTCCTACACCAATGGAACTTTTCCATACACCTCCAACATCACCACTACCCTATTTGGAAACTTTAGAAGACCTATCACCCAAATCATCTAGCCAACCATCTTTGTCATTTTTTGACACCATTGCTCAAATAGAAACCCAACAACAACCTAGTGAGCAACTAGATGATGAACCCCATCAACCATCATTAGTAGAACGGTTGGCTTACCGGTATGCTAGACCATCCATTTTTCCAAATGATCAAGACCATACTCACTCACAATCATTTGTGTTTCACCCAATTTACAAAGACCTTCATGGCAATTCTTCCGGCGAAACGAGCTTCCGCCATTTTGTTCAAAACCAACAACCACCACCACAACAACAACCATCATCACAAGAACCTTCCCAACATCTTGAATCTCTACTTTCTTCTTATAAGAAAATAGAAGCATCCATATGGGAAAAACCTCAAAACCTTCATAATGAGATTGACACTCATTTAAACCACCTTCATGCCTTCAAACGTATGGTTGACTCTCAAATCAACCATATCATGGTTTTACAAACAACACTTCAATCAACAAATGAAGGAAGCAAAAACACTACTCAACCTTCCACCTTTGCTCCTTCAAGTTCAAACCATCCACCACCAACATATCAAACCACCCTTCCACCAAACTTTCCCCGCCATGATTGCAATCATTGCGAAAGAACCGCTCACATTAGTGAAGGGTGTCGAAGGGAAATTCGTGAGCTATCCGAAGAAATGAGGTTTATACTAAACCACATTTTGGATCTTCTACAATCCTCATCTCACACACCTCAACCCTAGAGTCTCCAAAATGAAACAAAAACCGTTTCCTTTGGAAAATGTTTCCCATCTAAACCAACCAACCAAAACCGTGTCATCCTTTCAAACTTCAAAATAAAGCCCGCTACAACTACAACCCACATTTTCATCCTTAAACAACCTTAGCCTTGTTCTTGGAAAATGTTTCTCACAAAGGAAAATGATGATTTCCTTGTAGCTTTTTATGGTCTTACCTTATTTGTAGTTTTTTTTTTCTTTTTTTTTTTCTCTATTTTTTTTAAGTAGGATGGTGTAATCCAAATTTCTTGTCGTTGACTTTTTAAGAGTCAAAATTTTACATGAAATGAATTTCATTACACTACAAGGTTTTCATTGTTTGTTGACCATTTAGGTATAATAAGTGAAATATACCTTGCTATGGTATCATACATATATCTTGTGTTGTTTAAACTAACCTTTCTTTTTGTAGGACCATTTTCCATGTTTTTCCTCCCTTGATACTCCATTTAGGGGAGTAATATTCAAGGGGGAGCATGAGTGTTGTACTATTACACTTTCTAACTCTTAGTTGTGTTTAAACATGAAATACTTTCATGACTTATCTTGTGCAACAACTAACCTTTTTCGTGTAGGTTCAAAATCCATGTCTCCTCTCTTGACACTCCATTTAGGGGGAGTATCGTCCAAGGGGGAGCAAGTCTTAATTCCGCTTCGCTACTCTTTTTTTTGTTTCGACAAAAAGGGGGAGAATTTATATAAACTTGTGCTTATCAACCTAATATTTGCAAAAATATTTTTTTTTGTGCTTATCATCTCATCTTTGCAAAAACAAGTTTTTATACTAACTTTATAAGACTAAACACTAAAACTAGTGACTTACTTATAAATTAAGTTTATGTTTTGTCATCAACAAAAAGGGGGAGATTGTTAATACAAATATCGCCTAAAAACGTTATTTATATTTTACAATCTTTGCTAAGTTTTGCTAATGACAAAGTATGAAGTTTAGCTATAAGTAAATCATCACTTTAAGTGTTTAAGTCTTGTTTAACTAAGGTTAACATTTCCTTTTAAACAAAATATTGTGTTTATTTCTTAAACTAAAATGAGTCTTGTCACATCATATTTATTTCTTTATATAGTAAGGTCACATCACATTTAGGGCAAGTTTTGTCATGATGCATTTATGGAAAGAAATGTGTTTGACTAACTTTGTTGTTGCTTGCAAGCTTTGTATTTGACTTGTTATTATGAGATGTGACATTGTTTGGTTGCTAGGAGTTATGAGACAAGACCTTGTTTGGTTTGCAAGATTTATTGCAAAACCAACTGCAGCCCTGGCGGTACCCTGGGGGTACACGGGCAGAACCCGTTTGAGGGGTCCGCCTGATCCGCCAGACCTGCAGAATTGTTTGCTATAAATACCAAACCATTTGTTAGTTTTTGATAACCCTTTTAGGACATATACTCACATACTCTCTCAACTAACTCAGTAACCTTTTGATTTGTGATTCTCTTATGTAGCAAGGGACTTCACAAGATCATTCAAGAAGTTACAAGCTTCAACTCTAAAGTTGCAAGTCTTGGTAGCTTGGTCATGTATAAGCTTTGCTAGTTTATACTTCATGTGTGTCATGTATATAGAAGTAAGTGGTTAGTATTTTAGGCCTCAAAATACGTAGTGTGTCGGGAGTTGTTTTACCCTTGTAAAAGAACTAACGGGAGTGGTTGTACCCTTGGTAAAGAACTCGACATCTAGCTTAGTGTCGGTAAAAGTGTAAGCGACGAACGGGAGTGGTTGTACCCTTGTAAAAGAACTCGACATCTAGCTTAGTGTCGGTAAAAGTGTAAGCGACGTTGTAAAGGTTTTCTCCGCCGGTGAAAGGAGCTTGTTGATTAGTGCTTATAACTCTCGAGTTGGAAACTCGGGGCGTGGATGTAGGGCAAGGAAAAAGAGTCCTTGTAGCCGAACCACGATAAACAATCGTGTTGTGGTTTGATCGTTTCTTTCTTTATCTTTGCTTATTACATGTTGTTATTTAGTTAGAATTGCTAAGTTACATATAAAGCTTTTCAAAGAACTAAACTAGTTAAGATGTGTTTGTATCTTCAAACAAAAGTAAAAGCTTTCCTAATAACTAAACAAGCAAAGTTAAGATTATCACAAGCAAAGCTTTTCAATGTATGAAACTAGTAAAGTTAGAATTGATATCTACATAAAAAGCTTTTCAAAGAATCAAACATATAACATTGTGTTTATATCTTTAAGCAAACGTAAAAGATATTCAAATGAAAAAGAATCTAAAAAGCGGTAAACTATTCAACCGCCCTTCTAGTTTTCCACATTCTCAACATCCTTAATCTCATCCTTAGTCCCGGTTTCTATTCCAACTTCATCCTTGTCACTTTCTTCTGTATTCTTATCTATTGGCTTAATGGTGACAACGTTGACAAAGTGGACGTGTTTGGATGATGAGGGGTCCTTAATTTGGATTCCGCTACTAGTGTCCCTAGTGTCCTTCCTAGGTGTAGTTAGCACTTGGTTGTTAAGGGCTTTCAACAACTTGTCAATCTTATTGGTCATCTCCGTTTGTTGTTGATTGAATTCAGTTTCAAACTTAGCTATGCGAGCTTCTTGAGATGCCATAAACTTGGACATCAACCCTTCAAGATTATTGGTACTACCATAGTTATTGGAAGGATTGTTGTTGAAAGTACGGTTAGAGGGTGGACCGTTTGGTTGGTAACGATTAGGTGGATTGGAAGAATTATTTTGGGGCATGTTTTGGTTTTGTTTCCACCTAAGGTTCGGGTGATTTTTCCAAGAAGGATTGTAGGAATCACTGTAAGGGTTTGGCTCAGGTTTGAAAGTGTACCACTTGTCTCCCGCTTCGTCGGTACGCGAGGATGCGTAATCCGCAAAAGCTTGTCCGGGGAGTTCCACGCAATCACGAGTGTCATGGGGACCACTACATAATTCGCATGAAGAAGTGATTTTGTTCACTTGGCTTGAAGGCTTAGGAGCTTCGTAGGATTTCATGAGAAACTTGACTTGGTCCTCAAGTTCCATGATCCTACGGTCGGGAGTGCTAGAATTGTTCGAAAGCAAATATATTGCCTGGACCGTTTTGTTCAAATCACGGGGATCATTCCAACTTTCGTTGTCATAGAAAGCAAGATCTTCTATGAGTTCCCATGATTCTTCCGCACTTAGATCACGTAGCTTGCCACCGGCCGATTGGTCAATGGTTCACCTTGTGGAGAGATCGATATAGTCATAGAAGATTTGGACTTGGAGCCAAAGATCTATGCCATGATGAGGGAATTTTTGGAGTAAGTCCTTGAAACGAGTCCATGCTTCATATAGAGTTTCACCTTGATGTTGTTAGAACATCAAGATATCATTTCTAAGTTTGGTAGTTCTCCCAGGTGGGAAAATTGAGTAAAGAAACGAGAGGTGAGATCATCCCATGAGGTGATGGATCCCGCGGGTAAACTTTTAAGCCATTGACTAGCTTGATCACGTAGAGAGAATTGGAATAGACGTAATCAGGTCGACTCTCTAGTTACAACATCAAGGTCTATGGAATCTACGATTTTAAGGAAGTCCTTGAGATGTTGATTAGGATCTTCAAAACGAAGTCCATGGAATGCACATCCGCTTTGCACCAACCGGATGGTGTCGGATCGTAAGGGGGACACATTGGCTCCTTGAGTGAGCTCTGTTAGTGCAAATATTACGATATTTAATCAACACAGTCTCGTTTGTTTTGATTGATGACAAACATATAACTTGATACATAATGTAAAATGTACAAGTTACTTGTAATCTTATTTTGTCTCAACATACATTCAACACCTCTCAACGGCTCGAGTCCTCGTATGCTACAACACAGGTTCGTACATGTTTGTTATGTGGCATTATGATCAAAGTCCTTGACCAACCATTTAGAATGTTTAAAATACTTTTAGAGTCTTTAAGAATTTTAGGTGTCAAAGTGCACTTTAGGTATAAAATAGAATAAGTGCCACATTAGGTGTCTAGATAATATTAGTAAGTTTACAATCTATAAAATGTGTCTTATAACAACATAAGTACATAAAACATTTTTAGTAACTTGCTAAATATTATATAGCTAGCTAATATAGTTTTCATATACAAGTAACTTACCTTTTTAAGTTAATATATACATTTGTATAAATGTATTTTTCATGAATAGTGTCTTCTAGAATGAGAATCTCATAAGTTGACTTTAGAAGATTTGGAAAAATATCTTAGGTAGATTTACACAATATATAGAAAGATCATGTAAGATCTTTGTTTGTTTTTGGAACATGGTTTGGAAAAACCTCTTTACTTGTCTCCTATAAATAGTAAGCTCATGGATTTTCAAAACAACTTGATGAAACTTGAAAAAGAAAAACACACACTTCTCTACACTTTGCATAGATATTAGATCAATAGAAAACCATGTAGAAAACACAATCAATCACCCTCATTATCATGATCATAATGCTTCTAACATTCATCTTTGTTGTAAGCATATCATACATCTTGATCCACCAAAGAAGATTGGAGATCTTGCCATCATCATCCACCACATGCATACATATATGAAGATCCATCACAATAAGATTGGAGAACTTATGATCTTCATTCATTGTAGGCTTTCTATAAATGGAAGTTCTTTTATATTAGTCATTCATATCCATTAGACATTTATGTGTTGGATCATCATTGTACTCATTAGTATAGGTTAGATGGTTTATGTGTTTGTGCCATATAATACAAGGATTCTATGTTGGGCCACAAAACATAGCGGGAGTTGTTGTACCCTTGTAAAAGAACTAGCGGGAGTGGTTGTACCCTTGGAAAAGAACTCGACATCTAGCTTAGTGTCGGAAATATTGTATAGGCCATGATAGGAGTGGTTGTACCTTGTAAAAGAACTCGGTATCTAGCTTTGTACCGGATAAAGTGTAAGCGACGTTTGTAAGGTTTTCTCCGCCAAGAAGGGAGCTTGTTGATTTAGTGAAGTAACTCTCAAATTGGGTACTCGGGGAGTGAAGTAGGGCAAAAAGGAGATCCGTGACCACCACTATAAATCCTCGTGTTCGGTTTGCTCTTTCCTTTTACTTTTATACTTGCACTATATTATTGTTTGTGTTGTGTTGTGATTTGATGTTTATGCTTGTGTGACAACTTGGTATATCATATGCTTTATAATAGTCATAAGACTATTATTAGCATTTCTCATATTACAACAAGCTTGATCGGAAATTTGTCATATGGATGTTTTTAGAAATGAAAAACAAACCAGACTAATTATGGCGTAACTTAACACAATGGTTTATACTATATTTGATACAACAAGTTTAAAGAGTTTTAAACGGAAACGTATTCACCCCCCTCTACGATTTCACAATTCCCCTCTACAATTTCACAATTGGCATCAGAGCTTCGTAGCTCTTATTTTCAAAACAAATGGTTTTTAAAATGGAGCACGATCCATGTATCAAATTACCATTGAAGCGGAATATAATATGAAAAATGTTTTGCTAATTATGCTATGCTAATATGACTACTTGTTTTAGTTGTTTGCATACATGTTGTTTGCTTGTTTTAAGTTGGGATTACACTTGCTTATTTGTGATACATAAGTGTCATTCTTGCCTTGATATTCTATTTGCTTGTTTGATAGGACTTTTGATTAGATCTTGTGCACCAAGTTGATGAAATGCTTTTGTAGTACTTATAGTCTTTGATTTTCATCTTTGCATATGTTAAGTGATTATTTTGCTTAATTCACTTAGGAATGAGTATTGAGTGATGCTAATAAAGTATCTTGAAATATGGTCAAGTGTCTAAATGAGTCACTACATTTTTAAACATATAGTAGTCTTATAAAATGGTGTTTGGTATATATATGCTTCTACTATGATGTTTAATGAATGAGTCGTGCTATATGATAGATAGTCATCTTTGTTTGATCATGTTAACTAACCATGTCATGTTTGGATGATAACACTTTGGTGTTATCAATTTTCTGTGTTTGGATTAATTTCCATTTATGGTAAGATTATAATCCTCGGCTTGTTCTATATGCAAACATGTGTTAGAATATGTGTTTTTGGTTTTAATCTATCACATCTAATTAAGTGTATATGTTTCAAGTATTATTAGGATGTTTTAACGGGTTTGGGATGTCGATAATTGTCCCTTGTAAGGAGTGTTTGGCACAAGGGTGCATTTGAACTATTTGGTCATTGAAACAATGTTATTTTATGTTTTTAAGATGTTGTAGGATGATACCATGTATGTGGATTATGTGTGTACTAACAATATTTGCAGGGGATAACTTTTTAGTACTTTGCCATTTTCCATTTTCGGCTAAAAATATGAAAGCTAGGATCGCTCTTGTAAACTCTATCGGTAAGCATGTTTCTACCTTCAATTTTTGTTTCTTCTATCTACAAATAATTGATTACTTAAGTTTTAAGAAAAATTTGGAAAATCGGAAAACGTTTACTGCTTCGAAAATGCATTCTGTCTCAATTCTGGGTCTCCACGGATTGGGCGGAACCAAAGACTTGGTTCCGTCCTTGTTGTTGATTGGTTCCTCCAGACATCAACAAACTTTTTAATCTTTGAATTTTTTGAATTTTTCTAGTAATCCTTAGGTTCCAAACTTGCTTCCTACATGTTTGTTAGTATTTATCACTACTTCTAAGAGCCCTCTTAGCACACTTTCAACAATAGGATCATCATTCCCGTCAAAATTTCAAACTTGGCTAAACTAACCCAAGGAACCTTTCTGTTACAAGGAAGGAACCTTTCCTTTGGTTCCTCCAAATCTGTGGAACATTATCTTCCATGATCACATAGAATTAGTGCATAAGTTAGTCTTTCACTCCACCCAACTCCATTATTTTGACTTCTAACGATTTGAACTCTTCCAAATGATTAGGAACCTCCTAATCTGTATGGAATAACATCAAATCCAAACACTACTTTCCATAACATGTTCTTCCTATAAATTGACCAACATTCATACTTCAAATTCACACCATCACCATCACTTCTCTTATTCTAATAATTCTAGCTAACCAAAGTCTTGAAATGACTAAATCCAACACCTCATCCGAATCATCTAGACCTATTAGGAAAACCACTAGGATTAGTGTAAAACCATGTTGCTTCAACAAAACCATTCAACTAAGCTCATCATCATCAAGTGATTCATCACTCAACATTTCCTCACCCATCAAAGATACAAACGTCCTCAACCTTGCTACTCCAACACCATCTCCAAAATCTTGCAATGCCAACGTAATCACCACTCCTCCACCAAATCATTCACTTTAGTGAGAAACATTTTTCTTAGTATTCATTAACCATGTTAGGACCATTTTTACTTATTATAACCAATAGGAAACCACTTCCCTAAAAAAACTCAATTTAAACAAAACTCACCCAAGGAACCCTTATGCATAAAGGAAGGAACCTTTATTTGGTTACTTGGAATCCGTAGGTCCTTAACCACAAATGTTTTGTAGTCATTACCAACAGTTACTACATTCTTCCATCCTTAACTCATCCTTCATCCATTAGCTTCACTTATTTGGTGACTTGACAACCTCCTAACTAATCCGGACTTGTTACTTACGTAGATTACATATAATATCAAAATCACAAGTCTAACTTGTGACTATAGATATTGTCTTGTATCTATATATGTTACCTCTCTTGGTTAACATGAAAGTAATGTGTCATCCTTAAAGACGATAAGGATTTACATCAAGTCATAACTTCAGTTATAGATGTATTATCAAGTCTTGCTATCCTTTAGTACTATCTAATCTCAACAAAGTAGGATTGACAACTTAAGTATTTCGTCCGAAATATTCAAGTAAATACGACTTACGATTGTAGTCATTAAAAGTCACATCCGAAAGAATCTACACCCAAGTATTTTAACAACATATGTTAAAACACTTATCCTAACACTCTCTCAATCAATAGGGATAAAACAAATGACAATAGGTCTTCATCATTGAATATTGAGTACTTAAGTTCACTTGTTCGTTCACCATCATCTCATTCACTTCTATGATATATCTCAGCCCCTAAGCTTCACAAACATAACCAAAACCTCAAGAACTTCACTCACTAGTTATGGACCCAAGTATTTTAACAACATATGTTAAAACACTTATCCTAACAACAAACCTCTACATCACCACATCCTTATTAAGATACACTAGAAGACCTACACCTAGATCAATCAATCTACCATTCTTACCATCGTTTGAATCCATTGAGTGCATTGATCCCTTTGTCCAAACACTCGTTAAGCAAACTCAACCATACTTTACCACCTATAGGAATAAGAACCTTCACCATCAAATGAGCATGAAGCTCACATTCATTTACTAGGTTTAAGTAGTACCACTTTCACAAGTTATCAAAGTATTGGTAATACTTTTAACTTTTGCATAAGTTTCATTAAACCTTAAATCAGCATCTTAACAACATATGTTAAAATGCAATCTCAAAGCCAACCTCATGTACCCCGAGCAACAATGACTCTTGAGGAGTATACATAAGAAACTCGAGTCAATTCCTCTTGTCATCATCTAGTATAATCTTGAGACCAAGTATATTTAGATAGTACTATCCGATGCAAACACTTTGGCTTCATATCTTCATTTAGGAAAACATGATGTTTTGGAAGACATTATGCCTAAGAAATCATGCGTTAAGTTTTCATCCTGTTAAAAGGATATTGTATATCCTATGCATCATTCTCTCCTTGAAACATGAACAGTTGTGTTACATGAGATTTCATTTTACCTCATCGGGTTAATGATCTTAAATAAACATCTACAAGTCCTATGAACTAGAGCTTCCCCATCATCTTGTCATACTTGTTTTCATAAGCATGATGACTTTATTCCACGTAATAATTTTACTTATTGAAAGACACTATATGTGTCTATTTCCTTTCAAGTGTTCATCATAACCAAACTTTGCTCATAACCTAGTTCAAACCCTATCTCTAGAGCATACACACGATCTATTGAAGTTGGTAACTTCACTTAGATTCCTGTTCCAAAGAGCTTTCTTGGGAACGTTCTTATCATATTCCATTATCACACATAAACTTATCTCTTGGTCTTGGATGACCAAATCACTTGCGTAACACATGCTTAAAGATGTCACCTTTTAGATCATTCAATCGTAGATTCCAAACACAAAGATTAAAATCTCTTGCATTACACATGCATGTGTCTATTACATGTTATTTGCTTGATAATGATTGGACATCTTAACATTTCTATGTTAACTATTTGGTTGATTCATGTGTAAACCTTGGTTATCTTTTTATGATGTCTGAATGCTTATATGTTTTGTGTTACTATATATTAACATGATTTATATGATATTTTCATTCTTTATGAATATGATGTTTTGCATGATTAACGTGTTACTTGTTAACTCATGGTATGTCATTTTAATACATGATGTCTTTATATGATATCTATATATTTGAATAGTTGTGTCTTTTTTGGTCATTCATTAGATCCATGCTTAGGATGATTTATATAATACATGCTCTAAAATGTTATCATTCAAACATGAGTTGCATAAATTTTTCATCTTGTTTCTTTGTCACACTATTTGTTCACTACATGTGCACTTATAATTTGTCAAAGTACTTTTGGTATGATAAACATTTAGAAGTCATTTTATCATACAAATTAATTACATAGATTAAAATTTGTTGACACATATTTGTTAAATTTCTATATAAAACATGATATCTTAATCACCTTAGTTTTATTAAATATAGCTGAGTCTCATTAAATCATGTATTAATTATCTTGTCTTAGAAATATTATTCAAACAAAAAGTAGATTTGAGTTTCTCTTTAGTTTATTAAGAATCACTTACATTACACATATATGTGTCGATTAAATGTTACTTGTTTGATATAATTGGGTATCTTGACATAATAACTATTTGATTGATTAATATGTAGACCTTGGAAAGGTTTTGCCTGCATGCTTATATGTTTCATGCAACTAAATGTTAACATGATTTGTATGATACTTTGCAAGATTAACAAGTTACTTGTTAACTTATGATATGCAATTTTGATACATGATTCCTTTTTTATCTATGTTTTAATGTTCTTGTATTTTGTTGACACTCATTAAATATATACGTAGGATGTTTTAATGATGCATGCTCCAAAATCTTTTAAACATAGTTTACATGAATATTTTGTTCTAGCTTTTATATGCTCATCTCGCATAACTGTAATCCCTACACTTGCATATAGTTTTATAAGGATTGAGGATAACAATACTCTAATCCTTTCCACCTCCTTTGAGAAAACCACATGCCTTGTCATGCGATTATCTCGCATTGATAAAGAAGAGCTACATGACTTCAAGGATAAAGTTCTTTGTATGCTAACCAACATCCGCATAAACATTACTAAGCTCATAGCTAATAGGATTGAGTCTTAGAGATTTGAAATTTGTGTTTGGATATCTTTCAATTAACCTCTTTCTAATTCGCATTATTGCTTCCGCTTTCCAAAAATCACTTCCATCACTATTCAGCCTTAACAATACAACCTCCTAAAGACTTCATCATCATTCTTTATACGATGCATTACACAATATGTTGGATGTCCACCGATTAAGGCGGAGAGAAATTCATTCACATATTTGTATTTTTTCAAAATGTATTTAAAGAACATCTACTCATGTTTCCTGCACCCTAAAATACCAACACATAGGTACACACCATTTAGTTAAAATTGTTTCA
Source organism: Artemisia argyi (assembly GCA_030686995.1). NCBI lineage: Eukaryota > Viridiplantae > Streptophyta > Magnoliopsida > Asterales > Asteraceae > Artemisia > Artemisia argyi. Next base: position 101,457,693 of record CM060678.1, read on the forward strand.
CAAAACCACAAGTGTTTCAAGCCCTTTTAACCCAACATCACTAGTTTGTACCAATATCTCATCATGTGTTTGACAAAGTTCTTCATCTCCACAACCAACAACTAATAGAGTCTAGGATCTTTCTTAAACTAGGACTTCACAACTTCATTTTCTAGAACACCATCATAGGATCTCATCCTTTCGTACTCAACACATATCATGCACGTCATTGTCAGTGCAAACGATATATTAATCAAAACCGTCATTCCCAACACTTTCTCAACACATCGGTTTAACCAACACTCTCTCATCTCATAATGTCATTCTCATCCTCATATAGGTTCTTAGTATTCTTTATTCATTTCTTATGAAATGTTTGTTCCTAGGTGCTTATTGTGTTCACTTCTTTTTGAATCCATTCAAGCATACATTATGGCATGATACATCATCTTTGGTAGATGATAATGTCATTAAAGGTCAAGTAGAACTAAACAATGTTAGTACTCTTTCATCCATTTTCTTTCGATATAGGTCATTATTTCTAAATGTGTTTCGTTTTCATTAGCATAAATCCTAATCGATCAAATCATAACCCGTAGCCGTCATTAAATATCAATGTCCATTCACATTTTCCTTTTCTCTTAACTTTACGTAAGTCGTATTCCTTTATCCCTTTAAGTTGTGAATTTTAGATTGCATAAGTCCATATGTTCAATCTTTATTCGTTATAGCATTTGCTATACATGCTAGTTTCTAATTATTTAATATAGTCGTCTACATTATCACCACCACCTTCCATCATCACTTTCACTAATCATCACAACCATGGATTAGTGAAAACTTACTTTTGTCAATCCTTCATCTATCGAGTTATCACCACATGAATCATTCTAGTAAACCAACACCAACACTAGCACCACTCGCTCTAACTCTCAATACTCCAACCTCACTTCATATCTTCCTTCGACGCACTATCTTGTAGGATTTTATCATATTATATTCACATTTTTCTTTTATTGTATTTCTTATTAGAAGAATACACCTTATTTTTCTTATTTTTTTTAAGATGAAATATATTGCACTAATCTTTTCATTGTAGGTTCATCATATATACTTCTTCGTATATATCATACTCATCTAGGGATGTTGTTTGCATCAATTATTTTTTATTTTATTTTAGATGCTTCTTTGCACCTTCGAACAAGGAGGAATCTTCATAAAGCACTCTTATTGCTTCGTCTATACACTTGGTTGTATATGACATACGTGTCTACTAACAAAGCTTCTAGTATACTAATATTTGTTTTGTAGGTTCATATTGACGCTCTAAAGCAAGGGGGAGCTTCCGTCAAGCATTTTTAGAATGCATCATACACACGCATTGTTATTTATCATATACTCATTATAGGACAATTATTGTCTTACACTAACCTTTATTTTGTAGGATTCTTCATCCTTGCATCATATACGTTGGTGCCCTAGCAACGGGGAGTATTGATCAAGGGGGATATAATCATGAACTAACCTTTATTCTTGTGTAGCTTTCTTATTTCTTGTATCTTATACGTTGGAACCCTAGCAACGGGGAGTATTGATCAAGGGGGAGCTACAATATAGGGAAAGCATGCACGCATTCATATTTATTCTCATTCTTTGACACACTTATGTGTTTCGACAAAAAGAAGGAGATAAGTCAACATTGTCCAACACTCATTTCATTCAACATGCATTTCTTGTATAATTTTTATGTTGCACAACACTAACCTTGATGTAGGTTAAGGAACTTAATTTGATCCATGGACGCAACACCCTTATGTAATTGGAGTTGAAGACTAAACTTCACTATGGATGATGCAAGCTCGCCATTTTGGGGAGAAATGAAGTTAACTCCAAGGACACACCCTTTTTCTTTCGACAAAAGGGGGAGAAGAGTGTAAATGGAGAAGGAAATGTAGAAGGTGTTACGGATACAAGTAAGTAATACGGACACAAGTAACTTTTTACATTTTACTATCTATCACGTTTACATATTTTGTCATCATCAAAAAGGGGGAGATTGTTAGTGCAAATATTACGATATTTAATCTACACAATCTCGTTTGTTTTGATTGATGACAAACATATAACTTGATACATAACGTAAAATGTACAAGTTACTTGTAATCTTATTTTGTCTCAACATACATTCAACACCTCTCAACGGCTCGAGTCCTCGTATGCTACAACACAGGTTCGTACATGTTTGTTATGTGGCATTATGATCAAAGTCCTTGACCAACCATTTAGAATGTTTAAAATACTTTTAGAGTCTTTAAGAATTTTAGGTGTCAAAGTGCACTTTCGGCATAAAATAGAATAAGTGCCACATTAGGTGTCTAGATAATATTAGCAAGTTTACAATCTATAAAATGTGTCTTATAACAACATAAGTACATAAAACATGTTTAGTAACTTGCTAAATATTATATAGCTAGCTAATATATATTTTTCATATACAAGTAACTTACCTTTTTAAGTTAATATATACATTTGTATAAATGTATTTTCATGAATAGTATCTTCTAGAATGAGAATCTCATAAGTTGACTTTAGAAGATTTGGAAATATATCTTAGGTAGATTTACACAATATATAGAAAGATCATGTAAGATCTTTGTTTGTTTTTGAAACATGGTTTGGAAAAACCTCTTTACTTGTCTCCTATAAATAGTAAGCTCATGGATTTTCAAAATAACTTGATGAAACTTGAAAAAGAAAAACACACACTTCTCTACACTTTGCATAGATATTAGATCAATAGAAAACCATGTAGAAAACACAATCAATCACTCTCATTATCATGATCATAATGCTTCTAACATTCATCTTTGTTGTAAGCATATCATACATCTTGATCCACCAAAGAAGCTTGGAGATCTTGCCATCATCATCCACCACATGCATACATATATGAAGATCCATCACAACAAGATTGGAGAACTTGTGATCTTCATTCATTGAAGGCTTTCTATCAATGGAAGTTCTTTTAGATTAGTCATTCATATCCATTAGACATTTATGTCTTGGATCATCATTGTACTCATTAGTATAGGTTAGATGGTTTATGTGTTTGTGCCATAAAATACAAGGTTTCTATGTTGGGCCACAAAACATAGCGGGAGTTGTTGTACCCTTGTAAAAGAACTAGCGGGAGTGGTTGTACCCTTGGAAAAGAACTCGACATCTAGCTTAGTGTCAGAAATATTGTATAGGCGATGATAGGAGTGGTTGTACCTTGTAAAAGAACTCGGTATCTAGCTTTGTACCGGTTAAAGTGTAAGCGACGTTTGTAAGGTTTTCTCCGCCAAGAAGGGAGCTTGTTGATTTAGTGAAGTAACTCTCGAGTTGGGTACTCGGGGAGTGGAGTAGGGCGGAAAGGAGATCCGTGACCGAACCACTATAAATCCTCGTGTTCGGTTTGCTCTTTCCTTTTACTTTTATACTAGCACTATATTATCGTTTGTGTTTTGTTGTGACTTGATGTTTATGCTTGTGTGGCAACTTGGTATATCATATGCTTTATATTAGTCATAAGACTATTATTAGCATTTCTCATATTACAACAAGCTTGATCGGAAATTTGTCATATGGATGTTTTTAGAAAAGAAAAACAAACCGGACTAATTATGGTGTAACTTAACACAATGGTTTATACTATATTTGATACAACAAGTTTAAAGAGTTTTAAACAGAAACGTATTCACCCCCCTCTACGATTTCACAATTCCCCTCTACGATTTCACAAGCTCAATAGTGTTTCGATAGCCTTGGTGGCTAGGACGGGAATACTCTCCTAAAGTTCGGGGCCTAGGAGGTTGGTTTACTAGTGGTGGATTTTGTGGGTGGTTTTGTTGTGGTGGTTTGATGGGTTCAAAGATGTTACCACCTTCCATGATGTCGGATGGTAAAGGTTACGAACAAAGAAACAAAGAAATAAGATAGACTAAAGAAAACCTAAAATTAAAAATAAACCTTACTAGAAAGGAATCTAGCAAGTAGACCTAATAAAAAGAAATCTTAACCTAGACAATAACTATTCCCTGGGCTATGGCGCCAAAAACTTGATACGTGGGAATTGCGCCCTCGCAACAGGTTTTACCTCTCAAGGGATCTTGAGAAGCTTACAACCTCCACCAGGCAGTGTACCTGATCGTTGTAGTATAGTATAGTGACAAGTACCGGGGGATTGATCGTTCAACTCAGGAATAGTGTCGCTGGGATTAGAAAGCCTACTAAACTAGGTCTAGAGGTGAGGGATGATTCTTTTTGTATTTTTCTATTTTATGGAAAGCAAGTAAAATCTCGGGTTTTGAAGGAGTGGGCGGAATTAGTTCTAGCCAACTAACCCAATTAACTACAAATGCAATTAAAATAAAATAAAAAAAAAAATGAAAATGAAACTAATTTACTAATGTGGTGGAAACAATAATGAGGAAAGTTGTTTTTACTTAGATTTCATTACTCACTAGATATCTTTTACAGGTTGATTAGCTTGTTACAATTGCATGGATGACGGGTCATATTCCTTAATACTAGTCATAGGGCCGTGTACAATATTCCCTAACTCTATAAGATCCTACTTTACTCCTATGTCGATCCGTTAGAAGCTCCTAACATGGGATCATTAGAATTCTCCTACGCATTAAATACAACAAAAAATCGTAGTACACCTCCGATCATGTTTCTTAAGACGTTCAAGCAAGTTACCAATGGAAGTCTGCCAGTTTTCTTAAGCCTAACATCGAATACAATCATCCGTAACAATTATAAACAAACAATCAACCCATAATCAACATCTAGGTTTCACTACATCTAAGCAAACACAATAAAGAGCTAGCCTAGCATGTTAAAGAGAAGACAAGCGTAAGATATAATCACACAAAACATAGACATATTGAATGATTTGAATGAATACTTATCTTCAATGGAACATGGAAGAATCAAGGGGTTGAAACCCTTGAAAAAGCTGGAAAATTTGTCTAGGGTTTATTCCCTCAAAGTTGCACACTAATGAATGAAAATTGGAAAACTATATATAGAGTTTACATCTTGACGGCGTCATGTATTAGCTCGTGACGTCGTCAAATCGCCACCATGATAAAAATCGTATTGCCTAGATCCATTTGTGACGTCGTTATGTAGGAAATCACTCTGGTCCGTCATGTGTAATTGGACCCTGACGGCCATGGTGACGCCGTCAGGCCATAAGCTTGAAAACTCTCTGGGCCGTCACGTTATAAGTTCCACATCCACTTCTTTTGTCACTCTTGACGCCGTCACGTGTAGAAGCTTGACGCCGTCAGGTACTGTTCCAGCAAGGAAATTTGAGACTTTGCCGTTTTCTTCACTTTTATGCTGCAAAAACGTCCAAAATGCTTCCTTTTCCAGATTTCTCCTCAAAAGTACCTAAAATGACAAAAGGAACGATTTAGGGCAATATTTGATCAAATAATCTCGAATTCGGGCTTAAATGACCTCTTAAAAGCGGTACACTTTTTGCCTCATCATTCTCCCAGTTTTACATAACTATCATCTATGATTGTGGATCATTATTAGAACTGAATGAGAGTTTAACATGTATCATTGGTAAGATAAATTGAAATAAGTTTAGGTTGATACATCAATTTTCATTTATGATTATTACTTTTGTTTTCCTACATTGGTATTGAATTAGATATAGGTGTAGTTGATATTCTACATTGCTCTTTGAATGTCAAATATGATTCATTTTAAAGAGTTTGAGAAAATACAGGTTTTTTACTAGTGAAATTACGAGAACAAAAAAGAGATTTCTCATCCGATATACGACTTTTTCTCTAAACATGACTTAGTGGTAATGTTTCTCGTATATTTCACTACTTTAATTGGTTATCATCAAACACTTTGCCACTTCAAAGTGGTAAGAATTAGGAAATATCAAGTATGCGTTTAAAAGGAAAGACAACTATGTCGAAAAGTGGAGAAAATATTATTAGGTCACCAAAATACTAAAGAATCCAACGACATGGTGTCAGAAATTTCAAGAAAAGCAATTTTCGCTTCTAAGAGCACTAGCAACTATAACCCAAGTTAAAATTTAACACACTGCCACGTTAGCGCCACATCAGCTTTAATCTTTTCACTTTAACTAAAAATAAAAAAAACACCCACAATTATAACTCAACCTTAACTCAACTTTAGCTCAAATATTTTCAAATTCAACCCTAAACTAAAACTAATATTTCATTTAATAACTAAAATAACATTTATAAAACATAAGTTATATTAATCATTAAACTTAAACACGAATTACATCACACATTAAACTTAAAACACGAACTACATTAAACACGAATTACATTGAACATAAAAACCACAAATTAAAAAAATGAATCATCTGAGACATAGCCCTCGTCACTCAAACACGAAGACTCTGATCGAATAGGGCCTAACCTCATGGCCCAGTGGTATCGTGCTTCTCTGTTTAACTGCTCCGTACAAGCTTATTCCCGAGCCCTACGAGCAGCTGCCTCACGTTCTTCGGCTTCTTCAATCTCTCTCAAGATTTGCATATCTTGCTCAAACAGTTCTTCATCAGTCAACCCAAACCTTGTCGGTGGATTGTTTGTCGGTTGATTGGGTTGTTGTTGGACAACCGGTGGATTGGGTACCGGTTCATTTTCCGGAGTGAATACTGGAAAGATGTCTTCCAGTAGAGTGTTCACCGGTTCATTTGGAATCATGTTGGAGCTTGGGAATTGCTGGGAGAAGTCATGGTGATTTGGGAATTGCTAGGAGAAGTCACGGTGACTTGGGAATTGCTGGGAGAAGTCTTTGCGAGACATTGTTGTGGAGAGAATTTGTTAATAAAGTTTATGTGTGTGTTGTGTGTGTATACACAATGCAGTGTATGGGTGTTTAAATAGGCAAATTTTTGAAATTTGAATTTTAAATAATCCCGCCCCTATATAAAATTTGAAATTTGAATTTAAAATTTGAATATGAAATATAATCCTGCCTCGCAATTTGAAATATAATCCCGCCCCTATATAAAGCACACCATAATATACTATTCTTCACACACTTCAGTTTCTAAACCATTTTATAATGACTAATCGTTGGTCAATTGAAGAAGAAAACTTGCTAGCTGACATGTGGCTTGAAGTTTCCCAAGACAGAGACATCGCCAATGAACGCTCTTTTTGGAATCAGGTTGTAGAAAGGTTCAACAATCAGCGGGACGGTGACCATCGTAACAAAAATATGATCACGAGTAAGTTGGCAAGACTTAGCAGTGAATATAAAAAATTCGATGATATTTACAAGCATTTGCAGCGTACAAGCAAGGACAATGATCGTCTCGCGAATGCGCACAACATTTTTGAAGAACGCTTTGGTGGGAAAGACTTCCAATATTTTCACGTGTGGTTCATTTTGAAAAACACCCCCACATGGAATAAAAGCAATGCTTAACGGTGTTGTATGTTTTGTATTTCTTTATTGTGTTTATGTTTTCCCGTATCGTGTTTATGTTTTCTGTATTGCTTCTGTTGTATTGAATTATGAATTTGAATTTGAAATTTGAATTTCATTTTGAATTTAAATTTTAAGTAAATCTAGCCCGTTTAAGTTTGAATTTGAATTTGAATTTTAAATTTAACCCACCCGTTTATATTTGAATTTGATACAATGCTATAAATAACGTACGAGAACACATTCTTATTTCACACACTGCTATATCTATCCATTTTACAAAATTCTTTCATACTTCAAACATATGAGATGAGTACTCGTTGGTGGAAAGAAGAAGAAAAATTGTTGGCCGAAGTTTGGATTGAAGCTTACCAAGACGTCTACAATGATCCCTCATTTTGGAATCTGGTTGTACACAAGTTCAACAACGAAAATGTGGGTGACAATCGTACCAAACATATGCTTTTTGGTAGATAGAGGTCACTTAACTCGGAATGTAAAAGATTCAACGCTATTTACAGGGAGGTGTTTATGAATAGGGAGGTGAATGCCAATGATCATCTCGCCACTGCGAAGACCATTTATTAGCAATGTTATGGTGGGAGAAGCTTCCAATACGTTCACGTGTGAGAGGTTTTGAGAAACCACCCCACATGGCTACTTTATGGTTAACCGTGTCATATAATTTAGTATCGTTTGTAACTTTTTCTGTATCGTTTTTAATATGTTGTACTGTTGAAATGCTTAACGGCTAGTTTGAATATGAATAAAATGGTAAACGGCTAGTTTTCGTTACAGTATCCTCTAACGGCTAGTTTACCCTATAAATGCCACTTTCACAAGACTTCATATTCTCACACAAACACTATGGCTAACAAACCATCTATGGTGCAAAGAAGTATCCTTACCCGATTAGGCAATGAACAAGAAAAAGAGCTCAGGCTGATTAACAATTTGCTAGGTGAGATAACTCGGATTATGCTACAGAAGGTGGATCGTGCTCCAGAGATCGAAAGGCTGCGTTAGCTGCCTCAAGACCATCTAGCTATCAGGATCGGTCTAGAAACTTTATTAAGAAATGATGAAACAGATCTGCAACTTTTTTATGTTGCCTTGAAGATGGTTAGGGAACAAGTGTTGCAAGTGTGGGAAGAGAAGTCATATCTAATCGACAATTACAAATCTATCTAAAAAATTTATTAATTGGATCGTTTTTCTTTACTTCGTATGTTTTTCTTGTGTTGTATTGAACTTTCAATTATGAATTTGAATCTGGTTATCCCGCTCAACTATACTGTTTAAGAACTAAGGGGGTGTGTTTTGTAATATATGTTTTCTTTTAATCAAAATATAAAAAACTTTAGAGGGGCCAAAAGTGTCTTTTTTTATTTTTTTTTTATTTTATACAAACGACCCTTCACGCTGAGTTAAGGAACAAACGGTGTGGTTAACGTGGGTTAACGCACGTTAAACCCACCCTTAATGCAAAGAAAACGTTAGGATTGCTAAAGCTCTAACCAACTTTCGATTATAGACATCATCTGCGAAAGTTTGAAGCGCCGTCTGGACCCCCATTAGGTCACAAATTTTCTTTTCCACATAGTGGTCTTCTAGTTTACGTGGCCTTTTGAATCACCTCCATCTGAGCTCGTATGAAAGAGTTATGATCAAAATCGTGCAACTATGTCGGTGAACAATTCTAAGTTAATAACCCAAGACAACGTTTGGTGGTGACTCAGACAGTGTCACACTCATGCGTGACGAACTTTGGGTTCTTCTAGACGGTGTTTGGATCATATGTCACCAGGATCACGACGACGTCATAAGTTCTTGTGACGACGTCTGGCCTTAATGTAAAGGTTGCTTTCTCGAATAGCCGTCTCGTTATCCAAACGGCTTCTGGAGGCCGTCACGCTGTTTTGGCCGTCTGGCAAGTCCCAAACAATGCCTGTCTTCATCTTGAGTAACATTTCTTGAATTCTTTTTATCTAGTCATTTTTTAGCACAATTTCACTTTATAGTCCAAATTATCAACAACTTGTAATCATAGAGAAATGAGAAAGTAAACCAGGAACAACTAGCCCAAAACCATGTAGCATCAATGATAAAATACCCAAAAAATTAGTGCATTTAAGGCTACTAGCAGGGTGACCTATATTGCATCATCTTTTCGGCTGTCACCTCAGCATTCTCTCTCCTCAACCCATATTCACCTCTCTCATCACAGTAGCAACCTGATGAGGCGAAAAATGATCCGTTTTTAGGGGGTCATTTAAGCCCGAATCCGAATTTATTTGATCAAATATTGCCCTAAATCGTTCCTTTTGTGATTTTAGGTGTTTGGAGAGTGAATTCTGGAAAAGAGGCTATTTTGGACGTTTTTGGAGCATAAAGTGAAGAAAACAACAAAGTACCAAATCCAAGCTGGAATTACAAGGTGACGGCGTCAAGGATTTACTCTTGACGGCGTCAGACATGAAGAATAAATTACCGTAGCTGGTGACGGCGTCAGATGGAGTTATGACGGCGTCAAAGTGGCCAAGAATAATTTACCGTGGGTGGTGACGGCGTCACATAGGCCGTCACGATTTTATCTAGGGCGTCCGAGGAAGTGTATGGCGGCGAGTTGACGGCGTCAGATTTAACTCTTGACGCCGTCAGGACGATTTTCCTATATATAGTTTTCTAGTTTTTTCAAAAAAAGAAAGAGAAGTTTTGGTGAAACCCTAAAGACGATTTTGGTGCCTCTTTTACAGGTTTTTCAAGGGTTCCAAACCCTTGAGACCTTGCATTGTAATTGAGATAAGTATACTCTTAATTCAATCAATATGTCTATGTGTTGGTTGTCTATCTTTTGTTCTTATCTTAATTCTACTATGCTAGGCTAAATTTCCTTTGTGTTTGCTTAGATCTAATGAAACCTAGATGTTGATTATGTGTTGATTACTTGTCTATTCTTGTTTTGAATGAATGATATTATATGTTAGGCTTAAGAAAACTGGCAGATCTCCAAATGGTAACATGCTTGAACGTCTTAAGAAACATGAACCGAGGCGTACTAGGTCTTTATTGGTTGTATTTAATGCATGAGCCACTGTTTACAATCCCTATAGTTGTGCTGGGTCATGGTGTAGGAGGAGATAAGAGCTCATAGAGTTGGGGAGTTATGTATGCCACTCCACGAATGGTATTAAGGAATACAACCCGTCATTCATACAAGTGTAACAAGTAATTAACATGTAAAAGATATCTAGGGAGTAATGAAGTCTAAGTAAACACAATTTCTCCAACCACTGCTCACAACCTTAGTTTAATATTAGTTTAATTTCATTTTCATTAGTTAATTAGTTATAAAGTAGTTTTTGGGTTAGTTGATTAGCAACTAATTCCGCCCACTCCTTCAAAACCCGAGATTTTAATTGCTTTCATAAAATATAAAAACACAAAAATAATCATCTCTCACCTCTAGAACTATTAATTAGGTTTTCTAATCCTAGCGACACTATTCCTAAGCTGAACGATCAATCCCCCGGTACTTGTCACTATACTATACTACAACGATCAGGTACACTGCCTGGTGGGGGTTGTAAGCCTCGCGAGATCCCTCGAGAGGTAAAGCAAGGTGCGATTCCCACGCATCAAGTTTTTGGCGCCGCAGCCCGGGGAATAGTTATTGTCTAGGTTAGGATTTCTTTTTATTAGGTCTACTTGCTAGATTCCTTTCTAGTAAGATTTTATTTTTATTTTTAGGTCTTCTTTAGTCTATCTTATTTCTTCGTGCTTTTGTTCGTAACTCTTTACCATCCACCATCATGGCAACCAACGAATTCTCTAACCTTAGGATCACTAGGAGTCGTAGCACCACTAAAGACCTCGTCTTGCCTTATGCAGAACCCGAAAGAGAAATGTGTAGGCTAAGACGAACTCACTCAACGCCTGAACCATCCAGCATTGCTATCGACTTTGATGCACCTCTCTCTGAAGAAAATTCAGAAAATCACATCACAACCCCGAGCTCCCACAATGAGACGAATACTCCTATAATACCTCCTCCTAAGCGTCTCAAGGATTACTCTTCCCCAACTCCTCGTGGGTTTTCCAACGCCATTGTTTATCCAAACGAACACACCAACGAGGTCTTGCATGCAAATGATATTTGGCTTGTCAAAAGTGTTTGTAAGTTCCACGGACTTGATGAGGAAAATCCGATCCAACACATCAAGGACTTCCTAAAAATAGTGGATACCATCCATACGGGTGGGACTACTAGAAACACATCCCGACTGCGATTCTTCCCTTTCACCTTATACGAAAAAGCCCAAGAATGGTATGACAAACTCCCTTCCGAATCTATTTTCACATGGGAGCAACTCGTATCCAAGTTCTATGAGAAGTTCTTTCCACCTGGAAAAACCTCAGCATTCAGGGATAGGATCCTTCGTTTCCGAAAGGGGAGGGATGAACACTTCCATAAAGCGTGGACTAGATTCAAAGATTTAATAAGACAAGTCCCACATCATGGCATTGAACTTTGGCTCTTGGTCCAAATCTTTTACGAAAATATCTCCTCTAATGACCGGAACGGAATCAACCAATCTAGGAAAGGAAGATTGGCCAATCTTAGTGCCGAGGAAGGATGGGACAGGATTGAAGAATATGCCCAAGACCTGGATGACACTTGGGATGAACCTGAGACGACTATCGACATTTCTGAAACCACCTCGGATCGATTGAGCAAAGTTTACAAAAGAATGGATTGCCTTGCTGGATCTCAACCACCTAAAATGCTGTCTAATCCTTACTTGATCTGCGATTACTGTGGAGGTCCGCATGAGGTGGAGGAATGCGGAGGAGCAGCCACAACTGAACATGCATGCTTATCAGGAGGAGACATTTATGCTGATCCCTCCCTTTTGCCTTTCTACCAAAATGATGATTATACCCTTTGGGGGAATCTGGTAAGGAAAAGAGAAGGGGAGGGAGGCCCTGAATTCAAGATCAGGAGCAATTTCGAAGATGACCTTGGTCACTTCACTCACGAAAAAGACTTGCAAATGAAAGGGCTTAATGAGCTTTTTGACGAACAGCAGGAGGATGTCGGAGAATTTTTCAGCAAGCTTAACTCAGCCCTAGATAACCTCCAACCACCGTCAGAAAGAGGAAAAGATCCCATGCTCGCGATTACCACACGGGCCGGAACGACAACCAAGGACCCTCCTTACCCAAATTCGTCCCCAATCACACTCAATTCAGACAAACCTGGGGAGGAGGAGCAGGATGTCATCATTGGCACCCCGGACCAACCACCAGTAACAACCCCCTCCCCATCAGCCCTTCCTAACCCACCTGTGAGAATTCCGTACCCATCCCGACTAAGGAACCAAAAAACGGAGAATGATAACAAGAGGTTCTTGTCATACCTAAAAGACTCGGTTGTCACCATACCTCTCCTGGATGCTTGCTATCACATGCCAAAGTATAGCACATATTTCAAAAAACTGCTCGCTAACAGGAAGAAGCTCGAGGGTCTTGTAACCCTAGGGGAAGAATGCTCAGTGGTGACCCATAAAGGGCTACCAAAGAAGGTAGACGATCCGGGCAGCTTCACCTTGCCATGCTCTATAGGTCCTCTATCAATCAAGAATGCTCTTGCCGATTTGGGAGCAAGTATCAACCTCATGCCTCTCTCTATGTTCCGTAAACTAGGATATTCCGGATTGAAGCCTACCCGTATGAACATCCAACTAGCCGATAGATCAGTCAAATACCCCGAAGGGATATGTGAGAACGTGCTAGTCAAGGTTGGGAAATTCAAATTCCCTGTCGACTTCGTAATCCTGGATATGGAGGAGGACGACGTGGTACCTATCATTTTAGGTAGACCATTTCTTGCTACCGCTCGTGCAGTCATCGATGTCTACGATGGCAAGTTGACTTTACGAGTAGGAGACGATAGCACAACCTTCGACATTAAAGATTCTATGGACCTCTCCCTCGAAGCGTCCAACCGGCTCTACTTTATTGGGGAAGTAGATGAGCTCACAGATGTCATTGATGATTGCATCGATGAACAAATCGACGAAGGCTGGTTACGGGACGAGAGCTTTCTGCCCTTGCTAGAGGTGGAAAAGACGGAGGAGGTTAATGCAGTCTCCTTCTACCCTAGACAAGAGGCAACGGAGCATCTCGAGCTCCGAAAGCCCGAGAACAAGCTCAAACCTTCTATAATCGAGCCCCCTGACGTTGATCTTAAAGAGCTCCCTAATCATTTGGAGTATGCCTTCCTCCAGGGAGAAAATCAACTCCCGGTAATCATAAACTCTTCCCTGGAAAAGGAACAAAAAGTTAAACTCTTAGAGATCCTGAAGAAATACAAGGGGGTACTCGCATGGAGTGTGGCCGACATTAAGGGGATTGACTCAACTTTTTGCACACATAAGATTCTTATGGAGGAAGATTATAAACCTACTGTGCAACCCCAGAGGCGAGTAAACCCTAACATTAAGGAAGTAGTGAAGAAAGAAGTGATCAAACTCTTGGATGCAGGACTAATCTACCCGATCTCGGATAGCCCATGGGTCAGTCCTGTGCAGGTTGTACCTAAAAAGGGTGGAATGACTGTAGTGAAGAATGACAAGGGTGAGATGGTGCCCCAGAGAACTGTCACTGGATGGCGGGTATGCATTGATTATCGAAAGCTCAACGATGCCACGAGAAAAGATCACTTTCCCTTACCATTCATTGATCAGATGTTAGAAAGATTATCTGGACACGAGTACTATTGTTTCTTGGATGGATTCTCAGGCTATTTTCAAATCCCCATTGCACCTGAGGACCAAGAAAAGACCACGTTTACTTGCCCTTATGGAACGTTTGCTTACAAAAGGATGCCTTTTGGGCTATGTAATGCCCCCGCCACTTTCCAACGTTGCATGACCGCAATCTTTCACGAACTCATGGAAGACAGCATGGAGGTATTCATGGATGACTTTTCAGTCTTCGGAAACTCCTTCGACCGCTGTCTTGCTAATTTAGAAAAGATGCTTAAACGTTGTGAAGAAACCAACTTGGTGTTGAACTGGGAGAAGTGTCATTTCATGGTAAAGGAAGGAATTGTGTTGGGGCATAAGATTTCAGGGAACGGGATAGAGGTGGACCAAGCTAAGGTTGAAGCTATATCTAAGTTACCGTACCCCACGACTGTTAAGGCAATACGCAGCTTTTTGGGGCACGCCGGATTTTATCGGAGATTCATCAAGGACTTCTCCAAAATTGCCCGGCCAATGACTCAATTGCTGGTGAAGGATGCTCCATTCGATTTTTCCCAAGAATGCAAAGATGCTTTCGACCTCCTAAAAAGGGAACTCACTCAAGCTCCAATCATGATCACACCCAACTGGGAGTTACCATTTGAAATAATGTGTGACGCTAGCGACTTCGCTGTCGGGGCTGTATTAGGTCAGCGACATGACAAGCTTTTCCAACCTATTTACTACGCTAGCAAAACCATGAATCCCGCCCAAGAGAACTACTCCACCACCGAAAAAGAATTACTAGCCGTAGTGTTTGCATTCGACAAATTCCGACAATATCTTGTCCTTTCAAAGACAGTCGTCTTCACTGACCACTCAGCTCTTAGATATCTGTTTGCGAAACAGGACGCCAAGCCACGACTGATTCGGTGGATCTTGTTGCTGCAAGAATTTGATGTTGAGATTCGCGATAAGAGGGGGGCAGAGAATCTAGCCGCCGATCATCTATCTCGCCTTGAAAACCCCCTGGATGAACATGATAGAGGTGAGATTAAAGATTCGTTTCCTGACGAACAACTAATGTCTATCCTTGATTCGGAACCATGGTACGCCGACTTTGCCAATTACTTCGCAAGTAGATGTAGGCTCGTCCCTGAACACCTAACTAAATACGAGAGGAAGAGGTTCTTTTCCCAGCTGAAGTATTACTTCTGGGATGAACCATTTTTATTCCGAAGGTGTCCTGACCACATTATAAGGCGTTGTGTTTCGGAGAATGAGGCAGTAAAAATCATGAGGGAATGTCACTCCGGTCCTTCTGGAGGGCATCATGGGATAAATGTTACTACCCGAAAGATTCTCGATGCAGGATTCTATTGGCCCACAATTTTCCGTGATGTAAAAGATATGGTACAAGCGTGTGATGCATGTCAACGGGCTGGAAATATATCACGTAGGGATGAGGCACCTCAGAACTTTATACAAGTTTGTGAGGTATTCGATGTTTGGGGAATTGACTTTATGGGACCCTTTCCGTCCTCAGGGGGAAACGAGTACATCTTAGTCGCCATTGACTATGTTTCAAAATGGGTTGAAGCACAAGCCCTTAGGACTAATGATGCTAGAGTGGTCATTCATTTCCTGAAAAAGCTTTTCGCAAGATTCGGGATTCCGAAAGCTCTCATCAGCGATAGGGGGACACATTTTTGCAATGCACAAATGGAAAAGGTAATGAAAAGGTATGGAGTACCCCACCGATTCTCCACCGCCTATCATCCACAAACCAATGGCCAAGTCGAAAACACCAATAGAGCTATCAAAAGAATACTCGAAAAAACGGTTAGTCAAAACAGAAAGGACTGGTCATTCAAACTTGACGAAGCCTTATGGGCATTCCGAACTGCCTACAAAACACCTATTGGAACGACCCCGTTTCGCATGGTGTATGGTAAGGCATGTCATTTACCAGTAGAATTAGAACACAAAGCTTATTGGGCGCTTAAGGCATGCAACTTAGATTACACGACTGCGGGGAATAATAGGTTTATGCAATTACACGAGCTTGATGAGCTTAGATTAGAAGCCTATGAATCCTCCATCACATACAAAGAGAGGGCTAAAAGATGGCATGATCAAAGAATTAAAAAACCAAAAGAATTTTCAGATGGAGACAAGGTCCTGTTATACAATTCTCGGTTGAGATTATTTCCGGGAAAACTTAAGTCTAGATGGTATGGGCCGTTCACGGTGAAGAATTCCTCTAAATTTGGAGCTGTAGTGTTAGTTGATGACGAGGGTAGGGAATTCACGGTTAACATACAACGTGTAAAACATTACCAAGAAAATAACAATGAAATGATTAATGAGGAAGATGTGATGTTTGATGATGAAATCACGTAGTAACCCACGACTTTGAGTCTAGCTACAAGACTCGTAAATAAAGAAAAGCGCTTCTTGGGAGGCAACCCATGTTTTGTGTGATTTTATTTGTTTGATTGTTATTTGCTTCCGTATGCATGTTTTATTTTTATTGTTGGTTGATCATGTTTCTCAATTAAAATGTGAAATACTTTATTATGTTGTTTAGCCTAGTCTTAACTTCAACCTAAAGGTATTTTTGCAAAAGATAAGTGTAAGGGGAAACCCCAAATATGTTTTTTAAGAAACAAACCGATCATGATTCTCCACAATATTTAATGAACATGTGTATTCGTATTGTTAGAGTCAAATGCTTGTATTGAGTCATAATGCAGTTTTGCAGGATTTTCCAGGAAGTAGGGCAAAGTTTTTCCAGAAATTTTCCGGAAACTTAACATAAAGATTTCTGCAGGTTCATTCTGACGGCGTCAGGCAATTGCTCTTGACGGCGTCAGGAGTCAAAAATCTGGAAATTTTACCAGTTTTGTTTTTCTAACGGAGTCTTATAAGTTTTTGTGAATTATTAAGTTTTATAATCTCCAGGAAATTTGCAAACTTCATTCCACAAGCATTATATCTTACTTTGTTTTCTAGGATTTAGTAACTTATATAGGATGCCGCCGATTTTACGCGAGGTTGCCTTGTCTACTTTTGTCAGGATTTACAGGTTATTTGAGACAAGAAGATGATTTATATTCTGGAAGGGAAGCTTTGATTGTTCGTTTTCTTGGAAGAAGATTTAACCTGGCCAACCTAAAATACATACCGAGCGAATCAGGGGAGTATTTGAATTCATTCTTTTTACTTTTAACTTTTACATTCTTTACTTGAACATTGGGGACAATGTTCATCTTAAGTGTAAGGGGAGGGTAAAAAGATGATACCGTACATATGCACTTTCGCTTGAGTTTGTTTTGTTTGATAGTAGATGAGTAATAAAACTATGAGAAATACTTGTTAGTGTAATTTTAGCGCCAAATTTAAAATTTTTTACAACATTTAGGAGTGAAACTTTAGCCATAGCAAGCGTCTCATGGATAGGAGATTGTATGACTAGCACATAACCGTATATTCAGAAAAATTTTCCACCCAAAATTGTGAGGTTCGCCTTTAGATTTGATAGGAAAAGCATTTATTATTGGTGCTTATGAGTGTACCGGTAGCATTTAGATTCTAGAACTTGCGTTAGTGATGCATCCCGAGACCGCTAGTGAGACTACATTCGTGTGGTAGGATTTACTACATGATAAGAGGCATTAGGATCACCCTTGTGTTAAACCCGTATTACGATTACTTGACCATTTAAGTCATATTACTTGGCTAGTTAAGTCAACTAATTTTTCCCACACCCTTAGCGTTGTACTCATTTTTAGTACACGATACCCCTAGTACACCCCTCCGAGCCTATCTTTTCGTTTCTAACTTTAAGCATTTTACTTAAAGGAAGAATTTGTTACACCCCACTTAAATGTACACCCAAATCGCCTTAGCCTTCCGTGTATGCGCTCATTTTTAGTGCATTATTGTTATGTGTTAAACCCTAAGTTAACTTTCTAATTGATTACATGGTTGCTAAGTCGAGTCATATCCTTGTACATATTGTTTTGGGACTATCGGGACTCATGGGTAAGTACTTATTTTATGGAGTAATGGGGAAGGACATCATTTATTACCCCCATATGTACGTTAATTTTAAAAGTGCTCCAAGTGTTTTGATTTTCTTAATTCGAATCATTAGAATAGTTTAATGTAAAGTATGTAAAGATTCAAGTGTAAGGGGAATGCTCAAACCCCTATGATGTATTATTTTGGATGGTAGGGTAAGAGTGTATGAAAAAAAAAAAAAAAAAAAAAAAAAAAAAAAAAAAAATTCGAAAAAAAAATAAAAAAAAAAATAGAAAAGAAAGAGAGAAAAAACATACGGACTACCATCCCGTTTTCATTCTATGTTCATTTTATGTTTTTAGTTATTTTTCATTTATTAGCTTAAGTCGAGTCTAGTCTTGGCTTAGCAACGCCATCTTGTACATGTAATTAACTAAGATTGTTAACTCGCCACCAGTAAAATCCCCTTTATCCAACAAAACCGTGTAATTCATATCCCTACACCTAATGTTATAACCCTTTAAAAAGACCTCTTTGATAGTTTATCCTAGGTGCTTACGCCATGTGGTGGAGGTTTGATCCTTTCCCAAGCCTATGGTAATCTATTTTGCTATGACAGGTAGTGAGAGATATCTTCCATTTCCATAATGTTATATTACTTTATTACACCCGAGAGATGTGAGTATCTAAACACTATTTATGAGGTGCTTGTGTATGACCTCCGTGCTTGTCTATTGGTCTTTAGTGGAACGATTATTTGTTGTAATTACTTTTATATTAGTGTTAAATGACCCTTAACTTGTCTTTTGAGTAGAATAAAAGCTCATTTGCTTGAGGACAAGCAAATCTCAAGTGTAAGGGTATATGATGAGGCGAAAAATGATCCGTTTTTAGGGGGTCATTTAAGCCCGAATCCGAATTTATTTGATCAAATATTGCCCTAAATCGTTCCTTTTGTGATTTTAGGTGTTTGGAGAGTGAATTCTGGAAAAGAGGCTATTTTGGACGTTTTTGGAGCATAAAGTGAAGAAAACAACAAAGTACCAAATCCAAGCTGGAATTACAAGGTGACGGCGTCAAGGATTTACTCTTGACGGCGTCAGACATGAAGAATAAATTACCGTAGCTGGTGACGGCGTCAGATGGAGTTATGACGGCGTCAAAGTGGCCAAGAATAATTTACCGTGGGTGGTGACGGCGTCACATAGGCCGTCACGATTTTATCTAGGGCGTCCGAGGAAGTGTATGGCGGCGAGTTGACGGCGTCAGATTTAACTCTTGACGCCGTCAGGACGATTTTCCTATATATAGTTTTCTAGTTTTTTCAAAAAAAGAAAGAGAAGTTTTGGTGAAACCCTAAAGACGATTTTGGTGCCTCTTTTACAGGTTTTTCAAGGGTTCCAAACCCTTGAGACCTTGCATTGTAATTGAGATAAGTATACTCTTAATTCAATCAATATGTCTATGTGTTGGTTGTCTATCTTTTGTTCTTATCTTAATTCTACTATGCTAGGCTAAATTTCCTTTGTGTTTGCTTAGATCTAATGAAACCTAGATGTTGATTATGTGTTGATTACTTGTCTATTCTTGTTTTGAATGAATGATTTATATGTTAGGCTTAAGAAAACTGGCAGATCTCCAAATGGTAACATGCTTGAACGTCTTAAGAAACATGAACCGAGGCGTACTAGGTCTTTATTGGTTGTATTTAATGCATGAGCCACTGTTTACAATCCCTATAGTTGTGCTGGGTCATGGTGTAGGAGGAGATAAGAGCTCATAGAGTTGGGGAGTTATGTATGCCACTCCACGAATGGTATTAAGGAATACAACCCGTCATTCATACAAGTGTAACAAGTAATTAACATGTAAAAGATATCTAGGGAGTAATGAAGTCTAAGTAAACACAATTTCTCCAACCACTGCTCACAACCTTAGTTTAATATTAGTTTAATTTCATTTTCATTAGTTAATTAGTTATAAAGTAGTTTTTGGGTTAGTTGATTAGCAACTAATTCCGCCCACTCCTTCAAAACCCGAGATTTTAATTGCTTTCATAAAATATAAAAACACAAAAATAATCATCTCTCACCTCTAGAACTATTAATTAGGTTTTCTAATCCTAGCGACACTATTCCTAAGCTGAACGATCAATCCCCCGGTACTTGTCACTATACTATACTACAACGATCAGGTACACTGCCTGGTGGGGGTTGTAAGCCTCGCGAGATCCCTCGAGAGGTAAAGCAAGGTGCGATTCCCACGCATCAAGTTTTTGGCGCCGCAGCCCGGGGAATAGTTATTGTCTAGGTTAGGATTTCTTTTTATTAGGTCTACTTGCTAGATTCCTTTCTAGTAAGATTTTATTTTTATTTTTAGGTCTTCTTTAGTCTATCTTATTTCTTCGTGCTTTTGTTCGTAACTCTTTACCATCCACCATCATGGCAACCAACGAATTCTCTAACCTTAGGATCACTAGGAGTCGTAGCACCACTAAAGACCTCGTCTTGCCTTATGCAGAACCCGAAAGAGAAATGTGTAGGCTAAGACGAACTCACTCAACGCCTGAACCATCCAGCATTGCTATCGACTTTGATGCACCTCTCTCTGAAGAAAATTCAGAAAATCACATCACAACCCCGAGCTCCCACAATGAGACGAATACTCCTATAATACCTCCTCCTAAGCGTCTCAAGGATTACTCTTCCCCAACTCCTCGTGGGTTTTCCAACGCCATTGTTTATCCAAACGAACACACCAACGAGGTCTTGCATGCAAATGATATTTGGCTTGTCAAAAGTGTTTGTAAGTTCCACGGACTTGATGAGGAAAATCCGATCCAACACATCAAGGACTTCCTAAAAATAGTGGATACCATCCATACGGGTGGGACTACTAGAAACACATCCCGACTGCGATTCTTCCCTTTCACCTTATACGAAAAAGCCCAAGAATGGTATGACAAACTCCCTTCCGAATCTATTTTCACATGGGAGCAACTCGTATCCAAGTTCTATGAGAAGTTCTTTCCACCTGGAAAAACCTCAGCATTCAGGGATAGGATCCTTCGTTTCCGAAAGGGGAGGGATGAACACTTCCATAAAGCGTAGACTAGATTCAAAGATTTAATAAGACAAGTCCCACATCATGGCATTGAACTTTGGCTCTTGGTCCAAATCTTTTACGAAAATATCTCCTCTAATGACCGGAACGGAATCAACCAATCTAGGAAAGGAAGATTGGCCAATCTTAGTGCCGAGGAAGGATGGGACAGGATTGAAGAATATGCCCAAGACCTGGATGACACTTGGGATGAACCTAAGACGACTATCGACATTTCTGAAACCACCTCGGATCGATTGAGCAAAGTTTACAAAAGAATGGATTGCCTTGCTGGATCTCAACCACCTAAAATGCTGTCTAATCCTTACTTGATCTGCGATTACTGTGGAGGTCCGCATGAGGTGGAGGAATGCGGAGGAGCAGCCACAACTGAACATGCATGCTTATCAGGAGGAGACATTTATGCTGATCCCTCCCTTTTGCCTTTCTACCAAAATGATGATTATACCCTTTGGGGGAATCTGGTAAGGAAAAGAGAAGGGGAGGGAGGCCCTGAATTCAAGATCAGGAGCAATTTCGAAGATGACCTTGGTCACTTCACTCACGAAAAAGACTTGCAAATGAAAGGGCTTAATGAGCTTTTTGACGAACAGCAGGAGGATGTCGGAGAATTTTTCAGCAAGCTTAACTCAGCCCTAGATAACCTCCAACCACCGTCAGAAAGAGGAAAAGATCCCATGCTCGCGATTACCACACGGGCCGGAACGACAACCAAGGACCCTCCTTACCCAAATTCGTCCCCAATCACACTCAATTCAGACAAACCTGGGGAGGAGGAGCAGGATGTCATCATTGGCACCCCGGACCAACCACCAGTAACAACCCCCTCCCCATCAGCCCTTCCTAACCCACCTGTGAGAATTCCGTACCCATCCCGACTAAGGAACCAAAAAACGGAGAATGATAACAAGAGGTTCTTGTCATACCTAAAAGACTCGGTTGTCACCATACCTCTCCTGGATGCTTGCTATCACATGCCAAAGTATAGCACATATTTCAAAAAAATGCTCGCTAATAGGAAGAAGCTCGAGGGTCTTGTAACCCTAGGGGAAGAATGCTCAGTGGTGACCCATAAAGGGCTACCAAAGAAGGTAGACGATCCGGGCAGCTTCACCTTGCCATGCTCTATAGGTCCTCTATCAATCAAGAATGCTCTTGCCGATTTGGGAGCAAGTATCAACCTCATGCCTCTCTCTATGTTCCGTAAACTAGGATATTCCGGATTGAAGCCTACCCGTATGAACATCCAACTAGCCGATAGATCAGTCAAATACCCCGAAGGGATATGTGAGAACGTGCTAGTCAAGGTTGGGAAATTCAAATTCCCTGTCGACTTCGTAATCCTGGATATGGAGGAGGACGACGTGGTACCTATCATTTTAGGTAGACCATTTCTTGCTACCGCTCGTGCAGTCATCGATGTCTACGATGGCAAGTTGACTTTACGAGTAGGAGACGATAGCACAACCTTCGACATTAAAGATTCTATGGACCTCTCCCTCGAAGCGTCCAACCGGCTCTACTTTATTGGGGAAGTAGATGAGCTCACAGATGTCATTGATGATTGCATCGATGAACAAATCGACGAAGGCTGGTTACGGGACGAGAGCTTTCTGCCCTTGCTAGAGGTGGAAAAGACGGAGGAGGTTAATGCAGTCTCCTTCTACCCTAGACAAGAGGCAACGGAGCATCTCGAGCTCCGAAAGCCCGAGAACAAGCTCAAACCTTCTATAATCGAGCCCCCTGACGTTGATCTTAAAGAGCTCCCTAATCATTTGGAGTATGCCTTCCTCCAGGGAGAAAATCAACTCCCGGTAATCATAAACTCTTCCCTGGAAAAGGAACAAAAAGTTAAACTCTTAGAGATCCTGAAGAAATACAAGGGGGTACTCGCATGGAGTGTGGCCGACATTAAGGGGATTGACTCAACTTTTTGCACACATAAGATTCTTATGGAGGAAGATTATAAACCTACTGTGCAACCCCAGAGGCGAGTAAACCCTAACATTAAGGAAGTAGTGAAGAAAGAAGTGATCAAACTCTTGGATGCAGGACTAATCTACCCGATCTCGGATAGCCCATGGGTCAGTCCTGTGCAGGTTGTACCTAAAAAGGGTGGAATGACTGTAGTGAAGAATGACAAGGGTGAGATGGTGCCCCAGAGAACTGTCACTGGATGGCGGGTATGCATTGATTATCGAAAGCTCAACGATGCCACGAGAAAAGATCACTTTCCCTTACCATTCATTGATCAGATGTTAGAAAGATTATCTGGACACGAGTACTATTGTTTCTTGGATGGATTCTCAGGCTATTTTCAAATCCCCATTGCACCTGAGGACCAAGAAAAGACCACGTTTACTTGCCCTTATGGAACGTTTGCTTACAAAAGGATGCCTTTTGGGCTATGTAATGCCCCCGCCACTTTCCAACGTTGCATGACCGCAATCTTTCACGAACTCATGGAAGACAGCATGGAGGTATTCATGGATGACTTTTCAGTCTTCGGAAACTCCTTCGACCGCTGTCTTGCTAATTTAGAAAAGATGCTTAAACGTTGTGAAGAAACCAACTTGGTGTTGAACTGGGAGAAGTGTCATTTCATGGTAAAGGAAGGAATTGTGTTGGGGCATAAGATTTCAGGGAACGGGATAGAGGTGGACCAAGCTAAGGTTGAAGCTATATCTAAGTTACCGTACCCCACGACTGTTAAGGCAATACGCAGCTTTTTGGGGCACGCCGGATTTTATCGGAGATTCATCAAGGACTTCTCCAAAATTGCCCGGCCAATGACTCAATTGCTGGTGAAGGATGCTCCATTCGATTTTTCCCAAGAATGCAAAGATGCTTTCGACCTCCTAAAAAGGGAACTCACTCAAGCTCCAATCATGATCACACCCAACTGGGAGTTACCATTTGAAATAATGTGTGACGCTAGCGACTTCGCTGTCGGGGCTGTATTAGGTCAACGACATGACAAGCTTTTCCAACCTATTTACTACGCTAGCAAAACCATGAATCCCGCCCAAGAGAACTACTCCACCACCGAAAAAGAATTACTAGCCGTAGTGTTTGCATTCGACAAATTCCGACAATATCTTGTCCTTTCAAAGACAGTCGTCTTCACTGACCACTCAGCTCTTAGATATCTGTTTGCGAAACAGGACGCCAAGCCATGACTGATTCGGTGGATCTTGTTGCTGCAAGAATTTGATGTTGAGATTCGTGATAAGAGGGGGGCAGAGAATCTAGCCGCCGATCATCTATCTCGCCTTGAAAACCCCCTGGATGAACATGATAGAGGTGAGATTAAAGATTCGTTTCCTGACGAACAACTAATGTCTATCCTTGATTCGGAACCATGGTACGCCGACTTTGCCAATTACTTCGCAAGTAGATGTAGGCTCGTCCCTGAACACCTAACTAAATACGAGAGGAAGAGGTTCTTTTCCCAGCTGAAGTATTACTTCTGGGATGAACCATTTTTATTCCGAAGGTGTCCTGACCACATTATAAGGCGTTGTGTTTCGGAGAATGAGGCAGTAAAAATCATGAGGGAATGTCACTCCGGTCCTTCTGGAGGGCATCATGGGATAAATGTTACTGCCCGAAAGATTCTCGATGCAGGATTCTATTGGCCCACAATTTTCCGTGATGTAAAAGATATGGTACAAGCGTGTGATGCATGTCAACGGGCTGGAAATATATCACGTAGGGATGAGGCACCTCAGAACTTTATACAAGTTTGTGAGGTATTCGATGTTTGGGGAATTGACTTTATGGGACCCTTTCCGTCCTCAGGGGGAAACGAGTACATCTTAGTCGCCATTGACTATGTTTCAAAATGGGTTGAAGCACAAGCCCTTAGGACTAATGATGCTAGAGTGGTCATTCATTTCCTGAAAAAGCTTTTCGCAAGATTCGGGATTCCGAAAGCTCTCATCAGCGATAGGGGGACACATTTTTGCAATGCACAAATGGAAAAGGTAATGAAAAGGTATGGAGTACCCCACCGATTCTCCACCGCCTATCATCCACAAACCAATGGCCAAGTCGAAAACACCAATAGAGCTATCAAAAGAATACTCGAAAAAACGGTTAGTCAAAACAGAAAGGACTGGTCATTCAAACTTGACGAAGCCTTATGGGCATTCCGAACTGCCTACAAAACACCTATTGGAACGACCCCGTTTCGCATGGTGTATGGTAAGGCATGTCATTTACCAGTAGAATTAGAACACAAAGCTTATTGGGCGCTTAAGGCATGCAACTTAGATTACACGACTGCGGGGAATAATAGGTTTATGCAATTACACGAGCTTGATGAGCTTAGATTAGAAGCCTATGAATCCTCCATCACATACAAAGAGAGGGCTAAAAGATGGCATGATCAAAGAATTAAAAAACCAAAAGAATTTTCAGATGGAGACAAGGTCCTGTTATACAATTCTCGGTTGAGATTATTTCCGGGAAAACTTAAGTCTAGATGGTATGGGCCGTTCACGGTGAAGAATTCCTCTAAATTTGGAGCTGTAGTGTTAGTTGATGACGAGGGTAGGGAATTCACGGTTAACATACAACGTGTAAAACATTACCAAGAAAATAACAATGAAATGATTAATGAGGAAGATGTGATGTTTGATGATGAAATCACGTAGTAACCCACGACTTTGAGTCTAGCTACAAGACTCGTAAATAAAGAAAAGCGCTTCTTGGGAGGCAACCCATGTTTTGTGTGATTTTATTTGTTTGATTGTTATTTGCTTCCGTATGCATGTTTTATTTTTATTGTTGGTTGATCATGTTTCTCAATTAAAATGTGAAATACTTTATTATGTTGTTTAGCCTAGTCTTAACTTCAACCTAAAGGTATTTTTGCAAAAGATAAGTGTAAGGGGAAACCCCAAATATGTTTTTTAAGAAACAAACCGATCATGATTCTCCACAATATTTAATGAACATGTGTATTCGTATTGTTAGAGTCAAATGCTTGTATTGAGTCATAATGCAGTTTTGCAGGATTTTCCAGGAAGTAGGGCAAAGTTTTTCCAGAAATTTTCCGGAAACTTAACATAAAGATTTCTGCAGGTTCATTCTGACGGCGTCAGGCAATTGCTCTTGACGGCGTCAGGAGTCAAAAATCTGGAAATTTTACCAGTTTTGTTTTTCTAACGGAGTCTTATAAGTTTTTGTGAATTATTAAGTTTTATAATCTCCAGGAAATTTGCAAACTTCATTCCACAAGCATTATATCTTACTTTGTTTTCTAGGATTTAGTAACTTATATAGGATGCCGCCGATTTTACGCGAGGTTGCCTTGTCTACTTTTGTCAGGATTTACAGGTTATTTGAGACAAGAAGATGATTTATATTCTGGAAGGGAAGCTTTGATTGTTCGTTTTCTTGGAAGAAGATTTAACCTGGCCAACCTAAAATACATACCGAGCGAATCAGGGGAGTATTTGAATTCATTCTTTTTACTTTTAACTTTTACATTCTTTACTTGAACATTGGGGACAATGTTCATCTTAAGTGTAAGGGGAGGGTAAAAAGATGATACCGTACATATGCACTTTCGCTTGAGTTTGTTTTGTTTGATAGTAGATGAGTAATAAAACTATGAGAAATACTTGTTAGTGTAATTTTAGCGCCAAATTTAAAATTTTTTACAACATTTAGGAGTGAAACTTTAGCCATAGCAAGCGTCTCATGGATAGGAGATTGTATGACTAGCACATAACCGTATATTCAGAAAAATTTTCCACCCAAAATTGTGAGGTTCGCCTTTAGATTTGATAGGAAAAGCATTTATTATTGGTGCTTATGAGTGTACCGGTAGCATTTAGATTCTAGAACTTGCGTTAGTGATGCATCCCGAGACCGCTAGTGAGACTACATTCGTGTGGTAGGATTTACTACATGATAAGAGGCATTAGGATCACCCTTGTGTTAAACCCGTATTACGATTACTTGACCATTTAAGTCATATTACTTGGCTAGTTAAGTCAACTAATTTTTCCCACACCCTTAGCGTTGTACTCATTTTTAGTACACGATACCCCTAGTACACCCCTCCGAGCCTATCTTTTCGTTTCTAACTTTAAGCATTTTACTTAAAGGAAGAATTTGTTACACCCCACTTAAATGTACACCCAAATCGCCTTAGCCTTCCGTGTATGCGCTCATTTTTAGTGCATTATTGTTATGTGTTAAACCCTAAGTTAACTTTCTAATTGATTACATGGTTGCTAAGTCGAGTCATATCCTTGTACATATTGTTTTGGGACTATCGGGACTCATGGGTAAGTACTTATTTTATGGAGTAATGGGGAAGGACATCATTTATTACCCCCATATGTACGTTAATTTTAAAAGTGCTCCAAGTGTTTTGATTTTCTTAATTCGAATCATTAGAATAGTTTAATGTAAAGTATGTAAAGATTCAAGTGTAAGGGGAATGCTCAAACCCCTATGATGTATTATTTTGGATGGTAGGGTAAGAGTGTATGAAAAAAAAAAAAAAAAAAAAAAAAAAAAAAAAAAAAAAAAAAATTCGAAAAAAAAATAAAAAAAAAAAAAAAAAAAAAAAATAGAAAAGAAAGAGAGAAAAAACATACGGACTACCATCCCGTTTTCATTCTATGTTCATTTTATGTTTTTAGTTATTTTTCATTTATTAGCTTAAGTCGAGTCTAGTCTTGGCTTAGCAACGCCATCTTGTACATGTAATTAACTAAGATTGTTAACTCGCCACCAGTAAAATCCCCTTTATCCAACAAAACCGTGTAATTCATATCCCTACACCTAACGTTATAACCCTTTAAAAAGACCTCTTTGATAGTTTATCCTAGGTGCTTACGCCATGTGGTGGAGGTTTGATCCTTTCCCAAGCCTATGGTAATCTATTTTGCTATGACAGGTAGTGAGAGATATCTTCCATTTCCATAATGTTATATTACTTTATTACACCCGAGAGATGTGAGTATCTAAACACTATTTGTGAGGTGCTTGTGTATGACCTCCGTGCTTGTCTATTGGTCTTTAGTGGAACGATTATTTGTTGTAATTACTTTTATATTAGTGTTAAATGACCCCTAACTTGTCTTTTGAGTAGAATAAAAGCTCATTTGCTTGAGGACAAGCAAATCTCAAGTGTAAGGGTATATGATGAGGCGAAAAATGATCCGTTTTTAGGGGGTCATTTAAGCCCGAATCCGAATTTATTTGATCAAATATTGCCCTAAATCGTTCCTTTTGTGATTTTAGGTGTTTGGAGAGTGAATTCTGGAAAAGAGGCTATTTTGGACGTTTTTGGAGCATAAAGTGAAGAAAACAACAAAGTACCAAATCCAAGCTGGAATTACAAGGTGACGGCGTCAAGGATTTACTCTTGACGGCGTCAGACATGAAGAATAAATTACCGTAGCTGGTGACGGCGTCAGATGGAGTTATGACGGCGTCAAAGTGGCCAAGAATAATTTACCGTGGGTGGTGACGGCGTCACATAGGCCGTCACGATTTTATCTAGGGCGTCCGAGGAAGTGTATGGCGGCGAGTTGACGGCGTCAGATTTAACTCTTGACGCCGTCAGGACGATTTTCCTATATATAGTTTTCTAGTTTTTTCAAAAAAAGAAAGAGAAGTTTTGGTGAAACCCTAAAGACGATTTTGGTGCCTCTTTTACAGGTTTTTCAAGGGTTCCAAACCCTTGAGACCTTGCATTGTAATTGAGATAAGTATACTCTTAATTCAATCAATATGTCTATGTGTTGGTTGTCTATCTTTTGTTCTTATCTTAATTCTACTATGCTAGGCTAAATTTCCTTTGTGTTTGCTTAGATCTAATGAAACCTAGATGTTGATTATGTGTTGATTACTTGTCTATTCTTGTTTTGAATGAATGATATTATATGTTAGGCTTAAGAAAACTGGCAGATCTCCAAATGGTAACATGCTTGAACGTCTTAAGAAACATGAACCGAGGCGTACTAGGTCTTTATTGGTTGTATTTAATGCATGAGCCACTGTTTACAATCCCTATAGTTGTGCTGGGTCATGGTGTAGGAGGAGATAAGAGCTCATAGAGTTGGGGAGTTATGTATGCCACTCCACGAATGGTATTAAGGAATACAACCCGTCATTCATACAAGTGTAACAAGTAATTAACATGTAAAAGATATCTAGGGAGTAATGAAGTCTAAGTAAACACAATTTCTCCAACCACTGCTCACAACCTTAGTTTAATATTAGTTTAATTTCATTTTCATTAGTTAATTAGTTATAAAGTAGTTTTTGGGTTAGTTGATTAGCAACTAATTCCGCCCACTCCTTCAAAACCCGAGATTTTAATTGCTTTCATAAAATATAAAAACACAAAAATAATCATCTCTCACCTCTAGAACTATTAATTAGGTTTTCTAATCCTAGCGACACTATTCCTAAGCTGAACGATCAATCCCCCGGTACTTGTCACTATACTATACTACAACGATCAGGTACACTGCCTGGTGGGGGTTGTAAGCCTCGCGAGATCCCTCGAGAGGTAAAGCAAGGTGCGATTCCCACGCATCACAACCCATATTGCATCATCTTCCTTTATTTAAAAAAAAACATTTTTTAACACAAACACAACTTTTATTATTAAAACGTAAACATTACATAAACGAAACAATACAGAATTAAAACATTACAATACTAAATTAAATGTAAATATAACTAAACATCACAGAAATTCTTCATCGTCTTCGTCCTCATCTTCGTCTTCATTGTCATCAGGGAGACGATGATGTCTACGATTTCTCCAAATGTGGTCGACCAAATCAGATTTTAAGTTTTGATGAGTTGCTGCGTTCTCGAGCTCCAGAGAAATTGCTAAAGACTCTTCAAATGTATTTAAGGGATCGTGTGGTTGGTGGACCTCCTCTTTGAACCATGTAGGACGTATCGCCCGCTGGTCATCTTTTATGATCATATTATGTAATATGATACATGTATATATAATATCTTTGAGATCACTTTTAAAAAACCCTCGAGCCAGAACTTTAAGCATTTTCCACTTCCTCTTCAACACACCAAAAGCCCGTTTCACATCTTTCCTTGCTGCTTCATGCTTCCTCTTGTACAATAGTCTTTTAGGATCATCCGTGGGAGGATTTGAAATGGACTTAATAAGAACGAACCATTGTGGATATATCCCGTCAGTAAGATAATACCCCCTTTTGTATTGTACATCGTTTGCTTCGAATTCAAGGTCTGCTGCTCTCCCCAGATCTGATATCATTGAAGACAGGTGAACGACGTAAAACATTTACGTCGTTATTTGCACCAGAAACACCAAAGAACGCATGCCAAATCCATAAATCTTGGGAAGCGACCGCCTCTAATAAAATGAATGGATGTGGCCCATGATCACCTCTAGCATATTGACCTCTCAAACCGTTCGGGAAATTCTCCCACTCCCAACTTATACAATCAATGCTTCCCATCATCCCAGGAACCCCATGCTTATGCTCGTGATGAGCATATAATCTTTCAAGGTCAGAATACGTGGGCTTTCGCATATACTCAGGACCATATAACTCCATGATAACTTTGCAAAACTTACGGAGACATTGACGGGATGTTGTTTCGGCTATTGCCAGATTGACGAGAATCTGGAACGGCCGCGTATCCCAATTGACGAATGGCCGCAGTACACTTCACCAATGGGCTAATACCAGGTACGCCCCTACAATCATTAGTTTGTTCAAAATAAGTAGAATGATCGGTTACCTCTCGAACAATTCGTGTGAACAGTTCTCGGCTCATTCGGAAACGTCGACGGAATGTTATTTCATCGTGCAGCGGGTTTTCCCCGAAGTATGCATTCACTAACCGATTGTGTGCAGCAACATGATCCTTAGGTATGTACCTTCTTGTAGGTTTTGGCTGATGTGCTTGATACTCGTTCCAAGCAAAGTCTGCAAACTCACTAAAAACTTCTTCGTCGTCGTCGGAAGACGAAGAACCAAACAAATACTCGTAGGACGACATGGACATGGTGGATGAATATTGATGATAATTTGTTTGAATTGTGTGTTTGATTGTGGGTTTAATGTTGGTATTTATAAGATGAAAAGTGGTAATTTTTTTTGAAAAAATGTTTTTTTTTTCTTTTTTTTTTTAATATACAAACGGTTACATTTTAAATGAAAGTGGGAAAGTGTTTGCAAATAATCGATCGAGTAAACGAACGATTTGCACTTTGAAGTGCCCGACGATCGATATTGTAGTTTGTCCCACAATGGGACGATCGATTTCCAAGATCGATCGATCCTCTCGATCGATTAATTACGAGCCAATGCTACAAGCCTAAGGCCTTATCAACACGTCGAATAGATTTTCTCAAATTAGGGATGCACTTCGTAAATGATGTCCCAAAGCTGGTCAAAACTGAAGCTAATTTGTGGGTCTTCTTCGATAAAATATATAAGACAAGTTGGCCCTTTTTGCATTCTCGACACCATGTCGATGTTCTAATAAATTGAATAAAATTATGTCCGTTTTAAAGCAATATATAACTCAAATTCAGACATTTTTTCTATTTTCCATTGTAATATGAAATATAATATACGTCTATAAATATTTTCACATTTTGTGTCGCTTTATGTCAAATCTTAAAAACGCAAAAGATTCACATTGTAAGGCTGATCATGTCATCACGCTACACCTCAAACTATTTATAACGTTGAATAAAGAGTAAACCCACACGTCAAAAAAGGGCAATATGGTAAACAAAGCAAAAAAAAGGGCAAAAAAGCAATAATACAAGGAACGGAAAAAACAGGTAGAAAGCAAGTCAGATAACGGGAGTCTAGAAAGACAGTATAAATACTTGTACAAAGAAACAAAACTCAAAAACAAACCAAAAATCCTTCGACAACCCAAAAACCGCTGTCTTTCATCTCTCTCCTTTAAAACACAAACACAACATTTTCAACAAGCTAAACAACATTTTTATATCCAAACATATCTTGTTTTTGGGTTTACAGATCTCACAACACACACTTTAAGGTACACACATGTTTTGTCTTTCATTCTAAATGGTCTATGCTTTTTTTGTGTTACATATCTTTCAGATCTGTTTTTTATTCAGTTTGATTGTAACATAAACCTGTTTTCTTTCATTTTTAATGTTGTATTTGTTGGTTAGACGTCAAATATCGAAAACAAGTAAATTGTTTAGTACTACATGTTTTGAATATGTATTTGTATGTTAAGTAAAGTAGGTAGTCTGGTAACCCATAATTGCTGCTCTCTCGTGACTCTTTTTATTTCATTTTGTTGGATATATGTAACATTTAATTAAATAAGTTGGTTTAACAGTTAGCATCTAGCTTAAAATTATATAAATATACTAATATATAGGAGTAACCAGTGATTGTTTTTGCTATGCAGGGATTTATGTTTGAGTTTTATTAGTTTTAAGAAATAGTTTCTGGAAAGATAGATTTGAGGGTTTTAGTACTTTTTTTATATCATGGTTGCTACGGCTGCTACTGCGTCTTTATTTCCGGTTTCGTCCCCACAACCGAACTCTGGGGGTAAGACGGGTGGTAGTATTAAAGGTGTGCCTAGTAGTGTTGATGTACGTGGGATTAAGTCAAAGTCTGTTAATGGAGGTGTGCAAGTTAAGGCGAATGCCCAAGCGCCTGCAGAGGTTAATGGGACGAGAGTACGCTCGGTGAATGGGGTTAAGACCGATGATAGTTTTGCATCACATGCCCCGAGGACTTTTATTAATCAGTTGCCGGATTGGAGTATGCTTCTGGCTGCGATCACGACTATCTTTTTGGCTGCTGAGAAGCAGTGGATGATGTTGGAGTGGAAGACTAAACGGCCTGATATGCTTGCTGATCTGGATCCGTTTGGGTTAGGAAGAATTGTTCAGGATGGTCTTGTTTTCCGTCAGAATTTTTCTATTAGGTCATATGAAATAGGAGCTGATCGGACTGCGTCTATAGAGACGTTAATGAATCATTTGCAGGTATGGTTACTTTTTCTAACAGAATTCCTAGTGTTATTGGTTCTCTATATCAGAAGCTTAAATTAATTAAAAATAACTTTTTTATCAGGAAACTGCGCTTAATCATGTAAAGTGTGCCGGACTGTTGGGTGATGGATTTGGTTCGACACCTGAGATGTCTAAGAAGAATCTATTCTGGGTAGTCACGAAGATGCAGGTGATGATAGATCGTTATCCAACTTGGTAAGTCATTTGTCTCTGTTATCTTTTGGTTCACGATAATTGATACTATCATCAGATGATGATGCTTCTATGCGGAGTCTGCAAGTTTTTACTAAAAAGTTATGGCTATGGGAAAAAAACCCCTTTTGGTCAATTGTATTGGGCATTAGATTGGCACTCATTAAAATAAATTGCAGGGGTGATGTTGTTCAAGTAGATACTTGGGTAGCTCCATCTGGGAAACATGGAATGCGCCGTGATTGGCTACTTCGTGATAGCAAAACAGGCGAAATATTAACAAGAGCTTCAAGGTCTGTTAAATTTTCCATCTTGATATGCTGATCATTACAACAATTATTTTTTTGCAAACCTTACTGATACTGCTGACTTAATATGTACTACAATTTTTGTTCATGTTATCCATTTAAGGGAGTGTTTGGATGCGTGTTTTAAAAGTATACTTGATAACAAAAAAACAGATGATCCGTTGTGGTAAAAGATGTTGTAGAAGATAGTGCTTGGATGTTTGATGCTGTAACATCAGATGTTTGAGTGTTTGGTAAATTTTGGGTTTCTTGTGGAATTAATAGATAAATGATAGCAATAAATTATTCGTTTTCTAAATTTGTAAAAGGAAAGACTTTTTGTGAAGTGCGAGTAAAGTCTATCAAGTTGGGTTATTAATGTGGTCGATTTATTTCACCTCTAGATAACTAGTTTTCTTGCAGTCGGTATGAAACTTGAAGTTGGTATGAAATTGTTTTCTTGACCCTTAATCATATGAGAAGCATAATCTTGTTAATCAGTTCACAAACGCACATCCAAACACCCCATAATTGCTTTAAAGCTGCACATTATGTTGTGGGAAGCTGTAAAAAAAAATGCTTGAAAACATAGTTATGTGATTTATATGGAGTGACAGTTGGCATGTTATGTCTTGCAGTAATTGGGTTATGATGAATAAAGAGACAAGGAGGTTATCAAAGATTCCTGACGAAGTCCGGGATGAGATAGAACATTACTTTGTAGATGCACCTCCGGTCGTCGATGATGATGGCAGGAAATTGCCAAAACTTGATGAGACCACTGCTGATTATACTCGCAATGGTTTAACTGTGAGTCAAAATTAACCTTTCTATCAAGACATATACACCATGTCCACTTTCAAAAGTTTGGTACTAATTTTTTTTCTTTAACAATCTGTAGCCAAGGTGGAGTGACTTGGATGTTAACCAACATGTTAACAATGTGAAGTACATTGGATGGATCCTTGAGGTAAAGCATCTTCTCTATTTAACAGTACAAATACAGTCACCCGTTAAATTAGATTTCCAGTTTTAGACTATAACTATTCATACAAATATGATAATTCGGTCATAAAATTTGGGGTTATTTCTGCAGAGTGCTCCACAAGAAGTTGTGGAGAAGTATGAGCTTGCTAGCTTGACTCTTGAGTATCGCCGGGAATGTAGGAAGGATAGTGTGCTGAAGTCGCTCACCTTAATATTAGGTGGTGGTGATGCAAATGGTGGAATAACTGATTCCGACCATGTTGATTGCCAACATGTGCTCCTGTTTGAGGCTGGTACTGATGGTGTCGCTGGTGGCGAGATTGTGAAGGGAAGGACTGGGTGGCGGCCGAAATTTGTGAATCAAAATGGGAGCACCGATCACTTCTCTACATGAAATGCTTAAATAGCATATACCGATGAGAGTGGACATTACCACCCATTTGGTTCATTTTAATGTGTATAAAGATACAATCTTCCTATCTATGCTGTTAGAAATAACTTGCAATGTCTTGGCTTCTAATATATATTTTCTAATCTGTATGTTATTCTAATGCTTGTTACATATTTTATTTATTTATTTTTTATGTATTCCCATTTTGGTTCAGAGAATTGGAGATTATCCCCTTTCTTATAGAATGTATAATGTGTATTGAGATGATTAAGCATGTTCTATACAAGAAGTTACATTGACTTCTCTATCTATAATTGGTGCAATGTCTTTGGTATAAAACAGTCATATTGAAAGTAGGATTGATTGTTATATTAAGGGTGTTTTTGGAATGGATGAGTGAACATGATGGAATGCCAAGGAATGTGAATATTAACATTTCTTTCGTACATTTTCTTCCCACTAATACATTTGGAATCATAAAATCATTTCTATTCCAACTCATTTCTAAACTAATATTGATTGTGATTTCATGACTCATGCAAAACGCAACTAACAAAATTAAAGTGGGAAAAAATCATTAAATAGTAATGAAGTTTCATTAGTGTTCCAATTTAGTCACTCATATTTTTTTTTTTGTGAGATTTAACCACTCAAGTTTCACAAGTGTTCCATTCTTATGTAATTTTTATGTTTGAGTGACCAAAATGAAACAGTTCTCAAACTTCGTTATTATTTTGTGACTTTGATTTTTCTTAAGTGTGCATAACTTGGTTGTACATTGAGTTGGTTGAGATTAGTGAAATTCAGGGGGTGGGTATTTATTATCAAGGTACAACTAAACGATGCAGTTATTTTAAACATTTACACAACATTGGAACACTTTTTAAACTTGAGTGGTTTTTGTAGTTAATATAAAGTTCGAGTGACTGAATTGGAACAGTTGTGAAACTTTGTTACTATTAGGCAACATTTTCCCAATTAAAGTTCATCAAGTAAGCAATTCTCATGCTTAAAACTTGAGCCTAAATACATGCCTAATAAGATGATTGAGACATATGGTAAGATGTAGAGTAAAGATTAGAAAAAAATAAAATAAATAAATTGTAAGCTTTTATATCACTATTCTATTCTTTTAAAGAAAAGATAAACTTTGAACGAAAATTGAGATTATATAGAATGGATAGGTTTTAGAATTGATTTTAAAATTGTTGGTTTATCTTCTTTTGTGAATAACACTCATATTCACATGGGAGACAAGGGTATGGTTAGCAATTATAAGCAATGAACATTGCATTATTAGCCACCAAATGTACCAATTCTATTCTATTTTTTCAAAATTAAGAAAAAAGTAAATAAGGTCACATGCATTTGCATATGAGAGATACCTATCAGCACTTCTCAATCATTTGCAAACTTTGGGTTTTGTGGAAGAGCTTTGCTATATAATTTTATATTTTTATCCTAAAAATTCTCCCACACTCTTAATAATGTTATATACGGAGTATTTTTTTTACTCATTATTTCTCTGCATTCAAATCATTAGTTATTTATTTATATAATTAATACTGTAAACATATAAGAGTTTTTCTAAAGGTGGTGGCAACCATAACTTTGAAAAAAACCCCATACCTCCTAACTCACCAATAATATCATTCCACATCACTTATACTTTTTTCATACCTCTACATACTTTTTTAGTAACAATGAGTGCTTCCATACCTCTAACTTATTTTATATTATTTTATATTTTATTTTCATAATTATATTAAACAATTTAATAAAAACATAAATATTTCATTAATAATAAAAAGAAAATTACATAATGCTTAAAAAAATAAATAAAAATAACTAGTCATCGAGGTATGCCAAGTTTTAGGCATCTACGTGCTCCGTAAGATCATGTAGGAGACGGTAATAGATTTGTTCGTCGAGGAACTCCTCTAGTACATTATCGTCATAAACTGGCGTGATCGGCTGATCAATTATATGAACCGGTGATATTGCCACCTGATCATCTTTTAAAGTCATATTGTGAAATATGATACACGTATAAACGAGTTGTCGAATCTTATCGACTGACATAGCTCGGAGAGGCCGATTGAGAATCATCCATTTTGCCTTAAAACGACCAAAAGCTCGCTCGACAACTTTTCTTGCAGACTCTTGTAGCTTCTTGAATCTCTTTTCCTTCGGTTCAATGGGATACTTATATGCTTTAACAAACGTTGAATACATAGGATAGATTCCATCGGTAGGATAATATCCACGTTTGTAAAGCCGTCCATTTATATGAAATGAACTGTTTGACGCCGTTCCATTTTGCTCCGTAAGATACAATGGAGACTGATTCAAAACATTTATATCGTTGTTTGCACCAAATCCACAAATCGTTTGAAGCGACGACTTCAAGCATAATAGTAGGTTATTGGTGATCACCTCGCTTCTATTGGCCTTTAAAATGTCTAGGGCAATTACGCCAAACGAAATGTGTACAATCAATATCCGGAGGTTCACCCGTTGCGAGTTGCCGAATGGCCGACGTGCATTTATGTAACGCCGTGAAACTTTTTTCCCCTTGCATCATATCCCTCTTGAAACCATTCGAATCTCGCTTCAACATCACTAACAATTCTTAAAATCAAGCTTTTATTCATACGAAACCTATCACGAAAAACATGGTCGGCAAAGTTTGGTCGTTCCACGAAATAGTCATTCATAAGGGTTTGTAAAGCTTTTTCACGAAAACGGGTTACAGACTCCCGAGTTTTGGTAAAGCTTGCCGTGTCTTCAATTGAATCGTACACGGCTAAAAAGGTTGATAGGCTACTACCGGATAACCATAGTTCGGACGAGTCGTCGGGAATAAATATCTCGTCGGATGAAGAAGAAGAGGATGTAACCATTGTAAAAATATGTGAATTGTTTGTGTTAAATTTTATTGAAAGTGGTTTTTTAGGATATATTTGGTTTAGTATATATAGAAGGATTTTTATTTATTTATTTATTTTTTATTTTTTTAACGGTCCAATTTGACCCCAACGTTCCAAAAACCAACGTTCCAATTTTTGCAAACCGGTGAAGCATCAAATGCCGCTTGAGCATACCGCCCAGCCAAACCGCCTTAGTGGCGGCGGTGTTCACCGCCGGTATGGCCCAAACCGGCGGCCATACCGTGCCCATTGCCTCCACCCTAACTTGTGTTCTAGAGGCACAAGTTAAGCACACCATAAATACACTAAAAGTACATGAGGAACCACATGAAAATACACTTGTTATTACTTTTATATAAATCTTTAGGGATTTACATAAAAGTACAGACAAGTATATTTTTATTTGAGTCCTTATGTCTTTTTGATATGCTTAACTTGTGCCTCTAAGACATAAGTTAGAAAAATCCAACAAATAATAACATGACAACAATATATTTATCATCCATAATATTATCTAGTCATTGCATTTCAGTTCTAAACTTTGTGCATAAACCACGAGTTACAAAGACTAGCAGGGTACCCGCGCGTTGCAGCGGCGGGTACCCTGAAATAAAAGTTTTCGATGGAATTAATAAAAATGTCACGGGAAGTCATTTCGACACTTAAATTTGCCTCGAGAATGAAATACTAAAAGATTTGGTAAACTACACTTCCCACCCTAGCATATATTTACAATCTTAGTCCCTAAGGGTGTAATAGGGTTCACATAAAGTCCAAAACACTTTATTATATAAACCGCATTATACCCTCACATAGGGTTTGACACCATTTCTCTCTCAAACCTGCCACACCCTATTTCTTCTTCTTCTCTAGTCATTTTTCCGGCCAAACAAACACCACCGCCGGCCACTTAAATTCACCGCCACCACCACCACCACCACACTCCTTACAACCTCCCCATCATTTTGACGTACATCATGCGCCTAGAAACACCTCCCAACACCACGATTAACACCAACACAGCTCGAGTTCATCACCAAAACAATCTCTCTCTCGTTTTGTTGATATCGGCGATCGAAGGTAGGAAAACCCACCACCCTTTTTGTCGTTCTAGCGACGGTAGGGGATAAGTACATGAATTTTTTTAGAGTTTTTGATTAAATAAAGATTAAAACTAATAAATATGAAGCTAAATAATTGTTTGGTATCATTTTCTTTATGTTTGTTGTTGTCTTTGTTTTTGAGTCGCGAAAACAAGGGATGCCGTGAGCTTGAGCTCACAGCCTTGTGTATCGAATCGAGTTTTATTGAGTTGAGTCTTGGTCACAAGTTCGTGTCTAGGTTAAGATGGAGGGTTTTACATTGTGTTTAAATGATTGTAATATTAGGTGTATGGAGGTTTTTAATGCTATTAGTTTAGAATGAAGGTTGTACATTATGTTTAAATAATTGTAATATTGGGTGTAAGGGTATTTTTAATGCTATTAATGTAGAATGAGGGTCGTACATTGTGTTTAAATGAGTGTAATATTGGGTGTAGGGGTGTTTTTAATGCTATTAATGTAGAATTATAAAGAAAGTGGTCTGAATTTTGATTCATGCTAGTTTTTGTTATACACAATGCTTTGGTTGTTGTAATTATGAAAGTTGTTTACTTTAAAGTGTTGTAAACCATGCATTATTTTTTGTATGTCTGAATTTTTTGGAGAGAGAGTCATTCCTCCATTATAAGTAGTATAGATAATTATATTTATCATCCAAAGTTTTATATATTACCTTTTCTTTTCAGACGCATGTGGTTTTATGACCTTTGAGAACAAATTTGAGCTAATTTTAACCTTGAGTATCTGATTTTAACTTTTATCTAACAATCAGGTAGTAGTTTTATTAGTTCAATTTTATTTTTCAACGATAACCTTTAAATGGCATTTTCTTTTCTTGTATAAAAGATTTGCATGTTTAAAGTGTATCTTTTAACTATGGTGTAAACAAAGACGAGTCAATTAGCGAGTTATTGAAGATCGACTCGTAAACTATTCGAAATCGACTCGATTTAAACGAGTCGAGCTCGAGTTCAAGCTACTCGAGATATTTTCTAGTCGAGTTTGAGCTCCAAAATACTCGGCTCATGAAGCTCACGAGCATTTTCTATTAAATTACACTTTACCCTTTTATATACATAAATTTACTTAATTTTGTTACAAATCGAATCGAGGCAAGCTTGATATGCCGAGTATTTATCGAGTTCGAGCATGAAATGTGAAAATAATCGAGCTCGAGTCGAGTTTCAAGCTCGAGTTTTGTATGACGAGTCGAGCTCGAGTTCGAAATATATATAAAGCTCTACTGAGCTCGAGTCGAGTTTCAAGCTCGAGTTTTAATATTCGAGTCGAGCTCGATCATGGCAGTATTTGGCTCGACTACGCTCGTTTACACCTCTACTTTTAACATCCGGTTCATCATCAACTTATATGCGTCATCAAATCATCTTTTACCCTATAACATTTTTATAACATAAAACTAAAAAGAACGCTCTCTTCAATAACAATCTTATAACAAACAACACAAACCCACTTTACAACAATAGGAAAAAGGTTGTCATTATGCGATTGTCGACGGCGTCTATAGTGTAACCGCCGCAGTGCAGTATGACGGCATAATAGATGCAATCGGCCGCTATAACGAGCGGGTAACAGTGTGCACCATGCCCTCTAAGCATACGCCCTTTAAAAAAACTGATCATATCAAACACCTCTCAAAGTACATGCATAAAACTTTGAACACGAGTTTGAGAGCCAACCCACAATTACGTTAACCAGGTAGTTGTTTGCGTAAATGCAAGCTCAATAACTAGCTCATGAAACATGATTTGAATAAGCACATAACATGCATTCTGTGTTTCTAAATGAAATACATGTTGGATCGTTATGAGGAGTTATCTAAACATAATGTAATTTTAAGACCATAAACACTATCTATGGACACTATAACCAACCATTCTCATAGCTAAAATAAGAAAGTTAATTAAGTCTACGAAGAAAGGAAGGGCTAAGGCTCGTACCAAACGTCTTATTTACAAATTATCCACCTTTTTATCTTTACGATCGCATGTCACGATTAAACTACTGATTAGCAATTTATTGCCCAAAGTCATACTTAATTAGGGCGTAGGACTACACTAAACATAGGCACTTAGGGGGAGTTGTAATTATTCTGCCATAATGTAATAAAGTTCATTATGTGATTTGTTACTAATTTTTGACTAAGAAATCCAACCGAATTCCCCTAACAATGTTGTTACTAGCTAGTTTGGATCGAACCGGTTTTATCAGAAATTATTTTAGTTGACTTTTCGAATCGGATTCTTATTTTTTATTAGTTTGAAAAAATTTACTCGATATCTACAATAACTGATAACACTAATTATATACATATTTCTGTACATGTTATCGGTGCTTTTATACTTATATTTCGCTTATTTATATGAAT
The DNA here is from genome assembly GCA_030686995.1 of Artemisia argyi. NCBI lineage: Eukaryota > Viridiplantae > Streptophyta > Magnoliopsida > Asterales > Asteraceae > Artemisia > Artemisia argyi. The sequence continues at coordinate 101,499,389 of CM060678.1, forward strand.
TTTCGATACTTAATAGTAGGGCTCCAATCAAGTCAAGCTTTTATCAAGCAACTCGAGCTTGAGCTTGAGCTTGACTCGATCAAGTCAAGCTTCTATCAAGCTCAAACCCAAAAAATAGCTCGAAACATATAACAAGCCAAACTCAAGCTTTTGATAGCTCGGCTTGAGCTCCTATCAAGCTTTTTCGAGCTTTAATATAAACATATTTCCATTATAAATTTATATAACTAACTAAGGATAATTTGAGTATTAACATAATTATAACGACTTACTTTGTAAATAATTAAACATGTATTCTAGAAGGTCATTTAAACCTAATTAATCCAAACATTTTGTATCCTACCTTATGTATTTTTCACACTCCTTGGGCTGTCGACTGTTATAACGTTATCATTTGTGTAAAACACTAATGAGTTTGGCTATTATGGTTTAAGTTTGTTTTATTTTATATATATATATATATATATATATATATATATATATATATATATATATATATATATATATATATATATATATATATATATATATATTGATGAGTTTGGATATTAGATACAATGTTTTTATACACGTTCAAACTTTAATCGAATTTTTCAAGCCAAGCTCAAGCCTGGATGATTAAAGCTCGTCAAGCTATTGTCAACCCCCCCCCCCCCAAAATCGGGTCCAGCGAAAGCTTACATGTAGCTGGGGTGTAACTCAATTGGTATCCCAACACTAGTACAAAAATGGTTTTCATATCAATCATTTAGAATAAAATCGTTTAACAAAAAGTGTTGAATTTACATTGTTAAAAATAGTGCGGAATTAGGCCCTTAAAATAGTTTAAAACAGTCCCGAAATGAATATCAGAGTCTTCTATGACCATGCCATACCCTGCCAAAACCTCCAGTAGCGTGCCGTTGCTAAATACCTGAAAATACATGCTAAAGTGTCAACACGAGGTTGGTGAGTTCATAGAGTTTAGTGAAAAAGAATGTAATGTAAAACATTTGAATGAAGCTTTCCCAGCAAAGGCATCGTAAATCCACTCAGTTCCAAGTCCCGCCCATACAAGACTTGTAACCTGTGTGTTTACAACCCACTGCCAAATATGATCTGGTTTACGTGAACACAAATAATACTTGTATCTAAATTCAAAGATAAGTGTAGCTATACCGCTATATAAACAATTTTGACAATGAGGCCATATAATAAATCAGTCAAGTGGGGAAATCGCAATATTACGTTTGACATCACAGCCAAGTGGGGAGAACCACAATATTATTTTTGACATCACAGCCAAGTGGGAACCATAATAATACGTTTGACATCACAGCCAAGTGGGGAGACCACAATACGTTTGACATCACAGCCAAGTGGGGAGACCACAATATTACGTTTGACATCACAGCCAAGTGGGGAAACCACAATACTATGTTTGACATCACAGCCAAGTGGGAAAACCACAATATTACATTGAACATATATGAACAATTTTCGATAATGAGGTTATATAAACGATGATGACAATGAGGTCATATAAACAATGATGACAATAAGGTCATATAAATAAATGATAATGTTTAAGAGACAAGTCACTTTACAAGTAAAACAAGCATGGTGTTTGATTGTAAAACGAACATTGAGTTTAAATGTAAAACGAGCATAAAGTTGAAAACATGTAATTGAGAATGTATCTCCCCCAAAGAGTTTACAAAACAATTAAAAGAGTAGGGGCTATGACTCACCTGGTGCGATAGCTATAATGACAAAAGTGGATACACTGAAATGAGGCACGATCTCTAACCGCAACCTAATATGAATGATATGATCTAATGTAAGAAATGAAATGATGCTACACATGCAAATACGTATGTTATCGATACCACTCGTGAAATTTAAAAATAAAGGTTATCGTCAAAATACATGTTGATGTCTCGTTTAGTTATAAAACTACTTTCCAAGTAATGATGATGAAACGATACTCCACGATCCTTGTTTGGTATTCTATCGGTAAATATAGTGTTTTCGTCGTAAAATGACACTTTTCATAACTTGAAAATATGACCAAAATGGTCTCGCAAAACTAGTCGCGAAATGTTGTACGTTAAGTGTTGGTAATGAAACTCGGCGTTTTTGTAAACCTTGTAACAATATCTAAATGTCGTATCATTTAACTTTTGACCATACGAGTCTTGATCGATGAGAAAATCGACTCTCATTGTTGTTACTTGAAAATATTATTTCCAACACTTAAAATATATTTTGCTATTAGAAGCTGTCAAAATATATATAGTTTGTCGAGTTTGAAAAGTGTATATCGTGGTCGTTATAAGCTTATTTTCTATGTTCTTTATATCCCCGGAATCGTGGGACAACATACTAACATATTTTTAGTAGTTCGGCTGATCTATGTTAAGTTAAATGTCTCATTTTGTCCAACAAAAATTACCCAACAGCACACTATATTTTCTGAAAATAACTTTTCGTCATTAAACTTTGGAAAATCATATCTCCTTCGTTATAAACTTGTTTTTATCCAAAATTTCGGCCATAGTTTCGTCTCGGAATTTATTTTCTAAATCTTTGGCCCAAAAGTACACCCAAGCCCCTGAGTTTCCCACATTTTACAAATAGGGACAGTATGTATTTAACTTTGTCAAAACTTGGTTTCCTAGTTACTAACTTGTACAAAAACCTTCCAACCAACTTCAATACAACCCATAATCTACCATACACCTTCTTAGGGTGTCATGGAGTCCTAAACTTCACAAAATATTGTAGGATTTCAAGGGAATGATCATAGGTTTTATATATACTCATAAAACCTATAAGACTTGTAAAGTGGTATATATAACATAAATACTTGCATGTTTTGCTAATATAACTTGAAAATACATCATGTTATCATTCAAATGAAAGTATGAGATGATGAAAAATATTACTTGAATCTTACTTGATAATTTTGATGAGTTTGAAGATGATTAGATTAACTACTTTGAGATTTTTATTTCAAAATCTAAACAAAGTATATATAAACAACTAAACTTTAACTTGATCTTGCAAAATTTGATGTTCTCCTTGTTGTTGTTCTTGCCGTGAGGTGCCAAGAGAGAAAAGAGATATATTTTTGTGATTTTTGACTAAAATGAGCTAGTTTAGACTTTATATAGTCCGAGGGCAATTTGGTAATTTTGATGCAAGGGTATTATGGTAATTTCAATTGTTATGAAAATATCCTAGATATTTTACTTAAATATCTAGATATTTAGTGAGCAGTGTATTTAGGAGTATCGGGTATGTCGTTCATGTATAAAAATCGAAATTACGTAAATCGTCGTAATTTTAAACCTTTAACGATATATGTACAATTTAAATTCAAAACACCGGGTAAGTTAATAATATAATTTTTATATCATTATAACGAGCATGAAAATGTGTTAGGATTATAGTCGGGAGTATTGGGTATACGTTAGTAGTAAAAACTGAGTGGTAACGTTAATTACAAATTAAGCATACGTAAATGGAAATAATGCATATCCGTGCATGATCTAAAGTTCTGATGATGTTACTGATGATATGTAGACTACTCTGTGGAAAACTAGAAGGGGGTTGAATAGTTTTACGTTTTTTTTTTTGTTATAAAAGATAGTTTTTAAAATTTAGATTCGATAATATATGATCTCAAGTCTTGCACAATATAAACAACTATCAATAAATAAGATATAACAATGATAAGTAAAGAAATAAATGAGAGATGGAAAGATCGAACCGCGAGACAAGAGATTTATAGTGGTTCGGCTACAAGGACACCTTCCTTGCCCTACTCCACTCCCCGAGCACCTAACTCGAGAGTTTTCTTCACTATATCAACAAGCTCCCTTATGGCGGAGAAAACCTTACACACCAATTTACACACCACAACTTCTTCACAACTAAACCACAACTTCTACACAACTTCTTCACACCAATCTACTTAACTACTAACTACTTCACGCCTATCTTCTTCACACCAATTTTCTTCACAACTAACAACTTCACACCTAGCTTCTTCACTACAATCTAATTCCGTACTTTTCTTCTTCACACCAAGCAACTAACTAATTACACAATCAATATACCTAGCACAACTATCTACAATCAAATATTCACAACAATCTTCACAAAGAGTTATGTAAATAATCTTGATGATGCACCAACAACTTGGATGTGGAGGTCACAACAAGTTGTAATACTTCTTGTTTTGGGGGATAGAAGTATTCTTCTCTTGCACTTTAGAGGATGATATTTGAATCACTTTGAAACAAAGAATTATGTATTTATGATCAAAGGATTAAGAGAATAGAAATGTGGATCTAGAACAGAAAGTTTAGGAGTGCAAAAGGTAAGAAAATTCTGTGGGATGAACCAGTATTTATAGGGAGAAAAATTACTGTTCTGGAGCGTGGCCGGTCCCCTTAATTATAGGCCGGTCCCCTTAATGATTAAGGGGGCCGCCTAAGGAATTAAGGGGGCCGCCACTTCAGAACGTTGGATTTTCTTGTCTTTTAGTGGGGAATATTTTTCTGGATAAAATTTGCCATTTTTGGTTAGAAATTTGAAATTATATATTTATAATGAATTAAACATATTCTTTTAATTCCAAAAGTAATTTTGTAAAAGATATAGAATGAAACACATTTTATAAAAATTCTAGTGATTAGAAAAATTTCCTTTGATCATGAAATGCACTAAACACTTTGTTTATTCATACCTTAAGTGATATGGATGCAAAGATAAATATTAAGCACTAAAAACTTGTTTACGTCATAAGTTTTAGATTAATGAGTTTATGCTTTGTAATTATCAAAACATAGAGACATTGTTAATATGCTAAAAATGTTTTTAGACATTATTTATGTCAACAATCTCCCCCTTTTTGATGATTACAAAACCTTAAACTCATTAGGTCTAAAAATAATTTTTAGACACGTATTATTAGAGTTTAACATTCTCTTCTCCCCTTTTTTGTAAAATCAAAAAGGTTAATGCTCCCCCTTGATGTATGCTCCCCCTCATTTGAGAGCACCAAGGGAATGAACTATGGAAATCTTGGCTACACAAAATATTAGAAGAGAACAAGACACATATACATGCAAAGCAATAATTATATAAATAAAAATAGATTCATTCAAGCATCATAGAAGTAATTAGCATTACAACATTCAATATGCTTAAAGCATATTGATTACAATAAAACAAAAGAAAAGACATAGTCCTATATTGCCTAAGAGAGCACTTGGACTTGCTTGCAACCCATGGTTGATTGTTTTATTTGCTTGAAGGAGAACATAAGCATAAAGCTTAGTTGTTAGATGGAGAGGGATATGGAGTGGGATATGGAGCGGAAGAGGTGGATCTTATGATGTTGTATCGTGTTAAGGGTGGTATGGGATGAGGACGAGTGAGGAGATATTCAATCCAAGAAATATCTTCACTCAAGTATAGGATTTGTTTTTGAAGGAAAATGCAACAAGGGCAATAGTGAGTGTGGTTTGTAACTTGATCCAAGTTGAGAGAGTGGGGTAGGCAATTGTTGTAGGGTGATGATGGAAGTTGCACTTTGTTGCGTTGTGCAAGATGCATGGCATTGAGATCACTAAGATCATGGATTTGGGATATTTCATCACGGAACCTTTGCTTTTCCGTGGCAATGCGGAGAGAGTCATTGTGTTGATATGGATGGATTGGGTTTGTTTAGTTGGAATTGTAGATGGATGGTTGATCAAACTTGTATGGATCATTATAAATGGTTGGTGGATGAGATGTGTGGTTTGGCATGAAGGAAGATGTTTGGCCAATGTTGTATGGTTTGTAAAGAGGATCAAATGAATGTCCTTGTGAATTTGGTGTAAAGTTTGGGAAGTAAGTGGTTGGAGGTGTTGAGTGATTTCCAACTTCATTGGTTATGATGGATTTGTTACGAGGGCTTTTTTTTCGCCAAACGGGTTTTTCCGTCATTCTTGCAAGCCTTGAGGCTTTTGGTTTTGGTTTGTTTGGAGAAGTCATGAAAGGATGAGTGAAGAGTTTTGAGGATTGGGGGTATTTATAGTGTAAGATTTGTGTGTTAATGGATGGATAAAGTTTGTTTGGGAGATTAGGACAAAATGTGTTGGTGAAAAATGCGAAATGTAGGTTGAAATGGGCTAAAAAGCATAAAAGATTATGTAAACCCGACCATCAGATGGCCGGTCCCCTTAATTAGGGGGAGGTCCCCTTAATGATTAAGGGGGCCGCCTTACAAAATTAAGGGGGCCGCCCATCTGGTGATTTCCAGGTTGCCAGAATTGGGTTTTTGGCAGAAAATTTGCAGAAAGGTTGTGTGTTTGGATTAGAATTCAAGCAAGTTCAATTCCTTTAGGCAATATAGCATCTAATCTAATCAAGATATAACATACATGCGAAAACACATAAGCAAAAGAGCAAATAAGCAACACATAATAAGCAAGAGGAGATAAGTAAAGGCAAGAGCACTTAAACTTCCTAAGGCACCTATTTTAGATCAAAGGCAAAGGCAACTAGTGAGTCAAGCATCTAGTGATGAAACAAGATGACAATGTTATGAGTGATTATGTCCTAGTGTGCGCCTATATGCAACAAATGTGGAGTTGTGATTGTTTCGACTTCTAAATGAAAAAGGAAATTCTTAAGAAACAATTCAAAATCTCCTTGATTCGATTTTTGCTCGATCATGAATGTCAAAGATATATATTAGATTGTATACTTTGACAATTTATGTGAGAGTTTATGCATGATTTTGGAAGACAATGTTTTTAGCATGAGTCAACAATGCAAGGAAAGTGATGTTCATGTGATTCCTAGATGTGAGAATAATTTTTAAAGAAAATTGATTGGGTTTTACAAAAGAGTTTATGCAAAGAAAATAAACTTTCCCAACCTTTAATTTTGTGCGAAATAGATTCCTAGACTCAGGAGTTGAGAAGTGAATTTTTTTTTTGTCTAAATGAAATAAAATTTAGTCAACTTGTTCCATCATTCCTAATCCTAAACGCAAGTGGTTGAATAATTCACGCTTAAGGGGTTTTGTGAATATATCCGCAATGTTATCTTCCGATGCAACTTTTTCTATAGATATGTTTCCTTTTTGTACATTATCCCTAAGAAAGTGGTGGCGTATTTCTATGTGTTTAGTCCTAGAGTGTTGCACCGGATTTTTACTTAAATCTATCGCACCTTTGTTATCGCACATAATGGAAATATTTTCTAACCTAATGCCATAGTCTACGAGAGCTTGTTTCATCCATAGTGCTTGTTGACATGCCTTTCCAGCGCTTACATATTCGGCTTCGGTGGTAGAAATAGCAAGAGCGGTTTGCTTCTTCGAAAACCAAGATGTTAGACAACATCCCATAAACGTGCAAATGCCGCTAGTGCTTTTTCTATCTACGTAGTCTCCCGCATGATCCGAATCCGCATAGACGATGGTTTCTATGCCGGATCCCTTAGGATACCATAATCCTAAGTGTATAGTGCCTTTAATGTATCAGAAGATACGCTTAACCGCTTCTAGGTGAGAGGTTTTGGGATCCTCTTGAAAACGGGCACAAAGGCAAACACTAAACATGATATCGGGTCTACTTGCCGTCAAGTATAGTAAACTACCTATCATTCCTCTATACTTGGTGTTATCTGCGGACTCACCTTCATCATCTTTTGTGAGCTTTACTTCCGTAGACATGGGAGTTTTCATGGGTTTTGAGTCTTCTAGGCCAAATTTCTTAAGCATTTTCTTAATGTACTTAGATTGATTAAAAAATATTCCATCTTCTAATTGTTTTATTTGTAATCCTAGGAAGAAGTTAAGTTCGCCCATCATACTCATCTCAAACTCATCATGCATGATTTTGGCAAATTCATCACACATATCTTGACAAGTCGATCCAAATATAATGTCATCAACATATATTTGGACAATGATGAGATTTGGGTCTTTCCTTTTAGTGAAAAGAGTGTTATCTACCATTCCCATGGAATAATCATGTTTAATAAGAAAAGCTTTTAATCGATCATACCAAGCTTTGGGAGCTGGTTTGAGTCCATACAAAGCTTTCTTTAACTTATAAACATAATCAGGTTTTGCGAAGTCAATGAATCCTGGAGGTTGTGCCACATATACCTCCTCATTGATAAAACCGTTAAGGAATGCACTTTTCACGTCCATTTGGAATAACTTAAAATCTAGGGCGCATGCATAGGCAAGTAATATCCTAATCGATTCTAGTCTAGCTACGGGGGCATAAGTTTCGTCATAATCAATTCCTTCTTGTTGATTATAACCTTGGGCAACTAACCTAGCTTTATTCCTAGTAACTATTCCATTCTCATCTAACTTATTTCTATATACCCATTTAGTTCCTATGATGGTCATATTCATTGGATTTGGGACTAATTCCCAAACATCATTTGCCTTAAATTGATTTAATTCTTCTTGCATAGCTATAACCCAACTTTCATCTTTTAAAGCCTCATTAATATTTTTAGGTTCTATTGCTGAGAGGAAACAAAAGAAATTGTTTTTATCTTGGGCTTGTGACCTAAGAGTTCTTTGGTTAAGATGTCCTATTATATTATCTAATGGATGTGATCTAGATTCTTTAACATTAACAATTTCGTTATTTCCTAAGTGAATATCTTTATTATCATTTCCTATGGGTTTTGTTTTACTAACCTCAATAGCTTCATCTTCGACTAGGTCATCATCTTCTAAAGGCAATGTTTTAGGAGGTGGTGGTGTTTCATCAAATGTTACATTTAGTGATTCTTCTACTTTCATGGAGTGTTTGTTGAGTATTATGTATGCTTTACTATTTTGTGAGTATCCTAAAAATATTCCTTCATATGATTTTGGATCAAACTTAGTGAGGTAATCCTTAGTGTTTAGAATATAACATTTACTTCCAAATACCCTAAAGTAGCTTAAGTTTGGTTTTCTACCTCTTAGTAACTCATAAAGAGTTTTTCCTAGAATTCTCCTAATTGATACCCTATTTAAAATATATGTCGATGTATCTACGGCGTGACACCAAATTTTTTGTGGGATGGATTGTTCATTTAACATTGTTCTACTCATTTCTTGTAGTGACCTATTTTTTCTTTCTACTACGCCATTTGATTGAGGAGTACGAGGAGCGGAGAAATTGTGAGATATTCCATTTAACTCACAATATTTTCCGAATTGTACTTCGTTATCAAATTCCCTACCATGGTCCGTCCTAATGGCAACTATTGTGCATCCTAATTTATTTTGAATCATTTTACTAAATATTTCGAATTTTTCAAAGGCTTGGGTTTTGTCACTTAAAAACCTAGTCCATGTGTATCGTGAGTAGTCATCTACTATTACTAAGGTATATTTGTTTCCTCCATAGCTCCACACAGCGGATGAACCGAAAAGATCCATATGTAATAATTCTAGGCACCTAGTAGTGGATACTATATTCTTAGCTTTGTGACTATCATGAGCTTGTTTTCCAATTTTACATGCATAACAAAAATGCTTGTCATATTTTAGATTAGGCAAATTTCTAACTAATTCCTTAGAGGCCAAAGATTGTATTTGTTGCATGTTAGCATGTCCTAATCTCCTTTGCCACAATGTAGAGTTTTCATCTAGGGTCGTTAGGCATATCCTATCCTCAGGCTTGTTTCCTAGTTTCATAACATATATGCCACATTTCCTAATTCCTCTACCTATAATTTTTCCATTCTTAACTATTTCGCTATCCTCTTCGGTAAAAGTGACTCTACATTTATTATCACATATTTGTCATATACTAAGCAAGTTATATGTTAAATTATCTACATGCTCTACATTTTCAATAGTAAGTGAGTCTTGAGAAATCGTACCTTTGCCAATGATTTTTCCACGTAAGTCACTACCAAAAATAACGTTACCTCCATTGTATGCCTTGTATGTAGAGAATAGCTTGCGGTTCCCCGTCATGTGCCTCGAACATCTGCTATCTTTGATCCATTCGTCAGGCTCCAAGTCAATTCCTAAACATATTTCGTCGGTTTCTTTTGCCATAAAACACTTTTCGTCTCTTGGCTTTTCAACTTCTTCTTTGTCACTATCACTCCATGTTCCACTAACAAATGCGCCTTGATTTTCATAACCAGGTGGCTTTAGACATCCGCTAATGAGATGATTTGGACTTCCACATCTAAAACACTTTCTTTTACCGTAGTTGTCACTTCTATTTCTTTGGAATGGTTTTCTTTCGTCTCGTGATGATCTAGTGAATCTTCCTCGTCTCTTGAAGAATTTCTTGAATTCTCTTACGGCCATTGCGTATTCTTCGTCTTCACTTTCGTCACTTGAATCATCATCATCACTAGGTTCCTTTTTGGCTTTTAGAGCAATGGATTTGGTTTGTTCTTTCTTGACTTTGACCGTTTCCGAATCTCTTCTTATAATTTCTTCATGAACCTTCAAGTTGCCAATTAGTTCATCTAGTGATAACGTCATCAAGTTCTTTGATTCTTCAATTGCCGTGACCTTAGCTCGCCATTTCGGATGCAATGCCCTAAGAAATTTCCTAACACAATTTTTACTAGAAAATGTCTCATCAAGTGCTTTTAAACTTGTGATAATAGTGTTAAATTTAGCAAAAGCATTATCAATTGATTCCTCTTCCGGAATCGTAAATTGTTCATATTGTTGTACAAGAAGATCTATTTTATTATCTTTGACTTGGCTATTACCTTGATGAGTAATTAGTAAAGAATCCCAAATTTCTTTGGCAGTTTTACATATAAAAATTCTTTCATATTCTTTGCGTGGTAACGCATTATAAATGACCATTTTAGCCTCATTATTTTTTGCTAGTTTCTTTTTCAAATCATCATTTTGTTTTTCAAAAGATACAATTTCATCCATTTTAGTTTCAACATTATATTGAATAGGGGGAAAATCACCAAAGGTAATAATATGCCAAAGATCAAGATCTTTTGATTTCACATACGTTTCGAATCTATTTTTCCAATATAAAAATCCATCACTTTCAAATAGTGGTGGTCTTTGCATAGATTGCCCTTCTAAATATTTTTCAGACTCCATAGATCGTTACAAGTTTTAAAATACAATATATTTTAAAAATCTTGCTCGACGTGGCTCCTGATACCAATTGTGGAAAACTAGAAGGGGGGTTGAATAGTTTTACATTTTTTTTTGTTATAAAAGATAGTTTTTAAAATTTAGATTTGATAATATATGATCTCAAGTCTTACACAATATAAACAACTATCAATAAATAAGATATAACAATGATAAGTAAAGAAATAAATGAGAGATGGAAAGATCGAACCGCGAGACAAGAGATTTATAGTGGTTCGGCTACACGGACACCTTCCTTGCCCTACTCCACTCCCCGAGCACCTAACTCGAGAGTTTTCTTCACTATATCAACAAGCTCCCTTATGGCGGAGAAAACCTTACACACCAATTTACACACCACAACTTCTTCACAACTAAACCACAACTTCTACACAACTTCTTCACACCAATCTACTTAACTACTAACTACTTCACGCCTATCTTCTTCACACCAATTTTCTTCACAACTAACAACTTCACACCTAGCTTCTCCACTACAATCTAATTCCTAACTTTTCTTCTTCACACCAAGCAACTAACTAATTACACAATCAATATACCTAGCACAACTATCTACAATCAAATATTCACAACAATCTTCACAAAGAGTTATGTAAATAATCTTGATGATGCACCAACAACTTGGATGTGGAGGTCACAACAAGTTGTAATACTTCTTGTTTTGGGGGATAGAAGTATTCTTCTCTTGCACTTGAGAGGATGATGTTTGAATCACTTTGAAACAAAGAATTATGTATTTATGATCAAAGGATTAAGAGAATAGAAATGTGGATCTAGAACAGAAAGTTTAGGAGTGCAAAAGGTAAGAAAATTTTGTGGGATGAACCAGTATTTATAGGGAGAAAAATTACTGTTCTGGAGCGTGGCCGGTCCCCTTAATGATTAAGGGGGCCGCCCCTTCAGAACGTTGGATTTTCTTGTCTTTTAGTGGGGAATATTTTTCTGGATAAAATTTGCCATTTTTGGTTGGAAATTTGAAATTATATATTTATAATGAATTAAACATATTCTTTTAATTCCAAAAGTAATTTTGTAAAAGATATAGAATGTTAAACACATTTTATAAAAATTCTAGTGATTAGAAAAATTTCCTTTGATCATGAAATGCAATAAACACTTTGTTTATTCATACCTTAAGTGATATGGATGCAAAGATAAATATTAAGCACTAAAAACTTGTTTACGTCATAAGTTTTAGATTAATGAGTTTATGCTTTGTAATTATCAAAACATAGAGACATTGTTAATATGCTAACAATGTTTTTAGACATTATTTATGTCAACATACTCTAGTCTATATGACGTTTCTCTGCTGATGATGCATGAATTCGCAGCTAAACCAATCCGGTTACGCGAATTTGAATACCCGTAAACTAGATTTACGAAATGATGAATGACAATCGTGAATAGTGATTTCCTTCCGGGAATGAATAGTGACATATGAATAATAAAATTTTCGAACGCTTATCGGAATCTCAAACTGACTCCGAAAATGATGAATAGTGATTAGTGAATAGTAAATGATGAATAGTAACTTCCGAGATGAATAATGAAATTTCGACGTTTGAAAAAGGACCTGAAATTACGAGTTGTGACAGTCTTCCCCTTTAAAAGGAACTTCTTCCCGAAGTTCAGTTTGTGTTGGTCTCTGGAGTGGTATTGGTGAACAGATGATGATATTTGAGTCGCATTGCGGTGATAAAAGATAGAACATTCATTAGATCGGAATTCCTTAATAGTACATGAAACTTATACGATAGAACGTAAAATAAGCACAAAAGAAATACAACACTAGGGGGTTTAGGCTTTGGTTTTCTTGTTCCTTAGCTCCGGGTAGTCCTTTCTGAGATGCCCTAAGTTTCCACATTTGAAGCAACTTCCTGGGATACTCTGATTTGTGGGTTTCCTACAGTCCTTAGTTAGATGACCCTGCTTCTTGCATATTCCACATGGTTCACTGCAATGACCTAGGTGATGGAGATTACACATGTTGCAGTAAGGTAAATTTCCAGTATATCTTTTCTTTGTGCGCGGTCCTGCAGCATAGGCTCTAAACACTTCTTGTCCTTCGTTTGTCTGCCATACGTGATCGTTTCCTTGGTTGTCATCCCTTTTCCTTTTGTTTTCGTTGTTGTTGTTGACAGTAGTTTCTTGCTTCATCGCTTGAGCCATAATCTTTTGAGACATTTTGTTGACAGTAGTTTCTTGCTTCATCACTAGTCTTGGCTTAGAAACACCATATTGTACATGTAATTAACCAAGATGATTAACTCGCCACCATTAAATATTGCCTATATCCAACAAAACCGTGTATTCCATATCCCTACACCTAACGTTATAACCCTTTGAAAGACCTCTTTGATAGTTTATCCTAGGTTCTTACGCCAAGTGGTGGAGGTTTGATCCTTTCCCAAGCCTATGGTAATCTATTTTGTTATGACAGGTAGTGAGAGATGTTTTCCATTTCCATATTGTGATATATATACTTTATTACACCCAAGAGATGTGAGTATCTAAACACTATTTGTGAGGTGCTAGTGTATGACCTCCGTGCTTGTCTTTGGTTTTTAGTGGAATGATTATTTGTTGTAATTACTTTTATATTAGTGTTAAATGACCCCTAACTTGTATTTTGATTAGAATAAAAGCGCATTTGCTTGAGGACAAGCAAATCTCAAGTGTAAGGGTATTTGATGAGGCGAAAAATGAACCATTTTTAAGGGGTCATTTAAGCCCGAATTCGAATTTAATTGATCAAATATTGCCCTAAATCGTCCCTTTTGTCATTTTAGGTACTTTTGGAGTGAAATCTGGAAAAGGAAGCATTTTTGACGTTTTTGGAGCATAAAAGTGAAGAAAATGGCAAAGTCTTAATTTTCCTTGTTGGGAATAGTACCTGATGGCGTCACAAGCTTCTACATGTACAAGAGGTGGAAGTGGATGATACACATGACGATCCAGAAAGTTTTGTACATAGGACATGACGGCATCACCCAAGGCCGTCATGGTCCAAGTATTAGTGACGGCCCAGAACAACATCACACATGACGACGTCAAAAGTGGATCTAGGCAATCCGATTTCATTATGGGCGGCGAGTTGACGGCGTCACGTGTTTACACATGACGCCGTCACCCTGTATTATCTATATATAGTTTTCCAAATTTCATTAATTAGTGTGCAACTTTGAGGGAGAAACCCTAGGACGAATTTTTCCAGCTTTTTCAAGGGTTTAAACCCTTTGAACTTTTCATGTCAATTTGAGATAAGCACTCTTTCAATTCAATCAATATGTCTAAGTATTGCTTGAATATATCTTACACTTGTCTTCAATTTAACATGCTCGGCTAGATCTCTTTTGTGTTTGCTTAGATGTAGTGAAACCTAGATGTTAATTATGGGTTGATTGTTTGTTTATGGTTGTTACGGATGATTGTATTCGATATTAGGCTTAAGAAAACTGGCAGACTTCCATTGGTAACATGCTTGAACGTCTTAAGAAACATGATCAGAGGTGTACTATGATTTTTGGTTGTATTTAATGCGTAGGAGAATTCTAATGATCCCATGTTAGGAGCTTCTAACGGCTCGACATAGGAGTGAAGTAGGATCCTATAGAGTTAGGGAATATTGTACACGGCCCTACGACTAGTATTAACGAATACGACCCATCATCCATGCAATTGTAACAAACTATCAACCTGTAAAAGATATCTAGGGAGTAATGAAACCTAAGTAAACACAACTTTCCCCATCATTGTTTACACCACTAGTATAATTAGATTTCATTTTTTTTTGTTATTTTGTTTTGATTGCATCTTTAGTTATTGGGTTAGTTGATTAGCAACTAATTCCGCCCACTCTTCCAAAACCCGAGATTTTAAGTGCTTTCATAAAATATAAAAATACAAAAATAATCATCTCTCACCTCTAGACTTAGTTTAGGAGACTTTCTAATCCTAGCGACACTATTCCTGAGTTGAACGATCAATTCCCCAGTACTTGTCACTATACTATACTACAACGATCAGGTACACTGCCTTGTGGGGGTTGTAAGCTTCTCGAGATCCCTCGAGAGGTAAAGCCTGGTACGATTCCCACGTATCAACTACCAAGCTCTAGGAGCCTGTTTGAGACCATAGAGTGCCTTCTTTAAGCGATATACATGATTTGGTCTTTCAGGTTCCATGAAACCTTCAGGCTGAGTAACATAGACCACCTCTTTTAATTCCCCATTTAGGAAGGCAGTCTTAACATCCATTTGATAAACAATCATGTTACTGCTGGCAGCATTTGGAAGAAAGATTCTAATGGCCTCGATACGAGCGACAGGTGCAAACGATTCTTCAAAGTCAATACCCTCTTGTTGATTGTATCCCTTAGCAACTAGTCGAGCCTTGTTTTTCAACACATCACCATGCTCATCAAGCTTAACTTTGAAAATCCATTTGAGAGCAATAATCATTGCGCATTCAGGTGGTGGTACTAATTCCCATACATCAAGACGACCAAACTCATGGATTTCTGCTTGCATTGCAGTGAACCAAGATACTTTTGTCAGAGCATCCTTGAAGTCTTTGGGTTCAATTTTGGACAAGACGGAGTTGAAGAAGCACCACAAGGCATCAGTGGCAATTTGTTTTCTGGTGGACACAGGTCGTGAGGGATTTCCGATGATGTTGTCAATGGGGTGATCATTTGTCAATTTTCTGAGATGTTCATGAGGTTGAGGATAGTGAACTGATATAGCATTGTTTGACTCTCCTGAGGATGATGTTTCGTTGAAGGATTCAGGTGCAAAAACATTTTCAAATGGTTCTTCCTTAGGTGGAGCAAAAGGATTAACCTCCCATGAGTTTTCAGATGTCACTGCTTGGCGTTCAGAAGACGATTGTATATTTGATTCATTTTGAGAGTTGCTACATTCTGGTGCATCCAGATCAAGAGAGATGGAGGTAGATGGACCATTTGTATCATGAGGTGCATTTACAGCCATAATATTGGGTTCACCAGCCGGTTGTACCGGTTCATGAGGTGGCTGTGACTCGAAGTACTCGTCAAACATCGGGTCAAATAACGTCTTCAATTCTTCACACGTGGGAGGAACATAGGGAGTGACATGGTTGGAGTTCTGTACAAGTCCCAAACTTATTGGTCCAGGAGATAAAAGATTATGTATGGGTCCAGAACTGGTGTGTCCTGAAGCCGTATGCTCTGTCAGCTCATCAAACATGACATGGATTGTTTCCATGATTTGTCGGGTTCTTTTGTTGTAGATTCGGTACCCTTTTCAATCTGGCGCATATCCGACGAATACCCCAATATCAGCCTTAGCATTAAGCTTCCCTAAGTCTTCACTATCGTTAGTTGGATAGCACAGGGCACCAAACACACGAAGAAAGGAGAGATCCGGATTTTTGTGATGCACCAGCTCATAAGGTGTCTTGTTGTGGAGAGGATGTATCAATGACCGATTTTGAGTGTAACATGCAGTAGCTATAGCTTCAGCCCATAGAAACATTGGTGTCTTTGAAAATATCAGCATAGTGCGAGCAGCTTCAACTAGTGTGCGATTCCGTCTTTCAACAACTCCATTTTGTTGAGGAATTCGAGGAATACTCTTCTGATGATTGATGCCGATACTTTCATAAAATTGAGTGAGTTGTTGGTTAACAAACTCAGTTCCATTGTCAGTACGAATGATTCTAACGGTTTTGTTGAGCCTTACTTGCAACTGCTTGATGATTTTGATGATGATTTCAGGAGTTTCATCCTTGGATCTTAAGAACTTCACCCATGTAAATCGTAAGTAATCATCCACAATAACAAGAATATATCTTTTCCCATTGAAGCTTTGCACTCTCATGGGTCTGCACAGATCCATGTGAAGGGTATGGAGTACTTCAATGTTGGAGTTGGTGGGTTTTGGTTTGTGAGTTTGCTTCTTGCTTATACCCAATTGACATGATGAGCAAAGATGATCTTTTTCATACTTCAATCTGGGCATGCCTCGAACAAGATCTTTGCGAGAAAGTTCATTAATGGTGCCGAAGTTCAAGTGGTTCAAACGACGATGCCATAACCATGATTTGTTCTTTGAGGCCTTAGAGAGCAAGTAAATAGGAGAGGATCGCATCATGTCTTCAATAGAGATATTATACAAATTGGTACCACGACTTCCCTTAAGAAGATCAACTCCATCCAATTCTCTAACAAAACATGTGTGTTTTCTGAAGGCCACTTCGAGATCAGAATCACAAAATTGTCCAACAGAGAATAGGTTGTGCCCAAGTCCTTCAACATAGTAAACTCTAGAAATCACGCTGTCACCAATAACATAATCACCATACCCCATAATAGCTCCAAAGCGGTCGTTTCCGAATCTAACTGTCCCGATAAACTTTTTCACGAAATTTCTGAGCCGAGAGCGATCCCTAGTCATATGTTTTGAGCAGCCTGAGTCCAAATACCACAGGACGATTTGTACGACCTGCATTTGAAACCAGACAGATATGGATAACTGAAAAACATGGATCCCCAAGTGTAATTGGGATCCAATAGGTTAGCACACGCATACTTAAGAGATGCAGGATTAGTATTTTCATTGGCTCTCACAGATGAATCGATACTAGTGGAAGCTACTGACTTAATATCAAGGCATTGAGTCACTAAAGGGAATTTCCTACCAGTTGCCTTCCATTTCTTAACCGCTAAAGACTTAGGATCGGGTATGTTTGTCAATGAGCACTGGCTTCCTAGAGTGAACTTTCTTCCAGTAGGTTTCCACTGATATCCTACATTGGTAAAAACTTTTCCTGTTGCTTTCCAAGTATTATTTTCTAGTTTGTGTGTCTTAGCAAACTTAACTGAGGATTTATAAGAAGAATTCAAAAATGATACAACACATTCATCATGATTACCAGAAATTAAACAACCATTACAAGTCTTACAAGTAGCATTAGAATTCGAATTAATTACAGTACGCTTAACGCAAATACTAGAATCAACACGATTGTTTTCACTCAAATCAATCTTATTGTTCCTAAGTTGGTCTTCTACTTTCTTCCCTTGATCACTCTTAGCAGGCGAAGTCCTATCATTCCTTGTATTGCCTTTAGGCTTTGACCCGCTAGCTTTAGTGATATTGATTACTCCTGTAGAATTGACGATGGGAACATTAGATTGTTGCATAGTTGTTAGGTTTCTAGGTGGTGATGTGCTATGAATCTATGATCAAAACTAGCCAAAGGTATATCAAAGGTAACATGCTTTTTCAAATTCCTAGATGAGGATGTGCCATTTCTGTCACGCATGTTGGGAATCTTGGGACATGTACCTATGGCATATTCTAACAACTCTTGTGACCGTTTGGTGAGAAAGCAAATATCAGATAGGGCGTTATCAGATGGTCTCACCATTCTATCTTCTTCAATGGTCTCACGGGTCATGTCAAGGCAGTTCTTAAGATGTCTAAGGTAATCACTATGGACTAGCTCATTGTTCTTAAGAGGAAGAGGAATAAAAACAGCCTCACATGCATATTTTTTACATTCACAGACCATAGAATTGATATTGTCACTTCCAATAACCGGCATTTTCCCTTTCACCTTTGTCTTTAGATTCTCAATTTCATTAAGCAAAGAGGTTATCTTTTCATTGGTTTTATCACGAGTGATCTTAATTGAATCATATAACTCTTTGTAATGTTGTTTAACTTTATAATTTTCAGCTTGAAAACAATCATTTTCATGTCTAAGTAAGCTGATTGTGTTTTGAAGTTGAAAGTTATGAGAATCTGCAGACATTGGTTTATGGGTGTCGATCACAACATTCATGAGAGACTTCAATTGGGCAATTTGAGCCCTCAATAACCGGATCGTGTTCGTGTGAGCTTGAATTTTTTCATCCCTTTTTGCTAATTCAAAATATGCATCGAATTCCGGAGCATCAGAAGATGTCTTGGCCTTTGATATTTTCATTTTTTCTTCTAAATGTTGATATTTTAATTGTAAGTTAAGATTATCAACTTCTAGTTTAGAAAAATGCTTGACTATGTTGTCATGATCATCATTTTGAATTTTTTCATGTAATTTTATATTCTCCCCCTCAAGCTCAAAAACACGATTGTGAAGGTTATTCAAAGTAATAGACATTTCATGAAACTAACAAGAATTAAATGAAGAATCTGTAGTAGTATAGAACACATCTTGTGTAATACATTTAGCAATCAAATTGTCATTCATGATGAGAATATTTTTCCTGGCTATTTCACTATGCTGAAGATCTATTGCATTTTGTTTACTCTTATTTTCCACATTTTTAAACACCTCTTTCATTTCTTTTAGCTCAACATCAAGGGATTGTCATAAACCCTCAAAGTGTTCTTTGATTAGTTTAAAAAACGGGATGACTTCAGTTAATTAACACTCTTTGGTAAGCTCAAATCCCCGTTCACCCTCAGTGATTCCCGTTGGTGTAATTCTCTTTTTGCAAGTTTTATCAAAATCAGTGAACATTTGACAAAGGACATATATGCTAATAAGAGTTTTACATATCGTGGGAAGTGATAACTGAACTAAATGCATTGGTGTATTGGGAGGATACACCGTTTGGGCAGCTAAATTTTGAGGTGTCTTGGCCTTAATTTACTCAGCTTTCATTTTCTCAATGTCTAAAGGCCAAAATACCTGTTCTGGTGTTAACTTAGTTTGAGGTGCAAAAATAGTCACTCGGTTTTGTTCATAATAATTATGGGGCTTAACAATGACTCGATGTTTAATGCACTTTGGATCCTTCATTTTATTATCAAATCTCTCACTATCGGCAGAATCAAGATCATCCAATTATTTATCAGACCAGCTATTTGGGGGGTCATGATTGGGTGTAAGCATGACCTTAGCATCATAGAGGGCAGGTTGAGAGGCTCTAATGCTCTTAAGGAAGTTTGTTTTAGGCATCCCTAAATCCTTATCACTATGCTTATTTCGCAGTTTAATGTGCTTTTCCATCATTTGAGCTGTTTGACAGGTTTGGCCTTGGATGTACAACTTGTTTTCAAGTTTGTTTTTCAACTGCTTAAGGTTGGAAAATTCATTTAACAGTTTAGTTTCCTTTTCCTGAAATTCATTTTTTAGAAGATTTAAACTATCCTGAATTTCCTGTTTTTCCTTAACAGCACGATCAAGTTGATTTTGAAAAGATTTAATCTCTTGTTTAAAGGCCATTTCCTTTAAGTTTTGTTCAGTAATGTAAGCATGCATTTGCCAATCCATTTTTTGTTCACGTTCGGTTAGCTCAAATTTTGCACGTTGTTCATAACACCTAACTTGATCCTTAAGAATATTAATCCTAGTGGTCAGAGTGTCATCAGGTGCAACAGCAGTGTACTCATCAAATTCACACACATTGTCATCAACAGAGGATATATTACATGATACAACAGGATCGACGTTGTGCTTTACATATTGTTCATATGGGACGATATTGCTATTTCCCATGTTAGCAATATCTAATTCAGCAATGTTTGTTTGTTGTACTTCATCATATATCTTGTGTTCATGCATCACATTATTGTCACAAGCAACAGAAGACATTCCACAAGATACGTCAGAATTACTGTTGTGATCCGAATGTTGCTCAGTTGGGAAAACGTTAATGTTCTCCAATTCAGCCTCATTTGATTCACCAACATTATTTTGTCGTATATCATTGAAGGTCTTTTGTTCATCATTAACTGCACATTTATCATATAATTTTAGTAGCTCAGATATGATGGATGATTTGGAAGGACCAGATTGTCGTGAGGGAGAGACAATAGATGATAGATTAGCCATGAAGATTGTCTGAGCAGTGGGTTCGTCATCAACATCTGAGTCGAAAGCATCACAATCCTCAGCCTGGAAGATGTTTGGATCATTAAGAGCTAAGTCCTGTACAGGTTGTTCATCCACATCATCATCAAATGTCTTTCCATCATCCCCAGCAATAAAAGCCAATTCTTCCTCATTTAGCACAACTCCATTCTCTTGAGCTTGCTTGAGCAACATTTTGTCTTTGAAGTAGTCTGAGTTCTGAAGACGTTTTGGCTGAGTGCAGTTTCTGGCAATGTGTAAACCCCCACAGTTGTAACATTTTGGTTGCCTTCCTTGTCCCTGATTCATATTTCCAACTCGGTTCTGCAAGTTACCCCGTGTAGCATTCCTTTGATTCACATTTTGTCTGCCCTGAACGTTCTGCACCATTACTCTTCCATCTTCCACAATAGCCTGATTACGTGGATTTGAGGAAGCTCTGAGTTGATTGTTGGTTGGTGGGAGTGCAGCTCTGAAATGTTGAACCAGTAGAGACACTTGGTTGGAAAGATTGTCAATCATTTTGTCAGTATGAGAATACCCTGAATCGAGATGGGTATTCATGGAAACAGGTGACTGTAGAGATGAGTGATCCACTGATGACACATGTTGAGTTGTTGGCAGCATACTAGTCATGAAAGCAAATGAGTCATTGGTGGCAGTTGGATTGAGCTTCTCTCTTAATTAACGATCATATGCTGCATGATTCTCATGTTGTTGTAGGTATGCAAACAATTATTCATAGTTCGTATTTCTCAATCCTTTGTTGAGCTTGACTGCTGTAACAAAGCGATCCCACTCAGGTGACATGTTGTTCACAAACTTAGAGTTGAGTTGGATGTTGGGCATTGTCATTCTGATCATTCTCATGTCATTAACCAGCTTGTGAAATCTGACATAGTAGTCGGTAGTGTTTTCACTAGGATTCATTTTGAAATGCTCAAACTCATCATACAATTGAGACTCACGGTCTTCTTTAGTCAATTCCGATCCAGCCAGAAGCATTTTGACATTATCCCAAACAACTTTAGCTTCAGTGTTGAAATTAATTAGCTTGTACACGTCTTTGGGTAACCCTTGTATCACAATGTTGGAGGCTCGAATATCCGCATCATAACGCTTCTTTTGAGCCTCATTGAGGTCATTGTAAGTGCATGGCCTGTCAATTCCATGGATGACAGATCCATCCTCAGCCGTGGAGATAACATCTCTGGTTGTACCCATCTGCATTGGACCATCATCAATTGATCGCAGAATGTTCTCACCATTTTCCTTACCCAAGCAATACAATCTGATTCTTTGTGCCCATGATTCATAATCTGTCCTGTCTAGCATAGGAGGTCGGGTATCGGACCCAGCAGCTTGAATGTCATCCGAAACAGTTGCCATCTCAAAGTCTTCAAACGGGATTTTACAACTTTTGTGACTTAAACCGAGAAATGATTCTTTCTAGGGATTTTACTAAAGTCAACAAAAGAAACCAGAAGATATACTCAGCAAATTACACTAAGAGAGAGATACTGGATGAGTCACAGTTTGCACCAAGTGTTGAGTTGTGAAAAGTCAAGTTACAACATATCCAATTGAGATTAGTCAAGTCATAAGGATTAACTCACAACGTCAGATCACAATTAGATTAATCGAAACGACTTAAGTTACAACAATTCACGAATTGCAAAATGATTAACCTATCACACGAATCTCACCACTTCGTTAATTGCCAATAAATTAGAGATACTCGCTAAAAAGTAAGCAAACCGCTAGATACAGGTAACCGCTATTCTGAGATAAACACAGATGAGAGTTAAACGCAAGATCAGGTAAGGTAGTCGCAACAAGAAGCAAACCGCAAAAGAAGAAAACCGCAAGGTGAGTAAAACGCTGGGAACAAACCGCAATAAGAAGTAAACCACAGGTTGAGTAAAACGCAAGTGAGGTAAACGTAGACAACGCAAACCACAGGAGCAAACCACAAACACTTAACTGCTAACCACCAAACCGCTAACGCAAACTGCAATTCACAAAAATCCAAAGCAGTCACTGTCCTTGTGTTTTGTCTTTATACCCAAAATAGTAATCGCTATCAAGCAAACCACAGAATCCAGTAGCAAACCGCAGTCACGAAATGAGGCAGTGTAGCAAACCGAAGTCAAGAACAATGACTCAAAACCAATCCAAGCTTCAAATAGACGTATGATATGGCATAACCAACTGAAACACAATGTTATACTAACACCAAAGATCATAAAAGTACATCTCTAACATGTCAAATAACACAAGAAAGATCAAACCAAGATGTATTCAAGAGAAACACTTCTAACTCACAAAAACCACACAAAATCACACCAAATATGATTCACCAAGGCCTAAAGATGAAACCTTGGCTCTTGATACCAATTATAGGATACAAATTTAGTCACAAACATGATAATAATAATGGTGTTGGTGGCGTTAAGTGAGAAAGAGGAGGAGGAAAGAAAGAAAGTTGGAACCTTGAGAGAGAAAATATGAAATATTAGATTAAGAGAATTGGAAGGTCCAACCCTCTCCCTTGGTGGAAGAGGGGTATTTGTACAACAAAAAAAATGCCCACACCCGGGCTGTGGATCAGGCATACAGTGGGTAAAGACCCATCCTTCTTCCACGGTGTTACTTAAACTAATACTAACTAATAACTAAACTAACTACGAGCTAACTTAATGCTATTACAATATTTAGGTGACCGAGTCTTTTATAGGAATATTTGTATTCCTAACAGAATCATACATGGAATAATTGGGGGACCTTAAATGATCTTCAAAGATAGGTCTTCAACGTAGGTGTGATTTCTGAATCTCTTAACTCGAACCTCAAATTAGGGCAAGTGGCGAATAGGTGTATTGAAATAATAATTATAAGGGTTAGAAACGAAAGAATGGTTCTGAAGGGTGTATCTAAGGGTATCTTGCACTAAAGGTGAGTGTAACAAAAGGGTTTAAACACGGGAGTCAAAAAGTCAATGTGACTAATCGATAAACGCACACATATAGGCTATTTAGGTGATAATCCTAAAATATTGCCTTCTCAAAAAGTTTCTCCCAAATGTATTGATGCAGGTTTTACTGTAACACCCCTAACTCGGGTATGGCAGCTGAACATAGCCAAGGGTATTACTCGAGGGGTAAAACAGTCACATCATAGAAAACGATCCCAAACATGACGTTTTAAACTAAAAACCCACATTTTATTCATCAAAACCTTTAGAGTACAAAGACTCTTAAACATAGTAGCAGCGGAAAATTAGCATCAGTTGCAGCGAAAAACATACACAAAATTTAGTAGCGGGAAATGACAAAGTTTAGCAACGGAAATATAAAAGACACGGTTTTAAAAAGGTTTTGAAGAAAGATAGAAAGATAGCCACATAAAGATAAAATAGCCACAGATAGCCTCCAAGAAGTCCAAGCCACTCCATCGCGCCCAAAAAGATATGCATCTTTAGCTAGTTACGTGGGATAAAACATGCTTAAAAGTCAACACAAAGGTTGAGTGCAATTCATAGGTTTAGAAAATAAATTTGAGCACAAGATTTTAATCTGGAAGATTTAAGCAACAAATGCAAATACCGGGTAACAACCACAATACATATACATCCCTGTGCATATAATATTGTAAAATGATAATTCTAAGCTCATGACACGCAAAACGTTAACTAGCACCAGCAGCAACTGGAATAAGTCAACAATAACCGCGGAATTTCATAATATAATAAATGCCCCTAAAGCTAGATATCTTGCCAAATACCTAGGGAAATCGAATATAGTACATCACATGCGGACCGGACTTAGTCAACATGAGGGGATGGTCAATTCCTATAGGCCTATATCCCTATATTCGTGCTCACTCGCAAGTGATTAATGGTTCATGTTCTGAGGGTCTTGTTTATGGCAAGGAAAAGCTACTTAGCATATCGCTCTGGAAAGCATACCAATCAGGAAAGCATACCAGTCAGGAAAAGCATACCATAAACTATTGTGCTCAGAAAACATTTAGAAGCATGTATCTCACCCCATGGGTTTTATAAGCAATTTAAAAAGTAAAATGGAGCTATGAATCACACCTTAACAGCAGAGAAACGAGATAGCAAAGCAATCAAGTAATATGTCATGACAAATGGACTTCAGCGCAACCTAATCAATTTAAATAGCATAACTCAGCAATAATACTTGAATAACTCATTAATCAATACTTGAGAAAAGGTTTTAGTTTCATTGGCATTTTGGAAAAGAAATACGTTTAAGTCTCGTGTGGAAGACAAGAAAATAGAAAATAAAGAATAAGTCAGCGATCACGAAGGAATATCCAAGAAAGACGAGGATAGAAAAAAGAATGAAAGAAAGAAGAATATCAAAAAGAATAGACGACCAAACAAATAAACAAACAAACAAGCAAACAAACAAATAACGGACAAACAACTAGTTTTGGCTTTTCCCCGTTTTCCCAAAATAAATGTCATATTCGATAAAACACATGAGTTTTTGAAAGGTTTTAGTTTACATAAACATTTTAGGTTTACAAGAGTTTTTACGAAATTTCGGCATGACCTGCCAATTTATTCATCGTTTTCCCGAGTCAAACGACTCATTGATTAATTTGTTACTTATTGATAAGCGTCATAAATTATATAATACAATTGAATATATCATTCCCATGTATATTAGTTGTTTAGTTTTATTGACCGTTTCGTATTTGTTCGTGTCCAGAAGTGTTAAATTAGTCAAAGTCTAACACATCCTTCCGTCTCGTGTACCAAAAGGCCCATAATGTCCAAATAACTAATACCGTAAATCCGATACGTCAAATTCATATCCAATGATAACAACGTCACAATATCCAATCCAAGTCTAAGTGTTGCAATCCAGTCCCTTAACTATAATCACTTTTTATTATTTTTATCGTTTCATAATCATTAATCAATTTTAATCAAAATTTAAGCCGAAACCGTAACAAAACAATAATAAATAAACAAACACAACGAAATAAATAGAAAACCTTGGCCGTGACTCGCTTCGAGTCACGACTCGACTAACCGAGCCGATAAACTTTCAAGTTATAACACGTTTCCATATTTACTTAACTTTTATTTATTAAATATCTATACTACATTATAATGCATTTGGGACTATTCTATAATTAGAAAGACTTAAAATTCATACTTTTTTTGTTGCTTATTATGGAAAGATTTCAAAATCAATTTGTTAGGAAGCAAGTTGGTTAGGAAGTTTGTTAAGAAGCGGTTGGTTATTCAAACTAAAATTATTTGGCTTAACCATCTCTAATATCTCTACTTATAAAGCATAAGAAAACTAAACGTGTAACCAAATAACACAAAATATAATCACACGTTACCCGTCTCCGCATTGCGCATGTACCGTTCTAGTATGTCAAAATCTATGTAAGTTTTATAAAATACATTTTAGTAAAAATTATATCTCTACATTATATATAATAGGAGGCGTTTGACCATTATAATGCCAAATAAGCACGGTCAACTCTATGTCATCACTTTTCGAGTGCCATGTCATTAGTATTTATATTATGCTTCTTATTAAGCGGCAATTTTAATTCCATGTCACCACAAATTGGTGCCACCTGAGTATTTTGATTAGCTAAAATTTGTGTTCAATAAAATCCGGATTTAAGTAATGTAAAAATTTATTCTACAGGATTCGAAGCTAGGATCTTTTGATACATTAATAAGTATTTTTACCACTAGAGCAACTTAATTTTTGAGTTGTATCCTTCAAAACCAAATCTATAAATATATGCAACCAATCATTGACCATTTTAATTAGATAAGTATCACAATTAGGAAACTAAAAAAACACACGTACACAAAAGAAAAACCCTAATCCTCAAAACTCTCTCTATGAAGAAAACTCTATCACTATTTTAGGGTTTTAATGTTTGTTAAAGGTTTTTGTGCTGGTTGTAATTAGAACACTCTTGGAATTCTCGGAACAAAAAGGAGACGAGCATGCATGATAATTAACATCAACTTACAATAAACATGTCTGGATCAACATCATTGCGGGTTTGAGGTTTGAATTTTTGGTTACTTTTCTTTGTGTATAATATGGTGGCCAATTTATATACACACATGTATGTAACAGGTGTCCTGTAACTTAGTTATTGCAAACACAACTAACATGGTTCGATCCATGAATACTAACATGGTTCGATCCATGAATCAGTTTCGTTTGTTTTCTTATAAACCTGATGATGGTACGTTTAATTTTTTTCTCGCGCAAATGATTCCTACATGAATGATACTCTCCATGTAATGAATGTGCAATCACAACGACTACGAACAACATGCATTGTTATTAGAGAACCCAACTCACGTAACCTACATTAATTACATATATTACATATAGGATTATATTACATGGTTTGTACTATATGTAAGTTTTTGTTTGTTAACGACGAGTTACGTGAATGTACCCATTCTGCCTGCATAAATAACGATCTCCTTTTACGTTTTGTAGTCGGTGGTTTAGGTTTTGGTTATGCGATTCTGATGCGTGGGAATCGCACCTTGCTTTACCTCTCGAGGGATCTCGCGAGGCTTACAACCCCCACCAGGCAGTGTACCTGATCGTTGTAGTATAGTATAGTGACAAGTACCGGGGGATTGATCGTTCAGCTTAGGAATAGTGTCGCTAGGATTAGAAAGCCTAATTAAAAGTTCTAGAGATGGAAGATGATTATTTTTGTGTTTTTATATTTTATAAAAGCAAGTAAAATCTCGGGTTTTGAAGGAGTGGGCGGAATTAGTTGCTAATCAACTAACCCAAAACTAAGATGCAATCAAAATAAAATAATAAAAAAATGAAATTAAACTAATATTAAACTAAAGTTGTGAGCAGTGGTTGGAGAAATTGTGTTTACTTAGACTTCATTACTCCCTAGATATCTTTTACATGTTAATTACTTGTTACACTTGTATGAATGACGGGTTGTATTCCTTAATACCATTCGTGGAGTGGCATACATAACTCCCCAACTCTATGAGCTCTTATCTCCTCCTACACCATGACCCAGCACAACTATAGAGATTGTAAACAGTGGCTCATGCATTAAATACAACCAATAAAGACCTAGTACGCCTCGGTTCATGTTTCTTAAGACGTTCAAGCATGTTACCATTTGGAGATCTGCCAGTTTTCTTAAGCCTAACATATAATATCATTCATTCAAAACAAGAATAGACAAGTAATCAACACATAATCAACATCTAGGTTTCATTAGATCTAAGCAAACACAAAGGAAATTTAGCCTAGCATAGTGGAATTAAGATAAGAACAAAAGATAGACAACCAACACATAGACATATTGATTGAATTAAGAGTATACTTATCTCAATTACAATGCAAGGTCTCAAGGGTTTGGAACCCTTGAAAAACCTGTAAAAGAGGCACCAAAATCGTCTTTAGGGTTTCACCAAAACTTCTCTCTCTTAATGAAAAAACTAGAAAACTATATATAGGAAAATCGTCCTGACGGCGTCAAGAGTAAAATCTGACGCCGTCAACTCGCCGCCATATACTTCCTCGGACGCCCTAGATCCAATCGTGACGGCCTATGTGACGCCGTCACCACCCTCGGTAAACTAATCTTGGTCACTTTGACGCCGTCATCTCTTCATCTGACGCCTTCACAACCTTCGGTAAAATATTCATCCTTTCTGACGCCGTCAAGAGTAAATTCTTGACGCCGTCACCTTGTAATTCCAGCTTGGATTTGGTACTTTGTTGTTTTCTTCACTTTATGCTCCAAAAACGTCCAAAATAGCCTCTTTTCCAGAATTCACTCTCCAAACACCTAAAATCACAAAAGGAACGATTTAGGGCAATATTTGATCAAATAAATTCGGATTCGGGCTTAAATGACCCCCTAAAAACGGATCATTTTTCGCCTCATCATATACCCTTACACTTGAGATTTGCTTGTCCTCAAGCAAATGAGCTTTTATTCTACTCAAAAGACAAGTTAGGGGTCATTTAACACTAATATAAAAGTAATTACAACAAATAATCGTTCCACTAAAGACTAATAGACAAGCACGGAGGTCATACACAAGCACCTCATAAATAGTGTTTAGATACTCACATCTCTCGGGTGTAATAAAGTAATATAACATTATGGAAATGGAAGATATCTCTCACTACCTGTCATAGCAAAATAGATTACCATAGGCTTGGGAAAGGATCAAACCTCCACCACATGGCGTAAGCACCTAGGATAAACTATCAAAGAGGTCTTTTAAAGGGTTATAACGTTAGGTGTAGGGATATGAATTACACGGTTTTGTTGGATAAAGGGGATTTTACTGGTGGCGAGTTAACAATCTTAGTTAATTACATGTACAAGATGGCGTTGCTAAGCCAAGACTAGACTCGACTTAAGCTAATAAATGAAAAATAACTAAAAACATAAAATAAACATAGAATGAAAACGGGATGGTAGTCCGTATGTTTTTTTCTCTCTTTCTTTTCTATTTTTTTTTTTTTTTTTTTTTTTTTTTTTTTTTTTTTTTTTTCATACACTCTTACCCTACCATCCAAAATAATACATCATAGGGGTTTGAGCATTCCCCTTACACTTGAATCTTTACATACTTTACATTAAACTATTCTAATGACTCGAATTAAGAAAATCAAAACACTTGGAGCACTTTTAAGATTAACGTACATATGGGGGTAATAAGTGTTGTTCTTCCCCATTACTCCATAAAATAAGTACTTACCCATGAGTCCCAATCGTCCCAAAACAATATGTACAAGGATATGACTCGACTTAGCAACCATGTAATCAATTAGAAAGTTAACTTAGGGTTTAACAAATAACAATAATGCACTAAAAATGAGCGCATACACGGAAGGCTAAGGCGATTTGGGTGTACATTTAAGTGGGGTGTAACAAATTCTTCCTTTAAGTAAGATGCTTAAAGTTAGAAACGAAAAGATAGGCTCGGAGGGGTGTACTAGGGGTATCGTGTACTAAAAATGAGTACAACGCTAAGGGTGTGGGAAAAATTAGTTGACTTAACTAGCCAAGTAATATGACTTAAATGGTCAAGTAATCGTAATACGGGTTTAACACAAGGGTGATCCTAATGCCTCTTATCATGTAGTAAATCCTACTACACGAATGTAGTCTCACTAGCGGTCTCGGGATGCATCACTAACGCAAGTTCTAGAATCTAAATGCTACCGGTACACTCATAAGCACCAATAATAAATGCTTTTCCTATCAAAACTAAAGGCGAACCTCACATTTTTGGGTGGAATATTTTTCTGAATATACGGTTATGTGCTAGTCATACAACCTCCTATCCATGAGACGCTTGCTATGGCTAAAGTTTCACTCCTAAATGTTGTAAAAAATTTTAAATTTGGCGCTAAAATTGCACTAACAAGTATTTCTCATAGTTTTATTACTCATCTACTATCAAACAAAACAAACTCAAGCGAAAGTGCATATGTAAGGTATCATCTTTTTACCCTCCCCTTACACTTAAGATGAACATTGTCCCCAATGTTCAAGTAAAGAATGTAAAAGTTAAAAGTAAAGAGAATGAATTCAAATACTCCCCTGATTCGCTCGGTATGGATTTTAGGTTGGCCAGGTTAAATCTTCCTCCAAGAAAACGAACAATCAAAGCTTCCCTTCCAGAATATAAATCATCTTCTTGTCTCAAATAACCTGTAAATCCTGACAAAAGTAGACAAGGCAACCTCGCGTAAAATCGGCGGCATCCTATATAAGTTACTAAATCCTAGAAAACAAAATAAGATATAATGCTTGTGGAATGAAGGTTGCAGATTTCCTGGAGATTATAAAACTTAATAATTCACAAAAACTTATAAGACTCCGTTAGAAAAACAAAACTGGTAAAATTTCCAGATTTTTGACTCCTGACGCCGTCAAGAGCAATTGCCTGACGCCGTCAGAATGAACCTGCAGAAATCCTTATGTTAAGTTTCCGGAAAATTTCTGGAAAAACTTTGTCCTACTTCCTGGAAAATCCTGCAAAACTTCATTATGACTCAATACAAGCATTTGACTCTAACAAATACGAATATACATGTTCATTAAATATTGTGGATAATCATGATCGGTTTGTTTCTTAAAAACATATTTGGGGTTTCCCCTTACACTTATCTTTTGCAAAAATACCTTTAGGTTGAAGTTAAGACTAGGCTAAACAACATAATAAAGTATTTCACATTTTAATTGAGAAACATGATCAACCAACAATAAAAATAAAGCATGCATACGGAAGCAAATAACAATCAAACAAATAAAATCACACAAAACATGGGTTGCCTCCCAAGAAGCGCTTTTCTTTATTTACGAGTCTTGTAGCTAGACTCAAAGTCGTGGGTTACTACGTGATTTCATCATTGGTTCCATTCTCTAGGTCATCTTCTAAACCAGTTTTGTATTCTGGACCTAGTTGTAAGCACTCTTTGTAGAAACCAAGCATCCTATTTCTAACATACTCTACTCCTCTACGTCTATCCTCCTCATTCCTATAATAAGCCGCTTGCTTACGTTCCTTTTCGAAATTAGAGAGAAGGCGGTATTGCTCAATCTTGTAGGGCATTTGATAAGCAACCTCATCATTCTCTTCCTTGAATCTAACTATCCCTAACGTCGGATCATAACTCATCCTAGTGGCCTCAACAAATGGCTTCCCGAATACTACTTGACTTAGGCAAGCATCTATCACCGGACGAATGTCTTCAACTATCATAAAATCAATCTCATAGGTGAGATTCCCTATAATGACATGCAATCCCTTCACTCTTCCCGCAAAATTACTTATCCAACTTTTACCGGGCATTATCCTAAAATTGAGTTGCTTCTTCATCACCCAATTGTAATAAGTCCTAGACATGATGTTCACGGGGGATCTAAGGTCTATGTAAGCTTTCCATACATGCATGTGCCCGATATTGCATGGGATGTTAATGTTAGAGGGGTCTCCCATTTTGATCAGGGGATCGCCAAAGATATATGTTGTTTCGGGACTATCGAATAAATACTTATGGTATTCCCGTTCTTCCTTGGTTGGCAACTTATCAAAATATTCCTTTATAGGTTCTACCTCCTCTAATTCCTCATCCTTATTGACCTCAACTTCCCTACTCTCATCCTCACTATTGGCTTCTACTCTAACTTCATCTTTGTCACTCTCCTCTATTTCCCTATCTATCGGCTTAATAGTGACAACATTGACAAAGTGGACATGTTTGGATGATGAGGGGTCCTTAGCTTGGATTCCACTATTGGTGTCCCTAGTGTCCTTCCTAGGTGTGGCTAATGTTTGGTTGTTGAGGGCTTTCAACAAGTTGTCGATTTTGTTGGTCATCTCCGTTTGTTGTTGGTTGAATTCGGTTTCAAACCTAGCTATGCGAGCTTCTTGAGATGCCATAAATTTCGACATCAATCCTTCAAGATTGTTGGTACTACCATAGTTGTTAGAAGGATTGTTGTTGAAGGTACGGTTGGATGGTGGACCGTTTGATTGGTAACGATTAGGTGGGTTGGATGAATTTGGTTGATTTTGTTTCCACCTAAGGTTTGGGTGATTTTTCCATGAGGGGTTATATGAATCACCGTATGTGTTTGGCTCGGGCTTGAAAGTGTACCACTTATCTCCCGCTTCGTCGGTACGCGTGGATGCGTAGTCCGCAAAAGCTGTTCCGGGGAGTTCCACACAATCACGAGTGTCATGGGGACCACTACATAATTCGCATGAAGAAGTGATTTTGTTCACTTGGCTTGAATGCTTCGGAGCTTCGTAAGATTTCATGAGAAACTTGACTTGGTCCTCAAGTTCCATGATCCTATGGTCGGGAGTGCTTGAATTGTTCGAAGGCAAAGATATTGCCTTGACCGTTTTGTTCAAATTACGGGGATCATTCCAACTTTCGTTGTCATAGAGAGCAAGATCTTCTATGAGTTCCCATGATTGTTCCGCACTGAGATCACGTAGCTTACCACCGGCCGATTGGTCAATGGTTCGCCTCGTGGGGATATCGATATGGTCATAAAAAATTTGGACTTGGAGCCACAAATCTATGCCATGATGAGGGACTTTTTGGAGTAAGTCCTTGAAACGAGTCCATGCTTCATAAAGAGATTCATTTTGACGTTGTTGGAACATCAAGATGTCATTCCTAAGTTTAGTAGTTCTCCCCGGTGGGAAAAATTGAGCAAGGAAACGAGTGGTGAGATCATCCCATGTGGTGATGGATCCCGCGGGTAAACGCTCAAGCCATTGACTAGCTTGATCCCGTAGAGAGAATTGGAATAGGCGTAAACGGGTAGTCTCTCTAGTTTCAACACCTAGGTCTATGGAATCTACGATTTTGAGGAAGTCCTTAAGGTGTTGGTTTGGATCTTCGGAACGAAGTCCATGGAATGCACATCCGCTTTGCACCAACCGGATGGTGTCGGATCGCAAGGGGGTCACATTGGCTCCGGTGAGCTCAATGGTGTTTCGGTAGCCTTGGTGGCTAGGTCGGGAATACTCTCCTAAGGTTCGGGGCCTAAGGGGTTCTAATGGTGGGTTTTGTTGTGGTGGGATGATGGGTTCAAAGATGTTACCACCTTCCATGATGTCGGATGGTAAAGAGTTACGAACAAAAGCACGAAGAAATAAGATAGACTAAAGAAGACCTAAAAATAAAAATAAAATCTTACTAGAAAGGAATCTAGCAAGTAGACCTAATAAAAAGAAATCCTAACCTAGACAATAACTATTCCCCAGGCTGCGGCGCCAAAAACTTGATGCGTGGGAATCGCACCTTGCTTTACCTCTCGAGGGATCTCGCGAGGCTTACAACCCCCACCAGGCAGTGTACCTGATCGTTGTAGTATAGTATAGTGACAAGTACCGGGGGATTGATCGTTCAGCTTAGGAATAGTGTCGCTAGGATTAGAAAGCCTAATTAAAAGTTCTAGAGATGGAAGATGATTATTTTTGTGTTTTTATATTTTATAAAAGCAAGTAAAATCTCGGGTTTTGAAGGAGTGGGCGGAATTAGTTGCTAATCAACTAACCCAAAACTAAGATGCAATCAAAATAAAATAATAAAAAAATGAAATTAAACTAATATTAAACTAAAGTTGTGAGCAGTGGTTGGAGAAATTGTGTTTACTTAGACTTCATTACTCCCTAGATATCTTTTACATGTTAATTACTTGTTACACTTGTATGAATGACGGGTTGTATTCCTTAATACCATTCGTGGAGTGGCATACATAACTCCCCAACTCTATGAGCTCTTATCTCCTCCTACACCATGACCCAGCACAACTATAGAGATTGTAAACAGTGGCTCATGCATTAAATACAACCAATAAAGACCTAGTACGCCTCGGTTCATGTTTCTTAAGACGTTCAAGCATGTTACCATTTGGAGATCTGCCAGTTTTCTTAAGCCTAACATATAATATCATTCATTCAAAACAAGAATAGACAAGTAATCAACACATAATCAACATCTAGGTTTCATTAGATCTAAGCAAACACAAAGGAAATTTAGCCTAGCATAGTGGAATTAAGATAAGAACAAAAGATAGACAACCAACACATAGACATATTGATTGAATTAAGAGTATACTTATCTCAATTACAATGCAAGGTCTCAAGGGTTTGGAACCCTTGAAAAACCTGTAAAAGAGGCACCAAAATCGTCTTTAGGGTTTCACCAAAACTTCTCTCTCTTAATGAAAAAACTAGAAAACTATATATAGGAAAATCGTCCTGACGGCGTCAAGAGTAAAATCTGACGCCGTCAACTCGCCGCCATATACTTCCTCGGACGCCCTAGATCCAATCGTGACGGCCTATGTGACGCCGTCACCACCCTCGGTAAACTAATCTTGGTCACTTTGACGCCGTCATCTCTTCATCTGACGCCTTCACAACCTTCGGTAAAATATTCATCCTTTCTGACGCCGTCAAGAGTAAATTCTTGACGCCGTCACCTTGTAATTCCAGCTTGGATTTGGTACTTTGTTGTTTTCTTCACTTTATGCTCCAAAAACGTCCAAAATAGCCTCTTTTCCAGAATTCACTCTCCAAACACCTAAAATCACAAAAGGAACGATTTAGGGCAATATTTGATCAAATAAATTCGGATTCGGGCTTAAATGACCCCCTAAAAACGGATCATTTTTCGCCTCATCATATACCCTTACACTTGAGATTTGCTTGTCCTCAAGCAAATGAGCTTTTATTCTACTCAAAAGACAAGTTAGGGGTCATTTAACACTAATATAAAAGTAATTACAACAAATAATCGTTCCACTAAAGACCAATAGACAAGCACGGAGGTCATACACAAGCACCTCACAAATAGTGTTTAGATACTCACATCTCTCGGGTGTAATAAAGTAATATAACATTATGGAAATGGAAGATATCTCTCACTACCTGTCATAGCAAAATAGATTACCATAGGCTTGGGAAAGGATCAAACCTCCACCACATGGCGTCAAGAATTTACTTTAAAATTTCAGCATAGTTCATTATGGCAAAAAAGGTATTTTTTTAGGCAGGTTACTATTTAATTTGGTGATGCTGAGATGATTGTATTGAAGTTGATGACTGTGAGGAGTTTGAGACATATTTAAACTGGTACGTTTATACTTTAAACCATTCAGCATTGCCCAAAAATTGCATCCTTACCCGTGTTGGATTGGGGAATAAGGAAGAGAATCACGTTAGGAGCAGCAATGGGATTATTTATGAGCAATGTGACCCAAAAGTTATTCAAAGAAATGTGGTGATATAAAAGTTTAGATCTGAGTGGCTGGGTGTTGAATCATCATTCTTGTGAAAGTCTTCGAAAAACATTAGTTTGCAAGAATGAATGACTTTGGACACATATTGGAAATGGAAATTCAACAACTAAAATAAATAAAGGGTATATTGCACTTTTTTGTATCTGTCACAAGCATGATGGTTTATGCATAAAACTACCAAGAATTTTGTTTTAAAAAGTCAGTCACTCTTTTATGTTTGGTAAATAATATTTCTGAAGATTTTATTGTTGATTTGTTGATTTGATTTGATGGCAGAAAGGAGATAGAACTTTACCAAATGAACTAATCCAAGCTATTTCCCCACCACCCCTCTAATCAAAAACTCCACAGTCAACTGCTCGTGGTGGAATTGTCAATGTGAAAAGTCAACCTGATGAGCATACGAGACATTTAGAGTCCAATGCTAAAGATCTTCAAGCTGCAACATTTGCAAGTGGAATGAATAATGTGAAAAAAGAAGGGCTTGAGGAAACCACATCAACAGTGAGTGCGTAAGGTATAACATCAATGCCAAAGGAAACTACACATGTTCTTCTTGCTAAACAGGAACATGAAGTTAGACACGTGATTCAGAAAGCTCCACATGTCAGTGACAGTACCACTGACAAGGGTAACTCGGTCGTGTCGGAACCCGCTACTGCCCCCGAAAATGTTCAAGGCAAAAGACCTTTACAAGCCAGAAATCCACCTAAACCGAATGATTCCGTTCCTAAAAAGTACCATGGACCGTTGTTCGACTTTCCATTTTTTACCCGAAAGCATGATGCTTTTGGGTCAAGCATGATGCTTAACAACAACAACAATCTTACTCTCGCATACGACATAAAAGATATCATTGCTGAAGAGGGGATTGAATTAATCAACAAAAGAAGGAACACAAATGTCGAGAAGATTAGCAGCTTATTAGCTGTTAATTTAGAAAATAGACGAATTAGACCAGATCTACAGATTGAAGAAAAGAAACTAAAACTTCAAGATTTACAAAAACGAGTGAGGGATGAAGTTGAACAACAACAACAAGATATAATGGCGATTCCTGAAAGACCATATCGGAAATTTATTCGGTTATGTGAACGGCAACCGATGGATATCAATTAACAAGTATGGGCAGCTAAAAAGCGATTCGGTAAAATCAACTGAAATCCATATTTCAGTGGCATAAGAAGCTGCTAGAATCTCATTGGGCGATTCAGGATGCACAAACTCAAAGGAACAGGGGTGTTGCTAAATATCATGAGAAAATGTTAAGGGAGTTCTCAAAGAGAAAAGATGACGATAGGAGTGCACGAATGGAGGCATTGAAAAATAATGATGTGGAGAGATATAGACAGATTTTGTTAGAGCAACAAAAGAGTGTGCCAGGTGAAGCTGCTGAGAGATACGAGGTTCTTTCATCCTTTTCATCATTATTTATAGCATCTTTCTGGAACAGGTACCACTTTGTGTCTGCGCAATGGCGATTCTGATTTGCGAACAGGTGAAGTAGCTGAGCGTCCCTAATGTTCACGTAAATTACAATATTAATGTTCTCTACAACTGATTTCGTCTTACTTTCGTATTCATTTGTTTCTTTTTATTCTTTGCCAATTAGTTGCGGGCAAAGTCTAACGTCCTGGAGTTCAAGGTGCAATTTCGCACGACATATTGTTCTTACATTCTCTTGCAGGTTTGATTTGTAGACCTAGAAAGTCCAATACTAATCTTCAGGTCAAATTTCACTACATTAAATAACGAAATATATATTATTTTAATCGTGAAAAAACAAGTTTGTTTGTTCCCTTTATAAGCTATGTGTATTGCTTGATTGTCATTTACATATGTTTAGCATTATATATAACGCTTTTCAGTGATTTCAGTTTCTAAATTTGTGTTTTATTTGTGGATTAGAGTAAAGCTGATGAGAATTGGACATCTTGCACGGCTACTGCCCTTGATGCGCAGGTAAAGGGTGATTTGTGTTAGGATTTGACAAGGCTCAAACGTCTTACTTGAGTGTTCTTTTTGTCTTTGGTATTTTGCACACCGAGATATATTTGTTGGAGCTCCTGAAGATTATTTGAATCATGTTACAACTGCAACCGGTGGTATCGTGCAAACATTGGTCAACGGAGTTCTAGATGAGGTCATTATGTTCTACTTTATGCAGCTATCTAAGTAAAACTTGAATGTAGTGCTCAGATTTTTGTTGTTATGATAATTTTAAGATTATGGATTACTTATACAGCGTGATATGTGTAATACCCTTATGAGAAATTAGTTACAGACCTGATTAATTTATTTCTTTCCCATTGTTACTAAACAGGAATTGGATCAAAACAGCAGATAAACAACCTTGAATTGGTATCAGTGGAGCGATTCCATGGAAGCTAGCCGTATCCTATTCGGAGCAGCCATTGCAGTCACCACAAATCCATTGTCAGTTGTCAACACAAGACATCATGGTACTTTATTTGATGCTTATTGAGGGCATGTATTGTTACGAGGCATACCTTGCTGATGGTTCTAAATATAGGTAAATAGCATATTTATGCACCACAGTGATCACTTTATTTTTTTGTTAGCTGTCACAGCCACTTAGCACACCAGTCGACCAACCATCTTCGTTTAGATATGAATCTGGTACTGATGTTAATGCTTTTGAAACACTGCCTTTCTCGAACCTTTAATGAAAACCTTGAATCTTGAGGCCTATTTTTGATGATCACTGATATCGCTATGTTCTGTTTTTTTTTCAGGTTCACCATACATGCCCAACCATTGTCTTCCTAATATTATAAGGTTTTGTGGGAAGCTTGAGATGTTAGATTGACTACTCCCCAAGCTAAAAGCTACAGATCATTGGTTTACAAGAAGTTTATATTACCTCTGTTAGCCGTTTATTGCTTTTTTCCTTTTTTTTGGTTGTTGTTTTACTCTTATTTCTCATTAATATAATTATTTTTACTCTTATAGCATGACTGCTCCTATGATTCACTCAAGCGTGCTCAACTGTGGTGAATCAGATCTCGAGGTTACAGGTGCATTATTAACCATACTCAGCTAAGAATCCAAAAATCTTCTCCTGATATAACATTTTACTCTTGTACTAATTGTGCTAACCTTTTGAGAATGACACGCTCCATTATTTCATTGAGGGTCTGCTCTATCATCAGTTATACTTATACCCGTTTCATATAGATGGAACCCAAAAAAGCGGACTGACTTGGACTATAACCAATAAGTCCTAAATTGTCTTATAATTGCACTTTTTTTTTCAATGGATGGATGATTAGTTCCATAGCAGCTGCAACATACTCATTATGTAAGAGTAATTTTAACCAACATATTATTTTGCTTTCCAGGGTTGGTTACGATAAGCAGGAACTTCCAATAGGCTTGCAATTGTTATAGACGGCCTTGGTGTGAAGCTACAATTTTGAGTCTGGCTGCGGCCATGAAGGTAACATACTAAGATCCCATCCTAAATAGTTCATTTGACCGTAAAAGTCATAGTGCATGCGGAAAATACCATAGTTGAATGTTACTAACACTAACCGTCCGTTTATTATTTGCATTGTAATGTAGGTATGATTTCCCCTTTATATTTATATTGGGTTATGTTTTATTTTAAATGGATAAAATAAAATAAAATAAAAATAGCTTAAAGGGTAACAGGTCATACAGGTTGAAGGTTTCTTTTTAATACGTACAACCTCCTAAAAATGTGTGTGCGCCATCTCAACCTGACTCATACTAATCATGACCCTTTTACCATACTTAATTTCATCTGTTACCTGACACACCCATATTGCTAACTCGATTATATATTTATTCCAAGTTATTAATTTACATTACTTATATAGACTGAAAAGACTGAATTTCGGGATGAAAAGCAGAGGAAAAACGCTGAGAAAGAGGATCTCGAACAAAAAATAAAATCAGTGAACATCCAACCAAGCTTTATGATTCCTCTGCCTCGAATCCAGGCATATGCTGCTGTTATTGCGACAGCTCAAGGCCAAACAATGAGCAACAAATTGGTTCTTGACGTCAGTTACCCGGGAATGGCAATGTGGTAGTTCATGCCGTCACCTTACATAAAAAAATATTATGACATCCTCATATTATCTACATTTCTAGGTTTCTTCGTAAACTATACAGTTCAACTAGCATGCAAAACTTTACATTTCTCATCTCTAAACCACAAATTATAATCTTTGTTCTTTTGCAATTTTTAGTGTGAAGAAAACAAATAACTTCAAGAGAGAATCATGCTGGTTGAACAACAGCTAGCTATGGCTAATTAGAAGCCAATGACCTCTTCATAACAACATAGATCCAAAAAGCATTAATTTTATTCTTTCGCAATGGTAATAGTTGGTTGAACGTTTTTCGTTTAATAAAAAGAATATATGCTTGATTGATTTTTTTTTGCCTATGTGCCTTTTCTTTTCAGTTTACATATCTTTGAGGTCCTTGCTAAATCTGTTAGCAAAAATTGATTGGTGTAATGGCCATTATATAGTTTTTCCAATAGTAGAAAACCTACTTATTTAGTTCAACATACTTTATATCCATCTGTGATTGAATTTTGCCCACCGCCTGGAAGTAGAAAGACTCTATAACACGATCAATAGTCATCATATAATGTCGAGGGCCCTAAGGATATGAAGTTGAAGCTTATCGAAACGCTTTAGCTCTTGTTTAAGAATGAGGTGCATTTTATTTTATAATTAAGTTTTGTGGTTGTATTCTTATAAATAGCTTTAAATTGCAAAATGTAGTGTTATGTTTTTGTTCAGGTTCATAAGCACAATTCTTTGTTTTTAATATCTTTTAGCAATATGGGTACCCTTTCTTTCAACATGTACACTTTTCAACCATTTTTAACCACACTTCTTTCACTATAGAAAATATGCCAACGATAATTATAAGACATGCCCGCCCAGTGGGCGGGCTTATATGCCCGGGAGGGCTTATAAGACATGCCCACCCAATGGGCGGGCCATGACAACTAAAACATAGTAAGCGTGTTGAATAATTAAATATATTGATCTACATTTCGCACATTGAATTCGTGTTTTTCGGTTCCATTACTAAAGATAGTAACCTTATAGGAAACTTAATACGGGACATTAATTAATTAAAATATTAGACGCAACAAGATTACCATGTTAACATTGTAGGAGTAGTGGTCTGTCCAAGTCATAGCGTGGGTCTCCAACATTTACGGGCAACTCATTAACCGTCTTAAACACTTTCATGTGAAACCATAGTCGCCAAGAAAAAGTCGAAGACACCTTGGCCTTCTAATCATGAAGGATTATTGTCCCTCAGTTAGAGGTGACAGTGCCAGCAAAGGGACACCATATATAGTTTGAACTCCCACCTAATATTGAGAAAGTTATAAGGGACGTTCGGTAAAAAACTCAAAAGAACCTAACAGCTCATTAGGTAAGAGAAAACATGAAGCTTAAAGCGCAGACTTTGTGGTTAGAAGTTCTGGAGAAAGAAGGAATAGTAGAGCTTTTGTAAGAAGATGAGTAAAGATCATATAGTTATTTGATTTGATAGATTAACGGTGTAATTTTTAATTTTTTTTTTTCAAAATTTTTGATTCAATTCAATTTAGTTGTTGGTACTTGCTTATATAGTTTTTGATTATCCCAAAGAACTCACAGATCCGTGTTCATAGATAGGGTTAAAATTGAGATAATTTCATTTGATTGTAGTTAAGTCATTCTTCCTTCGTGACAATTTTGCTTATATTTGGCAATATATACAATGTTTTTGGTTTGGTTCATGCCGAATCATCATGGATTAAAACACCACTATACTAAAAAACAATGAATAACTCATATTATACAAAACAATATTTAAAAATATAAATAATGTAAACGACAATCAGAAGTCATACCCGCCCATTGGGCGGGTTTTGCCACTAATATATATATATATATATATATATATATATATATATATATAGATTTCGAAGCCCGCCCGATGGGCGGGCATGACTTATAATTATTCTGTGTTAGGTATTAGTTAACGGAAATTAATATTTAAGTAAGGCGAACATGATGTATAGTTATCGTTGTTAAGTATTAGTTATCAGTAGGCGGGTTTGCTTCATAATATTGGTTGACAAAATCTAATTGCACGTAAATGAATAATGACCAAAATGTTAAACAATAATAGTGGAGATAAATAGACAGTGCTAAAACAAAAATGATAAATATGGGACAAATAAATTACATGATGTTTATTCATATACGAAATAAAACTTTTTTATACATAACGTGTGTTGTACAGTTTGTGTATTGGTCGTCTTTGTCACAACAAATAATCTTCATACTTTTTTGCGTCTTGATTCTTGAAACACTTTCTTCTTAGGGCATCAACTTTTCCCAAAACTTGCAATCAAAAAAATTTATAAATAATTAGCACTTAATTAGTTCAACTATGCACTTAAGTTCATTATTGGTAAGAAAATTACTACATTGATTGATATATAAAAACACACTTAAAAAAACAAAAGGAGTTTCATTCTTTATTGCCGGTCTCTTCGTAATTTCCATCTCCCAGAGTCAACTCGATAAGAGATCGTTCATAGATGTGAAGATGTCTCTTAGGTAGGAAGTTTTCTTTCTATGTTCTTAATGAGTAATTAAGTGCCCGCGCGTTGCGGCAAGGCCAATTTAATCTGATATTTGTATTAAACTATGTTATAACCAAAAAAAAAAATATAAGAACACATATTATCTTCGGGCATCAATCAATATCAAGTTTTTTGTTTCTTTTGAGTTATGACTTATATGAGTTATGATCTCTTATGGACGAAAAAAAAAAAAAAAAAAAAAAAAAAAAAAAAAAAAACTTTGGAGATCACAATAGCTAGCGACACATGTTTCATATCAATAGCATATTTTTGGGCCTTCAAACATGTTGAAGAGTTTTTTGTTTCTTTTGAGTTATGACTTATATGAGTTATGATCTCTTATGTAAAAAAAAAAAAAAAAAAAAAAAAGAAAAAAAACTTTGGAGATCACAATAGCTAGCAACACACGTTTCATATCAATAGCATATTTTTGGGCCTTCAAACATGTTGGAGAGTTTTTTGTTTCTTTTGAGTTATGACTTATATGAGTTATGATCTCTTATGGACACAATAGCATATTTTTGGGCCTTCAAACATGTTGGAGTATACAATCACTTAACAAAGTTAACAACATTTTCTTTTGTGTCAAAGTCAAAATTGAAGAAAAGTAAATGATCAAAAATTTGTACAATTTAATACTCCGCGTTTGAAAACTAAATGGACCTAAACTAAAGCTTCTGATTTAGTTATACGACACCAAATCCAAATAATAAAACTCTTTACACATATCTTGCTAACTCTTTTCTATCAGCCGAGGGAGTAAGTTTATGATAATATAAAAAACGATCTAAGTATAATATATTTATTAGAGCTTGTCTTGTAATCAGCGAGTTTTAAAAACCATGATGCACTTCAACTACTAAAACTCCACAACTAATTAAAAAACTATATGCTTGTTTTTTTCGAACGGTATAACCCAATTTGAACTATTAATAAGTAAATGTAAAAATCACACATGCTTACCGCCAAAATCTCGCTCAACTTGGGTATATCATCTTATCATGTGACTCGAGCATTCTAATATTCAAATTATTCAATAGTATAAACATGGATAAAAAAATCCCCTAAGATGCATTATATGAAGCTCAAAAGACGGGTTGCAGAAAGAGATCACAACCTGAGTACGTGCATAAACTATCGCTTAAACTTTAAACTTATAAGCGTAAATCTGTTTATGCACCAAAAATAATTTTTAAGATATCTTTTATCATTATCAGTTATAAGACATAAGACATATAATTATAATGCCAAATAATTTGTGATTAATAAAAATAATCCAAAAAAAAGCTTATAAGCTAAAATAACATGCATTTTCAATCCTAAAAACTAAAAACCTAACAATCATACAAAGACCTATTTACAACAATCAAAATCAAATCTATCTAATGCCCTAGCATTAGCAAGCCGCTGAATAGAACAACTAAAAAAGTAGACCAATGATTAATCGTTTGACCTCTATGTAAGCGACTGCAACTTCTGACAACTATTCACCGAACATGGGTTTAATGGTAACTGGACTGGTTTCTACCTCTGTAGGAACTCCGTTGATAAATACCGTGATGATTCCTGAAGCTACTAAGAAAGAATCAGTAGAGTATCCTTCAATTCCTCTTTAGTAAAAATAGGTGTGATTAGCGGAACAACCTAATATGCTAGTTTGCAACTATTCGATATATTTTACAATAACTTCTGTTATTAAATATAATATTTTTATTATATTGATAATAATCAAACATACT
This sequence comes from Artemisia argyi, assembly GCA_030686995.1. NCBI lineage: Eukaryota > Viridiplantae > Streptophyta > Magnoliopsida > Asterales > Asteraceae > Artemisia > Artemisia argyi. The sequence continues at coordinate 101,543,658 of CM060678.1, forward strand.
TAATTATGAAAAAAAAAAGCAATTATATACCTCAACTACAGGTTTTGTTACAGCTTCATAACATGAAACTCAATGTTCCTTTCTTCATTCATTGCTTTTTTAATGATTTTCCGGTTTCCTAGGTAATACCGACCATAGACTTATACTCAAGTCAAGTTTTACATGTGGTCAGCGCTGTGGTAAGCCGCTAAATTGTCAACGCCATTGTTGTTTCAAAACGTGTCATGTTGGTCCATGTTATTCTTGTGATGTTAAGATTAATGCTTCCTGTTTCTGTAAAAAGAAGACCGATGAGGTTGTTGTTTGTGGTGACGTGGCTGTGAAGGGACATGTGAATGTAGTTAATGATGGTCTCTTTTCATGCAATGCGTCGTGTGGAAAAATTCTTGGGTGTGGAACCTGGTGTTTGTGGGGAATGTGAATTGTTGCCAGGAATGATCACATCATGCTATTGTGGTAAATCAAGCTTAGAAGAGGAGAGAAAAAGTTGCTTGGATCCAATCCAAACCTGCTCTAAGATATGTGACAAGACCTTCCCGTGTGGGTTACATCGCTGTAAAGAGACATGTCATCCAGGTTCGTGACACTTGTGCACCATGTAGGGTAATAGTTACTCAGAAATGTCGTTGTGGATCAACTTCTCGGACTGTGGAATGTTTTAACACCACCACTATGATGGAAGGAGATGCAACATTCAGAAGTGATAAACCTTGTGGGTGAAAAAAGAGCTGTGGTAGACACCGTTGCAGTGACAAGTGCTACCCGTTCTCAAATTCCAAGAATAATGCTCCCGTTCAGGGTTGGGACTCACACTTGTGTTCTATGCCTTGTGAAAAGAAGCGAAGATGAGAGCAAAATGATTGTGAATCACTTTGTCTCAGTGGTTATTGTCCTCCTTGCCAAAAGATGAATTACACTGACCTCACTTGTGCTTGTGGACGATCTTCAATTCATCCGCCACTACCATGTGGTACCTCCTACCTTTTTGCCAATGCCCATGTTTCGTTCTTTAACCATGCGATCATGAGTCTTCTCATAGCTACCACTTTAGGGAGTGTCCACCATGCCCTGTTCCTATAGCCAAGGTATGAATTGGTGGGCATTTTGTCCTCAGAAACATACAATGCGGTTCAAAAGATATCAGATGTAATAAAGTTTGTGGCAAGACAAGAAAGTTTGGGATAAACGCTTGTTCGAGAACTTGCCACCCATCTCCATGTGATTCATTGTCATCATCTAGTGGATCAACATCTACTACTACTTCTACTGGTGTAGTTATGTTTTCATTAGTCAGACATGTGGAGCACCGAAGAGAACTACAACCAATTAATGGGAATTTAAAAAAATCACCTGGGCCGACATATGCTTATGTTGCCTAATAATCGGCAAACCAATAAGAAAATTATTCCAAAATAAAAACATACTTGAACGGAAGTCGAGTATAAAAAATTTGACATATCTGTCGCACCATTCGATTTATCACAAATTTTTATTCCTTTTAACTTTCACTCTCCAGATTTCTCGGCTTTCTGCAAAAACCAAATTTGAAAGCCGCTCCAAATTTGAAAATCAAACTTAATAGTCTAAACTGTTTAAATTCTTTCAGTAAAGTAGCAGTAGCAAAAGTTCATGATAGTTCCTTTAACAATAACTTCATTATAATGTAATAACAAACAGGAAACTTAGAAAACCAATTATCAGAATGAGAAAGATATTAAGCTTACTGGACTTTCTCATTATTTGCAAACTGATAGGTCACATTCAATCACACCACATCTTCTTCCATTCTTGCTGTTAAAATAGCTACATCTAATACTTGACTTTTAAGGTTGAGAATGCATACAACTCATGGGTGAAGTCTAACGCCTCTCGATGTATCACTGCCTTGTGAACTATGAGCTGGTCCTTGGATATAGTGAGTCATACAGTGTATCTACCAAAACTGAATACAATAAAACTCATGAGTAGGGAGCAGGTGGTGGTGTTTTTTTTTGTATCTTTGTTTTCTAAAGAAAAAGGATCAACCCAGTCCGAATCCTCCTTGACTGTGTTTTCCCATCGTTGTTATTATTTTATGTTGGAGTAAACTACATAACCCGTTGCAGACCCAAATGGCCCTTTAAATATTGTTGCACCACGCAGTCATAAGCACGAGTTAAACTGGTGCATGAGGCATAACCAAACAACCCTTATAGTTGCATATTTGTAGCCGACAGGCCCAAACACCGGTTAAAAAGCTGTTGCAGCAACCATAACCAATAATTTGCTCTACCAAGACCAAAACACCTATATAAGGCTGCACCATAATACAAACTTAAACTCAGTTTATTTTTGTTAAATGGGTCAAATTATAAGCGGTCCACAATTAACAAAATCATTGTTTTTTCATGACAAAAAACTTAGCTGGAAAGTATTAATAATATTTATACCTTTCGCATCAATTCTTCAAATTTGCACTCAAGGTCGATGGAACTATGAAAACTGGGGTGGTTTTGACCGTGTTGCAAATAGTAATGCGAAACCTCCTGGAGTTGAATTGTGGGCTGCATTTGATGTTCCCGTTGATCAGGTTTATGCTTTTTGGAAGAATTTAACACAAACACTTTCAGGGCTCTTTTGCGCTTCAATCAATTTTATAGAGTCTTCTACTACCTATATTGCTCCTGATTGCAACTTTCGGTCAGCTATTCAAGTAAAGATTTGTACCTTGTTACTGGAGGTGGTAGGATGAGCAAGTCGGGTAATGGTACAGAACGGTCAAGTTAGAAATGGGTCATTTTTTTTGGCACATATCAGAAAGTGCCATGTTCACCCTATCTCTTTTCTATAATAAAATAATTAATATGTTATTTAGGTTTACAATGAAAATATGCTTACAGTTGATGAAGCAAAAGGTGTACCGCTTTTAGGGTTCATTTAAGCCCTTAATCGTGTTTTTATGATCAAATATTGCCCTAAATCGTTCCTTTTGTCATTTTAGGTACTTGGGACGTGATTTCTGGAATATGAAGCATTTTGGAGCTTTTTGGACATTTTTATGCTCAAGAATGAAGAAAATGAGAAAATCAAGAATCCATGCTGGAAATAGTACCTGACGGCGTCAGGATTTGCATGTGACGCCGTCACTCATTGAAGAAGAGGTGGATACTTTTACACTTGACAGGCAAAAAAGTTTTCAACACATTTACACGTGATGGCGTCACGTGTAATTTCACCAAGGCCGTCACATTATAAGACAACAAGAGACGTCCCAAAAGACTTTTGAAGGTAACGGCGTCAAGATTTAACCTAACGACGTCAGATGATATAGAGTGACGATGTCAGTAAGAAGGCTTGCACAAGAAGAAACCTTAGTGAAACCGTCACAAGATGATCAAGATAATCACAACTCGCGCACGGAGTAGCTGACACAGTTTTGGCCATAACTTTTGCATACGAACTCGGATTTGATCGATTCAAAAAAGGAAACGGTCGGGACGAAAAAATCTTTGATTTGATTAAAAAATGGTCATGACGCCATCACTCCTTAGGGCTGACGCCGTCAGATCGGGCCGGACAGAAAACATCCTATAGATATAACCTCATAACTTCACTTTTTGTAAGCCCTAAACCCTAAGGCCAATTCTAGGGTTTAGGTAGGTGTTTTTCCAGCAACTTAGAGGGTCTCAATAACTCCATAAACATCTTTTAATGGTTTGTTTATTGATTCAATCTTATGCTATGTCTTCAATTATGATTATTGTTGATTGCTCTTCATTAATTATGCTTGGCTAATTCACCTTGTGTCTACTTATGATTGTGTGAAACTTGTATATAGTTGATTAGAGCTTATTGATGTCTTTGTTGATGTTTGTGTCTATCTTCATCAATTAAGCTGTGACAACTTCAATAGGTCTAGTTGATTTAGCTTAAAATTCTTGTTTCCTATTATCTCTTATTTGATTGATTGATATCGATGTTAGGCTTAAGAAAACTGGCAGACTTCTAATTGAGGTAACATGCTTGAACGTCTTAAGAAACATGAATCGGATGTGTACTACGATTATATGGTTGTATTTAATGCATAAGTGACTACTAAGGACGGCATGTTAGGAGCTAGTTGTCGGCTCGACATAGGAAGAGGTAGAAGCTTATAGAGTTGCGGAAGATCGTACACGACCCCACGAATGGTATTAAGGAATACAACCCGTCAATTAAAACAAGGATGTGACAATTCAATAGGTAGAATTGGATAGCTAGAAAGGAGTAATACATCATAGGTAGATACGCTTCACTTCCCTTGTAGAATCTTAATTTACTTTTCTTGCACATTAGTTTAATTAGTAGCTTTTGGGTTAGTTGATTAGCAACTAATTCCGCCCAGTCTTCCAATACCCGAGATTTTTACCTGCTTTTCATAAATTATAAAAACACAAAAAGAATCATGCTTCACCTTTAGACCTAGTTAGATTAATTTCAATCCTAACGAACACTATTCTTTGAGTTGAACGATCAATCCCCCGGTACTTGCCACTACACTATACTACATCGGTCAGGTACACTGCCTGGTGGGGATTGCAAGCTTCTCAAGATCCCTTGAGAGGTAAAACCTTTTTCGAGGGCACAATACCACGTATCAAGTTTTTGGTGCCGCAGCCCGGGGAATAGTTATTGCTTAGATTGAAATTTATTTTTATTAGGTCTACTTGCTAGATTCCTTTCTTGTAAGAATTTTATTTTTATTTTTGTAGGTTTTCTTTAGTCTATCTTATTTCTTCGTTCCCTTGTTCATAACCGTTACCATCCGACATAATGGAAGGTGGTAATATCCTCGACCCCATCAACCCACCACAACAAGATTCACCACAACCTAACCAATCTCCTAGGGCACGCACTTTAGGAGAGTACTCCCGTCCAAGCCACAAAGGTTACCGAAACGCCATTGAGCTCCCCAAAGAAGCCATTGTAGCTCACCTGCGACCCGACACCATCCGGTTGGTGCAAAACGGATGTGCATTCCACGGACATATGTCCGATGACCCAATTCAACACCTTAAGGACTTTCTTAAAATCGTAGATGCCATTGACCTTAATGGTGCTACTAGAGATACTACCTGATTGCGTCTCTTCCATTTCTCTCTTCGTGACCAAGCTATCCATTGGCTTGGTCGTCTACCCGCGGGATCTATCTCGACTTGGGATAATCTCACCACTCGTTTCCTTGCTAAATTTTTCCACCGGGGAGAACTACCAAGCTAAGGAATGACATCTTGATGTTCCAACAACGCCAAGGTGAAACTCTTTACGAAGCATGGACTCATTTCAAGGAACTTCTCCACAAAGTCCCCCATCATGGCCTCGATCTTTGGTTTCAAATCCAAATCTTTTATGATGGAGTTAATCACCAAACTAGAAAAGCTATAGATCACGCTGCCAATGGTAGACTGAGCAAGCTCAGTGTTGATAAATGCTGGGAGGTCATTGAGGACTTAGCACAATATGAAGAAGAAGAATGGGAGGATCCAATGTTCTTGGAGGAAGGGAGTTTAGATTACATGAATGCAACCCAAGAACAGTTATTTGAGAACGTCGAAAGGCAGGTTAAGGAATTGATGAGAGCCGAGATGTCGATGGCTAATCCCTTTGGATATGTGAATGCAGACAGTAAATATACGTTTCCTGAATATTCATGACAAGAGGAATTCGAAGGGATAATGCTGACTTTTGTAAACAACCAAGAGAGGCAAATCCAACAATTAGAAGCCCACATGGAAAACACCCAAAGTGTTTTCATGGACTTGGCTGATAAGTTTATATTAAAGATTAAGGAGAAAATTAGGGAAGAAGCTATACCTAAGAAGATCGAAAAGATTTTTGAACTCTCAATCCCTATTGAAACAAGCAGCGATGGGCACAATGAAACACCTCTCTCTGTAAGTTCAACCCAGAATAACTTCTATTCTCATAAGCTTCCTTTTGAGAACGGGAACTCTCACGCCTATACCATAACCTCTAAATCACTCAAACCAACCTTGATGCATAGGGTCTCGATGATTTTTCAAACCAAACCCATTACCCAAAAAACCTCTTTCCAACATTCCAACTTCAAAACGCCAACACTCCACTTCTTTCATGAAAGCAAGTTTGAGTACGAAGACGAAGATGACGTTGAAATAAAAAAGATGGGAACCGGAATAGATGAAGAACCGTTAGAGCATACTATTTATGAAAATGGCAAGAGCTCAAATCTTTGTCATAAAACTCTTCTAACTTCAAATCCACCCATCAAACCAAAGGATTCGGGAAACCTAACAATAAAGGTGGTAGACTCTTTCCCCATTCACTCACCCCCTTCACCTCACGTGGCATATTTCTACCCTAAGGGTGTGTATCGCTACTTCCACCTGCACTTAATCCTAAGTGTTGGGAAAACCTTCCCTATTTTCGTTAAATAAGGGTAGAGTCAGGCTCGTGACTCGAACAAAAACAAGCGCTTCTTGGGAGGCAACCCATGTTTTTAATTTATTTGTTTGTTTGTGTCATATATGCTTAATCATAATTGTTAAATTTTCATGTTTTGAATAATTTGTGAAAATGCTTTATTTTGGTTTTAACCTCGTCTTAATTGCATATAAAGGTATTTTACAAAAAGATAAGTGTAGGGAAGTTTATAAAAAGAACAAAATTCGAACATGAAAAATTCACAATTCATGATTAGCATGTATTCTATCTTGTTTGTGTGTCAATACTTGTGGATATGTTTTATGAGTTCCTATTTGTAATTCATTCCACAAGTATCATATCCTTTAATTGTTTTGTTTAAGTCTGGAATTACATCTAGCTGTGATTTTTGTTTGGTTTGATGCTTTGGTTTTTGCGTTTATTGATTACAGGTTATATTGGACAAGAAGATGATTACGTTTCTGGAGTGGAGCTTATCGCGTTCATTCTCTTGGAGGAAGATTTAACCATGTTATCACATCATCCACACCGAGTGAATCAGGGGAGTATTAGTTTCCTTCATTCTCATTTATTTTTACTTTTACATCTTTTATTTAGAACATTGGGGACAATGTTCAGTTTAAGTGTAGGGAGGCTAAATTAGGATGCCTTAGAAACTATAACTCCACTTGATTTTTGTTTTGTTTGAAAGTAAATGTGTAATAAAGCTGAGAGAAATATTTGTTAGGGCAATTTTAGCACAAAATTTAATTTTTTTTACAACATATAGAAGTGAAACTTTAGTCTTAATAAGCGTCTCATGGATAGCAGTTATATGACTAGCACGAAAACCGTACCACTTAAAACAAAAATTTTATGAATAAGGTAGTGACCATCCGAGTATTAGATTAATTGACTAACGTGCCAGCGATCTAGTGTATGACTTGGTGACCATCCGTTATGCAAATAATGCGCCAGCGATCCAAGAAGTGCATTAGTGACCATCCGTTAGTTGAAGCATCAAAGACTCGCGCCAGTGATCTACTAAGTTCATACATGTGAGGTTCGCCCTAAGACTTGTTAGGAAAAGCCTTAGTGCTTATGAGTGTACCAGTAGTACTTAGATTCTAGAACTTGTGTTAGTGATTCATTCCGAGACCATATGTGAGACTACATTCGTGTAGTTAGGATTTACTAGATGATAAGAGGCATTAGGATCACCCTTGTGTGAAACCCGTATCATAATTACTTGACCAATAAAGTCATAACTACTTGACTAGTAAAGTCAATTAATTTTTCCCACACCTTTGCAATGTACTCATTTTTAGTACACGATACCCCTAGTACCCCTCCGAGCCTATCTTTTTCGTTTCTAACTTTAAGCATTTTACTTAAAGGAAGAATTTGTTTACAATCCACCCTAAATGTGCAACCAAATCGCCTTAGCCTTCCGTGTATGCACTCATCTTTAGTGCATTATGGTAAAAGGGACCTTCCACCCTAGTAAAATATATTAACCAATAAAACGTTGAAAGTACAATGGAATGTGGCTGAAGTACCACATTAACCTCAAGCAACCGCTTGAACTACCCTAGATCATTTATGACAGGCCATAAATGAACCACTAGCAACCAAAATAAACAACATAAGAGGACATGCCAATCTTATGAAAAAAAACAAAACAAAATAAAATACTACTTCCCAGCACGTCCTTGAAGCTTGAACTCGTTGAATTGTTCCGGTAAGTCGTTTACTTGAGCCGCATACTCATCTGAAAAATAATCATCTCCCAAATAATCGTTCGGCTCATATACCTCATCCTCATCACTGTCAGAAACAACTACTTCACTCACCTTATAAAATGGGTTACCCCTCTTCGATGCAGAAGTACTCGGAGAAGGGATAGTAGACTGCTCCAACGCCTTTTTTGTTGCAGAAGTGGTAGAAGATGGGATAGTAGACGACTTAGAAGCCTCACCCGACACCTGCGAATCCATGTTACTAATAGGCTGATCTTGTGACCCCTTGCCATTGCTAACAAAACCAAGAACATCCTCATCCACCAATGACTCCAAGATACCAAAAGAATTAGAAGATTGTGGGTCCTTACCAGATTTAACATTTGAAGTAGAAGCCTGCTGAACACCCTTAGGATCTAAATCTTTCTTGGTACCAACCTGATTAGAAGTTGTCGTGACTTTAGGTCTCCAAAAATTAGCCTTAGGCTTTGAGAGTTTAACCCCTCCAATTGGCTTAGGTTGAGACGTAGAAACCATACTCTTACCTTTATTCTTACGGTTCCTTACCTCTGTGAATCCCTCATCGTTATTAACCACCTGATTCAATGCATTAGTCACCCCATTAGAAACCTTATGAACCACCTCTTTCACTTGTTTCAGACACTCACTAAGTGTGTGACCAAATATCTTACAAAAGCTGCAATGAGGAGGTGTCCATTCATATTTGACACGAATGATTTCCGTCGAATAACCACTATCATCATCCAATGGAATAGCCATACTAACTTCCTTTTTCAATTCTGAATTTGAACACACTTCAACCAACGCACGAGCATAAATAATCCGACCCCACGAGTCAACACACATCGAAGATGTAAATGAATCCAACATAACCGGTTTCCCCACTTGAGTAGCAATCAAGCTTAAACCAACCTCCGAATACACCAAAATCATCAGTTGACCTTCATAATCATCAGTTGGGTGCATAAGAGTTTCTTCATCATCTGTGGGACCTTGACCAGTAGCTGAAGTGTGTTGCTGATTTCCAGGAGGAGTAGGATCTTTTTGTGGTTGGTAAGAAGATGATGGACCGGTACCGGACTTGTGTTTCTTGCCTTTAGAGTTCGGGTCCGGGTCGTCATCTTTCCTTGTCCTCTTAAGGGATCCAGCAGCGTCTTTGCATGACTCTTTAGACAAGTTGGCAGCAATAGCATCGACAAGTGCTTTTTCTTCAGGTGTCTGTGTGGTTTTGTAGGCAACTTTGTCGTAGAGTTGAGCAAGCAGGTCATCGAATGATAGTTCAGAGATGGTAGGAGTTGTTGTTGAAGCTTTTGCAGGGTGAAGCGTGAATGGTGTTGTTGACAACATTTTCTTTACAACACTTCTGATCCTGTGTTCCAAGTTGTCCTTGATTGGTGCAATAAGACTTGTTACTTCAGGTGTAACAATTTCAACCAGATTCTCAGTGAGGTAATCTAGTGTGAAAGTCCTGATGATTCCTATCAAGTCAGCTTTCATGAACTTATTGATTTCTTGCTTTGCCTCCTGAAAGTCTTCAACTTGTTTAGCAAGACTGGTGACCATGGTTGTGAGAGTGTTGACTTGCTCCTGAAGGTCAACTGGTTTTGTCGGTTCATTGATTGATTGTTGCTTAGATGCGGTTTCAGAAGGTGTAGGAGATGAATGCTCCGGCGATGATTCAGATGACGACTCTTTGTGAGAACTTGAAGAAGAAGCTGGAGGAGTCGGATCCTTTAGTGGAGAGTCTTGAGGAGGTGGAGGTTGCTGTGAAGATGTCTGCTTAGATTGTGAAGATGACTGAAGAAATACGTTGGTGTCGAATGCGTCATTTTCTTCATTTTCTTTTCTTCTGCATTCCTCTTCTTCCTGTGCAAGAAACTCTGGAGTAGTGAATTGATCAAATTCCAGATCCGTGGCAATGTTCTCCTGTTCGCCAACATTCTCCTCTACATTCGCAGTTTCAGTCATAGTGATGTCTCCTGTATCATCTGTGTCTTTTACTTTGTCATCAGGTTGTGAAGCTGGTTCTAAAGTAGTAGTCACATAGTAATGAACTGTGTTGCAGGAGATTGCAATGGCACTTTTGGAATCACGGTAGATCGGAATCTTATTGAATAGGTAGCCATAGTCTTTAAGTTGTCATCTCATCCAAATGACTTGAGCACAACAAGCAGACATAGCTACGTATTCAGATTCTGTTGATGACAGTGATGTGCAGTCCTGCTTCTTTGATTACCAAGACACAAGTTTATCTCCAAGAAACTGTAATCCACCTGATGTACTTTTTCACGTGTCTAAGCATCCTGCATGGTCAGCATCTGAAAAAGCTATTAGTTCAAAACCAGAATCCTTCGGATACCAGATTCCCAAATGGATGGTTCCCTTTATGTATGGAAGGATTCTTTTTGCCTCATTGAGGTGTTTCTCAGTTGGTTTAGACTGATATCGCGAACACTTATAGACAGCAAATACAATATCAGGTCTGCTAGATGTGAGATACATGAGGGACCCAATAATACTTCGGTATTTGGTAGGGTCAATAGGAGTCCCATGTATATCAGCATCTAGTTTTGTGGAATTGGCCATAGGTGTATTCATTGTATCACAGCTTTGCATTCCATGTTTCTTTAAAATCTCAAGAGCATATTTGGACTGATTTAGAAAAATTCCACGGGGTGATTGATGAACTTGTAGTCCTAGAAAGAACGTAAGTTCACCCATCATGGACATTTCGAAATTATTTGTCATTAATTTTGCAAAATCCATTGAGTAAATTTTGTTGGTTGAAGCAAAAATAATGTCATCGACATAAATTTGAACGATTAATAAGTCCACCCCGTATGTTTTTGTAAACAGTGTTGGATCCACCAAGCCTAGAGTAAAATCATTAGCCAACAGGAATTTAGAAAGCTTATCATACCACGCCCTGGGGCTTGCTTGAGACCGTAGAGAGACTTCTTAAGCTTGTAGACATGATTGGGATGTTCTGGATCAACGAATCCTTCAGGTTGACTGACATAAACCACTTCACGGAGTTGACCGTTCAGAAAAGCCATTTTCACGTCCATTTGATAAACAACCATATTTCGATGAGCAGCATAAGCTAAGAAGATCCGTACAGCTTCAAGTCTAGCTACCGGAGCAAATGATTCTTCAAAATCGATTCCTTCTTCTTGAGAGTATCCTTTTGCTACCAAGCGTGATTTATTGCGTATGACAGTTCCTTCTGCATCCAGTTTGTTTTTCCAGATCCATTTTAATCCAATGACAATGATTCCTTCTGGTTTTTCAACCATTTCCCAGACTTCCAATCTTTGAAAGGATTCAAATTCTTCTTGCATAGACTCAATCCAGTTTTCGTAAGTCAAAGCTTCTTTGACGTTTTTAGGCACGGTTTCACATACTGTGAGTGCGTAAATGCAAGTTTCACCGTCTGTGTGAAGGTGTTGTCTTGTCATAATAGGTGCATCTGGATGGCCAATAATTTGAACTAAGGGGTGATCTCTAGTCCATTTGTGTATCGAAGGATGAAGTTGATAAGTATCACGCAAGTGAGCATGACCCAAATTGCATGTAGATGACTCAGCAATGTCGGGGACAGGTTGAGCCTGTGCGAATGGGTTAATGAATGGTTCTGGGTCATGCTCTGCGGTTTGTGGAACTGATAAAGGTATGGAGTCTCCAGCTAATTGTCGTGAGTTGGACCCGGTTTGTTCTGTTGTTGTAGGTGATATGATTGGAGGACCGTCTCTTCCAACAGTTGTTTTTGTTTGTTGAGGTGTATCAGGTACTTGATGTTGATCAAGATGTGCATCGGAATTTGGTGAGGCCTCATAGGGACGGTTAACAAACGTATCATCAAACAATGGAGCAAACAAGGGTTCCACATCTTGACAGGAGAGTGACAATGGTTCAGCCGAAGAATCCGGAAAGTTTAGACGGTTGGATGCGGGTCCTAAGCTATTTTGCTCATAAGCCATTTGAGTGAGTTCATCGAAATTAGGATGAATTGTTTCTTGAATTTCCCTTGTACGAAGATTCCATATCCGAAAGCCTTTTGAATTTTCACAGTCTCCAACAAATATTCCAATGTCAACCTTAGCTTTAAGTTTACCTAGATCGTCACGATCATTAACTGGATAACATAGAGCTCCAAATACATGAAAGTAGCTGATGTTCGGTTTCCTTTTGTGAACAATTTGATAAGGGGTTTTGTGATGGCGTTTAGTGATCATACAACGGTTTTGAGTGTAACATGCGGTTGAGACAGCTTCCGCCCATAAGTAATCTAGTAATTGAGCATTGATTGACATCGTTCGAGCAGCCTCCACTAACGTTCTGTTGCGTCTTTCGACTACTCCATTATGTTCGGGTGTTCGTGGAATGGATGTTTGATGTTCAATTCCCACTTTCTCAAAATACGACCTTAGAGTCTGATTCTTAAATTCTGTGCCATTGTCAGTTCTAACAATTCTGACTGTGTTGCGTAGCTGAACTTGTATTTTGGTGAGAAAGGTGATGATCATTTGAGGAGCTTGATCTTTACTTCGAAGAAAATAAACCCAAGTCCAACGGGAGTAATCATCAACAATTACTAAAATGTAGCATTTACCGTTGATTGTTTGAACACGCATCGGACCACACAAATCCATATGAAGCAGTTGTAAGACATGATTAGTACTGTGTTCAGGTTTTGAAGGAAAATGAGCACGAGTACTTTTTCCTTGTTCACAGGCTGGACATAGGTGATCTTTGGCATAGCGGAATCTTGGAAAGCCTTCAACTAATTTGTGATGAGCGAGATCAGTCATCATTTTGAAATTCAAGTGAGAAAGATGTTTGTGCCATAACCATGATTTAGTCGTTTCAGCTTTGGATAGAAGACAGATAGGAGATGAAGCGATCATGTCAGACATAGAAATAGTGTAAAGATTAGTTCCACGTTTGCCGGACATCAGATCATTTCCTTGTAGATCACGAACAAAACAAGTTTTCTCTCGAAATGCTACTTCTAAATCCCCATCACAAAATTGACCGACTGAAAAGAGGTTGTGACCCAAGCCTTCAACGTAGTAGACTCTGCTAATTTCAATGTTCCCATTCATATAGTCACCGTAACCCATGATTAAAGCGTATTGATCATTCCCGAATCTGACAGTTCCAATAAACTTTGAGACAAAGTTTGTTAAAAGTTTGAGATTGCCTGTCATATGTCGGGTGCAACCGCTATCAACAATCCAAAGAACGATCTGAACCACCTGCATCACAAGTAGACGACAAAGATGGAACAGAAGTAAGGGTGGAACCCGAAGAAATGGTGGGTTCCTGTTGGTTAGAAACACAAGTATTCAACAGTTTAGGAATCCATTTAAAATTTGGTTTGTATTGTAACCAACGTTGCCAGTTCCAACTAGTTTTTGCTTTGTTTATGGTAAATGCACTAGCTTTTGGCGTGTTCCTAGATTTGTTGATTTCTGCTCTTGGGTTGACTACAACATCATTTGAAACGGTAGTTGGTGTTTTTCCTAAAGTAGAGTTAGAGGCAGTAGTGGGCCTAGAAGAAAAGCGTGATCTACGTTTCTTGTGACGATGTAAGAGATTATTAGCTACACATTTAGTATGATCACCAGATAACACACTTTGATGACAAAACACACAAGATGCCTTAATATTCAAAACATTTAAAGGTTCAGCATTCGTTACATTAAGATTTTGATTACAATTTGCCAGATTAGAATCTAAATCAGATGCAACATGAGTTTTATTCAAGTTCCTAATGTGAGCTTCTACTTCTTGCACTTCTAGTGTTCCTCTTCTACGTTGCCAGAGCCTAGTCTTTTTAGTCTTCTTAACGCTTTTTGGCTTTGGGCTGCTAACGCTCTTAGGGGAAACTAGTCCTGTAGAAGTGGAAGAGCTAACATTAGAACTCTTAGCAGGATTACCCTTATCTGTTTTGTCTATTTGAAACATTCCTGGTGCTATCACTGTGGTGTCAACAAACTTTCCTTTTTGAAGTAGCTTAATTTTCTCTTTCAAATCAATGATGATGTGATTTTTGTCCTGAATATCAGACTCAAGTAAACCATTGCAATAACGAATGTCATCGCGGTTTTGTTGCCATTTGACGTTTTCAATTTTTAACTCCGCAATTTCTTTTTCATATTGAAGACATTTATTTTGGAGAAAAACATTGTCTTTGCAAAGTTGACAGCTTTTTGAAACATTTTGACTTTGTAGTTGCAATTATGTTTCAAGACTTTGAGCTTGACACCATTCAAGCCTTTGTTTGAGTTGACAATTTTCGTTTGAAAGTTTGTTTCTCACATCATCACTGTTTTGACGCAACGTTTCATATTTATGTTTCAATGTTTCAGTTTCCTTATTCAGCAAATCAATATCAACACAGTAATTTTCAAACACCGCAACATTGCTGGAATAGTAAAGGTCGTTCATAATGAGAGAATAAATATCAGCTGTGAGGATTTGTTCCAAGAGTCGATCAGAATCCGTTTTCAAAATTTGATTTTTGCGTTGTTGAATCAAGATTGCATTTTCATTTAGAGCGAAAATGTTTTGCATTTCTTTAACTTCTTTTTGGAGTTCCTGTTCCCAACGAGTAGCACAATGACGCAAATTTTGAACTAAAGGCAGAAATTGTTTTTGAAAAATGTCTCGCTTTTCGCGCTCGTAAGCTGATTGAAAAGTAGCAATTTTTATTTCCGAATGATGTTCAATTACGTTTTCCAAGTTTTTGATGCCTTTCATGAACGTTTTAAAATAGTCTAAGACTCGACAACGTGTAGGTAAAGGTGTCACAGTACCAGAAGATGGTAATGGACCATTTACTTGTGCCACAGGTTTGGCAAGAGCCCCATTGGAAGATGAACATAAGACTCAGTTACATACCATGATTTCTCAGGTATTTCTCTTGATGGAACAAAATATTTTGAAATGTGAGGAACTTTTGAGTAATCATATGGTTTGCAATATTCAACTTGACTCATTTTGATCGACTCTTTTCTTCAAGTTCATATTCTTCCTCAGTATTATATACAATAACACGCACAACATTATTATCCATCAATTGGTCCATACTGTAAAGCTTAGGAATTGTTTTGAACGCAGTGTGAAGAAAAGTTGATCTGTAATCGCCAATGGCAAAACCTTTATCGGGTCTTGGTTTTAAAGTAAACTTTTGAATTGTCGTTACAGATTCTCCATGTTTGTAAATGATAGGTTTTTGAAAGTTCCTAAAATTCCTGTTTACAATTTGACAACTCGGTTTGTGTTTTTGAAAGTTCATTTTGAAGTTGTGCAATTTGTTTTTGAAGACCATTTTTATCATTTTCCAGTTTGGAAATCAATTTACCGTTTGACTCGATTATGTCATGCATTTGCTTTTGAAGATTTTGTTCTTTGACATACGATTCCTGAAATGACTTTTCAAATCACTTTTCACGTTGAACTGCATTTTTTTTGAAAATGTGAAAGTTGTATTTTATAACATTCAATGTCCTTTTTCAAAACTGCATTAGTTTCTTTCAAAACTTTATTTTGCTCGTCCATTATGTGAGTAGTAAGAAGTTGTTCATGAAGTTGTTTGGCCATGACAATATAGTCAGGATCTGGATCAGAGGAAGGTTCATGTTGTTCAACATGATCATGTTTGTCTTGCTCAATAGGATCATCAAATGAAATGAAAGTGTCATCATCAAATATAACAACTGTGTCTAATTGTTCATCCTCTTGAGAATATAAAAATGATTCAGATGGAACAACTTGCGCCTTATCTGATTCAGAAGCAGAGGGTGATGCATTTATTTCTATGGAGCATGTGGTTAGGTCATGTACCTGAGACAAACCATCAGTGTTGAACACTGGGCCTGAATCATTCAACTGGTGTTCCTGCATGTTGGCCATAAGCATCACAGCTGCATTGACTTCAAGATCTTCCATATCATCATCGTTGTAAGCATTAGCGAAGAAACTATTCTCTTGTTCATTGAAAGTTCCTTCCTTTTCATCTTTGAGAGCTATTAGTAATGCCTGCTTGTGAAACTGACTGCCGCGGGTTCTAGGTTTTGGACATGCTGTTGCAATATGACCTTTTTCGTTGCAGTTGTAGCACCATATCGCATTCCCAGATTCTGTATTGCCATTTGCCACATTGTCATTTCTTCTCTGAGGAGCACCTGAATTGTTTCTGAATCCCCCATTGTTGTTGAATCTTTGTCCATACCCAGAATTTCCAGAATACCCTCCTGAACTTGAACGTCCAGGATTACGGTTCTGAATCTCAACTCTACCATCTTGAATGACAGCTTGATTCCTTGTATTTGATGAAGAACGAAGACGGTTGTTGGTTTTGTTTGAGAATTTGCTAAAAGCACGAGCGATAAGAGCATGTCCTTGATTCAACGTATTGACGTCTTCATCATCATCTTCTATCTGATTTGAGTAGTGCATTCTATCATGGTTGTCATATGGAGCAAGTTGAGGAGACGCGTGTTGCGAGGATGATTCATATGGGACCATTTTTTGTGAG
Organism: Artemisia argyi; assembly: GCA_030686995.1. NCBI lineage: Eukaryota > Viridiplantae > Streptophyta > Magnoliopsida > Asterales > Asteraceae > Artemisia > Artemisia argyi. Next base: position 101,560,383 of record CM060678.1, read on the forward strand.
GTTGCAGGTTGTTGGTAACTGAAGTAATTCTGTTCCTGAACATAAGCATGATTAGACATCGGAGGATGTGCAGCATGAGATTGAGCAACAAGTGCTAGGGGATTAAAAGTAGGTGGTGGTGTATATCCTCCTCGTGTGGCTCTATCTTTTTCAACTTCAGATTCATAGTGCTTGAGATAATCATACAACAAACCATATGGATCATCATGAAGATTCTTAGCTTGTCTCACAAATGTCACATACTTTTGCCACTTGGAACCCAGACTGCTAACAAACTTTGTATTGACAGCGATCCTTGGAAGGTGTACTGCATGTCTCTCTAAGTCGTTGACGACTTTGGTGAAACGATGATAGTAAGATTCAAGTGATTCCCCTGGTTCGATCATGAAATTAGTGTATTCCAAGTAAAGTTTAGATTCCATGTCTTCTTTGTTCAGTTGTGTGCCTTCCATAAGTAGATGGACGTGTTCCCACATAGCTTTTGCAGTTGTCTGAGCATCAACACTTCTGAATATGATATTTGGTATTCCCTGAAGTAGGTAAGACATAGCATACTCATCTGCTTGACGATGAAGGTGTTGTTCAGTAGTGAGTGCAGACTCAGGAACTTGCACAGCAGTTGGAGCTACTGGAGGGTCAGTAGATGGGTCACCTCCAACGTAGTTAACAAGCCACTAAAACGGTCCTTCAAGGATAACTTGTTTCATGTACTTACCATTGGGTTTCTTGAGTTCTATAAACCTTAAGAATCGACTTGCCCACTGAACATAATTACCCGGTGTAAGCATTGGTGGAGTGTCAATAGATCCTGCTTCATGTCTGGATTGTTGAGTTGAAATGACTTCACACATCCTGTCAAACCAGTGAGTCTGTTTTGATGGGTTTTTGCCTTGTTGTTGTGACATTGGATAGGATTGTTGTATTGGAACCATCTGATGTTGTTGCATGAGAAGATGTTGTTGAGAGTAAACCGGTTATTGATAATATTGTGGTGATTGTTGATACTGTTGCTGTTGCTGATGACACTGCTGATTCTGATGTTGCTGAGGATGGTTAAAGTTGTAGTACAGTGGTTGAGACATAATGAAACACTTGTGTGAAAAGATGGATCTTGTAGAAGGTATTTAGCCAATTTTCAAAAAAGCTTGCACAACCGTGATTGCGAAACTTTGTTACTTAGGTGATCTCGAAAAGCTTTGCACACTTGTTAAAGCTTGCGAAACTTTGTGACTTAGGTGATCTCGAAAACTTATAAGTCTTGAGATTTCGAAAGTTGAATGCGAAACTTAGTGGCAGCTTGATTTTCGAAATTAGGGTGAGGTTGAGTGTTTTCGCGAAACTTGAGAGTTTTGCGAAAAGTGTGATTGCGAAAATATGGAAATTTTAGAAAACACAAACTCAGGTACAAAATTTCGAAATTATCCAATTTCGAAACTTATCCAAAAGTCGAAGTAATTTTCTTTCTTGTACAAGAAAGAAAATACTGAGTACACAAACCGTAAGTCGATAGGAAACAAGTAATAGAGATCTCGAAACTGTGGCAGTGTTGCGTTTTCGAAAGTTGGGTAAAGATTGTTTTCAATGAAAGCAAGCCAAAAACTCGTTTTTATTTAAAGATTCTTGTACTTTTAGGTATAAAATGAAGAGATCTTTAAGAAAGTTGAAAACTTGATAGACTTTATCAAAAATGAAAAAAAAAATTCAAAAGCAAGTACAAAGACCAAATCGAAATTTTTGATAAAAGTTTAGGACTTTTTTGTTTGTTTTGATTTGTAGCACAAGTTTGTAAGCAAAGGTGTGATAAAAACCAAGAAACAAGCAAGAAAGTACTAAAATTGTAACAAAAAACGATTTAAAAAACAAGTTTTAGGGTCGAATGCAATGAAAACAATAACAATACCTTCATATGGCGAATGATACCACTTGTTAGGTACCCATATTGATTTCACACAAACAAGAATGAGATAGATATAAGGATGGGATGATTATGAGAATGAGAGAATTAGAATTGCAAGAGTTTCCTTAATATTTCACATAACCAACCAAATACAAATGAGACCCAAGGGTTCTATTTATAGGAGGGAAGCTAGGGCAACACTCCTAACTCCCATTCTCCTTGAATTCGTGGGCCTCTAAGGCTTAGTGGGCTTTTCATAAGCCTTAAATACATAAGTGATAACAAATGTAAGTAACTAATAAAAAAGCAACCTAACATTTATTACAAATGACCGAGACTTGATAAAATAGTAAAACTTTGATCCCAACAAGCAACTATAGGCACATTATGTAATTTAACCCAAACAAGAATCGTAGTTACCTCATTCTTGGTTAGGGGAACATTAAGAGACCATTTCCTAAGAATAAGAGGTGAATGACGGATTAACCACGGGCCTTGTTGGAGCACCTGCTCCAATCCGTCCTTAATTAGAAGAGAACTTAAATAAGAAAACACCCGCTTCATTCTTCATAATCTTTTGCACGCCAAATTTCTTCCACGTATTAGTAACATAGTTCTGCACAATTGGAAAAGCTATAGCTTTTCCTAAGAAGTACCCAACAAGAGTGTTCTCATACCAACCTAAAACGGGTTCCATCGCCTCCTTAGGAAGTTTAGTATCATGGTTAGGAACCCGATCTTCATTAACTATCTGCCTAAAATTCACCTTACGAGAAGTACTATTGGCACCAAGGAAAGAAGCAAACGAGTGTTCCTTTCCACTAACATTACATTTGCCCTCATTAGTACCACAAGTCGTTGGGGTTGAATAAGATGTTTTAGGACCAGAAGACACATTCTTGTCCACTAACGTAGACAAGTTAATATCACCACCATCCACATGCACTCCAATCAGAAATAATAGGACCAGCCGATTCACGTAGAGGCTGATTACTAGGACCATCACCATTAACACTACCATCACCATTAACATCGATACCAACCTTAGGAGTAGATTTACCCAATCCCGTAGCAGAATCAACATTCATATCAACTTTGGAACTTGCATCAGCATTAACATTGCCACCCAACTTATCCATAGAATCCTTAAAATTATTTAAGATCGACGCAATGTTCTCCTCACCATGGTTCGATACATTACCAGCAGCATTACCCACAAGTTTCATGTCCTTGGTCGCACTAGTTGATGTCAAAAAACCCTTATTCATATTCACATCACCAATTCCTGCTATACCATCAATCTTTGAATCCTTGCTCGCACTTTTGTTCATCAAAAATCCCTTTTCCATCTCTCAAATCCCACAAACACAATCAATAAACCAATATAAAACCAAGAAACAAAGACCAGCTAGCATGCAACAAACAATCAGAAAAAGAAAACCCTAATCGCAAGATTAGGGTTTATACGCATTAAAAACCAATCGCCAACCATAACCCACCATATTGATCGTAATGTGATATATGTTAAATCGATTCAAGACAGTACGATCTTCTTATCAAGGAATTAATAAACAACCCCCACAAACCGATCGACAAAGGATATAATATACAATAAACCTAATTGTCGATCTGACTCTAGCACGCACCACAATTGGACCAATAAGTAAAATTAATATTATAATGACAAACCAAAGTAGTTATACCACAAACTCCTACTTCACTCCTATGTCGAGCCGGCTAAGAAGCTCCTAACATGTGATCACTAGAATTTGCTCATGCATTAAATACAATCATAAAAACCTAGTACACATCGCTTCATGTTTCTTAAGACATTCAAGCAAGTTACACAATGGAGATCTGCCAGTTTTCTTAAGCCTAACATTGAAATCATTCATCCATTAAAACTATAAACAAGAAATCAACCTATAATCAACATCTAGGTTTCATTACATCCAAGCAAACACACAAAAGATCTAGCCTAGCATGTTAAAATCAAGACAAGCATAAGATATATTCAAACAACCCATAGACATATTGAATGAATTGAAAAAGGACTTATCTTAATTGAACATGAAATGTTTCAAGGGGTGAAAACCCTTGAAAATATTGTTAAAAACGACCTAGGGTTTATTAGGTTCGACCCTAGTATTCTCCACATAAGTTCCTCTTTAATGAATGAAAAATAGAAAAGTATATATAGATTTTGTGAGGTGACGGCGTCAAGAGTAAATTTCTGACGCCGTCATCTTGCCGCCAATAAAGTTCTCGGACTACGTAGATCTGGGTCTGACGCCGTCATGTGTAATCCTTCTTCAGGCCGTCACCAAAATAACTCTTGACGCCCTTCTTCTGACGCCTTCAGGTTTTCTCTGGGTCGTCATGGATTTTGCTCTTGACACCGTCATATTTTCCTTCTTGACGCCGTCAGGTACTGTTCCCAGCATGGAAAATTAAGTCTTTCCCGTTTTCTTCACTTTTATGCTCCAAAAACGTCCAAAATGCTTCCTTTTCCAAAATTCACTTCAAAAGTACCTAAAATCACAAAAGGAACAATTTAGCGCAATATTTGATCAAATAAATTCCAATTCTGGCTTAAATGACCCTCTAAAACGGTTCATTTTTCGCCTCATCATATACCCTTACACTTGAAATTTGCTTGTCCTCAAGCAAATTCGCTTTTATTCTAATCAAAATACAAGTTAGGGGTCATCTAACACTAATATAAAAGTAATTTCAACAAATAATCGTTCCACTAAAGACCAAAGACAAGCACGGAGATCATACACTAGCACCTAACAAATAGTGTTTAGATACTCACATCTCTCGGGTGTAATAAAATATATATCAAAATATGGAAATGGAAAATATCTCTCACTACCTGTTATAGCAAAATAGATTACCATAGGCTTGGGAAACGATCAAACTTCCACCACATGGCGTAAGCACCTAGGATAAACTATCAAAGAGGTCTTTTTAAAGGGTTGTAACGTTAGGTATAGGGATATGAAATACACGATTTTGTTGGATATAGGCAATCTTTACTGGTGGCGAGTTAATAATCTTGGTTAATTACATGTACAGTATGGCGTTGCTAAGCCAAGACTAGACTCGACTTAAGCTAATAAATGAAAAATAACAAAAACATAAAATAAACATAGAATGAAATGGGATGGTAGTCTGTATGTTTTTTCTCTTTTCTTTTTCTATATTTTTTTTTTCTTGATTTTTTTTTTTTTTTTTTTTTTTTTTTTTTTTTTTTTTTTTTTGCATACATTTTTACCCTACCATCCAAAATAATATATCATAGTGAATATACATTCCCCTTACACTTGAATTTTTACATACTTTACAATAAACTAATCTAGTGACTCGAATTAAGATAATCAAAACACTTGGAGTACTTTTAAGATTAACGCACATATGGGGGTAATAATATGATGTTCTTCCCTATTACTCCATAACACAAGTACTTTACCCATGAGTCTCAATCGTCCCAAAACAATATGTACAAGGATATGACTCGACTTAGCAACCATGTAATCAATTAGATAATTAACTAAGGGTTTAAACATATAACAATAATGCACTAAAGATGAGTGCATACACGGAAGGCTAAGGCGATTTGGGTGTACATTTAAGTGGGGTGTAACAAATTCTTCCTTTAAGTAAGATGCTTAAAGTTAGAAACGAAAAGATAGGCTCGGAGGGGTGTACTAGGGGTTTCATGTACTAAAAATGAGTACAACGCTAATTGTGTGGGAAAAATTAATTGACTTAACTAGCCAAGTAATATGACTTAAATGGTCAAGTAATTATGATACGGGTTTAACCCAAGGGTGATCCTAATGCCTCTTATCATGTAGTAAATCCTACTACACGAATGTAGTCTCACTAGCGGTCTCAGGATACATCACTAACGCAAGTTCTAGAATCTAAATGCTACCGGTACACTTATAAGCACTAATAATGAATGCTTTTCCTATCAAATCTAAAGGCGAACCTCACATATTTGGGTGGAGAATTTTTCTGAATAGTACGGTTTTGTGCTAGTCATACAACCTCCTATCCATGAGACGCTTGCTATGGCTAAAGTTTCACTCCTAAATGTTGTAAAAAAAATTTAAATTTGGCGCTAAAATTACACTAACAAGTATTTCTCATAGTTTTATTACACATCTACCATCAAACAAACAAACTCAAGCGAAAGTGTATCTATAAGGTATCATCATTTTACCCTTCCCTTACAGTTAGGATGAACATTGTCCCCAATGTTCAAGTAAAGAATGTAAAAGTGAAATAAGTAAAAAGAATGAAATCAAATACTCCCCTGATTCGCTCAGTATGGATAATAAGGTAGCAAGGTTAGATCTTCCTCCAAGAAAATGAACAATCAAAGCTTCCCTTCCAGAATATAAATCATCTTCTTGTCAAACATAACCTGTTAAACCTGAGAAAACAAACAAGGCAACCTCGCGTAAAATCAGCGGCAATCTATATATGCTAACAAATCCTAGAAAACAAAATAAGATATAATGCTTGTGGAATGATGTTTGCAGATTTCCTGGAGATTATAAAACTAAAGATTCAACAAAAACTTTAAGACTCCGTTAGAAAAACAAAACTGGTAAAATTTCCAAAATTTTACACGTGGCGCCGTCAGGAATTTCTTCCTAACGCCGTCAGAAGTGACCTGCAGAAATTCTTATGTTAAGTTTTCGGAAAATTTCTCGAAAAACTTCGTCCTACTTCCTGGAAAATCCTGCAAAACATCATTATGACTCGATACAAGCATTTGACTCTAACAAATACGAATATACATGTTCACTTAATATTGTGGAGAATCATGATCGAGTTTGTTTCTTAAAAACATATTTGGGGTTTCCCCTTACACTTATCTTTTGCGAAATACCTTTGGATGAAGTTAAGACTAAGCCAAACAACAAAATAAAGTATTTTCATCATTTTAGTTTGAAACATGATCTACCAACAATAAAAATAAAGCATGCATACGGAAGCAAATAACAATCAAACAAAATAAAAATCACACAAAGCATGGGTTGCCTCCCAAGAAGCGCTTTTCTTTATTTACGAGTCTTGTAGCTAGACTCAAGGTCATGGGTTACTACGTGACATGGGTGAGTTCCTCATTGAGGACATCTTTGGGATCAAACTTAGGTTTCAACTTCCTATCGGTTTTCTTACTACGGCATGACCTTTCAAACTTTTCTCCATCCGGATCATACAAAATCATCTTCATATGCCATGATCCGTCACCTTCCTTAGGTGGCTTGTCCCACCTCCATTTACACTTATCCCCCTCTCTTTTCCACTTGTTCATCTCTATGTTAATGGGCATTACGCTCAAGAACTCAATCATCTTCCTAAAGACTAGGGGGTCCTCAAAAAGGTCTAGCTCTTCATCTCTAGCTATGAGTTGTTCCACCGAATGTGTTTTATCGATGAAATCTTTTTCTAGATAGAATGGGCGTTAAGGTCCTATAAAGTTCCTTTCTATCCAAGGTCCATATCTAGATGGTCTCTCATTTATCTCTACCCAATGTGGTCTCGGTTCATCCTCACAATCGTAGCTATGTTTCTTAACATCATATACCGACCAAGTATCGCCCTCACCTAACGCTATCTTAGACTCCTTACAATCTATCATGGCGCTAGCGGTTGCTAAAAATCCTCTTCCTACTAATAGTGGGCATGTAGTATCACTAACCATATCTAGGACGTGAAAATCCGCTAAAATAGTTAACTTCCCTACATGAACAACTACATCCTTAATCATTCCAACCGGGTGGGCAATACTCCCATCCGCTAGACCAATTAAAACCTCCGTCTCCTCTAACTTCCCTAGCTTGAGAGTGGTGAAAAGGGGCAAGGGAATCAAATTGAGGCTTGATCCTAAATCGGATAGTGTGTCGAAAGCTTCGGATCTTCCTATCTTACAAGGCAAAACAAATATACCCGGATCATCAAGCTTTTTAGGCAACTTGTTTTGAACAAAGGCGGTCCCATTTTTACCTAGCTTAAACTTCTCATACTTTTCTAGGAGGGCACTATAGTAAGGAGCACGGGCTAAGACATCAATGACGGGGCGTTCAAGGTGAAGCTCTTTGAATTCATCGTCAAGGTCCTGCGTAGGAGGTGTTTCAACTATGTTTTTGACCGGTTTTATATTGGGTGTTTTGTTTGATTGGTCCTTTTGAAGAATTTGGTTTTGTTTGAAACACGTGCTCATTGATTTAACCGAGTAGTATTGTGGACAAGAAGTGGGTGACGAAACTGATGATATGGAATTAACGTTTAGTTTCAGGTTCTTGACCGTGTCGCTTGGGAGTGCTCCCATTTCTCGGCCGTTGAGAAATTTCAACAATGTGTCAATTTTGGTGGTCATCTCGCTTTGCTTTTGTTTGAAATCGGCTTCAAACTTGGATATGCGAGCTTCTTGAGATGCCACAAACTTGGACATCAATCCTTCAAGATTGTTGGTACTACCATAGTTATTAGAAGGATTGTTGTTGAAAGTACGATTGGAGGGTGGACCGTTTGGTTGGTAACGATTAGGCGGATTGGAAGGATTGTTTTGGTTTTGTTTCCACTTAAGGTTTGGGTGATTTTTCCAAGAAGGGTTGTAGGAATCACCGTAAGGGTTTGGCTCGGGCTTGAAAGTGTACCACTTATCTGCTTCATCGGTACGCGAAGATGCGTAGTCCGCAAAAGCTGTTCCGGGGAGTTCCACACAATCACGAGTGTCATGGGGACCACTACATAATTCGCATAAAAAAGTGATTTTGTTCACTTGGCTTGTAGGCTTAGGAGCTTCGTAAGATTTCATGAGAAACATGACTTGGTCCTCAAGTTCCATGATCCTACGGTCGGGAGTGCTAAAATTGTTCGAAGGCAAAGATATTGCCTTGACCGTTTTGTTCAAATCACGGGGGTCATTCCAACTTTCGTTGTCATAGAGAGCAAGATCTTCTATGAGTTCCCATGATTCTTCCGCACTTAGATCACGTAGCTTGCCACCGGCCGATTGGTCAATGGTTCGCCTTGTGGAGAGATCGATATGGTCATAAAAAATTTGGACTTGGAGCCAAAGATCTATGCCATGATGAGGGACTTTTTGGAGTAAGTCCTTGAAACGAGTCCATGCTTCATATAGAGTTTCACCTTGACGTAGTTGGAACATCAAGATATCATTTCTAAGCTTGGTAGTTCTCCCCGGTGGGAAAAATTGAGCAAGGAAACGTGTGGTGAGATCATCCCATGAGGTGATGGATCCCGCGGGTAAACGCTCAAGCCATTGACTAGCTTGATCACGTAAAGAGAATTGGAATAGGCGTAATCGGGTTGACTGACTAGTTGTAACATCAAGGTCTATAGAATCTACGATTTTAAGGAAGTCCTTGAGATGTTGATTTGGATCTTCGGAACGAAGTCCATGGAATGCACATCCGCTTTGCACCAACAAGATGGTGTCGGATCGCAAGGGGGACACATTGGGATCTCGAGAAGCTTACAACCCCCACCAGGCAGTGTATCTCATCGTTGTAGTATAGTATAGTGACAAGTACCGGGGGATTGATCGTTCAACTCAGGAATAGTGTCGCTAGGATTAGAAAGCCAAAAAACTAGGTCTAGAGGTGAGGGATGATTCTTTTTGTATTTTTATATTTTAATAAAAGCAAGTAAAATCATGAGTTTTGGAAGAGTGGGCGGAATTAGTTGCTAGTCAACTAACCCAATAAATAAAGATGCAATCAAAATAAAATAATAAAAATAAAAATAAACTAAATTAAACTAAGGGTGTGAGCAATATGTGGGAAAATGGTGTTTACTTAGATTTCACTACTCCCTAGATATCTTTTACAGGTTAATTACTTGTTACAGTTGCGTGGATGACGGATTGTATTCCTTAATACCATTCATGGGGTGGCGTACTTACTTCCCCAATTCTATAAGCTCCTACTTCACTCCTATGTCGAGCCGGCTAAGAAGCTCCTAACATGGGATCACTAGAATTCGCTCATGCATTAAATACAATCATAAAAACCTAGTACACATCGGTTCATGTTTCTTAAGACGTTCAAGCAAGTTCCACAATGGAGATCTGCCAGTTTTCTTAAGCCTAACATTGAAATCATTCATCCATTACAACTATAAACAAGAAATCAACCTATAATCAACATCTAGGTTTCATTACATCCAAGCAAACACACAAAAGATCTAGCCTTAGCATGTTAAAATCAAGACAAACATAAGGTATATTCAAACAACACATAGACATATTGAATGAATTGAAAGAGGACTTATCTTAATTGAACATGAAAGGTTTCAAGGGGTGAAAACCCTTGAAAATACTGTTAAGAACGACCTAGGGTTTATTAGGTTCGACCCTAGTATTCTCCACACAAGTTCTTCTTTAATGAATGAAAAATAGAGAAGTATATATAGATTTTGTGAGGTGACGGCGTCAAGAGTAAATTTCTGACGCCGTCATCTCGCCGCCAATAAAGTTCTCGGACTGCCTAGATCTGGGTCTGACGCCGTCATGAGTAATCCTTCTTCAGGCCGTCACCAAAATAACTCTTGACGCCCTTCTTCTGACGCCTTCAGGTTTTCTCTAGGTCGTCATGGATTTTGCTCTTGACGCCGTCATATTTTCCTTCTTGACACCGTCAGGTACAGTTCCCAGCATGGAAAATTAAGTCTTTGCCGTTTTCTTCACTTTTATGCTCCAAAAACGTCCAAAATGCTTCCTTTTCCAGAATTCACTTCCAAAGTACCTAAAATCACAAAAGGAACGATTTAGGGCAATATTTGATCAAATAAATTCCAATTCCGGCTTAAATGACCCTCTAAAAGCGGTTCATTTTTCGCCTCATCAGTATGAAAGGTTAGTTAGTTTTCATTGTATAAATTGATAAATGTACCTTGTGTATATATAACAAGGTTGTTAATTCTATCATGAGTTAGTTTTCATTGTATAAATTGATAAATGTATGATGTGTATATATAACAAGGTTGTTAATTATATCATCATCAGGTGATTATACATGCATATTAGTTAGAATTATATATGTTTTTTTTAGGTTACACTAACTAACATTAATATGGGATTTGCAGTTGTGAAAAAATAAAAAAAGATGATACTCAAGACAGAACACAAACTTAAAAGAGGTTTTCTCATTCCTTTGACAGCTCAACTTATTTAGTGATACATGGTAATGATTACTGAACCCTAATATCATTCATAATCTCTTTATCACACACCAATTTTTTTTCTTTTCTGATTTGATGTGCATGTTGTTCGTCTTCTGGTATTAGCATGAGTTTATTGCAGCAAGATCAATCTTCAATTGTTGCTTTGGATATGTCACACCTTCAAAATCAATGTAGACAAAAGGTTGGAAAGCACTTCAATCAATAGAGATTCAGAGACAAAAGGTTGCAAAAGTTGCTCGCTTGCTGGCTGCAAGTTTGATGAAGCTGTACAAGAAGATAAGTCATGCACTATATTATGGCTCTTCTTGATTGAGGAACTTTAAAAAGACAAAAAAGTTGATTAAAGGTACTAATATCTCTCATTCCGTATGTATGATCTTATATATTAAGATTACTATTGATTTGTTGCTCGTGCTTTGTATTTTTTATGTTTCATGTTTCAAACTTTGAATCTTATTACCATTTGTTTCATGATGTTATGGGTGCAGAAGCCAATATGTAATATAGTTGCAGCCTTGATATGTTTCAGCACTCAAGGTGTACACTGCAAATGACTTGCTTCACAGGAGGAAATGTTGATGAAATTGATGTAAATATAGATGTGCATAAGAGGTGTGTTTCTGTAGTCATTTTTTACTGATGAATAAAGATCAATATGGCTTGCCGTTCCAATCTTTTTTTTGCCAAACGTTCATTTAACCTTTGTGAACTTTATGTAGTTTTTGCAGAAGAGAGCTGAAGCATTATGCACGGTTCATGGGGAGATTGAGGCTGAATTGATGGCTAAAGCAAATGCTGTTGACCTGTACAGAGTTTCTGTTTTGGTCGAGTCTGGAATGGTTGAAAAGCAGGTGATTCGCACTTGCTTTGATATCCATGTCGTAGAAGCTCCAACACATGAATGCATTTATACACTTTATAGCTGTACGGAGCTTACCAAGAGCTGTACTTATGTAAATTTGAAATACTAATTTGTTACAAATAGTCGTGTTTGTTTTGTCTAAAACATCTCAATCAATTTCTAAGCGTCACGTTGCAATTTATCAATAGCCTTGGTTGACTTTTATACCGAAGGAACATTCAATAATTTATGCATACATTGAGTTGCTTATGGCTTCTGATCTAATATGGACACATATATCCGTGCGTGTTATTTTCATTGCATGTTATAGAGGATTTACAGATGTGGTGGATACTTTCATGAAGGTAATGAACATATTATAACATTTCTGTTTTTGTTGAATGCTTACTTTTCATCTAATTTAAATTCTTCACAATTCAAATAAAAATAAGGTAGATTGCGTTTGCATCTTCAGCAGACCTGTCATTATAGTTGACCTATTAGAAGGATAAAACAATATGAATGGCTTTAAATATAATACTAAAAGGCTAAACATGCTAATTGCTGAAGTAGAGGATAAAAACCTGATTAGCAACATTATAATATGCAGAGATCATAATAAGAGGATATTAAAACAAAATCATTGATTTATTGTACCTTATAAACTGCAGATATTATAATAAGATGTTTGGTTACTAAAATAATCACCGAGTAAATTGTTGATTATGATTTTCTCTTTTGGGATTTTTTTTATGATTTTTATTTTAGGAGGCTGAACAATTTCGACACTGGAAAGCGTCGCATGAAAAAAAACTTTTGCAGGTATATATTTACATTTATTACTTAAGAGGTTGCAAAATGGGGGGGGGGGGTCTGGTAACAGGTCAAAACAGGACATTTCGTAGTCAAATCGGTCATGTTTATACATCCGCTATCACTATCTTTATTTGGCGAATATGATCCTTTCGTAGTAAAACATAACCAAAGAAACCAAATTATAAGTAAATGTGTCCATATTGGTATACTCGCCTAGAAAAGTAAGATGCCAAGCGCAAGGAAAAGCAACAAACCTGGTAGGAGCTAACGAAGATGCCTGTCCAGATGACCAAGCATTATAAGCACCATCCCTTTTGATGTATGGAGAAGAATACGATGAGCTTAGAGTTCCAGTGGCACCTAAAGCTCCACCAATACTAGCCAAAACAGGTAGGTTGGTACGACATGATCAAAGATGTTTTCAAATTCAATAATAATATATAAGAAAATATCTTAGTTCAGCCCCACAAGTTTCAAAGCACAATAAGCCAATAATTCCATAAAAAGCTTAAGACTACATAAGAATATGTATTTGTATGCTTTTTTACTATATTCTTTTGAGTAGTATATACATATAGACATTATGTATGTTAGATGTTTGGAATTATGAATGATGTTAATCATTTGTTATGTATTACATATGGGTAAGGAAAAGATTTATATCATTATGGTCATCATTGGACATGTCGACTCCGACAACTCTACAACCAAACGTTACTTGATCTACAAGTTGGGAGGTATTGACAAAGGGTATCTGTTTGTTTACACCTAATCATCTGAAACTAATTACTGAATATCACATGATTTCAGTTCCCAACATCAAAATACCCCTAAAATTATTTCTAAATTGGATTTTCCTATGGTAGATTAATTTCTCTTTCGTTTATTTTTTTTGCAGCTTTTACTTTATTATGGTAATAGTACTTCATAAAATTTATCAGATGACCATGTTATGATATCTGCAAAGTGCCAGGTATGTAATGAGATATGTTGTGCATGTTTACACTTTGCCTTTTTGATTTCATTTGAGTTTATAAACCTTACTTGGAGGCTTTGAATGGACTTCTTCGTACACTTATACATGGTGGTGATAAGGCGAAAAGTGTACCGCTTTTAGGGGGTCATTTAAGCCCGAATTCGTAATTATTTGATCAATTATTGCCCTAAATTGTTCCTTTTGTCATTTTAGGTACTTTTGAGGAGACATCTCTAAAAGGAAGCATTTTGGACGTTTTTGGAGCAATTTAGTGAAGAAAACGACAAAGTCTCAAAATCCTTGCTGGGAACAGTACCTGACGGCGTCAAGGCTATGCAAGTGACGGCGTCAAGCTTGGCAAAAGAGGTGGATGTGGAAAATACACATGACGGCCCAGAACAATTTCAAGGCATTTTGGCCTGATGGTGTCACCAAGGCCGTCAGGGTCAAAATACATGTGACGGCCCAGAGTAAATTTACACATGACGGCATTAGAAGTGTATCTAGGCAATACAAATTTTATCTTGGCGGCGAGTTGACGGCGTCACAAGCTAAAACGGGATGCTGTCAAGGTGTAAAATCTATATATAGTTTTCTAATTTTCATTCATTAAGTGTGGAACTTTTGGAGAGCTTCTTTGTGAAAACCCTAGATGAATTTTCTGTAATAATAAGGGTTTCAACCCTTGTTCCATCCATGTTCAATTGAAGATAAGTTTTCTTATAATCATACAATATTTCTATGTGTTGTATGATTCTATCTTATGCTTTTCTTCTTTTTAACATGATAGGCTAGGTTTTTCTTGTGTTTGCTTAGATGTAATGAAACCTAAATGTTGATTATTGGTTGATGGTTTGTTTATAATTGTTGCGGATGATTGTATTCGATGTTAGGCTTAAGAAAACTGGCAGACTTCCAATTGGTAACTTGCTTGAACGTCTTAAGAAACATGATCGGAGGTGTACTGCGATTTATGGTTGTATTTAAGGCATGAGCGAATTCTAGTGATTTCATGTTAGGAGCTTTTAGTCGGCTCGACATAGGAGTGAAGTAGGAGCTTATAGAGTTAGGGAATTTCGTACACGGCCCTACGACTGGTATTAAGGAATATAACCCGTCATCCATGCAATTGTAACAAGCTAATCAACCGGTAAAAGATATCTAGGGAGTAATGAAATCTAAGTAAACACATTTTCTCTTATTATTGTTTACACCACAAATTAGTTTTAGTTTATTTTATTTTATTTTGATTGCCTCTTTAGTTAATTGGGTTAGTTGACTAGCAACTAATTCCGCCCACTCCTTCAAAACCCGAGATTTTACTTGCTTTTATAAAAATATAAAAATACAAAAAGAATCATCCCTCACCTTTAGACCTAGTTTAGTAGACTTTTTAATCCTAGCGAACACTATTCCTAAGTTGAACGATCAATCCCCCGGTACTTGTCACTATACTATACTACAACGAACAGGTACACTGCCTGGTGAGGATTGCAAGCTTCTCAAGATCCCTTGAGAGGTAAAACCTTTTGCGAGGGTGCAATTCCACGCATCAGGTGGCTATAGGGTTCTTATTTTTAGTCAAAGGACTTCTACGCTCGACATTTTAGAGTGGGCTCTAGATGTAATCGGGGTCACATATAGACATCTTGATGGCAGTTTCTCAACTTAACTTTGATCAAGTATTATGAGGTTATTTTTTGAGGTGACCATTTTGACCCGTTTACATTTAAACGGGCCAATTTGGATTACACTGTATCTTTAATGGATCAAACGATCTAAACTAAAGGGTTTTTCTATAATAAAGATCGGCCAAAAAGGTTCCACATATTGAATGTGTTGAATTGCCTCAAAACTGTCGAAAGGGATTTTATTTATAAAGATATATCAGTTATGTAACAGTATTGTTTTGTATCTATATTTCGCACATTAAAAATATGGATAATTTTAAGCCTTTTTTTTAATACTTAATCACTTTGACCCATTCAAGATACAACATAAACCAAATAGACCAACTATGCATGATCTAAACTTAGCTTTGTTTCTGTTAATCTAAATGTGGCCCATTGTCTACTCACCTCAGTGGCCTCCAGTAAGCAGTACGAAATAGGGTAAAAACAAGATTTACATAAATATTACATTATTGAGGATTAGGTGACTTTTTCACTGTGTATAAGAAAGTTGGTTTGGATCGAATTATGATTTAGGTCAAACGAGCCAAATAAATACAAGAAGCCAAAAAAGAACAACTCAAACGGGTCAAACAAGTCTTAAAGTGACAAAAAGTCTAATTTATGCATACATCTACCTAATCGGCTATTATATTACTCAAATATTTATAGTATACTGTTGATGCGTGGTATTGCGCCCTCGCAAAAGGTTTTACCTCTCAAGGGATCTTGAGAAGCTTGCAATCCCCACCAGGCAGTGTGCCTGACCGATGTAGTATAGTGTAGTGTCAAGTACCGGGGGATTGATCATTCAACACAAAGAATAGTGTTCGTTAGGATTGAAATTAATCTAACTAGGTCTAAAGGTGAAGGAAGATTCTTTTTGTGTTTTTATAATTTATGAAAAGCATGTAAAAATCTCGGGTATTAGAAGAGTGGGCAGAATTAGTTGCTAATCAACTAACCCAAAAGCTACTAATTAAACTAATTTGCAAGAAAAGTAAATTAAGATTCTACAAGGGAAGTGAAGTGTATCTACCTATGATGTATTACTCCTTGCTAGCTATCCAATTCTACCTATTGAATTGTCATATACTTGTTTTAATTGACGGGTTGTATTCCTTAATACCATTCGTGGGGCCGTGTATGATCTTCCCCAACTCTATAAGCTTCTACCTCATCCTATGTCGAGCCGACAACTAGCTCCTAACATGGCCTCCTTAGTAGTCACTTATGCATTAAATACAACCATGTAATTGTAGTACACATCCGATTCATGTTTCTTAGGACGTTCAAGCATGTTACCAATTGGAAGTCTGCCAGTTTCCTTAAGCATAACATCGATATCAATCAATCTAACAAGAGACAATAGGAAACAAGAATTATAAGCTAAATCAACTAGACCTATTGAAGTTGTCACACCTTAATTGATGAAGATAGACACAAACATCAACAAAGACATCAATAAGATCTAATCAATTATATACAAGTTTCACACAATCATAAGTAGACACAAGGTGAATTAGCCAAGCATAATTAATGAAGAGCAATCAACAATAATCATAATTGAAGACGTAGCATAAGATTTAATCAATAAACAAACCATTACAAGATTTTTATGGAGTGATTGAGACCCTCTAAATTGCTGGAAAAACACCTACCTAAACCCTAGAATCGGCCATAGGGTTTAGGGCTTACAAAAAGTGAAGTTATGAGGTTGTATTTATAGGTTGTTTTCTGTCTGGCCCGATCTGACGGCGTTAGCCTTAAGGAGTGACGGTGTCACGACCATTTTTTCACCAAATCGAAGATTTTTTCATCCCAATCGTTTCCTTTTTTGTATCTGTAATACTCCCATTTTTCACTGATCGCAGCGGATAAAGTGTTTGGGGTAGTACTTCATAGAATCACAGATACAGTAATAGAAAATGGCTCAAAAAGAGACGTTTTTATTAATTAAGTTATCATTCATTAAAATATCAGAGTTCTCTTAAGATGAGGTCCCGTAAATCTAAGTGTGAAATGTTATGTTTGAATGATAACCGGTTTGAAAGTCCTCCAAGTTCAGTGCCATTGATGCGTGGGAATTGCACCAGGCTTTACCTCTCTAGGGATCTCGAGAAGCTTACAACCCCCACCAGGCAGTGTACCTGATCGTTGTAGTATAGTATAGTGACAAGTACCGGGGGATTGATCGTTCAACTCAGGAATAGTGTCGTTAGGATTGAAATTAATCTAACTAGGTATAAAGGTGAAGGAAGATTCGTTTTGTGTTTTTATATTTTATGAAAAGCAGGTAAAAATATCGGGTATTGGGAGAGTGGGCGGAATTAGTTGCTAATCAACTAACCCAAAAGCTACTAATTAAACTAATGTGCAAGAAAAATAAACTAAGGTTCTACAAGATAAGTGAAGCATGTCTACCCATGATGTGTTACTCCTTGCTGGCTATCCAATTCTACCTATTCAATTGTCCCACCTTAATTGATGAAGATAGACACAAACTTCAACAAGGAATCAATAAGATCTAATCAATTATATACAAGTTTCACATAAACATAAGTAGACACAAGGTGAATTAGCAAAACATCATCAAAGAAGAGCAAGCAACAATGATAATGGAAAACATGATTAAGATAGAATCAACAAACCAATACATGATGTTTATGGATTGATTGAAACCCTCTAAGTTGCTGGAAAAACACCTACCTAAACCCAGGAATCGACCTTAGGGTTTAGGGCTTACAAAAAGTGAAGTTATGATGTTATATTTATAGGCAAGTTTTCTGTCGGCAAGGCTTGACGGCGTCACCCCGTAAAGAGTGACAGCGTCATGACAAATCTTTCTTCACCAAATTGTAGATTTCTTCGTCCTCTTCGTGTGGGCTTTTGAATCACCTAAATCCGAGTTCGTATGCAAAAGTTATGACCAAAACAATATCAGCTACTTCGCGCGCAAGTTTTGACAAGTTGACACGTGACGCCTTCAGGAAATTTTCTAGGCCATCACTCTTTAATTTTACACGTGACGGTCTTGCATGACGCCGTCATCTCCAATGCCCAAAACTTTCTGGACCGTCACGGACTTTATCCACTTCTACCTCTTGTTTCACTCTTGATGTCGTCATGTAGAACCTTGTGACGCCGTCAGGTACTGTTCCCAGCAAGGAAAATTAAGACTTTGCCGTTTTCTTCACTTTTATGCTCCAAAAACGTCAAAAATGCTTCCTTTTCCAGAATTCACTCCAAAGGTACCTAAGATCATAAAAGGAACGATTTAGGGCAATATTTGATCAAATAAATTCAATTCCGGGCTTAAATGACCCCCTAAAAACAGATCATTTTTCGCCTTATCAGCCACCTCCTGCCAAAGCTCCGTAACGGCTATATACCTATGATACATACTTAAAAGTCAACACTAGGTGTTGAGTGAGAGTCATAGGTTTAAATAGTAGAGTGAATGCAAGTTTTACCTATTTACCATATATATCCCTATAGTATAACTTTATTAAATGTCATTTTTAACCCCTTTAGTTATTAGTTTTAAAAAGTTACGATATATACCCCATGCAGGTTAAGCGTTACGAAACTAGTCCTTTTTTTATAAAAAGTATATTTTTGTTTTAGAAAAGGGTATAACTTATTATGGTTTATCTAGGTAGATTATTTTAAACTTAAAGATAAGTTGTAAATGACTTTTTATAAAACTTGTTTAAAAACTTACGGGTTTTGTAGAACTCGACTAGAAAAGGACCAGGTTGTGACACGATGGTTTTGTGATTATCAAGACCCTATATAACTCAAATCACTTGGCTCGACCCCTCCTCCTTGACTCGACACAGTAAGTATTTAGTGTATGTGTGGTTGTTTAAGATTTTGAAAATGGAATTGTGAGTAAGTGTGTGTGTGACTATCGAATGGTGTAAGGAAGTGATGGTGGGTTTGTGGTATTTATTGGGCTCGTTAGCCCCTAAGGTTAAGTAAACTTGGAGTGGTGGCCAAGTAAAGTGAGGCGGTGGTCAAAGGCGGTGGGGGAGGTGATAGAGGCGGTTTATAAAAAGGTGACGAGGTGGTGATGTGTTCGGTTGTGAGTGGTAGTGAGGGGAGGTGTTGTTTAATGGTTAAGGAAGTGACGGGGTAGTGAGGTAAGGGTGACAAGGGGTGGTGTTTTTACTTAGGGTTTAAGAAAAGGTGACGAGGTGTGAGGTGAGGGTGACGGGGTGGTGATGGAGGTGTGTGGGTGGTAGCTTATGGAGTGATAAGGTGAAAGGATTTGGTTTGTTTTAGTCTATGTCGAGTCCACAAGGATTAAAGGGTCGTGGTTTGTAGTTCGAGTTATGGAGTCGAGATGGACAGAAAAAGAGAAGGGAATGACTAAAAGGGTTTATTAGTTTGGTTTTTAAAAAAGGGTGCCGTTTTGGTTTGGTTTTGGGTCGAACCACAGAAAAAGGAAGAACCAAAAATGGAGTTTTGGGTTGCTTGTTTGTTTCGACCACGAAGAAAGAAAAAGAAATATTGGTTTTGTTGTGTTCGTTTTGGGTCGACACAGAAAGAAAGAAAGAAAAACAAAAATGGATTTTGTTTTTGGTTTTGTGTCTAGTTTTAAAAGAAAAAAAGTCAAGAGTAGCAAAATTGGTTTTTAGTTTTAAAAATAGGGTCACATTTGGTTTGAAACAAGAAACAAAATGGTTTTATTTTGTTTGTAGAGTTCACGTAGGACAAAAAGAAGAGAAAACGTTTTTGGTTTGTTTAGTTGTTTTAATAAATGAACCTAAGTTTTTACTAGTTTCGTAGCCTACTCGCGGGGTTTATTAAACAAGTACGGGGCATATATAGGGGGCGTATGTTAGTTTGAAACGGACTTATTAAGGTGGTCGGGTTTCGTAGTTTATTATATTAAGTTTAGAGCACTTAAACTTGACGTAAAAAGGGTACTTTTGGTCGTTTATTTATATTAGTTAGGTTTTAATAAAAATATAGTTTTTGGTTTATATATAGAGTATTTGTATTTATTAGTTTTAAAATAAGTATGTTAGAGTAATTTTAGTTATAATATTAGCGTGTTATGGTATTGTAATATGTATTTTACGATAGGTTTATTAAGGCTTATTATTAAAGTTTATATTAATATTAACTTTTTACGTTTTTAGGTAATTTAGTATGTTATATTAGTTAGGGTTTTATAATATAGATTTTTAGGGTTCATATTTTAGGGTTTAGTATTTCGTTATATAATATTATAGTTATTAGGGTTTCGTGAGAGACCTTTTTATTAGTGGTTTTATTAGTATTTTAGCGTATTAATGTAAGGTTTTACTTGACATGCTACACCGGTGGTTGTGCAGGCACGTCTAGTTAGTTTAAAAAGCAAAAATTTTATAGTAAAAATACCTGGTGTAGAAGTCGTAATGGAAACAGCATTGAGGAAAATTACAGGTTGTGACAGTATCGCTCAAATCCGAGTTCGTATACAAAAGTTATGGCCAAAACAGTGTCAGCTACTCCGTGCGCGAGTTGTGATTATCTTAATCATCTTGTGACGGTTTCAAAAAGGTTTCTTCTTGTGCAAGTCTTCTTCCTGACATCGTCACTCTATATCATCTGACGTCGTCAGGTTAAATCCTGGCGCCGTCACCTTAAAAAGTCTTCTGGGACGTCTCTTGTTGTCTTATAACGTGACGGCCTTGGTGAAATTACATGTGCGCTGTCACGTGTAAATGTGTTGATAACTTTCTGGCCCATCAAGTGTAAAAGTATCCACCTCTTCTTCAATGAGTGACTGCGTCACATGCAAATCCTGACGCCGTCAGGTACTGTTTCCAGCATGGATTCTTGATTTTCTCATTTTCTTCATTCTTGAGCCTAAAAACGTCCAAAAAGCTCCAAAATGCTTCATACTGCAAAAATCACGTCCCAAGTACCTAAAAAAATGACAAAAGAAACGATTCAAGGCAATATTTGATCATAAAAACACGATTAAGGGCTTAAATGACCCCCTAAAAGCGGTATACTTTTTGCTTCATAAAATATCCCTACACTTGGGATTTGCTTGTCCTCAAGCATATGAGCTTTTATTATATACAAAATACAAGTTAGGGGTCATTTAACACTAATATAAAAGTAATTACAACACATGATCGTTCCACCTTAATCAAAACAAGCACGGAGTTTATATACTAGCACCTCACAAATAGTGTTTGGATACTCTCATCTCTCGGGTGTCATAAAACAAAATATAACTAATGGAAATGGAAAAATATCACTCACTTCCTGTCATAGCAAATAGATTACCATATGCTTGGTAAAGGATCAAAAACCTCCACCACTTGGCGTAAGCACCTAGGAAAACTATCAAAGAGGGCTTTTTAAAGAGTTATAACGTTAGGTGTAGGGGTATAGAAAACACGGTTTTGCTGGATATGGGATATTTCACTGGTAGCAAGTCAATTGTCTTAGTTTACTACATGTACAATGAGACGTTGCTAAGCCAAAACTCAACTCAACTTGAACTAACTACGACTCTTTTTTTTTTGGACTTTTTTTTTCAAGACACTATTTGACTTAAACATAAATAAAAGAAACGGATGGTAGCTCGTATGTTTTTCTCTTTTCTTTTTCTATTTTTTTTCATTTTTTTTCAATTATTATTATTTTTTTTTTATTTTTTTATTTTTTTTTTGCATACATTTTTGCCTTACCATCCAAAATAATACATCATAGGGGATTTGCATTCCCCTTACACTTGAACTTTTACATACTTTACAATCAACTATTTTAATTACTCGAATTAAGTAATGAAAACACTTGGAGTACTTTTTAAGATTAACGCACGTATTGTGGTAATAAATGATGTTCTTTCCCATTACTCCATAACAATAGTACTTTTGCCCATGAGTCCTAATCGTCCCAAAACAATATGTATAAGATATAACTCGACTTAACAAACATGTAATCAATTAGATAATTAACTAATGATTAAAAAAAAAAAAAAAAAAAAAAAAAAAAAAAAAAAAAAACCCGAATAGAGTCGGTATCTCAAAAAAAAAGTATCCCTATACTTCTCTCTCTAAAAGTGACGACAAAAGAGTAAATCCCTGACAATCCTAAGTTTCGTTTTAATTCTTCTCGTATTTGGGAAAGGAAGTACGCCACCCCATGAATGGTATTAAGGAATACAATCCGTCATCCACACAACTGTAACAAGTAATTAACCTGTAAAAGATATCTAGGGAGTAGTGAAATCTAAGTAAAAACCATTTTCCCACATATTGCTCACACTCTTAGTTTAATTTAGTTTATTTTCATTTTTATTATTTTATTTTGATTGCTTCTTTAGTTATTGGGTTAGTTGACTAGCAACTAATTCCGCCCACTCTTCCAAAACCCGTGATTTTACGTGCTTTTATTAAAATATAAAAATACAAAAAGAATCATCCCTCACCTCTAGACCTAGTTTTTAGGCTTTCTAATCCTAGTGACACTATTCCTGAGTTGAACGATCAATCCCCCGGTACTTGTCACTATACTATACTACAACGATCAGGTACACTGCCTGGTGGGGGTTGTAAGCTTCTCGAGATCCCTCGAGAGGTAAAGCCTGGTGCAATTCCCACGCATCACATAGTTCATGATGTTATAATTAACAACCTTGTACACAAACTAGTTTCAAAGTACTTCAATACTGATCTTATAGGACTATGAATAAAAAAAAATAGTGCATTCATTTATTAATTCAGTAACTCATATGCACCATAATACAAATTAGAGGCATCGATATAACATAGATCTAACACACGCATCAAATCCATACATAATGTTTCTAACTTTCATAAACTTAAACTACTTTACGTCAATATTCAATCAATAAATGCATATAGAAACCTACAATTTATTTATGAACATAGAAATAAAAGAAATAGATACCTCGAGATGAGGATGAAAGCCATGATCAATATGGCTGCAATAAAAAAAATTGTGATACTAGGGTTTTAAGTTAAAAAATATATAATGAATGAATCGGTCAAACAAAAACCCTAAAAGATGTCCTGGATAGTTTTTATATTTATTAGAAACTATATTTAGGGAAAAGATATGTATCATAATACTTGATAAACATTATATATTTAGTTTTGCAGGATTTAAATCAAAAATTAACTTGGTCTAGTGGTAAAAAATCTTGATAACTAATGAAGAGATCCATGGTTCGAATCCTCCTGTCTACATTTTAAATTTGCAAAACCATACAAATTTTTAAATAATTAAAATTCTTAAAAACGAATTTTAATAAAAAAATACTGCTTAGGAGGCACCAATTTGTGATGACATGGCAAGTGAGCATGATTAAAAATACAAAATAAATTATTAAAATTGCTTACATGACCAGAATGTAATTTGTGATGAAATGGCAAGTGAGCATGATTAAAAATACAAAATAAATTATTAAAATTGCTTACTTGGCCAGAATGTGATGACATAGCTACTAATGACAATTACTGGGTAATGACATGGCGTTTTCTTGATTAATCTACGTGTAACGCCTCCTGTTATATATAATATAGATATACATACATACATACATACATACATATATATATATATATATATATATATATATATATATATATATATATATATATATATATATATATATATATATATTTCAAAAATTCCAAAAATCTTTATTATTAATAATTGTCAAATCATATTTTTATTTAAAACTTTATAAAACATTTCATTTTCTAAAAATCCTTTAAAATGGTTTTCAAAACTATAAATGTTTAACCCAAAACCTCGCCGTGAGTCACGGCTCGGTTCCACTCGAGCCACGGGCTCTCGGCTCGAAAACGAAACACCAACACAAACACAACCATAATCAATAATCATGCAAGAAAAGTTTTAAAATCTCAGGTAACGTGAAATAAAATATTTGTCTAGTAAATAGGTTTAGGAAAAGTACCGGGTGCTACATTTACTAACTAGGTCTTAAATTTATATTAGCTCGATTACCTAAGGTCTACCTATTTGCACTAACGAACAGAGAATCCGGTCACGTGTAGAATAGTATTTGGTAAAACCGAGGTCATCCCAATAGCTATGTGGTTTGGATTTTATCTAAGTCTAGGTGTTACGGTTTTAACTGGTTTTAAATATTGAGATGATTAATTATGCTAAATGAAATAGAAATAAAACATAAAATAAATCAAAGCAGAAAATGATTAAGGTTGTGAGCAGTGGGAGAAGAGTGTGCTAGCCTGATCACTCATCCAATATCGCTTACGACTATGTTCTCTATAAAACTAATATAATGCTTCAAGTGGGGTGGACATGTATCACTAGGTTCATATGGTCAAGTTCCCTAACCTATCTCCCCTGAATCTTACCAGGAACCAAAGGCACTACTCTCTGTTAGTAAGCCGACGTACGGTAGACGGGTTAGATTCATTAAGTACCACTACATGCTAGATTTATCCTAGTATGGCCCCTCCTCTCGGATCGTAGACCATACTCTCTAATTACTTAAGTCTATCAAACCCGGAAAGTGGTCCTATGGTCAATTCACACACAAGGTCCGTGGTTAGTTGTCATCCCAAACATATCCTCGCAACTAAACTACGCTAGGGTCCTATGGTCAATTCTCCTAGCATACCAAGTATAACCGGTTCTCTTAGACTAGCACAACTAAAGGATCATTGACAAACTATGCATGCACACACTAGAAGCATTACGAAAAGTACAAAAACATAATCATAACAATATTGGAATCATAACTAGGCTAGCACCAGAGGTGCTTAGCCGATCATATTCAATGTAACACTCAAATCAATGTTTACACAAGACATGAATTTGAAATGAGAATTAAATGATGAAAAACTAAAATTTATGATGTTTGTAGCGTGATTTCTCCCTTGGAATGGCTCCGTATGCTGTTGTAGAGTGGCCTCCTAAATGCTCCCAGTGATCTCTGACTTTTGGTGGTAAGAAAGTTGTTGTAAAATGCAGAAGTTAGGGTTGTATTTATAGGCCCAACACTTGCTACGGTGTAACTAAATAATGAGTTACGGCATAGCTCGTGTAACCGTAAGAAGATCTTATCCATTAGCAATAGTTACGACGTGGTTGGCATAACTGGTTACGCCATAACTCCAATTAGGTTTTCCTCTACGTCGTAGTCTTCATGTGGGCTACGCCGTAGCATAATTCTTGGATCTTGGAACACTCTCGATGTTAGTGCTATGCCGTATGTGGTTACGACGTAGCTTCCATCTTCAAAATATTCTAAGTCATGATATAGCTACGGCGTAACTATGGGTTGTGATTACTTCGTAGTTCTTGATTCGAGATGACTTCATGGTTGAACTCCTAGCTACGGCGTAATAGAGAGTTTGAGTTACGCCGTAGCTTCCTTCAGCATACTATAAATTTGTATCTTTTGCGCGCTCTTTCCAATTTCCGCGTCTCTTTAGCTCCCATGCTCACTCGTGACACAGATACACAATATAACAGAATTAAAGTATATATCCATATAATAAGAGTAAATAATGAGCATATTAGGGGGAAATTGACACTTAAATATCGGTATTATTTGACGTCATCATGTATCATGTAATCTCGACACACTACTCGTCTATGGTCTCAAAATGATGTTAAGGCCAAGTTCTAAAGTCTACAAACTACTAGCACACTCAATATTTGGTGGATTTAGGGTAAATCAGGGGAAACTGAAAAGGCTAAACCTCACCATGAAATTAAAGGTTAAATGTGCTCGGCTAAGGTCTGTTCTAGTTAGGTTCGGAAAAACATGTCAAAATTTTAAAAATGGCATAATTTTTCAAAATAAACTAGAAAAATGGGCAAACTAAAGTTCAAGTTATAAATTCTACTCCCGTCCCCCACTTGAAATGTACAAAGTCCCTTTTGTACGCAATAAGCAATAATATAAATGAGATAGGTAGAATTGGAACGTGAACTTCCCTGAAATTTGCTCTTGAAAATGATAGAAGGAACATGTTTGAGAAAACGTGCCTTCGCTTCACCTAATGAGCAAACTTCAAATCTCTGAAATAGCACAACTACCACAAGCATAAAATCTAAAAAGAAAAACAAACAAAAAATAAAAATCCTAACTCACTTTCGTAGGAATCACGGTTGCATTTAGTGTATGCAACAAGTCTTTTAAACCACTTGGCGTCCCAAGTGGACGAGTGAAGTCTCGTGAGGGTTTATAGTGAATACACACACAAAATTCGTTTAAAACTAAAACAAGGTTAAAGTATGTTTGTTATTAAAACATTTAAAATTTAAAAAGGTACAGGAGAAAGCTACGGTGTAGTGATAATGCAGAACTACGCTGTAGGTAATGAAACCTGTCAAATTTCTGATACCTGGAGGGTGCTACGGCGTAGCCATGAATTTAGCTACGCCGTAGATGCTTTCTGTGGCAACTTCTTGGAGGGAAATTCCTTAGCCAGCTCCTCCACCATCGATCTTTCTCAATTACCTGAAAATAATTACAGCAAAAAATACCAAACCAACTAAACTAATAAAAATGAAAAGAAAAGGACAATTCAGGTTGTCTCCCGAAAGAGAACTTTCATTTATTATCGAGTCTTTAAGTTAGAGTCACGGTCATGGCGATCACGGTTGCTTTTGGACTTGCCCAAGCTCGTCCATCTCCCTCATTAAGTTGTGCCTCACCCAAGCCACATTAGTAGTAGTCCGCCAAAACTCATTCCTTTCAATTCTTCATACCTTGGAGAACCTCTCATCCGGTTCTAAATGGTATCTTGTCACCTCATAAGTTTCCGCAATGATTGGGGGCGGTTTTTTATAAGGTATCCCTATGAGTTTACATCGTCGTTGCTCGTAGGCCTCATCATCCAGATCCATGAACCCATCATGAACTTGCAATTCAAGGTAGTCCATTATTTCATCCATATCATCATCATCGGAATCCGTTCCCTTAAACCAATCATCATCAAGTTTATCTTCAATGAGCTCCTTCTTGCAACAATCTTTTTCTTCTCCCCATTTGGTTTTGTAATCATATTCTATTTCATCTGTTGCATTATTGCCATTTGTGCAATCATTTGGGTTTTCCTTATTCATGCATCCTTTCCAATTTTTTTCCTTAGTGGATGCATCCACTCTTCCATACTTGATTTTTATCCAATCATCAAAACGAGCCTTTCTAGCTGTAGAACCATAGAGGGGGGGGGGGGGTGAATACGGTTTCTTAGGCTTTTAAGATGTTTAAAAAACTTTAAGCCTCAAAGGAAACCAAGTGGTTCTATAATCAATCCAAACAACCACACACACAAACGAAGCATATAAAGCAAGTAAACGACACCACGATATATACTGGTTCGAGATGGGGGGTTTATAATATCCGTACATCCAGTTGCGAATCCGCGACTCCGATACTATTCACTTAGTATAATCCTTTCGGTGGACTACAAACCGTTACAATTCACTGCACCGGTATTCACCAATATCGATGCTCACAAAGAAGGAGTTACTCACCAACGGTATTCCGCCCTCGGCAACCACCCAAAAGAATCTCACGATTCGACTTTACCTAAGGAGCACAAAGATCACTACCAAGACTTCCACCCGGAAGTATCAAACCCCAACTAGATCCCCAACGATCTAGGCTTGGTCACCAAGACACAAGACTTCCCTTACAAACAATTGAATGAATGAATATATGTTTGTTCAACCAAGCCCTAACCTAACCTAGTGACTCGATTGTAATAGAAAGGGTATAAGAAAGAAGACCCTCGACACAATCACAAGAGTGGATTAGGTTCTTGTGATTCTTCCCTTGCAAAGATATGTGTTCTTTCAAAGATGTTAGTATGAAAATCAAGAACACAAGATTAGAGATTGAGATAGAGATAGAGATTTGAGAGTGTTTAGAGAGAAAGAATAATGGCAAGGGGTGAGGGATACAAGAGGCAAGGGTGGTATTTATAGGCCAAGACCCAAACTTGGAAAAATTTTACCGAGGCCGGCGCGTCACCCGCGCGTCAACGCGCGGGCAGCGCGCCGGGACTCTCTCTCAAGTTTTCCCAAAACTTGGGTGTTGGACCTTGTAAATACCTATCCTTGCTAAACCCCCAATTGTACTTCACACTAAACCTTAACATTAATCATTCTAAGGTTTGCCAACTCAAATAGCCAATTTGGAAAATGTTTTGTGAAGTGTTTAAAGAGAAACCAAATTACCAAGGGTTTAAAGTGTAGATAGGGTAATTTGGAAGGGGTAGAAGTGTATCTCCTCACATGGCATAGAAAAGAGAGAAAGAATATGCCAAGGAATATTCCAATGCTTGGGGGGAAGAATGAGATGGAGGGTTGAGATGAAATGGTTTGAATTGGATGGCTAGGATCAAAGGGAGCCTCCCTTGGTTTTCAAACAATTTGGCATGTGTGGAATGTGGATGGTTGAGATGAGTTCATTTGAAATGGATGGTTAAGATCAAGGATGCCTAGGTTAGGGTTGAGAAGGATATTCCAAGGAATATGCTTTGCTTGGGGGAAAGGAGAAATGGAGGGTTGAGATGGTTTTGGTTTGAATTCAATGGTTGAGATCAAGCACATGTAGTGGCATAGATAGGAGAGATTGGATGGATTGTTGAGATGTGTTGTAATTTGAAATCAATGGCTAGGATTAGAGGAGCCTCTTTAGGGTTTCAAAAAATTCCCCATGTGTCAAAAATGAAGGGATGAGATGTGTTGTAAGGGAATGAATGGTTTAGATGTAGTATGTAAGGGAATATGTAAGGGTGTAAGAGATTGTGTAAGAGAATATTTGATTTGGATATGATTGGTTTTGTATTATGTATAAATGGGATTAGGAGAGGATTAAGGCATAATCTAATTGTCAATAAGAAGAATGGTTTAGACAATTAAGATTATAAGTTAGGAAAATCATAGGTTACTTATAAGTTCAAGTAACACAACGTCGAGAATCCATAGTTTCATATCTCGTGACTTTCCACGACTCGACGTTCTTAACTAATACCTTGGTTCAAACAAGTTAAGTGCTTTGCCTTGATGTAAAGCATAAGCCAAGTGGGAAATGATGCGTTTAAGCAAAGTCACCTTTGACTTAGTTTGACCAATAAGGGAGTAAACCTGTTACGTAATTAAAGAAGACGTAATCACGGGATATGAGCATATGGATGCTTCAACACGATGTCACTTGAAATATATAAGCTCCCTAAGTTTAGAAAAGCCTTGGCTAGAGGCGATAGTTAGAAAACATGAGTTGGCGTTTTCCTGTAAATGGGTGTTATAAAAGTGGGATCTCTCAAGTCTCAAAACTCGTTTCGAGTGTTCTCAATTAAGCACATAACATATTCATACCTGTATTGAAAGATCTACATTTGTCGTGTAAGGGGAAAGTCGACTTTCAAAATTCGCCCGGAACCATACAGACTCCTGGCGCATCACCCGCGCGTTGACGCGCGGGCAGTGCGCTAGGAGCAGACATGGGCTCCGACGATTTTGGGCTAGCGTTTGTTATTTTATGTGTTTCGATGGTTTGTTTGTCATCATTAAAACATAAAGAGATCTTGATCATGTTGCCTCAACAATCTCCCCCTTTTTGATGATGACAAATAAAAACCGAAAGCAAATAAAATTACCAAACTTAGTGAAGACAAAGCGAACGTACAAAATAAAACGCGAACGTACAAAATAAAACGCGAGATTTAAAGAAATAAAATACTTACAGATATGAAAATTACATTTTTACAATCCTAATAATAAAAGAAAATTTTTAGATAAATTAATTTTTACACTATTTATATAATCATTATTAATTAATTACTATTTTCTAATTACTTATTAATTATTTAAATTAACCTAAATTATAACTAATTATGAAATTACACTAAAAATATGAAAAATAAATTTGGAAAAATCTAAAATATTATAAAACTAATTTTCAAACTTAAAATATATTTTTCCTACTTTTTAAATAATTAATATTAATTAAAAACTAATTATTAATTAATTTAAAATATTTTAAATTAAGAAAAATAGAAAATGAACAGTAAAAATTATAAGAAAATTCCTAAAATTATATTATATTATATAAAAGCTAGAAAAATATAAAAACTAGGTGTTACTTTATAAAAACTAATTATGCTATTTAATACTTAATTATTAATTTTTTATTAATAAAACTAATATTAAATCTAATAATTACTAAATGACCAAATAAAAATTTGGAAAAATTATTAAAAATACTTTAAGGTAAAAGGTAATTAATAAAAATATAAAAATGCCAAGTACTTAATAAAAATCTAAAAATGAAAATTAAAATTTAAATTACATTAAATAGAAACTATCACTTGAAATTAAATTGTTTTTTCTGGATTTTTTTTTACAAACCTATTTTATACCTAAAAAAAAACAACTTTTGTAAAAACAACTTTTTTATATCTTAAAAATAAGCATTGTGAGCTAAATAAGCTTGGACAGTTGACTTTGGTCAACTGTCAAAGCTAAAAGCTTTGAAATGAGGCCTAAGCTGAGACCAGGGGTGGTTTTAGGTAGATACATGTTCGATGAATGGAAATAAGCCAAAAGAAACTAATCCAAACTCCTGAATAAGCTAATAGCATTCAAATAAGCAAAATAAGCACTTGGCTCAATAAAAAAAAAGGGACAAACTTGCAGTGTCTAAAAAGGGGGGGGGGGGGCAAAGGCACCTGAGCTCAAACTACCACTTGATCTTGGTTCTCAGCTGGTAGGGCAACCCAATGCAACAAAGAACACCTAGTGGGGCCCACTAGGGAGGTCAGAAAACACCACCAAAGGTGGTGGTGTGGGACTGCAGTGGTGGTGTGCAGGGGATATCCTCCCCCTGCAGGTTAGTTTGGGGGGCTTGGGAATGCTCAGAAAAAATTGTAAAAATAAAGTAACACAGGGACAATGAAGTTGAGCTGGGGGGCTGTAAATATAAACAAGTTTCAAGGCCTAACTCATAACACAAAAATCAAATTAATTCTTGCAAATATTGGAAAAATCTGAGAAATGCACATTTGACTTTTTATGAAAACTTGATAAGTTGACTTTAGTGGGTTTATGATTGATCCTAATGATTAAGTAACATGTAATAAGCAATGATAGATGGAATCTAGGCTAAAGATATAAGTGACAAGCTAATGAAGAGGTTTATGGAACCCAATTCCCTCACAGTTAACTGTGAGGGTGTTTAAATTAGTAATCTGACTTTTTTCCACACAAGGCCTGAATTTGAAGCCTTATTTGACTTAACCTAACCTAATGTGATTCAAAAATACCAAAACAACAATCAACTAACAACAAGATCACTTGGACAGTGCTTAACCCAAACACCCCTTAAAATTTTAGTTTGATAAATTTTCAAAGGAACTGATCAAAACAAACCACAAATCTTATAGACTGGATTATACTAAGCTACAGTAAGTCTAAATGAGCAAGATTAATCAGTAAATAACAACAATGACCACTTAACCTATATTATGGAAAAATCTTGGATCAAAAGCTTACTTGACATCAAAGCTGAAAACCAACTGAGAATCAATCCCACATTCACAACCTAATGCTCCCATGAGCTACTAAACCAGATTCCAACTTCTTCTTCTTTCTTCTGTTTCTCTTTTATTTTTCTATTTATTTATTTTTTTAGATTTTAGAGTTTTATGGTGAACTAAGCTAAGCTTGTTCAAATCTTTTGAAAACTTAATCAGGCTTATCAGTGGACTGAATTGAGCTTATATGAACAACAAACAACAAACTTTAACAATTTTTAGTGAATTTGTCAATTTCACAAGAAAATGTCAAAACTAAATTTTTCTTAATAAAACTTGAATTTAATGATCAACAAGGTTCACATTACATTCACTTAACTGAAAATAACTTAATTTAAAAGAAAATTACAACTGAAAATTAAATTACACTACCTACGATTTGAATTATACTAAAAACTAACTAACTACCTCCACTTCTGCTTTTTTCTTCCTTTATAAGGTTCCTTGAAGTCCCTTCAGACTTTCCCACCACTCTGGGACCCTTGGATTAGCTTCAAACGATCCTGACCCTTGGATTATCAATTTGGCGGGAAATGGGTAATAATAAAATTGGGTGGGTTAGGTTGGCAGGTGAGATATTTAATGTTTGGGGATGAGCGGGAGACAAGAGAGGGTGTGTTGGTGAGGATTTGGTAGAAAAGGAGAGGAGGGGGGAGGTGAGACAAGGAGCGGGAAATGGGGAGGTTAGGGGTGGATGAACAGTGGAGTTGACCGGGGTGTTTGACTGGGGGGTGTAATATTTAAATGGGGTAGGGGTGTGGGACAGGGTTGTGTTTTGGGCTTAGGGTGTACATGGATCAGGCCATGGGATTTGGTTGGGTTGGTGGATTTGGTTTTATAATACAAAGGGTGGTTTGGTTTAGTAACTTTAGGAAATCACAAGGACCAAAGATGTAACTTCTGAAAATGTTAGGGACTGAATTGCAACTTTCAAAAATTTATTATAAGGACCAAAATTGCCACATGTGAATAACATAAGGACCAAAGTTGCAATTTTCCAAAATTAGAAATCCCAGGGACCTTTTATGTCAATTTTCAAACTTCAGGGAACAAAAGTGTAAATTCTCAAAACTTTTTACCCAAGGACTATTTTTGATAAATTTTGACTTTTAAAGGACTTGGATTGATTTTTCTTGCAAAATAAATGCTCAGGGACTAGTTTTGTCAATTTTTGAAAGTTGAGGGACTGAAACTGCCAATTTTGCAAACTTTGTATGTTTTTTTATCTGTTTTTACTCTTTTTGCATCTAAAACATATAAAACACAATTTTGAAATATTTTCAGTATTTTGATGCATTTCTGAGTGTTTTTGCATGTTTTGCAGTTCAGATTTGACCAAAAATGATGAGTGTTTGAGCACTCATCAGTGGCCTAGCTACACATAGAAATCACAACATGCAACCAACAGGAAATCCTCACATGTGAAAGTTCCAAAATGGGTTAGGTTACCATTTGGAGACTTGCAACATGGGTTAGTCCACATAATAATACATATATATATGTGTATGTGTTTGTCCACTTTAATTAGATTTTATAAGATTATCCCTTTATAACATTTATAGACCGAATGATGAGCAAGAGCAATACTATATATATGTATATATTCATATGAGTATTATTATAACCAAGCATAAGCTTTTTATTCCATAGAAGCAACATAGGACATACAACCAACAAAGCAACAGCACTTAAGACATCCTAGAACACCTAGGACAAACTACAACAACTTATGAGTAGAACTTAAAACTCAAGAGTGTCCATTGTGAAAGATTCCTCCATTGGGGTCACATCATCAACTTCAATCATTCTTGAAGGATCATTTGGGTACTTGCACTTAATGTGGTCAAAGATGTGTAACAAGAGTCTAGCATATGGAAGAGGCTCCTTATTGTAGTCCAAAGCTTCCATTCGTTTTGCTATAAAATAGGCAAAGTTGAAAGGAGTCTCGGTCATAATACAATAGAGCATGTACCAAAAAATGATGGGTATCTTCTCTTGAGGTTCCACCTCCATAAACACGTTCTTCAACAACACCTCCGCCCAAGGCATCAATTTGGACATGAAGTTGATATTTGTTCCAATGTTCGAATGGAGTCTTCACACAATGGTAGTCAGATTGTAGAATAGTATTTTGAATGATGACGGCATGAATTGGAGCAACAAGAGCATAAGTGCTCGGATGATAGTGCCTTATGTCCATGAAGTCCTCCGTCTTAGTGGACCTTGTATAGAACAAGTTCCCTTTAGAGTACACATTCAAAACCTTTCCCAATTTCTTTAAGCTCCATGCATACCCATGCCCATACATACGAAAATTGAAGGTAAGAGAAGGTTGATCAAGATATAACCTAGCAAAAAATTCTTGAAGGTGCCTAGGATAGATTTCTATGGGTAGGTCACGGATTAAGGAGAAGGCATTAGCTTTGATGAATGGTTTTCTCATATCGGTGGCTCACATGAAATTTTTGTCGCATTCACGACCTTCATGATATTCACGATACTCAAATGGTTCATACACATTAGTTTCATTTGACACATCAAAATGTTTCATGAAAAACTTGGTTGCCATTTTTGAA
Source organism: Artemisia argyi (assembly GCA_030686995.1). Lineage (NCBI taxonomy): Eukaryota > Viridiplantae > Streptophyta > Magnoliopsida > Asterales > Asteraceae > Artemisia > Artemisia argyi. Next base: position 101,594,976 of record CM060678.1, read on the forward strand.
GAGAAAATAAGTGTATTTAAGGAGGAAGAAGGTTGTGATGAAGAAATGTGATAACAAAGTTACTCATTTTATAGTCAATTAGTATGAATTAGGTATGTTTAAGGAGGAACTATAGTCCAAAGGAAATTCATTCTTAGTACTAAGAATCTTAGTACAAGATGAGTTGAAAGAAAGTGGTGTATGGGAAAGACAATTATTCTTGTATGGGAAAGACAATTATTCTTGTATGATATGAGTGATTAGGGTTGAGTTAGTTATGAGTTTGGTTGGATTTGAATCCCCATGTTAGATCCTATGGTAATTGCATGCATTCTTTACAAAAGACATGCATGAATTCATTGTTGATGAGTGAAGATCAAGTGGCATCAAATCTTTTGAAAGAGACTTTATCAAACACCATTTTGAACCTACAACTACCCAATACATGAACTAAGTGCAAGTATTTCATGTAGGATATTCAAAGAGTGTAGTTATATGTGTTATGAATATAAGGTGCATCTTCATTTTAAGTACACAAGCTAGGTCCTATGAACCATCACACATTATATAGAGAGACATTACACAATACATGATATCTCTGGTTCATAGTTCGTTGTGTAGTGTGTCGACATAAATAATCCTTATGTGTTACTTGCATTAACAACATAAGTTCCTAAGATCTCGGATGAGGAACTTAGCTTATCTTGTCTATTCATTGGAAATTTTAGTTTGTTATGCAATAACATACCGAATTCAGTTCATATGAATTCTCTTCAACTATGTAAATAGTTTATATGTTTGCACAAAATCATTTCATTTCTCTTCTTTCCTAAACACAAAGCATGCATATCACACATAAGTTGAGCAAGGAGATTTAAATATAAAATTTTCAACACAAGTGTGAGTTTTGATCTAATGATTTTATCTAACATTGGTATTCTAACACAATAACCTCTCAACCATGTCACGATGTAATGAGACCTTCCGTTTCAGGTTTTCTTGCCCTATCACATAGTATAGACATGTAGAATCAAGGATATTGTCAATCATTGTTTGAATAATGAATTGATACATATCTTTCCTCTTGGAATACATTTGTTTGATCTTCCTTCCATGCCTCCACATAAGCCTTAATCACATAAGTTCTAAGAGCACCTAAAGATTGTTCTCCTAAGATGCATGTTTTAGCATCAAAACCTATCCCAAAGCAGTTTGGACTTTTGAAAAATGTCATGCCAAAACTTAGACTTGTTTGTTTAGTGACCTAAGTGTCCTATTATTCAAGTCACCAATGACTTGTTATATAGGATGACCCCTCGCTTCTCTCACTTCCTTAGGATTGCCTTCATCTGAAACATTAACTTGTAATGTTGGCGACCTTTCTTGATCTTGAACTAAAGGTTCATTGATCACATCATCTTCTACCGAAGGAAATGATTTAGGCTCTGGCATGCTCTCATCAAAGGACATATTGAGAGATTCCTCAACCCTCATTGTTTCCTTGTTAAGCACTATGTATGCTTTACTAGTTTGAGAGTATCCTGGGTTGATTTTTCTTGCAAAACTTTTTACCCAAGGACTATTTTTGATAAATTTTGACTTTTAAAGGACTTGGGTTGATTTTTCTTGCAAAATAAATGCTCAGGGACTAGTTTTGTCAATTTTTGAAAGTTGAGGGACTAAAACTGCCTATTTTGCAAACTTTGTACATTTTTTTATCTGTTTTTACTCTTTTTGCATCTAAAACATATAAAACACAATTTTGAAATATTTTTAGTATTTTGATGCATTTCTGAGTGTTTTTGTATGTTTTGCAGTTCAGATTTGACAAAAAATGATGAGTGTTTGAGCACTCATCAATCCCCCACACTAAAATATTGCTAGTCCCTAGCAATAAACTGTTTTGAAAATTTAATGGATTTTAATCTCTTTACCAAAATCCATCACTTCTGGAGTAGCCAAATGTATCAGTTCAAGCAAGAACTATGGTCCACTTGATAACCATGTGATTTTGAGCAAACCACCAGCTGTCAACGGATTTGATTTGTCTTTACCAAAAGTCGTTTGCTTATGGACTAGCCAAATCTTGATGGAATAGTCAACATCTTGGTGAGCTGATTACCAATTATGGTTTTTCCACTGCCTTTACCACAAGCCATAATCTTGCGGGCTAGCCAACTCATTCACTTTTTAGGATATGGCGAGTTGAGGTACCATACAATTTTGGGCAAATTGCAAGCCATAAAAGGATTTTATATATCTTTACCAAGAGCCGTTTGCTCCTGGATTAGCCAATCCTTTTGTCGTTTAGACATGGCGGACTGATAGTAAAATTTTGAAACTCAAGTGAAAAATTTTTAAAATTTTTGAGATTTTGGCCAAAAATAGGGGTACTAGATAGTAAAATGTGATAAAATTCGCTAGAATAGCGAAATACCCCCCCACACTTAGAATGAATATTGTCCTCAATATTCAAAGTCCCGGCGATTATGCCGACTCTTTGAACGTAAAAGGGCAACATTACAAGCTAAATGTGGAAACACCATTTTTTTTTCACTTTATTTGTAACCACAGTGGGGGTAACTCCCCCACACTTAGGGTGAAAACCCTAAGTACATGCTACTGTTTTTGTTTACCGAGTCGCAAGCTTGACTCGACCCCGAATTCATTTGTCCATGGGGAAGCATGATGTGGAAGAGACAATCTCCATCGGACTTTCATTCAAGATGCTTGGACAAACATTTGAAGCATGTGAAAGTTCCACACCAATGAGATATAATCCCGGTTCAAAAGAATGATACATGAAAATGCCGGGGTCAAAGATGGTATCTTCATTCCCGAAGGAGGGAAGAAGAGAGGAAGGCACCGAGAATGTCATGAGAATAATCATGAAAGGATGCTCATCCTCAAGATCATGTTTCGTTTCCTGAATTTGGATTTTGTCGGTTAAGCTCTTAGGGTTAGAAAACATCCCGGGAGGGAGGGTGGGATAATTTGTCATAGAAATACAAATTCTCATGAGTGAGAATCTTTCCCCCTGATCATGATGTTTCTTGCCATCATACTCCGGAGGAGTCATGATAAGGTGATCAATGATGGGCTCAGAAGCTATTTCATCAACATCACTGATGTCTCCATAAGATAAAGAATTTTCATCAGTGTTTGAATCACTAAGCCCGGTGTTGAGATAGGAATTGAGTGATGGATCATCATTCAATAAGCTTTCCAGGAAAAGAATATCCCCCTCAGAATCAAGATAGTTATCATCAACTTCATACGAAGTTGAACTATCTAGGGCAAGGAATGCTTCGACTTCTTCCATATCATCTTTGAAATCAAAGAGATCATCATCACATCCCGATGGAAGTGGATTGGTGTGAGTGAGTTCATCGGCGAACTCCTCGAGAAGAAAGTCAACATTAGAGTAGGGAAGGGATGCATCAACATACTCAGTGTCTCCATAAGATAAACAATCATCACTAGAATCAGAGACAGTCTCAATTTGATCATTTGGATTATCAGGGGTGGAAAGAATATCACACTGTGGAAAACTAGAAGGGGGGGTTGAATAGTTTTGCATCTTTTTCGTTTAATAAAAGTTTTCTTTTAAAGAATTGATGCTAATAGTATAAACCTTTGAAACTAAAGTATAGATACAAATTAATTCACATATATCACATAGACACTACTTATTTAAAGTGTTGAATAGAAATTATAATTTCATATATCTCACTTAAATATAAGTTTTTATTTATGTATGCATATGTGTTTTAATGTACAACACACAATTATATTTTATTAATGTACAACTAATGTTGTAAATGGAATCTAGTTTGATCTTTATGTGAAATCAATATATGCACAACACACAATTATAACAATGTACGAAAAGCTAATAAGTAAGCAAGCAAAGAGTTAGAGATGGAAAGATCAAACCGAGGGACAAAGGATTTATAGTGGTTCGGCTACAAGGACACCTTCCTTGCCCTACTCCACTCCCTGAGCACCGAACTCGAGAGTTTTCTTCACTAAGTTAATAACCTCCCTTATGGCGGAGAAAACCGTACATACCAAAAGCTTACACCAATTTATGACACAAAGTAAAGTGTCGAGTTCTAATCGTAGCTAGAACCAATCTCACACCAAATATCACACCACACCTTCTTCACACCTTTTCACTTCTTCTATACTTCTTCACACCACAAGTATCTTCACGCCTTCACAAATACTTCACAACTTCAATGTCTTGCAACTTAACAACTTCAAGGCACTAGCGTCTTCACAACTTCAAGTCATTAATGTCTTCACACCTTCAAGCCACTAATGTCTTCACAACTTCAATCTACTAATGTCTTCTAGTCTTCTCCACTTGGAAGCTTCAATTTCTTCACTACTAGTCACTATTGCTACTATCTTCTATCACCACTACTATCCAACACTACTTCTTCACTTCAAGTTCCACTTCACACTTACAACAATTCTAGATTCTACAACTAAATCTAGCTAACTAATACATACACCTTATTCACCAAAATATGAGAGATTTACAAGAAGAGATAAACAAGCAACTTAGATAGCAAGATGATACTAAGTTGTAATACTTCTAGTAGAAGTATTCTTCTCTTTGCACTTTGAGTGTTGAGGCTTGAATCACTTTGAAAAAAAGATTAATGTATATATGATCAAAGGATTTTTAGAGGATGGAGAAGGATGTTTAGATCAGAAAGTTTTTAGTGCAAAAAGGTGAGAAAAATATGTGGAATGATCCCATATTTAAAGGGCCAGAAAATACTGTTCTGGAGCGTGCCGGTCCCCTTAATTAGGGGGCGGTCCCCTTAATGATTAAGGGGGCTGCCTAGTATAATTAAGGGGGCCGCCCTCCTGAACGTTGGATTTTCTTGTCCTTTTGTGAGGGAAATTTTTCTGGATTAGATTTGCCATTTTTGGTTGAAAATTTGAATTCATAAATTTGTAATGAATTAAACATATTCTTTTAGTACCAAAAATGTTTTATAAAAGATATAAAATGTTTTGTGACATTTTATAAATATCTAGTGATTAACAAAAGTGTTCCTTTGATCTTATAATGCATTAGACACTATGTTTGTTCATACCTTAAGTGATTAGATGGTAAAGGTGAGTATTTACTACTAAATACTTGTTTATGTCATGATCTTTGGTTTGATGAGTTTTCATTTTGTGATTATCAAAATATAGAGATATCGAAAGATATGAATAACGTTTTTAGACATTTATTTATATCAACAATCTCCCCCTTTTTGATGATTACAAAACCTAAACTCATTAAATCCAAAAATTAATTTTTAGACAAAGTATTTAGTGAGTTTATATTCACTTCTCCCCCTTTTTGTAGAATCAAAAAGGTTTAAGCCAATAAGAAGGAAGCTCCCCCTTGATGTATGATCCCCCTCATTTGAGGGCACCAAGGGTTCGAGAATTGGAATTCTTGCAAGAAAAATATTAGAAGCACAAGCATGGCACAAGCAAACACATATATCATAATACCAACAAATAATAAGCATGGCAAAAGATAATTAGAAACACATATTAAGTCATTCATTAATAGAAAATGATTATGTCAACCCATAATCATTGTTACAAAGGCCATAAATATAGAATACTAGACTAAGTAGAGCATCCTAATGTGCTAACAAGGAGTGTCACCAAACTTTCTTGAATCCCAAAATGGTTAAAGAGTTTTATTTAAAAATGAGAAACATAAGCATATAAAATGCTTGGTGGTTTAGTGGAGATAAACTTTTACTTGCATGGATGTTGGTGAGTTTGGAGATGTGGAAATTGTAGATGGTGGATTTATAGTAGGGTTTGTTGATTGAGGGTTTTGATGTTGTTCAAGTGATGGTGTTTGTTGAGATCTTGTAAGAAGATACTCAATCCAAGTGAAGTGCTCATTCAAAGCAATTGTTTGTTGTTGAAGGAAGATGCAACAAGGGCAATTGTTAACATGCTTCTCAATTTGGTTGCTGTTGTGTGGTGATGATGGTGAGCTTGATTGGAGTGGATCCAAATTGCGTTGAGCAAGATGTAATTCTAAAAGAGCACTAAGCTCATGGGACATGATGGTTGTCTTGGGTGAGGGTTTCAACATGCAACATAGGAATGGCATGTGAAGTTGTAGGATGTGGTGGTGGTACTCTTGGTGGTGGAGACATGGTTGAGCTTGGGTAGTCATGAAAACATGAAATGGGTGGAAGAGGTTCTCCAAGAGTTAGTGGCATTTTTGTTGAATGAGCAACATGTGAAGTATTGATTGAGAGATTGGGATTGTTGTTTTGGGATTGAGCATGCTCATCATAAGAAGAAGCATTAATGAGGGAATGAGTGGGTGATAGGTTGTGAGATGAGTCATTAGTGTGGGTTTGAGGTTTAGTAGTTGGTTGACTTGGAACAACATCACTTGAGTTATGACAAGAATCAAGTTTCCTCCTCCAAACGGGTTTGACGGAGATCCTTGCGGTTCTTGAAATCTTTGGTTTTTGGTTGTTGGGAGATGACATGTTTGGTTGTGATGGCATTAATGATGGGAAGAGGGTATTTATAGTGTATGAGAAATGTGGTTTAGGAAGGTAAATTTTGAGGGATAGTATGGGACAAAATATGTTTGTAAATTTTGGGAAGTATAGGGTGAAATGGGTCAAAAAGTGATAAAGAAAACCGTATCCCCGACCATCAGATGGCCGGTCCCCTTAATTAGGGGCCGGTCCATTTAAAATTAAGGGGGTCGCCTTATATAATTAAGGGGGCCGCCCATCTGGTGATTCCCAGAATGCCAGAAATGGGTTTTTGGCAGAAAATTTTCAAAAAGGTTGTGTTTTTGGATTTGGATTCAAGTAAGTTCAACTCTTTGAGGCAATATAGGGCATGCTATTCATGAATGTAGAGAGTGATATAGAAATAAGTAAAGTAGACAATAAATTTCTAATAATCATGCTATCTACTAATTTATCAATTAAGATATGCAACTAAGGAAGCAATAAAGCAAATTAGTTAAGTGTGTAACTATATGAGGATGATAACATGTAGTCTAGTGCAAACATATTGATGATTGCTTACAAGTAACAAGTATGAAGATATGATTATATGGACTTCAAGGCTTGTTACAAACAAGATCCATATGGGCAAGCCATGATTCTCATGAAATGATTTGATTAAATTGTGAATGTCATTTCCATAGAAGTGTATGACACATGTGAGATAATCAAATATGTTTTAAGCAAAACGTTTTTAGTTTTATTCAACAATGTTTTGAAATAAATTCAAGTGTGCATTTCAATAAAATAAATTGAGTTTTGTTACATATCATGTAAAAAAAAATTCAATCTTGTTTTTGATTAAAATAAAGTTATGAAAAATTATAGTTAAGCATACTGCTTGAAGAAAAACAATATAGATATTTGAAAGATTTTTATTCAAAGAGATAGAGGTTTTGAACATGATGTTTTGATTATGATAACAAGAAATTGCAAGTGAAGGATTTGAAATGGAAGCACATCATGTTCAAGAGAATCAATTAAGCCCATTGTCACATATAATCATCTCTAATGACAACTAAAGATATGGAAGAGAGATGGTAGATATTTATGATCTAAATGCAATGAGATAGAGAGGACCAAAGTAAATTATTTATGGATACAAGATAGACATTTGAATATATATATATATATATATATATATATATATATATATATATATATATATATATATATATATATATATATGTGTGTGTGTGTGTGTGTGTGTGTGTGTGTGTGTGTACAAAGAACACTATAATATCAAATTACTAACCAGTCTCAATTATAATACATCTATTAATGCAACTAGTAAGATTATATAGCTTAAATGGAAAGTATTATACTCTAGATCATAGAGGATCTTCAATATAAGTGAATACTAAGAAAAATGATAATAGACTAAACAACAAGAAGAGTAATAATTCTAATATCATATATGCATATATTAGTATTAATGATCTAAAAGCATGGCAACTTATAAGTTAAATCATGAGTAAATTACATGGTTGGTCCCTGTGGTTTATACAAAGTAACAAGTTTCGTCCCTCTCTTTTAAAAGTTGCATGGTTAGTCCCTAAGTACGTAAACAAATAACACCACTGGTCCCTTGGTTTAACTGGTGTTAACTAAGGTTAGTTAAAATTTACAAGTTAGCCCCCTTTGGTTAAATAGCGCTGCATCGTTAATCCTTTGGTTAAATAGCGCTGCATCGTTAATCCTTTGGCTAAATAGCGCTGCATCGTTAATCCTTTTAACGTTTTCGCCCGTTTTTGTCCGTTTTTTTTTTACGTTTTCGCCCGTTTTTGTCCATTTTTTTTTTTTCGCCCGTTTTTGTCCGTTTTTTTTACGTTTTCGCCCGTTTTTGTCCCTTTTTTATTGTTTTCGCCCGTTTTTGTCCGTTTTTTTTACGTTTTCGCCCGTTTTTGACCGTTTTTTTACGTTTTCGCCCGCTTTTGTCCCTTTTTTTTTATTTTCGCCCGTTTTTGTCCGTTTTTTTTTACGTTTTCGCCCGGTTTTGTTCGTTTTTTTTTGTTTTCGCCCGTTTTTGTCCGTTTTTTTTTACGTTTTCGCCCGTTTTTGTCCGTTTTTTTACGTTTTCGCCCGTTTTTGACCGTTTTTTTTACGTTTTCGGCCGTTTTTTTTTGTTTTCGCCCGTTTTTGACCATTTTTTTTTACGTTTTCGCCCGTTTTTGACCGTTTTTTCTACGTTTTCGCCCGTTTTTGTCCGTTTTTTTTGTTTTCGCCCGTTTTTGTCCGTTTTTTTTTATGTTTTCGCCCGTTTTTGTCTTCTTTTTTTGTTTTCGCCCGTTTTTGTCCGTTTTTTTTTACGTTTTCGCCCGGTTTTGTTCGTTTTTTTTTTTGTTTTCGCCCGTTTTTGTCCGTTTTTTTTTACGTTTTCGCCCGGTTTTGTCCGTTTTTTTACGTTTTCGGCCGTTTTTGACCGTTTTTTTTTACGTTTTCGGCCGTTTTTGTCCCTTTTTTTTGTTTTCGCCCGTTTTTTACCCTTTTTTTTACGTTTTCGCCCGTTTTTGACCCTTTTTTTTACGTTTTCGCCCGTTTTTGTCCCTTTTTTTTATTTTCGCCCGTTTTTGTCCGTTTTTTTTTGTTTTCGCCCGTTTTTGTCCCTTTTTTTACGTTTTCACACTTTTTTGTCCCTTTTTTTTTACGTTTTCGTCCGTCTTTTGTCTAAATATAATTTTGAATTTTTTTTAAATAATCATCGAAAAAAATATTTTCGAAAAAAAAATTGGGTAAAAAAAGGTTTCTAAAATATATTTTTCGAAAAAAAAATTTGGGTAAAAAAATATTTTTTCTAAAATATATTTTTCTAAAAAAAATTTGGGTAAAAAAAAGTTTCTAAAATATATTTTTGGAAAAAAATTTTGGCGTAAAAAAAAGTTTCTAAAATATATTTTTCGAAAAAAAAAATTGGGTAAAAGAAAGTTTCTAAAATATATTTTTCGAAAAAAAATTGGGTAAAAAAAATATTTTTTCTAAAATATATTTTAGAAACTTTTTTTTACCCCAATATATTTCTAAAATATTTTTTCTAAACGGGCGAAAACGGAAAAAAAACGGACAAAAACGGGCGAAAACGTAAAAAAAAAGGACAAAAACGGGCGAAAACATAAAAAAACGGACAAAAACGGGCGAAAACATAAAAAAAACGGACAAAAACAAAAAAAAAACGGACAAAAACGGGCGAAAACGTAAAAAAAGGGACAAAAACGTAAAAAAAAACGGTCAAAAACGGGCGAAAACAAAAAAAAACGGACAAAAACGGGCGAAAACGTAAAAAAAACCGACAAAAACGGGCGAAAACAAAAAAAAAACGGACAAAAGCGGGCGAAAACAAAAAAAAACGGACAAAAAGTGTGAAAACGTAAAAAAAACGGACAAAAACGGGCGAAAACAAAAAAAAACGGACAAAAACGGGCGAAAACGTAAAAAAAACAGACAAAAACTGGCGAAAACGTAAAAAAAAACGGTCAAAAACGGGCGAAAACGTAAAAAAAAACGGTCAAAAACGGGCGAAAACAAAAAAAAACGGACAAAAACGGCCGAAAACGTAAAAAAAACGGTCAAAAACGTTCGAAAACATAAAAAAAGGGACAAAAACGGGCGAAAACGTAAAAAAAAAGGGACAAAAACGGGCGAAAACAAAAAAAAACACGAACAAAACCGGGCGAAAACGTAAAAAAAAAACGGACAAAAACGGGCGAAAACAAAAAAAAAACGGACAAAAACGGGCGAAAACGTAAAAAAAACGGTCAAAAACGGGCGAAAACGTAAAAAAAGGGACAAAAACGGGCGAAAACAAAAAAAAAACGGACAAAAACGGGCGAAAACGTAAAAAAAACGGACAAAAACGGGCGAAAACAAAAAAAAAAAAACGGACAAAAACGGGCGAAAACGTAAAAAAAAACGGACAAAAACGGGCGAAAACGTTAAAAGGATTAACGATGCAGCGCTATTTAGCCAAAGGATTAACGATGCAGCGCTATTTAACCAAAGGATTAACGATGCAGCGCTATTTAACCAAAGGGGGCTAACTTGTAAATTTTAACTAACCTAGTTAACACCAGTTAAACCAAGGGACCTGTGGTGTTATTTGTTTACGCACTTAGGGACTAACCATGCAACTTTTAAAAGAGAGGGACGAAACTTGTTACTTTGTATAAACCACAGGGACCAACCATGTAATTTACTCTTAAATCATATTCACATACTCATTAAAGCATTCTTTAATATAATGTAATATTGGCAAGTTTTTGAAAAGAAAACTTACCTCAGGTCCAACTTTTCTTTGAGAGTGGGCATGAGGGAAATGGAAGATATCTTAAAAGTTTGTCCAAAACATGTCGAAGTAGCAAAGTGACATTCCAACGCAATAGAAATCAAGGGAGCTTTATCCGAAATGCTTAATCGATCACACCAATCATCACAAGTCGTGAAGACTAAGAATAATTGTGCTTTGGAGCCTTCATCTTGAAATAGTAACGGACACACCAGGATACCAATACTCCAAGAGTGAAGAATAAAATGCTGAGACAATAAATGACCGCAACAACGTCATAGGCAAATCATTTGCAGAAAGTGAAACATAGTGATAGGAACCAATAGCCGTCAAAGGTAATAGAGCGAGATGAGCAAATCAACACGTAATAGACTCTTCGTTCGTTAATTACCTAAATATGATAAAAAAGCTTGGTACCCAGATTCTCATGGGTCCGAGTTGGTTAGTTGAGAACATCCATTGCATTTGAATGCACATGATGAGGATGTCGTCGAGAAGTACAAGAATTCATCAATAGTTTGTTTTAATTAACACAAAATGACTTTCTTGACTAGAGTGATAAATAATGAGTGTAAATAATATTAGTTCTAAATTTCTCCACCAGGTTTAACAAATTTTATTTGTTTTGATATATTTGTTAAAGAATCATTTGCAGTAAATCATAAACCGGTTTTATCATAAAATGACTTTTGAATGTTAAGAAGATATTCTAAAGATTTAGAACTATTTTAGAATTTTGCCAATGTTTTTGCTTTTTCATTTTCCATTTTAATTTCATGTTTGTAGTCTTGACATTTTTTACATTCAAGATCAATTTCAATATTACTTTCAAGTCTAAACATTTTATCTTCTAAAATTATTTCTTTTTCAAAGTTGTTTTCAGCGGATGTTGAAGATTCGTTTTTAAAAATAATTTTTGAGTCAATGTTGCAAAAATGTTTGAAGTTGTTTTCTATTTTTGAAAATTCTAATATAAATTGATCATAGCAAAAATGTTTGGTTTTGGATTGTACCTTATTTGTAGTTGTACATTCTTCACATGCTATACAGTGATCAATTCCATTGTCCATGCCGCTCCATGTTTTGTTTGTAGTTTCTCTTGGATCTAGAAGCATGTAGTCCTTGCCATCAATACTTGTGTTCACATTTGTTTGAATATTCTCACAAGCCGTATTATCATCGTCTTCTTCGTACTTGTTGCACCATGATTAATTAACGCTCTTTCTTCGGATTTGGCTCATGTATTCTTCGTTATAGATACCTTCAATGATCACATTTGAACTAGTAGTATATGTGTTTATTTCAACTAAATATTTATTTATTAAATTTTCTAGATTAACTATTTCTTGTGAAATATCGAGTTTATCATCTTTGGTTTTACATTTCTCTTGGTGAAATTTTAAAAGACATTTCCAAATATCATTTGCTGTTTTACAAAGAAATAATATTTCATATTCAACTCTTGGTAGAGTTTTGAAAATAAGCAATTTGGCTTTAGTGTTTTTATCAATTTTGGTTTGAAGATTATTATATTGATTTTCAAAATCCATTTTGGTTGGTTTAAGATCACCAATTGAAATGATATGCCAAAGATCAAAATCTATTGATTTCACATAATTTTCAAATTTGTTTTTCCATTCAAGAAAATGATAATTTTCAAATAATGGTGGTTTTTGCGGAAATTCCCCTTCTAGATATTTTTCTAATTCCATAGATCGTTACAAGTTTTAAAATACAATATATTTTAAATATCTTGCTAGACGTGGCTCTTGATACCAATTGTGGAAAACTAGAAGGGGGGGGGTTGAATAGTTTTGCGTCTTTTTCATTTAATAAAAGTTTGCTTTTAAAGAATTGATGCTAATAGTATAAACCTTTGAAACTAAAGTATAGATACAAATTAATTCACATATATCACATAGACACTACTTATTTAAAGTGTTGAATAGAAATTATAATTTCATATATCTCACTTAAATATAAGTTTGTATTTATGTATGCATATGTGTTTTAATAATTGTATGTACTTATATTTTATTAATGTACAACTAATGTTGTAAATGGAATCTAGTTTGATCTTTATGTGAAATCAATATATGCACAACACACAATTATAACAATGTATGAAAAGCTAATAAGTAAGCAAGCAAAGAGTTAGAGATGGAAAGATCAAACCGAGGGACAAAGGATTTATAGTGGTTCGGCTACAAGGACACCTTCCTTGCCCTACTCCACTCCCCAGCACCGAACTCGAGAGTTTTCTTCACTAAGTTAATAACCTCCCTTATGGTGGAGAAAACCGTACACACCAAAAGCTTACACCAATTTACGAAACAAAGCAACGTGTCGAGTTCTAATCGTAGCTAGAACCAATCTCACGCCAAATATCACACCACACCTTCTTCACACCTTTTCACTTCTTCTATACTTCTTCACACCACAAGTATCTTCACGCCTTCACAAATACTTAACAACTTCAATGTCTTGCAACTTAACAACTTCAAGGCACTAGCGTCTTCACAACTTCAAGTCACTAATGTCTTCACACCTTCAAGCCACTAATGTCTTCACAACTTCAATCTACTAATGTCTTCTAGTCTTCTCCACTTGGAAGCTTCAATTTCTTCACTACTAGTCACTATTGCTACTATCTTCTATCACCACTACTATCCAACACTACTTCTTCACTTCAAGTTCCACTTCACACTTACAACAATTCTAGATTCTACAACTAAATCTAGCTAACTAATACATACACCTTATTCACCAAAATATGAGAGATTTACAAGAAGAGATAAACAAGCAACTTAGATAGCAAGATGATACTAAGTTGTAATACTTCTAGTAGAAGTATTCTTCTCTTTGCACTTTGAGTGTTGAGGCTTGAATCACTTTGAAAAAAAGATTAATGTATATATGATCAAAGGATTTTTAGAGGATGGAGAAGGATGTTTAGATCAGAAAGTTTTTAGTGCAAAAAGATGAGAAAAATATGTGGAATGATCCCATATTTAAAGGGCCAGAAAATACTGTTCTGGAGCGTGCCGGTCCCCTTAATTATGGGGCGGTCCCCTTAATGATTAACGGGGCGCCTAGTATAATTAAGGGGGCCGCCCTCCTGAACGTTGGATTTTCTTGTCCTTTTGTGAGGGAAATTTTTCTGGATTAGATTTGCCATTTTTGGTTGAAAATTTGAATTCATAAATTTGTAATGAATTAAACATATTCTTTTAATACCAAAAATGTTTTATAAAAGATATAAAATGTTTTGTGACATTTTATAAATATCTAGTGATTAACAAAAGTGTTCCTTTGATCTTATAATGCGTTAGACACTTTGTTTGTTCATACCTTAAGTGATTAGATGGTAAAGGTGAGTATTTACTACTAAATACTTGTTTATGTCATGATCTTTGGTTTGATGAGTTTTCGTTTTGTGATTATCAAAACATAGAGATATCGAAAGATATGCATAACTTTTTTAGACATTTATTTATATCAACACACACACTTGATCAAAAGTTCCCTGTGATTCTCTCGGGATTGGGACAAGGATCTCGACACTAGAATTTATTAATTCGTCAGATTCCTTATTAGGAACAGTGCTAAGATGCTCATCCCCCATGTTTAGAGAGTGAGTGTGAACCTCGGGTGTGATAACAACATACTGAGGGAGTGGAGAGGATCTAGCATTCATGGATTGTACGAGTTCTATTTGATCTTCTGCTAGTGATTTCTCCGTCTCATTATTTTCTCCCTGATTTTCAATGGAAGGAATCACAAATGATGAATCTGAAGAACCCTTATAAAATTGAAGGATATCAAGGGTGTCTTCATTATCACTATCATCATCACAGTCGAGAAGAGCAGCTTTACGAAATTTGGCACGTGTTATAGCTGCTTGTTCTAAGACTAGCAATTCTTCCATGCTCAATTCGTTTCTAGCATCTCGTTCTTCAGCAAGTAATTCAGCCATAGATTTCTCACGACAGTCTTGAAACGATGTAGTAACCAACTCCTCCTTAAGTTCTTTCAATATATCAAGAGCCTTTAGTAAAAGGTCTTGCTCAGTATCATGAGGAGTTGTGTGAATCATTTGGTACTGTGGAGGTGGGTCTAAAAACGAATAGTCATAATTGTTACAAGGAAATGGATTCCTTGTTTGACAATCCGAACTAGAGTGTGGACCTCCACAGTAATCACAACAGTAAAACTGATGTGGCTGTGGGTTGTATGTGCTAGAGTCATAATTGTTATCAGGAGACTGCTCATAGACAAGCGTGTTTCCCGATTGACAATCAGAACTGTAGTGTGAACCACCACAGTACTCACAACAGTAAAACTGTTGAGTCTCATGGTGTGGTAACTGATGGAATGAATCAGTCGTGTCATGGTAGGAATAGGGATTCTGGTTATAGACAGACCCGTTTCCTGACTCTACCATGCCACAGCTGGGGCAATTGCCACCATTATAAGGATTACCACACCAATCGCAAATAAGAAGGTGTGGATGAGACATAGAAAGAATCAAAAGGTTTGGGAGGGTAAGAAATGAAGAACCGAAAGGGTAGGAGGGTAAAGATGAATATTTTTGGGTTTTTGGAAATACATTTTATAGAAAAATAAGAAGGAAAAATGTTTTTGTGTTCGTTGAAAACTGAATTTAAAATGTTTTCGTGAACAGTTTTGTTTTTATATGAAAATAAGAAGATAATATGAACAAGAGTGGGTAAATATACAATGAGTGTATATCCCGATTCACTAATACGCGAAACCGTTTCGAATAGCGCGCACACCTCCCCGGCAGCGGTGCCAAAAAATTGATTTGCCCTAAACCGTCAACTTATATTGACCAAAGAATGGTCAACAAAGTCAAAAAGCTTAGAGTCAATCTCCGGGTAATATAAGGTATCACCAGGTCGTTATGTCCCGACGAGGTGTTGATTGTATTCAAACGGCTTGTGATCGGGTGAATCTGGACGAGAAAGGGGTTGTGAATTGTTTGAACTAAGGAATATACGAAGAAATAGCTTAAATAAGCTATATGAACGGTTATGTGAAAGTTAGATACCTAAAAACGGTTAATATCTAAAAACATGTATGTTCAGATTAAATTTACGCGAACGTACAAAATAAAACGCGAGTTTTAAAGAAATAAAATACTTACAGATATGAAAATTACATTTTTACAATCCTAATAATAAAAGAAAATTTTTAGAAAATTAAAATTAATTTTTACACTATTTATATAATCATTATTAATTAATTACTCTTTTCTAATTACTTATTAATTATTTAAATTAACCTAAATTATAACTAATTATGAAATTACACTAAAAATATGAAAAATAAATTTGGAAAAATCTAAAATATTATAAAACTAATTTTCAAACTTAAAATATATTTTTTCTACTTTTTAAATAATTAATATTAATTAAAAACTAATTATTAATTAATTTAAACTATTTTAAATTAAGAAAAATAGAAAATCAACAGTAAAAATTATAAGAAAATTCCTAAAATTATATTATATTATATAAAAGCTAGAAAAAATATAAAAACTATGTGGTACTTTATAAAAACTAATTATGCTATTTAATACTTAATTATTAATTTATTATTAATAAAACTAATATTAAATTTAATAATTACTAAATGACAAAATAAAATTTTGGAAAAATTACTAAAAATACTTTAAGGTAAAAGGTAATTAATAAAAATATAAAAATGCCAATTACTTAATAAAAATCTAAAAATGAAAATTAAAATTTGAATTACATTAAATAGAAACTATCACTTGAAATTAAATTATTTTTTCTGGATTTTTCTTTTACAACCTATTTTATACCTAAAAACAAAGAACTTTTGTAAAAACAACTTTTTTATATATTAAAAATAAGCATTGTGAGCTCAATAAGCTTGGACAGTTGACTTTGGTCAACTGTCAAAGCTAAAAGCTTTGAAATGAGGCCTAAGCTGAGACCAGGGGTGGTTTTAGGTAGATACATGTTTGATGAATGGAAATAAGCCAAAAGAAACTAATACAAACCCCTGAATAAGCTAATAGCATTCAAATAAGCAAAATAAGCACTTGGCTCAATACAGAAATGGGACAAACTTGCAGTGTCTAAAAGGGGGGGGGGGGGGCAAAGGCACCTGAGCTCAAACTACCACTTGATCTTGGTTCTCAGCTGGTAGGGCAACCCAATGCAACCAAGAACACCTAGTGGGGTGTAACACCCCCAATTTTAAAATATTTGCAGCGGAATAAAGATTGGGTGTTACTTCACAGCTCATAGTTTTTCAGTAGAAAATGATTTTCTAAAACATCTATCATTCGAATTTTTATAAATATCAGAGTTTTAAAAATGAGGTCCCAGTGGTTTTAAAATTTGTTAAATAGGTTTTCGAATGATAATAAAAATTTTATAGCCTTTGTAAGAATTTCGTGCTCTTCCGTCCCATCCTTGCTCGTTATAGACCCGAGATAAACATGCTAAAAGTCAACAAAAGTTGAGTGATATTCATAGGTTTAATTTTTAATAGTTGAACACAAGTTATAAGTGATAATTGCACCGTCATACAATTTTAAGTTAAAAATAGTTGTTATTGCATTAAGCTCATGACACTCAGCCGATTAACAGATCTCATCATAAATGATGGATTATAGTAACAGGGGCCCTCGGGATAGGTTCTTGCCAGTAACCTATTAGATTTCAAATAAAGTGCGTTCGGTTGTTTTCTCAACGCCCAAACGGGGATTGTCAATCACTAATAGATCTATCCACAATTATTTACGTTCACCTCTCTGGGTGACTAAGGCTCATGATATGAGGGGCTTTTGGCAAAAAGGTACTTAAGCAATAACGAGATCAGGTAAAGCATACCAAGAAAATACTTGTGTTCAGTTTGTAAAAACTAGCATGTATCCCCCTCGCAGGGTTTATAAAACGTTTAAACAAGTAAAGGCGAGGCTATGAACTCACCTTAGTGGTTTAGTGAATAAAAATATCGATACTCAGTTTGCAATAATGGGAACTGCTCCACACACGACCTAGATAATATATGGCAAGTTTTAGTGTTTGGTAGTCCTAATGTTTTTAATCGCGAGTAGTTTTTGAATACGTGATTTGTTTATTTAACGTTAGTAAAACTTTTAGTTTTTATAGTATATTGTTCGTTTAGTTTAGTTATACATATAAATATAACGTAAGGTTTAATAATAATAATAACGATAGTTTGAAATAAAACGTAACGTTTAATAATAATAGTAATAATAATAATAGTTTGAAAATAAACGTAACGTTTAATAATAATAATAGTAATAATAATAATAGTTTGAAAATAAACGTAGCGTTTAATAATAATAATAGTAATAGTTTAAAAATAAACGTAACGTTTAATAATAATAATAATAGTAATAATAATAATAGTTTGAAAATAAAAGTAACGTCGCTACGTGAATTTGTAAAAATGGAAAGTAAAAATAAAAATAATAATTATATATATATGGCCCTTGTATTTTCTAAAAATTTACACTTTTTACCCTAACGGCGTTAGCGTTACGCCGTTAGTCCAAAATTAAATATATTTACATTTTACGTCCAAAACTTTATATTTCTTACACCTTTCACCCTAGAGTTTATAAAAATCAGTTTTCACCCTTTAATTTATGAAATAACATTTTATACCGAAACTTTGAAAAGTTGACACTTTTAACCCGATTTTCATAAAATTTGCAAATTTAGTCCAAACTTCACTAATTTCAAAACTTAATGTTTTCATTTCTTAAATAGTTTCAAAACAGCTTATTGAGCTTATTTTAACAGCTTATTAGTTCGAAAAATTAGTTTGATAGCTTATGGGCTTTTAATGAAAACTTAAGCCCGTTAAGCTTTTTAGATTCAATGGGCCTACGGGGGTTTTGGGCTTTGTTTTGGGCTAAGGTTAGGAGTATAAAAACGTTGCCAATCAGCTTATTGTAATAGCTTATACGATCAGCTTATTTTGAAATGATTGGGCCTTAAGGCCTAATCGATACTAGTTAATTTCCAAAGTCTAGCTCCTATGTCGATTTGGTTTTGGTTATTTACTAGGTTCAAACGTGATTTTTATTACAAAGTTTCTACACAAAAATGATTGTTTGTCATGAGGTCTTTTGGTTTGTGAAATAAAAAGGTATGCTCGTTAAGTAAATATTAAAGGTATACGTGCGTTTTGGGCGTAGCATGGGTCGAATTTTTATAAGAAAAGACTTAGAAATTTTTAAGGGTTTTTCATACTTGTTGTGGTACACTAGGAATGTACTCCAAATTGGTTCGTACGTAGCTTTTTAGTTTCAAAACTCTACATAGTTTATTTGTTAAGGTGTGAAATATATAGACGAACGTAAAATATATATGTTTTGTATATTTAGTTTTCGAATAAAGAGGTGCAATTGTGTGTGTCGCGTAAAAAAAAATAATGCAAATGAAAGTTTTATATAAATATTGAAAAGAGTTCGTTAGTAACTTACGACACCAAAATGGTGGGTAAAACAAGACGTAGAGTCGAGAAGTGAGTGAGATGAGTACGTAGTGTGTAAGTGTGCTCGACCAAGGTTCACAAACAACCGATTGTTTCTCCTAAACCCACATGAATCCCTTGAATTCCTACCAAATGCTTCGACCCAATGCCTAGTTTACTACTTAGAAATATTTGGTGATTTTCGGTTTGCATGGAAATGGAAAACGAGAGTATGCATGCATGGGATTTATATATGGTTCCTAGTGTGTTTTAGTGTCTAAGTTTTAATGTGATTTGATGGTTACGTGATCTCAAAAGTCTTAAAGTTGTAAGAGCAAACACTTTACTCCATGTTTTGGTTTCTTGCGTCGACATCCCCAAAAACGTGGGCATTGATCTTTAAAAATGAAATGGTACTTTGTGAAATACATTATAAAAGGGTATGGTACTATGCCTAGTGAATATAATATGGAAATGTGTGTGCTTGATTTAAGGGAGTACTAGTTTGTTTGTATCATGCATGTCGATCACCATTTCTTTTAGTGAACCGATTTGTAAATCGGCATGGCTTGAGATTTTGATAACTTTGAAATATTTAGATACTAGTTTGTGTTTAGAAATGATTTTAGGAAGTTATAGAAACAAACGTGGGTTAAAATGGTTAAGTTTTGGATTAGGTGAAATTTTATGAAATCGTTTTTGGGACATAAGCTTTGCCTCGTAAAATCGTAGCTAGACTCAACGTGGGGAACTAAAATTCGACACTCTATATGTTGGCTAGGGGAGTAATGAGTATGTGTAAAAATAAGTGTGTGTCGTGTGTAATATTCGAGCATACTAAGCTCGTTTCTAGTTGGTACTAGTCGAGTGGAATGAAAACAAAAGAAGGAAAATGGGCTAAATTGGTTTTGGGCTAGGAATAGTAACAGGCCGAGAATGGTTTTGGGCTTAGGGTGAGATTTAGGGTCCGGTTAGGTGTAATTATAATTAGTAAAAATATTAATTATGATTAGTGAAAGTTTAGAAATTATTTAGTGTGACTTTTACGTGAGTCCGAGAGTGAATAGTGTTTTGTTAATAGTGTTTCATGAATAGTAAAACTTTTGAAAAACATCTCAATATCACTAACTGACTCCAAAAATGATGAATAGTGAAATGATAAATAGTGTTTGGTGAATAGTAACTGATGAATAGTAAATTTGAAAAATGTCGGAAAATGCAGGTTCGTAACGAATAAAAGAAATTTTTAATATTCTCGCGATTTTAGACTATAGTGGTACATGTGTGAGCATCGTTCCAAGCAAACAGGAATCATGAATATCGTGGTGATTTTTAAGTAACATAGCATATTTTATAAAGATAAAATAAAAACCAAATTTCTTATTGGTAAAAACGTTATTAATTAATGAATGATATATTAGTCTTTGATTTACTTTTATTATTTATAGGGCAATTTACGGGAGTTTACAGTACCTACCCCTCATTCTAAATTCCGTCCCAGAATTCAAGTTTAACGAAATTAGGAAATTTCGATCAGAGGGTTGTCGAGAGATTTTTATTATTAAGAATTAGGAGACGTGGTTTATTTAGACTTATTTGTGCTAGACAGAATCTAGTAACTGGTGTATTTAAGGGTTGTGAATATTGAAGGTAATGGTTTTGAATAGTAAAATAACGGCTAGGTGTACCGTACCCAACGGTCGTGAATAGTGAATCCAACGGTCCTAAATAGTGATCTAACGGCTAGTTTTCCACCTACATATACCCTTTTCAAATTTCCATTTCTTCCACCAACCATTTTCCTATCATTCCTCATCTCCAAAATGCCGCACCTCATTACAATACTAGCGATTGTGTATGTCGTCCTTGCCGCTGTCTACTTAGCGTATGTTCCAGACGAAGACTTTGGGTTCTTGGTTGCGATCTTGTTGTTTGTCGTACCCCTCACGGTTCTAGCCATTACCGTGGACAAGATATGGGGGTAATAATCCTAAGCTAGGGTTGTTTTAAATTAATTCCTTGTCGTGTTTCTATGTATTGTTATCGAATAATGAATAAAACTTGTTTTGTTTTTAGGAATTTGTCTTGTTATTATTTTTAATGATTTGTTTATATTTATCTTTCAGCATAATTAAGGTGATTCATCCTGTGGTGTATGGTTTTGTTGGTGGGGGTTTTTGTTGTCATAGCAGATCAACCTATTGAAGATTCTATGGTTTATATTGTAATTATTGTGACGTTAGCACTTCCGATACTAATTATTTGTTTATTTATTAATTTTCATGGATTCGGATAAATTTTTAGTTATTGGTGTTTTCTGTTAGTCTTTGCGAATTACTAGGGTTTTCTTATTTGTACTTTCGTTAGTTTCTTGTCATAATGACGAAGGAATAATATAGGTATTTATTGAAGTTTGTAATATTTATGAATACTTCAGTTTATCTCTATTTGTTGCTTTTACATGAAGATTGTTATTTAGAAAATTTTACATTATGATTGTTCCATCATGACATGATTCTTCCTAAATTAGACATAGTTGGCCAGGCTATGTTTAATGGAGGACTAAATGATGTGATGTTTGGCTCAGTCACAGTGGTAGTTTTCTTTAAGTTGTTTTAGATGGTGTTCAACGTTTTGTTATTATGATATAATACGTAATTTCTTTTAAGAATAAAGTAGGAACTTTATTCATTGATTTATTTATTTATTTTGCGTATATATATATATATATATATATATATATATATATATATATATATATATATATATATATATATATATATATATATATATATATATATATATATATGATGAGTCAGAAATTTCTAGGGAAATAACAGTATGCTGTTATTTGGTAAATGGGATAGGAATTGAAATTGACGTAGATTATAATTATTTTGGAAATATTACAAGGTAGATTTTTCGATACGGTAGAAGGATAGTTGTTATACTTTAGTTACATCCATCGTAACTTAAAGTAAAATACAAGGAAGAGGTACAATCAGGAAATTTTTGAACTAGAGTTTATTTATTCACAACAGGAATTTATTCATCTGCATAAATCTAGTAATCATTCCCATGATACCACCGACATCCTTGTAGAGTTTTCATTTCCTAGCGAAAGTCTTGGCTTTCCAATTTATGTTGTAGTTTGGACATTTGTTCTTGTAGTGTCTTCTTGCACCACATCCGTAGCACATTACGGCTGTTGTTTATCCCTTGTTTTCCAAAGTCCTACAGTTAGTTGCCTTGTGTCCTGTCTTCTGACACTCCAGGTACTTAATCTTGCAGATTCCTGTGTGATGCTTCTTGCATTTTGGACACAGGGGTTTACCTCCAAGATATACCCTTCTGGAAACATGTGTGACGAGGCAGTATCTATTAGCCTTTTGTTTGCATCCTAGTTGGTGATGATAGTTGAAACGATCTCCCAGATGTTTGTGGTGGCAGTTTCGAGTTTTGGTGATGTTGCAGTGGTTAGAGTTGTTGGTTCCTATTTTTGTGAGTTTTTGCTTTTGTTTGATTCCATTAGGTCTAACTTCTTGCCTAATTCCTTGGTTATGGGTGATGGTAGGGTTAGCCATTCCTTCTTGCGTTTTAAAGTGGGTTGGCTTATATCCCATGTAGTTTTCCTGCTTGTCAGGGGTATCCGACTCTCCTCTTGGATAAACTATGGTGACTCCTTTAAGTACTACTGACATGATGTTACTTATCAACTCCCTGACATCTTCAGTAGTCATGGTGATTTTTGATGATGATGGAGTACATGTATTGTTTACGTTGTCCATCTTCTGAAATCATTAATGAAACTTAACTTAGAATTCATCTGATGTCAGAATAACTTAAATAATGAATTCTAATTATTTCATTGATGATAGACTGAATTGACTCCTTACTGTAATCTAATTTCAAGATATGTCTGTGTCGTATCATAGATAGATAATCAACTCTTGATATGGGATTACTAAGGAACAAACCGATTCGTCCACTAAAATAAATTTTCTCTCTCATGAAAATTTAATTATAGTATGTTTAAGAATTTCTTACAATTCTTAAGACTTCTTACGGTAGATTTGAATAGTATTGTGGAAGTTATCATAATATTAATAACTTGACTGATTGTTTTTGGTAAAACAATTAGTACAAGGTCTCTTATTAATACGTCAGAAATCTACGTGGAGTTATTTGTTCATCAAGGGAGGTAACAATTGATGAAATTTTTGTATGAAAGTATGAGGATTCATAGTATGCATGCTTGATACGAAAGAAACGATTGATTCATAACAGAGAGATGTAACGGAAGAGGAGGTTATTATATATTATGATTTGATTACAAGTTCTGAAAGGTTCGAATTTATTGAACATTACATGAAATACTAACCAAGTCTGTCTGGTTTAGTAGATGCAGCAGGGATACTTGTAAACTTAAGATTAGTTACGCCTCTGACGTAAATATCTAATCTCTTTCTCAAGTTCAAGTTGTGCTGCTTCCATGTTTGAGAAACGTTCCTGACACATGTTCATTTGGTTTGCCAACATACTCTCTAATGCGGCAATCTTTTGACCTTGGCTCCTGGCTGTCTCTCTAGCCATCCATAGGGTCCTATCAATGTCTTCAATTCTTGCAGAACGGACCCTGGAATCCAAACTTCCAAGTTCCTGGTTGGTGTTGTCCTTTTTATCATTAATCTTTAATCCTAATTCACATATTGCTCGTCTCTCAGCATCCGCTCTTTTGAACAATGCGTCAAGGTTATGGTCGTACCATTCAAATTTTGTTGGTTGTAAACCTTTCAGCTGTTCAGTGTGAGCCTCTAATATGCTGGCTTGTTGATAAACAAGAGTCCATATTGAATCAGGTGTGCTTATATTGTAGTTGGGGGAATTAGGTGAGGATAAAGTATTTGGGATATCTGGTATTGGGGAATCTAAAGTGTAGGGTAACGGAGAATTTGGCTCAACATTCGTCCACGACCTCTCTTGTCGTGAACTTTGTCCAACTTCGAATGTTGCCTGACCACCAATCACATCTTCATATGATTCAGTAGTTCTCCTAAGTTTTTGACGTAGGGGTGAACCGATAGGTGACGATGGAAGTGATCTCGGAGTGGTTTCTATATTAAGTTGGGGCTGTGATATTTGTACGTAGGGATCTTCAGTGTTCGGAGAATTTTGATTGACGGGGGATGTATTAGTATTACGGAGAGTAGTTTTGGCGCTGAAGGAAGTTTTTGGAGACATGTTACTGTAGTAACCGGGAATAGTATTTTATAAGTTGCTTTTACGTTATAGATATAATAGTACGGATGAAATAAAAATTATGTAAGCGCAATTTCTAAACATGCAGACTAATCTTAACAGGTAATGTACTGAGCAAGGTAGTATGCAGGCACCGAAAGCACGAAGAGTGTAGGGCTATAAAATGTTTTGTTTGTAAAAACAGTTATAGTTCAGATCTAAAATTAGACCTGTTTCGCTATAACCAAAGCTCTGATGCCAATCTGTAACACCCCAAATTTTAAAATATTTGCAGCGGAATAAAGATTGGGTGTTACTTCACAGCTCATAGTTTTTCAGTAGAAAATGATTTTCTAAAACATCTATCATTCGAATTTGTAAAAATAAACGTAACGTCGCTACGTGAATTTGTAAAAATGGAAAGTAAAAATAAAAATACTAATTTTATATATATGGCCCTTGTATTTTTTAAAAATTTACACTTTTACCCCAACGGCGTTAGCGTTACGCCGTTAGTCCAAAATTAAATATATTTACATTTTACGTCCAAAACTTTATATTTCTTACACCTTTCACCCTAGAGTTTATAAAAATCAGTTTTCACCCTTTAATTTACGAAATGACATTTTATACCGAAACTTTGAAAAGTTGACACTTTTAACCCGATTTTCATAAAATTTGCAAATTTAGTCCAAACTTCACTAATTTCAAAACTTAATGTTTGCATTTCTTAAATAGTTTCAAAACAGCTTATTGAGCTTATTTTAACAGCTTATTAGTTCGAAAAATTAGTTTGATAGCTTATGGGCTTTTAATGAAAACTTAAGCCCGTTAAGCTTTTTAGATTCAATGGGCCTACGGGGGTTTTGGGCTAAGGTTAGGAGTATAAAAACGTTACCAATCAGCTTATTGTAATAGCTTATACGATCAGCTTATTTTGAAATGATTGGGCCTTAAGGCCCAATCGATACTAGTTAATTTCCAAAGTCTAGATCCTATGTCGATTTGGTTTTGGTTATTTACTAGGATCAAACGTGATTTTTATTACAAAGTTTCTACACAAAAATGATTGTTTATCATGAGGTCTTTTGGTTTGTGAAATAAAAAGGTATGTTCGTTAAGTGAATATTAAAGGTATACGTGCGTTTTGGGCGTAGCATGGGTCGAATTTTTATAAGAAAAGACTTAGAAAATTTTAAGGGTTTTTCATACTTGTTGTGGTACGCTAGGAATGTACTCCAAATTGGTTCGTACGTAGCTTTTTAGTTTCAAAACTCTACATAGTTTATTTGTTAAGGTGTGAAATATATAGGCGAACGTAAAATATATATATGTTGTATATTTAGTTTTCGAATAAAGAGGTGCAATTGTGTGTGTCGCGTAAAAAAAAATAATGCAAATGAAAGTTTTATATAAATATCGAAAAGAGTTCGTTAGTAACTTACGACACCAAAATGGTGGGTAAAACAAGACGTAGAGTCGAGAAGTGAGTGAGATGAGTACGTAGTGTGTAAGTGTGCTCGACCGAGGTTCACAAACAACCGATTGTTTCTCCTAAATCCACATGAATCCCTTGAATTCCTACCAAATGCTTCGACCCAATGCCTAGTTTACTACTTAGAAATATTTGGTGATTTTCGGTTTGCATGGAAATGGAAAACGAGAGTATGCATGCATGGGATTTATATATGGTTCCTAGTGTGTTTTAGTGTCTAAGTTTTAATGTGATTTTATGGTTACGTGATCTCAAAAGTCTTAAAGTTGTAAGAGCAAACACTTTACTCCATGTTTTGGTTTCTTGCATCGACATCCTCAAAAACGTGGGCATCGATCTTTAGAAATGAAATGGTACTTTGTGAAATACATTATAAAAGGGTATGGTACTATGCCTAGTGAATATAATATGGAAATGTGTGTGCTTGATTTAAGGGAGTACTAGTTTGTTTGTATCATGCATGTCGATCACCATTTCTTTTAGTGAACCGATTTGTAAATCGGCATGGCTTGAGATTTTGATAACTTTGAAATATTTAGATACTAGTTTGTGTTTAGAAATGATTTTAGGAAGTTATAGAAACAAACGTGGGTTAAAATGGTTAAGTTTTGGATTAGGTGAAATTTTATGAAATCGTTTTTGGGACATAAGCTTTGCCTCGTAAAATCGTAGCTAGACTCAACGTGGGGAACTAAAATTCGACACTCTATATGTTGGCTAGGGGAGTAATGAGTATGTGTAAAAATAAGTGTGTGTCGTGTGTAAGATTCGAGCATACTAAGCTCGTTTCTAGTTGGTACTAGTCGAGTGGAATGAAAACAAAAGAAGGAAAATGGGCTAAATTGGTTTTGGGCTAGGAATAGTAACAGGCCGAGAATGGTTTTGGGCTTAGGGTGAGATTTAGGGTCCGGTTAGGTGTAATTATAATTAGTAAAAATATTAATTATGATTAGTGAAAGTTTAGAAATTATTTAGTGTGACGTTTACCGACTCCAAAAACATCTCAATATCACTAACAGACTCCAAAAACGATGAATAGTGAAATGTTGAATAGTGTTTGGTGAATAGTAACTGATGAATAGTAAATTTGAAAAATGTCGGAAAATGCAGGTTCGTAACGAATAAAAGAAATTTTTAATATTCTCGCGATTTTAGACTATAGTGGTACAGGTGTGAGCATCGTTCCAAGCAAACAGGGATCATGAATATTGTGGTGATTTTTAAGTAACATAGCATATTTTATAAAGATAAAATACAAACCAAATTTGTTATTGGTAAAAATGTTATTAATTAATGAATGATATATTAGTCTTTGATTTACTTTTATTATTTATAGGGAAATTTACGGGAGTTTACATGGGGCCCACTAGGGAGGTCAGAAAACACCACCAAAGGTGGTGTGATACGTGGGAATCGCACCAGGCTTTACCTCTCGAGGGATCTCGAGAAGCTTACAACCCCCACCAGGCAGTGTACCTGATCGTTGTAGTATAGTATAGTGACAAGTACCGGGGGATTGATCGTTCAGCTAGGAATAGTGTCGCTAGGATTAGAAAACCTAAATACTAGTTCTAAAGATGAGGGATGATTATTTTTGTATTTTTATATTTTTTTAGAAAGCAAGTAAAAATCTCGGGTTTTAAGGATTTGGGAGGAATTAGTTGCTAGTCAACTAACCCAATACTAAAGATGCAATCAAAATAAAATACTAGAAATGAAAATAAACTAAATTAAACTAAGGTTGTGAGCAATAAGTGGAGAAGTTGTGTTTACTTAGATTTCACTACTCCCTAGATATCTTTCACACGTTAATTACTTGTTATAGTTGCGTGGATGACGGATTGCATTCCTTAATACCATTCATGGGGTGGCGCACTTAATTCCCCAATCCTATGAGTGCCTACTTCACTCCTATGTCGAGCCGGCTAAGAAGCTCCTAACATGGGATCAATTGAATTTACTCATGCATTAAATACAACCAATAAAACCTAGTGCACGTCAGTTCATGCTTCCTAAGACGTTCAAGCATGTTACCATTTGGAGATCTGCCAGTTTTCTTAAGCCTAACATCGAAATCATTCATCCAATACAACCATAAACAAGTAATCAACACATAATTAACATCTAGGTTTCATTAGATCCAAGCAAACACAAGATAGATCTAGCCTAGCATGATGAATTAAGACAAGAACAAGATATAGACAACCAACACATAGACATATTGATTGAATTAAAAGAACACTTATCTCAATTACACATGAAAGGGTTCAAGGGCTAAGAACCCTTGAAAAACCTGTAAAATTCGTACTAAGTTCGGCCTTAGGGTTTCTCCAAAACTTCTCTTTTTTTTGAATGAAAATTAGAAAACTATATATAGGAAATTGAGGCTGACGGCGTCAAGACCAAATTGGTGACGCCGTCATGTCGCCGCCAAAATACTTCTCAGACTGCCTTGATCTACTTTTGACGTCGTCACGTTATAGCATTTTCCTGACCGTCACGCATTTTACTCTTGATGCTCTACTTCGTGATGCCTTCAATTCTGTACTGGGTCGTCATGGAAATTACTCTTGACGCCGTCAGATTTTCCTTCTTGACGCCGTTACCTACTGTTCCCAGCAAGGAAAATTAAGACTTTGGCGTTTTCTTCACTTTTATGCTCAAAAAATGTCCGAATTGCTTCCTTTTCCAGATTTCTCTCCCAAAGTACCTAAAATCACAAAAGGAACTATTTAGGGCAATATTTGATCAAATAAATTCAATTCCGGGCTTAAATGACCCCCTAAAAGTGGTTCATTTTTCGCCTCATCATGGTGGTGTAGGACTGCACTTGAGATTTGCTTGTCCTCAAGCAAATGCGCTTTTATTCTAGTCAAAATACAAGTTAGGGGTCATTTACCACTAATATAAAAGTAATTACAACAAATAATCATTCCACTAAATACCAATAGACAAGCACGGAGGTCATACACAAGCACCTCACAAATAGTGTTTAGATACTTACATCTCTCGGGTGTAATAAAGTATAAATTACAATATGGAAACGGAAGATATCTCTCACTACCTATCATAGCAAAATAGATTACCATAGGCTTGGGAAAGGATCAAACCTCCACCACATGGCGTAAGCACCTAGGATAAACTATCAAAGAGGTCTTTTAAAGGGTTGTAACGTTAGGTGTAGGGATATGAAATAAACGGTTTTGTTGGATAAAGGAAGTTTTTACTGGTGGCGAGCTAACAATCTTGGTTAATTACATGTACAATATGGCGTTGCTAAGCCAAGACTAGACTCGACTTAAGCTAATAAATGAAAAATAACAAAAACATAAAAATGAAAATAGAATAAAAAGGGATGGTAGTCCGTATATTTTTTTCTCTTTTTTTTTTTTTTTTTTTTTTTTTTTTTTTTTTTTTTTGCATACACTCTTACCCTACCATCTAAAATAATACATCATAGGGGATGAACATTCCCCTTACACTTGAATTTTTACATACTTTACAATAAACTAAACTAATGACTCGAATTAAGAAAATCAAAACACTTGGAGCACTTTTAAGATTAACGTACATATGGGGGTAATAAATGATGTTCTTCCCCATTACTCCATAAAATAAGTACTTTACCCATGAGTCCCAATCGTCCCAAAACAATATGTACAAGGATATGACTCGACTTAGCAACCATGTAATCAATTAGATAGTTAACTTAGGGTTTAACAAATAACAATAATGCACTAAAAATGAGCGCATACACGGAAGGCTAAGGCGATTTGGGTGTACATTTAAGTGGGGTGTCACAAATTCTTCCTTTAAGTAAGATGCTTAAAGTTAGAAACGAAAAGATAGGCTCGGAGGGGTGTACTAGGGGTTTCGTGTACTAAAAATGAGTACAACGCTAAGGGTGTGGGAAAAATTAGTTGACTTAACTAGCCAAGTAATATGACTTAAATGGTCAAGTAATTATGATACGGGTTTAACACAAGGATGATCCTAATGCCTCTTAAAATGTAGTAAATCCTACCACACGAATGCAGTCTCACTAGCAGTCTCGGGATGCATCACTAACGCAAGTTCTAGAATCTAAATGCTACCGGTACACTCATAAGCACTAATAATAAATGCTTTTCCTATCAAATCTAAAGGCGAACCTCACATATTTGGGTGGAAAATTTTTCTGAATATACGGTTATGTGCTAGTCATACAATCTCCTATCCATGAGACGCTTGCTATGGCTAAAGTTTCACTCCTAAATGTTGTAAAAATTTTTAAATTTGGCGCTAAAATTGCACTAACAAGTATTTCTCATAGTTTTATTACACATCTACTATTAAACAAACAAACTCAAGCGAAAGTGTGCATGTAAGGTATCATCATTTTACCCTCCCCTTACACTTAAGATGAACATTGTCCCCAATGTTCAAGTAAAGAATGTAAAAGTGAAAAAGTAAAAAGAATGAAATCAAATACTCCCCTGATTCGCTCGGTATGGATAATAAGGTGGCCAGGTTAAATCTTCCTCCAAGAAAATGAACAATCAAAGCTTCCCTTCCAGAATATAAATCATCTTCTTGTCATACATAACCTGTAAATCCTGAGAAATAGACAAGACAACCTCGCATAAAATCGGCGGCAACCTATATAAGTTACTAAATCCTAGAAAACAAAATAAGATATAATGCTTGTGGAATGAAGTTTGCAGATTTCCTGGAGATTATAAAACTTAATAATTTACAAAAACCATAAGACTCCGTTAGAAAAACAAAACTGGTAAAATTTCCAGATTTTTACACGTGACGCCGTCAAGAGTTAACTCGTGACGCCGTCAGAAGTGAC
The DNA here is from genome assembly GCA_030686995.1 of Artemisia argyi. Lineage (NCBI taxonomy): Eukaryota > Viridiplantae > Streptophyta > Magnoliopsida > Asterales > Asteraceae > Artemisia > Artemisia argyi. The sequence continues at coordinate 101,625,881 of CM060678.1, forward strand.
CTGCAGAAATTCTTATGTTAAGTTTCCGGAAAATTTCTGGAAAAACTTGGTCCTACTTCCTGGAAAATCTTGCAAAACTTCATTATGACTCAATACAAGCATTTGACTCTAACAAATATGAATATACATGTTCACTTAATATTGTGGAGAATCATGATCGGTTTGTTTTTTGAAAACATATTTGGGGTTTCCCCTTACACTCATCTTTTGCAAAAATACTTTTAGGTGGAGTTAAGACTAGGCCAAAACAACAAAGTAAAGTATTTCCACTATTTAATTGAGAAACATGATCTACCAAAAACAAAAATAAAGCATGCATACAGAAGCAAATAACAAACAAACAAAATAAAATCACACAAAACATGGGTTGCCTCCCAAGAAGCGCTTTTCTTTATTTACGAGTCTTGTAGCTAGACTCAAGGTCATGGGTTAACGTGTATCGCTTATGCTCACATAACTAAGCGTGAGCCATCTTCTCTTATCATTTTCACTTAATGTTTCTATGGGCGGATACCTACTACACTTTTCCATGGAAAAATCCTTGAACCTAGGGTGTGTGCGGGGCATTTGATAGACAGAATCTTCATCCGCATCCGAGAATGTAATTAACCCTTCTATGAGTTTTTCATCGAGGTTGGTCAACTGTTTGAAAGGTTTTTCAAACACAACTTGGGTCAACTTATCATCAATAAACTTTCCTAGATTCTCCATAACCATGAACTCAACAAGATAAACCAAGCTTCCTACAAACACATGAAATGGTATTGCCCTAGAAATAATGTTTTCTCATTTGTATTCTAACTCATCTACCATGATTTTATTGTATTCATTACGCGAGATTATGTTCATTGGAAGAGATGAGTGAAGATAGGCGTTAAAGCTCTTAAATCCGATCTTACAAGGAAATTGCATGTTAAATGAACTATCACATTCAATCCTGGTTCTAGGGTCGACATACCTAAGAGGGTTTATTTCTTCCTCCATCCTATTTTCATTAATCACATCACCGTCATCAAGATCCTCGTCGGAGTCTGAATAGTAAAAGGGACTAGCCCTACGGTCATCCTCATGATCAGACTCCTCTAACTCAGAATTATTGTCAAAATGGTGGTTGGGCGAGAGGTTAGGTGGGTTCTCATTCTCCAGTACTAAAGGGAGTGGGGCGGGCATTTGGAAAATCCTACGACAAAAAACACGAATAACAGGAATCAAGCGATCAATGTTATTGTTATCCATCGAAATAGTTTACGAACAAAGGACACAAAGAAATAAGATAGACTAAAGAAAACCTAAAAATAAAAATAAAGTCTTACTAGAAAGGAATCTAGCAAGTAGACCTAATAAAAAGAGATTCTAACCTAGACAATAACTATTCCCCGGCAGCGGCGCCAAAAACTTGATACGTAGGAATCGCACCAGGCTTTACCTCTCGAGGGATCTCGAGAAGCTTACAACCCCCACCAGGCAGTGTACCTGATTGTTGTAGTATAGTATAGTGACAAGTACCGGGGGATTGATCGTTCAGCTAGGAATAGTGTCGCTAGGATTAGAAAACCTAAATACTAGTTCTAAAGATGAGGGATGATTATTTTTGTATTTTTGTATTTTTTTTGAAAGCAAGTAAAAATCTTGGGTTTTAAGGATTTGGGCGGAATTAGTTGCTAGTCAACTAACCCAATACTAAAGATGCAATCAAAATAAAATACTAGAAATGAAAATAAACTAAATTAAACTAAGGTTGTGAGCAATAAATGGAGAAGTTGTGTTTACTTAGATTTCACTACTCCCTAGATATTATTTACACGTTAACTACTTGTTATAGTTGCGTGGATGACAGATTGTATTCCTTAATACCATTCATGGGGTGGCGCACTTAATTCCCCAATCCTATGAGTGCCTACTTCACTCCTATGTCGAGCCGGCTAAGAAGCTCCTAACATGGGATCATTATAATTTACTCATGCATTAAATACAACCAATAAAACCTAGTGCACATCAGTTCATGTTTCCTAAGACGTTCAAGCATGTTACCATTTGGAGATCTGCCAGTTTTCTTAAGCCTAACATCGAAATCATTCATCCAATACAACCATAAACAAGTAATCAACACATAATTAACATCTAGGTTTCATTAGATCCAAGCAAACACAAGATAGATCTAGCCTAGCATGATGAAATTAAGACAAGAACAAGATATAGACAACCAACACATAGACATATTGATTGAATTAAAAGAACACTTATCTCAATTACACATGAAAGTGTTCAAGGGCTGAGAACCCTTGAAAAACCTGTAAAATTCGTACTAAGTTCGGCCTTAGGGTTTCTCCAAAACTTCTCTTTTTTTTGAATGAAAATTAGAAAACTATATATAGTAAATTGAGGCTGACGGCGTCAAGACCAAATTGCTGACGCCGTCATCTTGCCGCCAAAATACTTCTCGGACTGCCTTGATCTACTTTTGACGCCGTCACGTTATAGCACTTTCCAGGCCGTCACGCATTTTACTCTTGATGCTCTACTTCGTGACACCTTTAATTCTGTACTGGGTCGTCATGGAAATTACTTTTGATGCCGTCAGATTTTCCTTCTTGACGCCGTCACCTACTGTTCCCAGCAAGGAAAATTAAGACTTTGGCGTTTTCTTCACTTTTATGCTCCAAAAATGTCCGAATTGCTTCCTTTTCCAGATTTCTCTCCCAAAGTACCTAAAATCACAAAAGGAACGATTTAGGGCAATATTTGATCAAATAAATTCAATTCCGGGCTTAAATGACCCCCTAAAAGTGGTTCATTTTTCGCCTCATCATGGTGGTGTAGGACTGCAGTGGTGGTGTGCAGGGGATATCCTCCCCCTGCAGGTTAGTTTGGGGGGCTTGGGAATTCTCAGAAAAAATTGTAAAAATAAAGTAACATAGGGACAATGAAGTTGAGCTGGGGGGCTGTAAATATAAACAAGTTTCAAGGCCTAACTCATAACACAAAAATCAAATTAATTCTTGCAAATATTGGAAAAATCTGAGAAATGCACATTTAACTCTTTATGAAAACTTAATAAGTTGACTTTAGTGGGTTTATGATTGATCCTAATGATTAAGTAACATGTAATAAGCTATGATAGATGTAATCTAGGCTAAAGATATAAGTGACAAGCTAATGAAGAGGTTTATGGAACCCAATTTCCTCACAGTTAACTGTGAGGGTGTTTAAATTAGTAATTTGACTTTTTTCCACACAAGGCCTGAAATTTGAAGCCTTTTTTAACTTAACCTAACCTAATGTGATTCAAAAATACCAAAACAACAATCAACTAACACAAGATCACTTGGACAGTGCTGAACCCAGACACCCCTTAAAATTTGAGTTTGATAAATTTTCAAAGGAACTGATCAAAACAAACCACAAATCTTATAGACTGGATTATACTAAGCTACAGTAAGTCTAAATGAGCAAGATTAATCAGTAAATAACAACAATGACCACTTAACCTATATTATGGAAAAATCTTGGATCAAAAGCTTACATGACATCAAAGCTGAAAACCAACTGAGAATCAATCCCACATTCACAACCTAATGCTCCCATGAGCTACTAAACCAGATTCCAACTTCTTCTTCTTTCTTCTGTTTCTCTTTTATTTTTCTATTTATTTATTTTTTTAGATTTTAGAGTTTTATGGTGAACTAAGCTAAGCTTGTTCAAATCTTTTGAAAACTTAATCAGGCTTATCAGTGTACTAAATTGAGCTTATGTGAACAACAAACAACAAACTTTAACAATTTTTAGTGAATTTGTCAATTTCACAAGAAAATGTCAAAACTAAATTTTTCTTAATAAAACTTGAACTTAATGATCAACAAGGTTCACATTACATTCACTTAACTGAAAATAACTTAATTTAAAAGAAAATTACAACTGAAAATTAAATTACACTACCTACGATTTGAATTATACTAAAAACTAACTAACTACCTCCACTTTTGCTTTTTTCTTCATTTATAAGGTTCCTTGAAGTCCCTTCAGACTTTCCCACCACTCTGGGACCCTTGGATTAGCTTCAAACGATCCTGACCCTTGGATTATCAATTTGGCGGGAAACGGGTAATAATAAAATTGGGTGGGTTAGGTTGAAAGGTGAGATATTTAATGTTTGGGGATGAGTGGGAGACAAGAGAGGATGTGTTGGTGAGGATTTGGTGGAAAAGGAGAGGAGGGGGGAGGTGAGACAAGGAGCGGGAAATGGGGAGGTTAGGGGTGGATGAACAGTGGAGTTGACCGGGGTGTTTGACTGGGGGGTGTAATATTTAAACGGGGTAGGGGTTTGGGCCAGGGTTGTGTTTTGGGCTTAGGGTGTACATGGATTAGGCCATGGGATTTGGCTGGGTTGGTGGATTTGGTTTTATAATACAAAGGGGGGTTTGGTTTAGTAACTTTAGGAAATCACAAGGACCAAAGATGTAACTTCTGAAAATGTTAGGGACTGAATTGCAACTTTCAAAAATTTATTATAAGGACCAAAATTGCCACATGTGAATAACATAAGGACCAAAGTTGCAATTTTCCAAAATTAGAAATCCCAGGGACCTTTTTTGTCAATTTTCAAACTTCAGGGAACAAAAGTGTAAATTCTCAAAACTTTTTACCCAAGGACTATTTTTGATAAATTTTGACTTTTAAAGGACTTGGGTTGATTTTTCTTGCAAAATAAATGCTCAGGGACTAGTTTTGTCAATTTTTGAAAGTTGAAGGACTGAAACTACCAATTTTGCAAACTTTGTACGTTTTTTTATCTGTTTTTACTCTTTTTGCATCTAAAACATATAAAACACAATTTTGAAATATTTTCAGTATTTTGATGCATTTCTGAGTGTTTTTGTATGTTTTGCAGTTCAGATTTGACCAAAAATGATGAGTGTTTGAGCACTCATCAGTGGCCTAGCTACACATAGAAATCACAACATGCAACCAACAGGAAATCCTCACATGTGAAAGTTCCAAAATGGGTTAGGTTACCATTTGGAGACTTGCAACATGGGTTAGTCTACATAATAATACATATATATGTGTATGTGTTTGTCCACTTTAATTAGATTTTATAAGATTATCCCTTTATGACATTTATAGGCCGAATGATGAGCAAGAGCAATACTATATATATGTATATATTCATATGAGTATTATTATAACCAAGCATAAGCATTTTATTCCATAGAAGCAACATGGGACATACAACCAACAAAGCAACAAGACTTAAGACATCCTAGAACACCTAGGACAAACTACAATAACTTATGAGTAGAACTTATGGAAAACTAGAAGGGGGGTTGAATAGTTTACCGCTTTTTCGTTTCTTATTTAGCTTAAATATCTTTAAAAACATTTACGTTTGCTTAAAGATATAAGTACAATGTTATACGTTTGATTCTTTGAAAAGCTTTTCATGTGAATAACAATTCTAACTTTACTAGTTTCAAACATTGAAAAGCTTTGCTTGTGATGATCCTAACTTTGCTAGTTTAGTTCTTTGAAAACCTTTACTTTTGTTTGAAGATATAAACACATCTTTACTTGTTTAGTTCTTTGAGAACCTTTATAAGTAACAAGGTATGTCAACAAAAGAACAACATGCAATAAGCAAAGATAAGGAAAGAAACGATCAAACCACAACACGATTGTTTATCGTGGTTCGGCTACAAGGACTCTTTTTCCTTGCCCTACATCCACGCCCCGAGTTTCCAACTCGAGAGTTATAAGCACTAATCAACAAGCTCCTTTCACCGGCGGAGAAAACCTTTACAACGTCGCTTACACTTTTACCGACACTAAGCTAGATGTCGAGTTCTTTTACAAGGGTACAACCACTCCCGTTCGTCGCTTACACTTTTACCGACACTAAGCTAGATGTCGAGTTCTTTACCAAGGGTACAACCACTCCCGTTAGTTCTTTTACAAGGGTACAACAACTCCCGACACACTATATATTTTGAGGCCTAAAATACTAACCACTTACTTCTATATACAAGACACACATGAAATATAAACTATCAAAGCTTATACATGACCAAGCTACCAAGACTTGCAACTTTAGAGTTGAAGCTTGTAACTTCTTGAATGTTCTTGTGAAGTCCCTTGCTACATAAGAGAATCACATATCAAAAGGTTACTGAGTTAGTTGAGAGAGTATGTGAATATATGTCCTAAAAGGGTTAGCCAAAAATCAAGTTATGGCTTGGTATTTATAGCACACCATACTGCATGCTTGGCGGATCAGGCGGAACCCTCAGATGGGTTCCGCCCGTGTACCCCCAGGGTACCACCGGGTCTGCAGTAGGTTTTTGCAATAACTCTTCAAACCAAACAAGGTCTTGTCTCATAAATCCTAGCAACCAAACAATGTCACATCACATTACACTAGTCAAACACCAAACTTGCAAGTCACTACAAAGTTAGTCAAACACATAAATGCATATTGACAAGACTTGCCATAAGTGTGATGTGACAATTCTATTTAAAGAAATAAATATGATATGACAAGACACTTTCTAATTTAAGAAATAAAAACAATGTTTAGTTTAAAAGGAAATGTGAACCTTAGTTAAACAAGACTTAAACACTTAAAGTGATGATTTACTCTTAGCTAAAGTTCATACTTTGTCATTAACAAAACTTAGCAAAGATCGTAAAATATAAATAACGTTTTTAGGCTATATTTGTATTAACAATCTCCCTCTTTTTGTTGATGACAAAACATAAACTTTATTTAAAAGTAAGCCATAAGATTTAGTGTTAAGTCTTATAAAGTTAGTATTAAAACTTGTTTTTGCAAAGAGTTAGCGAAGCGGAAATATTAAAAGTAGAACAAGTTTTATATAAATTCTCCCCCTTTTTGTCGAAACAAAAAGTAGAGTAGTGAAGCGGAATAATGGCCATGCTCCCCCTTGGTTGATACTCCCCTAAATGGAGTGCCAAGAGAGGAGACATGAATTTTGAACCTACAAAAGAAACGTTAGTTTCCGCACAAGATAAGTCATGAAGATATTTCATGTCTAAAACACAACTTAGAGTTGTGAAGCGGAATAATGCAATACTCATGCTCCCCCTTGAATATTACTCCCCTAAATGGAGTTTCAAGGAAGGAAAACATGGATAATGAACCTACAAAAAGAGAGGTTAGTTTCTAAAACACAAGATTTATGTATGGTACCGTATAAAGGTGTAGTTCACATATCCTACCTAAAATGGTCAACAAACAAAGAAAACCTTGTAGTGTAATGAACTTCATTTCATGTAAAATTTAGACTTCTTAAAAAGTCAAAGACAAGAAATTTTGGTTACACTATCCTACCTCTAGAAATAAAGAAAAAGCTACAAATAAGCTACGACCATAAAAAGCTACAAGGAAATCATCATTTTCCTTTGTGAGAAACATTTTCCAAAAACAAGGGTAGGGTTGTTTAAGGATGAAAATGTGAGTTGAGGGTTGTAGCGGGTTTTATTTTGAAAGGTGAGGAGGTTTTGGTTTGTTGGTTAAAATGGGAGACATTTTCCAAGAGAAACGGTTTTGTTTCCTTTTGGAGACTCTAAGGTTGTGGTGGATGAGACAAGGATTGGAGACGGTCCAAAATGTGGTTTAGAATAAACCTCATTTCTTCGGTTAACTCGCGAAGTTCCGTTCTACACCTTTCACTAATGCGAGCGGTTCTTTCGCAATGTCCGCAATCATGGCGGGAAAAGTTTGGTGGAAGAGAGGTTTGATTTGTTGGTGGTGGATGGGTTGAACTTGAAGGAGCAAATGTGGATGGTTGTGAGGTGTATTTGCTTCCTTCATTTGTTGAACTTAATTCCGTATTGAATTCCATAACATGATTGATTTGAGAATCAACCATTCGTTTGAAGGCATTGAGGTGGTTTAAATGAGTGTTTATTTCCTCATTGACGTTTGGAGGTTTTTCCCGCATGGATGCTTCTATTTTCTTATAAGAAGAAAGTAGAGTCTCAAGATGTTGGGAAGGTTCTTGTGGTGATGGTTGTTGTTGTAGTGGTGGTTGTAGGTTTTGAACAAAATGGCGGAAACTTGGTTTGCCGATAGGATTGCCATGAAGGTCTTTGTAAATTGGATGAAACACAAATGAATGTGAGTGGGTAAGACCTTGATCATTTAGAAAAATGGATGGTCTAGCATAACGGTAAGCCAACCGTTCTACCGTAGATGGGTAATGAGGTTCATCATTAAGTTGCTCACTAGGTTGTTGTTGGGTTTCCATTTGAGCTATAGTATCAAAAAGAGAGAAGGATGGTGGTGTTAATGATAGATCATCAAAAGTTTCCAAATTGGGTGTTGGTGATGTTGGTGGTGTATGGAAAAGTTCCATTGGTGTAGGTGTTGGTGATTGAGGTGAAGGAGTTTTTGATTTAAAAGCTTGTTGAGAAGATGGAGTTGACTCACTCAAAGGTTTAGTTGATGATGGATTAATTGCTAGGTTTGAGTTGCAAAGTGGTGGCGAAGGTGGTGGAGTAGCAAGATTAAGCAAATCTTGAATGGTGATCACATTGGTATTACAATGTGTTGAGGGTGTAGTTGAGGTAGTGAGGTTAAGAAAATCTTGGATAGGTGAGGAGATGTTGAGTGAAGCATCACTTGATGATGATGAGCTTGACTTTGTGGTTTTGTTGAAGCAACAAGGTTTTACACTAATCCTAGTGGTTTTAGCACATGATTTTGATGACTCGGATGAGGTGTTGGATTTGGTCATTTCAAAGGTTTTGGTTTTGATGTTTGAGGGGAGAAGTCTTGATGGTGATGATGTGATTTGAATTGTTGTGAAGCTTTCAAATTTATAGGATGAAGAAGATGTTGAATAGAGTGTTTGGATTTAATGTTCTACCATTCAAGGATTGAGGTTTCAAATGATTTACAAAAATTTCATGAATATGTCAAATCAATGTATGTCATTCCAATAGAATGAGGTGGAGTGAAAGACCAACCTAAGCACTCAATGCTTTGTGATCATGGGAAGTGGTTTGGTTGAAAATGTATCAAAGGCTTGAAGGATCCTTTAAAAGGGTTCCTTTGGTTAGTTATGTTTTGAATTTGAATTTTGGCGGGAAGTATCTTCCTAATTGTTTTAGTGAGTGAGGTTTGTTCCAATATGGTTGTTGTTGTAAATGAAAGATGTTTCTCACTTAGGATAATGATTTTGACACATTACAAGTCTTGGACTTTAAGAAAAATGGAAAAATTTTCTGCAGGTGTCTGGCGGATCCCTCAGAAGACACTGGCGGAACCCATTTGAGGGTACCGCCTGGTCCGTTGGGCCATTTCTGGAATTCCCAGAAAATACACTGGCGGACCCCAATTTTGGGTACCGCCAGATCCGCCAGGGGTAAAAAATTAGGCAGTCCGCGTTTTTGACCCGCAAGACGATTTTCAAAATTTTCGAAAACTCCTAAAATCAAAAAGATAAGGTATTACTGGTTGGGCAATGCAAAAATTAGACATGTAAACATACCAAGAATTCCCATAAGCATAGAAAAGATGACAAACACCTTAAACATTGTCATTATGCATAAAATTTCATACAAACATAATCCAACAAACATAATAAACCATGAAAGTGAAAAACACATAATCCACATAGTTTTAACACAAAGACGATTCTAAAGCATTCTTATCCCAAACGCTCCTTAATCTTCTCACAACCGGTCTATCTTCTTTTTGAGCTTGTTTAGGTACCTTCCAAAACACTTAAACATTCCTTTGGTTTGCTTGAATTCTTCGGAAGCATTGTCAATGATAGGAAGAGCTTGAAGGTATTCTAAGGGAGGTAACTTAGAGTTGGGAAGTTTATCATCGTCGCTCATTCCGGATGATGATGATGATGATGGTGTAGGTGATCGAGTACGTTTGCCCTTATTTTTGTAAACACGTTTATCACTTAGGGGAACGAAGGTGTGAGGAATGAGAAAATAGTCAAGGCGTATTCCATCTTCGTTAGGAGAAATGGGTGAGATTGCTCTAAAGAGGCGGGTAAGAAACATGCCATAGGGAAGAGCGGTTGTTCCAACTAAGGATATGTCGGCCATTCTTTTGGCAAGGTAGTAGGCTAAGTTGAAGGGTTGACCGGTGGAAATGCTATATAGCATTTCGCATAGGCATGCGTTGATGTGATCTCTATTTCCTATGGTACTTATGACGTTAGCCCTAAGAATTTCTTCCCACTTCTTAAATTGTGGTTTAAGCTCATTGAGCTCCATGCCAAAAGGATCCTTGTCTACAATGTTCCCCGAACGATTCACCCTAGTGGTAGAGGTTCTAACAAAGAGGTGTTCCTTAATGGTTTCTTTACTAGCAAGAGGTGTATTGTATGGATAAAAACGATCAATAGAATCAAGAGTTGAAATGGGCCACTTATCCGTGTAGAGACAAGTTCCCTCATTTGGTACACCAAGAATCAAAGCTAAATCTTTTAAATCAATGTCATGTGATATTTGATTTGTTGTGAAGTTTAATGATATCCTACCACCAACACATGAGGAAAGGTTTACGGTTGCATAAAATTCCAAAATGAACCTAGGACAAATTGGCTCATCTAAATCAAGGAGACAATCAAAGTTGATTGCGGCAAAGTTTTGGCGAATAGATGTTCCTTCTAGAAAGGATGGATCAATGGTTCTACCTTCGTGAACATAGCGTTTTTCTAATGCCTTAAAGGTTTCTACTTGAACCGAGTTGAGACCTTTGGTCATGTGGTGTTTGGGCATGTATTTAAGGGTTTCTTTGTGATCGGATTTGTTTGCGGGAGGCATGTTGATTCCTAGAAAACATAAGATTGTATGTTAATGACTTTTAACAACGAGGATGTTCTAATATATTCCTATATGCAAGACAATGTGAAGACATGGTTATCTTGACTCATTTTGATTCCTAAATTGTTTTGTTATGCAAATTTTGTTGTGAAAACAAAAGATAACCAACACTCTCCTAATTGAATGTATCTTCAATTGAATGTACCCGAAAATACATATTAGTTATGTATCCCCTTTAGCATTCAAGAGATAGTATGCAAGTGATGTTTAAATGATGTTTTTCATTTGTTTTAACAATGTGGTGATGAATCATGTTTCAATTAGAAAAATAATGCTCTTGGTGTGTTTGGTAAATCAAAGTAACAATGAAAAGATACATTTCTTAACTAATGAAATACATAATTGACTTGGCACCAAGTTTTTCATGAATCATGAAGTTTTATGCAAAAGCCCTAAGATTCTAGTTAATGATTGTAAGCACAAATGTTTTAATTAAATTAAAAGTGCAATTGTGATTAGAATACTTACAAAGTTAATTGGATTGGAAGAGATTGGATTAGAAGCCCTAAAATTCGTGAGGATATGTGTGTTTAGAGAGGGTGATGCTGTTTGTTAGTTTTTGTTAAGATTAAAGAGGGTGTTTGGCTTTGAAATAAAAAGTTTAAACATTCTGAGGTTTGGCGGACCAGGCGGAACCAAAAAATGGGTTCCGCCCGTATGGTCTGAAGGTACCGTGGGTTCTGCAGGGAAACCTCAAAAGGAATTGTCATGATTTTTTGTGGTTTTATCCTAATGTTCAAAACTAAGGTTTTAGGTCTTATGTGTCTTTGACTAAGCCTAGGAATTATGAATGCTTCACATTCAAGAGATTTTGTGAACGCGTTGATGGAATAGTTGACATAGAAGGCTTTCTTAGTAAAGACGTTCCTCAATGAACAATCTTACCAAGGCGATGATGAGGGATCACAATATGTCTACTAAGAACATAATGGATTGAATTGTCGCTGAAGTCGATGCTTCCTTTGTTGAAGGGATAATAACATTGATGAGATGAATTCCGTTGTTGACGCGAATTTTCTTGTTCAAGCGGAGCTTGTTGATGTGCTTCTCCATCCGATACTAATTTGAGAATCTCACGCGTTTTGGAGAATCATTGGGTAAGTAAGTATAAAAGTGCAAGTACCACTTGTGCTTTTCTTATCAACTTATTACCGACATAATTCCATTTGGCATACACTATGGTTTCTATTCCCGTTCTTTTAGGAGACCATAATCCTAGTTGTGTAGTACCTTATGATGTATCCAAATAGGCTCAATTAAAGAGTTATTTTAGGATCTTCTTTAACACGATCACATAGACAAAAACTAAACATAATGTTGAATCTAATTGTTATGAGAACAAGTAGTCTTCCAAACATTTCTCTACATTTAGTTTTACCTACGGATTTACTAATCTCACTCTTGATAAGTCATCAATAACTTAACCATTGAGAACAAGAGAGCAACTAGGAATGTCTTTAAGTTAAAATCCTTTGTTTTGTGGCTTGCTTTTATTATCAAAAAGTCTTTCAAATATTGACACTATACTCACTTGATTACTTTGAAATATCAACTTCGTTTCACTATTTTTTTTATTCTAAATTCCAAAAATTGTTTTTGTTGAATTTGTTTAGACACAACTAATAACCTATAAATCAAGTTTTATAACTTTTGTCAATTTTACTTGATTTAATGTTTAACTCAAGGTGAGAAGATGTTGTTTTGTACTTTTACTCCATGCTTGTCTTGCCATCATTTGACTTTCGACTAAGTTATCATCTACCAAAGATGATATCATAGAAGGAGGAGATCACTCGTTAAATGTCATATTCAACGACTCCTCGACTCTTTAGGTTTTCATACTTAAGGCACTATGAACTCTATTAATTTTTAAAAAGTCCAAGAGGTACAACATCATTAGACTATGTGTCACATTTGATGTGTAAATCCTAGATGTTGAAAACTTATTTTCTTTCACACATCCTAATATATGCTAATGTGATTTATTTTACCTTGTGTGTTTTATGTGAGATTATAAAGGAGTGATTGAAGAAAGACATAATTAAAGACTCAAAGTATGGTGTTTGAGAAAATTGTTTAACAAAGATTTGTTTTGCAAGCATCACAAAAGTGTTAGACATTTTAACACTTAGGAGATTCTTAGTTAGCTCACTTGTAAGCAAGAGTTGAGTGAGACAAACTCAAGAGTTTTTCGTGTTTATCTCTTGATGGTTAAATAACCAAAACACCTTATATCTCCTTACTAGTACTAAAGACTAAATTCCTTGTTGCATAAAATCTAATCTTAGTTATTTACAAACAGCAGGTAGACACTCTAGAGTATTACAAATAACACATATTTGAGCACATAATGCTAGAGACAAGATATAACCAAAGTCAAGTTTAAGTAATGCGTACCTTTTAATATTGCATAGAGATGCTATCAAGCGGATAAGCATTAAGCGTAAAAACTTGGTTTGACGACATGCTTTGAAACTCAATAACTCATGTATCCAAGAAGGTTAGACAATCATATAAAGGCATAGAGCATGATAATCTTAATTCTTTTATCATGAGTTTCTATTAGAGATAGAATTATCTCTAAATCTTTCTTCTAGGTTAGACAAATTTTACATGCTTTGTTTTATTAGTTAATGTTGCTTTTGAGTTAAATCCTAATCCGGTTTTATCTTTAAACAACCTTTGACTCCCCAACAATGTTTCAAGAGATTTTGAGCTTTCATCAAATTTAACTAATAATTTTTCTTTTCTCATTTTGCATTTTAATCTCATGTTTGTAATCTAGACATAATTTACATTCTAGATTAATTTCAACATTACTCTTAATTCTAGATATTTTATCTTCCAATAAGATTTCCTTTTTAAAGATATTCTTAAGAGATTTTAAAGACTCATTCTTGAAGATAGCTTTTAGGTCCATGTTGCACAAATGTTTAGACTCATTTTCTAGTTTAGAAAACTCTAGGATAAATTAATCAAAGCAAAATAGTTTGGTTTCAAAGTGTACCTTGCTTGATGTTTTATCTAGTATAGAATCACAAACCGGATGATTGACTTCATCTTCATCCGAGTTATTCCATGAATTGCAAGCAAGACAACTACGAGCTTGACACGATTAATCACGTTTACTTACACCTTGCTTGTTGTATCAATAAGTTGACAATAAACTACCGGATCATTGTCTTCGTCAACTTCCATTACATTCCAAGATACGCAAGCAGGTTCAACAAAACACATGTACTCATCTTCACTTGTACCTTCATTTAAAACATTTAAACTTGTAGCACATGTATTAACTTCTACTAAGTGTCTATCAATTAGTTTTTCTAAAACTTCTAATTCATATGTAAGATTAAATTGATCATCTTTGACTTGACATATTCCTTGATGAAAGTTTACCATATTTTTCAAACATCATTAGCCTTTTGACAAAAATACATTCTTTCATATTTGGTACTAAAGCTTTGTAAAGCATTGTTTTAGCTTTAGTATTTTTGTCAAGTTTAAGATAGTTATCTTGGTTTTCAAAAACTTGTTTTCTTTGGTTTGAAATTACCAAAAGAAATAATATGCCAAAGATCTTGATCAATTGATTTTACATAGTTTTCAAAGTTACTTTTCCATTCAAGTAAGTTTTCTTTTTCAAATAGCGGTTGGTTTTTAATAGGTTGCCCTTCTTTGAGATTTTCAAAATCCATAGATCGATCCAAGTTTTAAAATACATTCTATTTTAAGGATCTTGAGTAACGTAGCTCTTGATGCCAATTGTAGAAAACTAGAAGGGGGGTTGAATAGTTTACCGCTTTTTCGTTTCTTATTTAGCTTAAATATCTTTAAAAACATTTACGTTTGCTTAAAGATATAAGTACAATGTTATACGTTTGATTCTTTGAAAAGCTTTTCATGTGAATAACAATTCTAACTTTACTAGTTTCAAACTTTTAAAAGCTTTGCTTGTGATGATCCTAACTTTGCTAGTTTAGTTCTTTGAAAACCTTTACTTTTGTTTGAAGATATAAACACATCTTTACTTGTTTAGTTCTTTGAGAACCTTTAAGTAACAAGGTATGTCAACAAAAGAACAACATGCAATAAGCAAAGATAAGGAAAGAAACGATCAAACCACAACACGATTGTTTATCGTGGTTCGGCTACAAGGACTCTTTTTCCTTGCCCTACATCCACGCCCCGAGTTTCCAACTCGAGAGTTATAAGCACTAATCAACAAGCTCCTTTCACCGGCGGAGAAAACCTTTACAACGTCGCTTACACTTTTACCGACACTAAGCTAGATGTCGAGTTCTTTTACAAGGGTACAACCACTCCCGTTCGTCGCTTACACTTTTACCGACACTAAGCTAGATGTCGAGTTCTTTACCAAGGGTACAACCACTCCCGTTAGTTCTTTTACAAGGGTACAACAACTCCTGACACACTATGTATTTTGAGGCCTAAAATACTAACCACTTACTTCTATATACAAGACACACATGAAATATAAACTATCAAAGCTTATACATGACCAAGCTACCAAGACTTGCAACTTTAGAGTTGAAGCTTGTAACTTCTTGAATGATCTTGTGAAGTCCCTTGCTACATAAGAGAATCACAAATCAAAAGGTTACTGAGTTAGTTGAGAGAGTATGTGAATATATGTCCTAAAAGGGTTAGCCAAAAATCAAGTTATGGCTTGGTATTTATAGCACACCATACTGCATGCTTGGCGGATCAGGCGGAACCCTCAGATGGGTTCCGCCCGTGTACCCCCACGGTACCGCCGGGTCTGCAGTAGGTTTTTGCAATAACTCTTCAAACCAAACAAGGTCTTGTCTCATAAATCCTAGCAACCAAACAATGTCACATCACATTACACTAGTCAAACACCAAACTTGCAAGTCACTACAAAGTTAGTCAAACACATAAATGCATATTAACAAGACTTGCCATAAGTGTGATGTGACAATTCTATTTAAAGAAATAAATATGATATGACAAGACACTTTCTAATTTAAGAAATAAAAACAATGTTTAGTTTAAAAGGAAATGTGAACCTTAGTTAAACAAGACTTAAACACTTAAAGTGATGATTTACTCTTAGCTAAAGTTCATACTTTGTCATTAACAAAACTTAGCAAAGATCGTAAAATATAAATAACGTTTTTAGGCGATATTTGTATTAACAATCTCCCTCTTTTTGTTGATGACAAAACATAAACTTTATTTAAAAGTAAGCCATGAAGTCCTCCGTCTTAGTGGACCTTGTATAAAACAAGTTCCCTTTAGAGCACACATTCAAAACCTTTCTCAATTTCTTTAAGCTCCATGCATACCCATGCCCATACATACGAAAATTGAAGGTAAGAGAAGGTTGATCAAGATATAACCTAGCAAAAAATTCTTGAAGGTGCCTAGGACAGATTTCTATGGGTAGGTCACGGATTAAGGAGAAGGCATTAGCTTTGATGAATGGTTTTCTCATATCGGTGGCTCACATGAAATTTTTGTCGCATTCGCGACCTTCATGATATTCACGATACTCAAATGGTTCATACACATTAGTTTCATTTGACACATCAAAATGTTTCATGAAAAACTTGGTTGCCATTTTTGAAGAGAAAATAAGTGTATTTAAGGAGGAAGAAGGTTGTGATGAAGAAATGTGATAACAAAGTTACTCATTTTATAGTCAATTAGTATGAATTAGGTATGTTTAAGGAGGAACTATAGTCCAAAGGAAAATCATTCTTAGTACTAAGAATCTTAGTACAAGATGAGTTGAAAGAAACTGGTGTATGGGAAAGACAATTATTCTTGTATGGGAAAGACAATTATTCTTGTATGATATGAGTGATTAGGGTTGAGTTAGTTATGAGTTTGGTTGGATTTGAATCCTCATGTTAGATCCTAAGGTAATTGCATGCATTCTTTACAAAAGACATGCATGAATTCATTGTTGATGAGTGAAGATCAAGTGGCATCAAATCGTTTGAAAGAGACTTTATCAAACACCATTTTGAACCTACAACTACCCAATACATGAACTAAGTGCAAGTATTTCATGTAGGATATTCAAAGAGTGTAGTTATATGTGTTATGAATATAAGGTGCATCTTCATTTTAAGTACACAAGCTAGGTCCTATGAACCATCACACATTATATAGAGAGACATTACACAATACATGATATCTCCGGTTCATAGTTCGTTGTGTAGTGTGTCGACATAAATAATCCTTATGTGTTACTTGCATTAACAACATAAGTTCCTAAGATCTCAGATGAGGAACTTAGCTTATCTTGTCTATTCATTGGAAATTTTAGTTTGTTATGCAATAACATACCGAATTCAGTTCATATGAATTCTCTTCAACTATGTAAATAGTTTATATGTTTGCACAAAATCATTTCATTTCTCTTATTTCCTAAACACAAAGCATGCATATCACACATAAGTTGAGCAAGGAGATTTAGATATAAAATTTTCAACACAAGTGTGAGTTTTGATCCAATGATTTTATCTAACATTGGTATTCTAACACAATAACCTCTCAACCATGTCACGATGTAACGAGACCTTCTGTGTCAGGTTTTCTTGCCCTATCACATAGTATAGACATGTAGAATCAAGGATATTGTCAATCATTGTTTGAATAATGAATTGATACATATCTTTCCTCTTGGAAGACATTTGTTTTATCTTCCTTCCATGCCTCCACATAAGCCTTAATCACATAAGCTCTAAGAGCACCTAAAGATTGTTCTCCTAAGACGCATGTTTTAGCATCAAAACCTATCCCAAAGCAGTTTGGACTTTTGAAAAATGTCATGCCAAAACTTAGACTTGTTTGTTTAGTGACCTAAGTGTCCTATTATTCAAGTCACCAATGACTTGTTATATAGGATGACCCCTCGCTTTTCTCACTTCCTTAGGATTGCCTTCATCTGAAACATTAACTTGTAATGTTGGCGACCTTTCTTGATCTTGAACTAAAGGTTCATTGATCACATCATCTTCTACCGAAGGAAATGATTTAGGCTCGGGCATGCTCTCATCAAAGGACACATTGAGAGATTCATCAATCCTCATTGTTTCCTTGTTAACCACTATGTATGCTTTACTAGTTTGAGAGTATCCTGGGTTGATTTTTCTTGCAAAACTTTTTACCCAAGGACTATTTTTGATAAATTTTGACTTTTAAAGGACTTGGGTTGATTTTTCTTGCCAAATAAATGCTCAGGGACTAGTTTTGTCAATTTTTGAAAGTTGAGAGACTAAAACTGCTAATTTTGCAAACTTTGTATGTTTTTTATCTGTTTTTACTCTTTTTGCATCTAAAACATATAAAACACAATTTTGAAATATTTTTAGTATTTTGATGCATTTATGAGTGTTTTTGTATGTTTTGCAGTTCAGATTTGACCAAAAATGATGAGTGTTTGAGCACTCATCAATCCCCCACACTAAAATATTGCTAGTCCCTAGCAATAAACTGTTTTGAAAATTTAATGGATTTTAATCTCTTTACCAAAAGCCATCACTTCTGGAGTAGCCAAATGTATCAGTTCAAGCAAGAACTATGGTCCACTTGATAACCATGTGATTTTGAGCAAACCACCAGCTGTCAACGGATTTGATTTGTCTTTACCAAAAGCCGTTTGCTTCTGGACTAGCCAACTCTTGATGGAATAGTCAACATCTTGGTGAGCTGATTACCAATTATGGTTTTTCCACTGCCTTTACCACAATCCATAATCTTGCGGGCTAGCCAACTCATTCACTTTTTAGGATATGGCGAGTTGAGATACCATACAATTTTGGGCAAATTGCAAGCTATAAACGGATTTGATATATCTTTACCAAGAGCCGTTTGCTCCTGGATTAGCCAATCCTTTTGTCGTTTACAAATGGCGGACTGATAACCACAAAAATTTTGAAACTCAAGTGAAAATTTTTTTAAATTTTTGAGATTTTGGCCCAAAACAGGGGTACTAGATAGTAAAATGTGATAAAATTCGCTAGAATAGCGAAATACCCCCCCACACTTAGAATGAATATTGTCCTCAATATTCAAAGTCCCGGCGATTATGCCGACTCTTTGAACGTAAAAGGGCAACATTACAAGCTAAATGTGGAAACACCATTTTGTTTTCACTTTATTTGTAACCACAGTGGGGGTAACTCCCCCACACTTAGGGTGAAAACCCTAAGTACATGCTACTATTTTTGTTTACCGAGTCGCTAGCTTGACTCGACCCCGAATTCATTTGTCCATGGGGAAGCATGATGTGGAAGAGACAATCTCCATCGGACTTTCATTCAAGATGTTTGGACAAACATTTGAAGCACGTGAAAGTTCCACACCGATGAGATATAATCCCGGCTCAAAAGAATGATACATGAAAATGCTGGGGTCAAAGATGGTATCTTCATTCCCGAAGGAGTGAAGAAGAGAGGAAGGCACCGAGAATGTCATGAGAATAATCATGAAAGGATGCTCATCCTCAAGATCAGGTTTCGTTTCCTGAATTTGGATTTTGTCGGTTAAGCTCTTAGGGTTAGAAAACATCCCGGGAGGGAGGGTGGGATAATTTGTCATAGAAATACAAATTCTCATGATTGAGAATCTTTCCCCCCGATCATGATGTTTCTTGCCATCATACTCCGGAGGAGTCATGATAAGGTGATCAATGATGGGCTCAGAAGATATTTCATCAACATCACTGATGTCTCCATAAGATAAAGAATTTTCATCAGTGTTTGAATCACTAAGCCCGGTGTTGAGATAGGAATTGAGTGATGGATCATCATTCAATAAGCTTTCCAGGAAAAGAATATCCCCCTCAGAATCAAGATAGTTATCATCAACTTCATACGAAGTTGAACTATCTAGGGCAAGGAATGCTTCGACTTCTTCCATATCATCTTTGAAATCAAAGAGATCATCATCACATCCCGATGGAAGTGGATTGGTGTGAGTGAGTTCATCGGCGAACTCCTCGAGAAGAAAGTCAACATCAGAGTAGGGAAGGGATGCATCAACATACTCAATGTCTCCATAAGATAAACAATCATCACTGGAATCAGAGACAATCTCAATTTGATCATTTGGATTATCAGGGGTGGAAGGAATATCACACTGTGGAAAACTAGAAGGGGGGGTTGAATAGTTTTGCGTCTTTTTCGTTTAATAAAAGTTTGCTTTTAAAGAATTGATGCTAATAGTATAAACCTTTGAAACTAAAGTATAGATACAAATTAATTCACATATATCACATAGACACTACTTATTTAAAGTGTTGAATAGAAATTATAATTTCATATATCTCACTTAAATATAAGTTTGTATTTATGTATGCATATGTGTTTTAATAATTGTATGTACTTATATTTTATTAATGTACAACTAATGTTGTAAATGGAATCTAGTTTGATCTTTATGTGAAATCAATATACGCACAACACACAATTATAACAATGTATGAAAAGCTAATAAGTAACCGAACTCGAGAGTTTTCTTCACTAAGTTAATAACCTCCCTTATGGCGGAGAAAACCGTACACACTAAAAGCTTACACCAATTTACGAAACAAAGCAAAGTGTCGAGTTCTAATCGTAGCTAGAACCAATCTCACACCAAATATCACACCACACTTTCTTCACACCTTTTCATTTCTTCTATACTTCTTCACACCACAAGTATCTTCACGCCTTCACAAATACTTAACAACTTCAATGTCTTGCAACTTAACAACTTCAAGGCACTAGCGTCTTCACAACTTCAAGTCACTAATGTCTTCACACCTTCAAGCCACTAATGTCTTCACAACTTCAATCTACTAATGTCTTCTAGTCTTCTCCACTTGGAAGCTTCAATTTGTTCACTACTAGTCACTATTGCTACTATCTTCTATCACCACTACTATCCAACACTACTTCTTCACTTCAAGTTCCACTTCACACTTACAACAATTCTAGATTCTACAACTAAATCTAGCTAACTAATACATACACCTTATTCACCAAAATATGAGAGATTTACAAGAAGAGATAAACAAGCAACTTAGATAGCAAGATGATACTAAGTTGTAATACTTCTAGTAGAAGTATTCTTCTCTTTGCACTTTGAGTGTTGAGGCTTGAATCACTTTGAAACAAAGATTAATGTATATATGATCAAAGGATTTTTAGAGGATGGAGAAGGATGTTTAGACCAGAAAGGTTTTAGTGCAAAAAGGTGAGAAAAATATGTGGAATGATCCCATATTTAAAGGGCCAGAAAATACTGTTCTGGAGCGTGCCGGTCCCCTTATTTAGGGGGCGGTCCCCTTAATGATTAAGGGGGCCGCCTAGTATAATTAAGGGGGCTGCCCTCCTGAACGTTGGATTTTCTTGTCCTTTTGTGAGGGAAATTTTTCTGAATTAGATTTGCCATTTTTGGTTAAAAATTTGAATTCATAAATTTGTAATGAATTAAACATATTCTTTTAATACCAAAAATGTTTTATAAAAGATATAAAATGTTTTGGGACATTTTATAAATATCTAGTGATTAACAAAAGTGTTCCTTTGATCTTATAATGCATTAGACACTTTGTTTGTTCATACCTTAAGTGATTAGATGGTAAAGGTGAGTATTTACTACTAAATACTTGTTTATGTCATGATCTTTGGTTTGATGAGTTTTCGTTTTGTGATTATCAAAACATAGAGATATCGAAAGATATGAATAACGTTTTTAGACATTTATTTATATCAACACACACACTTGATCAAAAGTTCCCTGTGACTCTCTTGGGATTGGGACAAGGATCTCAACACTAGAATTTATTAATTTGTCAGATTCCTTATTAGGAACAGTGCTAAGATGCTCATCCCCCATGTTTAGAGAGTGAGTGTGAACCTCGGGTGTGATAACAACATACTAAGGGAGTGGAGAGGATCTAGCATTCATGGATTGTACGAGTTCCATTTGATCTTCTGCTAGTGATTTCTCCGTCTCATTATTTTCTCCCTGATTTTCAATGGAAGGAATCACAAATGATGAATCTGAAGAACCCTTATAAAATTGAAGGATATCAAGGGTGTCTTCATTATCACTATCATCATCATAGTCGAGAAGAGCAGCTTTACGAAATTTGGCACGTGTTATAGCTGCTTGTTCTAAGACTAGTAATTCTTCCATGCTCAATTCGTTTCTAGCATCTCGTTCTTCAACAAGTAATTCTGCCATAGATTTCTCACGAGAGTCTTGAAATGATGTAGTAACCAACTCCTCCTTAAGTTCTTTCAATATATCAAGAGCCTTTAGTAAAAAGGTCTTGCTCAGTATCATGAGGAGTTGTGTGAATCATTTGGTACTGTGGAGGTAGGTCTAAAAACGAATAGTCGTAATTCTTACAAGGAAATGGATTCCTTGTTTGACAATCCGAACTAGAGTGTGGACCTCCACAGTAATCACAACAGTAAAACTGATGTGGCTGTGGGTTGTATGTGCTAGAGTCATAATTGTTATCAGGAGACTGCTCATAGACAAGCGTGTTTCCCGATTGACAATCAGAACTGTAGTGTGAACCACCACAGTACTCACAATAGTAAAACTGCTGAGTCTCATGGTGTGGTAACTGATGGAATGAATCAGTCGTGTCATGGTAGGAATAGGGATTCTGGTTATAGACAGACCCGTTTCCTGACTCTACCATGCCACAGCTGGGGCAATTGCATCCATTATAAGGATTACCACACCAATCGCAAATAAGAAGGTGTGGATGAGACATAGAAAGAATCAAAAGGTTTGGGAGGGTAAGAAATGAAGAACCGAAAGGGTAGGAGGGCAAAGATGAATATTTTTGGGTTTTTGGAAATACATTTTATAGAAAAATAAGAAGTAAAAATGTTTTTGTGTTTTTGTGTTCGTTGAAAACTGAATTTAAAATGTTTTCGTGAACAGTTTTGTTTTTATATGAAAATAAGAAGATAATATGAACAAGAGTGGGTAAATATACAATGAGTGTATATCCCGATTCACTAATACGCGAAACCGTTTAGAATAGCGCGCACACCTCCCCGGCAGTGGCACCAAAAAATTGATTTGCCCTAAACTGTCAACTTATATTGACCAAAGAATGGTCAACAAAGTCAAGTAGCCTAGAGTCAATCTCCGGGTAATATAAGGTATCACCAGGTCGTTATTTCCCGACGAGGTGTGGATTGTATTCAAACGGCTTGTGATCGGGTGAATCTGGACGGGAAAGGGGTTGTGAATTGTTTGAACTAAGGAATATACGAAGAAATAGCTTAAATAAGCTATATGAACGGTTATGTGAAAGTTAGATACCTAAAAACGGTTAATATCTAAAAACGTGTACGTTCAGATTAAATTTACGCGAACGTACAAAATAAAACGCGAGTTTTAAAGAAATAAAATACTTACAGATATGAAAATTACATTTTTACAATCCTAATAATAAAAGAAAATTTTTAGAAAATTAAAATTAATTTTTACACTATTTATATAATCATTATTAATTAATTACTATTTTCTAATTACTTATTAATTATTTAAATTAACCTAAATTATAACTAATTATGAAATTACACTAAAAATATGAAAAATAAATTTGGAAAAATCTAAAATATTATAAAACTAATTTTCAAACTTAAAATATATTTTTTCTACTTTTTAAATAATTAATATTAATTAAAAACTAATTATTAATTAATTTAAACTATTTTAAATTAAGAAAAATAGAAAATCAACAGTAAAAATTATAAGAAAATTCCTAAAATTATATTATATTATATAAAAGCTAGAAAAAATATAAAAACTATGTGGTACTTTATAAAAACTAATTATACTATTTAATACTTAATTATTAATAAAAATAATATTAAATCTAATAATTACTAAATGACAAAATAAAATTTTGGAAAAATTACTAAAAATACTTTAAGGTAAAAGGTAATTAATAAAAATATAAAAATGCCAAGGACTTAATAAAAATCTAAAAATGAAAATTAAAATTTAAATTACATTAAATAGAAACTATCACTTGAAATTAAATTGTTTTTTCTGGATTTTTCTTTTACAACCTATTTTATACCTAAAAACAAACAACTTTTGTAAAAACAACTTTTTTATATATTAAAAATAAGCATTGTGAGCTCAATAAGCTTGGACAGTTGACTTTGGTCAACTGTCAAAGCTAAAAGCTTTGAAATGAGGCCTAAGCTGAGACCAGGTGTGGTTTTAGGTAGATACATGTTTGATGAATGGAAATAAGCCAAAAGAAACTAATCCAAACCCCTGAATAAGCTAATAGCATTCAAATAAGCAAAATAAGCACTTGGCTCAATACAGAAAAGGGACAAACTTGCAGTGTCTAAAAAGGGGGGGGGGGGGGGGCAAAGGCACCTAAGCTCAAACTACCACTTGATCTTGGTTCTCAGCTGGTAGGGCAACCCAATGCAACCAAGAACACCTAGTGGGGTGTAACACCCCCAATTTTAAAATATTTGCAGCGGAATAAAGATTGGGTGTTACTTCACAGCTCATAGTTTTTCAGTAGAAAATGATTTTCTAAAACATCTATCATTCGAATTTTTATAAATATCAGAGTTTTAAAAATGAGGTCCCAGTGGTTTTAAAATTTGTTAAATAGGTTTTCGAATGATAATAAAAATTTTATAGCCTTTGTAAGAATTTCGTGCTCTTCCGTCCCATCCTTGCTCGTTATAGACCTGAGATAAACATGCTAAAAGTCAACAAAAGTTGAGTGATATTCATAGGTTTAATTTTTAATAGTTGAACACAAGTTATAAGTGATAATTGCACCGTCATACAATTTTAAGTTAAAAACAGTTGTTATTGCATTAAGCTCATGACACTCAGCCGATTAACAGATCTCATCATAAATGATGGATTATAGTAACAGGGGCCCTCGGGATAGGTTCTTGCCAGTAACCTATTAGATTTCAAATAAAGTGTGTTTGGTTGTTTTCTCAACGCCCAAACGGGGATTGTCAATCCCTAATAGATCTATCAACAATTATTTACGTTCACCTCTCTGGGTGACTAAGGCTCGTGATATGAGGGGCTTTTGGCAAAAAGGTACTTAAGCAATAACGAGATCAGGTAAAGCATACCAAGAAAATACTTGTGTTCAGTTTGTAAAAATTAGCATGTATCCCCCTCGCAGGGTTTATAAAACGTTTAAACAAGTAAAGGCGAGGCTATGAACTCACCTTAGTGGTTTAGTGAATAAAAATATCGATACTCAGTTTGCAATAATGGGAACGGCTCCACACACGACCTAGATAATATATGGCAAGTTTTAGTGTTTGGTAGTCCTAATGTTTTTAATCGCGAGTAGTTTTGAATACGTGATTTGTTTATTTAACGTTAGTAAAACTTTTAGTTTTTATAGTATATTGTTCGTTTAGTTTAGTTATATATATAAATATAACGTAAGGTTTAATAATAATAATAATAACGATAGTTTGAAATAAAACGTAACGTTTAATAATAATAGTAATAATAATAGTAGTTTGAAAATAAACGTAACATTTAACAATAATAATAGTAATAATAATAATAGTTTGAAAATAAACGTAGCGTTTAATAATAATAATAGTAATAGTTTAAAAATAAACGCAACGTTTAATAATAATAATAGTAGTAATAATAATAATAGTTTGAAAATAAACGTAAC
The DNA here is from genome assembly GCA_030686995.1 of Artemisia argyi. Taxonomy (NCBI): domain Eukaryota; kingdom Viridiplantae; phylum Streptophyta; class Magnoliopsida; order Asterales; family Asteraceae; genus Artemisia; species Artemisia argyi. The sequence goes on from CM060678.1 coordinate 101,651,454, forward strand.
GTCGCTACGTGAATTTGTAAAAATGGAAAGTAAAAATAAAAATACTAGTTTTATATTATGGCCCTTGTATTTTCTAAAAATTTACACTTTTTACCCTAACGGCGTTAGCGTTACGCCGTTAGTCCAAAATTAAATATATTTACATTTTACGTCCAAAACTTTATATTTCTTACACCTTTCACCCTAGAGTTTATAAAAATCAGTTTTCACCCTTTAATTTATGAAATGACATTTTATACCGAAACTTTGAAAAGTTGACACTTTTAACCCGATTTTCATAAAATTTGCAAATTTAGTCCAAACTTCACTAATCTCAAAACTTAATGTTTTCATTTCTTAAATAGTTTCAAAACAGCTTATTGAGCTTATTTTAACAGCTTATTAGTTCGAAAAATTAGTTTGATAGCTTATGGGCTTTTAATGAAAACTTAAGCCCGTTAAGCTTTTTAGATTCAATGGGCCTACGGGGGGTTTGGGCTTTGTTTTGGGCTGTTGGGATCATACTTTTGTATTTTAGTCAAGTCTCGGTCATTACATTTTGTAATAGGTTGCTTAGTTATTTATTTTACATTGTTTATGTTACAAAGCTTTAGTATGAAAGTCCAATGGGCTTGAAAGCCCACGTTTAAGCATGATGAGGGAGGAAGGGAGTGTTGCTCTACTCCTCCCCTATATATACTAAGCTTATGTAACTCTTACATTTGTTGGTTATTTGAATATCTTAGTGAAACTCTTGTTCTTACTTTTCTCTCATTTATAATAATCAACCAATCTCTTTTCTCTCATCTTACTTCTATCATTATTATACTTGTGTTTACAAAATGGTGACCTAACAAGTGGTATCATTCGCCTAATAGAGATTGAAGTGTTGTTCTTGGATTTAACGTGGGGTTTAAGGTGTTCTTTTGCTTCTTTTTGGATTTTTCTTTGTTTCTTTCACTCAAATCTTGAAGCTTGGACAAGTTTCAAGGTTGATATAGTGATTTGAAGCTTAGTTTTTTGCATAAAGTTTTGATTTTTAAGGTTTTTTCTACTCAAAATCTTTAATAGTTAGTGTTTTCTAAGTATTGGTGAAGTTATTTGATCAAAAGTACCTTATTTTTAAGCATTTTTCTTCAAAAATTTGAGATTTTTCAAGCTACTAACCATCTTACGCGTAACTTACGTGAATAGTACGATTCAAAAGCTGTCAATAGTACTTTTTGTCCCTTCTACGCATAAGATTTGGTCAAAACCCTTTTCTTACGAGTAACATAGGTCAAAACCCTTTTCTTACGAGTAACATAGGTCAAAACCCTGTTCTTACGAGTAACTTTGGAAGTCTACGCCTAAATCCTATGCTCAAGTCTGTTTCCTACGCCTAAGTCCTACGCTGAAGACCCATCCTACGGATAAGTTACCTTTTCTACGCAGAAGTTCTATTCTTACGCATAAGAGTTCATCTTACGCGTAAGTTGCCAGAATCTACGCTTAAGTTTCATCAAAGTTCTTCTCCTTGTGTTACGGTGACTCAGTACTTCCCTAGCTTGGACAAGTTAGTGGAATACTTCGACTTCGGATATCTTTCAAGCTTGGATAAGTTTGAAAGATTTGTTTGGTTGTTTAACCTTACGCATAAGTCTAAACTTACGCATAAGCCAAAGCTTACGCGTAAAGAGAAAACTTACGCATAAACTTATTGTTTACGCATAAACTACTCTTTATGCATAACCTAAAGTTTACGCGTAAGATTATTGTTACGCGTAAGATTTCAACTTACCCCAGGAATTCTGAACTTAACCAAAGGAACGTGCATTTCAATCTTCTACAAAGATCCATTACTACACAAGTGTTCAAAGATGTCTCAACCACCACATTACTACTTCTCTAATCCTCAGCAACAACATCAGCAGTATCAGCAACAACAATACCATCAGCAACAATCATATCAACAACCTTCACAATCACACTTTCATCAACAACCGTTTAATCAACAACCACAATATCTCATGATGCAACAACATCAAATCATTTCTCAACAACAACCATATCAAATGTCACAACAAAACAATCAGTACTCCTCCAAACAACCTCACTGGTTTGATAGAATGTGTGAAGTTATTACAACTCAACAATCCAGACATGAGGCAGGATCACTTGAAACACCTCCAATGCTAACACCTGGGAACTATGTTCAATGGTCAAGTAGATTCTTACGATTTCTTAAACTAAAGAAACCTCATGGGAAATTCTTGAAACAAGTGATACTTGAAGGACCATTTGAGTGGCCAACAAGATTTGAAATTGGTGATCCAACTGCTGATCCTCCACGTCCTCCTGGTGATAGACCTCTTCCAGAATCTGCACTCACAGAAGAACAGAAATTACATCGTGAAGCTGATGAGTATGCAATGGCTTATATACTTCAAGGTATACCTAATCCAATTTATCGAAGTGTCGATGCTTGATTGATGCTAAACCACCAACTTATATTGACCAAAGAATGGTCAAACAAGTCAAATAGCCTAGATCAATGCTCCGGGTAATATAAGGTATCACCGGGTCGTTAAATCCCGTTGAGGTGTGAAATGTAACTTTAGCGTGCTTGGTGATCGGGCGTTTATTCACAGAAAGGGTTTGTTGTGAGAATTATTTGGAGATTATTGACAGAAATAGCTTAGGAAAGCTGTTAATACAAATATCGCCTAAAAACGTTATTTATATTTTACGATCTTCGCTAAGTTTTGTTAACGACAAAATGTAAACTTTAGTTTTAAGCAAAACATATTCTTAGTTTTTAAGACTTGCATAAACAAGACTTTTGCTACATTTTACATTTCATAAAACATAACACAAGTTTATTTCTTAAATTAGAAATAGTCACATCACATTTATGGCAAGTTTTGTCATTATGTATTTATGGCAAGTTATGTGTTTGACTTGCTTTCATGTTGCTTGCAAGTATCATGTTTGACTTACTTTAAGTGATGTGACATTGTTTGGTTGATAGAAGTTATGAGACAAGACCTTGTTTGGTTTGAAGAGTAATTGCAAAAACCTACTGCAGACCCGGCGGTACCCTGGGGGTACACGGGCGGAACCCATTTGAGGGTTCCGCCTGATCCGCCGATCACACAGTTTGTTGTGCTATAAATACCAAGCCATAACTTGATTTTTGGCAAACCTCTTGAGATCATTTTTACACACACACTCATCTTTCTTTCTAACATCTTAACATTGTAAATGTGAAGTTTCCTTTTGTAGCAAAGAAGCTCACAAGGTCGTCTAAAGTTACAAGTTTCCAACACAACGTTGCAAGACTTGGTAGCTTAGTATTGTGTAAACTCGTGTTGTTTACGCGTCATTTGTTTGTGTATATTCTGAAGTGAGTGGTTAGTATTTTAGTCCTCAAAATACAAAGAGTGTTGGGAGTTGTTGTACCCTAGTAAAAGAACTAAACGGGAGTGGTTGTGCCCTTGTAAAAGAACTCGACATTTAGCTTGTAACACCCCCAAATTTGGGTTACGCAGCGGAATTAAAGCTGGGTGTTACTCGATGGTACAACAGTTATAATAATAGAAAACGGTCTCTAAATTAGCCGTTTTGGAATATTTATTATTCAATTATCAGAGTTTTTAAAAAAAATGAGGTCCCAGTAGTTTCATAGTTTGTCAAATAAGTTATCAAATGATAATAAAATTTTATAGCCTTCTTGGTGTATCCGAGCTCCTCCCTTGCCATCCTCGTTCATTATTGACCTGAGATAAACATGCTAAAAATGTCAACACAAAGGTTGAGTGAATCCATAGTATTTGTATAATGATTAGTTGAACACAAGTTGCATAATAGTAAAATAGTAAAGTTTGCAGTACAGTATATTGCTCTAAGTCTCATGAACTCAAACGTTAACGTGTGTGATATCATAAAATGATATAAATTACTGACATCATAATGATGATGTAAGTAACAATGCCCTCGGGTAGGAGCTTGCCAATTTCCTAGTAGTTCTCAAATAATGTGCATTTGGCTATCAATCCGGCTAGCACGAAGGCTATCTATCCGGCTAGCTCAAATGGGCTGTCAACCTCCAATAGATCTATTCACAATATTCGCGTTCACTCGCAAGTGATTAATGGTTCATGATATGAGGGACTTTTTGTGGCAAAAGTGTGTCTCAGGCAATATCAATCAGTATAGCATACATAAAAATTCTTGTGTTCAGTTTGTAGCATGTATCTCCCCACAAGTTTGAAAATCGTATTAAAAATAGTGGGACTATGAACTCACCTCGATGTTAAGGTAGTCTGGATGGAAAACAAATGATGTTTATCGAATAAACTGCTCCGACACGTAACCTAGGGAATGATGTCAAGTATTTGTGAGTTTAATATTCGTATTGTGAAAGTTTGTCGATGACTAAATGTTTGAGTGAGACAACATGAAGTCTCTTCAAAAATTAGTTGATGATTAAGATTTATTTATGTTTTGTTAATTGGTACCGACATATTTCATAATTGTTTTTAGATTAATTCCCGAGTTATTTAAGTGTTATAATTATATTCCCATAACAATATAGAATATTACACTTTTTACCCTGAAGTTTTAGATATTGACAACATTTACCCCTGAACTATCATGAAATGGCAATTCATACCCCCAAGTTTTATATATTTACAACTTATACCCTTCAAGTTTTATAAAATTACAATTTATACCCTGAAGTTTGGTAAAATGACGGTTTACCCCCTTCTACTATAGTGAAATGATAATTTCTACCCTGAACTTTCCAATATAACACTTTCCACCATTTGACCTTAAGTTTATTTCATTTTAAGTTTGACTTATAAAATTAGTTTAGAGTTTTGTCATAAAATACCCTTCATGCAAAAATAACCTTTCACCCGAAGTCCTTTTTGAACGAAAACGTACTTTTAGCTTAGGAAAAAGGCACGACTTTCTACGACTCTTTTACATATGTTAATATAAGTTTACAAATATGTTTTACGTAGCTTATCAGCTTATATTTCCAGCTTATTAGTTCAAAATAATTAAAAAGATATGTTTATATATTACTCGACAAGGCCAAATTCAAGGGTGAATAAAGGCGAGGTGTTGAAATGTTTTTACTACGTTTTTAATCTTTTCAATAGTTTGTCACATGGTCTATCTTTAGGTTCAAACTAGAGGTCGTGATTTGTTATAGTTAAGTCACAATAAATCCCTGAAGTTGGACGTTTGAAACTATTTTTAGTAAAATAAACCAAGTATTTTTAGTTATTTTTAGCAAGTAATAAGCCAAAAACAGGGCTCGATAAAAATGAGGTCTTTTAATGAAAATGAAAAGTGTTTGTTCCAGGTTAATCTATGCCATGAGGTCTCTACTTCCACCAAGTTTCGTAATTTATCAAGCTCGTTTACTAGTCGAAATAATTAGACAAAAAGGGTCGGTTGGGGCTGTTTTTATAACTTAAACAGAAAACAGGTCCTAGTGCCCAGCCCTTGTGGTACGTTTTTAGGACTCGTGCTCCTGACTTTTTGAAGAAAACGTCGTTCCGGACAACTTTCGTGTTTTAACTTTTTGATGAATCGGACTACAAATTGCTCGTTTTGCGTGTTTTATATTTCTGTTACAGTGGGCGAACAGCCCTCAAAACCATCAAATAAAAACGTGACCTTTGAATGTTTTTGAAATGTTTTTGATCCTTGTTGATCTATGCTATGAGGACTTTAAATCCTCTAAGTTTCGAAATTTGAAGAGCTCGTTTGATAGGAGTAAAGATAGACCAAAGTTGACCTCACAGAAACATGTCTCGACATGTTTCTGTTACAAGGTTTTTAGTTTTCGACTTTTAAACTTCCAAATCAGTATTCTTAGTATAGAAACATGTATTTAAGCATAGATAAGTAAACTTTAAACAAGATTTAAGGTTCCTTGATTTGTTGTTCACAAAACAACCAAAATGGTTGTCTGTTGTCTGCTCGACCAAAACAGAAAAAGAGAAGAAGAAAAGAAATGTTTGTGTTGGTTTAATATTTGATTCAAGCTTACTAAAATGAAGTATTAACATGAACTAAAGAGATTATAAAGGCTGGAACTTACAGAAATTGATGGTGGAGAGGTTCGACTATATTGAGCTTCAACAAGAACCAAAGCTTCCCAAGCTTCAAGCTCCAATCCCACTTGTTCCTATCTCTTCTAAAGCACTTCTAAGATCAGTAGGTGTATGAGTGAGTGAGTGGGTTGCTGTTTTGAGTGAGGGATGGGGCAAGATGAGGTGAAATGCTTGGCTATTTATAGAGGGAGTGAGCTAGGGCTTCATTAAGGATCCATGGCCACTTGGTAAGTGTTGTGAAGGCTTAAGGGGACACAAGATCAGATTTTTCAAGATTTGTTGGCCATGAAAACCCTAGATCGATCTAGGTTCATGGAATGGAGGTGTGTAGAAGCTTAGGGCACATGGGGAGCTTTACAATTTTGACCATGGTTTGAAAATGAAGGAAGACAAGTGTAGGGTAAGGGTTTACTTCCTTATAGAAGAAGATTGATCATGTGAAATGTTGTAGTTAGTTCCTAGTTACAAATGAATTACATGGTTACATGTGGATCGAATCATGCTTCAGGTGGTTTGTACACAAGCTTTAGGGTATTGTACTTAGGCTAGGAAGTATAGTAAACTCAAGGTAGGGTTTAGTTCAAGTGAAGTGTAGTTAAAAACAAACTAGGGTTTGTTTAGGTTTAAGTTTTAGGTCGACATAGGTAGAAAACAAAAGAAATCGATTTGTGCTATAGGGGTTTGTACTATGGGCTAGAGTGAGTTGTACTTAAGGTTTATAAATGTAGAAAACATATTTCTAGGGTTTTGATTTGATTTACATAGGTTATGTGTAGTTTTAGTTAGGTTAAAGTAAGTAATTATGGGATTTTAGATTTTTATGCATGAGATACTTGTACACTAGGTTTAGAGACTTGTACCTTTACATGAAATGTTGTAAAAATATTAGTTTTAAGTTTTTCTACATAATGAGCTTGTTTTATGTGCTTTAGAGTAGGTACACTGAGGTTTATAATGAGTTTAAGTCATTATTATACTTCTATGCATTACTAACTTGTACCTGAGCTTGAAAGACTTGTACCCTTATGTTTTGAATAAAACATGTTACTAATAGTTAGGGTTTGTGATTTTCTCATATGAAATCATAGATTTATGAAGTTAGGGTTTATATCGGGAGTTAAAGTGAAATTAGGGTTTTCGTGCTTTGATATCTTGTACATTGTACTAGAGAGTATTATACTTTGGAGTTTCATGGTTTTGATACTTAATATTAGTATTACATTAGTTTTAGGGTTTAGCGGAAACCCTAGTGGGTAGAAAACGTTTAGTGTGAGCGTACGTTAAAGAATTAACGTAAAGTGGCAAGTGTGTTGTTGTAATGTTGTATACTTGACATGCAAGGATGTTTATGTGAAATAAACATAAGCAGTTAGTGTCGGTCTACGTGGGAGCACGTTTATCCATGATGTGAGTTACGTCACATTAGTTAGTTGTGGTGATAAGATAAACTGATTATGTTTAATCTTAAAGAAAAAAAAATATACGTGGAAAATGGATAAGTATTTTCTCGTTAGAATATTGTTACGAGTGGAAATTTACCGGTGGTTACAGTCTCACCCCCTTAAATTGAATCTCGTCCCGAGATTCAGTCTGTGTTGATTGAAGTGTTGGGGAAAAGAGGTAGGTATCTATGAGATGTGGACAACAGGGATGTTTACGAATAGTTTGTCCTATTACAATGTTTTGCTTTTAAATGAAGATTGTTTTAGGAAGCTTGGGAAAATGACTGCTTCTTTCATGACATGATCCTTCCTGAATTAGACATAGGTGATCAGGCTATGTATAATTTAGGACAGATTATGTGATGCTTGATTCAGTCAAAATGGTATTAGGTTTCTCAAAAGTTTTAGATGGTGTTCAACGTTATGTTTTTGTAAGATAGCATCCTGAATACCTTTCAAGGTAACAAGAGAATTCGTTCGCATAATGACGAAGCATTGCTATGCAATGATTATGAATAGTATGAGTGGAAGAGAAAATGAAATGGATGAAGGTGATAAGTATCATGGAAATAGAAGATAGAGATTTTATTAAATAGAAAAGTACTTGTTATAATTAGGTCACGTCATCGCACCTAAGGTAAAGTACAAAAGGAGAATACAACCCAAAAGGGCTTGAACTACGATTTATTGTAAAAATAGAAACTTCTTCTTGTTGTTGTTGTTATCCTTCGATGTTGTTGGGGTTCTGATGACCTTCTATGCTTCTCCACGGACATTGCCGTCCTGCTTGGCATTCTTGCTTGGGCACTGATTTCTGTAATGTCCCTTCTCACCACATCCGTGGCAAGTGACAGGGACTCGCTGAAGATTTGCTCCTATTGCTCTACAGTCTTTGGTCTGATGTCCTATTTTCTGACACTTGGTGCACCTAACAGTGCATTGCCCATCATGATGCAGCATGCATCGATTGCACAGTGGTTTCTTTCCCAAATAGCCACCTCCCTCAGTAGGTGTGGTAGCATAGTCTCTGCCCACTTCCCGTCTGCTACGGTGGTTGTTGCTGTTGTAGTAATGGGTGGCTCTGTTGTCATCAACTTTCCGCTTGTGATCATTACTTCCTTGAGTGGAACCACGCTTGATCTCCCTATCCATTAATCTCTGAGCAAATTCAATGGCCTCTTCTAGTGACTTTGGTTTGGAGGCGGTGACATCTCCCTCGATGCTTCGAGGAAGTCCCTCAACATACTTCTCCAGCTCTTTCTCAAGATCAGGAACCATAGTTGGGCATAACACAGCCAATTCCTGGAATCTCCTGTTGTAGGTTTTGAGATCCATTCCTTTCACAACCAGTTGGTGAAACTCATCTTCCATCTTCTTAATTTCGGTACGGGGACAATATTTCTTGAGCATCTTTGTTTTGAAGTCTGCCCAGCTGAGTTGATAAGCTGCTTCAATACCCATAGTGCGGGCAGAAGCATTCCACCAAGACAAGGCATCCTCCAAAAGAGTACCGGTGGCAAAAGTAACCTTACAATTATCTGTGCAACCACTTCTCATAAATACAGTCTCTGAGCGCTCAAACCATCGAGCCAATTCGGTAACTCCTTCCGTTCCTTTGAAAAATGTTGGCTTACAGTTCATGAAATCCTTGTATGTGCACTTGCGTGCAGTAGCTGCCTCACTTTCTCCATTGTGCCTGGTGGCACTGCCTGAACGGGCCATCGTTGCTGCTTGGTTTTCGAGTGCTGCAGCCACACTGTCTGCAATTAGTCTTCGGATAGCATCTTGGGACATGGCTGGTTCTGGAGTCTCTGTTGTGTTCCTTGGGCGAGGCATATTTCTATTAATACCATTGGAAAGCACATGTTTAAAATTCGCATAACGACCATGTTATATTAGAGTGATTCAAATAACAAGGTAAATGCGTAAAAGTCAAAACAATATTGCTTCCATATATAAAATCATGACATGTCTGAATACTATCACACATGTATATATAATGATTTACTCCAGTCCATATCAGCAAAAATATAGCAACCACATATAGCCATAAATAACTTGTTAGTTTGTTACATAACGAAACATATACAAGTGTCATATTTATGCCACACTCACCGTGGCTGGGATATATCATCAAAGCTGATAGATAAAGATCCAATGTGCTCCTTAATTACGACTTTCAAGCTCTGCGAGGATCTGTTTATACTCCTTGTTATCTCCCACTACCGTCTCTAACATGGCAATCCTAGATTTGAGCTAACATCAGTTCTTCGTTCTGCTTCATCGTCTCCATCATATATTGGAGTTGTCCGTGATGTTCCTCCAAATGTTTTATCCCATCTCGTACTCCGGTATCCAACTTCTACTGCGTGGTTGCTTGATTAGTGACTAGGTCCTCTGTTTCATACTCCGTGGATTTGATGCAAGGCTGTCTCGATCTGCTTCTGTAACGTGAGGGTGGAAATGATAGGCTGTCGGTCCATCGTTGCCTGGGAACTTTCTCGTGGTTGAGGAATGAAATCGGGAAAGGAAGTGAAATCTATAGATGATAGTGGAGATGGTGGTGAAGGACTTTATTATAAGTGTGAAAAGGCAATAGGAGTGTGTAGTAAATGAAACGGGTACACATAGAAATTTGTAAACAGTTCTCACTAAGCTAAAATCATGAACTTTTAATGATGAAAATTTCGGTAGGGAACTTGAGGATTGTAGAGAAAGTTGCTGAACTTCAGCTTTTGTAGATGATGAATCAGTTTGTTTCTTAGCAATCTCTTATCTTGTATTTTTAGTAAGGAATTCAATAGGTTGGAACAGATTTTTAGGTAAGGTATTATTACGTACGGTTGTGAAAAGTTTTGAGATAATTGAAACCTAGTTACAATATCTTGGAAAAATCTCATAGATTGCAAAGGTGTAGAAGTAGGTACATGACTAGGGAAATGTAGTTGTGTCGTAATGCCCTAAGATAGGCATATGTAGATGTATTTAGTTCCTTGTAAAGTGTTCGAAAGTATGTTAAGTGCGTGCATAGCAATATAGAATATTTGTGTAGCATAGACTGTCTAGAAGTCACATAATTACCTGGAGGATGGAAGGCAGGGAGAGCGAAAGGCTATAAAATATTTTTGTGAAAAAGTGGTTATAGTTCAGGTCTCAATTAGACCCGTTTCTCTATAACCTGGCTCTGATACCAATCTGTAACACCCCCAAATTTGGGTTACGCAGCGGAATTAAAGCTGGGTGTTACTCGATGGTACAACAGTTATAATAATAGAAAACGGTCTCTAAATTAGCCGTTTTGGAATATTTATTATTCAATTATCAGAGTTTTTAAAAAAAATGAGGTCCCAGTAGTTTCATAGTTTGTCAAATAAGTTATCAAATGATAATAAAATTTTATAGCCTTCTTGGTGTATCCGAGCTCCTCCCTTGCCATCCTCGTTCATTATTGACCTGAGATAAACATGCTAAAAATGTCAACACAAAGGTTGAGTGAATCCATAGTGTTTGTATAATGATTAGTTGAACACAAGTTGCATAATAGTAAAATAGTAAAGTTTGCAGTACAGTATATTGCTCTAAGTCTCATGAACTCAAACGTTAACGTGTGTGATATCATAAAATGATATAAATTACTGACATCATAATGATGATGTAAGTAACAATGCCCTCGGGTAGGAGCTTGCCAATTTCCTAGTAGTTCTCAAATAATGTGCATTTGGCTATCAATCCGGCTAGCACGAAGGCTATCTATCCGGCTAGCTCAAATGGGCTGTCAACCTCCAATAGATCTATTCACAATATTCGCGTTCACTCGCAAGTGATTAATGGTTCATGATATGAGGGACTTTTTGTGGCAAAAGTGTGTCTCAGGCAATATCAATCAGTATAGCATACATAAAAATTCTTGTGTTCAGTTTGTAGCATGTATCTCCCCACAAGTTTGAAAATCGTATTAAAAATAGTGGGACTATGAACTCACCTCGATGTTAAGGTAGTCTGGATGGAAAACAAATGATGTTTATCGAATAAACTGCTCCGACACGTAACCTAGGGAATGATGTCAAGTATTTGTGAGTTTAATATTCGTATTGTGAAAGTTTGTCGATGACTAAATGTTTGAGTGAGACAACATGAAGTCTCTTCAAAAATTAGTTGATGATTAAGATTTATTTATGTTTTGTTAATTGGTACCGACATATTTCATAATTGTTTTTAGATTAATTCCCGAGTTATTTAAGTGTTATAATTATATTCCCATAACAATATAGAATATTACACTTTTTACCCTGAAGTTTTAGATATTGACAACATTTACCCCTGAACTATCATGAAATGGCAATTCATACCCCCAAGTTTTATATATTTACAACTTATACCCTTCAAGTTTTATAAAATTACAATTTATACCCTGAAGTTTGGTAAAATGACGGTTTACCCCCTTCTACTATAGTGAAATGATAATTTCTACCCTGAACTTTCCAATATAACACTTTCCACCATTTGACCTTAAGTTTATTTCATTTTAAGTTTGACTTATAAAATTAGTTTAGAGTTTTGTCATAAAATACCCTTCATGCAAAAATAACCTTTCACCCGAAGTCCTTTTTGAACGAAAACGTACTTTTAGCTTAGGAAAAAGGCACGACTTTCTACGACTCTTTTACATATGTTAATATAAGTTTACAAATATGTTTTACGTAGCTTATCAGCTTATATTTCCAGCTTATTAGTTCAAAATAATTAAAAAGATATGTTTATATATTACTCGACAAGGCCAAATTCAAGGGTGAATAAAGGCGAGGTGTTGAAATGTTTTTACTACGTTTTTAATCTTTTCAATAGTTTGTCACATGGTCTATCTTTAGGTTCAAACTAGAGGTCGTGATTTGTTATAGTTAAGTCACAATAAATCCCTGAAGTTGGACGTTTGAAACTATTTTTAGTAAAATAAACCAAGTATTTTTAGTTATTTTTAGCAAGTAATAGGCCAAAAACAGGGCTCGATAAAAATGAGGTCTTTTAATGAAAATGAAAAGTGTTTGTTCCAGGTTAATCTATGCCATGAGGTCTCTACTTCCACCAAGTTTCGTAATTTATCAAGCTCGTTTACTAGTCGAAATAATTAGACAAAAAGGGTCGGTTGGGGCTGTTTTTATAACTTAAACAGAAAACAGGTCCTAGTGCCCAGCCCTTATGGTACGTTTTTAGGACTCGTGCTCCTGAATTTTTGAAGAAAACGTCGTTCCGGACAACTTTCGTGTTTTAACTTTTTGATGAATCGGACTACAAATTGCTCGTTTTGCGTGTTTTATATTTCTGTTACAGTGGGCGAACAGCCCTCAAAACCATCAAATAAAAACGTGACCTTTGAATGTTTTTGAAATGTTTTTGATCCTTGTTGATCTATGCTATGAGGACTTTAAATCCTCTAAGTTTCGAAATTTGAAGAGCTCGTTTGATAGGAGTAAAGATAGACCAAAGTTGACCTCACAGAAACATGTCTCGACATGTTTCTGTTACAAGGTTTTTAGTTTTCGACTTTTAAACTTCCAAATCAGTATTCTTAGTATAGAAACATGTATTTAAGCATAGATAAGTAAACTTTAAACAAGATTTAAGGTTCCTTGATTTGTTGTTCACAAAACAACCAAAATGGTTGTCTGTTGTCTGCTCGACCAAAACAGAAAAAGAGAAGAAGAAAAGAAATGTTTGTGTTGGTTTAATATTTGATTCAAGCTTACTAAAATGAAGTATTAACATGAACTAAAGAGATTATAAAGGCTGGAACTTACAGAAATTGATGGTGGAGAGGTTCGACTATATTGAGCTTCAACAAGAACCAAAGCTTCCCAAGCTTCAAGCTCCAATCCCACTTGTTCCTATCTCTTCTAAAGCACTTCTAAGATCAGTAGGTGTATGAGTGAGTGAGTGGGTTGCTGTTTTGAGTGAGGGATGGGGCAAGATGAGGTGAAATGCTTGGCTATTTATAGAGGGAGTGAGCTAGGGCTTCATTAAGGATCCATGGCCACTTGGTAAGTGTTGTGAAGGCTTAAGGGGACACAAGATCAGATTTTTCAAGATTTGTTGGCCATGAAAACCCTAGATCGATCTAGGTTCATGGAATGGAGGTGTGTAGAAGCTTAGGGCACATGGGGAGCTTTACAATTTTGACCATGGTTTGAAAATGAAGGAAGACAAGTGTAGGGTAAGGGTTTACTTCCTTATAGAAGAAGATTGATCATGTGAAATGTTGTAGTTAGTTCCTAGTTACAAATGAATTACATGGTTACATGTGGATCGAATCATGCTTCAGGTGGTTTGTACACAAGCTTTAGGGTATTGTACTTAGGCTAGGAAGTATAGTAAACTCAAGGTAGGGTTTAGTTCAAGTGAAGTGTAGTTAAAAACAAACTAGGGTTTGTTTAGGTTTAAGTTTTAGGTCGACATAGGTAGAAAACAAAAGAAATCGATTTGTGCTATAGGGGTTTGTACTATGGGCTAGAGTGAGTTGTACTTAAGGTTTATAAATGTAGAAAACATATTTCTAGGGTTTTGATTTGATTTACATAGGTTATGTGTAGTTTTAGTTAGGTTAAAGTAAGTAATTATGGGATTTTAGATTTTTATGCATGAGATACTTGTACACTAGGTTTAGAGACTTGTACCTTTACATGAAATGTTGTAAAAATATTAGTTTTAAGTTTTTCTACATAATGAGCTTGTTTTATGTGCTTTAGAGTAGGTACACTGAGGTTTATAATGAGTTTAAGTCATTATTATACTTCTATGCATTACTGACTTGTACCTGAGCTTGAAAGACTTGTACCCTTATGTTTTGAATAAAACATGTTACTAATAGTTAGGGTTTGTGATTTTCTCATATGAAATCATAGATTTATGAAGTTAGGGTTTATATCGGGAGTTAAAGTGAAATTAGGGTTTTCGTGCTTTGATATCTTGTACATTGTACTAGAGAGTATTATACTTTGGAGTTTCATGGTTTTGATACTTAATATTAGTATTACATTAGTTTTAGGGTTTAGCGGAAACCCTAGTGGGTAGAAAACGTTTAGTGTGAGCGTACGTTAAAGAATTAACGTAAAGTGGCAAGTGTGTTGTTGTAATGTTGTATACTTGACATGCAAGGATGTTTATGTGAAATAAACATAAGCAGTTAGTGTCGGTCTACGTGGGAGCACGTTTATCCATGATGTGAGTTACGTCACATTAGTTAGTTGTGGTGATAAGATAAACTGATTATGTTTAATCTTAAAGAAAAAAAAATATACGTGGAAAATGGATAAGTATTTTCTCGTTAGAATATTGTTACGAGTGGAAATTTACCGGTGGTTACATAGCTTTGTGTCGGTAAAAGTATAAGCGACGTGTAATGTTTTCTCCGCCGGTGAAAGGAGCTTGTTGACTAGTGAAAGAAACTCTCGAGTTGGATACTCGGGGCGTGGACGTAGGGCAAGGAAAAAGAGTCCTTGTAGCCGAACCACGATAAATACTCGTGTTGTGGTTTGATCGTTTCTTTCCTTTACTTGCATGTTATATATATTGTGTTTGTGCATATATCTTTGATCAAACGGAAAGTTTCAAAGCTAACTAAACAAGTTAAAAAGATTTTAAAACGCTAAAACTATTCAACCCCCCTTCTAGTTTTCCACAATTGGCATCAAGAGCTACGTTACTCAAGCTTTTAAAATATATTGTGTTTTAAAACTTGAAACGATCCATGGATTTTGAAAATTACAAAGAAGGGCAATCTATGCAAAGACCACCACTCTTTGAAGCAAATGGTTTTATATATTGGAAAAACCATTTTGAAACTTACGTGAAATCTAAAGATATAGATTTATGGTATATAATTGTTGATGGTGATAATATAGTTACTAACATTAAAGATGATGATCAAAAGAAATTGATAGGTAAAAATAATGAAGCTAAAATGATGCTTTACAACGCTTTGCCTAAGAAAGAATATGAAAGAGTCTTTTTTTGTAAAACCGCCAAAGATATTTGGCAATCTTTAATTGTCACTCATCAAGGAAACACACAAGTTAAAGATAACAAAATTGATCTTCTTGTTCAACAATATGAACAATTTGTTATTTCCGAAGATGAGATTATTGATAATGCTTTTGCTAGGTTTAACACTATTATTACTTCACTTAAAGCACTTGATGAATCTTTTTGTAGTAAGAACTTTGTCAGGAAATTTCTTAGAGCACTCCATCCGAAGTGGAGAGCAAAAGTGACGGCAATTGAAGAATCCAAAGATCTTTCAAGCATGTCACTTGATGAGCTAATTGGAAACCTCAAAGTTCATGAAATGGTGATGGAAAAAGATTCGGAACTAGTTAGAGGCAAGAAAGAAAAAGTTAAGTCCATTGCCTTGAAAGCTAGAGTCCAATCAAGTGATGATGAAGAATCTACTTCGGATAGTGATGATGAGGAATATGCTATGGCCGTGAGAGACTTCAAGAAGTTCTTTCGTAGGCGAGGGAAGTTTGTAAGACAGCCTAAAGATGACAAGAAAACCATCCGGAAAGATCGTGATGATCGAAAAGGAAAAGTTGAACGAAAATGTTATAGGTGTGGAGACACAAGTCATCTTGTAGGAGAATGTCCAAAACCACCCAAGAGCAAGCCTCAACAAGCTTTTGTGGGTGGTGCTTGGAGTGACTATGAAGGAGATGATGATGAGCCAAAGAACGATGATATTGCTCTCATGGCTCACAACTCAAATGAGGTACTCTCCGACTCATCTTACTCCTCTATTGATGATGACACTTTACAAAATGAATATAACAAACTTTGTGAGCTAAGCTTAAAAATCATAAACAAAAATAAATTTTTGAAAACTAAAAAGGAGTTTTTAGAAAATGAAGTTTATGAGTTAAAAGAAAAAGCTAAGAGATTAGAAAAGAGTAAAGGTATTGACACCTCATGCAAATCATGTGAGGAACTTAAACTTGAAGTTGAGAAACTTAAAATAACTCAAAATGATCTAATCAAACAAACCACAAAGTTCAAAAAGTTCGATAAGAGCATTTCATGTGCGGATGAAATTATGAAACTTCAAAAGTCACCTTTTGATAAAACAGGTCTAGGTTTCAGGAAAGTAGAAATCATTAAGGGTCAAACGAAACAAGAAACGAACACACATGAAACAAACAAAACTGCTACAGCAGCCCGCGGACCAGACAGAACCCAAAATAGGGTTCCGCCCGTTGGCCCCGAGGGTTCCGCCAGGTCTGCTGCAGCAGTAACTCCATCCACATCGGATCGTTCTAAATTTGTTAAAGTTACATATAAAAATGGAACCAAACCTGCCTTTAAAACTGGAGTAGGACTTAGTAAAAATGAATTTAGAGCTAAGACTACTCAACCAAGACCTAAGACTCCAATTCCCAAACGCCCCTTTCCAAAGAGCAACTTCAATGCTCGACCAAACTACCAACATGTTTGGAACCAAAACACTCCTGGACATTACCAAACCTCAAATTACATGCCATGGAACCCTTATGCTCTATTTTCATATTTGGGACAAATTAATGGTATGCTTAACCAAAATGGACCCATGAGAAATTGGGGACCAAATGTTTGAGTGTTTTTCATAAAATAGGTGTGCCTCAAAGTTTGTTTGGATCCGGATGAATGGATCAAAGATAGCGGTTGTTCAAGGCACATGACGGGTAATAAAAGCCTCTTCTCTACATATCACAAATGTGATGGAGGTAATGTTACGTTTGGTAGTAATGCTAGGAGCAAAATCATCGGAAAAGGTACAATCTCTCATGACTCCCTTTCTATAGATGATGTTGCTCATGTTGATAACTTAGGATTTAATCTCCTTAGTATTAGTCAACTTTGTCGTAATAAGTATAATGTTCTTTTTAGTGAGAACGGTAGTAAAATACTTAAAGATGGTATAACCATAGCCAAAGGTGTCCTTAAGAACAACGTATACGTCACGAAGTTGGATTCTACATCTAGAGACAAACTTTGTCTTACCTCATTAGATGAATCTTCAACTTTATGGCATAGACGTTTAGTGTTGGAGTATGCTCGTGTCATAATAAATAATTATATGGCTAGACATATGTGAGCCTATGTGGTCACACACTTATACACAGAGACACCATTTTATAGATTGTATTTATCGTATTTACAATATATAAATGACTACGTAACTTGGGATCAATAACGGGCCACTAATCACTAAGCTTGTACTTAGTGTATTGGATTGGATATAAAAAATGGGTAAGCCCATTTGTAAGCCCTTATGGATGGCCTAGGGAGGAAAGGGACAAGATGAGAAAATACAAGGGGCTAAGTGTTACTTACATGTTGATAACTACTAATGATTTGGTCATTAGGAAAGGATAAATGACAATAAACACTTACCAGCTTTCTCTCCTCCTTTCTCTCACTAATAACCACGAAATAAAACACTCCCATATTAGGTTTTTGTGTTTTGATCTCAATCTAACCTTATTCTATTGTAGTTCAAGGCTAGATCGCGTGTTACGGGGTCAAGACTAGCATCGGGTGGTGATCTATGATGTGTAGTGTGTTTTCATCATAGAGGTGATCTATTTTGGTCACTTGGTTTCATAGGTGGTTCATGGTGTTGGTGATAGTCTCCATACGATTCTACCGATCACGCTACAAAGGTATAACATGTTGTTGTTTATTGTTTGATTGATCATATGGCTATATGAGATCCATGTGGGTGATGTTGTTCCGCTGCGTTTATTTGATTTATATATATTTTATATTCATACATCACCTATAGTGGTATCACGAGCCATCATATGTGCCATATGATTATCGGGTATGCATAAAAATGGCTAAAACGGGTGTTTTTTTGATGATTTTTTAAGTCATGGTTAAAACAGCCCTAGGGCTCCAATTTTTTTCTCATAGGACGACCCTTTAGGGGTCTTATGATCTGCACTTTTTGGTCCCATGGACATTTGTTATGCATACGCTAATTGGTTACTTGTCGGGTACGTGAAAAATGGCCTAAAACGCGTGTTTTTGATCGGTTTTTGAAACGGTTTTAATTCAGACCCTAAGGCCATATTTTCTGTGGTTAAATGGTATTTGGAAGGTCCTAATATCAGTGGGTGTTGACCCTTAAGTCATAGGAAATACGTACCTAACGGGGTTTTAATTCTTGTCAATTAATTTCTTCGTTTTCGTTGGCTAACAATTTAATTCTTGTTATTATTTTATTTTCCATGGAAAATACATGCATGTTTGTCCATGGAGTTAGCCAACACCATGTTTCATTCATAATATTAATGGTATTATTATGTTTATATGCAAAGCCGATGAAAGCTTAGACCACTTGTGCATTGGATGGTTATGAATGTTGTTTAATTTCGTGTTTTGGGGTTTTGCCATTGTTTCGGCATTTATGTAATTATATTCTTTTGGTTGTAGCCATTGTTTGGGTACTTTTACAGTATATTAAAAGTATATTAATTGTATTTTACTTTCAATATAATGTAATCATGGCTTGGTGGTGAATGGCGAAAGAGTTAAAGACGTTTTTGCCGAAAATGACTGCTGGAACACCAGTTGGTAAAACGGAGTTTCCCGGTGATTGGTAAGGTCTTTTTGGCTGAAATTTTTTTTTCTGGTACCCAAGACATGGGCCTACAACTTTCTAGTTTTGAGCTAAGCCCGGGGAAGCCTCCTTCCTGGAATTTTGGGCCCTCTAACACAGAAATTCTGGAAGGACAAAAACTACTTTTCATGTGCATCATGGGCTTCCAACTTGCTCTTGATTGTCTTGGAGCAAGTGGGAGTCCTCCGTGTGGTTGTGTGGTTGTCCCTAGTTGACTCTTGTTTCTCGTGATGGCTCACGAGACCAAGCATAGGTTTTTTCATCGGTTGAGGCTTTGCATATTGTGGTTGTGTGTTTGTTTTGCTTTTTATATATCTTGTTTCATATGTAAAATTGCAAATAGTTTTCTATAAAACTTAAAACGAAACACAAACCATTTTCAAAACTAAGTCTTATGATTTAGTTTTACTAAGTTTTTGAAACTTAAAATCATTGTTTCTTAAAATAACACCTAAACTTGTTATGTATGTTATTTTATTTATGTATTGTCCAAACTTTATTATCCACGTAGGATTAATATTAGTCATGAAAATGGACAACTCGACACACATAAATTAAAACAATGATTAGAATTAAGTTAAGAAAAGTTTTTAACTTGTGCTACGAAGGATGAATGCATTCGTACACCTTTTGATTCATATCAAAATTTTTACCCGTCAAAATTTAAGTCGTGCCGTCCAATATTGAGAACACTTGCAATTACCTTTTGCCTATGCGTGGGACCTAGGTTGAATTGTAACCCAAGGTGACTATTCTCTATGCGTGAGACCTAGATATATTCTCGCACGTCCTCATATTGGATGACTTAATCGAGTTAAGCAGTGAGACCTTGACCCGAGGCAAAGATGGGACTAAATATGCCTACATGACACTAGTTGTTTGACACTAGATGCCATGAGTCCCATAAGGATCTAAGAGTTGCACTTGTAATGCAATTGGTGATCGTCGCCTACCAATTGAATCTACTATTGCTAGCAGATCAACTGATGTGATAGTAGAAGCACAATGTGGATCTTAGCCTTTTACGTAAAATTAATTGTTTTATATTGTAAACATGGGGTAATTAATTTATAAAAGGATAATTATCGAAAATACTAAATATAAACTTTGAGAATTCAATTAATGAATTAATGCAACACAAAACGTAAACAAAAGTTTGTTCTTTTCTTGTTAAAAGGATCAAACTAAGTCTTCCTTTCCTTGTAAGAAAGAGACTTGTTCCTATCCTTTTCCTTATGAGGAAAAGCCATAATAGGAATATTTGAATTGTCCTAATTCTAATCAAACTCAAAGCACACATACTCTAGAAATCGTGATGTCTTGTAAAGTCAAAACGGTTAAGTATGTTTGCACATCTTATTCTTTCAAGTTCGTTTTATAACCCTAGTTTTGGTTTTGAAACCTTCAAGAAATATAAGATATTTGGATAACTAGAGAACATGTTTTCTATAGCTACCAAACTAATATGAGTTAAAATAATTAGAAAACGGAAATATCAATAAACCGAAAAGTGGTAAAGGCAATTACTAGCATGATTACCTAGCAATGTGTCTTAACCCGATAAACATGGAGGAAAAGCATGCCTAATTTTCAAGTTTAAAATGATGGCTAGCCCATCATCTATATATTAGAACTTGATGCACTTCCTTGAATACCTAAGTACATGTTACTAGTCATAGTGACTCACATTAGCAATAATGTGTAGATATTCAAAGAAAGCAGGAAAGTATCCAATCATCACTCACTCTCCACTGGTGATGTAACACTTTTAATGTTGTCTAATCCAGTGGGAGCTACATGATTATATTACTGGTGACGAAACACATGTAATGTTCTCTAATCCAGTGGGAGTTGTAAGCTCTATTAACTTACAAGTTGCCCATCTTATTTCTAGATTGTCTTGAAATAATACATTACTTTCCACATATGAAGCATCATAGTTTTTATGAGAACCATTGCATGAATTTATTAGATAACTTGTCGCGTTCCTGATGTTGCTTCCTGAAATGTTATCAATAAAATTGTTGTGCATGATTCATTATAAAAGCAATAAAGTTCTACATATCTATATTTTGATTTTGACTAAAATCATATGTTATCTGTGACATTGTCATATTTGCTTGCATAATGTTGTGCCATGCACAAGTGGGAGAAATCTTAATTGTGTGCAAGGTACAACATATAACAATATGACTAATGGTTTTTCTGGTTCTACTAGGACTTATACACATGAAATGTATGTTGCCCTAATTAGAAAAAATGTCAAGATAACATGAAAAGCTACTTCAACATATTTGCTGAATTGTTTAGTAAATATGATTATGTCTTCCTATAAATTCATAATCATGAAGTATGTAATTAACTTGAAATTACTATTGAGGCCAATTATCGACACTCATAATTACTTTAGTTGAATATGTTTAGCTCTCTTGTAAAGACATAAACATCAATTCCTGACGTTAATTTGTTATGTCTTCTTGTTAAAGACATGTACACTTACGACGTATAATAAAATATTTAATGTTTATGTTTTCTAGTTAAAGCATACACATGAAGTTATTGACTTGGTCAAAGACTTTAAATATAAAGTATGCAGTAGGCTAAAAATACTATTGATGCCATCTAGTATGACTTGGTTGGCAGATAAGTAAGCTAAAGAGTATAAGTTCATCTAATGAGTTGTGTGATAGTCTCACAACATCTATCCACGTGGAATACCACAACTTTATGGTATGTCCATCATGGATATCATTTGATCTTTGATGACTTAAATTCTTTTACCTCAAAAGCAATCAAGGTTAGAAAATTGGATGTGCCATGCGTACACCCAATATGGTTCCAACCCAGAAGGAATTTAGGACACCATTGTATTATGGAATGGGATGAATCCCATTATGTCTTGATTGAAGTTCTGAATTTGTTAAATACCTGAGAGTAAGTAATTAACAAACTAGAATCAAGAACTAACGATGTATTTTGGATGCCCCACTTGAAAACAATTTATTGTTATCAAGATGCTGAGTACTTGGAGATTAGTCTCCACTTACAAAAGCAAGTGGGAGCACCTTTAGATCTTGACGTTATTCAAGAGCTAAATACACAACCTTCTGAGTACACTTGCTAATGTCATACTAAGGTTGAACATGCATATGTTAACCGTAGATTGATATCTCTCATTCATAAATCCGCAAGGATACCCCTAACACTTGAATGATATATTTTTTTATATCAATGTTAAGGGACATAAGTTGGAGGATCATAGTGAACCTGCTAACTAAAGAGATGCATTATCAGATCTTGAATCTGATGAATAACTCAAAACTATGAATGTTAAGATGCAGTCCTTTGAAGATAATCACTCATGGAGCTTGATTGATCTCTTACCAAATCAGTTAGACTGTGAGGTTTAAAATGAGTTTCTTGAACTAGAAGACTCATAAGGACAAACTTGTACACATATTTAATGCATGCGTAGTAGAAGGAGTTTACTCATACTCAAGAAATTGATTATGATTAAATCTTCATACCTACAAAAATTAAAATGTATAAAGATGATTAATTGTCATACTTGTTTTCATGTAAATGAAATATGATAATAGGATTTTAGAACACTTTTGATTACTTTTGCGAGGACGATGAGTAATCAAAAGGGTTTATAAATCTGTATAATCTTTATTATGTATACAAGACATAAGAATCCAGGTGTGGATTAGATCATGCATCTAGGAGCAGAGATCATAATTTAATCATTAATTTGATTTTGATTAAATAAGATTACTCCCGAGAACTCAGAGTGCAAGTAGGATAAATGAATTTATTTTCTTAAATCTCATATGTTGTTAACATATAAGAAACAATATTCCATCTAAGCTAGACTTTAATCCTTAGCCTGGAATGAAGTTTTAATTAAGGAATTTAGGAAATAAAACATAAAACCTTGTTGCATGTGTTTATTAGAATAAACATAAGCGGTTAATAATCTAAACACAATATGACATGTCATTGAGGGGAGTCTCAATGATCAATCTTACATGATGAGATTGAATGCATGAATGGAAATCTTAAGTTTGACTAAAGGATTCATTATGTAAGTCATATTATGTATTGGATTATTTATATCATTTGCATGAATGCAAGATGAGTTGATAACAACAAATATCTAAGTGAAAGTCGTTAGATAATTGTTAAACGAACAACCTAATGGACCTGTAAAGGACCAAATATTTGTTCAAACGTTTACGGATATTTGAGGAGCTCTGTTATGTTTTCATTCATTAATGCTTATATAACTGAGATGATGCTCAACCCTAGTCGTAGTAGGATGACATCATGAATGATGACACCTCTAACTAGATGTGCTTGATTGAGAGCATTGATGCATTATACATTAAAAGAATAAGAATACTTTACAGTGTGGAAACTGTTATTATGACTGTCTAAAGTAAGTGTTTTGCTAGCTTCAAACACACTATGGAATGTATTGTTGCAATACTCGTAATGTACTTGATTGCACACATACAAAAGGACAATCATCATTCAAAACATTTTTGAATTTTGAAACAAGTATTCTCAAAGTTTACTCAGATGACTACTTGTTGTCTTGTACAACAAAATTAATCATGTTGGAAACATCGGATTCTGATCTGTATGTAGTCTTATGCATATCTGTTTTTAGTATTTGGATAATGGAACTGTAAGCAGTCGTATTATATAATGAATTGATATACCGGGTATTATCGTCTTCATTTATAATACTGTGTTCTATATTTGCATGTTTAATCCATGAATAATTTATTTATTCTAAAATTGTCCATTGCCAGTTGACGATACGGGAGTATCATCGAATTAAGGCAAATGTGAGCGTGTTGGTAATTTATTTGCCAAACTCATATGTTGTTCATTGTGATGAACATTGGACTGACCCAACCTTCGAGAATTCACTGCATGGATCGGCGTCAATAGTGAATCTCGCAAATGGTTATGTCTCTTATCCTTAGACTTGAGATGCAAGTAGGTCTTGCATGTGCGGAATTTTATTCTTTGATATGGTTAAACGCTGTCCTGAATAAGGTAGTTATAAAAACCATTTTCAGGAGTGATTTGAAACACATGAATGACACGTGCAGTCAAAATAGGATTTGTTCCTCCACATGTCATGGAGTTAGATACTATTGGGCCCCTCGATGAATTGAACAGATGTTTGTATGGCCGTACCCAAATGAGATTAAGATGAATCTTAATTCACTTGGTAATCTTGTTCAATATCTAGATCGAGAAACATAATAGTTGAACAAATGGAATGACTTTGATCCATGTCTAGTGTTCAACATAGTATCTGTAACAAAAGGATGGATGACATATAAACCATTTAAATGAGACGTTTAAGAAACTTCCCTCACATATTTCTAGGGGCATTGGTGTGTTGCTAGACGCTAACCTTTGCTTGTATAATTACTTGATTATTATGACGTCGCAAGTGGGAGCTGTTGGAGTATGCTCATGTCATAATAAATAATTATATGGCTAGACATATGTGAGCCTATGTGGTCACACACTTATACACAGAGACACCATTTTATAGATTGTATTTATCGTATTTACAATATATAAATGACTACGTAACTTGGGATCAATAACGGGCCACTAATCACTAAGCTTGTACTTAGTGTATTGGATTGGACATAACAAATGGGTAAGCCCATTTGTAAGCCCTTATGGATGGCCTAGGGAGGAAAGGGACAAGATGAGAAAATACAAGGGGCTAAGTGTTACTTACATGTTGATAACTACTAATGATTTGGTCATTAGGAAAGGATAAATGACAATAAACACTTACCAGCTTTCTCTCCTCCTTTCTCTCACTAATAACCACGAAATAAAACACTCCCATATTAGGTTTTTGTGTTTTGATCTCAATCTAACCTTATTCTATTGTAGTTCAAGGCTAGATCGCGTGTTACGGGGTCAAGACTAGCATCGGGTGGTGATCTATGACGTGTAGTGTGTTTTCATCATAGAGGTGATCTATTTTGGTCACTTGGTTTCATAGGTGGTTCATGGTGTTGGTGATAGTCTCCATACGATTCTACCGATCACGCTACAAAGGTATAACATGTTGTTGTTTATTGTTTGATTGATCATATGGCAATGTGGATCCGTCGTTGGTGATGTTTTTCCACTGCGTTTATATGTTTCTTTTATGATTTATATTCATACATCACCTATATTTAGGACATGCTAACATGAGACTTATCCAAAACCTCTCCTCCAAAGACTTAGTTCGAAACCTACCCAAGTTGAAATATGACCAACACTTTTGTGATGCTTGCAAAGTCGGTAAACAAGTCCATAGTAGCCATAAGGCTAAAAACTTGGTTTCTAAATCTAGGTGTCTAGAACTTTTACATATGGATTTATTTGGTCCATCCGTTATACAAAGTTATGGAGGTAACTTCTACACTTTGGTCATAGTAGATGATTTCTCACGTTATACTTGGACAAAATTTTTGAAAAGTAAAAAAGAAGCTTATGATAAATTTGAGATTCTAAGTAAGAAAATTCAAAATCAAGTAGGGTCTAATATTGTGTCTATTAGAACGGATCACGGTCGTGAATTTGATAATGAATTTCAATTTGGAAAATTTTGTGATAATAATGGAATTACTCATAACTTTTCGGCTCCACGTACTCCTCAATCTAATGGTGTAGTAGAACGTAAAAATCGGACATTACAAGAGATGAGTAGAACAATGCTTAATGAACAAAATATTCCACAAAAGTTTTGGTGTAATGCCGTAGACACATCAACGTACATTCTAAATCGAGTCCTAATTAGACCATTTTTGAATAAAACTCCTTATGAACTTTACAAAGGTAAAAAGCCTACATTAGGATACTTTAGAGTGTTTGGTAGTAAATGTTTCATTCTTAACACCAAGGATTATCTCACCAAATTTGACCCAAAGTCTTATGAAGGTGTATTTCTTGGATATTCACAAAGTAGTAAAGCTTACATTGTTTTAAACAAAGAAACCTTAAGAGTCGAGGAATCGTTAAACGTAACATTTGACGAAAGTCCACCTCCCTCTAAGACATCACCTTTGGTAGATGATGACTTAGTTGAAAGCCAAGCAATTGAAAGTCAAGAAATATTAGATAATGACAAGGAAGATGAACTATTAAACAAGGAACTTGTTAATGTCAAAGAATCTAAAAGTCATCCATTAGATAGCGTCATAGGCAACATTAATGAAAGAACACTAAGATCAAAAGTCCAAAACGAAAGTAATTATTTTTGTTTCGTGTCAACCATTGAACCTAAAAATATTAATGAAGCCATTAAGGATGAATCTTGGGTAATTGCAATGCAAGAAGAATTAAACCAATTTGTTAGGAATGATGTACGGACATTAGTTCCTCAACCAAAGAGTCAAACAATAATTGGAACGAAATGGGTATTTCGAAATAAAATGGATGAAAATGGAATTGTGTTTAGAAACAAAGCTAGGCTAGTAGCACAAGGATATAATCAACAAGAAGGCATCGACTACGATGAAACTTATGCTCCGGTAGCTAGGCTTGAGTCAATTAGAATCTTACTTGCTTATGCGTGTGCACATAATTTTAAACTCTTTCAAATGGACGTCAAAACTGCATTTCTAAACGGAGTCATTAATGAAGAAGTGTATGTTGCTCAACCACCGGGCTTCATCGATTTTGAAAAACCTAATTATGTTTACAAACTTAAAAAGGCTCTTTACGGACTCAAGCAAGCTCCAAAAGCATGGTATGATCGACTTAAAACCTTCCTAGTTGACCATAAGTACACCATGGGCTTAGTTGATAATACTCTCTTCACTAAGAAGAAAGATTCACATATTATCATAGTCCAAATCTATGTTGATGACATTATATTCGGATCAACTTGTCAAGAATTATGTGTGGATTTCTCAAAAATCATGCATGACGAGTTTGAAATGAGTATGATGGGAGAACTCAACTTTTTCCTAGGACTCCAAATTAAACAACTTGAAGATGGTATCTTCTTTAACCAATCTAAATACATTAAGGACATGCTTAAGAAATTTGGATTAGAAGATTCGAGACCTATCAAAACTCCCATGTCCACGGAAACTAAACTCACCAAGGATGAGGAAAGTGAATCCGTAGATAGCACTAAATATAGAGGTATGATTGGTAGTCTACTTTACCTAACGGCTAGTAGACCCGACATTATGTTTAGTGTTTGTCTATGTGCTCGCTTTCAAGAAGATCCTAAGACTACACATCTCGAAGCCGTTAAAAGGATATTTAGGTATATTAAGGGCACTACACATTAAGGTTTATGGTATCCCAAAGGAACGGGAATAGACACCATAGTGTATGCCGACTCGGATCATGCCGGTGACTATGTCGATAGAAAAAGCACAAGTGGTATTTGTACTTTTGTTGGACATTGTCTCACCTCATGGTTCTCAAAGAAGCAAACGGCTCTTGCTATCTCAACAACGGAAGCCGAGTACGTTTCGGCCGGAAAAGCATGTCAACAAGCTCTTTGGATGAAGCAAACTCTTGTCGACTACGGAATTCAACTCAACGACATCACAATTCTTTGTGACAACAAAGGTGCCATTGATCTCAGCAAAAACCCGGTTCAACATGCTCGTACCAAACATATTGAAATCCGTCATCATTTCCTTCATGACAACGTTCAAAAAGGAAATATCTCAATTGAGAAAGTTTCTTCCGAAGACAACATAGCCGACATCCTCACCAAACCTCTTAAACATGAACCTTTTAACCTTCTTAGGCTAGGCTTAGGACTCATGGGGCCTACATTGTAGTTCTGGACATTAGACAAAAATCACAAAAATCAAAACAAATCCATAACAATTTTTCTCTGCAGGGTCGGCGGAACCCTGAGCCATAACGGACGGAACCCAAATTTGGGATCCGCCGTGTCCGTCGACCTGCAGAATCAATCCATTAGTTTATATTAAACCAAACACCCATTATTTCACACCACCACTTCCAAAACTGTTACTATTCACCATTCCTCTCAACCATACCCATGAAATTCTGGTATTCCATTCAATCACATTACTAATCCATCATCATTGTAAGTATTCTAACTTGATTACAATCCTGATCTGAGTCTAGGAATTCTATTTTTGCACAAAAACAAAAACTTGGGGTTATGCATTAAACTTGTAAAATTCATGCATAAAATTAGGTGTTTAACAAAACTAATCATGTTCCCCATAGTTAGGAATTGCATTCTTACTTAGTGTAAACATGTTTGCTAAACCACCCCATGTCAAATTCTTGCAAAAAATTCTCACAAGTAGGACAAATATTTTTTCGTCTCACATTGAGAATACAAAATCAAAACGTTATGTTCAAAACATCACTTGCATAATGTCTCTTGAATGCTAAAGGGAATACATAACCAATATGTATTTTCGGGTACATTCAAACGAAGCTACATTGACCTAGGAGTGTTTGGGTTATCTTTTGTCTTTATAACAAAACTTGCATTATAAAACGTTTTTGATGCATCAAAATGAGTCAAGATAACCGCACCTCCACATGGTTTTCATATAGGCACACACTAGAACATCCACATTAAAATAGTAGTTTACTTAAACTAAAATGTGAAATTTTTGTTGTTCTAGGTATCATCATGCCTCCTCTAACCCATTACGACCACAAGGACACAATTAAGTACCTCCCAAAACACCACAAAACCAAAGGCCTTACCCTAAACCAAGTCAACATTTTCAAAGCCTTAGAAAAACACTATGTCTATGAGGGTAGAACCATTGACCCATCTTTCCTAGAAGGCACAAACCTTTATGACGAATTCGCCGCAATCAACTTTGAGTGTCTTTTGACTATCGACGAGCCTATTTGTCCTAGATTCATCCTAGAATTCTATGCTTCCGTCACCCTCTCCACAGGTGATTATGATTTCATATCCGTCAACTTTAGGGCTAGTGGTAACCAATACTCCTTCACTCTCGAGGAATTTGCTCAAATCCTAGGGGTCCCAAACCATGGTACTTGTATCTACTCCGATTTGCACTCTCTCTCTACCCTTGACACTCTCAAAGACCGTTTCCATCCTTATGACACTCCTCTTGTGTCCAAAGATGTACTCCGTAACCATCTCTTTGTTAGAACAACCACCACTAGGAGAACCCGTGGGAGAAATGAAGTCGAAAAGGATCCATATGGAATGGAACTTAATGAACTCTTGCCCCAATTCAAGAAATGGGAGGAAGTCCTTAGAGCCAATGTAATAAGCACCATAGGAAACCGAGACCATATCAACCTTTGCCTATGCTACATGTTCTACTCTTTGTCCATTAGGCAACCTTTCAATCTTGCCTACTACATGGCTAAGAGAATGGCCGACATTCCCGTGCATGGCACAACGGCTATGCCGTATGGAATGCTCTTGACCCGTCTATTTAGGTTCATTTCACCCATTCCACCAACTCCTAACTGTCTTCGTCTTGACTACTCTCTCATCCCTCACACCTTTGTTCCACTTAGTGATAAGAGAATGTACAAAGCCCAAGGAAAACGCCCACATCCTCCTACCTCATCTTCCTCTTCCTCAATGAGTGAAGATGACAATTTGCCAAACTCTAGGCTCCCACCTCTAGAATACCTTTCCTAACTTCTGGATATTCCAAATGAGTCGGAGGAGTTCAAGCAAACAAAAGGGATGTTCAAAAACATAGGAAGATTCCTCGGGAAGATGAAGAAGAAGATGGACCGTCAATGAGTGCGGGTGTGTTAGGAGTGTTTGGCACAAGGTGCTATTGAAATAATTTGGTCGTTTAAACAATATTTGTGATGTATTTGTGTGTTAGTACAATGTTTGATATACTTTGGAACATGTTTCAACTAACAATGTTGCAGGAAGACAACTTTTGGCGAGTTGTCAAATTTTCATGGTTATGGAATTTTCACTAAGTATGGTGAAATTCTCGACCTCAAGGTCAAACTCCTATGATATGTGTGTTTAGGTGTCTAATTTTTGCATTGCCTAACTAGAAATGAAGTATCCCTTTGATTTTAGGAGTTTTCGAAAATTTTGAAAATCGTTTCGCGGGTCAAAAACGCTGACTGTGAAGTTTTTCAGGCCTGGCGGATCCGGCGGATCCCAAATTTGGGTTCCGCCAGTGCAAAATCTGGGTAACCCAGGTTTGGCCCAACGGACCAGACGGCACCCTAATTTGGGTTCCGCCTGTGTATTTCCAGGGTGCCGCCAGTTGACTGCAGAATTTCTATTTTCTTTTTCGCCGATTCAACATTGAAACAACAAAATCCAATCCTTTTAGGTAGAAACCCATTACTTGCAATGTGTTTAGCATAATAGGATACTCCTTCTTCCATGAACTTAACCAAAACCAATTCCCGCCAAAATTCAAATTTAACCATAACAACCTCAAGGACCCCTCAAACATAAAGGAAGGAACCCTTCTAAGGGATCCTTGAAATCCCTGAGATTTATACAACCAAAATCTACCAAAACCACTATGCATTTAGTGCAAAAACTTGTCTTCTCACTTCACCATTTTCATTGGATTGACCTCCATGACATGACAACCCACAATTAAGTTTTCCAAATCATTAGGAACCACCATTTTTGTATGGACTAACATCAAATCCAAACACTCCTTCCCACAAATCTTCATCACTATAAATTAAACCATCCTAAACACTCTCAAACCACACCTTCTTCATCAAAAATTCCGAAACTTTAAACCATTTTAAACAATGACCAAGTCAACAAACACCTCTCAACCATCACGACCCATCCGTAGAACCGCCCGGATAAGTGTAAAACCACTATGGTCAAACCAATCCATCAACCTTAGCTCCTCATCCTCGGATGAATTCACATCACCCATAAAAAATGAACACTTTTTGAATCTTGCATCTCCATCTCCATCACCCAAACAACCAAATGAGCACACTCCACCACCTACTAAATCACCTATTGACCCAACTCCACCAAGTGCTCCAACTCAACCATCAAAGACTTCATCACCATCACCATTACCAAAAATTGAACCTATGGAAATTTTTGGGTCTCCTCCAACATCACCACACCCATATGTCCAAGATTTAAATGATCTTCCACCAAGACATAATCAACCACCACCTTTTGCAACTCACTCACCAAGGTCAATTCTTGACCTTGATGAAGATCTTGAACTTAACCAACCCCTAAACCAAGAAACCAAAACCAACCCATTTTCACCCAACCATCCCCATGTTTGCTCAAATTGTGAGCAAATGGGTGAAAGCATAAAAACCTTGCTTCACCAATTCCAAAATGAAACCCGGTTTGCATTCCAACATGTCATTGAACGTTTGGATGCACTTTCCCACCCCAACAAATCCTAAACAACCCTTGGAGGCCGTTTGCCCCAACTTAGGAATGTAGGATTTTTTTTTTCTTGGTTATTTTTTTTAGTTTTTGGTTACTAAGTAGAAGAATAGTTAGCATTTCTTGTCTTTTGACTTTTATAAGTCAAAATTTTACTTGGAATGAAATTTCTTTCTACTTACTTTTGTGCATTGTTGGTTGATCAATGTTGTGTTGTCATTGTGGTTGCATTGTGTGTGGTAACTACAAGCTTAACTATATATATCACCAACTAACCATTTTTTTTGTAGGTCTCAAAATCCATGTTTCCCATATTGGTACTCCATTTAGGGGGAGTATCGACCAAGGGGGAGCATGGCGATTATTCCGCTTCGCTACTCTACTTTTTGTTTCGACAAAAAAGGGGAGAAATATATTAAACCTTCAATACTTGATGTGCTTTTCATCTCTTAAGTAAAACAAGGTTAATATAATTTTTTTTAAGTCTTAAAAACCAAGATTTTGTGTGTTACTTAAAAACAAAGTTTATGTTTTGTCATCAACAAAAAGGGAGAGATTGTTAATACAAATATCGCCTAAAAACGTTATTTATATTTTACGATCTTCGCTAAGTTTTGTTAACGACAAAATGTAAACTTTAGTTTTAAGCAAAACATATTCTTAGTTTTTAAGACTTGCATAAACAAGACTTTTGCTACATTTTACATTTCATAAAACATAACACAAGTTTATTTCTTAAATTAGAAATAGTCACATCACATTTATGGCAAGTTTTGTCATTATGTATTTATGGCAAGTTATGTGTTTGACTTGCTTTCATGTTGCTTGCAAGTATCATGTTTGACTTACTTTAAGTGATGTGACATTGTTTGGTTGATAGAAGTTATGAGTAAAGACCTTGTTTGGTTTGAAGAGTAATTGCAAAAACCTACTGCAGACCCGGCGGTACCCTGGGGGTACACGGGCGGAACCCATTTGAGGGTTCTGCCTGATCCGCCGAGCACACAGTTTGTTGTGCTATAAATACCAAGCCATAACTTGATTTTTGGCAAACCTCTTGAGATCATTTTTACACACACACTCATCTTTCTTTCTAACATCTTAACATTGTAAATGTGAAGTTTCCTTTTGTAGCAAAGAAGCTCACAAGGTCGTCTAAAGTTACAAGTTTCCAACACAACGTTGCAAGACTTGGTAGCTTAGTATTGTGTAAACTCGTGTTGTTTACGCGTCATTTGTTTGTGTATATTCTGAAGTGAGTGGTTAGTATTTTAGTCCTCAAAATACAAAGAGTGTTGGGAGTTGTTGTACCCTAGTAAAAGAACTAAACGGGAGTGGTTGTGCCCTTGTAAAAGAACTCGACATTTAGCTTTATGTCGGTAAAAGTATAAGCGACGTGTAATGTTTTCTCCGCCGGTGAAAGGAGCTTGTTGACTAGTGAAAGAAACTCTCGAGTTGGATACTCGGGGCGTGGACGTAGGGCAAGGAAAAAGAGTCCTTGTAGCCGAACCACGATAAATACTCGTGTTGTGGTTTGATCGTTTCTTTCCTTTACTTGCATGTTATATATATTGTGTTTGTGCAT
Source organism: Artemisia argyi (assembly GCA_030686995.1). Lineage (NCBI taxonomy): Eukaryota > Viridiplantae > Streptophyta > Magnoliopsida > Asterales > Asteraceae > Artemisia > Artemisia argyi. The sequence continues at coordinate 101,684,626 of CM060678.1, forward strand.
ATATCTTTGATCAAACGAAAAGTTTCAAAGCTAACTAAACAAGTTAAAAATATTTTAAAACGCTAAAACTATTCAACCCCCCTTCTAGTTTTCCACAAAAGCTATGTGAATGATTACGGAAACTAAGGTTGAGAAGAAATCACTTAAAACTTAAAACATGTACGTTTACCGAAAACGTGAACAAACGTACGAGGAAGAAAGGTGAACGAAGTGATCTGAGAAGGCTGCTGGTATGAAAATTTACTTCTTACAAACCTAATGATGAGAGAAAATTTTTGGAAATTTAAAACTAATTTTTACACTATTTTTATAATTACTATTAATTGAATACTAATTTCCTAATTACTTTTAATTAACTAAATTAACCTAAATTATAAATAATTATGAAATTAACTTGGAAAAATAAAAATTAAACTTAGAAAAATCTAAAATACTATAAAACTAATTTTAGAAATGAAAATATACTTTTAAGACCATTTAATTAATTATTACTAATTATTAACTAATTATTAATTACTTTTTAATTATTTAATTTAACCTAAATTCTAATTAATTATCAAAATACACTAGAAAATTGAAAATAAAATTTGGAAAAATTAAAAATAACTAAAAACTAATTTTAAAATTTAATTTATATTTTTCTGATTTACTAATTAATTATTATTAATTATTAACTATTTAATAATTACTAAAAACTATTTTTAATTAAGAAAAATACTAAATGATAAAAGAAAAATCTGAAAAAATTACAGAAATTGTTTTTACACACCAGAAGCCTAGGAAAATTGTAAAAATGGAAATTGCTTATTAATAAGCTGATGAATAAGCCAAATGGCTTAAATAGAAGCTATCACTTCTATTAAGTTGGGCTTATTTGAGATTTTCTTTTTCCAAACTGCTTATTACAAGTTTTTAGACAACTTTTGTGAAGTGAGATTGACTGAGGTCAAGGAAATAAGCACTTTAAGTGCTTAAACCTATGACAGTTGACTTTCTTTGACCAGAAGTGGAAATAAGCTCAAATGAGCTAATGTGGGGTCCACTTTGGTGAAAACAGATGTAAACAAGTACAATGAACAAATTTAAAAAGATAACACACAAATAAGCTGATAAAATAAGCTACAACACCAAAATAAGCACTTGGCTTATTTGGTTCTGAGGCAGACTGGGGACAAGCTTATGAGGTCAAACAAAGTGGGGTCCACAGGTCTTGAAGTCAAACAAATGGTCAATACAGCTTCCCTAGTAGGAGGGGGTTGTATGGAACCAAAAGGTAGGTGTGGGACCCACTGGGTTAACCATAAAACACCACCAAAGGTGGGTGGTGAGCTGGGGTCTGCTGAGACAGGGCAACTAACTTGCCCTGCAGGTCACTTCCAGGGGTACTTTGGTCATTAAGAAAAATTCAAAAAAATCAACCAAGCATGAAATTCAAAAGATCAGCTGATAGAATCTACTCACAACAAATTTCAGACCTTAAACCCAAACACAAAAATCAATTTAATTCATGCCATTTTGGCAAAAATCTGAATATGGTGTTTTTGACTTTTTGAGAAACTTTGAGATTTGACTTTTATGAACTTGTATTGCTGATTTAATGACTTAAAGTGTTATGATAAGCTGTATGAAAGCTAACTTAAGTAAAAAGTCCAACTTATGAAAGAGTGTGTTAGGATTTGGACTTAAAAACTTACCACAGTTGACTGTGGTGATCACTTTCTAGTGATTTTGACTTGTGTGGTGTCTTTGAACAAAAGAATGATTTCCCTGAGCCTTTATCCACCCAAACAACTAGTTAAAACACAGAGTTGTGCAATAAGACAGATGGAACACCACAAACAACCTTTAGCCAAACACTCATTAAAAAGTAATCTATGATGAAAAATGTATTCAAACAAACATACAATACAACCTACTGATAGAAACTATCTAATTACTGATAATAAACAACAATTAAGTAATTAAAACAATAAAAAGTAACTAAACTACAAAGAAGAGTACAAATTGAAACAGTGGGCTTGCATAAGCCTTCCAAGCTCAGATTGCAAACCAAGGACCAATTAACTATGCTCCAAGCTGGTTCAACCAATGATCACCAATTTTTTTATTTATTTTTGATTTTTCTTGATTATTTTTAATATTTTTTGAAACTGAGTTAGGATGTTCACACAAGCTTATAAAGCTTATAAAACTTTGTTTTCTGAGTTTACATAAGTTTCTAAATAACTTGTACACACATTAGAAGGTTTAATTAACACTTGAGAATTTGAAAAGGAACTTGAAAATTGAAATTGAGAATTAAACTTTGAAACAGACTTTCATTGATAACAAAGATTACAATACATAAAAATAAACTGAAAAAACATTTAAAACTAAAAAATTACACACTACAATGCTCAACAATGAGCTACAATATATAACGAGGCAAAAATAAACCCTAGGACTTCCTACATGGCTCTAATTTGAATTCTGGATGTCCCACAAGTTTCAAGTTGACCTCTTGACCAAATCCCAGCCGTTTAATTGCTTTGAGATCAATCTGAGCTGTTGATTACCCTTTTGGCGCCAAAATGGATACGGGGCAAAGATGAGTGGTTCTGGTGGGGGGTTGTTGTGCGAATTTATGGTGGTGGATTAGTTAGGTGTAGGCATTAATTGTGGGGGGCTTTTGTTGGAAAAAGGTGAGGAGGGGGGGATACTTTCCCTGGTTTTGCGCTTCTGTGTTGGGCGAAAAAGACGGTCAAAGGTCTTTTGACCTTCGTTGACCATTTGACCCCATGGCTTTTATTATTTTGAAAGCGGGCCGGGTAAGTTGGGCTTTGGGTGGTGGACTGGGAAATGGGGATGGTTTGGATGGGGTTTTGGTTTTGGGTTGATATAAGGGTCCGGTTGGTTTGTTAGTTACAAGGACCAATTTTTGCAAATTTTCCAAAGATGAGGGACTGAAAGTGTGGCTTTTCCCAATTTATACCAAGGACCAAATTTTTCAATCATTAATAAACCAAGAACCAATTTTGCCATTTTTTGATTTTTCAAAATTCCCAGGGATCTATTTTGCAATTTTTGTATTTTCAGGGACTAAACTTGTAATTTTGGAAAACTTGTTACCCAAGTGTAATTTTTATGATTTTTGACTTTTAAAACCTTGGGTTGACTTTTCCATTCAAAATAAATGTATAGGGACTAAATTTGACAAGTTTTGAAACTTGAGGGACTGAAACTGCCAATATTGCAAACTTTGATCGATTTTCCTTTGTTTTTATACATTTTGCATTTAAAACACATAAAACACAATCCCTGGGATAATTTAAGTATTTTGATATCTTTTTGATTGTTTTTGTGCGTTTTGGCAGTTTAAATATATCAAAAACGATGAGTGTTTGAGCACTCATCAATCCCCAACACTAAACTATTGCTAGTCCCTAGCAATCTTTTTAGAAAACTTGATGGATTTGAAAAACTCTTTACCAAAAGCCATCACTTCTGGAGTAGCCAGGTGTAAGAACTGTGGCACACCTGATAACCGTGTGATTTTGAGCAAACCACCAGCTTTCAACAGATTTGTTTAGTCTTTACCAAGAGCCGTTTGCTCCTGGACTAGCCAGCATCTTGATGGACCTAGTCAACATCTTGGTGAGCTGATTACCAATTATGGATTTTCCACTGCCTTTACCACAAGCCATAATCTTGCGGGCAAGCCAACTCATTCACTTTATGGGATATGGGGAGCTGAGGAACCATACAATTTTGGGCAAATTGCAAGTCGCCAACGGATTTGATTTATCTTTACCAAGAGCCGTTTGCTCCTGGATTAGCCAATCCCTTTGTCGGTTAGACTTGGCGGACTGATTACCACAAAAATTTTGAAATAAAGTGAAAAATTTTTGAAAATTTTGGCCAAAAACGGGGGTACTTGAAGATATTTTGATAAAATTCGCTAGAATTTCCCCCCCACACTTAGAAATGAATATTGTCCTCAATATTCAAAGTCCCGGCTATTATGCCGACTCTTTGAACGTAAAAAGCCAAGATTCGAATCTAACTGCGGAAATACCAAGTTTCACTTTATTTCTATATATATACAACTTTTTTTTTAACTTATATATATATATATATATATATATATATATATATATATATATATATATATATACATTTTTCAAACAGCGGGGGGGGGGGGGGGGGGGGGGGGTTGGCCATTCCCCCATACTAGGTGGTAGAAAATAGAAAGAATCAGAGATACGGGTGAAAACCCGTATTGTGCTATTGTTTTTGTTCATCGAGTCGCTAGCTTGACTCGATCCCCGAATTCAATTGTCCTTGGGGAATGTTTGGAGATCCGGGACAACCATGGATGGTATGTCCTCTCCAAAGTAGTGCTTTAAGCGATGTCCATTCACTTTGAAGTTAGGACCGTCATTTTGAGATAATTCGACGGTACCATAAGGATAAACTTTTGTGATAGTGAATGGACCAGTCCATCGGGTTTTGAGCTTTCCTGAGAAGATCTTGAGTCTAGAGTTGAAAAGAAGGACTCGATCACCAACGTTAAAAACGCGGTTTTTGATTTTTGAGTCATGAATCTTCTTTATCTTTTCTTTATAGATCAAAGAATTCTCGTAAGCTTGATCACGAAGTTCGTATAATTCATTTAGTTGAACTTTTCTGTGATCCCCCGCCGTTTTGAGGTCGAAATTGGCATGCTTGAGGGCCCAATAGGCTTTGTGCTCAAGCTCGATCGGAAGATGGCACGCTTTCCCGTACACAAGTTTATAAGGCGTACACCCAATGGGTGTTTTGTAAGCCGTACGGAAAGCCCAAAGTGCATCATCTAATTTGTCCGACCACGATGCACGATTCTCACCTACAGTTCTTTCCAAGATTCTTTTAATGCCCCGATTGGAAACTTCGACTTGTCCACTCGTTTGAGGGTGGTACGCAGTAGAAAGACGGTGAGTTACACCGTACTTTTGCATGACTTTGTCGAATTTGTCATTACAGAAGTGCGTACCACGATCACTAATAATAGCACGTGGAGTTCCGAATCAGGCAAAAAGAGCTTTTAAAAATTTCACAACTACTCGGGCATCATTTGTGGGTAAAGCTTTCGCTTCAACCCATTTTGACAAGTAGTCAACTGCCACGAGTATGTATTTGTTGCCGTGAGAGGATGTAAATGGCCCCATAAAGTCGATGCCCCAGATATCAAAGATTTCATAAACTTGAATTGCATTCTGAGGCTTTTCATTCTTTTGTGAAATATTCCCGTGACGTTGACAAGCGTCACAGGACTTGACCAAATCTTGGGCATCCTTGTAGATCGAGGGCCAATAGAAGCCGAAATCAAACACCTTTTTGGCGGTGTAGTTGGGATTGTGGTGGTCCCCCGTGGGACCAGCATGGCAAGCCTTTAAAATTTCTGTGGCTTCTTGACCATAAACACACCGCCGGATGACTTGATCCGCGCATATTTTGAACAAGTAGGGGTCGTCCCAAAAGTAATGTTTTACATCTTTGAAAATTTTATTTTTTTGTTGGGACGACATCCCTTTCACAATGAAATTACCCGCAAGATAGTTTGCAAAGTCGGCAAACCATGGGGTAATCGAGCCTCCACGAAATGAAACCACATTGAGGGTCTCGAGAGGAAATGTTTCATTTATTTCCTTTTTCTCGAAAGCATTTTGGTGAGGGTTTTCAAGACGGGAGAGATGATCAGCAGCTAGGTTCTCAGCTCCTTTTTTATCACGAATGATGATATCAAATTCCTGAAGGAGGAGAACCCATCGGAGGAGTCTCGGCTTTGCATCTTGTTTTGCAAATAGATACTTCAAAGCCGAGTGATCCGTATACACTATGCTTTTAGTCAGAATCAAGTATGGCCAGAATTTTTCAAAAGCATACACCACAGCTAATAATTCTTTTTCCGTGGTGGTGTAATGACTTTGAGCCTCGGTCATAGTCTTGCTGGCATAGTGTATAGGCTGAAAATGTTTTGTTTTGCGTTGCCCCAAGACTGCCCCTATCGCATAATCACTAGCATCACACATGAGCTTGAAGGGCAAGTCCCAATCGGGGGCAACAAGAATCGGTGCCTCGGTAAGCCTTTTCTTTAATGTTTCAAAGGCTTCGATGCACTCAGGGGAGAAGATAAAAGGAGCATCCTTCTCGAGGAGATGGGTCATAGGTCGGGCGATTTTAGAAAAATCTTGAATAAACCTGCGGTAAAAACCGGCGTGACCCAAAAAGCTCCTAACACCTTTCACAGTCGTGGGATGAGGCAATTTTGCAATGACGCCCACTTTGGCTCTGTCAACCTCAATCCCGTTCTTTGAAATTTTATGGCCGAGGACAATACCCTCTTTGACCATAAAGTGACTCTTCTCCCAATTTAGACATAACTTTGTGTTTTCACAACGTTTTAGCATGCTGTCAAAATAGGAGAGACATGATTGGAACGAATCCCCAATGACCGAAAAATTGTCCATAAAGACCTCCATACTTTTCCCGATCATTTCGGAAAAAATGGCCATCATACATCTTTGAAACGTGCCCGGAGCATTACATAGGCCAAATGGCATACGTTTATATGCGAAAGTTCCATAGGGGCACGTAAAAGTGGTCTTTTCTTGGTCTTGCGGGTCAATGCGAATCTGAAAGTAACCCGAGAAACCATCGAGGAAGCAATAGTACTCATTCCCCGCTAATCTCTCGAGCATCTGATCCATAAAGGGCAGAGGAAAATGATCCTTACGGGTGGCGTCATTCAATTTACGATAATCAATGCAGACGCGTCAACCCGTAACCAAACGAGTTGGAATTAACTCATTTTCCTCGTTTGTGACAACAATAATGCCACCCTTTTTTGGAACACAATGAACTGGGCTGACCCAAGGACTGTCCGAGATAGGGTAAATCAATCCGGCATCAAGAAGTTTTAAAACCTCTTGTTTGATAACCTCGTGAATTTTTGGATTCACCCTTCTTTGATGTTGGACCGCAGGTTTAAAGTCATCCTCCATTAATATCTTGTGTGTACAAAACTCAGGGTCGATGCCCTTGATGTCGGAGAGACGCCAAGCAATTGCTCGCTTATGAGACTTCAAAACCTTTATAAGAGCAGCCTTTTCCTCAACACTTAAGTCGTTAGCAATTATGACGGGTAATTTATTATCACCCTCCAGAAATGCATATTCAAGATGGGGCGGCAAGTCCTTAAGTTCAACCGCGGGAAAGTCATCAGTTTTCTCAACATTTTTTATTTCCTCCTTATGAAGTGTTTGTGGTAGAACAGGAAGAGGAGAGGGATCTTTGTTTAATAACTTTTCAAGCATGAGAATATCCCCCTCGAAGTCAATCTCTTGGTTATCGATTCCATCGGGAATCGAATCACTGTTGAGATAGGCCTCAAGTTCTTCTAAGATGAAGTCACTTCCCTCAAACAAAGTGAGGGATGGAGAAGAATTGGCAATAATGGGGTGAGAAGATGGAGTGAAGTTTTCACTCGGAGAATCATCGACAAAACCTAGAACCTCTTGAGCGTACTCCTCAGACGCAACATCAATGACATCAATCCGGTTAACCATTTCGGCGTCATAATTAGAGGAGTACCTTGAATTTTGATCGAGGTTAAAGGTTACAGCTTCATTACCAACACGAAGAGTTATTTCCTCTTTGTGCACATCAATTAACGCACGACCCGTCCTTAAGAATCCTCTCCCAAGAATGAGAGGAACTCGTGGGTCAGCATCGAAATCCACAACCACAAAATCTGCCAGAAAGTGGAAGTTTCCCACCTTTACAAATACATCCTCGGCAATGCCGAGGGGACGAGATGTTGAGCGGTCAGCCAGCTCGAGAGTCATGCAGGTGGTTGTGAGTTCTGGAAGAGAGAGCTTTTTCCATATTGAATAAGGCATCAAATTGATGCTCGCACCTAGATCGGCCAGGGCGAAGCACTCAACCATTCCGGGAAAAACACATGGAATGAGAAATTTTCCCGGATCTCCTAGCTTTTTAGGAAGCTTTTTCAGAAGAACTGCAGAGCAGTTTTCATTGAGCGGAGTTCGAGCCATATCGAATATTTTCTCTTTATTGTTCAACAGATTTTTGATTGTCGATGCGAATTTAGGCATCAACAGGAGAGCATCCGCGAAACTGATATCAAAATGAATATCACGAAAAATTTGAAAATTTTTTCCATTTGATGATTGGCTTTTTCGCGGAGCTTCTGGTCTTGTAACCTAGATGGATATGGTAGTGAAGGTTTGGATTTAGGGTTCTCTCCAGGAGTTGTTGATGGTTCAAATACAACTCCTGGTTTTGGTACAAGTCCTGGTTTTGGTACAATTTCTGGAACAACCTGAGGGTGGACGTGTGCGGTACTTCGTGGGCTAGGAGATTGCACCTTGTCCGTGGTTGCCTCAGGCTCAATTTCCACTTCCACGGAATAAAAAGGAGGAGGAATAGGAGGAAGTGGCGGCTCTACATAAGCTTTACCACTGCGTGTAGTAATAGCTTTGAGTTCACCCTTGGGGTTGACAACTGTATTAGCCGGGAGACCTCCTGATGTAGAGGGTGGAGCGAGATGATTCATAAGACTGGCCAACATATTTTCAATCTTGCTTTGAGATTGATCAATTTTGTTGTTTGTTTCCATCAACTCACTCTTCAGCTCATGACCCTGTTTGGTTATTGATGATTGGAAATCATTCTTCAAATTTGAGATTTGATTTTGCATTGCCCTCATTTTGGTCTCATTAACCTTGATGTAGTTATTGAGTTCGTTTGGGAGGGTTTCTTGATAATTTGGAGCTAAATACCCTTGATTACCCCTTTGGAGTGGGTACTGATTGACGGGGGCAGGATTTTGATTTTGCATATTAGGCCCCCTTGGTGGATTAGGATTAAACCTATTTGGATTTTGAGGAAACCCGGGTGGTCCACCCTGATTGCTAGCCCAGTAATTTGGTTCCACTTGAGGACGGTATTGGTTACCTCCTTGGTTGGAATTGCCGGCTATTGCATTTACTTCGAATGGATTGCCTTCGGTGGCAGTGCAATTGTAATTTGAATGTGGACCACCACAAGTGACACAAACTTCTATCTTTTTGATTTCAGCTTGTGGGGAAGAATGAGGAGAAGAAAGTTTCTGACTTTGAGTCAGAACTGAGTTTTGGGTGAGAACCAATGCATGGATAGCTTCCGTGAGCTTGTCAAGTCTAGCATCAGTGCTAGATTGAGCCACGGGCGATGAGGTAGAAGGAACAACATTCCCTTGGGAAACAACCGGTTTGCTTCGGGGAATGCGGACCTTAGATTTATTCTCAATGATCGCTAAAGCATCCTTTGTGGTACGATTCAAGAAGTTACCTCCAGCGGAGGCATTTAGAGAGTCTTGATCGGATTGGCTTACACCATTGAAGAAAGTATCAAGTTGCATGAGATCGGAGAACCCGTGGTGAGGACATTTTCGGAGCAATTCCTTGTAACGATCCCATGCCTCACTAAAGGATTCATCAAATTTCTGCGTGAATTTCATGATCTCATTCTTGAGACTCGTGGTTTTGGAAGGAGGAAAGAATTCATTTACAAACTTCTTATTCAAATCTTCCCATGTTTCAATTGATCGAGGGGGTTGTTTATCAAGCCAAACCCGGGCATGCCCATCGATAGAAAAAGGGAAGAGAAGAAGTTTGCCTCTTCAGGGACATTTTTTCATTTGATGGTGGATGTGACTTTATTGAACTATCGAATGTGATCTTGAGGATCGTCCCTCTCAAAACCGTAGAATTGACGTGAGGTGGCCAGGTTTATCAACCCAGTTTTAAGCTCAAAATTTTCGGCCATAATTGCCGGAACAACGATAGCATCTCCGTAACCCTCGACGGGTGCCTGGAGAAGCTCATTCATGGTGGGTTCAGCCGCCATGATGACAGCTGAAGGTGGAACAGCTCGGATCTCAGATCCGACTGTTGGTGCAGAACGTCTACGAGGTTTCCGGACAAGCTCACGTAATGGGCTAGTGGACCTTGAAGAACGAGTGTGCATGCACTAGGGATAAAAACTTTTTGGACAATATTTTTGTTATCGCCCCGTAATCCAGAATCGTTTCTCTTTAAGAATCACCTTAAAAGAAAACCGAATCAGAAAATGTTACGATATGTTTTTTTTGTTTTTTTTACTTTTTTTTGGTGTTTTAACACTTTAGGAAAAGTGTCAATGACTTTTTTATGTGTTTTGATTTTGAAAATATTCACAAGTGATGGTATTTGTATAGTGAGTGAGGTGAGATAACACTAATCTCGAAAGACGCTGCAGAAACGCGCACACCTCCCCGGCAGCGGCGCCAAAAATTGATTGATGCTAAACCACCAACTTATATTGACCAAAGAATGGTCAAACAAGTCAAATAGCCTAGATCAATGCTCCGGGTAATATAAGGTATCACCGGGTCGTTAAATCCCGTTGAGGTGTGAAATGTAACTTTAGCGTGCTTGGTGATCGGGCGTTTATTCACAGAAAGAGTTTGTTGTGAGAATTATTTGGAGATTATTGACAGAAATAGCTTAGGAAAGCTATGTGAATGATTACGGAAACTAAAGTTGAGAAGAAATCACATAAAACTTAAAACCTGTACGTTTGCCGAAAACGTGAACAAACGTACGAAGAAGAAAGGTGAACGAAGTGATCTGAGAAGGCTACTGGTATGAAAATTTACTTTTTACAAACCTAATGAGGAGAGAAAATTTTTGGAAATTTAAAACTAATTTTTACACTATTTTTATAATTACTATTAATTAAATACTAATTTCCTAATTACTTTTAATTAACTAAATTAACCTAAATTATAAATAATTATGAAATTAACATGGAAAAATAAAAATTAAACTTAGAAAAATCTAAAATACTATAAAACTAATTTTAGAAATGAAAATATACTTTTAAGACTATTTAATTAATTATTACTAATTATTAACTAATTATTAATTACTTTTTAATTATTTAATTTAACCTAAATTCTAATTAATTATCAAAATACACTAGAAAATTGAAAATAAAATTTGGAAAAATTAAAAATAACTAAAAACTAATTTTAAAATTTAATTTATATTTTTCTGATTTACTAATTAATTATTATTAATTATTAACTATTTAATAATTACTAAAAACTATTTTTAATTAAGAAAAATACTAAATGATAAAAGAAAAATCTGAAAAAATTACAGAAATTGTTTTTACACACCAGAAGCCTAGGAAAATTGTAAAAATGGAAATTGCTTATTAATAAGCTGATGAATAAGCCAAATGGCTTAAATAGAAGCTATCACTTCTATTAAGTTGGGCTTATTTGAGATTTTCTTTTTCCAAACTGCTTATTACAAGTTTTTAGACAACTTTTGTGAAGTGAGATTGACTGAGGTCAAGGAAATAAGCACTTTAAGTGCTTAAACCTATGACAGTTGACTTTCTTTGACCAGAAGTGGAAATAAACTCAAATGAGCTAATGTGGGGTCCACTTTGGTGAAAACAGATGTAAACAAGTACAATGAACAAATTTAAACAGATAACACACAAATAAGCTGATAAAATAAGCTACAACACCAAAATAAGCACTTGGCTTATTTGGTTCTGAGGCAGACTGGGGACAAGCTTATGAGGTCAAACAAAGTGGGGTCCACAGGTCTTGAAGTCAAACAAATGGTCAATACAGCTTCCCTAGTAGGAGGGGGGTTGTATGGAACCAAAAGGTAGGTGTGGGACCCACTGGGTTAACCACAAAACACCACCAAAGGTAGGTGGAGAGCTGGGGTCTGCTGAGACAGGGCAACTAACTTGCCCTGCAGGTCACTTCCAGGGGTACTTTGGTCATTAAGAAAAATTCACAAAAATCAACCAAGCATGAAATTCAAAAGATCAGCTGATAGAATCTACTCACAACAAATTTCAGACCTTAAACCCAAACACAAAAATCAATTTAATTCATGCCATTTTGGCAAAAATCTGAATATGGTGTTTTTGACTTTTTGAGAAACTTTGAGATTTGACTTTTATGAACTTGTATTGCTGATTTAATGACTTAAAGTGTTATGATAAGCTGTATGAAAGCTAACTTAAGTAAAAAATCCAACTTATGAAAGAGTGTGATAGGATTTGGACTTAAAAACTCACCACAGTTGACTGTGGTGATCACTTTCTAGTGATTTTGACTTGTGTGGTGTCTTTGAACAAAAGAATGATTTCCCTGAGCCTTTATCCACCCAAACAACTAGTTAAAACACAGAGTTGTGCAATAAGACAAAATGGAACACCACAAACAACATTTAGCCAAACACTCCTTAAAAAGTAATCTATGATGAAAAATAGATTCAAACAAACATACAATACAACCTACTGATAGAAACTATCTAATTACTGATAATAAACAACAATTAAGTAATTAAAGCAATAAAAAGTAACTAAACTACAAAGAAGAGTACAAATTGAAACAGTGGGCTTACATAAGCCTTCCAAGCTCAGATTGCAAACCAAGGACCAATTGAAACAACCTAATGACCTCCCATGAGGTCCCTAACCCACAGCCATCCTTAATTAACTGTGCTCCAAGCTGGTTCAACCAATGATCACCAATTTTTTTATTTATTTTTGATTTTTCTTGATTATTTTTAATATTTATAGAAACTGAGTTAGGATGTTCACACAAGCTTATAAAGCTTATAAAACTTTGTTTTCTGAGTTTACATAAGTTTCTAAATAACTTGTACACACATTAGAAGGTTTAATTAACACTTGAGAATTTGAAATGGAACTTGAAAATTGAAATTGAGAATTAAACTTTGAAACAGACTTTCATTGATAACAAAGATTACAATACATAAAAATAAACTGAAAAAACATTTAAAACTAAAAAATTACACACTACAATGCTCAACAATGAGCTACAATATATAACGAGGCAAAAATAAACCCTAGGACTTCCCACATGGCTCTAATTTGAATTCTGGATGTCCCACAAGTTTCAAGTTGACCTCTTGACCAAATCCCAGCCGTTTAATTGCTTTGAGATCAATCTGAGCTGTTGATTACCCTTTTGGCGCCAAAATGGATACGGGGCAAAGATGAGTGGTTCTGGTGGGGGGTTGTTGTGGGAATTTATGGTGGTGGATTAGTTAGGTGTAGGCATTAATTGTGGGGGGATTTTGTTGGAAAAAGGTGAGGAGGGGGGGATACTTTCCCTGGTTTTGCGCTTCTGTGTTGGGGGAAGAAGACGGTCAAAGGTCTTTTGACCTTCGTTGACCATTTGACCCCGTGGCTTTTATTATTTTGAAAGTGGGCCGGGTAAGTTGGGCTTTGGGTGGTGGACTGGGCAATGGGGATGGTTTGGATGGGGTTTTGGTTTTGGGTTGATATAAGGGTCCGGTTGGTTTGTTAGTTACAAGGACCAATTTTTGCAAATTTTCCAAAGATGAGGGACTGAAAGTGTGGCTTTTCCCAATTTATACCAAGGACCAAATTTGCCAATCATTAATAAACCAAGAACCAATTTTGCCATTTTTTGATTTTTCAAAATTCCCAGGGATCTATTTTGCCATTTTTGGATTTTCAGGGACTAAACTTGTAATTTTGGAAAACTTGTTACCCAAGTGTAATTTTTATGATTTTTGACTTTTAAAACCTTGGGTTGACTTTTCCTTTCAAAATAAATGCATAGGGACTAAATTTGACAAGTTTTGAAACTTGGGGGACTGAAACTGCCAATATTGCAAACTTTGTTCGATTTTCCTTTGTTTTTGCACATTTTGCATTTAAGAAACATAAAACACAATCCATGGGATAATTTAAGTATTTTGATATCTTTTTGATTGTTTTTGTGCGTTTTGGCAGTTTAAATATATCAAAACCGATGAGTGTTTGAGCACTCATCAATGCTCAGAAAGCAGCCAAAGCTATGTGGGAACATGTTCATCTCCTTATGGAAGGCACTCAATTGAACAAAGGTGATATGGAATCCAAACTCTACATGGAATACACAGACATCACAATTGAACCAGGAGAGTCACTTGAATCCTACTATCATCGTTTCACAAATGTGGTCAATGATCTGGAACGACACAAAATCACAGTACCAAGGATAGCAGTGAACTCCAAATTCGTCGGTAGTCTTGGTCCAGATTGGCATAAATATGTGACATTTGTTCGTCAAACCAAAAATCTTCATGATGCACCATATGGTTTGTTGTATGATTTTCTCAAACACCATGAACCTGAAGTGGAAAAAGATAGAGCTCTTCGAGGAGGATACTCACCATCACCAACACCAAATTCTTTGGCACTCGTAGCTCAATCTCCCTATGCTCCATTACCTATGTCTAATCATGCATATGTTCAAGAGCAAAACTACTTCAGTTATCCACAATCTTCTACCTCGAACCAAATGGTCCCTTATGATTCATCTCCACAGAATACTTCTACTCAACTTGTTCCATTAAACAACAATGATGCAGTGTATTACTCCAACTCCAATGAAGATGACGCTGATGACTTTAATACTTTGAATCAGGGACTTGCTTTTATTGCTCGTGCTTTCAGTAAATTCTCCAACAAAACAAACAACCGTCAACGTTCGTCTTCTAACACAAGGAATCAAGCTGTTATCAATGATGGAAGAGTGGAAATTCAGAATCGTAACTATGGTAGACCAGGTTCAGGAAGTTCTTCAGGAAATTTTGGGAATGGTCAGAGTTTTAATAACAATGGGGGGTTCAGGAACAAATCAGGATCTTCTCAACAAAGGTCTGAACCAGTTGCAACTAGGAACTCCAACTCAGGGAATGCAGTATGGTGCTATAACTATAATGAACAAGGTCATATAGCGACATCATGTCCCAAACCGAGAACTCAGGGTAGTAAGTTTCACAAGCAGGCATTACTCATGGCTCTTCAAGATGAAAAAGATGGACATTTCCCTGAAGAGGATAACAACTTCATGGCAAATGTGAACAATGATGATGACATGGAAGATCTGGAAGCCAATGCAGCTGTGATGCTTATGGCCAACATGCAGGAACTTCAGTTTAATGATTCAGGTCCAGTGTATGACACTGACGACTTGTCTCAGGTACATGACCAAAAAGCATGCCTAATACATGAAATAGCCTCACCCTCTGCTTCTGAATCAGATATGGCGCAAGTTGTTCCATCTACATCATCTTCATCTTCTCAAACAGATGAACAAATAAGCACAGTTGTCATATTTGATGATGACAAAGTTGTTTCATTTGATGATCCTATTGAGAATGATAAACATGATCATTTAGAACAACATGAACCATCATTTGATCCAGACCCTGACCTCATATTGTTATCTAAACAACTGAATGCTCAACAATTGCAAATCATAAAATGCAACGAGAAAAACAAAGCTTTAAAAGAAACAAATGAGTCTCTTGCAAGAGATATTGAGTGTTATAAAATTCAACTTTCAAATCAGGAAGACAAGATTAAATATGCAAAAAGTTTTGAAAAAGCTTTTCAAGATTCTTACAACAAAAAGCAAGATCTTCAACAAAAAATGCAAGATTTAATTGAGTCAAACGGGAAGTTGATTTCTAAACTCGAAAGTGAGAAGTGTGAATTGAAAATGCAAGTTGAACGTCTTCAAACAGTACTTTCAAAAACAGAAACAGAATTGTCAAGTTGTAAAAAGGATTTTTGTGAACATAAAATACGAAAAAGGAAGTATATAGATGACTTACTCGGTGAGATTGTTGATCTTGAAAAACAACTCAAAGAATTTCGTAACATTGTTTACAAACACGGGAACTCTATCACAACAATTTAGAAATTTACTTTAAAACCGAGACCCGATAAAGGATTTGCACTTGGCGATTACAATTCAATGTTTCTTCACACGGCATTCAAAGAAATTCCTAAAATTTACAGTATGGACCATTTGCTTGATAATACGATTGTGCGTGTTGTTGTTTTTGATACTGAGGAAGAAGAAGAACTTGAAGACGAGAGTCGATCAAAAATGAGTTATGTTCAAAATTGGATACCATATGATTATTCAAAAGCTCCTCATATTTCTAAATCTTTTGTTACTCAAAAGGAATTACCTGAGAAATCATGGTATGTCACTGAGTCATATGTTTCATCCTCTAATGCGGCCCCTGTCCAAACTGTAGCACAAATAAATGGTCCTTTACGATCATCCGGTGAACTTACACCTTTACCGAAAAAATGTCGTGTCTTAAATTATTTCAAAACTTTTATGGAAGACATCGAAATTTTGGAGGAAACAATTGAACGTAATTCTGAAATAAAAATTGAAACTTTTCAATCCGCTTACGAGCGAGAAAAGAGAGATATTTTTCAAAAACAAATGCTGCCAATTGTTAAACACCTCCGTCTCTGTGCTACACGTTTGGATCAGGAACTTCAAAACGTGGTCAAAAATATGATAAACGTTTTCAATTCAACTGAAAATGAGATTTTGGTTCAAAAGCAAAGAAATAGAGTTTTAAAAAATGATGCTGATCGACTCTTGGAACAAGTTCTCAATGCTGATATTTTGTCTGTTATCATGAATGATCTCCATAAATTTGGTACTTCTATGCTTATGGATGATCTTTGTGTTGATAATAACTTGTTGAATGTGGAAATCGAGACACTTAAACATGATAATGACAAGCTGAGAATTAAGAATGATGATGTGACAAAACAATTTTCAAAAGAAATTTGTCAACTCAAACAAAGGCTTGAATGGTGTCAAGCTCAAAGTCTTAAAATGGAATTGAAACTTCAAAGTCAAAATGTTTCAAACTCTTGTCAGCTTTGCAAAAACAACGAATCTTTAAAAAGTCTGTGTCTCAAATACGAGAAAGAAATTACGGATTTAAAAATTATAAATGTCGACTGGCAAGAAAACCGCAATGATCTCAGTTACTGCAATGGGAAACTTGAGTATGAAATTCAAGATAAAAATCACATCATCATTGATTTGAAAGAGAAAATTAAGCTAATTCAAAAAGGAAAGATGGTTGACACCACGGTGATAGCACCAGGAATGTATCAATTAGACAAAACTGCTAAAGGAAATGTCATTCAAAACACTAATGTTGATAACTCCACTTCTACAGGACTAGTCTCCACTAATAGCGTTAGCAGACCCAAGCGAAAAAGTAAAAAGAAGAATAGGATCTTGCAACGTAAAAGAGGATAACTAGAAGCTCAAGAAGTAGAAGATCAACTTAGGAATTTGAATAATACTCATGTTGCATCAGATTTAGATTCTAA
This sequence comes from Artemisia argyi, assembly GCA_030686995.1. Classification (NCBI taxonomy): domain Eukaryota; kingdom Viridiplantae; phylum Streptophyta; class Magnoliopsida; order Asterales; family Asteraceae; genus Artemisia; species Artemisia argyi. Next base: position 101,701,924 of record CM060678.1, read on the forward strand.
TCTGGCAAATTGTAATCAAAATCTAAATGTAACGAATGATGAACCTTTGAATGTTTTGAATATTACTGCATCTTGTGTGTTTTGTCGTAAAAGCGTATCATCTGGAGATCATACAAAATGTATAGCTAATTCTCTTCTCAATCGTCATAAGAAACGTAGGACACGCATTCCTTCTAGGCCCACTACTGCCTCTAAGTCTATCTTAGGAAAGCCGTCTTCTACGGTTTCTAATGAAGTTTAAGTTACCCCCATAGGTGCCGAGAACAAATCTAGGAATGAGCCAACTACTAGTGAATTTAACATTAAGAAAGTAAAAACTAGTTGGAATTGGCAACGTTGGTTACAATATAAACCAGACTTTAAATGGATTCCTAAAATGTTAAATACATGTGTTTCTAACCAACAGGAACCCGCACTTTCTTTGGGTTCCACCCTTACTTCTGTTCCATCCATGTCTTCTTCTTGTGATGCAGGTGGTACAGATAGTTCTCTGGATTGTTGATAGCGGATGCACCCGAAATATGACAGGCAATCTCAAACTGTTACACAACTTTGTCTCAAAGTTCATTGGTACTGTCAGATTCGGGAATGATCATTACGCTCTAATAATGGGATATGGTGACTATGTAAGTGGGAACATTGAAATCAGTCGTGTTTATTATGTGGAAGGCCTTGGACACAACCTTTTCTCTGTTGGTCAATTTTGTGATGGTAGAAGTTGCATTTCGTGAGAAAACTTGCTTTGTTCGTGACTTACAAGGAAACGATCTAATGTCTGGCTCACGTGGTTCCAATCTTTATACAATATCAATGTCAGATATGATTGCAACATCTCCGATATGTCTACTCTCCAAAGAGGAATCGACTAAATCTTGGTTATGGCACAAACGTCTTTCGCACTTGAATTTCAAAACTATGACTGACCTTGCTCGTTACAAACTTGTTGATGGATTTCCAAGATTCCGTTTTACCAAAGATCACTTATGTTCAGCCTGTGAACAAGGAAAAAGTACTCGTGCTCATTTTCCTTCAAAACCTGAGCACAGTACGAATCATGTTTTACAATTGCTACATATGGATTTGTGTGGACCGATGCGTGTTCAAAGTATCAACGGTAAACGCTACATACTAGTAATTGTGGATGACTATTCTAGATGGACTTGGGTTTATTTTTTACAAAGTAAAGATCAGGCTCCTTCAATGATCATCACCTTTCTCACTAAAATTCAAGTTCAGTTACGCAACACGGTAAGAATAGTCAGAACTGACAATGGAACTGAATTTAAGAATCAGACACTCAGGTCATATTATGAGAAAGTGGGAATTGAACATCAAACATCTATTCCTAGAAGCCCTGAACAGAATGGAGTTGTTGAAAGACGCAACAGGACGTTAGTGGAAGCTGCTAGAACTATGTTGATTAATGCTCAATTATCAGATTACTTGTGGGCGGAAGCTGTTTCAACCGCATGTTATACCCAAAACCGTTGCATGATAACAAAACGCCATCGCAAAACACCTTATCAAATTGTTCACAAAACAAAACCGAATATCGATTACTTTCATGTATTTGGAGCACTTTGTTATCCGAAAAATGATCGTGATGATTTAGGTAAAATTAAAGCAAAGGCTAACATCGGAGTGTTCGTTGGATACTGTGAAAATTCAAAAGGTTTTCGGATATGGAATCGTCGAACAAGAGAAATTCAAGAAACCATTCATGCTAACTTTGATGAACTCACACAAATGGCTTCTGAGCAACACAGCTTAGGACCCGAATTCAACCATCTTAACTCTCCAGAATCTTCGGCTGAACCATTGCAACTCAACCACAAAGAATTAGAAACCTTGTTTGCTCCACTGTTTGATGATACAATTGAATACCGTTCTACTAAGGTCTCACCTAATTCCGCTGCTCAACCTGATAACCTTCCAGTACCAAACTCACCTCAACAAACTACAAAAACTGTTGAGAGAGACGGTCCTCCAATTGCATCACCATCTACAGCAGAACAAACTGTTTCTAACTCCCGCCATTCAGCTGAAGATCCTACACCACAATCAGTTCCACAACCCGCAGAGCATGATCCTGATGCGTTCTTTAACCCGTTTGCACCGGCTCCTACCTTTCCTGATATAGCCGAGTCATCTACACGCAATTTGGATCCTGCTAACATGCGAGATACTTATCAACTACACCCTTCAACACACAAATGGACTCGAGACCATCCACTAGTTCACATTATTGGCCATCCAGATGCACCTGTAATGACAAGACAACGACTTCACACTGATGGAGAAACTTGTATCTATGCACTCACAGTTTGTCATGAAGAACCTAAGAACATTAAAGAAGCAATGACTTATGACAACTGGATTGAATCTATGCAAGAGGAATTTTAGCAATTCATAAGATTAGAAGTCTGGGAATTAGTTGAAAGACATGACGGAGTCTTTGTCATCGGGTTAAAATGGATCTGGAAGAATAAGCTAGATGCCGAAGGAACTGTCATACGTAACAAATCACGCCTGGTAGCGAAAGGATACTCCCAACTAGAAGGACTTGATTTTGCTGAATCCTTTGCTCCAGTGGCTAGACATGAAGCTGTTCGGATCTTTTTGACCTATGTTGCACACAGGAACATGGTTGTTTACCAAATGGATGTGAAAACAGCATTTCTTAATGGAGAACTCCGTGAAGAAGTGTATGTAAGCCAACCTGACGGCTTCGTTGATCCTGAGCGTCCTAATCACGTTTACCGACTCAAAAAGGCATTCTACGGACTTAAGCAAGCCCCACGGGCGTGGTATGACAAACTGTCCACTTTCTTGCTGGCCAATAAATTTTCTAAAGGATCGGTGGATCCAACACTATTTACAAAAACCCCCGGGGAGGACTTACTTGTTGTTCAAATATATGTCGATGGCATTATTTTTGCCTCAACAAAAAGAAGTTACTCTAATGATTTTGCAAAATTAATGAATGATAATTTTGAAATGTCCATGATGGGTGAACTTTCGTTCTTTCTAGGACTACAAGTTCATCAATCACCCCGTGGAATTTTTATAAATCAGTCCAAATATGCTCTTGAAATTTTAAAGAAACATGGAATGATGACTTGTGATACTTATAATACACCAATGGACTATACCACAAAACTAGATGCTGACTTACATGGGACTCCTGTTGACCCTACCAAATACCGCAGTATGATTGGGTCACTCATGTATCTCATAGCTAGTAGACCTGATATAGTATTTGCTGTCTACATGTGCTCTCGCTATCAGTCTAAACCAACTGAAAAACACCTCAGTGAGGTTAAAAGAATCCTTTGATACATAAAGGGAACCATTAACTTAGGGTATCTGGTATCCGAAGGATTCTGGTTTTGAACTAATTGCCTTTTCAGATGCTGATCATGCAGGATGTTTAGACACACGCAAAAGTACATCTGGTGGATTACATTTTCTCGGAGATAAACTTGTGTCATGGCAATCAAAGAAGCAGTACTGCACATCACTGTCGTCTACAAAATCTGAATATGTAGCCATGTCTGCTTGTTGTGCTCAAGTCATCTGGATGAGATCACAACTTAAGGATTATGGCTACCTAATCAACAAGATTCCAATCTACTGTGATTCCAAGAGTGCCATTGCTATCTCCTGCAACACAGTCCATCACTGCAAATCAAAACACATCGATCTCCGATATCACTTCATCAAAGAGCATGTGGAAAAGGGTACCGTTGAACTATATTTTGTTGGGACTGAGTACCAATTGGCGGACTTACTTACCAAATCCTTAGCACCATCAAGGTTTGCTAGTCTAGTTCACCAAATTAGTATGCGATGTTTGACTCCAGATGATCTGAAAAAGTTTTTACAACACAATTGATTGTCAAACATCAAAACTATCTTTGTAAATATTCCTATAAAAAAAATGCAAGTATACACCACCTCTTTCAACACTATTTTATAAAATGTCTTTGATTATTAAAAACAAGTGTTGAGGGGGAGGAAAAGTATTTTAAAATTTTCACAAAATATTAACTTTTATACTTGCATTTTACCAAAAATATTACATTTTTTATCAAACAAAATGATGCTTCAAAAGTGTTTCGGGATACTCACCTTGACCATTATAATAAATTTTAAGATTTCTTTAAGACTACGGTCTAAGGTCGAGGGGGAGTAAAATTCCAGAAGTTGTTCTCGTCATAACTTGGTGTAATTAACGTAAGTTAAATGAGAGAGTTAGTTTGGGCATTAAGTATGGTTTGGTAACAAAGGTTAAGGGGCCATTTTTGTCAAAATATCAAACTTGATTTAACCTTGGTCAAAACTCGTTTGACCTAACATTTACTACCACCTGCAAAAACATTTAACACTTTCACCTACTCAATCAAACGGCTCACAATCATTCAACAAATCCGAGTATCAATCTTCTAATCTGTAAGTTGTAACAAGTTTTGATCATGATTACAAACAAGGGTTTTAATTCTTAACTTAATCCAACGGTTTAATTTGTCACAATCGGTAAAAATTAACCTAGGGTTTTGCGTAGAAATTAAACCCAGAAACTTGTTGTGTTTGGGTTGAATTGGTTGATTGGAAATGGTCTTAGGATGATTATAAACATGATACTAAACTCCATTCGTACCCAGAAACACTAAATCGATTGATTTGATTTTAGGGTTCATACGAGTTCTTTGGGGATTCTTGATTTTGTGTATTATGATTGAACTTGGTGATGGGGATAGTGTTCATGTATGCATAGGATCATGATATTATGGTTTAATTGTTTCAGAAACTTGTGTTGATCATGAATCAAAGATTTAGGGCTCGTTGCACTAGCAGTTTTAATATTTTGAATTTGTGGATGAAAGTTGTTATAATTTGGACCACATGTTCCTTAGGATGTAAGAAACACTTGCCCTAAGTTTATTTCAACCCAGAAACATGATTGAATCCATTTGTGATTTAGTGTTCATAAGATCCTACCCGTAATATTGGATTAATGCATGTTTACACATAAATGTGTGTATAAAGTGTGTTGGTTTAAAATATTGATCAGTGGTTATGTTTGTACACTTTCAGGAATCAAACAACTCAAATTTCTAAAGGTGATTTTCTGAAAAAGGACGTTTTTACGCATAAGATGTTCATCCTACGCGTAAGATTCGACACGTTGACAAACATTGTCTTGGATAAGACACTGTTTACGCATAAAGATTAACTTACGCATAAGTCTTGTTCTTACGCTTAAGACATGATCTTACGCGTAAGTCAAAACCTACGCACAAGTTATATCTTACGCATTAGGTTCAATCCTTTGCATAAGCTCTAATCTTATGCATAAGATATACTCCTACGCGTAAAATTAAGCCTACGCAAAAGATTGAACTTACGCGTAACATATAAAGTTATGCGTAGACTTTGCACCTACGCTTAATATCATTTCTTACGCTTAATATAAGTTATGCGTAGGATTTTCCACTTACGCGTAACATTGTCCAATTCATGAAATTTTCTAAGTGTTGTAAAATTTCCAATGTGTAATCTCTTGTAAAGATAAACTCATGTTGTAACTTAATTGTTATAAGTTTCTACCATGTGATAAAACACAAGTTTGTCATATAACAAAAGTGTTCACACACACAAACACCCGCTGATCAATTCATAATATGCACAATCATGTAATTGAATGTCTGAGCTAACAAAGTAAATCATTGCCATGTTTGTGTTTGTTTATGATCAATTCAGATGGCAGAACACAATGACATTCCTTATGGACCAGAACCTGAACCTGAACCTAAACTCTCATGGGAAGAGACCTTTCCCGCTGATTACACCAGGAAGATAGGAAAGAACAACTTACGAATCAACTTCAACAAAATCACATGCAACGAATCCTCATGTATTGTTGCAGTGGATGCTCTCCTATATCACCCCAACAAACTCTTGTTCACTAAGTCAGCTTCAGTCTCCTGCTTCTACATACACCAGTTTTGGCATACACTTCAGCTAGACCTTGGAGAAGCTTCCTTCACTTGTATGCTTCATGACAGACAGGTTATTGTGGATATAGACACACTTAGGAATGTTCTTGGGTTACCCGAACTTGGCCCAGATGAAGAATATGATCAAGTACCTACAGAGGAAGAGCTGATAGAGTGGTTACGGGATATTGGCTATGACGAATCAGAAGAAGTTGTGACAAGACATTCTAGGGTCAACATCAGATTTCTTCCACAACCATGGAGAACCCTGTATATTCTGATTGCCAAATCCTTATCTGGCAGAGACACTGGCCATGAACACCCCAAGCTCCAACACCTCAAACTCTTCTGGGCAGTGGCAAACGTCAAGAAAGTAGATTATGCCAGCATTATCTGGGAAGACCTTGTGTGGCACATTCAACACAAGACCAACAACATTCCATTTGTCCGTTTCACAAAATTACTCATCGAAAGCTTCCTTCGTGAGTATGACGATATTCCACAAAGACTTGATGATGAAGCCAAGCACACTTTCAGAAATGAGGAAACTCTCAGAATCATCAAGAGACTCCACACCAGCACACGCAAGCAAGGAAAGAAATTTCCCGACTGTCTCTTGAACGAAAAAGTGAAGCTTTGCAAGAATTACAAGTACTACCTTCAAGCTCTTGAAGCAGACAAAGTTGGTTTCTTGGACAAAGTTGCTCTACCTTCGTTCATGCAGAAGAAGGGAAAGAAAGGTAGCAAGACTGGGAGCTCCGGCAGTTCTACCCAGTCTAAACAAAAGAAGAAGGGTACTCTTAAGAGAAGAATTCCTGTCAAGAAACCTGAGTCCATTCCTGAACCTACACAACCATCTGACTCAGAAACCGAATCCGACGAAGGTCCAGTTTATAGGGAAGCCTTTGCCAATATCAACGAGAATGTCAATCTTGAAGATATTGATGATAAAGACTTGACATTCGAAGATTGGGAGAAGAACATTGATGAATTTGCTGATAATGCTGAATACCCAGCAGATCTCAATCAAAGACCTTTCACTGAAGCAGAGACTAAGTTGGAAGAAGAAAGGATCAGGAATGAGAAGATGAAGGAACCAATGACTGCTGAACATGAATCTGCTCACTCAAACATAGGCCTTTCAGTTGAAGAAGAAAATGAAAGAGCTCTCAATTTGGGCATCCTCCGCAGCAAGATTGATGCATTCAATGCTGATCAACTTCCACCTCCTTTGTTCTCTCAAACTGATGAAGCTGGTGGATCTAGCAGTATTCCTGAACCTACTACAGGAACTAATACTGATTTGGTCATCTACAACACCCTCACTGTAACACCCTAACCCGATAAGGTAGAAGTATTACATTACAGTGACATATCAGAACAAACACAAGCATATGATTTATAAATACAAAAGAAATTCAGGGTTTACAAATGGAAAATCTGATACTACAAGGTTACAAAAATAAATACTAAGTCTAATGAGGTGAAACTTCTTCTAATCGTCTCTAGTCCAGCGTAACTATCAAAGCATAGTCTTCTAAGTCCAGTCACACTCTCTTCCCATAACCCAGCTTCCTACTAAAACCTGCCGCAGGAAAAGGAAATGCGGCTGAGCTTAAAAAGCCCAGTGAACAGATACATATACAAAGCAATGATAATGAAACAGAACTGAAATATAGTGCATTGGGGAATATCATAAGGAATAAACAAATGAATAATAGAAAGGAAAGAAAGGATAGTCATCCACCACGAGCCCAAAACTCAAAGTCATATCTCAACATCATAATCTCAAAGTCATAATCACACAATCAGAGGGGATACCTCTCAGGCAACCAGATAATATGAGGGGTGTCCTCATGTATCAACAGGGGTGGAGTGATCAGCTCCCAGGGTTTGTGAAGGGCATGTATAGCACACAGTACCAATCACCTCAAAGTCAACTCAAAGTCATAGTTAAATCCACTAAGCATACATGTCTAGGATTGCAATCCATACGCCCCTTACTCAAAGTCAATCTCAAAGTCATATACTCAAAGTCATAGCCGGCAGATAATCATAAAAGGGACGACGTGAGAAATCACTCACCCACGTATGAGTCATGCCAGTGGTGCATCACAGACATGCCTATGGTACCTCCATAGGTAGAAGAAACATAAATGGCTCGGGTATCAAACTAAGAGTCAGGTCTCAAAGTCATGCAAAAGGTCATACAGCAAAAGTTCATCTCAAAGTCATGTCTCAAGGTCATCTCAAAGTCATAATATCAGAAGTCATATCAATGGTTCAGAATATCCAAGGTTCATTACAAAAGGTTCGTTATTAAGTTTCATAAGTTCATAAAATGTGAAAAGGGTTAAGATAAAACAGATTTAAAAACCTTAATAGTCATTTGCTCATTTCATCTCAAAGATCTCCCTTTTTAAACATTCTTCATAAAAGCCAATTAATCCTTCATTTTAAAATGGTTTCGTATCAAAATCATAGAGTGTTATTTCAAAACAGTTTCCTTCCATAACATCAAGTTATATTTTCAAAAAGGTTTTCATATCAGATTATCATAAAAGATGAACCAGAGATATCGGATATTCAAGGGTCAGAAATCATAGCAACGAAATCAGATCAGAAGCTAACAAATCAAAGCTTAACAGAAATCAGAGGAAGTTCACAACAGAAGGGAACATAGCAATGGCTTGGGGAATCTTAACTGAATCGTAGCTCAAAGTCATAAGAAGAATATAGGAGCCTTTACTGAAAAGGCAGAGTATCCGTACCTTATTGCAAAAGCACAAATGAAACAAACACAGAAATGGAAAAGCTCAAAGTCTCTCCTTCTTCACACCTAGAGGAGAAGAGGGGGAAATCATAATTCATTCTTTAAATGCATATCTTTCCATTTTAAGTAACTCTCCATTTTAGGTAACTTTCCATTTTTAGTAACTTTTCATTTTTAGCAGGTTTCCATAAATAGTAAGTTTCCACTTTTAGAAAGTTTCCATATTTAGTAAGTTTCCACTTTTAGAAAGTTTCCATATTTAGAATGTTGGATCATTATTAATGGAATTAAGGTATCTTTTATCATACTTTCACATTTGGTCCTTAGGGTTTCATAACTTTGCATTTTATACCCTTTACTTTCCAAAATTACACTTTAAACCTTTTAGTATTCAAAGTTACACATTAAACCCTTAACTTATCCATTTTACATAATGAGCACTTATTTTATTAAGTTATTCGAATGAATTCTCAAATATTCATAATTTACACTTTAAGTCCCTCAAGTTATAAAAGTTACATATTTAACCCTTTAATTTATAATTTCAACTTTTAATTATCACTAATTACATATTAGGCCATTAAATTATCAAAATAGCACAAAATCCCCTGAATATATTAAATTACTCAAAACAGCTCCAAGTTTCTGAAAATTACATTTTTAGTCCCTCTCTTTTAATTATTTTCAAAACAAACCCTAATTAAGTTTAAAATACATTTTAATCCATTTAAATGTAAAACTTACACTTAGCACCCTCATCATATATTTTTGTCGAATAGTATGCAGCCCAAATTAAGTTCTAGAATTAACCCTTAAGTTATAAAGTTTACAAAACTCTCCCAAAACTTTTTAACCAAAACGCATACACATAAAATCATAAGATTAAAAACCCTAATCATAACTAATACATTTTCAATCATTAAACAATCATTAAACATCATTAAAGATCACCAATACAAGCCCTAACCATAAACCCTAACCCACGATTTATTCTTTTCCTTTTTCTTTTATTATAGCCGATTTCTACACATGATTCGAAATAATTATTTCAGGCCTTAACAATTCGAAACAATATTTTCCCCAGGTTAATATGATCATGTAGAGTCTAAATAAAATATATCTCAAGCCTCAAAAATTCGGATTCAATTATTTAGGTTTTATACACGTTTTTAGGGTTTAATTAGCCAAAATGATGTCGAGCATGCATGGTTCGACTTTAGCATTTTATTTGAGACTTATATGATGTAAGAGACGTGAGAAAAATACCAGACCAGATCTGGAACAAATAGAATAGGCTGGACGAATTATAGCACACGCGTAGAGCCAAAACGATCTAAAAATCACCACGACTTCACCAATGATCTTCCAACCTTGAAACCAATTTTCGTGGGTCTTATATGATGTAAGGAACATCAGAAAAATAAGAAATCATTTTTATAGAGGTCGTATTAGGCACAACGAAATTACCTTTGTTTTAGGGCTCGGCATAAGAAAAACAATGTTACGATCGTATAGGGCTTCCACAATTCGAATGGGATTTTTCTTGGCTTCTTAGAATAATGTATAATCACAGAAAAATGCTTGAGAGGTGTGTGTGAGTCGAATGGAGGCCAAAGGGATTTGTGTGTGTATTATTTAATCGGTTTTAGGGTTTTTGGGTGAAAAGTGATATGGTTTGACTAAAATAAAAGGAATGCCGTGTGGGGGAGGGTTAAGGGACCAGAAATTTCGACAATATGGTTTGGGAGAATATTTCTTAATAATCATCTTCAATATTTTCCATATATATATCAAATTAACTCAATTTAAATCACTTAATTTAAGTTTTATCACAATCGGCCATTATGGGGGTATTTTAGTAATTTTACCACTTGTACAAATGTGTAATGAAGTTGTTAAAAATATCTTGGATCATAACTTATGCATTGTTAGGAGTTTGGGATTTATTTGGAGACTTAATAAGCTTTTAATTAAATTTCAAATTTGTAAGGGCAATTTGGTCTTTTCACATGCTTTTAGATTTTAGGTGTTACACTCACAGTATCACCCACAGATGTAGAAATGCACAATGCTTCAGCAGCAGAAGAAGAGGAAGAGGAGGATCATATGGATACTGAGACTCCACATCTGCTGACTATGGAAGAAATGGAGCTCAGAGAAAGGGCTCAAGAAGAGGAATTAAAGAAAAAGCAAGAAGTTGAAGAGGCTAGGCTTGAGGAGCTTGCACAATACAAACTGGAGGAAACAATCCGTATGGAGGAAAGCAGGAAGGCTGAAGAGGCAGCTAAGCTGGCAGAAGATAAGTTACGAAAAGAAGAAGAAGCCAAGCTTGCTGAAGATCTGAGGCTTAAGGCAGAAGCAGCCAAAGTAGCCGAAGAACAAAAACTTAAGGCCGAAGCTGACAAACTGGCAGAAGAACAAAGATTGATAGAGGAAGCAGCCAAAGCAAAGAATGTTGGACAACCCGAACCAATAAGAGGAGATGATAAGGACGTTACTACCAACATAGAATCTTCACAATCATCACCTCCTGCATCCGAATCTACACATGACAAATCAATCAAGAAACCTGCAAGTACCAAAGCCTCTTTTGCATCAAAGTTGATAAAGACAGCATTCAGAAGAGTTCCTGAAAAGAAGACAAACAAATTGGAAGATCAGGTTGCATCACTAGCACGCCAAGTAGCTAAACTGACAAAGCTTAACACTAATGTACAGGAGCTGCAGGAAAAGGTTGACACCTTCCTAGCTAAGGATGTGCAAGAGAACTTGGAAGCCACATTAGCTGCTCAAGCACACCAGTACATGGAACAACACTTAGTCACTGAGTTGAAAGAGCTGCTGGCACCTATGAGAGATGAACTCACAAAGTTCGCAAAGCAAGCAGTCAAGAAAGTGATCCGATCTACCACATTTACTCTTCGAGCTGACAAATCAACTGTTCCACTACCGGGGTTATCTATGGACGAATTAGAAGCCCAGCTCTTAGACAAATTGGCAAGCAAGTTCACATTGTCACCTGAAGAAGCTAAAATTCTGGAAGCTTTGAAAGCCAAAATGACTAAAGAGACTTGCAGCACTGAGGCTGACAAACTGAAACGTCCAAGAGATGATGAAGATCAGGATCCTAACTCTCAGGCAAAGAAACAAAAGCATGCCGAAGGACCCTCATCTCAACCATAAGCACCGGTCAACCCTCCAACAACAACAACATCTTCACAACAACCCAAGGCATCTGGTTCGGCTCCCAAAGCACATGATCACTTCGAATATACAGGTGGTGACGAGATTCCTCAGCCCGATGATGTGCCAGAACCGTCATCTAAGAAGAAGAAAGAAAGGAAACGAAAGCATCATCAGCACAAACCGGATACCTCATCAAAAGGCACAGAACCCAAGAAACCGAAAACCGTCCTCAAATGGCTAGACCAAGACGAAACTGCCGATTACTCCTGGTTTGAAAAGATGATTAATTCGCAACCGCCACTTGCAGACAATCAAGAACCTCAAGATGGTCGAACAGTGGAATACGCTCAGTTGCTTCAGCATAAGTTTCAGATGAAAAAGATGAATAAGAAAGAGCTACGAAGAATCAAGAATGATGTGTTCAATCTTCTGAAAGATCGGTCTGCTAACTCCATCGAACTTGAGTACCATCTGGAAAATATTGCTCGAGCTATGTCAAGCAATATTGACTGGATCAATCCTGAATCTTACGTCGATCCAGTCACAAGGAAAATCGCACCATACATAACTGACTGGTCCAAACCACTACCGATGATTGGGAAGCCTAAGGAACCAAAGATCTCTTACAAGTTCTTCTTCAACAATGACTTAGAATTTCTGCAACTCGGCAGCAAGATTGAGAAGAAGTACGTCACATCACTTGCCTTTCTCCCTGCAGCTAGATATCTCAACAATGCCATCGAAGAAGAAGCCTCTGCATTATTCATCGACAAAGTTGTTGACTATGACCGGAATGCACTCTATGGTATACATCATTGGCCAGATAATCGGGCACAGTATTATCGCAGCAGCAGACTCAACCAGACAATGGGTGATGTAACAAGTGATTTAAAGATAGTCTCGATTCAGTTCATTTTGACTATCACTCACTTTGGGTACCCCTTCCTCAGCAAAATCACACTCAAAAGACTTGATGAAAAAGAGTATGATATTTCCGAGTCAGACTTTCCACGACTACTCCTGAACGATATAGAAGACATGTACCTGCTCAAAGTTCAAGGAAAGCTTTGCAACTTACCTAAAGAGATGCAACTTGCCTTTATCACAGCTCTCCTAATCTTCATTAGGCAGATAGTCATCAGAGAAAGAGTAGAAGATCTTCAACTGGGAGTGGAAAGTTATCAGAAGAAGCTGAATCTCACCAAACCAAACCTGTTTGACATCCCCAACCTTCAACATCTATCTCAATACTCCTTGATCAGATATCCGGCATTTGGGTTCACATACCGCAGTGTCAACGGTCGCAACTGCTTCATGGGCTATGGTGAAATACATAAGTTCTGTGATGAACCTTGAAGTTCGTCCGAGATGGAATCAAAAGCAGATTAGATGACATTGCACTGGGTAAATCTAAAAGGTGGAATACCAATGAGGCCAGGGATGCTCGCAGATTCATTTTAAGGATTGAGAACCGGTTGAAGCGCAGGGATCAGTTTCGGAGATTGGAAAGTTATGTTGGAGGCAGACCTGGATTTTCGGTGTTGACATTTCAGAGACCTGATTGGTAGAAAGTTGTAAGAATTTGATTTGATTTGTCAATATTATACTTCATAATGGCTTGTGCATGCATTACAGTGCACAACCCGAACGTGTAAAGAAAGGACCCTGAGGTACGCATCAGTGCCTCAATCCTATATATATGGAGCGAAGGCTTCTTACTTTTGAGTAGAATTAATCAAATGTGTTATGATTTTCATAATTCTGCTCAAAAAGACAAGTATTTCACCTCAATAAGACCTAATCACTTGTTGAGGGGGAGCACTTGTCAAAACAAAAATACTTTGTTCTAAAATCATAAGTTCTTGGTGAATCTCCCCATAAGACTCAAAAAGTATATTTTAATCAAAAGTTTATCAAAAACAACATCTCATATGATATTTTTGAGGAGGAGAAAATGAAAAAGTGATTAAAATATAAGTAGTCAAAGCTTAAAGTTGTATCATGTGCGAGCTAGACTCAGATTCACCCAGGAATTGATGAGACAATAAAAGTTAGTAATATCGAAAAGACTTATCCTCGACGGGTTATAACATCAAGTTAGTTACTAGAGCTAGTTGTCACCTAAAAGCTGACAATGTATCTCTTTAACTAACCACGTAAGCGTGTCTCGAAAAGGATTTGTCTTAGTAGAAATGTACCATCTCGAGAAACTTTCTGTGGACTTGACCAGGCCGAGTAATAACTTCAAGCTAGTTTAACTATTGATGTAAGCGTGTCTCGAATCGGTCTTGTTCACGGAAAGTGGATCAATTCAAAATGCTTGCTCCTCCGGCATGTGCAAATTTATTAAATACTTATGAGCACATGTGCAGGGGGAGCCCTTCAAAAGTGTACACAAAACTCTCAAAGTGTTAACCAAAACATTTGATTATCACAAACACTTTGAGAGATTTTCAATCAAAGGTTTCTTGGCTACTGTCGGAGTTATAAGGTGATTAAGATAGGAATATCCGTCCTATGATCCGCCAGAGCCGGAGGGATGTACCCAAGGACATCTCCAATAGTTAGAATTAGAAGTCCTTAGGTATGATACGACAAAAGGAGAAAAGAATGAATGGGAAGGAAGGAGTTGAAGAATTAAAAAGAAATGTAAAGAAAAGGGTGAAAAGAAATAGCCCTCCGTATGTTCAACCTTAGGGCAGACACCGGGTTCAATACATATGCTACTGGTTGTTGCAAAAGACAACACCGGTATTGAAGATAAAGTCGTCATGGACCCAGTGACGCAATGCACTAAACCTTCTTAACCACTCAAGTTCTCTTAAAAGAACTTGTTTCATTCTCACGGGGAACCAGTGTAACCTATCGACCTATCACTTAGAGATGGTTGATATTGAAGCAAGAGACCCCTCCCCAGTCTCCGCATAGGAAACCTAAGTGTGCACTTATAAAGTCTAGAGCCTTGAGATACATCAAAGATCTCCTAGGAACACTTAGTATTTCTACAACTGGTGTTCTACATCAATGGACACCAGCTGTAAATTATCGAGTCCTTCGCAGATCTTAGCAATCTGCCGAGAACGTTTATGAGAGGATTACTTATGTATTTCTCAATGATTGAACGGAAACTCCTGCCAGGGTCAACATCAAACAGCCCTGACAGCAGGTCACTTCGGTAACCCCACAAGGGTTACGCTTAGTGTTTGCGGTAGTTCCATAGCGGTCTATAGTTGTGGAGTGATCCCCAGCGACTCACCCAGTCATTGAGCTACTTATTAGGTCTCGTAAGCTTCTTCGGGAGTATCTGATACAGGAACGGCCTGGATAAGGATTAGAGGGAGTCTTCACAATATGCTGTTAATGAACTCTAATTCCTTATCTGTAAGTACCGGGTATTTATTGCTAACTGTTTACTTGCAGGTACCTCACTTCCATGATGGTAGATTCCAACATGCTCATACATACATCTTGAAGCATATGATAGCTCCCCCAAAGATCTTAGCACCACAAAGTTCAAAGAAAGATTCTACATCAATAAAGAAGAATCTACAAAGCATAAAGACTTAAAGATCTCTGAATATGAAAAGGAACTTCATGCACGTGAAAGTATAAGTCCGAAGATGTATGAGTATGTTGGAATGGCGGACAACCACCACAGACGCAGGAGTGACGAATAGCAGACTACTTCATGACACAATCACTACATCATCACCAAAGAACAAAGACATAGAGCAAAGTACAATCATTATCATTCAACCATTTTGAAGACGTCTAAAGCCTTACATGTCACAAGTCAACGACAAAGATGAAGACGTCAAGCAACCGTGATGACCGACCCTTAGGGGGAGATTGTTGGGATCATACTTTTGTATTTTAGTCAAGTCTCGGTCATTACCTTTTGTAATAGGTTGCTTAGTTATTTATTTTACATTGTTTATGTTACAAGGCTTTAGTATGAAAGTCCAATGGGCTTGAAAGCCCACGTTTAAGCATGATGAGGGAGGAAGGGAGTGTTGCCCTACTCCTCCCCTATATATACTAAGCTTATGTAACTCTTACATTTGTTGGTTATTTGAATATCTTAGTGAAACTCTTGTTCTTACTTTTCTCTCATTTCTTATAATCAACCAATCTCTTTTCTCTCATCTTATTTATATCATTATTATACTTATGTTTACAAAATGGTGACCTAACATGGGCTAAGGTTAGCAGTATAAAAACGTTGCCAATCAGCTTATGTAATAGCTTATATGATCAGCTTATTTTGAAATGATTGGGCCTTAAGGCCCAATCGATACTAGTTAATTTCCAAAGTCTAGCTCCTATGTCGATTTGGTTTTGGTTATCTACTAGGTTCAAACGTGATTTTTATTACAAAGTTTCTACACAAAAATGATTGTTTGTCATGAGGTCTTTTGGTTTGTGAAATAAAAAGGTATGCTCGTTAAGTAAATATTAAAGGCATACGTGCGTTTTGGGCGTAGCATGGGTCGAATTTTTATAAGAAAAGACTTAGAAATTTTTAAGGGTTTTTCATACTTGTTGTGGTACACTAGGAATGTACTCCAAATTGGTTCGTACGTAGCTTTTTAGTTTCAAAACTCTACATAGTTTATTTGTTAAGGTGGGAAATATATAGACGAACGTAAAATATATATATGTTGTATATTTAGTTTTCGAATAAAGAGGTGCAATTGTGTGTGTCACGTAAAAAAAATAATGCAAAAGAAGGTTTTATATAAATATTGAAAAGAGTTCGTTAGTAACTTACGACACCAAAATGGTGGGTAAAACAAGACGTAGAGTCGAGTAGTGAGTGAGATGAGTACGTAGTGTGTAAGTGTGCTCGACCAAGGTTCACAAACAACCGATTGTTTCTCCTAAACCCACATGAATCCCTTGAATTCCTACCAAATGCTTCGACCCAATGCCTAGTTTACTACTTAGAAATATTTGGTGATTTTCGGTTTGCATGGAAATGGAAAACGAGAGTATGCATGCATGGGATTTATATATGGTTCCTAGTGTGTTTTAGTGTCTAAGTTTTAATGTGATTTGATGGTTACGTGATCTCAAAATTCTTAAAGTTGTAAGAGCAAACACTTTACTCCATGTTTTGGTTTCTTGCGTCGACACCCTCAAAAACGTGGGCATTAATCTTTAAAAATGAAATGGTACTTTGTGAAATACATTATAAAATGGTATGGTACTATGCCTAGTGAATATAATATGGAAATGTGTGTGCTTGATTTAAGGGAGTACTAGTTTGTTTGTATCATGCATGTCGATCACCATTTCTTTTAGTGAACCGATTTGTAAATCGGCATGGCTTGAGATTTTGATTACTTTGAAATATTTAGATACTAGTTTGTGTTTAGAAATGATTTTAGGAAGTTATAGAAACAAACGTGGGTTAAAATGGTTAAGTTTCGGATTAGGTGAAATTTTATGAAATCGTTTTTGGGACATAAGCTTTGCCTCGTAAAATCGTAGTTAGACTCAACGTGGGGAACTAAAATTCGACACTCTATATGTTGGCTAGGGGAGTAATGAGTATGTGTAAAAATAAGTGTGTGTCGTGTGTAAGATTCGAGCATACTAAGCTCGTTTCTAGTTGGTACTAGTCGAGTGGAATGAAAACAAAAGAAGGAAAATGGGCTAAATTGGTTTTGGGCTAGGAATAGTAACAGGCCGAGAATGGTTTTGGGCTTAGGGTGAGATTTAGGGTCCGGTTAGGTGTAATTATAATTAGTAAAAATATTAATTATGATTAGTGAAAGTTTAGAAATTATTTAGTGTGACGTTTATGTGAGTCCGAGAGTGAATAGTGTTTTTGTGAATAGTGTTTCGTGAATAGTAAAACTTTTGAAAAACATCTCAATATCACTAACCGACTCCAAAAACGATGAATAGTGAAATGATGAATAGTGTTTGGTGAATAGTGACCGATGAATAGTAAATTTGAAAAATGTCGAAAAATGCAGGTTCGTAACGAATAAAAGAAATTTTTAATATTCTCGCGATTTTTGACTATAGTGGTACATGTGTGAGCACCGTTCCAAGCAAACAGGGATCATGAATATCGTGGTGATTTTTAAGTAACATAGCATATTTTATAAAGATAAAATAAAAACCAAATTTGTTATTGGTAAAAATGTTATTAATTAATGAATGATATATTAGTCTTTGATTTACTTTTATTATTTATAGGGAAATTTACGGGAGTTTACAGTACCTACCCCTCATTCTGAATTCCGTCCCGGAATTCAAGTTTAACGAAATTAGGAAATTTTGATCAGAGGGTTGTCGAGAGATTTTTATTATTAATAATTAGGAGACGCGGTTTATTTAGACTTATTTGTGCTAGACAGGATCTAGTAACTGGTGTATTTAAGGGTTGTGAATATTGAAGGTAATGGTTTTGAATAGTAAAATAACGGCTAGGTGTACCGTACCCAACGGTCGTGAATAGTGAATCCAACGGTCCTAAATAGTGATCTAACGGCTAGTTTTCCACCTACATATACCCCTTTCAAATTTCCATTTCTTCCACCAACCATTTTCCTATCATTCCTCATCTCCAAAATGCCGCACCTCATTACAATACTAGCGATTGTGTATGTCGCCCTTGCCGCTGTCAACTTAGCGTATGTTCCAGACGAAGACTTTGGGTTCTTGGTTGCGATCTTGTTGTTTGTCGTACCCCTCACGGTTCTAGCCATTACCGTGGACAAGATATGGGGGTAATAATCCTAAGCTAGGGTTGTTTTAAATTAATTCCTTGTCGTGTTTCTATGTATTGTTATCGAATAATTAATAAAACTTGTTTTGTTTTTAGGAATTTGTCTTTTTATTATTTTTAATGATTTGTTTATATTTATCTTTCAGAATAATTAAGGTGATTCATCATGTGGTGTATGGTTTTGTTGGTGGGGTTTTTGTTGTCATAGCGGATCAACCTATTGAAGATTCTATGGTTTATATTGTAATTATTGTGACGTTAGCACTTCCGATGCTAATTATTTGTTTATTTATTAATTTTCATGGATTCGGATAAATTTTTAGTTATTGGTGTTTTCTGTTAGTCTTTGCAAATTACTAGGGTTTTCTTATTTGTACTTTCGTTAGTTTCTTGTCATAATAACGAAGGAATAAGATAGGTATTTATTGAAGTTTGTAATATTTATGAATAGTTCAGTTTATCTCTATTTGTTGTTTTTACATGAAGATTATTATTTAGAAAATTTTACATTATGATTGTTCCATCATGACATGATTCTTCCTAAATTAGACATAGTTGGCCAGGCTATGTTTAATGGAGGACTAAATGATGTGATGTTTTGCTCAGTCACAGTGGTAGTTTTCTTTAAGTTGTTTTAGATGGTGTTCAACGTTTTGTTATTATGATATAATACGTAATTTCTTTTAAGAATAAAGTAGGAACTTTATTCATTGATTTATTTATTTATTTTGCGTATATATATATATATATATATATATATATATATATATATATATATATATATATATATATATATATATATATATATAATGAGTCAGAAATTTCTAGTCAGAAATTTCTAGGGAAATAACAGTATGCTGTTATTTGGTAAATGGGATAGGAATTGAAATTGACGTAGATTATAATTATTTTGGAAATATTACAAGGTAGATTTTTCGATACGGTAGAAGGATAGTTGTTATACTTTTGTTACATCCATCGTAACTTAAAGTAAAATACAAGGAAGAGGTACAATCAGGAAATTTTTGAACTAGAGTTTATTTATTCACAACAGGAATTTATTCATCTGCATAAACTAGTAATCATTCCCATGATACCACCGATATCCTTGTAGAGTTTTCATTTCCTAGCGAAAGTCTTGGCTTTCCAATTTATGTTGTAGTTTGGACATTTGTTCTTGTAGTGTCCTCTTGCACCACATCCGTAGCACATTACGGTTGTTGTTTGTCCCTTGTTTTCCAAAGTCCTACAGTTAGTTGCCTTGTGTCCTGTCTTCTGACACTCCAGGTACTTAATCTTGCAGATTCCTGTGTGATGCTTCTTGCATTTTGGACACAGGGGTTTACCTCCAAGATATACCCTTCTGGAAACATGTGTGACGAGGCAGTATCTATTAGCCTTTTGTTTGCATCCTAGTTGGTGATGATAGTTGAAACGATCTCCCAGATGTTTGTGGTGGCAGTTTCGAGTTTTGGTGATGTTGCAGTGGTTGGAGTTGTTGGTTCCTATTTTTGTGAGTTTTTGCTTTTGTTTGATTCCATTAGGTCTAACTTCTTGCCTAATTCCTTGGTTATGGGTGATGGTAGGGTTAGCCATTCCTTCTGGCATTTTAAACTGGGTTGGCCTATATCCCATGTAGTTTTCCTGCTTGTCAGGTGTATCCGACTCTCCTTTTGGATAAACTATGGTGACTCCTTTAAGTACTACTGACATGATGTTACTTATCAACTCCCTGACATCTTCAGTAGTCATGGTGATTTTTGATGATGATGGAGTACATGTATTGTTTACGTTGTCCATCTTCTGAAATCATTAATGAAACTTAACTTAGAATTCAGCTGATGTCAGAATAACTTAAATAATGAATTCTAATTATTTCATTGATGATAGACTGAATTGACTCCTTACTGTAATCTAATTTCAAGATATGTTTATGTCGTATCATAGATAGATAATCAACTCTTGATATGGGATTACTAAGGAACAAACAGATTCGTCCACTAAAATAAATTTTCTCTCTCTTGAAAATTTAATTATAGTATGTTTAAGAATTTCTTACAATTGTTAAGACTTCTTACGGTAGATTTGAATAGTATTGTGGAAGTTATCATAATATTAATAACTTGACTGATTGTTTTTGGTAAAACAATTAGTACAAGGTCTCTTATTAATACGTCAGAAATCTACGTGGAGTTATTTGTTCATCAAGGGAGGTAACAATTGATGAAATTTTTGCATGAAAGTATGAGGATTCATAGTATGCATGCTTGATACGAAAGAAACGATTGATTCATAACAGGGAGATGTAACGGAAGAGGAGGTTATTATATATTATGATTTGATTACAAGTTCTGAAAGGTTCGGATTTATTGAACATTACATGAAATACTAACTAAGTCTGTCTGGTTTAGTAGATGCAGCAGGGATACTTGTAAACTAAAGATTAGTTACGCCTCTGACGTAAATATCAAATCTCTTTCTCAAGTTCAAGTTGTGTTGCTTCCATGTTTGAGAAACGTTCCTGACACATGTTCATTTGGTTTGCCAACATACTCTCTAATGCAGCAATCTTTTGACCTTGGCTCCTGGCTGTCTCTCTAGCCATCCATAGGGTCCTTTCAATGTCTTCAATTCTTGCACAACGGACCCTGGAATCCAAACTTCCAAGTTCCTGGTTGGTGTTGTCCTTTTTATCATTAATCTTTAATCCTAATTCACATATTGCTCGTCTCTCAGCATCCGATCTTTTGAACAATGCGTCAAGGTTACGGTCGTACCATTCAAATTTTGTTGGTCGTAAACCTTTCAGCTGTTCAGTGTGAGCCTCTAATATGCTGGCTTGTTGATAAACAAGAGTCCATATTGAATCAGGTGTGCTTATATTGTAGTCGGGGGAATTAGGTGAGGATAAAGTATTTGGGATATCTGGTATTGGGGAATCTAAAGTGTAGGGTAACGGAGAATTTGGCTCAACATTCGTCCACGGCCTCTCTTGTCGTGAACTTTGTCCAACTTCGAATGTTGCCTGACCACCAATCACATCTTCATATGATTCAGTAGTTCTCCTAAGTTTTTGACGTAGGGGTGAACCGATAGGTGACGATGGAAGTGATCTCGGAGTGGTTTCTATATTAAGTTGGGGCTGTGATATTTGTACGTAGGGATCTTCAGTGTTCGGAGAATTTTGATTGACGGGGGATGTATTAGTATTACAGAGAGTAGTTTTGGCGTTCAAGGAAGTTTTTGGAGACATGTTACTGTAGTAACCGGGAATAGTATTTTATAAGTTGCTTTTACGTTATAGATATAATAGTACGGATGAAATAAAAATTATGTAAGCGCAATTTCTAAACATGCAGACTAATCTTAACAGGTAATGTACTGAGCAAGGTAGTATGCAGGCACGGAAAGCACGAAGAGTGTAGGGCTATAAAATGTTTTGTTTGTAAAAACGGTTATAGTTCAGATCTAAAATTAGACCTGTTTCGCTATAACCAAAGCTCTGATGCGAATCTGTAACACCCCCAATTTTAAAATATTTGCAGCGGAATAAAGATTGGGTGTTACTTCACAGCTCATAGTTTTTCAGTAGAAAATGATTTTCTAAAACATCTATCATTCGAATTTTTTATAAATATTAGAGTTTTAAAAATGAGGTCCCAGTGGTTTTAAAATTTGTTAAATAGGTTTTTGAATGATAATAAAAATTTTATAGCCTTTGTAAGAATTTCGTGCTCTTCCGTCCCATCCTTGCTCGTTATAGACCTGAGATAAACATGCTAAAAGTCAACAAAAGTTGAGTGATATTCATAGGTTTAATTTTTAATAGTTGAACACAAGTTATAAGTGATAATTGCACCGTCATACAATTATAAGTTAAAAACAGTTGTTATTGCATTAAGCTCATGACACTCAGCCGATTAACAGATCTCATCATAAATGATGGATTATAGTAACAGGGGCCCTCGGGAAAGGTTCTTGCCAGTAACCTATTAGATTTCAAATAAAGTGCGTTTGGTTGTTTTCTCAACGCCCAAACGGGGATTGTCAATCCCTAATAGATCTATCCACAATTATTTACGTTCACCTCTTTGGGTGACTAAGGCTCATGATATGAGGGGCTTTTGGCAAAAAAATACTTAAGCAATAACGAGATCAGGTAAAGCATACCAAGAAAATACTTGTGTTCAGTTTGTAAAAACTAGCATGTATCCCCCTCGCAGGGTTTATAAAACGTTTAAACAAGTAAAGGCGAGGCTATGAACTCACCTTAGTGGTTTAGTGAATAAAAATATCGATACTCAGTTTGCAATAATGGGAACGGCTCCACACACGACCTAGATAATATATGGCAAGTTTTAGTGTTTGGTAGTCCTAATGTTTTTAATCACGAGTAGTTTTTGAATACGTGATTTGTTTATTTAACGTTAGTAAAACTTTTAGTTTTTATAGTATATTGTTCGTTTAGTTTAGTTATATATATAAATATAACGTAAGGTTTAATAATAATAATAACGATAGTTTGAAATAAAACGTAACGTTTAATAATAATAGTAATAATAATAATAGTTTGAAAATAAACGTAACGTTTAATAATAATAATAGTAATAATAATAATAGTTTGAAAATAAACATAGCGTTTAATAATAATAATAGTAATAGTTTAAAAATAAACGTAACGTTTAATAATAATAATAGTAATAATAATAATAGTTTGAAAATAAACGTAACGTCGCTACGTGAATTTGTAAAAATGGAAAGTAAAAATAAAAATACTAATTTTATATATATGGCCCTTGTATTTTCTAAAAATTTACACTTTTACCCTAACGGCGTTAGCGTTACGCCGTTAGTCCAAAATTAAATATATTTACATTTTACGTTCAAAACTTTATATTTCTTACACCTTTCACCCTAGAGTTTATAAAAATCAGTTTTCACCCTTTAATTTACGAAATGACATTTTATACCTAAACTTTGAAAAGTTGACACTTTTAAACCGATTTTCATAAAATTTGCAAATTTAGTCGAAACTTTACTAATTTCAAAACTTAATGTTTTCATTTCTTAAATGGTTTCAAAACAGCTTATTGAGCTTATTTAAACAGCTTATTAGTTGGAAAAATTAGTTTGATAGCTTATGGGCTTTTAATGAAAACTTAAGCCCGTTAAGCTTTTTAGATTCAATGGGCCTATGGGGGTTTTGGGCTTTGTTTTGGGCTAAGGTTAGGAGTATAAAAACATTACCAATCAGCTTATACGATCAGCTTATTTTGAAATGATTGGGCCTTAACGCCCAATCGATACTAGTTAATTTCCAAAGTCAAGCTCCTATGTCGATTTGGTTTTGGTTATTTACTAGGTTCAAACGTGATTTTTATTACAAAGTTTCTACTCAAAAATGATTGTTTGTCATGAGGTCTTTTGGTTTGTGAAATAAAAAGGTATGCTCGTTAAGTAAATATTAAAGGTATACGTGCGTTTTGGGCGTAGCATGGGTCGAATTTTTATAAGAAAAGACTTAGAAAATTTTAAGGGTTTTTCATACTTGTTGTGGTACACTAGAAATGTACTCCAAATTGGTTCGTACGTAGCTTTTTAGTTTCAAAACTCTACATAGTTTATTTGTTAAGGTGTGAAATATATAGACGAACGTAAAATATATATATGTTGTATATTTAGTTTTCGAATAAAGAGGTGCAATTGTGTGTGTCGCATAAAAAAAATAATGCAAATGAAAGTTTTATATAAATATTGAAAAGAGTTCGTTCGTAACTTACGACACCAAAATGGTGGGTAAAACAAGACGTAGAGTCGAGAAGTGAGTGAGATGAGTACGTAGTGTGTAAGTGTGCTCGACCAAGGTTCACAAACAACCGATTGTTTCTCCTAAACCCACATGAATCCCTTGAATTCCTACCAAATGCTTCGACCCAATGCCTAGTTTACTACTTGGAAATATTCGGTTATTTTCGGTTTGCATGGAAATGGAAAACGAGAGTATGCATGCATGGGATTTATACATGGTTCCTAGTGTGTTTTAGTGTCTAAGTTTTAATGTGATTTGATGGTTACGTGATCTCAAAAGTCTTAAAGTTGTAAGAGCAAACACTTTACTCCATGTTTTGGTTTCTTGCATCGACATCCTCAAAAACGTGGGCATTGATCTTTAAAAGGGTATGGTACTATGCCTAGTGAATATAATATGGAAATGTGTGTGCTTTATTTAAGGGAGTACTAGTTTGTTTGTATCATGCATGTCGATCACCATTTCTTTTAGTGAACCGATTTGTAAATCGGCATGGCTTGAGATTTTGATAACTTTGAAATATTTAGATACTAGTTTGTGTTTAGAAATGATTTTAGGAAGTTATAGAAACAAACGTGGGTTAAAATGGTTAAGTTTTGGATTAGGTGAAATTTTATGAGATCGTTTTTAGGTCATAAGCTTTGCCTCGTAAAATCGTAGCTAGACTCAACGAGGGGAACTAAAATTAGACACTTTATATGTTGGCTAGGGGAGTAATGAGTATGTGTAAAAATAAGTGTGTGTCGTGTGTAAGATTCGAGCATACTAAGCTCGTTTCTAGTTGGTACTAGTCGAGTGGAATGAAAAAAAAAGAAGGAAAATGGGCTAAATTGGTTTTAGGCTAGGAATAGTAACAGGCCGAGAATGGTTTTTGGGCTTAGGGTGAGATTTAGGGTCCGGTTAGGTGTAATTATAATTAGTAAAAATATTAATTATGATTAGTGAAAGTTTAGAAATTATTTAGTGTGACGTTTACGTGAGTCCGAGAGTGAATAGTGTTTTGTGAATAGTGTTTCGTGAATAGTAAAACTTTTGAAAAACATCTCAATATCACTAACCGACTCCAAAAATGATGAATAGTGAAATGATGAATAGTGTTTGGTGAATAGTAACCGATGAATAGTAAATTTGAAAAATGTCGGAAAATGCAGGTTCGTAACGAATAAAATAAATTTTTAATATTCTCGCGATTTTAGACTATAGTGGTACATGTGTGAGCATCGTTCCAAGCAAACAGGGATCATGAATATCGTGGTGATTTTTAAGTAACATAGCATATTTTATAAAGATAAAATAAAAACCAAATTTGTTATTGGTAAAAACGTTATTAATTAATGAATGATATATTAGTCTTTGATTTACTTTTATTATTTATAGGGAAATTTACGGGAGTTTACATGGGGCCCACTTGGGAGGTCAGAAAACACCACCAAAGGTGGTGTGATACGTGGGAATCGCACCAGGCTTTACCTCTCGAGGGATCTCGAGAAGCTTACAACCCCCACCAGGCAGTGTACCTGATCGTTGTAGTATACTATAGTGTCAAGTACCGGGGGATTGATCGTTCAGCTAGGAATAGTGTCGCTAGGATTAGAAAACCTAAATACTAGTTTTAAAGATGAGGGATGATTATTTTTGTATTTTTATATTTTTTTAGAAAGCAAGTAAAAATCTCGGGTTTTAAGGATTTGGGCGGAATTAGTTGCTAGTCAACTAACCCAATACTAAAGATGCAATCAAAATAAAATACTAGAAATGAAAATAAACTAAATTAAACTAAGGTTGTGAGTAATAAGTGGAGAAGTTGTGTTTACTTCGATTTCACTACTCCCTAGATATCTTTTACACGTTAATTACTTGTTATAGTTGCGTGGATGACGGATTGTATTCCTTAATACCATTCATGGGGTGGCGCACTTAATTCCCCAATCCTATAAATGCCTACTTCACTCCTATGTCGAGCCGGCTAAGAAGCTCCTAACATGGGATCATTAGAATTTACTCATGCATTAAATACAACCAATAAAACCTAGTGCACGTCAGTTCATGTTTCCTAAGACGTTCAAGCATGTTACCATTTGGAGATCTGCCAGTTTTCTTAAGCCTAACATCGAAATCATTCATCCAATACAACCATAAACAAGTAATCAACACATAATTAACATCTAGGTTTCATTAGATCCAAGCAAACACAAGATAGATCTAGCCTAGCATGATGGAATTAAGACAAGAACAAGATATAGACAACCAACACATAGACATATTGATTGAATTAAAAGAACACTTATCTCAATTACACATGAAAGGGTTCAAGGGCTGAGAACCCTTGAAAAACCTGTAAAATTCGTACTAAGTTCGGCCTTAGGGTTTCTCCAAAACTTCTCTTTTTTTTTGAATGAAAATTAGAAAACTATATATAGGAAATTGAGGCTGACGGCGTCAAGACCAAATTGGTGACGCCGTCATCTCGCCGCCAAAATACTTCTCGGACTGCCTTGATCTACTTTTGACGCCGTCACGTTATAGCACTTTCCAGGCTGTCACGCATTTTACTCTTGACGCTCTACTTCGTGACGCCTTCAATTCTGTACTGGGTCGTCATGGAAATTACTCTTGACGCCGTCAGATTTTTCTTCTTGACGCCGTCACCTACTGTTCCCAGCAAGGAAAATTAAGACTTTGGCGTTTTCTTCACTTTTATGCTCCAAAAACATCCGAATTGCTTCCTTTTCCATATTTCTCTCCCAAAGTACCTAAAATCACAAAAGGAACGATTTAGGGCAATATTTGATCAAATAAATTCAATTCCGGGCTTAAATGACCCCCTAAAAGTGGTTCATTTTTTGCCTCATCATATACCCTTACACTTGAGATTTGCTTGTCCTCAAGCAAATGCGCTTTTATTCTAGTCAAAATACAAGTTAGGGGTCATTTAACACTAATATAAAAGTAATTACAACAAATAATCGTTCCACTAAAGACCAATAGACAAGCACGGAGGTCATACACAAGCACCTCACAAATAGTGTTCAGATACTCACATCTCTCGGGTGTAATAAAGTATAAATTACAATATAGAAACGGAAGATATCTCTCACTACCTGTCATAGCAAAATAGATTACCATAGGCTTGGGAAAGGATCAAACCTCCACCACATGGCGTAAGCACCTATGATAAACTATCAAAGAGGTCTTTTAAAGGGTTGTAACGTTAGGTGTAGGGATATGAAATACACGGTTTTGTTGGATAAAGGAAGTTTTTACTGGTGGCGAGCTAACAATCTTGGTTAATTACATGTACAATATGGCGTTGCTAAGCCAAGACTAGACTCGACTTAAGCTAATAAATGAAAAATAACAAAAACATAAAAATGAACATAGAATAAAAAGGGATGGTAGTCCGTATGTTTTTTTCTCTTTTCTTTTTTTTCTAATTTTTTTCTTTTTCTTGATTTTTTTTTTTTTTTTTTTTTTTTTTTTTTTTTTTTTTGCATACACTCTTACCCTACCATGTAAAATAATACATCATAGGGGATGAACATTCCCCTTACACTTGAATTTTTACATACTTTACAATAAACTAAACTAATGACTCGAATTAAGAAAATCAAAACACTTGGAGCACTTTTAAGATTAACGTACATATGGGGGTAATAAATGATGTTCTTCCCCATTACTCCATAAAATAAGTACTTTACCCATGAGTCCCAATCGTCCCAAAACAATATGTACAAGGATATGACTCGACTTAGCAACCATGTAATCAATTAGATAGTTAACTTAGGGTTTAACAAATAACAATAATGCACTAAAAATGAGCGCATACACGGAAAGCTAAGGCGATTTGGGTGTACATTTAAGTGGGGTGTAACAAATTCTTCCTTTGAGTAAGATGCTTAAAGTTAGAAACGAAAAGATAGGCTCGGAGGGGTGTACTAGGGGTTTCGTGTACTAAAAATGCGTACAAAGCTAAGGGTGTGGGAAAAATTAGTTGACTTAACTAGCCAAGTAATATGACTTAAATGGTCAAGTAATTAGGATACGGGTTTAACACAAGGGTGATCCTAATGCCTCTTAAAATGTTGTAAATCCTACCACACGAATGCAGTCTCACTAGCAGTCTCGGGATGCATCACTAACGCAAGTTCTAGAATCTAAATGCTACCGGTACACTCATAAGCACTAATAATAAATGCTTTTCCTATCAAATCTAAAGGCGAACCTCACATATTTGGGTGGAAAATTTTTCTGAATATACGGTTATGTGCTAGTCATACAATCTCCTATCCATGAGACGCTTGCTATGGCTAAAGTTTCACTCCTAAATGTTGTAAAAAAAATTTAAATTTGGCGCTAAAATTGCACTAACAAGTATTTCTCATAATTTTATTACACATCTACTATTAAACAAACAAACTCAAGCGAAAGTGTGCATGTAAGGTATCATCATTTTACCCTCCCCTTACACTTAAGATGAACATTGTCCCCAATGTTCAAGTAAAGAATGTAAAAGTGAAAAAGTAAAAAGAATGAAATCAAATACTCCCCTGATTCGCTCGGTATGGATTATAAGGTGGCCAGGTTAAATCTTCCTCCAAGAAAATGAACAATCAAAGCTTCCCTTCCAGAATATAAATCATCTTCTTGTCATACATAACCTGTAAATCCTGAGAAATAGACAAGACAACCTCGCATAAAATCGGCGGCAACCTATATAAGTTACTAAATCCTAGAAAACAAAATAAGATATAATGCTTGTGGAATGAAGTTTGCAGATTTCCTGGAGATTATAAAACTTAATAATTCACAAAAACCATAAGACTCCGTTAGAAAAACAAAACTGGTAAAATTTCTAGATTTTTACACGTGACGCCGTCAAGAGTTAACTCGTGACGCCGTTAGAAGTGACCTGCAGAAATTCTTATGTTAAGTTTCCGGAAAATTTCTGGAAAAACTTGGTCCTACTTCCTGGAAAATCCTGCAAAACTTCATTATGACTCAATACAAGCATTTGACTCTAACAAATACGAATATACATGTTCACTTAATATTGTGGAGAATCATGATCGGTTTGTTTCTTGAAAACATATTTGGGGTTTCCCCTTACACTCATCTTTTGCAAAAATACTTTTAGGTGGAGTTAAGACTAGGCTAAAACAACAAAGTAAAGTATTTCCACTATTTAATTGAGAAACATGATCTACCAACAACAAAAATAAAGCATGCATACGGAAGCAAATAACAAACAAACAAAATAAAATCACACAAAACATGGGTTGCCTCCCAAGAAGCGCTTTTCTTTATTTACGAGTCTTGTAGCTAGACTCAAGGTCATGGGTTAACGTGTATCCTTGAACCTAGGGTGTGTGCGGGGCATTTGATAGACAAAATCTTCATCCCCATCCGAGAATGTAATTAACCCTTCTATGAGTTTTTCATCGAGGTTGGTCAACTGTTTGAAAGGTTTTCCAAACACAACTTGGGTCAACTTATCATCAATAAACTCTCCTAGATTCTCCATAACCATGAACTCAACAAGATAAACCAAGCTTCCTACAAACACATGAAATGGTATTGCCCTGGCAATAATGTTTTCTCCTTTGTATTCTAACTCATCTACCATGATTTTATTGTATTCATTATGCGAGATTATGTTCATTGGAAGAGATGAGTGAAGATAGGCGTTAAAGCTCTTAAATCCGATCTTACAAGGAAATTGCATGTTAAATGAACTATCACATTCAATCCTGGTTCTAGGGTCGACATACCTAAGAGGGTTTATTTCTTCCTCCATCCTATTCTCATTAATCACATCACCGTCATCAAGATCCTCGTCGGAGTCTGAATAGTAAAAGGGACTAGCCCTACGGTCATCCTCATGATCAGACTCCTCTAACTCAGAATTATTGTCAAAGTGGTGGTTGGGTGAGAGGTTAGGTGGGTTCTCATTCTCCACTAAAGGGAGTGGGGCGGGCATTTGGAAAATCCTACGACGAAAAACACGAATAACAGGAATCAAACGATCAATGTTATTGTTATCCATCGAAATAGTTTACGAACAAAGGACACAAAGAAATAAGATAGACTAAAGAAAACCTAAAAATAAAAATAAAATCTTACTAGAAAGGAATATAGCAAGTAGACCTAATAAAAAGAGATTCTAACCTAGACAATAACTATTACTCGGCAGCGGCGCCAAAAACTTGATACGTGGGAATCGCACCAGGCTTTACCTCTCGAGGGATCTCGAGAAGCTTACAACCCCCACCAAGCAGTGTACCTGATCGTTGTAGTATAGTATAGTGACAAGTACCGGGGGATTGATCGTTCAGCTAGGAATAGTGTCGCTAGGATTAGAAAACCTAAATACTAGTTCTAAAGATGAGGGATGATTATTTTTGTATTTTTATATTTTTTTAGAAAGCAAGTAAAAATCTCGGGTTTTAAGGATTTGGGCGGAATTAGTTGCTAGTCAACTAACCCAATACTAAAGATGCAATCAAAATAAAATACTATAAATGAAAATAAACTAAATTAAACTAAGGTTGTGAGCAATAAGTGGAGAAGTTGTGTTTACTTAGATTTCACTACTCCCTAGATATCTTTTACACGTTAATTACTTGTTATAGTTGCGTGGATGACGGATTGTATTCCTTAATACCATTCATGGGGTGGCGCACTTAATTCCCCAATCCTATGAGTGCCTACTTCACTCCTATTTCGAGCCGGCTAAGAAGCTCCTAACATGGGATCATTAGAATTTACTCATGCATTAAATACAACCAATAAAACCTAGTGCACATCAGTTCATGTTTCCTAAGACGTTCAAGCATGTTACCATTTGGAGATCTGCCAGTTTTCTTAAGCCTAACATCGAAATCATTCATCCAATACAACCATAAACAAGTAATCAACATAATTAACATCTAGGTTTCATTAGATCCAAGCAAACACAAGATAGATCTAGCCTAGCATGATGGAATTAAGACAAGAACAAGATATAGACAACCAACACATAGACATATTGATTGAATTAAAAGAACACTTATCTCAATTACACATGAAAGGGTTCAAGGGCTGAGAACCCTTGAAAAACCTGTAAAATTCGTACTAAGTTCGGCCTTAGGGTTTCTCCAAAACTTCTCTTTTTTTTTTGAATGAAAATTAGAAAACTATGTATAGGAAATTGAGGCTGACGGCGTCAAGACCAAATTGGTGACGCCGTCATCTTGCCGCCAAAATACTTCTCGGACTGCCTTGATCTACTTTTGACGCCGTTACGTTATAGCACTTTCCAGGCCGTCACGCATTTTACTCTTGACGCTCTACTTCGTGACGCCTTTAATTCTGTACTGGGTCATCATGGAAATTACTCTTGACGCCGTCAGATTTTCCTGCTTGACGCCGTCACCTACTGTTCCCAGCAAGGAAAATTAAGACTTTGGCGTTTTCTTCACTTTTATGCTCCAAAAACGTCCAAATGCTTCCTTTTCCAGATTTCTCTCCCAAAGTACCTAAAATCACAAAAGGAACGATTTAGGGCAATATTTGATCAAATAAATTCAATTCCGGGCTTAAATGACCCCCTAAAAGTGGTTCATTTTTCGCCTCATCATGGTGGTGTGGGACTGTAGTGGTGGTGTGCAGGGGATATCCTCCCCCTGCAGGTTAGTTTGGGGGGCTTGGGAATGCTCAGAAAAAATTGTAAAAATAAAGTAACACAGGGACAATGAAGTTGAGCTGGGGGGCTGTAAATATAAACAAGTTTCAAGGCCTAACTCATAACACAAAAATCAAATTAATTCTTGCAAATATTGGAAAAATCTCAGAAATGCACATTTGACTTTTTATGAAAACTTGATAAGTTGACTTTAGTGGGTTTATGATTGATCCTAATGATTAAGTAACATGTAATAAGCTATGATAGATGTAATCTAGGCTAAAGATATAAGTGACAAGCTAATGAAGAGGTTTATGGAACCCAATTCCCTCACAGTTAACTGTGAGGGTGTTTAAATTAGTAATTTGACTTTTTTCCACACAATGCCTAAATTTGAAGCCTTATTTGACTTAACCTAACCTAATGTGATTCAAAAATACCAAAACAACAATCAACTAACAACAAGATCACTTGGACAGTGCTTAACCCAAACACCCCTTAAAATCTGAGTTTGATAAATTTTCAAAGGAACTGATCAAAACAAACCACAAATCTTATAGACTGGATTATACTAAGCTACAGTAAGTCTAAATGAGCAAGATTAATCAGAAAATAACAACAATGACCACTTAACCTATATTATGGAAAAATCTTGGATCAAAAGCTTACTTGACATCAAAGCTGAAAACCAACTGAGAATCAATCCTACATTCACAACCTAATGCTCCCATGAGCTACTAAACCAGATTCCAACTTCTTCTTCTTTCTTCTGTTTCTCTTTTATTTTTCTATTTATTTATTTTTTTAGATTTTAGAGTTTTATGGTGAACTAAGCTAAGCTTGTTCAAATCTTTTGAAAACTTAATCAGGCTTATCAGTGGACTGAATTGAGCTTATATGAACAACAAACAACAAACTTTAACAATTTTTAGTGAATTTGTCAATTTCACAAGAAAATGTCAAAACTAAATTTTTCTTAATAAAACTTGAATTTAATGATCAACAAGGTTCACATTACATTCACTTAACTGAAAAGAACTTAATTTAAAAGAAAATTACAACTGAAAATTGAATTACACTACCTACAATTTGAATTATACTAAAAACTAACTAACTACCTCCACTTCTGCTTTTTTCTTCCTTTATAAGGTTCCTTGAAGTCCCTTCAGACTTTCCCACCACTCTGGGACCCTTGGATTAGCTTCAAACGATCCTGACCCTTGGATTATCAATTTGGCGGGAAACGGGTAATAATAAAATTGGGTGGGTTAGGTTGGCAGGTGAGATATTTAATGTTTGGGGATGACTGGGAGACAAGAGAGGGTGTGTTGGTGAGGATTTGGTGGAAAAGGAGAGGAGGGGGAAGGTGAGACAAGGAGCGGGAAATGGGGAGGTTAGGGGTGGATGAACAGTGGAGTTGACCGGGGTGTTTGACTGGGGGGTGTAATATTTAAACGGGGTAGGGGTTTGGGCCAGGGTTGTGTTTTGGGTTTAGTGTGTACATGGATCAGGCCATGGGATTTGGCTGGGTTGGTGGATTTGGTTTTATAATACAAAGGGTGGTTTGGTTTAGTAACTTTAGGAAATCACAAGGACCAAAGATGTAACTTCTGAAAATGTTAGGGACTGAATTGCAACTTTCAAAAATTTATTATAAGGACCAAAATTGCCACATGTGAATAACATAAGGACCAAAGTTGCAATTTTCCAAAATTAGAAATCCCAGGGACCTTTTATGTCAATTTTCAAACTTCAGGGACCAAAAGTGTAAATTCTCAAAACTTTTTACCCAAGGACTATTTTTGATAAATTTTGACTTTTAAAGGACTTGGGTTGATTTTTCTTGCAAAATAAATGCTCAGGGACTAGTTTTGTCAATTTTTGAAAGTTGAGGGACTGAAACTACCAATTTTGCAAACTTTGTACGTTTTTTTTATCTGTTTTTACTCTTTTTGCATCTAAAACATATAAAACACAATTTTGAAATATTTTCAGTATTTTGATGCATTTCTGAGTGTTTTTGTATGTTTTGCAGTTCAGATTTGACCAAAAATGATGAGTGTTTGAGCACTCATCAGTGGCCTAGCTACACATAGAAATCGCAACATGCAACCAACAGGAAATCCTCACATGTGAAAGTTCCAAAATGGGTTAGGTTACCATTTGGAGACTTGCAACATGGGTTAGTCCACATAATAATACATATATATGTGTATGTGTTTGTCCACTTTAATTAGATTTTATAAGATTATCCCTTTATGACATTTATAGACCGAATGATGAGCAAGAGCAATACTATATATATATGTATATATTCATATGAGTATTATTATAACCAAGCATAAGCATTTTATTCCATAGAAGCAACATGGGACATACAACCAACAAAGCAACAACACTTAAGACATCCTAGAACACCTAGGACAAACTACAACAACTTATGAGTAGAACTTAAAACTCAAGAGAGTCCATTGTGAAAGATTCCTCCATTGGGGTCACATCATCAACTTCAATCATTCTTGAAGGATCATTTGGGTACTTGCACTTAATGTGGTCAAAGATATGTGACAAGAGTCTAGCATATGGAAGAGGCTCCTTATTGTAGTCCAAAACTTCCATTCATTTTGCTATAAAATAGGCAAAGTTGAAAGGAGTCTCGGTCATAATACAATAGAGCATGTACCAAAAAATGATGGGTATCTTCTCTTGAGGTTCCACCTCCATAAACACATTCTTCAACAACACCTCCGCCCAAGGCATCAATTTGACATGAAGTTGATATTTGTTCCAATGTTCGAATGGAGTCTTCACATAATGGTAGTCAGGTTGTAGAATAGTATTTTGAATGATGACGGCATGAATTGGGGCAACAAGAGCATAAGTTCTCGGATGATAGTGCCTTATGTCCATGAAGTCCTCCGTCTTAGTGGACCTTGTATAGAACAAGTTCCCTTTAGAGCACACATTTAAAACCTTTCCCAATTTCTTTAAGCTCCATGCATACCCATGCCCATACATACGAAAATTGAGGGTAAGAGAAGGTTGATCAAGATATAACCTAGCAAAAAAATCTTGAAGGTGCCTAGGATAGATTTCTATGGGTAGGTCACGGATTAAGGAGAAGGCATTAGCTTTGATGAATGGTTTTCTCATATCGGTGGCTCACATGAAATTTTTGTCGCATTCGCGACCTTCATGATATTCACGATACTCAAATGGTTCATACACATTAGTTTCATTTGACACATCAAAATGTTTCATGAAAAACTTGGTTGCCATTTTTGAAGAGAAAATAAGTGTATTTAAGGAGGAAGAAGGTTGTGATGAAGAAATGTGATAACAAAGTTACTCATTTTATAGTCAATTAGTATGAATTAGGTATGTTTAAGGAGGAACTATAGTCCAAAGGAAAATCATTCTTAGTACTAAGAATCTTAGTACAAGATGAGTTGAAAGAAATTGGTGTATGGGAAAGACAATTATTCTTGTATGGGAAAGACAATTATTCTTGTATGATATGAGTGATTAGGGTTGAGTTAGTTATGAGTTTGGTTGGATTTGAATCCCCATGTTAGATCCTATGGTAATTGCATGCATTCTTTACAAAAGACATGCATGAATTCATTGTTGATGAGTGAAGATCAAGTGGCATGAAATCTTTTGAAAGAGACTTTATCAAACACCATTTTGAACCTACAACTGCCCAATACATGAACTACGTGCAAGTATTTCATGTAGGATATTCAAAGAGTGTAGTTATATGTGTTATGAATATAAGGTGCATCTTCATTTTAAGTACACAAGCTAGGTCCAATGAACCATCACACATTATATAGAGAGACATTACACAATACATGATATCTCGGGTTCATAGTTCGTTGTGTAGTGTGTCGACATAAATAATCCTTATGTGTTACTTGCATTAACAGCATAAGTTCCTAAGATCTCGGATGAGGAACTTAGCTTATCTTTTCTATTCATTGGAAATTTTAGTTTGTTATGCAATAACATACCGAATTCAGTTCATATGAATTCTCTTCAACTATGTAAATAGTTTATATGTTTGCACAAAATCATTTCATTTCTCTTCTTTCCTAAACACAAAGCATGCATATCACACATAAGTTGAGCAAGGAGATTTAGATATAAAATTTTCAACACAAGTGTGAGTTTTGATCCAATGATTTTATCTAACATTGGTATTCTAACACAATAACCTCTCAACCATGTCACGATGTAACGAGACCTTTTGTGTCAGGTTTTCTTGCCCTATGACATAGTATAGACATGTAGAATCAAGGATATTGGCAATCATTATTTGAATAATGAATTGATACATATCTTTCCTCTTGGAAGAGATTTGTTTGATCTTCCTTCCATGCCTCCACATAAGCCTTAATCACATAAGCTCTAAGAGCACCTAAAGATTGTTCTCCTAAGACGCATGTTTTAGCAACAAAACCTATCCCAAAGCAGTTTGGACTTTTGAAAAATGTCATGCCAAAACTTAGACTTGTTTGTTTAGTGACCTAAGTGTCCTATTATTCAAGTCACCAATAACTTGTTATATAGGATGACCCCTCGCTTCTCTCACTTCCTTAGGATTGCCTTCATCTGAAACATTAACTTGTAATGTTGGCGACCTTTCTTGATCTTGAACTAAAGGTTCATTGATCACATCATCTTCTACCGAAGGAAATGATTTAGGCTCGGGCATGCTCTCATCAAAGGACACATTGAGAGATTCCTCAATCCTCATTGTTTCCTTGTTAAGCACTATGTATGCTTTACTAGTTTGAGAGTATCCTGGGAACACACCTTCATACGACTTTGGGTCGAATTTGGTGAGATATTCTTTGGTGTTAAGTATAAATACTTTGCAACCAAATACTCTAAAATATTCTATGGATGGTTTTCTATTCCTAAGTATTTCATAAGGTGTTTTATTAATTGCCTTTCTTATGTAGACTTTATTAAAAATGTAACAAGCGGTATCTAGGGCATGACACCAAAACTTTTGTGGAATGGATTGCTCGTCAAGCATTGCACGACTCATCTTTCTTAACTTACGATGTGTTCTTTCAACAATCTCAAGCGATTGAGAAGTGAACGGGCCCGATAAGTTATAAGATATTCCATGTTGTTCACAAAAGGTTCCAAATTGCATTTTATCAAATTCGCTACTATGATTTGTTTTAATTGATACAATTGAACAATCAAGTAGATTTTTAAGTGTCTTTCTTAAAGTATCAAATTTATTTAAGACTTCATCCTTATTTTCTAAAAACCATTATTCAAGACAATTTGGATAACTATCTATAATCATTAAAGTGTAGAAGTTTCCTTTTCTAACATTAAATTGGAGATGAATCATGCAAACCTTATTGTATTAATTCCAAAACCTTATTTGTTGACTCTTCATGCCTATTTCTATTGCATGCTTGACCTTGACTCCCTAGAAATGTAACACAATAATGCCTTTCAAAACTTAACAATGCTAAATTGCTTACTAGCTAAACGGCGAGATCTAATTTCCTAAGCCGAGGCGTTGGGTTATTTACCATATGGTAAATTGCTTACTAGCTTGTTGACAAGACCTATTTTCCTAAGCCGAGGCGTTGGGTTATTTACCATGTTTGAAATGCATATCATGTTACACACAATCTAAGATTAACAAGTATACAAGTTGTTTTGCCTATGACCTTTAGCTAGTATGTTATCGTTTTTACTAATAGTGCAATCTACATTGGTAAACATAATACTAAAATCATCATTAAGATTACTTGTACTACAAAACTTAGAGTTTAAATCGCTACCATGCTCATCATTGGTAAATTCTACAATGTCATGAAGAGTGTTGTTATGGATGTTTACGCAAGAAGTTTGTGGAAAGTATGGTTTAGCGAAAGCGTTTAATGATGAACCATTTTTACTCAGACATCTGGCGCGTTGACGCGTCAGTCAGCGCGTCAGAGTCAGTAACTTTTGGATTGCAACCTTCTTTTATAAAAACAATAGATTTGTCTTGGCTTGTAGATGTATTTTTATCATTTTCAGAAAAACCAAGACCTCCCTTGTCATGAAAGGGTTTTTGCTCATGTAACATTTTGTTTAAGTCAATACCACTTTTCTCAAATTTAAGTAGTATCAATTTATGTTCGAGTTTATTAATCTCTTTATTGAGCTCATGTTTATCCGTTGCATGTTTTTCAATATCTCTTAATATGTGTTCATTAAGTTTGATTAGTTCTTCATTTTCTTTTTGCAATCTACGAATATCTAAAATATTATTAGATGGAGAAAAGTTAGATAATACCTCAAGGGCTTCAAGTGTCTTGAGATAAGTGTCATTACAATGTGGGTGATTTTCTTCCTCACAAACACACCGAGTTACACCAACGAGTGCAATTTCTTGATCTCTATAATCATCTTGTTCATCATAACGTCTAAGTTGCATTGTTGACGTAATGACCCCTTTTTCTTCTATATCTTCGTCTTTAGGAACAAGTGAATCGATCTCTTCTTTGGTGATGGCTCTAATATTATCTAGAAATTCTTCATAGGTATGAAGACCATCAATTATCTTTTCAAAAGATAATTGTCCCAAACTTCTTGTTTCTTCATTCTTTGCTTCTTCAAGTTGCCAATTTTTGGAAGTAGCATGAACAAATTTTTCAATATGATTTTTGCCACAATAACTTGGATCTAATGAGTTCAAGCTTGTAGTGATAGCTTTGAATCTCATTAGACTAATATCAATAGTTTCATCACTAGAGATAGAGAACTCTTCATATTGTTGAATGAGAGAGTCTATTTTGTTGGCCTTGACTTGTGTTGTATCATGATGAACAAGAAGAAGTAAGTCCCAAATCTCCTTCGCGGTCTTGCACATGCACACCCTCTCAAGCTCCTCTTGAGGTAGGGCATCATAAATCATCATTTTGGCTAGAACATTCTTGTCGGCCATCTTGCTTTCCTTATCATCAAAATCACCATTTTGGAAAATGTACCACAAGTCATAATCCTTGGACCTAACATAGGTCTCAAATAGGATTTTCCAAAAACGGAATCCTTCGTATTCAAACAAAGGTGGTCTTTCCATAGAACGCCCCTCTCTATAGTTCTCTTGAGCCATGGATCAATACTCTCCTTTACCAAAAATCTTAATTAGGATTTTAGATTTTTGGGAAAGAAGTTTTTGACTTAAAACGACTTCTCGGGAAGGCTTTAACGCTCAAAAACTTGAGTATACCGCTCTGATACCAATTGTAGAACCGTAGAGGGGGGTGAATACGGTTTCTTAGGCTTTTAAGATGTTTAAAAAACTTTAAGCCTCAAAGGAAACCAAGTGGTTGTATAATCAATCCAAACAACCACACACACAAACGAAGTATATAAAGCAAGTAAACGACACCACGATATATACTGGTTCGGGATGGGGGGTTTATACCATCCGTACGTCCAGTTGCGAATCCGCGACTTCGATAATATTCACTTAGTATAATCCTTTCGGTGGACTACAAACCGTTACAATTCACTCCACCGATATTCACCAATATCGATGCTCACAAAGAAGGGGTTACTCACCAACGGTATTCCGCCCTCGGAAACCACCCAAAAGAATCTCACGATTCGACTTAACCTAAGGATCACAAAGATCACTACCAAGACATCCACCTGGAAGTATCAAACCCCAACTAGATCCCCAATGATCTAGGCTTGGTCACCAAGACACAAGACTTCCCTTACAAACAATTGAATGAATGAATATATGTTTGTTCAACCAAGCCCTAACCAAACCTAGTGACTCGATTGTGTAGTATATTCATAATTGTAACATGTATGGTTTAGTGGTTGGATTGATTCAAGAAAGATGAATAAGAAGATAGTTTAGAGAGAGAAAGTGAGTTGGGTATTTCTAGAGAGAGAAAGAGATGAGAGAAAATGTAATATTAGATTAAGATAAGTGAAAGCACCAACCCTCTCCACATGTGGAGAGGGTATTTATAGTGTCCTACAAAAAAGATAAAAATGCCCACACCCGGGCTGTGGATCAGGCATACAGTGGGTAAAGACCCGTCCTTCTTCCACGATGTTACCTAAACTAAACTAATATCTAACTAACTAATAAAATAACTACGAGCTATCATAATGCTATTACATCATTTAGGTGACCGAGTCTTTTATAGGAATAATTGTATTCCTAACAATCTCCCCCTAAGCGAGGTCACCTTGGAAATTAAGCTCTTTGTTCTTCAAGCATTCTTTTGATCTTGTAGCTCGTAGGTTCTGATTCTTCACTTTTTAGCACACTTTGTACATCCAGCAATGAACTTGTGATTTGAGTTCCTTTGTGATGTGTGATCTTTGAGCTTCCTTTGAGATCATCAGCCACATTAAATCTCCAAGCTCATCCTTAGTAGTATCGCCTTCATGTGATGTAGTCACATAAGGACCATCATGCTCACACCCTTCTGGATCAGGAGACTTTACATTAGAGTTGTGGATCAGGAGACTTTTTCATCAGAGTTGCGAAAACGTTGTTGGTAGTCTCTCAACATTTGTTGTAGTTAGTCTCTCATCGTCATTGATAGTGAGTAGGATGTGTGAGCATGAGGTATGGATTGACCCGATTCAGCTGGAAATAGGAGCCATCAATGCCATCTTTATATGTGTGCCTGAAATAAAACAGTTAGCAATAAAGATAGAGAACGAAAAATGGCTTTGTCATTCGTTCTGCGAGGACAAACTACCCTCCGGTTTTGTGAAAACCGACATGTGATCAGGTATAGTCTCTTTTAAACAAGACTCTCCTTGACAGGAATTTCCAGCTTGTAGTAATGAATTTTCCAAAGAATCCACTTCGGAATCTTCATATTAGCATGTTCTCATACTGGAACGTCTCAAAGCAAACAGCACGATAGAGTGAATCGGTGAATAAATATTCACGAATTGATGAGAAATTGATTTATAGAAATCACTCGCGTGTCATATGATAAACATTTTTGAGACACGACGAGAGTTTTAAGCTTTGAATCACATTTCCATCAAAAATACTTTTGTTTGAAAGATTATACACAATCAATGTGCTCGAAAATAAGTTGATGAGCACATTGAAAGGTTTTTGCAAAAGTATCCGTCAATCCATTTCCAGGAACAAGTTTGATTCAATGTTGAATCGCACCATCGTTGCTTTCCAGTTGTCACTTGATCATTGATCCAATATGGATCTCACATGTCACCTACCAAGAGCTTGAAAGATGTTCGCTCTAGAAGTATTTCCATCTTCATCATGAATATTCTTATATCACTCGGATGTTCTGGCAATACCACAAGGATAATGCGTAGGACTCTAAATATTTTATCTTATTTTCCACATTGTGTGAAACAATAAGCATATTTGGAATGTGTGTCCTAACGAGATTTATGGATGATCTCATGGCTCTAGACTCAATAGTGCGTTTTGATCCGCTCCTGGAGACTGGGGAGGCGTCTCCTGTTTTAGGTATCAACATAGCTCGCAATGAGCGGTCGATACATTGCACAGGGTTCCCCGTGAGAATGAAACAAGTTCTTTTAAGAGAACTTGAGTGGTTGGGAAGTTTAGTGCAGTGCGTCACTGGGTCCATGACGTCTTGTCATCAATACCGGTGTTACCTTAGTAACCACCAGTAGATTATGAATTGAACCCGGTTTCTGCCCTAAGGTTGAATATTTGGAGGGCTTTTTCTTTTCACCCTTTCTATTACATTTCTTTTTCATTCTTCAACCCCTTCAGTGCTTACCGAGACTTCACCACTAGAACCTTGTTGGGTTTGTTC
The DNA here is from genome assembly GCA_030686995.1 of Artemisia argyi. Taxonomy (NCBI): domain Eukaryota; kingdom Viridiplantae; phylum Streptophyta; class Magnoliopsida; order Asterales; family Asteraceae; genus Artemisia; species Artemisia argyi. Next base: position 101,743,914 of record CM060678.1, read on the forward strand.
CAGTCCTAGCTCTATCTCAATCCGCACTCTTCCCTTTCTCACTTTTCTCCTTTTTTCAGTCATTCCTAAGGACTTCTAATCTATCTATGGATTGTCCCTGGGAAGATCCTTCTGGTTCTGGTGGATCATGGGAACTCATACCTAACCTTAACCAACCTTATAACTCCATGCATAAAGATAAATGGTCGGTCTTTGGTATTACTTCCACAAACGCCTTTGCTCCCCCTCAATATGTGCATCGATATTCGAAAGTGTTTAGCACATATGTGGGAGCCTATTTATTGAGTCCAAAAGATCACTTTTGATTATCAGATTTCATATTTAAATCACATTCTCTCCCCCGATCAAAAATTTCAATTCTTTTGAGATTTTGGATCCCAATTGATTTAAATAAGTTAGAAAACGTTTGAGAGAGAAATGCGGTCAGTTTTAATATTGTCTGATAAAAAGGAATTTTTTTTTCTGCTCCCCCTCAATTTGTGAGGGAGGTTGTTATGTTTCAGATTCGATGAGTTTCCAAAAGATTTGAGGTTTTAACGAAAACTCTTTGAAAATGTACTCATTCTGACACATAACCATCACAAATCATTTTGTTGCTTTTGTTTTATACAAAGTGTGGGGAGTTTTGATGATACATAAAATTTTGAGAAATCACTCTCTCCCTCAATCAATGACGGATGTTAAAGCTTAAATAGGTGATGTCATTGATTGAGTGACAAATTTTGTCAAAATTTTGAGTACAAATTGATTTTCAATCAAAATCTCATGGTACCACCAAGTTTTGCACAAATACTTTCCGGAAAAATCATAGAAGGGAAAGTATTTGGCAATAAAAAGAATATTTCTCTTCTTTATCAAGAAATAATGCACTGAAGCGTACATTGGATCGAGGGTGCATGAATGTAAAGTAATTCACGCTCGGATGAACGACACCCTTTGCTAGGAACAACCGTCTTTTTGACGACGAGTTTTCCTCATTATGAAAAACGGGTTGCTATCTGAGGTAATAGCAAGCCATATTTTTGAAGTCCGGGTTACAGTCTGAAGTAACTGTAAGCCATAATTTTGAAGAATGTTTTGAGAAACGACATGTTTTAGAAAAAAACTTTATTTAAAACCGAAAAATTCTTGCTCAAGCATATGTATGATTCCGTGTCATTATTGAATGACATTTCTAGAAACGTACATAATATTGACTACACAAGAGACATGTCGTAAGAAGAATATTTTTGGATTTTTTGTAGTTTTTCAGATTTTTATGGGTTTTTGTTGTTTTATACTTTTCTATTTACAATTTATTATAATATATGTACAAAGGATACTAATCGGTTTAAGAAGATGTTGACTTGAGTACCAAAATGATAGTATCGTTCAGCACGTTGTAGAAATCAGTAGTCAACATCTCTTAAACTTTCAGCACCAAAGCTTTCGAGGCTCCTGAATAATCGTCTGAAGCGGTAGTTGCCATGATATAATCTTAAACGGGATTTTACAACTCTTGTAACTTAAACCGAGAGATCGATTCTCTCCCGGGATTTTACTAAAGTCAACAAAAGAAACCGAAAGATGTAATATGCGAGTTAAACTTAGAGAGAGATCTTGGATAAGTGACAATTAGCATTAAGTGTCAAGTCACGACAAGTCAAGTTACAATAGATCCGATCGTAATAAGTCAAGTCATAAAGATTAACTCACAACGTCAAATTACAATCAGATTAATCAAAACGACTTAAGTCACAACAGTTCACCAAACACTAGTTGTTAACAAATCACTAGAATCTTACAACTGAGTCCATCGCTAGGCACCACCCAATTGTCAAATTATAGCCTCCTCAATGTGAAGCTTTGGTAGCTTCCCCCCTAACTGATAATCATCTTCATGAGACCACTTCCCCAAGTTGTTGAAGTGATGCAAAAAGTCTCATTATATGATGCTTGAAAACCCCGAAGAAAACGAAAACCCCGAAGTAACAAGGTGAACCAGGATCATCTCTGCGGTAATCAATCCCGGAATGTATGATGAAGCCCGATCACATGACCCTGTTGTACGTCCCCGATGTTCACATTACTCTGCGGTTTTGAGCAGTTTGTCTATTTAGGGGAAAATGATATCAACATCTTCATTTCACCAAATGCTTTCTAGTTATCTTACACATACCAACTTAATCCATATTGTAGGCATGTATCCAACACAAGTAGAAACGATGACACCAAAGTAACAGGTTGAAGCACTGATCATCTCTGCGGATATCACCTTCGGAATATATGATTAAGCCCGATCACGTGAACCTGTTGCGTGTCCTTGATGTGCACAAATCTCTCCCCTGATGGTTGCGATCTTATCGGAATCATCATACCATTGTGTACATGAAGCATTAACCAGAAGCACTTCACCATAAACCATATCAGCTCCTATGAAGATGTCGATAAGCAATATCATCTCACGCTCCAAATATTCTTCTCATAGTTCTTCACACTAAAAGCTGAAGTAATACATACCACAAGTATTAGAATACAACTTCCCCCCACATAGTTAGAATGATACACCAAAAGCCACGAGTTAAGACACTGGTTATCTTTACGGTTATGACATTTTGTCTTCCCGGCATAACTTCAATTAAGACGAAGTATTAAGTTCATCACGTGTACTTGTTATGCATTCAAATGTATGTCTCCTTCCCCCTTGCTGGTTTTGATACCTCAGAATCAGCAACACATTTTATGCACACGTACTTGAAACCTTGTAAGAAGAACAACCTTTGGCTTAAATTGGATCAGGTGAGAATCAACTGCTATAGAAACACTTTGGGTTATTACTCCCTCCCAATTAGTAAGCCCATAAATTAGCTTGCTCCCTCCCAAACTGACGACCCGTTTGATATAACCTTGATGCTTGTTGAAGAAGTGTCTTTCAATTCTGCCCAAGATGTCTTAAGTCCCTTAACATGTCATCCACAACTTAAAGTGGATCATAGACTGATAATCTATAGCTTCTTCACGGGTTTGACATTTTGTCGGAATCATCATGTGAACCTGTTGCGCGTCCTTGATGTGCACAAATCTCCCCCCTGATGGTTGCAATCTTATCGGAATCATCATACCATTGTCTACATGAAGCATTAACCAGAAGCACTTCACCATAAACCATATCAGCTCCTATGAAGATGTCGATAAGCAATATCATCTCACGCTCCAAATATTCTTCTCATAGTTCTTCACACTGAAAGCTGAAGTAATACATACCATAAGTATTAGAAGACAACTTCCCCCACATAGATAGAATGATACACCAAAAGCCACGAGTTAAGACACTGGTTATCTCTGCGGTTATGACATTTTGTCTTCCCGGCATAACTTCAATTAAGACGAAGTATTAAGTTCATCACTTGTACTCGTTATGCATTCAAATGTATGTCTCCTTCCCCCTTGCTGGTTTTGATACCTCAGAATCAACAACACATTTTATGCACACGTACTTGAAACCTTGTGAGAAGAACAACCTTTGGCTTAAATTGGATCAGGTGAGAATCAACTCCTATAGAAACACTCACTAATTGGGTTATTACTCCCTCCCAATTAGTAAGCCCATAAATTAGCTTGCTCCCTCCCAAACTGACGACCCGTTTGATATAACCTTGATGCTTGTTGAAGAAGTATCTTTCAATTCTGCCCAAGATGTCTTAAGTCCCTTAACATGTCATCCACAACTTAAAGTGGATCATAGACTGATAATCTGTAGCTTCTTCACGGGTTTGTTTGGGGAACGTAATTCCGACATTTTCAACTCACATAGAATGCTTCCAGTTCTTTGATAAAAGCCCGGATGTACACATTCTTCTCCCTCCATGATGATGACGATCACTCGGAATCATCATAACTATGTGTACATAAACATATCAACTGGAAGCAACATACAAATCACTACCCCATGAGTAGATGTCGATAACAATTCTCTTCAACAATTCTCTGCAGATCAACCCCTAATTAAACCTCTTTTCACTTCCACTGGCTAATAGTAAATGACCACGTATGGAGAAAAACCGATATACTAAACTTGAAACTGAAGTAGAATTCCCCGCTATTGTGTCTTAAGCTTGCACTAATGTTGGAAGAACGGTGTAGAGAATTTATGCTCCAAGCAAATCTCTAAGTACTCACTACCCAACCAAAGCATGAGACATTATCACCTCTTGCGATTATCCACAACGACAGCGGCGTGTAACACTGAGTACTACAACGTAACTCCTTAAAGTGATAGTTAACCAGGTCTTCAACCATCCACCTCGACTGCTGGTAACTAGATAAACCAAGTCTTCAACTTAAATCTCAAGCACGAGCAACTTATTGTTGAAAGTCATTCATCCAACCAACCCCGACTTCAAGATAAGCTAAGAACACGCCTTTGTGAAAGTCAACTTCAATCTCAAATATGTGATACCCAATCAACTCCGTAGTCACCATAAGTCTTCCTTAGTTAGTGGAACATTAGGTGTAGGAGGAGAGGAGAGTCATTTCACGTATCAATCAACATGTATTTTATTCACACTTCTCCCCCTCAAATATTGCATATGAGGATGCGATTTTTGATTGAACAAGTGAATAGAAATACATGCAGTCTATTCACACTTCTCCCCCCTTAAAAATTGCATAAGTGGTTGATCCACTGTTCACACTTCTCCTCCTCAAAAATTGCATTCAAGGTTTGCCATTTTTGATTGAGCAAGTGAATAAGAATACAATCAATCATGTATTTTATTCACACTTCCCCCCCTCAAAAATTGCATACGAGGTTGCCATTTTTGATTGAGCATGTGAATAAGAATACACTCAATCATGTAGTTCATTCACCCTTCTCCCCCTCAAAAATTGCATACGAAGTTTGCAATTTTTGAATGAGCAAGTGAATACGAATTCGATCAAAGATGAGTAGATCCACTTGATAACTGAACGAACATGGAGGAAGCATGAATCATGTTGTTGAGAATGGTCAGAAGCAACAGCATAACACTTCATCAGAAGATAAAGCGCACTCTAGCGTACACTTTTCTTTTCTTTGATGAACGGGGCCTGAAGTGTTGTCAGCAGACACCATAATGATGACATTGAGGAACGAGGCTTGAACTGAATTGTTCAAACGTCATAGTCGATGAAGAACGAGGCCTGAACTTAAGTATTCAGACGTCATTGTCGATGTGCATCAAAGATGAGTATCTTTAACCCCTGATTAATGAGATATCATTCTTTTTGGCAGCCAAACTCTGAGTCTTTTCTTACTAGGGTTTAATGATGTACCTGCACTTAAGTAAAGACTACCTGCACTGACATTGAGAGTTTGTTTGCATTTATATGGGTTAGTGATATCAGCATCTATATCATTTGGGGTTCCACTGTCAACCTTGGTATTGCAATTAGTGATCATCATTCTTGTAGGTATCCATCTAAGACCAACAATTTTAAACATTCTACCCGTCGGTATCCACCTAAGGCAAATCTAAGAGTGTTTGGTTTCTCATGTAATGTGAAAGTCGTTTTGAGAGAAGACCTTTGTCCTATAGCAATCTGCCTACCCGATTTCTAAGTATAACTCTTTGATTCTACGGGCTTGTTGTAGTTTCTAGTCTTAGAGGATTGAACCTTAGCATGAGAATTCACTTCCTTCAGGAATTTAGTAACACAATTATAATGTTTTGCCTCAAAAACACATTTCAGACAAGTTGAGCAAACAAAGTGTTCAGATTTAGAAAAGGATCTAGGATTCTTAGAGTGATCTTCAACAGGAATCGATTTAATCGATACGTAACTACTCTTGGAAACAGGCGAAATCCTAGTCTTTTCATGTGTGGTTATCTTAGTATCCTCTAGGTTGTGATTCTGAACACTGTTTTTATATCTAACATGTTCCTTAGTTGTCACAGATGACACTCGCTTTGAATAATTCCTAGAGTCACTAGAGGCACAAATATGATGTGGTTTTGCAACAACACATTCCTTTTCCTTAGATTTAGACTGTGAAGTGACTGGTTTCGACAAAACTTGTTTCTCTTCAACTTGGGAGGCAAACCGCAATTTTGAAAATTTTGGTCGTTCAGATTTAAACGCAGTCGGTTGCCTAACAACACTTTGTTTCCTAAGAGGTTGTGAAGGTGGTTTTCCCAAGATTGATGATTTTGCAAACTTAGTGTTCACAATGTTTCCAGTTAATTTTCTTAAATCATTTCTTAATGCCACAATTGCAAAACCCTTTTCCTGAAGTTGAGCTTTGAGTTCATCATTTTTAGCAATCAAAGAGGTTGTCTGCTCTACAGTCTTAGTTTTTGTTACTTTGATTGAGTCACATAGGTCTTTACACTGAACTTTCAAAGACTCATTTTCTGTAAGCAATTTAGCCATATTACATTCCAATTCAATGATTTTTGTTTCCATAACATTAATGTCACGTTTAACTTTGGCTTAATTACTTTTCTCATGCATGTTGATTCGAGTTTTCAAATTATTGATCGTTAAGTTTTTGTTTTGTAGCTGAGCTTTCAAATCATTTATTTCAAAAAATTCACGAAATTCAGGGAATTCCGTATTCTTACATGGTTTGTAAATTTGAAGACTTTCTTCCTTTTGTTGAATTGATATTTCAAGTGAAATACAATGTTTCTCAAGTTGAAAAAATCTATTTGAAAGTTCATCAAAAACATGTTTATCAACCATATCATTTGACTTAAAGGACTCAGCCGTAAACAAAGAACTTGAAGCATCATCACGTTCAACATCCTGATCAGTTTGTTTAAGTATGTTAGCAGATGTATATTGTTGAACAGTTAAGGGTACCTCAGCACATGACACATGTTCATTATCTGTGTAAACTCCCGTAAATTTCCCTATAAATAATAAAAGTAAATCAAAGACTAATATATCATTTTGTTAATTAATAACGTTTTTACCAATAACAATTTTTTTTTTTATATTTTATTATCAAATATGCAATGTTACTTAAAATCACTACGATATTCATGATTCTTTTTGCTTGGAACGATGCTCACACATGTACCACTATAGTCTAAAATCGCGAGAATATTAAAAATTTCTTTTATTCGTTACGAACCTGCATTTTCCGACATTTTTCAAATTTACTATTCATCGGTTACTATTCACCAAACACTATTCATCATTTCACTATTCATCGTTTTTGGAGTCGGTTAGTTATATTGAGATGTTTTTCAAAAGTTTTACTATTCACGAAATACTATTCACAAAACACTATTCACTCTCGGACTCACGTAAACGTCTCACTAATTAATTTCTAAAATTTCACTAATCACAATTAATATTTTACTAATCCTAAAATACACCTAACCGGACCCTTAATTATTTCCTTAGCCCATTTCTTTTTCTTGGCCTGTTACTATTCACGGCCCAATCCTCTTAAGGCCCATTTTCTTTCTTTTGTTTTTCAAACCACACGACTAAGACAAGTAAGAAACAAGCCTCGTACGTCCAAATCCTACACATAACACCCCTATATTTTTACACATACTCGTTCCTCCCCTAGCCAACATTTAGAGGGTCGATTTTAAGTTTCTCACATCGAGTCTAGATACGATTTTTCTAGGCAAAGATTTTGTCCCAAAAACGATTTCATACGATTTTTAACTAATCCAAAACTAAACCATTTTTACTCTAGTTTGTTTCTAAGAAGTTCTAAAAATATTTCTAAACACAGTTTCAAGTCTAAATATTAAATTTGATCAAGCATCACCAAGTCATACATGAAATTCCAAACCGTGTATCAAATAAAATAGGTGTCGACATGTATATTTTAAAACAAATGAGTACTTCCCTATTTCAAGCTTACACAGATACATATTTTATTCATCTAGGCCAAGTACTACACTCTTTTAAAATGTATTTCACAAGTACCATGCCATTTTATATTTTCAAAACCCACGTTTTCTTTTGATAGAGCATGTCGACACATAAGAAAACAAGAATATGGAGTAACTTGTTTACTTGTACAACTTTAGGACTTTTGGGATACAAGTAACAATCAAATCACATTAAATTTTAGATACTATCATACACTAGACACCATATATAAACCCATGCATGCACATTTTCGTTTCTACTTCCATGCAAACCGAACACTCACCTAAAATATCTAAGTATTGAGTCTAGTCTTGGGTCGAAGAATTTGGGTAGGAATTCTAAGGAATCGTGTGGGTTTAGGAGGAACAAATTGTTGTTTGTGAACCTTGGTCGAGCACACATACACACTACGTACTCATATCACTCACTTCTCGACTCTACGTCTTGTTTTACCCACCATTTTGGTGTCGTAAGTTACTAACAAACTCTTTTCAATATTTATATAAAACTTTCATTTGCATTATTTTTATACGCGACACACACAAATGCACCTCATTATTCGAAAACTAAATATACAACATATATATATTTTACGTTCGTCTATATATTTCACACCTTAACAAATAAACTATGTAGAGTTTTGAAACTAAAAAGCTACATACAACCTATTTTAGAATACATTTCTAACGTATACAAACAAGTATCTAAAACTATTAAAATTTTCTAAGTCTTTGTTTTTATAAAAACTCGTCCCATGCTAGCCCAAAACGCACGTACATCTTTAAATTTTACTTAACAAGCATGCCATTTTATTTCACAAACTAATTGTCCTCATGACAAACAATCATTTTCGTATAAAAACTTTATAATAAAAATCGCGTTTTGAACCTATAAAAGTCACCAAGCAAATCGACTTGGAAACTAGTTTTGGAAAAATTTTAGTATCGACTGGGCCTTAAGGCCCAATCATTTCAAAATAAGCTGATCATATAAGCTGTTACAATAAGCTGATTGGCAACGTTTTCATTCTCCTAACCTTAGCCCAAAACTCCCGTAGGCCCATTGGATTTAAAAACACTAACGGGCTTAAGATTTTTCGTTAAAAGCCCATAAGCTATCAAACTAATTTTTCGAACTAATAAGCTGTTAAAATAAGCTCAATAAGCTGTTTTGAAACTATTTAAGAAATGAAAACATTAAGTTTTGAAATTAGTGAAGTTTGGACTAAATTTGCAAATTTTATGAAAATCGGGTTAAAAGTGTCAACTTTTCAAAGTTGTGGTAAAAACTGTCATTTCGTAAATTTTAGGATGAAAACTGATTTTTATAAACTCTAGGGTGAAAGGTGTAAGAAATATAAAGTCTTGGACGTAAAATGTGAATATATTTAATTTTGGACTAACGGCGTAACGCTAACGCCGTTAGGGTAAAAAGTGTAAATTTTTAGAAAATACAAGGGCCATATATATAAAAGTAATATTTTTATTTTTACTTTCCATTTTTACAATTTCACGTAGCGACGTTACGTTTATTTTCAAACTATTATTATTATTACTATTAATATTAAACGTTACATTTATTTTCAAACTATTATTATTATTACTATTATTATTATTAGACGTTACGTTATTTACAAACTATTATTTTTATTACTATTATTATTATTAAACGTTACATTATTTTCAAACTATTATTATTATTAAACGTTACGCTTTATTTCAAACTATCGTTATTATTTTTATTATTAAACCTTACGTTATAATTATATACATATAACTAAACTAAACGTACGATATACGATAAAATCCAAAAGTTTTACTAACGATAAATTAACAAATCATGCATTCATAAACTACTCGCGATTAAAACACTAAGACTATCAAACGCTAAAACTTGCCATACCTTATCTAGGTCGTGTGTGGAGCCGTTCCCATTTTTGCAAACTGAGTATCGATATTTTTATTCACTAAACCACTAAGGTGAGTTCATAGCCTCGCCTTTACTTATTTAAATGTTTTCTAAACCCTGCGAGGGGGATACATGCTAGTTTTTACAAACTGAACACAAGTATTTTCTTGGTATGCTTTACCTGATCTCGTTATTGCTTAAGTACCTTTTTGCCAAAAGCCCCTCATATCATGAGCCTTAGTCACCCAGAGAGGTGAACGTAAATAATTGTGGATAGATCTATTAGGGATTGACAATCCCCGTTTGGGCGTTGAGAAAACAACCAAACGCACTTTATTTGAAATCTAATAGGTTACTGGCAAGGACCTATCCCGAGGGCCCCTGTTACTATAATCCATCATTTATGATGAGATCTGTTAATCGGCTGAGTGTCATGAGCTTAATGCAATAACAACTGTTTTTAACTTATAATTGTATGACGGTGCAATTATCACTTATAACTTGTGTTCAACTTTTAAACTTAAACCTATGAATATCACTCAACTTTTGTTGACTTTTAGCATGTTTATCTCAGGTCTAAAATGAGCAAGGATGGGACGGAAGAGCACGAAATTTTCACAAAGGCTATAAATTTTTATTATCATTCGAAAACCTATTTAACAAATTTTAAAACCACTGGGACCTCATTTTGAAAACTCTGATATTTACAAAACTTCGAATGATAAATATTTTTAGAAAATCCTTTTCTACTGAAAAACTATGAGCTGTGAAGTAACACCCAATCTTTATTCCGCTGCAAATATTTTAAAATTGGGGGTGTTACAATCTGTATGATGTCTGCATCCGTATCTTGTGTGCCACGGGTTGCTGAACTGTTGTATGGGTTTAGCTTCTCTGTCTTTGTTCCTCTGCACTTAGTGTTAACTGATCCAACATCTGATGAGTTACCCGAATCAATATTGATATCTCTTAATTGCACCCGACTGTCATTCATCATGATGTCACACTTTCGTTTGTGTAGTGCTCTTTCATCAATGTACTTCACAACATTACTCATGCATTTGTTTAGTGTTTCTCTGAACGCATTAACTTCAATTCCAGTGTAATTAGTAAAATACTTATTAATCATTTGATTCTCAGTGTATTGTGAATCAATGAACACTTGGAGTTGGTTGTTAATCACACACAAGGCAGCCATGGATCTTCCTTCAGAAAAATTTCCTTTGTCAAGTTGTTGTTCAAGTTGGTCTAAATACTGAGTAATTTTGACAGTGAAGGTCTGAACATCTTGACCAAAGAGTGATGTGAAGGCACGTTCGTACGCGAATGCACGTTCATATCCAGTTAAGTATCCAGGTCGTTCAAATAGAACCTTAAGATGTGAGTGAAGTAGTTGAAAACATTCAATGCAACTGTCCTTTGCATTATCGAGCAATTTAAGTGGCTGATGGAGTTCATTCTGTTGAGACTTCGAGCACGGAGATTCCATTTTAGCATTATCAGACTCAAACACATTAATTTGTTGTGAAGGGTTGGAAGTCTTATGTACATCGATCATGTCGTACAATTTAAGTATCTCAGGTATGACTGAGTCTGAAGAATTTGACATGATGTGGTCGTGCACAGGATTTTACACTTCTATGATTTAAACCGAGAAATAGTTCTTTCGCGGGATTTTACAAAATCAAGAAGAGGTAATCGGAATCTGAAGGTAAACTCAAACTGGAGGTAATTTCAATCTGAAGGTAAACTTAAACTGGAGGTAATCTCAATCTGAAGGTAAACTCAAACTGGAGGTAATCTCAATCTGAAGGTAAACTCAAACTGGAGGTAATCTGAAACTTGAGCTAACCGAAAACTTGAACTAACCACAAACTTGAGCTAACCGCAAACTTGAGCTAACCGCAAACTTGAGCTAACCACAAACTTGAGCTAACCGCAAACTTGAACTAACCACAAACTTGGGCTAACCATAAACTTGAGCTAACCACAAACTTGAGCTACCGCAAACTTGAGCTAACCGCAAACTTGAACTAACCACAAACTTGAGCTAACCACAAACTTGAACTAACCACAAACTTGAGCTAACCACAAACTTGAGCTAACCACAAACTTTGAGCTAACCTCTAACCACAAAAATACAAGAAAGTCACTATCTTGCCAGTTTGTCTTTTTCCTGCTTTTGAGTTAATCTCAACCAAGAAACAAGCTAATCTCAACCAAGAAACACAAAAATACAAAAAAGTCACTATCTTGCCAGTTTGTCTTTTTCCCGCTTTTGAGTTAATCTCAACCAAGAAACAAGCTAATCTCAACCAAGAAACTTGCACTAAATCACATCAAACATCAACCTGCAAGTGAAAAATTAAGTATTACTAACACCTCAAAACACAAAAATACCACCAAATCTTCAACAACACCACAAACAAAAATCAATTCGAGGTGATTTCTTGAAAAAACATTTCGAACCAAAAAAAATTAACCACTAAGCCAAGCCACAAATTTGAGCACCAACAATCCTAGGATGAAACCTTGCCTCTTGACACCAATTGTAGTATATTCATAATTGTAACATGTATGGTTTAGTGGTTGGATTGATTCGAGAAAGATGAATAAGAAGAGAGTTTAGAGAGAGAAAGTGAGTTGGGTGTTTCTAGAGAGAGAAAGAGATGAGAGAAAATGTAATATTAGATTAAGAGAAGTGAAAGCACCAACCCTCTCCACATGTGGAGAGGGTATTTATAGTGTCCCACAAAAAAGATAAAAACGCCCACACCCGGGTTGTGAATCAGTGATGAGTGCGCAAACACTCATCATTTTTATCGTGTTTAAACTGCCAAAACATACAAAAACAATCGAAAAGTAATCAAAATACTTAAATTATCCCAGGGATTGTGTTTTATGTGTTTTAAATGCAAAACGAGCAAAAACAAACGAAAAACGATCAAAGTTTGCAATATTGGCAGTTTCAGTCCCCCAAGTTTCAAAATTTGTCAGAAATAGTCCCTATGCATTTATTTTAAAATAAAAGTCAACTCAAGTCCCTAAAAAATCAAAAGTTATCAAAAACGGACTTTGGGTGATAAATTTGGAAAAGTTACAGGTTTGGTCCCTGGAGTTTGGAAATTTGCAAGTTTAGTCCATGGGAATTTTGAAAATAAAAAATTTGCAAAATTGGTTTGTGAAATACTGAACTTGGCAACATTGGTCCTTATTGGTACTTTTGGGGAATTACAATTTCAGCCCCTCATTTTCAGTAAATTACAAATATGGTCCTTGTGTTAAATTTCATACAACCAAACGGACCCTTTTGCTACTACTCCCCAAAGTCCAAATAATAAAACACCCTACCCAAAAGCCGACCACCATAAACCCTGGCCCAAATCCAACTCCACAACCCAATCCATCACCACTCCCCCGTTTTAAATAAAAACCTCCCAAAGTCAAACTGTTTGACTCTCCCACCTTCACCTTCCCAGCCTGCAATACCACTCCAACACATAATCTCCCCCCTCCTCCACATCATCAGTCCCATTCCATGTCCCCCCCCCCCAACTCCCTAATGCTTACAAGGAGCATTAATTGTCCTCAAAGACTTCCAAGTAACTCCAACTGACAAAAGAAGAAAAGGGCGCCAAAATTGGTTTTAATGGCTTGGATCATTCCCACCCAATCCAATGGGTGGGATTTACTCAGAAAAGTGTGAAGAAGTCAATGGCAGCCATATAAGAAGGAGAGAAGCAGTGGAGGAAAAACAAGTAGTATAACTTAGAAAATTTAGGTCGCTTGTAATTCCTTTAAGTTTGTAATTGTATTTTTAACCTTCTGAGTATCAAATTCAGTGTTTTCAGTGTATTTTGGACAATTCTTAAGTATTAATCCAAGGGTTTCTTCAAGTTTTTAAATTGTGTAAATTTTATGTTAAATTCGTATTTGAAGTATGATGTGATTAAGGTTGTTGAAATGAACTAAAGTAGAACATATAAGCTCCCATGAAGCTTTTATAAGCTTCTAGTGACCTAAAATTCAGTCTAACTAAAAAATGCTCAAAAGAACAAAGTTGGTCAATGAAAGTCAAACTAGGTGGATTTGGTTTTGAAAACTGGATTCAGAAGTGAAGTGGATGCAAGGAGGCTTGGAATATTTGGTTTAGATCCTCAGGGGAGGAAATAGGTTGGTTCTTTTTGGTCTAGTTCTACATTCTCAGTTTGGAAGGCTTTGTAAGAAATTTTCTCTTTTATAAATTCTACTGTTCAAAAGCTTAAGTATTGTTTATCTCAGCTTATTTGTATTTATTAAATAGATTTTAGTTGTAATATTGCTTAATATCTAGATTGGTTTTAAGAAATTAGCATTGTGTTGATAGATTTCTTGTTTAACTGCCATTTTTAGTCTCTTAAGTAACTTTAGGTATTTGTTGTTCTTGATTGATGATTATCTGTTTACTTATGCCTAGTATATCATAATAAGGTCTTGGGTATCAAATTTCATGTCCTAAATCAGTATATGCCCTCATATCTCAAAACAGATTAGGCATAAAAGGGTGTTTGGATTTGGGTGGTTGCATGAGCTTTTGAGCTTGTCAGTGGTCATACCCTTTTGATACTTCTTTATTAGGTTTAAAATACCACAATCAAACTCACATACTAGTTGTTTTACAAGCCAAAGTCAAAATTCAACTCAAATCCCCCTCACAGTTAACTGTGAGGGAATTGTGAGCCAAAGAACCTTTAAATTGGTGTAGGATTAGTAAACCTAGTTTAGTATAGTTGTAATATTGCTTAATATAAGTTTCTTAACCAGTAATCATCCACCAAAAGTTCATAAAAGTCAATTTGTTCAAAAACTCGTAAAAGTCAAAATTGCAAACTCGTATTTTCATCAAAATGGCAAGAATTTATATGATTTTTGTGTTTGGATTGGAGGTCTGAAAATTGTTGTGTGATTAATATACCAGCTGAATTTGAGATTTCTTCAATTTTCATATTTTTGTGATTTTTTCTTGTGGACCAAAATGCCCCTAGAAGTGACCTGCAGGGCAAGTTAGTTGCCCTGTCTCAGCAGACCCAAACCACCCAACCACCTTTGGTGGTGTTTTGTGGTGAACCCATTGGGTCCCACACCCCATAATTAGGTCCTTACAACCTCCCTCCTACCATAGTTGACCTGTTGACCAATAGTTTGACCATTTGACTTGTGGACCCCACTTAATTTTGTGCCAAAAGACTGTCCCCAAATCTGTTTCAAAATGAAATAAGCAAACTGCTTATTTGTGATTTGTAGCTTATTGAAGCTGCTTATTTGTGCTAATCTTGCTTATTCTAGTTCATTTAACTCAGAGAAACCTAAATTTACCATTGTGGACCCCACATACTCCAAATTGAGCTAAAACTCTTCCACAGTCAACAAAAGTCAACTGCTTGAGTCAATAAGCTCTCAATTGCTTATTTTTGGGTTATGTAAAAAGTGTTTTCAGAAAAAGTGTTTGTATTTAGTGTATAATTAGTTTGGAAAATGAAAAAACCAAAAACAACCAACTTTAATTGTAGTGATAGCTTCTATTTAATAGGATTTATCATTTTAATTTTCTTTTTAGCTTATTTATAATCAATATATCATTTTTATAATTTTACAAACTCTCTTTTAGGTTAAAGTAATTTTAGAAATTTTTCCAGATTTTTATTTTGTCTTTTAGTGGTTTTTATAATTAATTTTAGTTTAATTAAGTTTTAATTAATATTAAGTAATTAAATAGCATAATTATAATTTACATAGTATAACCTAGTTTTTATAATTTTTCTAGCTTTTATTTAAGTTAAAACATTTTTACAAATTTTTCTAGAATTTATATTACTCATTTTCTATTTTTTTATAATATAATTAGTTTAATTAGAAATTAATAAGTAATTAGATTAATAATTAGTAAATTAGTTTAAAAATACATAAAATAAACTTTTTATAATTTTTTAGGATTCCTGTGATGGTTAATTAGATTTATAAAAAATTTCTTAATTTTCTAAGCCTTTTTAGTATTTTTAGTAAATCTAATTAGTTTAATTAGTTAATTAATAAATAATTAGTAATTAATTAATAATTAATAATTAATAATTAAATAGTGTAAAAATACTTTTTCTTTTTCTTAAAATTTTCTTTAGTTATTAGGATTGTAAAAATAATAATAATTTTACACTTATAACCTTTCCCGTCCATCAGTTGTACTTTTTGTTTTGTTCGTCTGTGTACGTTTTTATTTAAAACGTATGTTTTTAGGTTTTAGCTCAAATCTTTGTAATCTTAGTTCCCGTAATCAATCACGTAGCTTTCCTAAGCTATATTTGTCAATAATTTCTAAATAATTCTTATCACAACCCTCTTCTGTGAATAATTACCCGATCACAAGTACGCTAAAGTTACAATTCACACTTCAACGGGACATAACGACCTGGTGATACCTTATATTACCCAGAGCATTGATCTAGGCTATTTGACTTTGTTGACCATTCCTTGGTCAATATAAGTTGGTGGTTTAACATCAATCAATTTTTGGAGCCGCTGCCGGGGAGGTGTGCGCGTTTCTATAGCGTTATTTGAGATTAGTGTTATCTCACCTCATTCACTGTACAAATACCACCACTTTTGTAAATTTTAAATCAAAATACAAAAAAAGTCATTAACACTTTTCCTAAAGTGTTAAAACACCAAAAAAAAATTAAAAACAACAAAACAGATCGTAACGTCTGAATCGGTTTTCTTTTAAGGTGATTCTTAAAGAGAAACGGTTTTAGATTACGAGACGATACCAAAAATATTGTCCAAAATTTTTTAAACCCATACACAAAAACCCAAAAACATCCGTCTTTTCTTGTGAATAATAATACATAAAAACCAACCGTCGCAAACCAAGACAGAACACCTACCAACTGGGGGTGTGAACATAATAAGTTCCCAAACCAAAGATAAAAACTTGCCTTTGTCTCCCTGTAGGTGGTGTACCTTTCTTAAAGAAGTCACTTACTTGCGATTATTGGTTTAAGTTCACTGTTGATTTGCCTCGATTTTTGTTTTGATTGGTTTTTATCTCTAGTGCATGCGCACTCGTTCTTCAAGGTCCACGAGCCCATTACGTGAGCTTGTTCGGAAACCAAGAAGACCTCGTCGACGTTCAGCACCAACAGTCGGATCTGAGATCCGTACTGTTGCCACACCCACTGTCACCATGGCGGAAGACCGCCCCATGTGTGAGCTTCTCCAAGCACCCATCGAGGGTTACGGAGATGCCATTGTTGTTCCAGCCATCGTGGCTGATAATTTTGAGCTCAAAACCGGGTTACTCAATCTAGTAACCTCAAGCCAATTCTACGGTTTTGAGAGGGACGATCCTCATGCTCATATTCGATGGTTCAATAAAATCACATCAACCATCAAGTACAAAAATGTCCCGTGTGAAGCAATAAAACTTCTTATCTTCCCATTCTCCTTGGAGGGACAAGCCCGGATTTGGCTTGAAAAACAACCTCCACGATCTATTGAGACTTGGGAAGATCTTGTCAAAAAGTTTGTGAATGAATTCTTCCCACCTTCCAAGACCACGAGTCTTAAGAACGAAATCACCAAGTTCACTAAAAAATACGATGAATCTTTTGGTGAAGCGTGGGATCGTTTCAAAGAATTACTTCGCAAGTGTCCACATCATGGTTTCTCTGAGTTGATGCAACTCAATACTTTTTACAATGGCGTGAGCCAAGCTGATCAGGATTCTCTCAATGCCTCCGCGAGAGGTAATTTCTTGAGTAGAACCACAAAAGAAGCTTTGCAAATCATAGAAAACAAGTCCAAGGTCCGCTCTACACGAAGCAAACCGATTGTTTCTCAAATCAATGCGGGACCTTCTACATCATCTTCTGTGGGTCAATCTAGCACGGATGCTAAGATTGACAAGCTCACTGAAGCGATCCAAGCTTTGGTTCTCGCCCAAACAAAGAAATTTCATTTCTACAAAATCCTCCCCCTGCTGAGGTTAAAAAAGTGGAAGTCTGTGTAATCAATATCGCCCTCCTATGGACCCCAGCTATCGTCCTCATCATCATTATCCTGGACCTCCTGGTTTTAATCAAAACCAAAATGTCCAAAACCGTGGCCAAAATCAAAATAGAGCGAACCAAGGTTATCAAAAATCAAGGTAACTTCAATCAGGGTCACGGTTTTCACAATCAAAACCAAGGGTTTCAAAATCAAGGTTTCCAACATCAAAATTAAGGAAACTTTAATCGGAACCAAGTTCAGGGTAATCAGGGATATTTACATGGAAACAACAACCCTAATCAAGGGAATTTTCAAAATCAAGGTCCCAATCCGAACAATCGAGCTCCAAATATTCCTAATCCGAATCAAGCCATTGTTCCAACCGGGCCTTCATCTGACGAGTTATTGAAACAATTCATGAAGTCCCAAGAAGAGTTGAACAAGTTGCTGGTCAGCCAGATTTCTGACATCAAGAAGTCTTTAAATGATCGACCCTCGGGCTCAGGTACTACTTTACCGAGCAACACGATCGCTAACCCGAGGGGCGATGCTAAGGCGATCACAACACGAAGTGGTGCTTCATATGATGAACCCGCGATTCCTACTACCTCTTATTCCTCTCCCCCAAAGGTAATGAATCGTGAACCTGAGGTGACAAAGGACAAGGTGCAAACTCCTAGCCCACGAAGTACAGCACACGTCCAACCTCAGGTTAATCCTGAAACCAGATGTAAGCCTGGAGTTGTCTTTGAACCACCAGAAACTCCAGGGGACAACCCAAAATCCAAAACTTCTATTCCTTATCCATCACGTCTCAGTGAACAAAAGCTCCGCGAAAAAGCTAATCACCAAATGGATAAATTTTTCCAAATCTTCCAAGATTTGCATTTTGATATCAGCTTCGCGGACGCTATTCTCTTGATGCCCAAGTTTGCATCAACAATCAAAAATATGTTGAGTAATAAAGAGAAATTATTTGAGATGGCAAGAACTCCTCTGAATGAGAACTGCTCAGCAGTTCTTTTGAAAAAGCTTCCTGAAAAGCTTGGAGACCACGGGAAATTCCTCATTCCTTGTACTTTCCCGGGTATGGTTGAATGCTTCTCCTTGGCCGATCTAGGTGCTAGCATTAACCTAATGCCATATTCTGTGTGGAAGAAACTCTCTCTTCCCGAACTTACCCCCACGTGCATGACTTTAGAGCTTGCCGATCGTTCGATTTCTCGTCCCATTGGCATTGCCGAGGACCTATTCGTTAAAGTGGGGAAGTTCCATTTTCCAGCAGATTTTGTGATTGTTGACTTTGATGCCAATTCTAGGGTCCCTCTCATTCTTGGACGGGGATTCCTTAGAACTGGGCGAGCTCTTATTGATGTATTTGAGCATGAGATCACATTACATGTTGGAACGGAAGCCATAACCTTCAACCTAAATCAAACTTCGAGATACTCCTTCAATTATGACTGTGAATCGGTGAACAAAATAGATGTCATCGATGTTGCTGCTGAGGAGTATGCTCAAGAGATTTTAGGTTTCATTGATGATTCTTCGAGTGAAAACCTCACTCAGTCTTCTCACCCCATCATTGCCAATTCTTCTCCTTCCTTCACTCCGTTTGAGGGAAGTGACTTCATCTTAGAAGAAATGGAGGCGTTTCTCAAAAGTGACTCGATTCCCGATGGAGTCGATAACCAAGAGATCGACCTCGAGAGGGATATTCTCATACTTGAAAAATTGTTAAACGAAGATCCCTCTCCTCTTCCTGTTCTACCACAAACACTTCATAAGGAGGAAGTCAAAAATGTTGAGAAAACTGATGACTTCCCTAAGGTTGAACTTAAGGACTTGCCGCCTCATCTTGAATATGCATTTCTGGAGGGTGATGATAAATTACCCGTCATAATTGCCAAAGACTTAAGTAATGAGGAAAAAGCTGCTCTTATAAAGGTTTTGAAGTCTCATAAACAAGCAATTGCATGGCGACTCTCCGACATCAAGGGCATTGACCCTGAATTTTGTACTCATAAGATTTTAATGGAGGACGACTTCAAACCTGCAGTCCAACAACAAAGAAGGGTGAATCCAAAAATTCACGAGGTTATCAAACAAGAGGTTTTAAAACTTCTTGATGCCGGATTGATTTACCCTATCTCGGACAGTCCTTGGGTCAGCCCAATTCATTGTGTTCCAAAGAAGGGTGGCATTACTGTTGTCACAAATGATGAGAATGAGTTAATTCCAACTCGTTTGGTTACGGGATTGCGTGTCTGCATTGACTATCGTAAGTTAAATGACGCCACCCGTAAGGATCATTTTCCTCTGCCCTTTATGGATCAGATGCTCGAGAGATTAGCGGGGAATGAGTATTATTACTTCCTCGATGGTTTCTCGGGTTACTTTCAGATTCCCATTGATCCGCAAGATCAGGAAAAGACCACGTTCACGTGCCCCTATGGAACATTTGCTTATAAACGTATGCCATTCGGCTTATGTAATGCTCCGGGCACGTTTCAGAGATGTATGATGTCCATATTTTCCGACATGATCGGGAAAACTATGGAGGTCTTCATGGACGATTTTTCGGTCATTGGGGATTCGTTCCAATCATGTCTCTCTCATTTAGACAGCATGCTAAAATGTTGTGAAGACACAAAGTTATGTCTAAATTGGGAGAAGAGTCACTTTATGGTCAAAGAGGGCATTGTCCTCGGCCATAAAATTTCAAAAAACGGGATCGAGGTTGACAGAGCCAAAGTGGACGTCATTGCAAAATTGCCTCATCCCACGACCGTGAAAGGTGTTAGTAGTTTTTTGGGTCACGCCGGTTTCTATCATAGGTTTATTCAAGATTTTTCTAAAATCGCCCGGCCTATGACCCATCTCCTCGAAAAGGATGCTCCTTTTATCTTCTCCCCCGAGTGCGTCGAAGCTTTTGAAACACTTAAGAAAAAGCTTATCGAGGCACGAATCCTTGTTGCCCCCGATTGGGACTTGCCCTTCGAGCTCATGTGTGACGCTAGTGATTATGCGATAGGGGCAGTCTTGGGGCAACGCAAAACAAAACATTTTCAGCCTATACACTATGCCAGCAAAACTATGACCGAGGCTCAAAGCCATCACCACCACCGAAAAAGAATTATTAGCTGTGGTGTATGCTTTTGAAAATTTCCGGCCATACTTGATACTGACTAAAAGCATAGTGTATACGGATCACTCGGCTTTGAAGTACCTTTTTGCAAAACAAGATGCAAAGCCGAGACTTCTTCGTTGGGTTCTCCTCCTTCAGGAATTTGATATCATTATTCGTGATAAAAAAGGAGCTGAGAACCTAGCTGCTGATCATCTCTCCCGTCTTGAAAACCCCCACCAAGATGCTTTCGAGAAAAAGGAAATAAATGAAACATTTCCTCTCGAAACCCTCAATGCGGTTTCATTTCGTGGAGACTCGATTACCCCATGGTTTGCCGACTTTGAAAACTATCTTGCGGGTAACTTCATTGTGAAAGGGATGTCGTCCCAACAAAAAAATAAATTTTTCAAAGATGTAAAACATTACTTTTGGGACGACCCCTACTTGTTCAAAATATGCGCGGATCAAGTCATCCGGCGGTGTATGTATGGTCAGGAAGCTGCTGAAATCTTAAAGGCTTGCCATGCTGGTCCCTCGGGGGGCCACCACAATCCCAACTACACCGCCAAAAAGGTGTTTGATTCCGGTTTTTATTGGCCCTCGATTTACAAGGATGCCCAACAATTGGTCAAGTCCTGTGACGCTTGTCAGCGTCACGGGAATATTTCACAAAAGAATGAAATGCCTCAGAATGCAATTCAAGTTTGTGAAATTTTTGATATCTGGGGCATCGATTTTATGGGGCCATTTCCATCCTCTCACGGAAACAAATACATACTCGTGGCAGTTGACTACTTGTCAAAATGGGTTGAAGTAAAAGCTTTACCCACAAATGATGCCCGAGTAGTTGTGAAATTCCTAAAAGCTCTTTTTGCCCGATTCGGAACTCCACGTGCTATTATTAGCGATCGTGGTACACACTTCTGTAATGACAAATTTGACAAAGTCATGCAAAAGTACGGTGTGACTCACCGTCTTTCTACTGCGTACCACCCTCAAACAAGTGGACAAGTCGAGGTTTCCAATCGGGGCATTAAAAGGATTTTAGAAAGAACCGTAGGTGAAAATCGTGCGTCGTGGTCAGACAAATTAGATGATGCACTTTGGGCTTTCCGTACGGCTTACAAAACACCCATTGGGTGTACGCCTTACAAACTTGTGCACGGAAGAGTGTGCCATCTTCCGATCGAGCTTGAGCATAAAGCCTATTGGGCTCTCAAGCATGCCAATTTCGACCTCAAAACTGCGGGTGATCATCGGAAAGTTCAACTGAATGAATTAAATGAACTTCGTGATCAAGCTTACGAGAACTCTTTGATCTATAAGGAAAAGACAAAGAAGATTCATGACTCAAAAATCAAGAACCGCATTTTTAACGTTGGTGATCGAGTCCTTCTTTTCAACTCTAGACTCAAGATCTTCTCGGGAAAGCTTAAAACCCGATGGACAGGTCCATTCACTATCGCTAAGGTTTATCCTTATGGCACCGTCGAATTATCTCAAAATGACGGTCCTAATTTCAAAGTGAATGGACATCGTTTGAAACATTACTTTGGAGAGGACATACCATTCATGGTTGTCCCGGATCTCCAAACTTTCCCCAAGGACAATTGAATTCGGGGATCGAGTCAAGCTAGCGACTCGATGAACAAAAACAATAGCACAATACGGGTTTTCACCCGTATCTCTGATTTCCTTCTACTTTCTACCACCCAGTGTGGGGGAATGGCCAACCCCCCGCTATTTGAAAATGTATATATGTATATGAGCAAAAAAAATGTGTATATATAGAAATAAAGTGAAATTTGGTATTTCCACAGTTAGATTCGAATATTATCTTTTTACGTTCATAGATTCGGCATAATAGCCGGGACTTTGAATATTGAGGACAATATTCATTTCTAAGTGTGGGGAGGGGGGGAAATTCTAGCGAATTTTGTCGCAAAATACTTTCAAATACCCCCATTTTTGGCCAAAATTTTCAAAAATTTTTCACTTTATTTCAAAAATTTTGTGGTAATCAGTCCGCCATGTCTAACCGACAAAGGGATTGGCTAATCCAGGAGCAAACGGGTCTTGGTAAAGATAACTCAAATCCGTTTACGGCTTGCAATTTGCCCAAAATTGTATGGTTCCTCAACTCCCCATCATCCTCAAAAGCTAATGAGTTGGCTAGCCCGCAAGATTATGGCTTGTGGTAAAGGCCGTGGAAAATCCATAATTGGTAATCAGCTGACCAAGATGTTGACTATTCCATCAAGAGTTGGCTAGTCCAGGAGCAAACGGCTCCTGGTAAAGACAAATCAAATCCGTTGACAGCTGGTGGTTTGCTCAAAATCACACGGTTATCAGGTGTGCCACAGTTCTTACACCTGGCTACTCCAGAAGTGATGGCTTTTGGTAAAGAGTTTAAAATCCATCAAGTTTTCCAAAAATATTGCTAGGGACTAGCAATAGTTTAGTGTGGGGGATTGATGAGTGCGCAAACACTCATCATTTTTATCGTGTTTAAACTGCCAAAACATACAAAAACAATCGAAAAGTAATCAAAATACTTAAATTATCCCAGGGATTGTGTTTTATGTGTTTTAAATGCAAAACGAGCAAAAACAAACGAAAAACGATCAAAGTTTGCAATATTGGCAGTTTCAGTCCCCCAAGTTTCAAAATTTGTCAGAAATAGTCCCTATGCATTTATTTTAAAATAAAAGTCAACCCAAGTCCCTAAAAAATCAAAAGTTATCAAAAACGGACTTTGGGTGATAAATTTGGAAAAGTTACAGGTTTGGTCCTTGGAGTTTGGAAATTTGCAAGTTTAGTCCCTGGGAATTTTGAAAATAAAAAATTTGCAAAATTGGTTTGTGGAATACTGAACTTGGCAACATTGGTCCTTATTGGTACTTTTGGGGAATTACAATTTCAGCCCCTCATTTTCAGTAAATTACAAATATGGTCCTTGTGTTAAATTTCATACAACCAAACGGACCCTTTTGCTACTACTCTCCAAAGTCCAAATAATAAAACACCCCACCCAAAAGCCCACCACCATAAACCCTGGCCCAAATCCAACTCCACAACCCAATCCATCACCACTCCCCCGTTTTAAATAAAAACCTCCCAAAGTCAAACCGTTTGACTCTCCCACCTTCACCTTCCCAGCCTACAATACCACTCCAGCACACAACCTCCCCCTCCTCCACATCATCAACCCCATTCCATGCCCCCCCAACTCCTTAATGCTTACAAGGAGCATTAATTGTCCTCAAAGACTTCCAAGTAACTCCAACTGACAAAAGAAGAAAAGGGCACCAAAATTGGTTTTAATGGCTTGGATCATTCCCACCCAATCCAATGGGTGGGATTTACTCAGAAAAGTATGAAGAAGTCAATGGCAGCCATATAAGAAGGAGAGAAGCAGTGGAGGAAAAACAAGTAGTATAACTTAGAAAATTTAGGTCGCTTGTAATTCCTTTAAGTTTGTAATTGTATTTTTAAGCTTCTGAGTATCAAATTCAGTGTTTTCAGTGTATTTTGAACAATTCTTAAGTATTAATCCAAGGGTTTCTTCAAGTTTTTAAATTGTGTAAATTTTATGTTAAATTCGTATTTGAAGTATGATGTGATTAAGGTTGTTGAAATGAACTAAAGTAGAACATATAAGCTCCCATGAAGCTTTTATAAGCTTCTAGTGACCTAAAATTCAGTCTAACTAAAAAATGCTCAAAAGAACAAAGTTGGTCAATGAAAGTCAAACTAGGTGGATTTGGTTTTGAAAACTGGATTCAGAAGTGAAGTGGATGCAAGGAGGCTTGGAATATTTGGTTTAGATCCTCAGGGGAGGAAATAGGTTGGTTCTTTTTGGTCTAGTTCTACATTCTCAGTTTGGAAGGCTTTGTAAGAAATTTTCTCTTTTATAAATTCTACTATTCAAAAGCTTAAGTATTGTTTATCTCAGCTTATTTGTATTTATTAAATAGATTTTAGTTGTAATATTGCTTAATATCTAGATTGGTTTTAAGAAATTAGCATTGTGTTGATAGATTTCTTGTTTAACTGCCATTTTTAGACTCTTAAGTAACTTTAGGTATTTGTTGTTCTTGATTGATGCTTATCTGTTTACTTATGCCTAGTATATCATAATAAGGTCTTGGGTATCAAATTTCATGTCCTAAATCAGTATATGCCCTCATATCTCAAAACAGATTAGGCATAAAAGGGTGTTTGGATTTGGGTGGTTGCATGAGCTTTTGAGCTTGTCAGTGGTCATACCCTTTTGATACTTCTTTCTTAGGTTTAAAATACCATAGTCAAACTCACATACAAGTTGTTTTACAAGCCAAAGTCAAAATTCAACTCAAATCCGCCTCACAGTTAACTGTGAGGGAATTGTGAGCCAAAGAACCTTTAAATTGGTGTAGGATTAGTAAACCTAGTTTAGTATAGTTGTAATATTGCTTAATATAAGTTTCTTAACCAGTAATCATCCACCAAAAGTTCATAAAAGTCAATTTGTTCAAAAACTCGTAAAAGTCAAAATTGCAAACTCAGATTTTCATCAAAATGGCAAGAATTTATATGATTTTTGTGTTTGGATTGGAGGTCTGAAAATTGTTGTGTGATTAATATACCAGCTAAATTTGAGATTTCTTCAATTTTCATATTTTTGTGATTTTTTCTTGTGGACCAAAATGCCCCTAGAAGTGACCTGCAGGGCAAGTTAGTTGCCCTGTCTCAGCAGACCCAAACCACCCAACCACCTTTGGTGGTGTTTTGTGGTGAACCCAGTGGGTCCCACACCCCATAATTAGGTCCTTACAACCCCCCTCCTACCAGAGTTGACCTGTTGACCAATAGTTTGACCATTTGACTTGTGGACCTCACTTAATTTTGTGCCAAAAGACTGTCCCCAAATCTGTTTCAAAATGAAATAAGCAAACTGCTTATTTGTGATTTGTAGCTTATTGAAGCTGCTTATTTGTACTAATCTTGCTTATTCTTGTTCATTTAACTTAGAGAAACCTAAATTTACCATTGTGGACCCCACATACTCCAAATTGAGCTAAAACTCTTCTACAGTCAACAAAAGTCAACTGCTTGAGTCAATAAGCTCTCAATTGCTTATTTTTGGGTTATGTAAAAAGTATTTTCAGAAAAAGTGTTTGTATTTAGTGTATAATTAGTTTGGAAAAAGAAAAAACCAAAAAAAACCAACTTTAATTGTAGTGATAGCTTCTATTTAATAGGATTTATCATTTTAATTTTCTTTTTAGCTTATTTATAATCAATATATCATTTTTATAATTTTATAAATTCTCTTTTAGGTTAAAGTAATTTTAGAAATTTTTCCAGATTTTTATTTTGTCTTTTAGTGGTATTAATAATTAATTTTAGTTTAATTAAGTTTTAATTAATATTAAGTAATTAAATAGCATTATTATAATTTACATAGTATAACCTAGTTTTTTTAATTTTTCTAGCTTTTATTTAAGTTAAAACATTTTTACAAATTTTTCTAGAATTTATATTACTCATTTTCTATTTTTTTATAATATAATTAGTTTAATTAGAAATTAATAAGTAATTAGATTAATAATTAGTAAATTAGTATAAAAATACATAAAATAAACTTTTTATAATTTTTTAGGATTCCTGTGTTGGTTAATTAGATTTATAAAAAATTTCTTAATTTTCTAAGCCTTTTTAGTATTTTTAGTAAATCTAATTAGTTTAATTAGTTAATTAATAAATAATTAGTAATTAATTAATAATTAATAATTAAATAGTGAAAAAATACTTTTTCTTTTTCTTAAAATTTTCTTTAATTATTAGGATTGTAAAAATAATAATAATTTTACACTTATAACCTTTCCCGTCCATCAGTTGTACTTTTTGTTTTGTTCGTGTGTGTACGTTTTTAATTAAAACGTATGTTTTTACGTTTTAGCTTAAATCTTTGTAATCTTAGTTCCCGTAATCAATCACGTAGCTTTCCTAAGCTATATTTGTCAATAATTTCTAAATAATTCTTATCACAACCCTCTTCTGTGAATAATTACCCGATCACAAGTACGCTAAAGTTACAATTCACACTTCAACGGGACATAACGACCTGGTGATACCTTATATTACCCGGAGCATTGATCTAGGCTATTTGACTTTGTTGACCATTCCTTGGTCAATATAAGTTGGTGGTTTAACATCAATCAATCAGGCATACAGTGGGTAAAGACCTGTCCTTCTTTCACGATGTTACCTAAACTAAACTAATATCTAACTAACTAATAAACTAACTACGAGCTATCATAATGCTATTACATCATATATGTGACCGAGTCTTTTATAGGAATAATTGTATTCCTAACAGATTGTAATAGAAAGGGTATAAGAAAGAAGACCCTCGACACAATCACAAGAGTGGATTAGGTTCTTGTGATTCTTCCCTTGCAAAGATATGTGTTCTTTCAAAGATGTTAGTATGAAAATCAAGAACACAAGATTAGAGATTGAGATAGAGATAGAGATTTGAGAGTGTTTAGAGAGAAAGAATATAGAGAGAAAGAATAATGGCAAGGGGTGAGGAATACAAGAGGCAAGGGTGGTATTTATAGGCCAAGACCCAAACTTGGGAAAATTTTACCGAGGCCGGCGCGTCACCCGCGCGTCAACGCGCGGGCAGCGCGCCAGGACTCTGTCTCAAGTTTTCCCAAAACTTGGGTGTTGGATCTTGTAAATACATATCCTTGCTAAACCCCCAATTGTACTTCACACTAAACCTTAACATTAATCATTCTAAGGTTTACCAACTCAAATAGCCAATTTGGAAAATGTTTTGTGAAGTGTTTAAAGAGAAACCAAATTACCAAAGGTTTAAAGTGTAGATAGGGTAATTTGGAAGGGGTAGAAGTGTATCTCCTCACATGGCATAGAAAAGAGAGAAAGAATATGCCAAAGAATATTTCAATGCTTGGTGGGAAGAATGAGATGGAGGGTTGAGATGAAATGGTTTGAATTGGATGGCTAAGATCAAAGGGAGCCTCCCTTGGTTTTCAAACAATTTGGCATGTGTGGAATGTGGATAATTGAGATGAGTTCATTTGAAATGGATGGTTAAGATCAAGGATGCCTAGGTTAGGGTTGAGAAGGATATTCCAAGGAATATGCTTTGTTTGGGGGGGGGGAAGGAGAAATGGATGGTTGAGATGGTTTTAGTTTGAATTCAATGGTTGAGATCAAGCACATGTGGTGGCATAGATAGGAGAGATTGGATGGATGGTTGAGATGTGTTGTAATTTGAAATCAATGGCTAGGATTAGAGGAGCCACTTTAGGGTTTCAAACAATTCCCCATGTGTCAAAAATGAAGGGATGAGATGTGTTGTAAGGGAATGAATGGTTTAGATGTAGTGTGTAAGGGAATATGTAAGGGTGTAAGAGATTGTGTAAGAGAATATTTGATTTGGATATGATTGGATATGATTGGTTTTGTCTTATGTATAAATGGGATTAGGAGAGGATTAAGGCATAATCTAATTGTCATTAAGAAGAATGGTTTAGACAATTAAGATTATAAGTTGTGAAAATTATAGGTTACTTATAAGTTCAAATCACACAATGTCGAGAATCCATAGTTTCATATCTCGTGACTTTCCACGACTCGACGTTCTCAACTAATACCTTGGTTCAAACAAGTTAAGTGCTTTGCCTTGATGTAAAGCATAACCCAAGTGGGAAAGGATGCGTTTACGCAAAGTGACCTTTGACTTAGTTTGACCAATAAGGGAGTAAACCCGTTACGTAATTAGAGAAGACGTAATCACGGGATATGAGCATGTGGATGCTTCAACACGATATCACTTGAAATATATAAGCTCCCTAAGTTTAGAAAAGCCTTAGCTAGAGGTGATAGTTAGAAAACATGAGTTGGCGTTTTCCCGTAAATGGGTGTTCTAAAAGTGGGATCTCTCAAGTCTCAAAACTCGTTTCGAGTGTTCTCAATTAAGAACATAACATATTCATACCTGTATTGAAAGATCCACATTTGTCGGGTAAGGGGAAAGCCGACTTTCAAAATTCGCCCTGAACCATACAGACTCCTGGCGCGTCACCCACGCGTTGACGCGCGGGCAGCACGCCAGGAGCAGACATTGGCTCCGCCGATTTTGGGCTAACGTTTGTTATTTTATGTGTTTCGATGGTTTGTTTGTCATAATTAAAACATAAAGAGATCTTGATCATGTTGCCTCAACACTAGCCAAAGTAGATTGCTCCTTCGGTCATCATTTGTTGATGTCCACAGATGATCATCATCACCAACTCTCGCCATGCTACTTCCTCCATTGCAACTATCATCATACGGGTCACAAGATGCCAATAATTCATCTCTGTTGGCACCGTGAGTCTTAATTTTCTCACACCAATATCTCTTTCCTTTAGAATCATCCTCCATTTCATATGAAGGATTACTCTCGGCTTCATGATCAATGTGTTTTGTTGGGATCATACTTTAGTATTTAGTCAAGTCTCGGTCATTACATTTTGTAATAGGTTGCTTAAGTATTATTTATTTTTATGTTTTAGTTAATGGGCAAGATGTAAAAGCCCTAAAGGCTTACAAGCCCACGTTTACATGATGAAAGGGACTAGGGAATGTTGCCCTAGTTTCCCTCCTATAAATACAAGGCTTATGTTGCCTTAAACTTTGTTGGTTATTTTGATATTCTAATGAAACTCTTGCTTTTATAATTCTCTCATATCTTATAATCAACCAATCCTTATATCTATCTCATTCTTTACTTGTGTGATATCAATATGGGCACCTAACAAGTGGTATCATTCGCCTAATAGAGATTGAAGTGTTGTTTATTTGGTTTTCGTGGGATTTAGGTGTATTTTTCCTTATATTTTTGCTTTTTCTTTGTTTCTATCACTTAATCTTGAAGCTTGGACAAGTTTCAAGGTTGATATAGTGCTTAGAACCTTAGATTTTGCATAAAGTTTTGATCTTTCATAGTTTTTAGTACTTTTTATCATTGTTTCTTAAGTTTTATAGCTTCTTTGATATTAGAAAACTAGTCTTTGGAACCTAAAACTTTCATATTTTGTGTTTTCTAAGTGTTGGGGAAGTTATTTGATCAAAAGTTACTCATTTCTAAGCATTTTTCTTCAAAAAGTAGTGATTTTTCATTGTTTCTGGTCACTCTACGCATAAGAATTAGTGGAACAGTACATTTTGAAAGCTGTCAACAGTACTTTTGGTCTCCCTACGCATAAGATAACTTCTTACGCGTGAGTTTTGGTATAAAACCCCATTCCTACGCGTAAGAGAGCAATCTACGCCTTAGATCTACGCTGAAGCTACTGTCTACACCTAAGTTCTACGCAGAAGCTACTTTCTACGCCAAAGTTCTATGCTGAAGACATTTCTTACGTATAAGATTCTTCTTACGCGTAAGTTCCTAATTTCTACGCAAAAGTCTCTTCTAAGGTCTCTCTTCTAGCAAAGGTGACTCAGTACTTCCCTAGCTTGGACAAGTTAGTGGAATACTTCGACTAAGGATATCTTTCAAGCTTGGACAAGTTTAAAAGATTTGTTTGGTTTTTACCTTACGCATAACTTGCTTTACGCAAAAGGTTTAAACTTACGCGTAAAAATGGTAATCTTACGCATAAACCTTGTGTTTACGCATAACATCACCTTTCTACGCTTAACTTTAAATTTACGCATAAGTTTTGTTACGCGTAAGATTTCAACTTTGCCCAAGGATTTTGAACTTTACCAAAGGAACGTACATTTCAATCTTCTACAAGATCCATCTTTTCACACAAGTGTTTCATTATGTCTCAACCACCGTACTATAACTTTAACCACCCTCAGCAACATCAGAATCAACAATATCATCAACAACAGCAACAGTATCAACAATCACCACAATATTATCAACAACCGGTTTACTCACAACAACATCTTCTCATGCAACAACATCAGATGGTTCCAATGCAACAATCCTATCCAATGTCACAACAACAAAGCAAACTCCCATCAAAACCTACTCACTGGGTTGACAGGATGTGTGAAGTCATTTCAACTCAACAATCCAGACATGAAGCAGGATCTATTGACACCCCACCAATGCTAACACCGGGTAATTATGTTCAGTAGGCAAGTCGATTCTTAAGGTTTATAGAACTCAAGAAACCCAATGGTAAGTACATGAAACAAGTTATCCTTGAAGGACCGTTTCAATGGCCTGTTAACTACGTTGGCGGTGACCCATCTGTTGATCCTCCAGTAGCTCCAACTGCTGTGCTAGTTCCTGAGTCTTCACTTACTGCTGAACAACACCACCATCGTGAAGCAGATGAGTATGCTATGTCTTACATACTTCAGGGAATACCAAATATCATATTCAGAAGTGTTGATGCTCAGACAACTGCAAAAGCTATGTGGGAACACGTCCATCTACTTATGCAAGGCACACAACTGAACAAGGAAGACATGGAATCTAAACTTTACTTGGAATACACTAATATCATGATCGAACCAGGGGAATCACTTGAATATTACTTTCATCGTTTCACCAATGTCGTCAACGACTTAGAGAGACATGAAGTACACCTTCCAAGGATCGCTGTCAATACAAAATTTGTTAGTAGTCTGGGTTCTGAGTGGCAAAAGTATGTGACATTTGTGAGACAAGCTAAGAATCTTCATAGAGATCCATATGGTTTGTTGTACGACTATCTCAAGTACTATGAGTCTGAAGTTGAAAAAGATAGAGCCGCACGAGGAGGATATACACCACCACCTACTTCTAATCCCCTAGCACTCGTTGCTCAATCTCATGCTGCACATCCTCCGATGTCTAATCATGCTTATGATCAAGAAAAAAATTATTTCAGTTACCAGCAACCTGCTACTTCACACAAAATGGTCCCATATGAATCATCCTCGCAACACGCTTCTCCTCAACCTGCTCCATATGACAACCATGATAGCATGTATTATTCTAATCAGATTGAAGATGATGATGATGACGTCAATACGTTGAATCAAGGACTTGCTCTTATTGCTCGTGCTTTTAGCAAATTCTCTAACAAAACCAACAACCGTCTTCATTCTTCATCAAATACAAGGAATCAAGCTGTCATTCAAGATGGTCGAGTTGAGATTCAGAACCGTAATCCTGGACGTTTAGGCTCAAGAGGGTATTCTGGAAATTCTGGGTATGGACAAAGATTCAACAACAATGGGGGATTCAGAAACAATTCAGGTGCTCCTCAGAGAAGTAATGACAATGTGGCAAATAGCAATACAGTATCTGGGAATGCGATATGGTGCTACAACTGCAACGAAAAAGGTTATATTGCAACAGCATGTCCTAAACCGAGAACCCGCGGCAGTCAGTTTCACAAGCAGGCATTACTAACGGCTCTCAAAGATGAAAAGGAAGGAACTTTCAATGAACAAGAGAACAGTTTCTTTGCTAATGCTTACAACGATGATGATATGGAAGATCTTGAAGCCAATGCAGCTATGATGCTTATGGCCAACATGCAGGAACATCAGTTGAATGATTCAGGCCCAGTGTTCACCACTGATGGTTTGTCTCAGGTAAATGACCTAACCACATGCTCCATAGAATTTAATGCATCACCCTCTGCTTCTGAATCAGATAAGGAGCAAGTTGTTCCATCTGAATCATTTTTATCTTCTCAAGAGGATGAACAATTAGACACAGTTGTTATATTTGATGATGACACTGTCGTTTCATTTGATGATCCTATTGAGCAAGACAAAAATGACAATATTGAACAACATGAACCTTCTTCTGATCCAGATCCTGACTATACTGTCATGGCAAAACAACTTAAAGAACAACTTCTTACAACTCACATAATGGACGAGCAAACTAAAGTTTTGAAAGAAACTAATGTTGATTTGAAAAAGGATATTGAATGTTATAAAATACAACTTTCACATTTTCAAAATGCAGTTCAACGTGAAAAGTGCTTTGAAAAGTCATTTCAGGAATCATATGTCAAAAAACAAAATCTTCAAAAGCAAATATATGACATAATTGAGTCAAACGGTAAATTGGTTTCCAAACTGGAAAATGAAAAACATGATCTTCAAAAACAAGTTGTACAACTTCAAAAGGAACATTCAAAAACACAAATAGAGGTGACAACTTGCAAACAGGAATTTTATGAACACAAAGTGCAAAAACGAGAAAAATAAATTTCTTTAATTGAAGAAAATCTCACTCTCGAACGTCAAATTAAAGCTTTTCAAAATATCGTTTATAAACATGGAGAATCTGTAACGACAATTCAAAAGTTTACTTTAAAAGCAAGACACGATAAAGGTTTTGCCATTGGCGATTACAGATCCACTTTTCTTTGCACTGCATTCAAAACAATTCCTAAGCTTTACAGTATGGACCAATTGATGGATAATAATGTTGTGCGTGTTATTGTACATAATACTGAAGAAGAATACGAACTTGAAGAAAAGAGTCGATCAAAAGTGAGTCAAGTTGAATATTGCAAACCATATGATTACTCAAAAGCTCCTCACATTTCAAAATCTTTTGTTCCATCAAGAGAAATACTTGAGAAATCATGGTATGTAACTGAGTCTTATGTTTCATCTTCGAATGGGGCTCCTGTCAAACCCGTGGCACAAGTAAATGGTCCATTACCATCTTCTGGTACTGTGACACCATTACCAACACGTTGTAGAGTTTTAGACTATTTTCAAACATTCATGAAAGGCATCGAAAACTTGGAAAACGTAATTGAACATCATTCGGAAATTAAAATTGCTACTTTTTAATCGGCTTACGAGCGGGAAAAGCGAGACATTTTTCAAAAACAACTTCTACCTTTAGTTCAAAATTTGCGTTATTGTGCTACTCGTTGGGAACAGGAACTCCAAAAAGAAGTTACAGATATGAAAAACATTTTCGCTCTAAATGAAAATGCAATTTTGGTTCAACAACGCAAAAATCGATTTTTGAAAACGGATTCTGATCGACTCTTGGTAAAACTCCTCATAGCTGATATTCATACTCTCATCATGAATGATCTCTATTATTCCAGCAATGCTACGGTATTTGAAAATTACTGTGCTGATATTGATTTGCTGAAATCAGAAGCTGAAACATTGAAACATAAATATGAAACGTTGCGTCAAAACAGTGATGATGTGAAAAACAAACTTTCAAACGAAATTTGTCAACTCAAACAAAAACTTGATTGGTGTCAAGCTCAAAGTATTGAAACTGAATTGCAACTACGAAGTAAAAATGCTTTTCTCAAAAACAAATGTCTTCAATATGAAAAAGAAATTGCGGAGTTAAAAATTGAAAACGTCGAATGGCAACAAAACCGCGATGACATTCATTATTGCAATGGTTTACTGGAGTCTGATATTCAGGATAAAAATCACATCATCATTGATTTGAAAGAGAAAATTAAGCTACTTCAAAAAGGAAAGTTTGTTGACACCACAGTGATAGCACCAGGAATGTTTCAAATAGACAGAACAGATAAGGGTAATCATGCTAAGAGTTCTAATGTTAGTTCTTCCACTTCTATAGGACTAGTTTCCCCTAAGAGCGTTAGCAGCCCAAAGCCAAAAAGCGTTAAGAAGACTAAAAAGACTAGGCTCTGGCAACGTAGAAGAGGAACACTAGAAGTGCAAGAAGTAGAAGATCACCTTAGGAACTTGAATAAAACTCATGTTGCATCTGATTTAGATTCTAATCTGGCAAATTGTAATCAAAATCTTAATGTAACGAATGCTGAACCTTCAAATGTTTTGAATATTAATGCATCTTGTGTGTTTTGTCGTCAAAGTGTGTTATCTGGTGATCATACTAAATGTGTAGCTAATAATCTCTTACATCGTAAAAAGAAACGTAGATCCGGCTTTCCTTCTAGGCCCACTACTGCCTCTAAGTCTACCCTAGGATAAACGCCTACTACCGTTTCGAATAATGTTGTAGTCAACCCAAGAGCAGAAATCAACAAATCTAGGAACACGCCAAAAGCTAGTGTATTCACTAATAACAAAGCAAAAACTAGTTGGAACTGGCAACGTTGGTTACAATACAAACCAAATTTCAAATGGATTCCTAAACTGTTAAATACTTGTGTTTCTAACCAACAGGAACCCACTATTTCTTCGGGTTCCACCCTTACTTCTGTTCCATCTCTGTCGTCTACTTGTGATGCAGGTGGTTCAGATCGTTCTCTGGATTGTTGATAGTGGTTGCACCCGACATATGACAGGCAATCTCAAACTGTTAACTAACTTTGTCTCAAAGTTTATTGGAACTGTCAGATTCGGGAATGATCAATACGCTTTAATCATGGGTTACGGAGACTATGTGAATGGGAATATTGAAATTAGCAGAGTATATTATGTTGAAGGCTTGGGTCACAACCTCTTTTCAGTCGGTCAATTTTGTGATGGGGATTTAGAAGTAGCATTTTGAGAGAAAACTTGTTTTGTTTGTGATCTACAAGGAAATGATTTGATGTCAGGCAAACGTGGTACTAACCTTTACACAATTTCAACGTCTGACATGATCGCTTCATCTCCTATCTGTCTTCTATCCAAAGCTGAAACGACTACATCCTGGTTATGGCACAAATGCCTTTCTCACTTGAATTTCAAAACGATGACTGATCTTGCTCGTCACAAATTAGTTGAAGGCTTTCCAAGATTCCGTTATGCCAAAGATCACCTATGTCCAGCCTGTGAACAAGGAAAAAGTACCCGTGCTCATTTTCCCTCAAAACATGAACACAATACTAATCATGTTTTGCAAATGCTTCATATGGATTTGTGTAGTCCGATGCGTGTTCAAACGATCAACGGTAAACGCTACATTTTAGTAATTGTTGATGATTACTCTCGCTGGACTTGGGTTTATTTTCTTCGAAGTAAAGATCAAGCTCCTCAAATGATCATCACCTTTCTCACCAAAATACAAGTTCAGCTACGCAACACAGTCAGAATTGTTAGAACTGACAATGGCACAGAATTTAAGAATCAGACTCTAAGGTCGTATTTTGAGAAAGTGGGAATTGAACATCAAATATCAATTCCACGAACACCCGAACAGAATGGAGTAGTCGAAATACGCAACAGAACGTTAGTGGAAGCTGCTCGAACGATGTTAATCAATACTCGATTACCAGATTACTTATGGGCGGAAGCTGTTTCAACCGCTTGCTACACTCAAAACCGTTGTATGATCACAAAACGCCATCACAAAACCCCATATCAGATTGTTCACAAAAAGAAACCGAACATCAGTTACTTTCATGTATTTGGAGCTCTATGCTACCCAGTCAATGATCGTGATGATCTAGGTAAACTTAAAGCAAAGGCTGGCATTGGAATATTTATAGGATACTGTGAAAATTCAAAAGGCTTTCGGATATGGAATCGTCGTACTCAGGAAATTCAAGAAACTATTCATGCTAATTTCGATGAACTCACTCAAATGGCTTCTGAGGAAAACAGCTTAGGACCTGCATCCAACCGTCTACACTTTCCGGAATCTTCGGCTGAACCGTTGCCACTCTCCCGTCAAGAAGTGGAAACCTTGTTTGCTCCATTGTTTGATGATACGATTGTTAACCATCCATCTGAGGCCACACCAAATTCCGCTGCACATCTTGATCAACATCAAGTACCTGATACACCTCAACAAACTACTACTACTATTGGAAGAGACGGTCCTCCAATCATATCACCTACAACAACAGAACAAACCGGGTCCAACTCACAACACTCAGCTAGAGACTCCATACCTTTATCAGTTCCACAAACCGCAAAGCATGACCCAGAACAGTTCATCAACCCATTTGCACCGGCTCCACCTGTCCCCGACATTGCTGAGTCATCTACACGCAATTTGGGTCCTGCTCACTTGCGAGATACTTATCAACTTCATCCTTCGACACACAAATGGACTAGAGATCACCCCTTAGTTCAAATTATTGGCCATCCAGATGCACCAATTATGACAAGACAACGCCTTCACACAGACGGTGAACTTGCATTTATGCACTCACAGTTTGTGAAACCGTGCCTAAAAACGTCAAAGAAGCTATGACTTATGAAAACCGGATTGAGTCTATGCAAGAAGAATTTGAATCCTTTCAAAGATTAGAAGTCTGGGAAATGGTTGAAAACCAGAAGGAATCATTGTCATTGGATTAAAATGGATCTTGAAAAACAAATTGGATGCAGAAGGAACTGTCATACGCAATAAATCACGCTTGGTAGCAAAAGGATACTCTCAAGAAGAAGGAATTGATTTTGAAGAATCATTTGCTCCAGTAGCTTGACTTGAAGCTGTACGGATCTTCTTATCATTTGCTGCTCATCGGAATATGATTGTTTACCAAATGGACGTGAAAACGGCTTTTCTGAATGGTCAACTCCGTGAAGTGGTTTATGTCAGTCAACCTGAAGGTTTCGTTGATCCAGAACGTCCCAATCATGTCTACAAGCTTAAAAAGTCTCTCTACGGTCTCAAGCAAGCCCCCAGGGCATGGTATGATAAGCTTTCTAAATTCTTATTGGCTAATGATTTTACTCTAGGCTCGGTGGATCCAACACTGTTTACAAAAACCTACGGGATGGACTTATTAATCGTTCAAATTTATGTCGATGACATTATTTTTGCTTCAACTAACAAAAATTACTCAATGGATTTTGCAAAATTAATGACAGATAATTTCGAAATGTCCATGATGGGTGAACTTACGTTCTTTCTAGGACTACAAGTTCATCAATCACCCCGTGGAATTTTTCTAAATCAGTCCAAATATGCTCTTGAGATTTTAAAGAAACATGGAATGCAAAGCTGTGATACAACGAATACACCTATGGCAAATTCCACAAAACTAGATGCTGATATACATGGGACTCTTGTTGACCCTACCAAATACCAAAGTATTATTGGGTCCCTCATGTATCTCACATCTAGTAGACCTGACATTGTATTTGCTGTCTATATGTGTTCTCGATATCAGTCTAAACCAACTGAGAAACACCTCAATGAGGCAAAAAGAATCCTTCGATACATAAAGGGAACCATCCATTTGGGGAACTGGTATCCGAAGGATTCTGGTTTTGAACTAATAGCTTTTTCAGACGCTGACCATGCAGGATGCTTAGACACGCGAAAAAGTACATCAGGAGGCTTACAGTTTCTTGGAGATAAGCTTGTATCTTGGCAATCAAAGAAGCAGGACTGCACATCACTGTCATCAACAGAATCTGAATACGTTGCAATGTCAGCTTGTTTTGCTCAAGTCATTTGGATGAGATCACAGCTTAAAAACTATGGCTACCTATTCAATAAGATTCCAATCTACTGTGATTCCAAAAGTGCCATTGCAATCTCCTGCAACACATTCCATCACTGCAAATCCAAACACATCGATCTCCGATATCATTTCATCAAGGAGCATGTCGAAAAGGGTACAGTTGAATTATATTTTGTGGGAACTGAGTACCAGTTGGCAGACTTACTCACTAAAGCATTACCTCCAACAAGGTTTGCTGATTTAGTCCACCAAATTGGTATGCGATGTTTGACTCCAGAAGATCTGGAAAAGTTTTTAAAACACAAATGATCGTCAAACATCGAAACTATCTTTGTAAAATATTTTCCAAAAACAAAAATACAAAAATATAAAACCAACAAAAACACCAAAAGATTTTTTCTCTTGTTTTTTTTTCTTAAAAAAAAAGGTACAAACCACTCTTTTCAACACTATTTTTTATAAAAATGTTTTACAATATTACAAAAACAAGTGTTGAGGGGGAGGTAAAGTATTTTTAAAATTTCTCAAATATTTACTTCGTACTTGCATTTTACCAAAAAACATTTTTTATTTGATGTAATATAAGTGATGCTTTAAAAGGTTTTTCGGGTTACTCTCGTTGACTAATTGAAACAAATTTTTCAAAAATTACATGACATCGGTCTAAGGTCAAGGGGGAGTAAAATTATCCTAGTTGTTCTTTTATTACGCTTAAAAGAGTTAAGTAATGGTTTAACTTAAGTTAGTTAGGTATAGTGCTTGAAATATACTAAGGTTAAGGGACTAGTTATGCCAAATGATGAAACTTAATTATCTTGGTCAAAACATATTGACCCCACCTCATTCACTGCACCTGCAAAATTCTAAAATTACATTTACTACACTCACCAAACATAATCAACGGCTCTTATTCATTCTGCAAATCCAATAATCTTTCATCCAATCTGTAAGTGCTAAATTGTTTAAATCATGTTTATAAACAATGGTTTTGAATATCATAAAGATCCAACGGTTCAATTTGTTTAAATCATTGAATTTCGACTTAGGGTTTGCGTAAGAATTAATACACAAGATTAAAAGAGTTTGTGTTTATGATTTGTGGTGGGATTTGATTGTTAATTGATGCCCAACATGTTCCTAATCTCTAATCATGCCCAGAAACATCAACTAGTGTTTATTGTAATTAGGGTTCCTCGTATGAAATAGGGGTTTTTGATTTATGAGGTTTTAAAATAATTAAATGCTTAGGATAATGGTCGTATGTGATTAGGAACACGATTTAGTGGATGAATTGTTTCAGAAACATGTGTGGTTATTGAATCGATGTGTTAGGGTTCTAGAGCACTAGCAGTTTTAATCATGCGATTTTGTGGATGAAAATTGTTATAAATTGGTCTATGAGTTCCTTAGTATGCTTAAATCACTCGCCTAGTTTCTTTTTCCACCCAGAATCAGTTTGCATATGTTTTCGATTTTATGTTCTTGCGACTTTACTCATAAGATGGCATATTGCATGTTTACGCATAAGTTCAAGTGTTTAAGTGTATTAGGTTGCACTTGGTAGTAATATTGATCAGTGGTTGTGTTTGAAAACTTTCAGGAATCAACAAACACAATAAATTCCAAAGGTGAATCTTAAAGGCAATCCTACGCATAAAGATGAACTCATCTTACACGTAAGATCAAATCTTACGCGTAAGATTCGACAGTTGGATAAACTTGTCTTGGATAAGACAATGTTTACGCAGAACATTAACTCTTACGCTTAAGTTCATTTCTTACGCATAAGATATATCTTACGCATAAGTTAGAAACTTACGCATGAGTTATTGTTTACGCATAAGGTTCAAACCTTTGCTAAAGTTTTTATCTTACGCTAAAGAATTTATTCTACGCATAAGATGAAACCTACGCAAAAGTTTAAACCTTACGCGTAATATATAAGTTATGTGTAGACTTTTCACCTATGCATAATATAACATCTTACGCATAAGAAATGTTATGCGTAGGATTCCTAATCTTACGCGTAACATTGTATATTTCCTTGAAATTTGTCTAAGTGTTGTAAACTTTCAATTGTGTAATCTTTTGTATTTGATAACTTATATTGTAACTTGTTTGTTATCAGTTTCAACTAAGTTTTAACATCAAATATACAAATTTTACCACATATTAACACTTTGAACAACAAAAACACCCACTGATCAATCCATTCATGCATAAACAAGTATATTAACAAATGTGCTAACAAATAATATTGCAATGTCTATGTTTGTGTATGATCATCGAGATGGCCCAACCTGCTAACATCCCTCAAGCACCTGCACCTGAACCTAAGCTCACATGGGAAGAAACCTTTCCTGAAAATTACTCCAGAAAGATTGGAAAGAACAACTTAAGGGACAACTTCAACAAATTCACGTGTAATGAATCGTCTTGCATTGTAGCTGTGGATGCACTTGTCTATCACCCGTACAAAATTCTGCTCACCAAATCTGCATCAGTTGCCTGTTTCTATATCCACCAGTTCTGGCATACTATTCAGCTGGACCTTGGAGAAGAATTTTTTACATGCATGCTTCACAAAAGACAAGTCACGGTGGACAAAGATATTCTTCGTGGCGTTCTAGGCTTGCCTGAACTTGGTCCAGATGAAGAGTACGACCAAGTTCCTAATGAAGAAGAGTTGATTGAATGGCTAAGAGATATTGGTTACGATGAGTCAGCTGAAGTCATGACTAGACACTCTAAGGTCAACACAAGGAATCTTCCACAACCATGGAGGACCGTGTATCTCCTTACAGCCAAGTCCATGTCTGGCAAAGACACCGGTCACGAACACCCCAAACTCCAGCATCTCAAACTTTTATGGGCTATGGCAAATGTCAAGAAGGTGGACTTTGCTAGCATCATCTGGGAAGACTTAGTGTGGCACATTCAACACCCAACAGCAAACATTCCATTTATTCGCTACACCAAGCTGCTCATCGAAAGCTTCCTTCGTGAGTATGACGACATTCCTCAAAGACTGGATGATGAAGACAAAAACACATTCAAGAATGAGTCTACTCTTAGGCAAATTAAAAGAGTTGAGACTAGTACACGTAAGCAAGGAATGATTCTTCCCGAGTGCCTTCTGAATGATAACGTAAAGAAATGCTCAAATTACAAGTACTATGTCCAAGTTGTTAAAGAAGAGAAAGTTGGGTTCTTGGACGAAATCCCTTTACCATCTTTCATGCAGAAAAAGGGAAAGAGAGCAAGTAAGTCTGGCAGCTCCGAAAGCTCTTCAAAGACTACCAAAAAGCCTCACAAGAGAACTCTCAAGATCAGATTACCAGCAAAGAAACCTATCCCTGAACCAGTTCCTGAACCCTCACCATCACATTCTCCAAAACCATCCGACTCAGAAACGGAATCTGATAGAGGTCCAGTTTACAGCGAAGCTTATAACAAACCAGATGACAATCTAGATGATCTGGACATGTCTCTAGAAGATTGGGACAAAAACATCAATGAATTTGTTGATCAAATCGAAAGGGAAACAATTCAAAGACCGTTAACTGAAAAGGATACAAAGTTGGAAGAAGAACTGTTAAGGGGTAAAAAGTTGAAAGAACCGATGACCGCCGAACAGGAACAACAAGAAGAGGCAGATACAAACATTGGTTTATCTGTAGAAGAAGAAAATGAACGAGCACTAAAGTTAGGTCTCCTCCACAGCAGAATCGACTCCCTCCAAGCTGATCAACCTCCGCCACCTCTGTTTACTCAAACAACCAAGGCTGGAGGATCAAGTAGCATTCCTGAAGCAGGAGAGTCTAGCAGTATCCCTGAGTCCACTCCAGTTGATCAAACTCAGGAAACGGGAACCACTGCTGATTTGACAGTCTACGAATGTCCCAATGTCACACCTGAAGACGTAGAGATGCTGAATGCTTCAGAAAGAGGAGACGATGATGTGGAAGACCATATGGACACAGACATTCCACATCTTATGTCTATGGAAGAGATGGAGGCCAGGGAAAAGGCTCAAGAGGAAGAGATCAAGAGAAAAGAAGAGGCTGAAGAGGCAATGCTTGAGGCTATCGAACAAGCAAAATTGGAAGAAGCCATTAGAATGGAGGAAAATAGGAAAGCTGAAGAGGCAGCTAAACTTGCCGAGGAATTAAAGCTTCAAGAAAAAACAAAGAAAAGAAAAGAAGAAGAAGCTAGAATTGCAGAAGAACTAAGACAAAAGGCAGAAGCTGACCTACTTGCAGAAGAGCAGAGACTAAGGGCTGAAGAAGCTACTATTGCAGATAAGGCAGAAGTGACTAAGGATAAACCCGAATCACCCAAAGGAGATGATAAAGACACAACTACCATCATTGAATCAATACAATCATCACCTCCTGCATCACAACCTACAAATGACGAATCTATCAAGAAACCTTCCAAAGTTGAAGCCTCAGCTGCATCAAAGTTGATCAAGAGGGCAGTTAAGAGAGTTCAAGATAAGAAGAAAAACAAGCTAGAAACACAAGTTGAATCACTGGCTAACCAAGTTGCAGAGTTAACCAAACAAATGACGACTGTTCAGGAAATGAATACAAAAGTTGACGCCTTCTTAGCCAAAGATGTACAAGAAGCTATGGAAGCTACTTTGGCTGCTCAAGCAACTCAATTCATGGAACAACACCTAGTGGCAGAATTGAAAGATTTACTGAAGCCGATGAAGGACGAACTAACAAAGATTGCTGAACAGGCTGTCAAGAAAGTGATTAGAACTACTTCTTTCACTCTCCGAGCTGACAAGACACCTCTTCCACAACAAGAGTTGACAGCAAATGAGATTGAGACTCAGCTCTTCTACATATTGGCAAGCAAAACCACCATGACACCTGAAGAAACCAAATTATGGGAAGCTTTACGAGCCAAGATGTCTAAAGATACTTGCAGCACTGAGGCTGACAAACTGAAATGTCAAAGAGATGATGAAGACCAAGTCCCGAACTCACAGGCAAAGAAACAAAAACAAGCCGAAGGACCCTCATCTCAACACAAGCAACCGGTCATAACTCCTACTACCACAACATCCACTCAACAACCAAAGGCATCGGGTTCCGGTCCTAAAGCCCATGATCATTTTGAGTACACCGGCGGAGATGATTTCCCTCAGCCAGACGATATACCAGAACCATCACCAAAGAAGAAAGAAAATAAAAGAAAACATCATCAGCATAAACCTGAAACCTCTTCGAAAAGCACCGAACCAAAGAAACCGAAAAAGATTCTTAAGTGGCTGGACGAAGATAAAACGGCTGAATATTCTTGGTTTGATGAAATGGTTAAAGCTCACCTCTTGCAGAAGATCAATCACCACAAGATGGTCACACAGTGGAATATGCACAACTTCTGCAGAGAGACTATGGTTTATAGAATATGAGCAAGAAACAGCTGAGAAGGATAAAGAATGTTGCATTCAACCAGTTAAAAGACCGCTCAGCCAACTCTGTTGAACTCGAATACCACCTGGAAAACATAGCCCGTGCAATGTCTAACAAAATTGACTGGCTAAATCCCAAGTCCAACATTGATTACTACTCAAAGACAAAAGGGCCCTACTACACTGACTGGACCAAACCTCTACCCTTGGTTGGAAAGCTGAAACAAGAGAAAATCCCTTAGAAGTTCTTCTTCAACAACGACTTGGAATTTCTACAACACGGCAGCAAGATAGAAAAGAAGTACGCCACATCACTTACCTTCTCAATCCCTGCAGCCAGATACCTCAACAATGCCATCAAAGAAGAAGCCTCCGACTTATTCATCGACAAAGTTGTTGACTATGACCGGAACGCACTTTATGGAATACATCATTGGCCAGATAATCGGG
Organism: Artemisia argyi; assembly: GCA_030686995.1. Lineage (NCBI taxonomy): Eukaryota > Viridiplantae > Streptophyta > Magnoliopsida > Asterales > Asteraceae > Artemisia > Artemisia argyi. The sequence goes on from CM060678.1 coordinate 101,788,063, forward strand.
CACATTATTATCGAAGCAGCAGACTCAATCAGACTATAGGTAATGTGACAAGTGAGTTGAAGATTGTCTCCATCCAGTTCATTTCGACAGTCACTCACTTTGGGTACTCCTTTCTCAACAAAATCGTACTCAAAAGACTTGATGAACAAGAGTACGAGATTTCCGAGTCAGACTTTCCACGATTACTCCTCAACGACATAGAAGATATGTATCTGCTCAAAGTCCAAGGAAAGCTTTGCAACTTACCCAAGCCAATGCAGCTTGCCTTTATCACAGCTCTCCTAATCTTCATAAGACAAATAGTCATCGGAGAAAGAGTAGAAGATCTTCAACTGGGAGTGGAAAGTTATCAGAAGAAGCTGAATCTCACAAAACCTAATCTCTACAACATCCCCAACCTTCAACACGAATCTCAATACACCTTGATCAAGCATCCGGCTTTTGGGTTCACATACCGCAGTGTCAACCATCGAAACTGCTTCATGGCTTATGAAGAGATCCACAAGTTTTGTGATGAAACCCTGAAGTTCGTCAGAGATGGAAACAAAGGCAGATTAGATGATATTGCACTGCACAAATCCAAAAGGTGGAATACCGATGAGGCCAGACAAGCTCGCAGATTCATTACAAGGATTGAGAATCGGTTAAAGCGTCGAGATCAGATAAGGAGATTGGAAAGCTATGTAGGAGGCAGACCAGGATTCCCCGTGTTGACGTTTCAGAGACCGGAATGGTAGAAGTATTGTAAGATTTTGATATGATTTTTCAATACTATTATTCATTATGGTTTGTACACACATTACAGTGTACAACCCGAACTTGTAAAGAAAGGACCCTGAGGTACGCATCAGTGCCTCAATCCTAATATAAGGAGCGAAGGCTTCTTACTTTTGAGTAGAATTAATCAAATATTTTATGATTTTCATAATTCTGCTCAAAAGGACAAGTCTTTCACCTCAATAAGACCTAATCACTTGTTGAGGGGGAGCACTTGTCAAAACAAAAATACTTTGTTCTAAAATCAAAAGTTCTTGGTGAATCTCCCCATAAGACTCAAAAAGGCATATTTTAATCTAAAATATCGTCAAAAACATCATTTTATATGCTATTTTTTAGGGGGAGAAAATGGAAAAGTGATTAAAATATAAGCAGTCAAAAAGCTAAAAGTTGTATCTTGTGCGAGCTAGACTCAGAATTGACCCAGGAATTGACAAAACAATAAAAGTTAGTAATCTCGAAAAGACTTATCCTCGACGGGTAATAACATCAAGTTAGTTACTAGAGCTAGTTGTCACCTAAAAGCTGACAATGGAACTCTTTAACTAACCACGTAAGCGTGTCTCAAAAAGGATTTGTCTTAGTAGAAATGTACCGTCTCGAGAAACTTTCTGTAGACTTGACCAGGCCGGGTAATAACTTCAAGCTAGTCTAACTAGTGATGTAAGCGTGTCTCGAGTTGGTCTTGTTCACTGAAAGTGGATCAATTCAAAAAATGCTTGCTTCTCCCGCATGTGCAAATTTATTAAATACTTATGAGCACATGTGAAGGGGGAGCCCTTCAAAAGTGTACACAAAACTCTCAAAGTGTTAACCAAAATATTTGATTATTACAAACACTTTGAGAGATTTTCTATCAAAGGTTTCTTGGCTACTGTCGGTTAATCAAGGAGTTATAAGGTGATTAAGATAGGAAAAACCATCCTATGATCCGTCGAAGTCGGAGGGATATACCCAAGGACATCACCAATAGTTAGAATTAGAAGTCCTTAGGTATGATACGAAAAAAAAGGAGAAAAGAATGAAAGGGAAAGAAGGAGTTGAAGAATTAAAAAGAAATGTAAAAGAAAAGGATGAAAAGAAATAGCCCTCCATATGTTCAACCTTAGGGCAGACACCGGGTTTAACTCGTATGCTACTGGTTGTTGCTAAGGCAACACCGGTATTGAAGATAAAGTCGTCATAGACCCAGTGACGCAATGCACTAAACCTTCTTAACCACTCAAGTTCTCTTAAAAGAACTTGTTTCATTCTCACGGGGAACCAGTGTAATCTATCAACTTATCTCTTAGAGATGGTTGATATTGAAGCAGGAGACCCCTCCCTAGTCTCCGCATAGGAAACCTAAGTGTGCACTTATCGAGTCTAGAGCCATGAGATACATCAAAGATCTCTCAGGAACATTTAGTATTTCCACAACTGGTGTTCTACATCAATGGACACCAGCTGTAAATTATTGAGTCCTTCGCAGATCTTAGCAATCTGCCGAGAACATTTATGAGAGAATTTACATAATTATTTCTCAATGATTGAACGGAAATCCTGCAAGGGTCAACATCAAACAGCCCTGACAGCAGGTCACTTTGGTAACTCCTTGTGGGTTACGCTTAGTGTTCGCGGTGGTTCTCTTAGCGGTCTACAGTCGTGGAGTGATCCCCATCGACTCACCCAGTCATTGAGCTACTTAGTAGGTCTTGTAAGCTTCTTCGGGAGTATCTGATATGGGAACGGCCTGGATAAGGTTTAGAAGGAGTCTTCACAATATGCTGTTGACGAGCTCTAATTCCTTATCTGTAAGTACCGGTTGATTATTGCTAACTGTTTATCTGCAGGTACATCACCTCCATGATGGTAGATTCCAGCATGCTCATACATACATCTTGAAGCAAATGAAAGCTCCCCCAATGATCTATGCACCACAAAGTTCAAAGAATGATTCTACATCAATAAGAAGAATCTGCAAAGTATAAAGACTAAAGATCTTAGAGTATGAAAAGGAACTTCGTGCACGTGAAAGACTAAGTCCTAAGATGTATGAGCATGTTGGAATGGCGGACAACCACCACAGACGTAGGAGTGACGAACGGCAGACTACTTCATAACACAATCACAACATCATCACCAAAGAACAAAGATTTAGAGCAAAGTACATTCATTATACAACATCTTTGAAGACGTCAAAAGTTTTACATGTCACAAGTTAAAGACAAAGATGAAGACGTCCAGCAACCGTGATGACCGACCCTTAGGGGGAGATTGTTGGGATCATACTTTAGTATTTAGTCAAGTCTCGGTCATTACATTTTGTAATAGGTTGCTTAAGTATTATTTACGTTCATGTTTTAGTTAATGGGCAAGATGTAAAAGCCCAAAAGGCTTACAAGCCCACGTTTACATGATGAAAGGGACTAGGGAATGTTGCCCTAGTTTCCCTCCTATAAATACAAGGCTTATGTTGCCTTAAACTTTGTTGGTTATTTTGATATTCTAATGAAACTCTTGCTTTTATAATTCTCTCATATCTTATAATCAACTAATCCTTATATCTATCTCATTCTTTACTTGTGTGATATCAATATGGGCACCTAACATGTTTATTAATGTTGTTTGATGTGATGGTTATATCATTGTTGCAAGGGCCATTTAACTCATCCCAGATTTTCCACTTCTCTTCTCTATCAATATTTCGATAAACAATGCAAACCCAATAATCAAATGGAGTAGTTCCATCCCATTTTAGGCTCCTTCTTTCATTGTCATTGATGGAAGTCTACAAGTGCCTGTTGCTTTTTAACCTTTCTTCGTATCCCCCACCATCACAAAGTTTGCCATTAGGATCGCAGGATGCCTAAAAATCATAGCATATTTCATTGTCAATGGGAATTGCTTCACACTAATGGTACTTCTTCATTGTTGTGCTAGAATTACCATCCATTTTCTTACAATGTTGTGCTACTACCTCTACAACATTTTTAGTATCGTCTTGAGTTAAATGGGTACTAATAGCGACCTTGAATTCATCATTCTCATGGCTCAATGTACTATTGGATCCCACATCAACATCCTTGCTATGCCGTAACTCATTTGAAGGGTTACGGTGTAGTTCTTCCCTGTCGTATATTTCCTGCAAGACTTCACTAGGCAAACTTTTATGATTAGTAGTTTGGTGCTTGTGTGCAGTGGAATCAGGAGTGACATTATTTCTATCATCCTTTTTAGTGTTTCCATTATTAATTACGCAAACAGATTCAACCTTGTGACATTTTCCTCCATCATCCATGTTAAAAACATTTTTTTTTAATTTAACCCATAAAGAAATGAGTTTACTAAAAACATCGATCATAGCATGGGTTATGGCAAGTAGTGGTCTTCCTAAGATTATGGGCAATTCACTATCTTCTTCCATGCCAAGTATTACAAAATCAATTAGAAAAGTGAATTCATCAATCTTAACGAACACATTCTCAACTATCCCTTTAGGTATGCTAACTATTTTATCGGCCATTTCAATAGTCATACAAACAAGTTTAATTTGCACTGGACCTACGCGTTTGTACATAGAAAACGATATTATACTTATACTAGCCCCTAAATCAGCTAATGCATTGCTAATACATAAACTACCAATTGATCAAGGGAGAATAAAACTTCATGGGTCTTTCTCTTTTGGAGGCAATTGGTGTTGAATGATTGCCGAGCACCTTGCATTTAGCTTGACCTCTTTGCCATATCTAGTATCTAAGGGGTAGAGCTCCATCTCATCCATAAAAGCTCCATCATCATCAGAATCCAACTCATCTTGTTTAGATAAATACTCAAGCTCTTTGTCATAGTACCTGAAAGGAGTATAAAGAGGTTGTAGGATACTCTCAATCATAAACATGTATGGTTTATGTGATTATGGTTCGAATCTAGTGAGAGAAGTAGAGAGATGGGAGCCTTTTAGAGAGAGAGAAAGAGATGATATTAGATTAAGTGTGTGAAAAGGTCCAACCCTCTCCCTTGGGTGGGAGAGGGTATATATAGTTACACATAATGTTGCCCCATGAAATGGGCTGTGAAGTGAGCTGATAGTGGGTAAAGAACCGACCCACTCCACGAATACTAATTACATATTACGATAACTAAACTAATACTAATAAGCCTACGAGCTACATAAATGGTAAATAGATACTCGGGGTGACCGAGTCTTTCATATGAATATTTTTATTCCTAACAATCTCCCCCTAAGGGTGGTCACCCCGGAAATAACAACTTGAGTTCTAGCATTCTATTTTTGAAGTAAACTTCGTAGCTCGTTGATGCGATTTGGGTTGTCACACAAATTTTTACTTCTCAAGGGATCTTGAGAAGCTTACAATCCCCACCAGGCAAGTGTACCTAACCGATGTAGTATAGTGTAGTCGTAAGAACCAGTGAATTGATCTTTCTCCACAGGGAATAGTGTTCATTAGGATTAAAAATGATCTAAACTAGGTCTAGAGGTGAGGGATGATTCTTTTTGTATTTTTATATTTTTTTTGGAAAGCAAGTAAAAATCTCGGTTTTTTAAGGAGTGGGTGGAATTAGTTGCTAGTCAACTAACCCAATTAACTACAAATGCAATAAAACTAAAATAACAAGAAAATAAATGTGTGAAAAACTAATATGGAGAAAAACATGTTTAGTTAGGTTTCACTACTCCTTAGCTATCTTTCATTGATTGATAGATTTGTTACAATTGCGTGGATGACGGGTTGTATTCCTTAATACCATTCGTGGGGGTGTGTACGTCCTTCCCCAACTCTATAAGATTCTATCTCTGATAAGGCGAAAAGTGTACCGCTTTTAAGGGGTCATTTAAGCCCGAATTTGTGATTATTTGATCAATTACTGCCCTAAATCGTTCCTTTTGTCATTTTAGGTACTTTTGAGAAGAAATCTGGAAAAGGAAGCATTTTGCACGTTTTTGGAGCATAAAAGTGAAGAAAACGGCAAAGTCTCAAAATCCTTGCTGGGAATAGTACCTGACGACGTCAAGACTTCACACATGACGGCGTCAAGACTTGGCAATACAGGTGGAAGTAGAAAATACACGTGACGGCCCAGAACATTTTTAGTGTAATTGACCTGACGGCGTCACCAAGGCCGTCAGGGTCATTTTTCAAGTGACGGCCCAGAGCTCAATTTCTACATGAAGGCGTCAAGACTGGATCTAGGCAATGCGACCTTTAATTTGGCGGCGAGTTGACGGCGTCAGAAGCTACAACGTGACGCCGTCAGGATGTATTCTCTATATATATTTTTCCAATTTTTCATTGTAAAAGAGTGGAACATTAGTAGAACTTTGGAGAGCTTAAACCCTAGACGAATTTTCTATAAAAATAAGGGTTTCAACCCTTGTTCCATCCATGCTTAATTGAAGATAAGTTTTCCAATAATCATACGATATGTCTATGTGTTGTGTGATTCTATCTTATGCTTGTCTTTCTTTTAACATGCTAGGCTAGGTTTTTATTGTGTTTGCTTAGATGTAGTGAAACCTAGATGTTGATTATTGGTTGATGGTTTGTTTATAATTGTTGTGGATGATTGTGTTCGATGTTAGGCTTAAGAAAACTGGCAGACTTCCATTGGTAACTTGCTTGAACGTCTTAAGAAACATGATCGGAGGTGTACTACGATTTTTGGTTGTATTTAATGCATAAGTGAATTCTAGTGATCCCATGTTAGGAGCTTTTAGTCGGCTCGACATAAGAGTGAAGTAGGAGCTTATAGAGTTAGGGAATATTGTACACGGCCCTACGACTAGTATTAAGGAATATAACCCGTCATCCATGCAATTGTAACAAGCTAATCAACCGGTAAAAGATATCTAGGGAGTAATAAAATCTAAGTAAACACATCTTTTCTTGTTATTGTTTCCACCACATAATTACATTAGTTTATTTTCATTTATTTTTATTTTATTTTGATTGCATCTGTAGTTAATTGGGTTAGTTGACTAGCAACTAATTCCGCCCACTCCTTCAAAACCCGAGATTTTACTTGCTTTCATAAAATATAAAAAATACAAAAAGAATCATCCCTCACCTTTAGACCTAGTTTAGTAGGCTTTCTAATCCTAGCGAACACTATTCCTGAGTTGAATGATCAATCCCCCGGTACTTGTCACTATACTATACTACAACGATCAGGTACACTGCCTGGCTGGGATTGCAAGCTTCTCAAGATCCCTTGAGAGGTAAAACCTGTTGTGAGGGCGCAATCCCGCGTATCAATCTCTTCCTATGACGACATGTTTAGTATCCTATCATGGCCTCATTAATAGTCACTTATGCATTAAACAAAACCAATTAATCATAGTCCACATTCGATTCATGTTTCTTAAGACATCAAGCATGTTACCAATAGGACATTAGCTAGTTTTCTTAAGCCTAACATTGATATCATTCATCCAACAACAATTAATAACAAATCATCAATCAATAATCAATAGCTAGGTTTCATTACATCTAAGCAAACACAAACAAACCTAGCCTAGCATGTTAATGTAAAGACAAGCGTAAGATAGAATCAAACAACACATAGACATATTGAATGATTGATGGAATACTTATCTTTAATTAAACATGGAAGAAAAAAGGTTTAGAAACCTTAAAATAGTTGCAAAAGTGACTAGGGTTCGTACCCTAAGTTCTCCCTAAAGTTCCACACTTAATGAATGAAAATTTGATGAGTACTTATAGATTTTACAACTCTGAAGGCGTCACCTTATGGGTCGTGACGCCGTTACCTCGCCGTACTTAGGGTTCCTTGATGGCCTAGATCCACTTCTGAGGCCGTCACCTTGTAATGTTCTCTGGGCCGTCCCCTTTTATGATAACACGTGACGTCCTTGATGCTTTATAACGTGACACCGTCACTTTTTAACTCCAAAATTCCTTTCTGGTGCGTCTAGTGTAAAATAATTATACACCTCTTCGTCAACACGTGACGCCGTCACCTAGTAGAGTGTGACGCGGTCAAGTACTGTTTCCAGCATAATTTGAGACTTTGTCGTTTTCTTCACTTTTATGCTCCAAAAATGTCCAAAATGGTTCCTTTTTCATATTTCCTCTCAAAAGTTCCTAAAATGACAAAAGGAACGATTTAAGGCAATATTTGATCATATAATCACGATTTAAGGCTTAAATGACCCCTTAAATGCGTAACACTTTTCGTCTCATCACTCGTAGTATTCGATTCTTCATAGTCATAAATCTTTGTTCTTCAAGCGATGATCTTGTGATTAACATTCCTTTGACATATGTGATCTTTGAGCATTCTTTGAGATCATCAGCCACTGTAAATCTCTAAGTTCATCCTTAGTAGTAATGCCTTCATGTGATTTAGTGACTATTGGACCAGCATGCTCACACTTTACTGGATCAGGAGACTTTGCATCAGAGTTGCAGAAGCATTGTTGTAAGTCTCTCATCTTTCATGATCTTCTTTGATAATGAGTTCGGAGTATGAGCATGGGTCATGGATTGACACGTCTCTACTGGAAGTAGGTACCACTATCGCCATCTTTATATCAATCTGACATAAAACAGTTAGCAATAGAGGTTGAGAACGAATATGGCTTTGTCATTCGCTCAATGTGGTTGCATTTAACCAGATCCATGAGGACCGACCTGTGATCAGGTAGAGTCCCCTTTAAGGAAGATTATCCTTGACAGGACTTTCCAGCTTGTAGTATTGAATCTTCCAACGAATTAACATTGGAATCATCATACTAAGCATGTTCTTATACCAGAATGTCTCAAAGCAGACAGCACGGTAGAGTGAATCAATGAAGTAAATACTCATTGATTGATCAAAAATTGATTAGAAAAATCACTCGCATGTCATTGGATAAACATTTTATGCAACACGACTAGATTTTTATACATTGAATCACATTTCTTTCATAAACACTTTTGTTTGAAAATATTCACAATCAATGTGCTTGAAATTCAGTTGGTGAGCACATTGAAAGGTTTTTCCAAAAGCATCCGTCAATCCATTTTCCTAGAACAAGTTTGATTCAAAAGTGAATCGCCCCGTCGTTTCTTTCCAGTTGTCACTAGTTTAATCCATGAAGGATCTCACATGTCACCTACCATGAGCTTGTTTAATGTTTACTCTAGAAGGATTTCCATCTTCATTGTGAATACTTTAGTATCACTCGGATGTTCTAGCGATTACCACCAGGATAATGCGTAGGACTCTTAATATACTTTCTTACTTTCCACGGTGTATGAAACAATAAGCATATTTGAAGTATGTCCTAATGAGATTAATGGATAATCTCTTGGCTCTAGACTCAATAGTGCGTTTTGATTCCACAACCGGAGACTGGAGAGGTGTCTCCTATTTCAATATAAACATGGCTCGCAATGAGCGGTCGATAATTAATGCAGGGTTCCCCATGAGAATTAAACCAGTTCTTTTAAGAGAACTTGAGTGGCTTGGAAGTTTTGTGAAGTGCGTCACTGGGTCCATGACGTCTTGTATTTAATACCGGTGTTACCTTGGTAACCACTAGTAGCATATGAGTTAAACCCGGTTTCTGCCCTAAGGTTGAATATATGGAGGGCTATTGCTTATCGAGACTTCATTACTAGAACCTTGTTGGGTTTGTTCTAGTACTCGCTCCATCTCTGTCGGCACTCTTCCCTTATCTAACTTCTCTCTCTCTCTCTCTCTCTCTCTCTCTCTCTCTCTCTCTCTCTCTCTCTTTCTCTCTCTCTCTCTCTCTCTCTCTCCTTTTTTTTTAATCATTCCTAAGGACTTCTACTCTAACTAGAGGATTGTCCCTGGGAAGATCCCTCCGGTTCTGGCTGGATCATGGGAACTAATACCTAACCTTATCATCCTTATAACTCCATTGCATTAAGTGAAATGGTCGGTCTTTGGTATCATTCCATAATTGCCAACATAAATCATTCGCTCCCCCTTAATATGTGCATCGATATACGAAAGAGTTTAGCACATATGAGGGAGCCTACACTTGAGTCCAAAATTTCACATTTGTTTATCAGATTTCATATTTAAATCACATTCTCTCCCCCGATCATAAATTTCAAACCTTATGAGATTTGTGATCCCAATTGATTTAAATAAGTTAGAAAGCTTGGGAGAAAAATGTGGTCTGATTTTATGTATATTCTGATAATGGAACATCTCGATGCTCCCCCTCAATTAATGAGGGAGACTGTTAGTGTCAGATATGATGAGTTTATAAAAGATTTAGAGTTTAGCGAAAAACTCATGAAAAATTCATATAATGACACATAACACCACATGTTTATTCAATGCATATGAAGAACAAGATAACTGGTAGTGAACGTGTTGTTGTTGCTGTCGTTGTTGTTGTTGTGGTGACTACAGAGCCAGTCAATAGAGTTTGAACATCTGATCAAGTGGTTAGAGCGGGAGCAGGCACATTCACATCAACCATGGAATCTGCATACAAATATCCATAAAGATAGACATACATGTAAATTGACTCATCATTAACTACTACTTCGTAGTGGAGTGCCTACTCATATAACCATATTCATATTATGATCAAACCACATTCAAGTAAATCATCTCAACGCTATCTAGTATGAAGAGCAGCTCGCAATCATGAATATTCATTGCAAGCCTCTATCAGACCTAAACAACAATCACTAACATGGCAATTCACACATATTTCAAATTTCAAATCAAGAGCTCAGGAACAAGATTCTAACCCGGTAACTACATATCCAAGCAAATCCTGAGAAAACGAGCACATAATCAACAACAATTGAACAATTATTGGCTAATAACATGCGAAACACATTCAATCATATCATACAAATGCCCGATGAGAATACATGAACATCAAACACAATGGTTTTCTAACTTCCTTTAGATTTTGAGTTTTGAAGTATTTAGGGGATTACATGAGGATTCCAAAGTGACACAAATGAAACTACTATATACATAAAGCTAGGAAACTATAAGCAAATTGCACATAATTGCCCTAAACTTTCTAGCAACTAACACATTTGGCTATTAGAGATAAAGCTTAGTGGTGTGAGCTTATTCACACACCTTTTTCTTACAAAATTAAGACCAAAATGACCAAAAACTAACAAAAAATGCCAAAGATATTGTGTTTTTGTGTTTGTCATCGTGCAGGAACGGATATTGCAAAAACAGGCATAATTGAGGCCAAAAAGACAAAAACGAGCACGAGATTTAGAAAATTGTCAAAAGTCGGAGCTTGGATGGGAAACAAAGCAAAATGGAGCATTACCGGATCGACTCGACACAATTTTGAAGAAAAACGAAGAAAAGGATGAAAAGTCAAAGGCAAAGTCAATCCCGGGAATGTGACATAAGGGGAGCGTGGAAAACCAAACCGAAACTCATAATCACCCAAATTACCCTCAACCATGACCAAAATACCCTCACCCGACACTAAAATTCCCAAATTATCCTTTCATCCCAAAACTTAATTTCAAAATCATTTTCAAAACCTTAAAACATTTTTCAAAATAAAAATCATTAAAACATTTTGTCAAAACTAATTAGTATTTTGTTAAAAACTTTAAGTTTACTTTAATTGGTATTAGTATTATTATTAGTATTATATATAAAAAAAACTACAAAAAGAATTATTTCTACAAAAAAAAAAATCATATTTTATTTTACTAAACCTTAAGCTGTCCTAATTCCTAAACCCAACACTAACCCACACTACACCATTCAACCTAATCCAAGCCCATTACCATCCACAGCCCAACTCCTACACTATCCAGCCCACACCACACCTTAATCCCTAACCCAACCCAACCCCACATCTAGTCCATACCTTAACCCTAAACTAGTAACAATAAAACTAACACACCACTCCTCGTTTTTATCCCTAGTCAAACCTACCAGTCAAACAACACTTTCTTCCCCACCCTGCATCTCTTTACCCTCCAAACTTTAAACCCCCTCCTCCATGCTTTAACCTACAACACGTCACCCTCTTCTCAAAAGCACCCCTCTCACCTGCTCCAAGAAATCCTTCACATGTTGCCATCTCCAGGTCAGCAATCCACATGACCATTTGGGTACCAAAATGCAATCAAGGGCTTAGATCATCCCCAATTCAATCCAACAACTGGAAATCTCCCAAAAGAAGCACAAAGAGGATCCTAGGTTGTTTATATTCACAGAACAAGCACATCCAGCAAGAGGACAAAAAGCCAAAGGAGGAACCCTAATTCTTGCACTATAAATACTTTAGTTTGTAGCCAAAGATTGGCAATAGGTTTTAGTTTTAAAAATTTAGTATTTAGTTTTGTTAAAAATCCTTCGTATTCTCTTTTCTTTAAATTTAATGAAAGTTTAATTTTATGTCACTGTTGCAACTGCTTATCTTCAACTTATATAGTGCTTTTTTAGTACTTACTTCTGCTTATTAAGTTTACTTTTAACCTAATATATCACTTACTTTCAAAATATAGTTCAAAAGGTTGCAATTCAGTTAAAAAAAATAGTCAAAGTTAACTGGTGTTTAACACAAGGCATTTCTAGGTCCAAAACCTGTTTACAATCTTTCTTTTTAGTTCTTTCAGCTTAGTTGTCCATATTTAGTAGTGCTTAAGCTAAGTTCTTCATTTCCCAAATAGTTTTTAGTGTTTAAGTTGGTTTTTCACAAGTGTTACCTTTAAGCAATTTTTCAAAAGAAAAGTGTTAGGATAGAATCTGGTTAAGGCCTTCTTAATTACTACTTTTGCTTTAAGTTAGCTTAGAAAAGGATAGTATAATTTAAAGTAATCGGTTGTTGACCTATAGTGGGTCAAAAGCCACTCATTTTCACCCATTAGGCCTGCAGCATTAGTTTACCTACAGCCCAACACCCCCTTTGATCACCATTTTTAATTTTGACTCCTCCCAAACAGTCAGTCCAAATTAACCAAGGATGGTCAACAGGTCAAACCTGAGGGAGAGGAGAGATCAATTTATGATCCAGTGTAAGCACAGTGTTTTCTCAGGTCCTTATGTCCCAGTGAGATTGAAATTGTGTTTTTGAAACATTTAAAGGATTCAGTGATTTGGAAAAGTAACAAATAATGATTTGGAGTTGATTACACTACTGGAATGATTTGGAATGATAAATAACAGTATTAACAATTACAGGAATACAGATATGTAATAAATGTAGACTGAATTAAATACAATTCCGATTACGTGCTGGGAAAAATGTGAGTTTTAAGCAAATTTAAACTAGAGGGGGGGGGAATGAAATTTTTACAAACTTAATATTAAAAAAACAATTATTATTATTTTTTTGATTATTTTATTATTTAATATTAATTAAAAACTATTTATTAATTAATTAAAACTAATTTAAACTAATTTAAATTTAAGGAAAATGGTAAAGTGACTTAGAAGATTATGAAAATTTTTATAAAACTAATTAACCATTACAGGGATCCTAAAAAATTATAAAAATTATATTTAGACTATTTTACTAATTATTTACTTATTTCGTAATTAAAATCTATTTTAACTAAATTAATTATGAAAAATAATAAATAAACAGTAAAAATTATGAAAAATTTTCTAAATATACCTTACTAATTATAAAAGCCAAGAAAAATATAAAAAGGTACTATTTATTATAAATAAGTAGAAAGAAAATTAATTTTTTGGTTTTTTTAATTAAAACTAATTAAACTTAAATTAATTATTATAAATACTAAATTGACTCAGAAAATTATGAAAATTTTTATGAAACTATTTTAATATATACGAAACTTAGGAAAAATAGAAAATTGAAAATTGCTTTTTGGAAAAGCTGAGCAATAAGCCAAATGGCATAAATAGAAGCTATCACTAATTTATGTTTGGCTTTTTCTTGTTTTTCTTTTACAAAACTATTTAACTACTGAAAATAAGTAACTTTAATGAAGACAACTTTTATGGAGCTTAAAAAAAAGCTATGTGCAAGGGTAATATTAAGACAGAAGGTCTAATAAGCTAAAAACTTGGAATTTTAATAAGACAAGCTACTGATAAGCTACAAATGGCTAAATAAGCTATAAACAACTGAAATGTGTACAAATAAGCTGAAATGAACTGAATAAGCACTAAGAATAAGCAAGGATATCAAATAAGCACTTATGCAAAAACCTGAGTACTAGACAGTCAAAAATGGGGGACTTGCAACCCTTTGTGGGGTCTATAGGAGGGTTCAAGGGTCAAAAATAAGGGCTTATCTAAAAAGATGGCCTGGTGAGCTTTCCAATAAGCCAATAAGCAAAGCTTATGGCTTAGGAATAAGCCAATGGTGGGCTTGCGAACTTGGGTGGTTGATCCTGCTGATGAATCAGCAGGATTGATTAGGTCAACTAAAAGGGTTCAATAAGGAAAAGGCAAAAGGACAGGGATCCAAAATAAGCCTAGAACTAATAAGCCCTACTGATAAGCTGCTCAAAAAGCCAAGATGGAGGTCCGGGGCCCACAGGTGAAGTCAGGGTGAGCCTATGAAAGTTGGGCAAATACCCTGGTGCAGGGGACGTTCTCTCCCTGCAGGCTTAAATAAGCCACAGAAAAAAATCTTAAAAATAATCCAAAGGTGGATTTCACAAGTTAAGCTGACAAATTTTAATCTCCAAAAATTTCAAAGGCTAAAGGTGAAAGATTAAATCATGAAAAATCTTGCAATTTTTAGATTTCTGTCAAACCTATCAAATTTGACTTTTTGATTTTGAACAAGGTTTGACTTATATGAACTTTGATTGGTTCCTACTGACTGATTAAAGTATATTAAGCTATAATATGGCTAATTTAAACTATCTTAACTAATTATGAGATGCTTTGAATGGTATGTTAAACTAGAATCCTCACAGTTGATGGCCTAGGTGGTGTTTAAGGTGATTTGAATTTCTTCACTTACAACTACCAAAGTGATGGTTATTCTAGGCTGTATTAACACTGAGCAAGTTGATTACACAGGTTTTCTCTACTGAGAGGCACACATTCACAAATAAACAAGCAAATCCAAATAGTCCTTTGAAAACAGTTTTGAGATGAAATCACATGAAACTTGAACCACAACTTAATAGATGAACTATGATCTATCTAATAAGCACTAATGTAACAGAATAAGCAAGATTTAAGCACTAACACCTACTACAACAGATGATGCAAATTTTATGCTAAAAATATGAAATTAAGAACTGAGAACTTAAAACCTTGTTCTAGCTTTAACTAGAGCCTCTTTATCTGCAACAAGCTCTAGATTAATCAGGGAATAAGTTGGTAAAGTCCATCTTGCCAATCCATTTTGACAACTTCCTTAGCTTTCCACAATCAATTGCAAAGGTACCCTGTGATTAGTTTGTTCCTGATTTTATGCTTCTTTTTGTTTTCTTTTTGTATTATAATGATACAAGGTGAACTTATAAAGAGCTTGTACTTAGTAAATAACTGTTAAGAAGAAACTTTGAAATGCTTAATGAAACTGAGAAATGAAACACAAGGTTTAAAACTGAAAAACTTTCATTAACTTAGAAAAACATATTACAATCATTAACTACAATTGCTAATTAGAAAACTACATATGTTACTTGCCCTTAAATGCTTACAATGAGCTTCTATTTATACTAGAATGAAAAATAAAGCTTTTCTTTCTCCATGTGCATCTTCTGTGAGAAATATTAGTCTCATTTTGTCCCTTGTGTTTTCTTGACCAAATCCCACCCGTTGGATTAGAATTGATCACAGCCCTAGATGAAGTTTTGGCGCCAAAAATGTTTAGGCCAAATTGTTTTGAGAAATTACAATTGGGGGGTGGCATTTAATGCTGAGGTGAAGGGTAGGTGTATGGTGGAGTGGGCGGTGGATGTGACTGAAATGGTGGGGGTGGTGGGATGTGACTGATTTGCAGGGCAAGTTGGGGTGAAGAAGGAAGGAGGGAAGGGGTGAGTCAAATAGAAGTTTGACCTGGCTGTTTTATTAATAAAAGGGTTGGGCTAGGGTGGCTTTTGGGCTTGTGTGGTGGATCAGGCCTGGTGATGGTTGTGTTGGATTTGGATTGTCTTGGATCAATAACACAAAAGTGTCCGTTTGGTTGTAGAAATTGTCACAAGGACCAACTTTGTAATTTTCTTGAAATTAAGGGACTGAAAGTGTAATTTTTCCAAAGTTCACAAAGGGTCCTTTCTCCAAGGTTGAATAATACAAGGACCATAAGTGATATTTCCCATTTTTGAAACTCCAGGGACCATTTTTGCCAAATTTGAAACTTTAGGGACCAAACTTATAAATTCCACAAACTTTTCACCCAGGGACCAAACTTGATAACTTGTGAATTCCAAGGACCATTTTTGACTTTTTCTTCCTAAATTCAATGCTCAGGGACCATTCTTATCAAATTCCAAACTTGAGGGACTATTTCTGCCAATTTTGCAAACTTTTGCTCCAAGGACTATTTTTGGCATTTTGTGATTCTCCAAGGTGTGTGTTGACAATCTGAGCTCAAAAGTGGTAATTTTCTTCCCCGACTCTGGTTTTTTATATGATTTCAAAACTCGTGCTCGTTTTTGTCCTTTTTGGCCTGCTTTTACCAATTTCTGAAATATCCGTTCCTGCACGATCACAAACACAAAAACACAATATCTTTGGCATTTATGGTTAGTTTGTGTTTGTTTTGGTCTTAATATGGACAGAAAAAGGTGTGTGAATAAGCACACACCAAATCCCCCTAAACTAAGGTATTGGCATGTCCTCACGCAATGGGATCAATTCTCGCCCTACATGGTAAATAACTTTCATAACTCTTTCTACTAACATTGAAGAAGTAGAAAAATGTTCAAAAGAGAGTACAAAATCATTTATTCTTGAGAATGCTCTATTTTTCAGCTTTATTTCTTACACTAATATTTACATACACTTGTTATGTGACGGTATGTTTGACTTTCATCATTTTTCAATAACGTTTAGAGTCACAAAGTAGGAAACACAGTTTAGAGAAAAGTGTCCATACGGATAGAATTCATCGTCCCTGATTTTTCACGAGTTCCCAAGCTAAACGTAAAAACGAAATCATAGCTTAATTACAAGTTAGATGCTAACACTATTCATTGAAGTTACTTGTGTAATAACTTCTGGCTTCCATTTTCCTATTTTCCTCTATTTATTTTATTTTTGTTGAGATATGAATTTCTTCATAGTTTCTCGTTTCGATAATTTTATTCCGATAAAGATACCATATTAAGACACTAAGTAGTTTCTTATCTTTTCTCGAGAATTGCTGCTTTAAAAATGAGGTCCACATCAAGGAATTGGGATTCATACAGACTCATAGACATTAGTTGAGGAGAAATACACGTGCACCTCATGTGTCTGGTCTAGGACCCTGCACATGCACCTCACATGCCATTAACTTTGTCTAACACTTAATCACTAATCACTCTTATTCAGAATAATAATTTTTTTTTAAACTTGACTTTTCCTACATAAGAATGGGTATTTCCACTCTAGACATTCCTGAAATGAGGACTCAACTTTATTTATTACGCGACCTTGATGTGTACCCAATTTTTAAAACAAGGATTCTCTTAAGAAGATAAAGAACTAAGTTTCTTCAAAACATAATGTCTTTAATTATTTTTTTTACAGATATAGGGTGAGACAATTTTGTGGGAGCAAAAAGCCACAAGTACCTACGATGAGATCTAAAGAGAACCAACTACTCCACGTTTAGCATCTAACTTACAAACAAACTCTCTATTAGTAGCTCGTTGGGACGAGTCTTTCGACGCTTCAACTAACGGATGGACACTAGTGCACTTCTTGGCTCGCTGGCGCGTTATTTGCATTACGGATGGTCACCAAGTCACACACTAGATCGCTGGCGCGATTAGTCAATTAATCTAATACTCGGATAGTCACTACCTCAAGTAATGAGATTCACGGACGCTTAGCCTAAAAAGTTAAGGGAACAAGCTAGGGCTCAACACGCCCGGTCAGGTCAAAATTTCTATTCCTACTCTACCCAGCGGAAAGTCAGAACAAAGTGTCAAAACTTATTATATTTTTGTAGAAAATTTTCAAAATTTTTCAATTTTTTGGTACTTTTTGATGAATTGTTTTTCAATTTTTTAGATTTTTGAGAAAAACGTAGTTGCATGAGTAAACAGAACATGAAAGGTGCAAGTCAAATTAAAGATACCCCCCCCCCCCCCAGACTAAAGTTAAACATTGTCCTCGATGTTTCAAAGGCGAGGGTCATCCTACGTTGTATCTAAGGCCGTTTATTAATTATGCCAAAAGATAACGTTAGTTAAGGATATCAGATTTCTTGAACGATTAAGCTTTTATGAAGAAAGGACAAAAATAAGAGCACGAGAGCGTTCATGCTTCGGGAACAATTACCTGTACAAACACAACAACAACTACAACAAAAGATGCAGAAGAGGTTGCCCTTTTCCGGTTATTTTATTAAAAAGAAGAGAGAAGTCAGAAACATGGGTGAAAACACATGTGCATGCTAATGTTTTTGTTCACCGAGTCACTAGCTTGACTCGATCCCCGAATTCATTGGTTCGTGGGGAAATTTTGGAGATCCGGGACAACCATGGGTGGTATGTCCCTTCCAAAGTATTGCTTCAACCTATGATCGTTCACCTTGAAGTTGGGACCTTCGGGTTGAGATAACTCAACGGTTCCATATGGAAATACTTTGGTTATAGTGAAAGGCCCAGACCAACGGGTTTTCAGTTTGCCCGAGAAAATCTTTAATCTTGAATTAAAAAGAAGGACTCGATCACCAACGTTGAAAACGCGGTTCTTGATCTTTGAGTCGTGGATCTTCTTTGTCTTTTCTTTGTAGATCAAAGAATTCTCGTAAGCCTGATCACGAAGTTCATTTAATTCATTTAGCTGAACCTTGCGGTGATCACCCGCTGTCTTAAGGTCGAAGTTGGCTTGTTTTAGGGCCCAGTAGGCTTTGTGTCCTAACTCAAACGGTAGATGACACGCCTTCCCGTATACCAGCTTGTATGGAGTGCACCCGATGGGTGTTTTGTAAGCTGTACGAAAAGCCTAGAGAGCATCATCTAGCTTATCCGACCAAGAGGCATGGTTTTCTCCTATCGTCCTCTCTAGAATTCTTTTAATGCCACGATTGGAAACTTCTACCTGCCCACTTGTTTGGGGGTGGTACGCAGTGGAAAGACGGTGAGTAACACCATACTTCTGCATTACTCTTGCAAATTGATCATTGCAAAAGTGCGTCCACGATCACTGATTATGGCACGTGGTGTTCCGAACCTGGCAAAAAGGGCTTTCAGAAATTTTACAACAACTCTGGCGTCATTGGTGGGTAAAGCCTTTACTTCAACCCATTTGGACAGATAATCGACGGCCAAGAGTATATACTTATTCCCTCGTGAAGACGGGAATGGACCCATAAAATCAATGCCCTAGATGTCAAAGATTTCACAGACTTGAATGGCGTTTTGAGGCATCTCATCCTTCTTAGAAATATTCTCATGACTCTGACGAGCGTCACAGGTTTTGACAAACTCATGAGCATCTTTGTAGATCGTAGGCCAGTAGAACCCGGAATCAAACACCTTTTTGACGGTGTAGTTTGGACTATGATGTCCCCCCGTGGGTCCATCATGACAAGCTTTGAGGATATCCATGGCTTCTTGGCCATGGACACACCGCCGGATGACTTGATCCGCACATATTTTGAATAGATAGGGATCGTCCCAAAAGTAGTGATTAACATCTTTGAAGAACTTTTTCTTCTGTTGGGACGACATCCCTTTAACGATGAAGTTACTCGCATGGTAATTTGCAAAGTCTGCAAACCATGGGGTAGTAGAATCACCACGAGAAGAGATCAGATTAAGTGTCTCGAGGGGAAAGGTTTCATTTATTTCCTTTTTCTCGAGGACATCTTGGTGAGGGTTCTCTAGTCGGGATAGATGATCAGCCGCTAGGTTCTCTACTCCTTTTTTATCACGGATGATGATATCGAATTCCTGTAGGAGGAAAACCCATCGGAGCAATCTCGGATTTGCATCTTGTTTGGCAAAGAGGTATTTTAAAGCCGAGTGGTCCGTATACACTATGCACTTGGTCAGGATTAAATATGGCCGAAACTTTTCAAAGGCATACACCACGGCTAAGAGTTCTTTTTCCGTAGTGGTATAGTGAGTTTGAGCTTCAATCATAGTCTTACTGGCATAGTGTATAGGCTGAAAGTGTTTTGTTTTACGTTGCCCCAGGACTACGCCTATTGCAAAGTCACTAGCATCGCACATAAGTTCGAAGGGCAGGTCCCAATCGGGGGCAACAAGAATGGGTGCCTCAGTAAGCTTTTTCTTCAGAGTTTGAAAAGCTTCGATGCACTCCACTCTGGTGAGAAGATGAAAGGAGCATCTTTTTCAAGAAGATGGGTCATTGGCCGGGCGATTTTTGAAAAATCTTGTATGGATCTACGATAGAATCCGGCATGACCGAGAAAACTCCTGACACCTTTGACAGTAGTGGGAGGAGGTAGTTTTGCTATAACATCAACTTTGGCTCTATCAACCTCGATCCCACTTTTGGAAATCTTATGGCCGAGGACAATGCCCTCTTTGACCATAAAATGACTCTTCTCCCAATTTAGACACATATTTGTTTCCTTACAACGTTTAAGCATGTTTTCCAAATGGGAGAGGCAAGATTGGAACGAATCCCCAATGACCGAAAAGTCATCCATAAAGACCTCCATATTTTATCCGATCATGTCGTGGAATATGGCCATCATGCACCTTTGGAACGTGCCTGGAGCATTACATAATCCGAAAGGCATACGTCTATAGGTAAAAGTTTCGTAGGGGCACGTGAAAGTGGTCTTTTCTTGATCTTGCGGATCAATGGGAATCTGAAAGTAACCCGAGAAACCGTCGAGGAAACAATAGTACTCATTTCCTACTAATCTCTCGAGCATTTAGTCCATGAAGGGTAGAGGAAAGTGGTCTTTTCGGGTGGCGTCATTTAACTTTCTATAGTCAATGCATATACGTCATCCCGTAACCAATCGAGTTGGAATCAACTCGTTTTCTTCATTTGTGACAACAGTAATGCCACCCTTTTTTGGAACGCAGTGGATAGGACTAACCCAAGGACTGTCAGAGATAGGGTAAATCAATCCGGTATCAAGAAGTTTAAGAACCTCCTGTTTGATAACCTCATGAATTTTGGGATTAACCCGTCTCTGTTGTTGAACTGCCGGCTTGAAATCATCCTCCATTAAGATTTTATGAGTACAGAATTCAGGGTTAATACCCTTGATATCGGAGAGTTTCCACGCAATCGCTTGCTTGTGGGATTTCAAGACCTTTAAGAGAGTAGTTTTCTCTCCATCTTTTAAGTCTTTAGCAATTATGACGGGTAATTTATCATGACCCTCCAGGAATGCATATTCAAGATGAGGAGGCAAGTCCTTAAGCTCGACCTCGGGAAAATCATCAGTTTTCTCAAAAATTTTGATTTCCTCTTCATGAAGTGTATGTGAAAGAACGGGAGGAGGAGAGGGATCTTCGTTCAGCAACTTCTCAAGGAGAAGTATATCCCTTTCCGGGTCAATCTCTTGGTTATCAATCCCCTCAGGAATTGAATCGCTTCTGAGAAAGGCCTCTATTTCCTCCAAGACGAAGTCACTTCCCTTAAACGGAGTGAAGGAAGGAGAAGAATTGGCAATAATAGGTTGAGAGGAGGGAGTGGGATTGCCACTTGAAGAATCATCAGTAAAACCAAGAATTTCTTGAGAGTACTCCTCTGTAGCAACATCGATGACATCGATGCGGTTAACTGATTTAGAATCATAATTTGAGGAGTATCTCGAGATCTGATCAAGGTTGAAAGTTATTACTTCAGAACCAACACATAATGTGATTTCCTCATCGAATAGATCGATCAAAGCACGTCCCGTCCTAAGGAATCCTCTTCCTAGAATGAGAGGAACCTTTGGATCCGCATCAAAATCAACAATCACGAAGTCTGCTGGAAAATAGAACTTCCCCACTTTTACAAATACGTCCTCGGAAATACCGAGGGGACGAGATATTGAACGATCTGCAAGCTCAAGAGTCATGCAGGTGGGAATAAGTTCCGGAAGAGAGAGTTTCTTCCATACTGAATGAGGCATCAGGTTGATGCTGGCACCAAGATCGGCCAAGGCATAGCATTCAACCATTCCCGGGAATATGCATGGAATGAGAAATTTCCCGAGATCTCCCAGCTTTTCGGGAAGCTGTTTCAACAGAACTGCAGAGCAGTTTTCATTGAGGGGAGTTTTTGCCATCTCAAACAGTTTTTCCTTATTACTCAATAGGTTTTTGATTGTTGATGCAAACTTGGGCATCAAGAGGATAGCATCCACGAAGCTGATATCAAAGTGTAAATATTGAAAAATTTGAAAAAAAAATTACATTTGATGGTTTAATTTTTCGCAGAGCTTTTGATCTTGTAAATGTGAGGGATATGGAATTGAAGGTTTTGGGTTGGGTTTTGGATTTTCAACAGGATTTTCGTGAGATTCAAATACGACCCTTGTTTTGGGGATCGAGACCTGGATAACTAGAGGAGGAACGTCATTGGTACCTCTGTTGTTAGTAGGAAGTACCGTGTCCGTTGTAGCCTCCGTTTCACGTTCCTCTACCTGGATAGGAGCAGAGGTAGACGGAGTCATGGGTCCTTTATAACTAGAGGAGGAACTTCTGGTTGTGATCGCCTTAACATCGCCCCTCGGGTTAGCGATCGTGTTGCTCGGTAGTGTACCTGAGCCCGAGGGTCGATCATTTAAAGATTTCTTGAGTTCTAAGATTTTGCTGACCAACAATTTGTTCATTTCTTCTTGGGATTTCATAAACTGTTTCAACAACTCATTGGATGATGGTCCAGTTGGAACAACGGCTTAAGTTTGGTTAGGAAAATTTTAAGCACGGTTGTTTTGAAAATTTCCCTGATGTTGATTGTTATGACCCTAAAAATTGTTTCCTTGTTGAAAATTACCCTGTTGGAAATTATTACCCTGATGACCTTGATTACGGTTAAAATTTCCTTGGTTTTGATTTTGAAAAACCTGGTTGTGACTGGAATTGAAATTCCCTTGGTTTTGAAAACCTTGGTTCATTCGGTTTTGATTAAAATTTTGGTTCCGGTTTTGAGCATTCTGATTCTGAGCTTGATTAAACCCGGGTGGTCCAAGGTAGTTATTGGAACGGTAGCTCAACAGATTACGGTCCCCTTGTGGTTGGTAAGAATTACTTCCCGCGTTATAGGAACCTTGAGCTGCGTACACATTTTCATGAGCGAAGCCACCAGAGGCTGGGCACTCAGTGTACGGGTGGGGACCACCATAAGTTTCACAACTTAGGTTGACAACTTTGACGTGATGATTTTGATTTGATTGATAGATACGTAAAACTGTAGTAAACAAATCATCAAGCTTTTTAGCAAGGACAGCTATATCATTGTTTGCTGGAGTGACTGATTTACATGAGTCATTCCTCTCAGCTGAGGAGTCCCAAAAATTGTGATGGGCAGTCATGTTTTTGATCAAATCATAGCACTCTTCAGGGGTCCTTTTCATAAAGGTGACCCTAGCAGCAGCATTGATGGTGTCTCGGTGACGAAGTGTCAAACCATTGTAGAAGGTATCTATAATGGTGACAAGAAGCATATTGTGATTGGGACATCGATCAATAGCAAGTTTATAGTGTTCCCATGCCTCAAATAAGGACTCTTCGGGAAGCTGTCTAAAGTTGCTGATATCATTCCTTAGCTTAGTTACCATGGATGGTGGAAAGTATTTAGACAAGAATTTGGTAACCATTTCATCAAAAGTGTTGATCGAATTCTTCGAAAGAAGATCGAACTAGGCAGTCGCATGATGAGTGAGAGAATAGGGGAAGAGATACAAACGAAGGCCGTCTTCGGTGACGCCATTTTGTTTCATGCTCTAGGTGACGGTTAAAAATTTGTCGAGATGCTTGTTAGCATCGTCACCCGGAAATCCGTGGAATTGGCACGAATTTTGGACTTGCTGGATCATGTGGTGCTTGAGTCCAAAGTCCGTGGCCTCAATGGTGAGTGGTGCAATGGGTCCACCTCTCCCGTGCATGGTAGGCTGACACAACTCCTCCATTGTTCGGAGATCGGGAGCTGTCTCATCCATGGGAGGGTCAGGTGGGGGTGGTGGGGGCTCGTCCATTTTTATTTTAGGTTCTTCAATAACTGTACGTAACTCGGGTACGTTTCTTTGACGATTACGTTTTGTTTGTGAACGAGTGCGCATGCACTAAAAACAAAGTCAATTAAAACAAGACCGAGGCAAAACAACATGGAACTTAAACCAATAATCACAATATAAATGGCTTCTTTAAAAAAAGTACACCAATTTACAAGGATACAAAGGCAAGTTTTTATCTTTTGTTTGGGAACTTAATAATGTTCATACCCCCAGTTGGTAGGTATTCTGTCTTGTTTTTCGACAATATATTTTATGTAATTATTAACAAAAAAACAAATTGTTTTTGGCTTTTTGGGTGTGTGTGAAAAAACTTTTGGAAATATTTTTGGTATCGATTCTTTAACCGAAATCGCTTCCTTTAAGATTACTCGCAGGGTGACGGAAGAGAAAAATGGATCTCTTTTCAGTTCGCAATTTAATATCAGAACTTCCGTTTACCACCTGTATAGGTTGTAGCCTTAAAGAAACCGAAGTAATTTAACTTCACGATTTGTTTTGTTGTTTATGATTTTTTTGGTGTTGTTAACACTTTAGGAAAAGTGTTAATGACTTTTTCTGATATGATTAAGATTTTTACAAAAATTTACAAAGTGGTGAAATTTGTACAAGGGGGGTTTTGAAAAATCACTAAATTGCTAAACGTTTTTGAAACACGCAACAACCTCCCCGGCAGCGGCGCCAAAATTTGACTCCTCCAAAACAGTAAGTCCAAATTGACCAAGGATGGTCAACAGGTCAAACCTGAGGGAGAGGAGAGAACAATTTATGATCCGGTATAAGCACAGTGTTTTCCTGGGTCGTTATGTCCCAGCGAGATTGAAATTGTGTTTTTGAAACGTTTAAAGGATTCAGTGATTTAGGAAAGTAACAAATAATGATTTGGAGTTGATTACACTACTGTAATGATTTGGATTAAGATAAATAATAGTATTAACAATTACATGAATACAGATATGTAATAAATGTAGACTAAATTAAATACAATTACGATTACGTGTTGAGAAAAATGTGAGTTTTAAGCAAATTTAAACTAGAGGGGGGGGGGGGAAATGAAATTTTTACAAACTTAATATTAAAAGTAAATTTTAATAAAATGAAAACTATTATTTTTTTATTATTTTATTATTTAATATTAATTAAAAACTATTTATTAATTAATTAAGACTAATTTAAACTAATTTAAATTTAAGGAAAATACTAAAGTGAGTTAGAAGATTATGAAATTTTTTATAAGACTAATTAAAAGTTTATAAAAATTATATTTAGACTATTTTACTAATTATTTACTTATTTAGTAATTAAATCTATTTTAACTAAATTAATTATGAAAAATACTAAATGAACAGTAAAAATTATGATTATTTTTTTTTAAATACTTTACTAATTATAAAAGCTAGAAAAAATATAAAAAGGTACTATTGCTTATAAATAAGCAGAAAGAAAATTAATTTTTTGGTTTTTTTAATTAAAACTAATTTAACTTAAATTAATTATTATAAATACTAAATAGACTCAGAAAATTATGAAAATTTTTATGAAACTATTTTAATATATAAGAAACTTAGGAAAAATAGAAAATTGAAAATTACGTTTCGAAAAAGCTGAGCAATAAGCCAAATGGCTTAAATAGAAGCTATCACTAATTTTATGTTTGGCTTTTTCTGGTTTTTCTTTTACAAAACTATTTAACTACTGAAAATAAGTAACTTTAATGAAGATAACTTTTATGGAGCTTAAAAAAAACTATGTGCAAGGGTAATATTAAGACAGAAGGTCTAATAAGCTAAAAACTTGGAATTTTAATGAGACAAGCTACTGATAAGCTACAAATGGCTAAATAAGCTATAAACAACTGAAATGTGTACAAATAAGCTGAAATGAATTGAATAAGCACTAGGAATAAGCAAGGATATCAAATAATCACTTATGCAAAAACCTGAGTACTGGACAGTCCAAAATGGGGGACTTGCAGCCCTCTATGGGGTCCACAGGAGGGTTCAAGGGTCAAAAATAAGGGCTTATCTAAGAAGATGGCCTGGTGAGCTTTCCAATAAGCCAATAAGCAGAGCTTATGGCTCAGGAATAAGCCAATTGTGGGCTTGTGAACTTGGGTGGTTGATCCTGCTGATGAATCAGCAGGATTGATCAGGTCAACTAAAAGGGTTCAATAAGCAAAGGGAAAAATAAGTCTAAAACTAATAAGCCCTATTGATAAGCTACTCAAAAAGCCAAGATGGAGGTCTGGGGCCCACAGGTGAAGTCAGTGTGAGCCTATGAAAGTTGGGTAAATAACCTGGTGCAGGGGAGGTTGTCTCCCTGCAGGCTTAAATAAGCCAGTGGATAAGCCGGAGAAAAAAATCTTAAAAATAATCCTAAGGTGGATTTCACAAGTTAAGCTGACAAATTTTAATCTCCAAAAATTTCAAAGGCTAAAGGTGAAAGATTAAATCATGAAAAATCTTGCAATTTTTGGATTTCTCCTAAACCTATCAAATTTGACTTTTTGATTTTGAACAAGGTTTGACTTATATGAACTTTGATTGGTTCCTACTGACTGATTAAAGTATATTAATCTGTAATATGACTAATTTAAGCTATCTTATCTAATTATGAGATGATTTGAATGGTATGCTAAACTAGAATCCTCACAGTTGATGGCCTATATTGTGTTTAAGGTGATTTTGACTTTCTTCACTTACAACTACCCAAGTGATGGTTATTCTAGGCTGTATTAACACTGAGCAAGTTGATTACACAGGTTTTGTCTACTGAGAGGCACACATTCACAGATAAACAAGTGATGAGGCGAAAAATGATCCGTTTTTAGGGGGTCATTTAAGCCCGAATCCGAATTTATTTGATCAAATATTGCCCTAAATCGTTCCTTTTGTGATTTTAGGTGTTTGGAGAGTGAATTCTGGAAAAGAGGCTATTTTGGACGTTTTTGGAGCATAAAGTGAAGAAAACAACAAAGTACCAAATCCAAGCTGGAATTACAAGGTGACGGCGTCAAGAATTTACTCTTGACGGCGTCAGAAAGGATGAATATTTTACCGAAGGTTGTGAAGGCGTCAGATGAAGAGATGACGGCGTCAAAATGACCAAGATTAATTTACCGAGGGTGGTGACGGCGTCACATAGGCCGTCACGATTGGATCTAGGGCGTCCGAGGAAGTATATGGCGGCGAGTTGACGGCGTCAGATTTTACTCTTGAAGCCGTCAGGACGATTTTCCTATATATAGTTTTCTAGTTTTTTTCATTAAAAGAGAGAAGTTTTGGTGAAACCCTAAAGACGATTTTGGTGCCTCTTTTACAGGTTTTTCAAGGGTTCCAAACCCTTGAGACCTTGCATTGTAATTGAGATAAGTATACTCTTAATTCAATCAATATGTCTATGTGTTGGTTGTCTATCTTTTGTTCTTATCTTAATTCCACTATGCTAGGCTAAATTTCCTTTGTGTTTGCTTAGATCTAATGAAACCTAGATGTTGATTATGTGTTGATTACTTGTCTATTCTTGTTTTGAATGAATGATATTATATGTTAGGCTTAAGAAAACTGGCAGATCTCCAAATGGTAACATGCTTGAACGTCTTAAGAAACATGAACCGAGGCGTACTAGGTCTTTATTGGTTGTATTTAATGCATGAGCCACTGTTTACAATCCCTATAGTTGTGCTGGGTCATGGTGTAGGAGGAGATAAGAGCTCATAGAGTTGGGGAGTTATGTATGCCACTCCACGAATGGTATTAAGGAATACAACCCGTCATTCATACAAGTGTAACAAGTAATTAACATGTAAAAGATATCTAGGGAGTAATGAAGTCTAAGTAAACACAATTTCTCCAACCACTGCTCACAACTTTAGTTTAATATTAGTTTAATTTCATTTTCATTAGTTAATTAGTTATAAAGTAGTTTTTGGGTTAGTTGATTAGCAACTAATTCCGCCCACTCCTTCAAAACCCGAGATTTTACTTGCTTTTATAAAATATAAAAACACAAAAAATAATCATCTTCCATCTCTAGAACTATTAATTAGGCTTTCTAATCCTAGCGACACTATTCCTAAGCTGAACGATCAATCCCCCGGTACTTGTCACTATACTATACTACAACGATCAGGTACACTGCCTGGTGGGGGTTGTAAGCCTCGCGAGATCCCTCGAGAGGTAAAGCAAGGTGCGATTCCCACGCATCAAGTTTTTGGCGCCGCAGCCTGGGGAATAGTTATTGTCTAGGTTAGGATTTCTTTTTATTAGGTCTACTTGCTAGATTCCTTTCTAGTAAGATTTTATTTTTATTTTTAGGTCTTCTTTAGTCTATCTTATTTCTTCGTGCTTTTGTTCGTAACTCTTTACCATCCGACATCATGGAAGGTGGTAACATCTTTGAACCCATCATCCCACCACAACAAAACCCACCATTAGAACCCCTTAGGCCCCGAACCTTAGGAGAGTATTCCCGACCTAGCCACCAAGGCTACCGAAACACCATTGAGCTCACCGGAGCCAATGTGACCCCCTTGCGATCCGACACCATCCGGTTGGTGCAAAGCGGATGTGCATTCCATGGACTTCATTCCGAAGATCCAAACCAACACCTTAAGGACTTCCTCAAAATCGTAGATTCCATAGACCTAGGTGTTGAAACTAGAGAGACTACCCGTTTACGCCTATTCCAATTCTCTCTACGGGATCAAGCTAGTCAATGGCTTGAGCGTTTACCCGCGGGATCCATCACCACATGGGACGATCTCGCCAATCGCTTCCTTACCCAATTCTTTCCGCCGGAAAAGACCGCAATGCTTAGAAGGGACATTTTGTGGTTTGAGCAGCAGCGGAGTGAAACTTTCTACGAAGCTTGGGCCCGTTTTAAGGATCTCCTCCACAAACTCCCCCATCATGGTATAAACCTTTGGTTATTAGTCCAGATTTTTTACGATCATGTTGACTATCACACTAAGCGCACCATTGACAGAGCCGCGGGAGGTAAATTACGTGATAAGAACGCCGAGGAATCTTGGGCAATCATCGAGGAGCTAGCCACTAACAATCAGGAACTGTGGGAGTTTAAACATACAGTAGAAGCGGCCATCAATGCAGTCTCGGCATCTGGAGGAAACACCGAAATCCCCGATGAACTCTTATGCAAAATTGAGGCAAAAGTTGACTATTTTGAGGAAAGGCAAAGGAGACCCTTAAGTCCTAGACAAGCCACGGTCAATTCTGTCTCAAGATCAACCTCGATACCATTATCTGAATCACCCTCTAGAGAACATGTCGAAACTTTTCAGAAGTGCACTCCACCTTGTTCCCCTCCCAAGGAACTTAGCTCGGAATTTGAGGCTAGGATGAGAGAGTATATGGCGACCCACTCTGATCGGCTTGCTAGATTCGAAGAAGCAGTTTATAAGCAAAAGGAGGAGATGCAGGAGAAAATGAATGAGATGCTGAGTCTATTGGAGGAGTATACCAATCAGAGAACCCCCGAACGAATACTGCTAAGGAAAGAAAGCACTATTCCCACCACCCAATTTGTTAACTCCATCACCATTGTCCATAAAGATAATGAGAAGGTAAAAACTCCCGCTAAACAGACCTTAGAAAAACCGCCTGAGTCCCAACCTTTGAGCTACTACCTGAAACACGATATAAACAAAAACACCATAACAAATTGGATTAAGGGTGATGGGCGTAACCAATCCTCCGAACAGGTTCCCGAGAAAGAGAAAGAAGAGAAAGATGAGTATGATACGCTTATTGGAGGATCAGTGGTCGAGAGGTTATTAATACAGAAAGTGGCCACTAAGCAGGTAGCATGTGGGAATTTTGAAATACCAACGAGCATCGGGGACTTGAAACATCTTAGTGCTTTCGCCGACCAAGGATCGGAAGTAAATCTTATGCCCCTAACTATTTACATCCAACTAACGTCAAAAATGCCAGCACCTACTCGTGTTAGGCTATCTCTTGTTGGACACTCGTACGTATACCCCCTAGGAATCGCAGAAGATGTATTAATCAATGTTGCAGGATTCATGTACCCCGTTGATTTTATGATCATTGATGATAAAGGGGATGGATGCATGCCAATAATCCTTGGGGCACCGTTCCTCACCACCGCTAGGGCTGTCATTAAGTATGAAGATAGGAAGATTGAGCTTAAGTCTGGAAAGAGAAAGATTAGTTTTCACATGACTCCGCGAAGTGGGAATGAGAATTTGAGTTGGAGAATGATTAAAAACAACATTGGCACGACGCCCATTCGTGTTCAGAATAAAATTCTTGCATGGGAGGCAAGAATCAAGAGCTATAAGAAAGCTAAGGATAAAAGGAGAAAGAGCAATAAGGATCCGATAGAACTCAAACACACCCAACACACAAGCAATCATACACCGTTTGAGGAAGGGAACTTAATACTCTTGAGACACTTAGAAACCACAATACCACCCGATAAACCGAGTCCTTGGTGGTATGGGCCATTCACCATCGAAGGATTGAGCCAAGATGGGGTAGCTAGCTTGAGAAGCAAATTAGGTGGGAAGGTTATTGCGAGTATTGATAGATTGAGGCACTACCACCATAACAGTAATGATCGCAATTATATGGGGTACATCATTTCAAATGATGAAATCACGTAGTAACCCACGACTTTGAGTCTAGCTACAAGACTCGTAAATAAAGAAAAGCGCTTCTTGGGAGGCAACCCATGTTTTGTGTGATTTTATTTGTTTGATTGTTATTTGCTTCCGTATGCATGCTTTATTTTTATTGTTGGTTGATCATGTTTCTCAATTAAAATGTGAAATACTTTATTATGTTGTTTAGCCTAGTCTTAACTTCAACCTAAAGGTATTTTTGCAAAAGATAAGTGTAAGGGGAAACCCCAAATATGTTTTTAAGAAACAAACCGATCATGATTATCCACAATATTTAATGAACATGTATATTCGTATTTGTTAGAGTCAAATGCTTGTATTGAGTCATAATGAAGTTTTGCAGGATTTTCCAGGAAGTAGGACAAAGTTTTTCCAGAAATTTTCCGGAAACTTAACATAAAGATTTCTGCAGGTTCATTCTGACGGCGTCAGGCAATTGCTCTTGACGGCGTCAGGAGTCAAAAATCTGGAAATTTTACCAGTTTTGTTTTTCTAACGGAGTCTTATAAGTTTTTGTGAATTATTAAGTTTTATAATCTCCAGGAAATCTGCAAACTTCATTCCACAAGCATTATATCTTATTTTGTTTTCTAGGATTTAGTAACTTATATAGGATGCCGCCGATTTTACGCGAGGTTGCCTTGTCTACTTTTGTCAGGATTTACAGGTTATTTGAGACAAGAAGATGATTTATATTTTGGAAGGGAAGCTTTGATTGTTCGTTTTCTTGGAGGAAGATTTAACCTGGCCAACCTAAAATCCATACCGAGCGAATCAGGGGAGTATTTGAATTCATTCTCTTTACTTTTAACTTTTACATTCTTTACTTGAACATTGGGGACAATGTTCATCTCAAGTGTAAGGGGAGGGTAAAAAGATGATACCTTACATATGCACTTTCGCTTGAGTTTGTTTTGTTTGATAGTAGATGAGTAATAAAACTATGAGAAATACTTGTTAGTGCAATTTTAGCGCCAAATTTAAAATTTTTTACAACATTTAGGAGTGAAACTTTAGCCATAGCAAGCGTCTCATGGATAGGAGGTTGTATGACTAGCACATAACCGTATATTCAGAAAAATTTTCCACCCAAAAATGTGAGGTTCGCCTTTAGTTTTGATAGGAAAAGCATTTATTATTGGTGCTTATGAGTGTACCGGTAGCATTTAGATTCTAGAACTTGCGTTAGTGATGCATCCCGAGACCGCTAGTGAGACTACATTCGTGTGGTAGGATTTACTACATGATAAGAGGCATTAGGATCACCCTTGTGTTAAACCCGTATTACGATTACTTGACCATTTAAGTCATATTACTTGGCTAGTTAAGTCAACTAATTTTTCCCACACCCTTAGCGTTGTACTCATTTTTAGTACACGATACCCCTAGTACACCCCTCAGAGCCTATCTTTTCGTTTCTAACTTTAAGCATCTTACTTAAAGGAAGAATTTGTTACACCCCACTTAAATGTACACCCAAATCGCCTTAGCCTTCCGTGTATGCGCTCATTTTTAGTGCATTATTGTTATTTGTTAAACCCTAAGTTAACTTTCTAATTGATTACATGGTTGCTAAGTCGAGTCATATCCTTGTACATATTGTTTTGGGACGATTGGGACTCATGGGTAAGTACTTATTTTATGGAGTAATGGGGAAGAACAACACTTATTACCCCCATATGTACGTTAATCTTAAAAGTGCTCCAAGTGTTTTGATTTTCTTAATTCGAGTCATTAGAATAGTTTAATGTAAAGTATGTAAAGATTCAAGTGTAAGGGGAATGCTCAAACCCCTATGATGTATTATTTTGGATGGTAGGGTAAGAGTGTATGAAAAAAAAAAAAAAAAAAAAAAAAAAAAAAAAAATCGAAAAAATCAAGAAAAAAAAAATAATAAAAAAAAAGAAAAAAAAAATAGAAAAGAAAGAGAGAAAAAACATACGGACTACCATCCCGTTTTCATTCTATGTTTATTTTATGTTTTTAGTTATTTTTCATTTATTAGCTTAAGTCGAGTCTAGTCTTGGCTTAGCAACGCCATCTTGTACATGTAATTAACTAAGATTGTTAACTCGCCACCAGTAAAATCCCCTTTATCCAACAAAACCGTGTAATTCATATCCCTACACCTAACGTTATAACCCTTTAAAAGACCTCTTTGATAGTTTATCCTAGGTGCTTACGCCATGTGGTGGAGGTTTGATCCTTTCCCAAGCCTATGGTAATCTATTTTGCTATGACAGGTAGTGAGAGATATCTTCCATTTCCATAATGTTATATTACTTTATTACACCCGAGAGATGTGAGTATCTAAACACTATTTGTGAGGTGCTTGTGTATGACCTCCGTGCTTGTCTATTGGTCTTTAGTGGAACGATTATTTGTTGTAATTACTTTTATATTAGTGTTAAATGACCCCTAACTTGTCTTTCGAGTAGAATAAAAGCGCATTTGCTTGAGGACAAGCAAATCTCAAGTGTAAGGGTATATGATGAGGCGAAAAATGATCCGTTTTTAGGGGGTCATTTAAGCCCGAATCCGAATTTATTTGATCAAATATTGCCCTAAATCGTTCCTTTTGTGATTTTAGGTGTTTGGAGAGTGAATTCTGGAAAAGAGGCTATTTTGGACGTTTTTGGAGCATAAAGTGAAGAAAACAACAAAGTACCAAATCCAAGCTGGAATTACAAGGTGACGGCGTCAAGAATTTACTCTTGACGGCGTCAGAAAGGATGAATATTTTACCGAAGGTTGTGAAGGCGTCAGATGAAGAGATGACGGCGTCAAAATGACCAAGATTAATTTACCGAGGGTGGTGACGGCGTCACATAGGCCGTCACGATTGGATCTAGGGCGTCCGAGGAAGTATATGGCGGCGAGTTGACGGCGTCAGATTTTACTCTTGACGCCGTCAGGACGATTTTCCTATATATAGTTTTCTAGTTTTTTTCATTAAAAGAGAGAAGTTTTGGTGAAACCCTAAAGACGATTTTGGTGCCTCTTTTACAGGTTTTTCAAGGGTTCCAAACCCTTGAGACCTTGCATTGTAATTGAGATAAGTATACTCTTAATTCAATCAATATGTCTATGTGTTGGTTGTCTATCTTTTGTTCTTATCTTAATTCCACTATGCTAGGCTAAATTTCCTTTGTGTTTGCTTAGATCTAATGAAACCTAGATGTTGATTATGTGTTGATTACTTGTCTATTCTTGTTTTGAATGAATGATATTATATGTTAGGCTTAAGAAAACTGGCAGATCTCCAAATGGTAACATGCTTGAACGTCTTAAGAAACATGAACCGAGACGTACTAGGTCTTTATTGGTTGTATTTAATGCATGAGCCACTGTTTACAATCCCTATAGTTGTGCTGGGTCATGGTGTAGGAGGAGATAAGAGCTCATAGAGTTGGGGAGTTATGTATGCCACTCCACGAATGGTATTAAGGAATACAACCCGTCATTCATACAAGTGTAACAAGTAATTAACATGTAAAAGATATCTAGGGAGTAATGAAGTCTAAGTAAACACAATTTCTCCAACCACTGCTCACAACTTTAGTTTAATATTAGTTTAATTTCATTTTCATTAGTTAATTAGTTATAAAGTAGTTTTTGGGTTAGTTGATTAGCAACTAATTCCGCCCACTCCTTCAAAACCCGAGATTTTACTTGCTTTTATAAAATATAAAAACACAAAAAATAATCATCTTCCATCTCTAGAACTATTAATTAGGCTTTCTAATCCTAGCGACACTATTCCTAAGCTGAACGATCAATCCCCCGGTACTTGTCACTATACTATACTACAACGATCAGGTACACTGCCTGGTGGGGGTTGTAAGCCTCGCGAGATCCCTCGAGAGGTAAAGCAAGGTGCGATTCCCACGCATCAACAAGCAAATCCAAACAGTCCTTTGAAAACAGTTTTGAGATTAAATCACATGAAACTTATACCACAACTTAATAGATGAACTATGATCCATCTAATAAGCACTAATGTAACAGAATAAGCAGGAATTAAGCACTAACACCTACTACAACAGATGATGCAAATTTTATGCTAAAAATATGAAATTAAGAACTGAGAACTTAAAACCTTGTTCTAGCTTTTACTAGAGCCTCTTTATCTGCAACAAGCTTTAGCTTATTCAGGGAATAAGCTGGTAAAGTCCATCTTGCTAATCCAATTCGATAACTTCCTTAGCTTTCCACAATCAATTGCAAAGGTACCCTGTGATTAGTTTGTTCCTGATTTTATGCTTCTTTTTGTTTTCTTTTTGTATTATAGTGATACTAGGTGAGCTTATGTGAGCTTATAAAGAGCTTTTACTTAGTAAATAACTGTTAAGAAGAAACTTTGAAATGCTTAATAAAACTGAGAAATGAAACACAAGGTTTAAAACTGAAAAACTTTCATTAACTTAGAAAAACAGATTACAATCATTAACTACAATTGCTAATTAGAAAACTACATATGTTACTTGCCCTTAAAGGCTTACAATGAGCTTCTATTTATATTAGAATGAAAAATAAAGCTTCTCTTTTTCCATTTGCATCTTCTGTGAGAAACATTAGTCTCATTTTTTCCCTTGTGTTTTATTGACCAAATCCCACCCGTTGGATTAGAATTGAAGTGATCACAGCCCTAGATGAAGTATTGGTGCAAAAAATGTTTAGGCCAAATTGTTCTAAGAAATTGCAATTGGGGGGGTGGCATTTAATGCTGAGGTGAAGGGTAGGTGTATGGTGGAGTGGGCGGTGGATGTGACTGAGATGGTGGGGGTGGTGGGATGTGACTGATTTGTAGGGCAAGTTGGGGTGAAGAAGGAGGGAGGGAAGGGGTGAGTCAAACAGAAGTTTGACCCTGGCCGTTTTATTAATAAAAGGGTTGAGCTGGGGTGGCTTTTGGGCTTGTGTGGTGGATCAAGCCTGGTGATGGTTGTGTTGGATTTAGATTGTGTTGGGTCAATAATACAAAAGGGTCCGTTTGGTTGTAGAAATTATCACAAGGACCAACTTTGTAATTTTCTGGAAATTAAGGGACTGAAAGTGTAATTCTTCCAAAGTTCACAAAGGGTCCTTTCTTGCCAAGTTTGAATAATACAAGGACCGTAAGTTATATTTCCCATTTTTGAAACTCGATGGACCATTTTTGCCAAATCTGAAACTTCAGGGACCAAACTTGTATATTCCTCAAACTTTTCACCCAGGGAGCATTCTTGATAACCTTTGAATTCCAAGGACCATTTTTGACTTTTTCTTCCAAAATCCAATGCTCAAGGGCCATTTCTGTCAAATTTCAAACTTAAGGGACCATTTCTGCCAATTTTGCAAACTTTTGCTCGAAGGACTATTTTTAGCATTTTGTGATTCTTGATTGAGCCCAAACGATCAACCTAAATTGACAAAAGGATGGTCAACCAGGTCAAACTGCCTAGAGTCAATGCTCTGCGGAATATAGTGTTTCCCCGGGTCGTTATGTCCCGACGAGGTGTGGATTGTAATCAAAACGGTTCTGTGATCGGGTGAATTTGGATGAAAAAGGGGTTTGTGTGTGATTAAGCTAAGGAATATACGAAGAAATAGCTTAAACAAGCTATGTGAATAAGACGGGAAGCTAAGAAAAACCAGAAACGTTAAAAACCTAAAAACACGTACGTTACGTTTAAATAAAACGTAAACGTACGAAATAAAAAGTAAAAACGGAAATCTGAAAACACCCAGGGGGTGAAAATGACTTTTTTACAAACTAAAAGATAAAAGAAAATTTTTAGAAAAAGAAAATAAATTTTAACACTAATTATTTATTTATTATTAATTAAATACTATTTAATACTTATTATTTATATTTAAACAACTTAAATATAATACAATATTATTTAAACACTAGAAAATGAAAATAAAATTTCTAAAATTATAAAATAGCTAAAAATAAGTTTTAAAATTAAAAATAATTGTTTTTGTCTTTTTGTGAATTTTCTATTAATTAATTACTAATTAAATATTAATTTCCTAATTAAACTAATTTAAATTAAGAAAAATAGCAAATGAACAGTAAAAATTCTAATAAAATTTCTAAAAATGTTTTATAACTTATAAAAGCTATAAAAAATATAAAAACTAGGTTTTGCTTAATAAAAACTAATTATGCTATTTAAAACTAATTATTAATTAATTATTAATTAAACTAAGATTAATTCTAATAAATACTAAATGATGAAATAAAAATCTGAGAAAATTATTATAAATACTTTAATATAAGAGGTAATTAATAAAAATATAAAAATGACAAGTACTTAACAAAAATTTAAAAATGAAAATTAAAATTAAATTACATTAAATAGAAACTATCACTTAAAAATTAAATTGGATTTTTGGAATTTTTCTTTTACAAACTTATTTAATACCTAAAAACTACAAACTTTTGTAAAAACAAGTAATGTGGAACTTAAAAATAAGCTGAGAAAGCTCAATAAGCTTGGACAGTTGACTAAAACTTTGGTCAACTGTCAAGGCTTAAAAGCTTGAATAAGCTACCCAGGGATCTCAAGCTAGAAAACTAGGTACAAACAACTGAAGGGAACATGAATAAGCCATAAAAAGCAAAGTGTGACCTCAGAATAAGCTATAAGCTACAAAATAAGCACTCAACTTATTGTCTCTTAACTGAAAATTAGGACAAGTTTGAGGGACAAATCCAGGTGGGACCCAGGGGGTCCAAGGTCAAATGGTTGGTCAATATCCCAAGCCTACGAGGAGGGGGGTTGGGAGGAACCAAGTTTTGGATGTGGGGCCCACTATGGAGGTCAGAAAACCACCACCAAGTGGTGGTGGTGGTGGACTGCTTATCTGTGTGCAGAGCAGGGGTCTCCCCTGCAGGTTACTTTGGGCACTTGTGGGGCCCACTATAAAAATCACAAAAATAAAAGGAGGGGGGAACATAAAACTGAGCTGGTAGAATACAACTCCTAAAAATTTCAAGTCCTAAAACATCTTACAAAATTCTACAAAAATCCTACCATTTTTGATATTTTCTGAAAATTGGAAATTTGACTTTTTATAAGAAACTTGAACTTTGACTTTGGTGAGATTATAAGGATCCTAGATGACTTAATGTGTTATTCTAAACTGATATAAGGCTAAATTAGGCTACCACAACAACTTATAAACTAAAAATGATGATCATGAATCCAAATCTCATAACAGATAACTCACAAGATGTGATCAAGTGAGGTTTTGACTTTTTTTACAAAGGAGACTTGATTTTTAAGTTTTATATGACTTAATTAGAGATAATGCAATTTGCTAGCACTGAATTAACAATAAAACAACAACACTAACACCTGACAATACACTAATCCAAACACCCCTTATATGTTGGACTGTGATGAGTTTTCAAAGCAAATGGGTGAATTAAACTATGAACCTAATGTACAATGATCTAAAAAGGTTTAATAAACCAAATTAAATACAAAAAACACCAGCTTGGTCTAAAAGAACCTAGGGTTCTAAAATGGCTGAAATGACAGTTAAAAGATGAAGTGTGAGCCTGATGGAAACTAATGGACTAACAAGCAATATTAAGTAATTTTATTACCCACCTACATCAAATAAGCACAAACAACCAAGGATAAGCAATTGAAAAGCTGTTGAACAGTGAAATGGCTATTAAGTGAAAAATTGAGCTTACATAGGATTTCAGGTAGGAAAGCATGAACCAGGGAACCAATAACCATCCTAACACTCCCCTCGGAGTACTAATACCATGACCAACAACAAAACACCATGCTCCATTGCTTCTTTAGCCAATAAACTGACTTTTTTATTTTCTACTTATTTTCCTCTATTATTTTGTATTTTTCTCTTTTTCTTTTCTTTTCTGATCTTTTGCTTTTCTTTTGATTTAACTAACTTAAATAAACTTAAAGTAAGTTTATGAGGTCAAGTAAACAACACTTGAATGAAGTAACCACAAACTTAGATTTTTGGTGAAATACGAATTTGCAGAAACTTAAATGAAACTTTAATTGAACTTGAATTTTGGAATTACAAAAGTAAATTAGACTATAAAACAGAAGTTACAAAGGTAAAGAGTGATTACATTAAAATTACACTACTAAACTAATTAATAGTACCCTAATACTACACTACTGCTAACTACTTCTTCTTTTCCCTGCTTCTTCATATATATTGACCTTTTGAGCTTGTGGGACCCACTGGAGTATTTCCCATCAATAATTAGAACCATTGGATGACTTGAACTCCATCTTGGCCTTTAAATGGTTTTGGCGCCAATTTTTGTCAAAGGGCAGGTTGGGATTGCTTGTGGAGATTCAAGGAGAATTAATGTGCCTTGGAGTGTTTTGGAGGCTAGGGGACAAGGGATGGTGTGTTATGTGGATTTGGTGAAGGTGGGGGAGGGGGTACACAGTGTCAGTCAAGTGGAGAAGGAGGGAGTAATACGGGGTGTTTGTTTTTTTTATTTTAGAGTGGTGGTGGGCAGAAGTAAGGAGTGGGCTGGGGTTTATGTTGGATGGGCTTGGTGGGCTGGGGTTATAAGGGGTTGGGTGATGTTAATTAAAAAGGGTCCGTTTGTTTTGTTACCAAAGACACCACAAGGACCAATTTTGTAATAAATGAAAAGTGAGGGTCTGAAATGTGATTTTCTGAAAATATCCACCAGGGTTAATTTTGATAACATTTAAATATTATAAGGACAAAAATTAATATTTTCCAAAATTAAAATACCCGGGGACCAAAATTGACAAATTGTCAAACTTAAGGGACCAAACATGACATTTCCTCAAATTTTTTACCCAAGGACCATTTTTGACACATTTTGATTTTCCAAGGATAAAAAATGATTTTTCATCCAAAAATATCCCACCAGGGACCAAATCTGCCAAAGTTTGAAACTCCAGGGACTATTTTTGTAAATTTCCAAAACTTTTCCAATTTTTCACCAAAGGACAAAATATGACAACTTATGATTGTAAAAGGACCTTTGGTGATAATTTTCCATATTTTGAATATCCAGGGACTAGTTTTGTCATTTTATGAAAGTTGGGGGACTGAAACTGCCAATTTTGCAAACTTTGTACGTTTTTCGTTTGTTTTTGCTCATTTTGCATCTAAAACATATAAAACACAATTTTGAAATATTTTTGGTATTTTGATGCATTTTTTAGTGTTTTTGTATATTTTGCAGTTCAGATCAGACCAAAAATGATGAGTGTTTGAGCACTCATCAATTCTCCAAGGTGTGTTTTGACAATCTGATCTCAAAAGTGGTAATTTGCTTCCCCGGTTCTGGTTTTTTATATGATTTCCAAACTCGTGCTCGTTTTTATCCTTTTTGGCCTGATTTTTGCCAATTTCTGAAATATCCGTTCCTACACGATCACAAACACAAAAACACAATATCTTTGGCATTTATGGTTAGTTTGTGTCTATTTTGGTCTTAATATGGACATAAAAAGGTGTGTGAATAAGCACACACCAAATTTACTCATCCTTAGGAATCATGACATGAGATTTGGTCCTCAGCTTATTTCCCAGCTTGTTTATATGAACATATTTTTAATTTATTTTTGTGAATTTTTCTACAGCTTATTAATAAGCTCAAACTC
The DNA here is from genome assembly GCA_030686995.1 of Artemisia argyi. Taxonomy (NCBI): domain Eukaryota; kingdom Viridiplantae; phylum Streptophyta; class Magnoliopsida; order Asterales; family Asteraceae; genus Artemisia; species Artemisia argyi. The sequence continues at coordinate 101,828,432 of CM060678.1, forward strand.
ACCCCGTTAGCCCACTGTTTGGTTAGTTGATGTTGTATAAGCTCATTTCTCTTTGTGCTTATTGGTTACTACTTTTTAGGTGGGGTGAATTAGGTTTAGATTAGATTTTTAGGATTTCCATTGATGCCATTTGCATGTTCCCTTTTAGCTTGGCTTATTCCAACTTATTGATAATTTTTAGATTACTTGTATCTCCCCTACACCAAGCCTTTTTAGCTCTGGCCCAATTTCAAATGACCATAACTTGCTCCAAACTTGAGCTTAGTCCTTGATTTTAGATGATTTGGATACCCCACAGTACTGATTTGTTGCATGAGTCATTTGATTGGTCTTTCTTGCTTCTCAGCCAACCTATTTTTGCCCTCAAAGTTGCCCTATTGCACCTAGTTTCTACTGCTACATCAGTAGTATTCTAGTTCATGATTTTTTATGCTATTTGATTATTGTTGGCTTATTGTTGTTACTATGTTGATTGGAGTTTTGTGATATTGTGTTTGTATTCATTGACCTTGATCTTTGCCTTTGAATTCATTTGGGCCAAGCTGCTATAAAACTCAAACTCTCTTGGGCACACAACTTACCTGTTGAGATTTTGAATTTGTATAGGCTCGATTTTAGCTTTTCAGCAATATTGGTTTTGTTAAAGGTGTCTTGTTGTTAAAAGGCTTTGCAAAAAGAAATTTTGAAAAATAAAAATATTTAGCAAAATGGGTGGGGAGTAGGAATTGAACCTGTGACCTTCCCCTTTGACACACAGACACAAGTAAAACACTCCCCACCATCTGTGCTCACTTGCTGTTCTTGTTATTGTTTTCCTTAGTTTAGTATTTAATGAAGTTTTTTGTTTTGCTTATTTAACTTAATCAGCTTTTATTTTGCTTTTTTACTGCTTATTCATTAGTTGTTTCACCCTCTTTTTATTTTTCTTAGGTTAGCTTTAAGTTTATTTAATTCCAAAAAAATTCAAAATTTTCCCGTAAGTTTTAGTATTTTTTTATAATTTAATTTAGTTTAAATTGTTTTTAAATCATAGTAATTAATTAAAAAAGCAACAAAATATTTTTCTTTTTTCAAAAATTTTATATTATCATTAGAAAGTAGGAAAATTAATTTCATGCCCGTAGGACTAGTGTAGCATAAAATTCACATTTTATTATGCGCGTTTACGTTTTTCTTAAATAAACTTTTACGTTTTTAAAATTAGATTACGTTTTAGGGTTCCCTAGCTTCCTATTATCATTCCCGTAGAATTTTAAGTAGTTTTTAAGATTTAATTTTCATTCCTTGTTTTAATTCATGTTCTAGTTTCGTTAATTTTATTTCTCGTTCGTTATTCATAATCTCCCGTAGTTGATAAGTTCCATAATACCAAATAATCTCTCAACCATTCCTTACAAGCATTTTAATCTCTAATCTCACACGATATCGCCCATTCAAACCTCGTTGGGACACGACCCGGGTAATCACTTGCCCGATATCTCTCTCTCTCTCTCTCTCTCACACACACACACACACACACACACACACACACACATATATATATATATATATATATATATATATATATATATATATATATATATATATATATATATATATATATATATATATATATAACAGGATGTACGTGACACACACACACACACACACACACACACACACACACACACACATATATATATATATATATATATATATATATATATATAAAAACAGGATGTACATGACGTCATCAATGCCACATATGCAACCATAACGCCAACTCAACGCCACTGCACGCCACCTAAGCAACATGACACGTAAGCATGCCACGTAGGCAGTTTTTTCATATATTAAAATTTCGGAAATTTAATTTAAAAAAATCATGTATGAAGTTGGATTCGAACCTGGCTCTGTTAGTCCTCAGACAACATGATTACCACTAGACCAACAGATTCTTTGGTTTATCTCTTGCCAAACCAAATGTATAAACCTACGCAACCAATTAATGACAATTTTAATTAGTTTCAAAAGGAATGTATTTATCTCCATAAATTATATAGCATATATCCATTCCTTAATTATAGTTTTATAACTATAAGCTTTAACCAAATCCCTGTGATCTCAGTCGGTTAATTATAAATATTTAAAAAAAAAAGGAATTTATTTATCTCCATGAATTATATAGCATATATCCATTCCTTAAATATAGTTTTATAATTATAAACTTTAACCTAATACCTGAAATCTTAGTCGGTTAATTATAAATATTAAAAAAAATCGACCTCACAAAAAACGCAAGAAAAAAGGTACGTATCCTTCTTCTCAAAACCCTAATGTCAGTATTATTGTCTATGATCTTCATGCATGATGAGTTGTGAGGATTTAGGGTAAAATAAAAGGTACGCTTCCTTCTTCTCAAAACCCTAATGACAAATCTGTTTTTTTTTATATTGTGTATGCATATATTGTGTTCTTTGTAGCCTTTTTTCTAAAACTACATGTAAGTCTCTTTAAAACTCATAATATTCAGATGTTGATGATTTTTTATGCAATATGTTATGATTTGTTAATGGTTTGCTTTTGACTTCTCCAAAGGACATGATCTTTGTAAGTAATTCTCAAGCCTTGATCATAGTTTTATTATAACTGTACCAGCTACAAGAAAAGACCTCATGATAGTCAATACGGGACCTCATCACCCATCAATACATGGTGTTCTTCGACTCATTGTTACTCTAAATGGTGAAGATGTTATTGACTGTCAACCAATATTGGGTTATTTACACAGAGGTATGTAAAAAATTGCGGAAAATCGAAAGTTGATCATTATGAGTGTTATGACGAATTTTATTGGGAAATCCAATTGCAAAAAGAGGGGGTTCGCCTAAATACAAAAAATATAATTTTTTTCATAATAGGATAATAGGTTTAAAATATATCCAATAAGTTTTTTATTTTATATTTTATATTTTAAATTCATAACATCATGATAAGTTTAGAAATGATTTTGTGATATTTTTTGTGATTTATAATAGGATAAGTTTAAAATTGATTTTGTTATTTAGTTTATCGAGATTCTCAATATTCGTAACCCAATTTTTTAGTATATATACATATCGATTATTCATCTATATACACTAAAAGAAGTTGCAGATTCTTTGAAGACCATGCAGCCAAGACGACATTTAATGAGGCTTTTTAATGGTAAAAAACTCAAAAACTCATCGAGGATTTATGATACACTTTTTGTTTTATTCATGTAATCATTTGTGTATGTTGATTAATTTACAGTGGCCAAGCAACGTGATCTTTAAAAGATATTTTATTTTCAAAGAACGTGTTTATGTTATTGTAAATAATCATTTCTTCATTGATTACAGCTCATGATCGATAAAATAACATTACACATCAGTTGGAAGCGTCTAAAACTGCTTCATTAGGTATCGTGTTGTTTGAAGACGATTGCATATATGATTTGATTAAAATAATTTATATGTACACATGTATGATTATGTAACAGTTATGCATCACCAAACTGAATTTGCAAATATCAACAAAACCATGTTTGAAAGTGATACACCATGTGAAAGATCTGAGAACAAGGTCTCAAACGTTATTACACAGCCAACAGTCATGAAATGGTAATCTCTTAACAGGAGGAAACCTGTAGTGTATGTCGAAACCATAAATCTTCCATGATGCTTCACACGTCTAAAGATACAGGTTTCAGGATCTTTTGATCCACGGATAATTAATGATGGTAACCTGTTTATAAATTATTACCCTAATATTTTATGGATGCATATAATATAATAATATGTTTTATGTTTGTTTTTAGGAAAAACAACTTCAAATGTTGAATTTAAAAGGCTGTCCTACATTAGATATCAACTAAAAGATCCAATATATCAACCAAGAGGTATTATTGGTATTATAAGTTATAGTTTTCTATGTGATGTGCAGTAATATTAATAATCTAAAAACATGGACGTTTACGAAGTTGTCTCATATAATGATATGAAAGCACCATTAAAGTTACTAAATTAAAATCAACAACTAATAAGGTACAAGCAATAAGCAAAAACTCACATAAAAACCAGTGCTCCGATGGCGATTTTCAGCGGACTTCATTTTAAAACCCAAAATCTAATTTTTCAACACTAAAGCCAATCGATCTTTTTCAATTTTCCTTTTTCAATCTCCATTTTTTTCCAATCATAATCCTTTTTCTTTCAATCCCTTATTTTCAATTTTATCCCCAAAATTCACAAGCCCCAATTTTAATTTTTTCACATCTATTTATTTCGTTCGTGTTTTCAATCTTTTGTTCTGTCTGAAATATGGGGAGTTATCGATCCAAGGAGGATGATATTCAGAAGATATCCACATCCGTATTTGTCACTAATTTTCCTGATCAGTTTTCGGCCAAGGATTTGTGGAATACTTGCAAGCAATATGGGCATGTCGTTGATGCATACATTCCTAACAAAAGATCGAAAGCAGGTAAAAGATTTGGTTTTGTACGTTTTATCAAGGTCTTTGATGTGACACGATTGGTAAACAACCTTTGTACGGTGTGGGTTGGACGTTATAAAATTCATGCTAATATTCCTAGGTTTCATAGAGAGCATTTGAATAAATATAACAATCTTCATAATGATAATGGAGTGAAAAGGAGTAATACTGGAGTTGAGCATAAAGATAATGGGGGTAAGGGTGTGTCATACTCCTATGCGCATGTTGTCAAAGAAGTCCAAAATATGAAGGAGAGTTCGGACATCAATCCAGTACTGGTGCTTTATGATTCTTGTTTGAATCAAAAAGATTATTCTCTTTGTTTGATGAGTAAGGTGAAAGATTTTGCATCTTTAGCGAATTTGAAAGTGGTTTTGGGTAATGAAGGATTCAGTAACATCAACATTAGATACATGGGAGGATATTGGGTGATGGTTGAATTCTAGTTAGATGAGACTATGAAAAGTTTTCAGGCCAATGTGGGTGTCGGTTCTTGGTTTTCTCAGATTCAACATGTGTCGAATGATTTTATTATTGATGGAAGAGTTACATGGGTGGAGATTGAAGGTTTGCCATTAAAGATGTGGTCTGAAAACACATTTAATCGTGTTGCTTCAAAATGGGGTGTTTTACTTGATATGGATGACAAGGAGGATGGGTGTTTTCACAGTAAACGAATTTGCATTAATACTAAAGTTTCTACAAACATTTCTGAGTCTTTTAAAGTTATTTACCGAGGCAAGGTGGTCTGGGTTAGAGCTAAAGAAGTACCTGGTTGGGTTCTAGACTTTGTGGAAGAGGATGAGGTGGAAAATGAATCGGATGAAGAATTAGAAGATGATGAATTAAATGTAAGTAATGTAAAAAATGTAGAGGATTTGGAAGGTGATAGTGACGGGGATATGGTTCCTGATACAAAGTTTGATGAGGTACCAAGTAATCATTATGATGAGGAAGCTTCGGTTGGGAAAAACAAAACGCAATCAGAAGATCCGTTTAACTTTTATGATTTACTGAATAAAAAGCGTGATGGTAATACTAAAGATTCCAACCATGATGTCTCTTTAAAATATCCTCCAGGCTTCTCACCAAGAGAGAATAAAGATGATAGTGGAGAACCTTTACATGGAAGCAATGAGAATGTAATGGAAAGTAGTGCTCAGAAAGACGTACACATTGGATAAAAGAATGTAGATGCGAAGGAAAATTCCAAAAATGACGTAGAAGAATCTGTATGTTCAGGCCATTTTAAGAAGTCCGAAATTCCTCATTCAGGTGGGTCAATATTGCTGTTGATAGATGAGTTAGTTAAGGTTGGACAAACAATGGGTTACAACATGGAGGGTTGCATGAAAAATATGGAACAAATCATTGAATTACAAGGAGATATTGAAGTTTTTAGATGAATTTTTTGTCGCTAAATATTCAAGACCTTGCCCAAAAGGCCAAAAAAGATTGGGTTAAGGAGATATGTGCATCTAATAAGGTGAATTTTTTAGCTTTGCAAGAAACAAAAATGGAGTCTATTTAAGTGTTTTGCATTAAAAGATGTTGGGGAAATTTCGCGTTTGATTATGTATATAGTGCGTCTGCTGGTAACTCGGGTGGGATTCTTTGTGTATGGGATCCTAAAATGTTTAAGAAATTGAATTCTACTATCTCGGATTACTTTGTTATGGTTAGAGGTGATTGGGTGCCAAATGGTAAAAAGCTTCTTATCATCTCGGTGTATGCTCCACAAGAGTTAGCTGAGAAAAGGATGTTATGGGATTACCTGTCACATGTGATTTCTAGTTGGGAAGGAGAGGTAGTAGTCATGGGGGATTTTAATGAAGTTCAGTATAAAGGTGAAAGGTTTGGGTCGGTGTTTAATAAGCAAGGTGCGGACGTGTTTAATTTTTTCATATCTAATGCGGGGTTAGCGGAAGTACCTCTTGGTGGATGTTCATTTACTTGGTGTCATAAATCTGCTACTAAGATGAGTAAACTTGATCGTTTTCTTATTTCTAACAACCTTATGTGTTCGTGTCCCAATATCTCTTCAATTTCTTTGGATCGTTATTTATCCGATCATCGTCCGATTTTAATGCGGGAAGCGCTTTATGATTATGGGCCAGTTCCTTTTAGATTTTTCCATTATTGGTTTGAGCTAGTGGGTTTCGACAAGTCCATCACTGATTCTTGGCAGGAAGCTCCTTCATCTGATTCCAATACTTTGGCCAGAATGTTTAAAAAACTTAAGTTTTTGAAAGAAAAGATTCGTGAATGGAATAAGACGTATAAAGATAAGTCGAATAATAGGAAGAGAGGCTTGAAAGATGAGTTAACTGAATGTGATTTGATTATTGACAAAGGCGAAGCAGAGGCTGAAGTAGTTAATAGAAGAAATGAGGTGGTTACTTTACTTCAAGATATGGAGAAGATTTAATCGTTGGAAGTGGCTCAAAAAGCGAAGATTAAGTGGGCTATTGAAGGTGACGAGAACTCTAAGTATTTTCATGGTGTCCTTAACAAAAGGAGAAGTCAGCATAATATTCACGGTATTTTGGCAGATGGTACTTGGATTGAATCTCCAACTTTGGTGAAAAAGGAATTCTTTTCTCACTTCAAAAATCGTTTTGATCATCCGCAAGACAATCGTCTTCATATTGATATGAACTTCTAGAAAAAAATCAATTCGGACCAAGTTGCTGATCTGGAAAGTGATGTTTCAAAAGAGGAGATAAAAAGGGCGGTTTGGGATTGTGGGATTGATAAATCCCCTGGTCCGGATGGGTTCACGTTTGGTTTTTATCATCGATATTAGAATATCATTGAAAAAGATGTGGTTGACGCGGTAACATGTTTCTTTTGTCAAGGGTATTTCCCTAAAGGTACTAATTCTTCGTTTGTAACTTTGATTCCAAAAACTCCAAATGCTAATATGGTTAAAGACTTTAGACCGATTACTTTAATTGGAAGTATGTACAAAATTATTGCTAAGATATTGGCGAATCATCTTGTTGTGGTGTTGGGAGATCTTATCAATGAGGTTCAATCTACTTTTGTGGCGGATAGACAAATTCTTGATGGTCCATTTATATTGAATGAACATGTTGAATGGTGTAAGAAGAAGAAAAAACAATCTTTTATTTTTAAGGTTGATTTTGAAAAAGCTTATGATTCAGTTCGGTGGGATTATTTGGACGATGTCTTGAAAAAGTTTGGATTTGGAGAGAAATGGTGTATGTGGATTAAAAATTGTCTTAGATCTTCTAGGGGTTCGGTCATCGTAAATGGAAGCCCGACGGAGGAATTTCAGTTTTACAAAGGCCTTAAGCAAGGTGATCCGCTTTCCCCTTTCTTGTTTATATTGGTCATGGAGACTTTACATATGTCGTTTCAAAGAGTGGTGGATGCAGGTTTGTTCAAAGCAATTGTTTTAGCTCCTTCTTTGCATCTTTCTCATATGTTTTACGCCGATGATGCTATATTTATGGGTCAATGGAGTGACTCTAATATAGACACTACTATTAAAGTGTTGGAATGTTTTCATCGTGCTTCGGGTCTTCGTATAAATATGTCTAAAAGTAAGCTTTTGGGCATCTCCATGGAAGTGGACAAAGTGGTTCAAGCAGCAGCGAAAATTGGGTGTACAATTCTTAATACTCCATTTACTTATTTAGGATCGAAAGTGGGTGGTTTAATGTCCCGAATTCATTCTTGGAAGGAGACGATTGAAGGAATGGTAACAAGATTATCTAAATGGAAGTTAAAGACTCTTTCAATAGGAGGTAGACTTACTCTTCTCAAATCGATTTTAGGCTCAATGCCAATTTATCATATGTCTATATTTAAAACTCCGATGAAGGTGTTACAAAGTATGGAGTCGCTTCGCTCTCTATTTTTCAATGGTGTTGATTCAGCTAGTAAGAAAGCGATATGGGTGAAGTGGAAAGATGTGTTGTCTTCGAAAGATAAAGGAGGCCTTGGAGTGTCAAGTTTATTTGCGCTAAATCGAGCTCTTATGTTCAAATGGGTGTGGCGTTTTATTACCCAAAGTTCATGTCTATGGGCAAGGGTGATAATAGTGTTGCATGGAGTAGATGAAAAATTGGGAAGAACTTGAAGTCATGCTATCCATCTATTTGGCTCGATATTATTAATGAGGTGGAGCGGTTAAAATCTTGTGGCCTTGATTTGGTAAGCTATATTCATTCGAAGTTGGGTAATGGGATGAACACGTCTTTCTGGGAAGTCGCTTGGCGCGGGGATACAGCTTTTAAAGTTTTATATCCAAGATTGTTCGCTTTGGAATCTCAAAAAAAAAATTGATGTTGCGTCGAAGCTGTCACAACCTAGTTTGGATTCCTCTTTTAGACGTGCTCTGAGGGGAGGTGCTGAACAAGCGCAGTTCAAGATGCTAAAGGATAAGGTGGAAGGCTGCACTTTAGTTAATTATAATGATAGATGGGTTTGGTCTTTGGAAGGTTCGGGAGAATTCTCGGTGTCGTCAGTTAGAAATTTGATTGATGGTTTCATGTTACCGGAGGTGTCGTCTCTAAGACTCGTTGGATTAAAGAGTTTCCAATTAAGTTTAATGTGCACGCATGGAAAGTTAAGATAGATTGTCTTCCTACTAGATTGAATATCTCTCATAGAGGAATGGATATCGATTCTATTCTATGTCCTATGTGTGATAAGGGGGTGGAATCTACTAGACATTTGTTTTTCAATTGTCATGTTTCCAACGAGATTTTGTGAAAGATTTCTCGATGGTGAGATATTGAGTATAAGGAGGTTTCGTCATATGAAGGATGGTTGGATTGGTTATTAAGTCTTCGTCTTTCGAGGAAGCACAAGCAACTTTTTGAAGGTATTTGCTATGTATTATGGTGGCATGTTTGGAGTTTTCGTAACAGGAGTATTTTTGGTCGTCGGAATTCTTTCAAGGCGGATATCTTTGATGATGTGGTCTCTCGTTCGTTTAATTGGTGTCGTTATAGAAGTAAACTTCCTTTAGTTGGATTGAGTGGCTTAAAAACCCTCACCTTATTACTTTATAATGTTTTGTAATCTTCTAGCTTCTTGCTAGTTTGTTTGAATAAAATCAGCTGTTCAAAAAAAATAATAATAAGGTACAAGCATTGATAGACAATCCAATCAATTGTAAATCTGAAATCCAGGCATAATCAGCACATATATTTGTATAAATACATAATTTATATAGATTATTAATAAAATAATTTCTTTCATGTCTTTTATTAGTGAAAACAACTTCCGTTGTTGAATCTAAAATTTTCTCCCATATTAGACATCAAAGGAAGAAGACATTGATGAGATTAAAGATTCCTACGACTGTAGGTATTTTTCAGCGTGTGAAGCATCATGGAAGATTTATGGTTTCGACATACACTACAGGTTTCTCCCTGTTGAGAGATTACCATTTCATAAGCAAGGACAGCAATCAGTTCTATTTGATGCAACTGAAATTATTGATTTCACATTGGATAAAGCTTCGGTTAATGAAACCAAATTTATAACGTAGATGGAAAAAAATAAGCCAGATGAAAAAGCCATAAAACTGTAGTACCATGAATTTCCATAACACCATGTATGGAAACAATAAGAGAGAATATGGGTGGAGAGACAAAGAGGAATGTGTCCTACATATAAGTGCTAAGATTGGGAGTCAATGTTATCGAAGCGAAGATCGTGACTGGTGTAGATATTGGTATGATTTGTTGTATTCCACGTACACTAATAAAAAAAATCATTCAATACTCATAAAGCGTATGATCAAAAGAAGACACATGAATTTAGCTTTTGATTAAATTATTTTAATTTGTCTCTTATTATATTTCATGCAAAGTTCTATGAAACTTATATATGTATTATGTTTTTGTTTAACTTTATTTATTTATATTTTTCCTTTATATTTTTTAATTATAAACCTTTATTGTGTTGCAAATGAACTTAATGGAGAATATGCTTTTGATAGCTATATCGATGAAGAAGCTTGGGAAGTGGATTCTGATGTTTATAGTATCAGATTTGTATCTTCCACGGATGATTTAGTAGAATTTATTAATGATTGCTCCGATGATTATGAGACAGACAATGATACGGATAGTGATGAAGACTTTTGATAAACAACACGAAAATTATGAAAGCTTTATGTTTCACAAGTTTTTTAATCACTTTATTATATAAAATCAATTATATTTATTGATGAGTGATTAATTGAATAATTTACTTTATATTTATCTTTTGTGTATTTACATTCTTTATATTATTTTTATTTAAAATGTTTATAATGATACTTGCTACATATACATAAACATGTTTATAGTAAATATGAAGGTGTAAACCAATCAATTTTCTAATTAAATATTGTGAATTGCCAATGTGAACATTGTGAATTTTATAATATTTTATAAAATATGGTATAGTTTTAAGCATAAATATATATACAAAAAGATAATTATTAAAATATGTATACATCAAGAAAACGAACCCTAAAAATAAAAAATCTTTGGAAGTTGATGACCCAGAGGAGTCCAGCGAAGATGAACTTTTGGATGATTTAGAATATGAAAATGTTCATTTAACATATGATGATGAAAAATCACCAAAATTTAATTGATAAATCGTTATTTGATGTCGTATTTTATTAAATTGTTTCTTCGTGGCTTTATTTTTTGATGTAAAATTTTGAAACATATTAATTTTTTCTTTCTTTGATTATTTTGTATTTGGCTATTTTCATTTTTTTTATATCAAAATCAATAATAATCAGTTTTATAATTTTAATTGAATTTAGGTTTATTTATTGTTTCCATGATTATTTTTATCGTAATATTTTTCTAAATAATAAACGTGTTACCAAATATAAAATATATATTATACCAATTTTTAAAAGCTATAGTTATCTTTATTCAGATTTATTCTATACTTAGATTACATCTAACTATATATATATATATATATATATATATATATATATATATATATATATATATATATATATATATATATATATATAGTGAGGATCATGTGCGGATAACTTTTTTTAGTCCGGACGTACGGATTAATCTGGGCCGCCCATCCAGATCTAATCTTGACTTTTTGTAAAAAAGTCAAAATCCAACGCAACCTTCAATTAATCAATTGACCATTGAAACGATTTTTTTAATTTTTTTCCTTTTGAGCGATCCTTACTATTGTTATCATCTTTACTTTTTCTATTTTTTCAGATTTTTCTGAGCAATTTTTTGTTTGGTGATTATGAGTGCTACCGTGATATTAAGGATATTATGAGTGTTGCCGTGATATTAACAATAATACTTAAAAAGTTACTTTGATATTAGTAAAAAAAATTAATATCACTGTTTATTAATTACGATATTAAAAAAAAGTTACTGTGGTATTAAAAAAATTAACTTTGATATTAAGAAAGCATGATAGTTACGGTGATATTAACAATTTTTATTAAGAAAAAGTTTTCATTATATTAAAAAAATTAATATCACTGTTTTTTTATTACGATATTAAAAAAAGTTACGGTGATATTAAAAAAAATTAACTTTGATATTAAGAAAGCATGATAGTTACGGTGATATTAACAATTTTTATTAAGAAAAAGTTTTTATGATATTAAAAAGGTTATTGTGATATTAAATTTTTTATTAAAAAAAAGTTTATGTGATATCAAAATCTGGTTTTGACTTTTTTACAAAAGTCAAGATCTGATCTTGACTTTGTCAAGATCAGATCTTGACTTTTGTAAAAAAGTCAAAATTATACGCTAATATCACAATACATTTAACGATGAAAATGATTTTTTTTTTTTGAAATTTTTTTCAGCGATTTATAATTATTTGTTGTCTCTTTATTTTTTTAGTTTTTTCAGATTTTTTTGAATTTTTTCAATAAAAAAAGCTAGTGTGATATTAACGATTTTTAAAAAAGTCAGGATATTTAAGATAATGTCACTCCGCTTTTTTCAGATGGTTGACTAGATGGAGGGCTGAGATTCGTCCGTACATCCGCACTAAAATCCAAAAACGTACCGGATCCCTTCTATATATATATATATATATATATATATATATATATATATATATATATATATATATATATATATATATATATATAGATATAGATATTATTTTTAAATATATATTCGAACAATTTATTTAAAATTTCCAAGTTATTAGGTTTATGAAAATTCCCATTAAGTTTTTGGTAACATGAATCTCGCAGATATTGCCATCGCAACTCTTCTAATACTAAAAAACAGCTGCTATCGCAACCAGAATAAAGTTTATTATTCTAAAAATATAAGTAAGGAATTGATCCGTGTTATATATTTTTTTGGAAATAAATACATTCTTTTTAAAACTAATCTACTATTAATTGCAAACGTAAGTTTTTTTTATTAAGTTTATCATTTCCATAATTTTTGCAATCATAATCTCCCTTCTAAATAATAATCGTGTTGCTAAATACAAGAGATATATATAATTTAGAGGATAAGTTTAGAATATATTTTGTATAAATCTTTATTACCATATTAACAATAATTGTTTATTGGAAGATCCTCGCGAATTAACCTAATTTGACATTATATATACATCATGATTTACCTTTCATTCTCACATCAATTATCAGAAAATATTCACGAACATAAATCACATTATGCAGTCTCATAAACACTCTGCAAGACTTGCAAGATCATCTGAAAAGAAAAACACTCATGCACTTTTAGAAGGTATGATTTTAACAAATAATTTATTCATTAGATTGTTATATTGTTCTTGATGTTTTTGTAATTTTGAACTCATGTTTTATTGCTTATTTGTTTTGCATGTGGTTATAGTTGATGAACCACACAAACATAATGGCATGCACCCCATAAACTCTAAAACTCCTTCTCAATGTATTTTTTTCTTAATTAGGTTTACACACATTGTCCATTGAAGTTACTAATATAGCCATTAACGTTTATGATTTTGTGTCAGTTGAAAGCTCAAACGCTATGTCTGTATATATCGATAAATCCACCACTGGCAGAAGACCTGTGAAGAGACGTTTAATACATGAATTTACATCTGGTGTAATGGAAAGCCCTATTTTGAAATTGATAATCCTGCTATAAAATATGGAAAACCTACTTCTAATGTTGTTACACAACCTAAAAGTATTATGTTGAATAACTATTTGCTTTTAAAAACACTATATTGTCTTTATATGCAAGTTTTTTCTTATTTAATTCAATTTGATAATAACATGATGAAGTTTATTATGATTAAATTAAACTGTATAAATTACAATGTCATAATATGTTTATGTATTTGTAGGAAGGAATTCAGATCCAAAGAAAAACAATGGAAGCAATATGTCCGCTATTAGAAGTAGTATGCAGGGTATTTTTAACAATATCTGATTCATTAGACATTCTGATTTTAGTATAATACAAAATAATCATTATTGTTTTATTATTATTATTATTATTATTATTATTATTATTATTATTATTATTATTATTATTATTATTATTATTATTATTATTATTATTATTATTATTATTATTATTATTATTATTATTATTATTATTACTATTTTTAAATATTTAGTGGTGGGAGAACATAACACCATCAATGATATATCGGATGACGAGGTATTACAAAATAGCTATGTTTATAATTATTTACATTTATTTAATCGTTCTGATTTACAAAATTAATTATTAACATAACAATTGCAGAATTATGATGCAGGCAAAGAAAACAAGCAACATGTATATAACATATCTGACGATGATCTTGATTTACATGATACTGATAATGAGGTATTATTTAAAATTATACTAAGGCATTATATTGTATTATTACATTTAATATGTGTTTATTATTATTTTATTTTTTTCATGTGCTTTGCTTATTTAAAATAATAGTTACATGTTATATTGTATTATAATAAAGAATTGATTTTTATTTATTTTTTAAATGAATTGTTTAGGTTATTTGTTTGACACATAATAGCCGGATATTATCAAAAGCAATATCTAAAATGTGCAAAAAGATGTGCAAACGTGATTGTCCTGAAATTGAGTGTGATGACGCGGACGAGCTATTATAACTTAAATGTCTTTATTATTACTTACATTTTTTAAATTATGTTTACAAGATTAATTATAAACATGATATAAACAGATTTACGCTGCTGGTTTGAATGGTTATCGAAGTACTCCTCTTTCGAAGATGCAAAATGACAACGATCAGTATGTATACAACATATGTGATGATGATGTTGATTTACATGATACTGATAATGAGGTATTTCTTTAAAATTCTAATTACATTTTATATTCTATTATATAAAAGCGAAAAATGATTATTATAAAATATTACAAGCATATCAAAATGTGGAGTATTTATAATTCATTGTAATATTAGGAAAATAAATATTATGTCGAATTCCCGGTCTCTTCCGAAGATGGTGTTTGCGAACAATTGACACCGGGAATGGATTATGCAAAAGCGAAAGAATGCAAACCAGAAGATACTTTTGATATTCGTATAGAAGAACAACACCGTTTTCCATATGAAGATTCTAAAAATAATGGATACACATAATCAAGAGATGCTTCTCCTCATTCATTGGATTATGGGTTTGTTTCATTAACAAAATTGCCAATTAAACACCCCAAGTTTATCCTCACCAAAAGAATCTTCATCAACTTCAGAAAGAAAGCAAGAGGGAAAGAAGTATTTCCTACCAATAATACAGATTGGTCAGCTGAGGAGGCTAATAAAATTAAAGGAAGCAGAAAACGTACGCGACAAACAAACAGTATTTGAATGTAAAGAAAAGATTGATCAATGAACTAAATTAATATTAGAGTGTCAAGAGAGGATTAACGATATTCAAAAACAAATTGATAATCACCAGCGAGACCAAAAGAGCCATGGTTAAAAACGAGGCATTCAAATATTTTCGTTACGCATTTACTTCTTTACAAACAATCTTGAGAGGTTGTTAAGATTACTAAGTTTCATATTTTATTGAAGTCATTTGTTAGTCTTATTAATTAGCCAAACATGGTCACTCAGAACAATTGCTCGATATGGATTAGTTATGAAATAAAATTTTCTTGCCGTAACGATTATCCGAAAACTTTTTAGCTTTTTAGCATTTTGCACATTACATAAAACATAGATGATATTTAATACAGTACGTATACTTAAACATATTTATACTAAATAAACATGGTCACTCAGAACAATTGCTCAATGTGAATTAGTGATGAAAAACGTTTTGATTTTAAAATTTTAAACTTATAATCTGCCTTTTAAATCTTAATAATGAATTAGAACAAATAATTAATATGACATAGTTTAAATAAGAACATGATTTTAAATATTTGCATTTAAATAATATATATATAATTTTTTTTTAATGTTTATAATGATATTTAATACGTATACATAAATAAATTTATACTAAACAGGAAGTTAGAAACAAATCAACTATCCAATTAAATATTGTGCTTTGCCAGTTTAAACATTGTGATGACCCCAAAAGAACATTGATTAAAAACGAGGCATTGAAATATTTTCATGACGATTTTCTACCTTTACAAACTATGTTGTCAGGATCTTAAGCTTACGAAGTTTCGTATTTTATGGAGGTCATTAAATAGTTGAATTAATTAGCCAAACATGGTCGTTCGGAACAGATTCTCGATATGGATTAGTTATGAAAAACGTTTAGATTCTTTACTTTAAAACCTATAACATGATCTTTTTAGCATTTTCCACATTACAAAAAACATATATGATATTTAATACGTGTACTTAAACATATTTATACTAAATAGGAAGTTGGAAACAAATCAACTTTAAATATTGTAAATAACTTTTTATGTAATTTTTTACATGTATTGTACTTTTTAAAAACATTATTAATTTATCTATCAACATAATTTCATTTGCATATCCATCTTGCAAAATTGATATTCTTTATGTTTATGGTTATCTTAAACATATTTATAGTATATATGAATGTGGAAACAAATCGAATTTCCAATTAAATATTGTACACTGCAAATGTAAACTTGTGACTTTTGTTATATTTTTTAAGATATGATATATTCTATCTTATTTTATACATATCTTAAAAATTGATAAATACATATTCTATTTTAAATATATCTATAATATGTATTAAAAAACAAATAAATAATAATTTCCAAAAGCTATATTTGTCTTGAACAAATACAAGATATTGTGTAACAAACAATAATCTTTCTTTAGGAAAATGATTGTCATCCTACAATCTAAACATTACAATTTCCAAGACACTAAGGGTAAATGTGTACACATATAATGATTTAAATTGGAGAATGAACCTTATCATTTCCATTATTATTTAAATGTTAATATTTATCTTGATAGTAAACATGTTATCAAATATAAAAGATATATTATATGAAATTTTACCAAATATAAAAATATATTATACATGTTTTTAAAAACGATAATTATCTTTATTGAGATTTATTCTAAACTTAGATTACATCAAGCAATATATATATATATATATATATATATATATATATATATATATATATATATATATACACACACACATTAACCGAGCAATAGAAAACATTACTAACCCTAATTCAAAATTCTATATGTCGCATATACAAAGTAAGATGAAAACACAAAAGGTTTATATTCATACGTTAACACCAGAATTAATTCCTTGCACTATCAACGTAAAAGTGTTAAGGATGTGGTGTTACAAGAAAGCAAACATGCCGGTAACTCATAGACACTTTGAGATGATTGTCGTAGATGAAAAGGTATTTTATTTTTTCAATTGTTGTTTTTTTTTATTTAAACTTTTAATGTACGTATTTTTATCCAACTGTTTATTATTTTAGTCATTTTTCCAGGGTGACAAGATTCATGTCATTGTGAAGAATGGCCTATTAACGTTTCTTGATAAATATTTTAAAGAGGACATGGTGGTTCTTATAAGCAATTTTAATGTTGTTCCTAATAACACATGTTACAAATACACAAAGCATCCTTATAGAATAACTTTCGATGGATTCGAAACTGCATGTCAGTCGACTACATTTGATAGTGGTTTTAATAAAATTGGATTTGAAGTAACCAAATTTTCTAACATAATAACATTGAACCTAGACACAGAATTACCGGTTGGTATGTGTCATTCTATTTGCATACTTATCATTATCCATTTTGTTACCTACGTATAAATAATTTATGAATACTCTTATAAAATTTATTCATACATGTCCAATAAAAGATCGAAATACAATGTTTTATTTAGTTTATTATTGACAATGTTAGCAGATTTATTATCAATGATTGTTGATACTTAAATATATTGTTTAACTTTATTAATATGTATTTGTATGAATTAGTTTACCGATTGAACCCACAAGAATTAAAACATTCAACTTATATACATGCTACATAAATTTAACATTCACATATACTTGAAAATAATATAAACATTAAATGTCTTGATCAAAATCATCCTCAGACAATCCCAAATGACAATTATCATAATCAAAATTTTCTATGTCTTCTTTCTCTAAGTCATTTTCTGAGTCCAATGAATGGTCCTCAAACAAATTTAATTTTGGCATTGAAGCCAGTTGTTTAGCATGGTCTTCATGAAGCCGTTTCTTTCGCTTCTTTTATGCTTCTTCTTCTTCTTCTTCAGCTTTAAGTCTCTTATCGAGATCCAACTCGATTGGATAGTACCAACTGTCAAGAGCCCATGCATGTTCTTCTGTATCAAATTTGTTCTCCTTTTGAATTGTTTCTGCATTTTAAACAAAATAAAACAGAAATGTTGTTTCGGAAAAAAATCATTAGAAAATAAACTTACATACCTTCTGTTGTTTTTGTTGTTAACTTTGTTTCTTCTTCTTTAATACATTGTTTCCTGAAAAATATATACAAAAACTGTTAGTTAACATATTAAGATTGCAGAAAAATTATTATTGAACAAGTTACTCAAATGAATCATATTATACTTAATATTGTCGCCATCGTTATCACTTAAATCCGTTTCACTTCTTGATCTTTTGTTAATGGAAGACATGCTTTGTTGCAGAAAATTATGATCACAAGTTATTTGGTAGGTTTATGATATTATGTTAATGTTATAATATAGTTAAATAGATGCTTTAAAACATGTTCAACACGAAAACCAAGACACACTTCATTTCCTTGAAAACGACAATAACCATTAAAGAATGTAAATACTTTTTACTTGCATAAAAACCATAAATATATATATATATATATATATATATATATATATATATATATATATATATATATATATATATATATATATATATATATTTACTTTACATCTAATAACTATACATAAAGGGTACTCTTTATCATTAATTTTGTTTAAAAATTAGAGTTTTACAATTTGATGATAATTTTAAATTTAGAATGCGAAAAAATAATTCTAATGATAATATCCATTAATATAACATAACATATTAAAAATTGAAATAATACAGTATCATTAATTTCGTTTAAAAATTAGAATTTTATAATTTGATGATAATTTTTATTTCAGAATTTTAAAAATATATGTATATTATATATATATATATATATATATATATATATATATATATATATATATATATATATATATATATATATATATATATATATATATATATATATATATATATATATATATATGTACTAGATTTCGAAGCCCGCCCGATGGGCGGGCATGACTTATAATTATTTTTTTGATTGTGTTAGTTAACTGAAATTCATGTTTGAAGACGGGGATCTTAATTACTATTTTGATGATTTTATTTAATGGAACGTCAATCGTTTATTTATTTTCTTTCTTAATGCATTAAATAAATAATTTGGTATGTTTATATATTACTTATTAGTTAACGGGAAATAATTTTCAAGGAAGGTGATTTTGACTTATATTTTAATTGTTAATGGGGTTAATATTTTTATGCATAAGACATAATTTTTTTTACTTTTACATATGATAAGCTCTAGGCCAAATTTATTTAATTGTTTATTTATGATTATTATTATTATTATTTTCTTTAATTTGTTAGTTAACATAAAATTTTTATTTAGAAGACATAATTATTTTCTATTTGTTTTTTTAGTAGATATTACAGACGGTCATCGAGTGATGAAGAAATATACACATCATTAGGTTCTATATAAAAGCAAGGTTTGGTAAGCACAGTAATAAGTTGCAGGCACGTTATCTTTAAGCTCTTCAACACCTTGTTGCAACATTTCATTAATCTAAATAAATGTTAACAAATGAGAGAAAAAGGTTACATGCACAGGCATTGTTAATTAAATGTGGCACTACATGTTGGGGTATCTTGCAAGTGTGTACAACTATCAATAGTCAATCTGCATTAGTGGGAGCACTACGTCATACTTCATCATCACTGAGTCCAGTTAGTACCTATATTCTCTATAACACAAGGTGTATCATTATCATATAATATCATATGAAACAAAATGTGATAAAACCAAAACCTTTTGGCCTTTGAGTATCGTGATCATACATGACTACTACATTTGTAACTGATCTAATTATTTCTTAAAGTCACTCTTGGTGATAGTAGATGCTAAATCAGTCAATCTCGGTGACAATGATAAGGAAAATTATGAAGATAATGGAAAAAGGAACATGTTCAGGGGCAAATGAAAGTACAACTAAAGTGAATAATGATGGTTTTACTTAAGTCTAGCATAAGAGGATATGGGAGGTAAAGTTTTAAAACCAAACCATAAACTAAACACCGAAAATGTTAAGCAAGGCAATTTTAAACAACGATATGGTAAGGAGAAACAAAATGCACAATTTGAGAATTAACCTAAGAAGAGAATGGAGAATAATGGAGCTGAGAAGGGTAACAATAATAGTGAAAATCAAAAGGTAAACGGTACCCCTGCTCCTAATGAGAAGGGTAAAGAAAAGCAACAATCTCCCAAAAAAGCATGGCATGTGCAGGGTGAGTTGCTATCTGCTTTTGAAAAGTCTGCTAACAAATATTCACTATACAATTGATGAATGGTATTCATGTAAGGGAAGGGTGGTTTCAATTGCTTTTCACAATGATGTTGATACAATACAATTTACTTACTTTCACTTTCACTAAACAATTCCTTGTCTCTTAAGGCTCTATCAAATCATATATTATACTTGATGAGGAAGTTTATCACCATTGATTAATCAACGGACATATATACCATATGCATGTTTGGATAAGCTAATGTGGTGCTGCATATGTGCAAGAGTATAGCAGATTAGGATTTAAGAACTCCACATGCAATTAACAATAACAATCCATACATTATTCAAAAATAATAACCAACATAAACTAATTGTCTTCCAACAAAAACCAATAAAAAAACATCCTACACAAAACCAGAGTAAGTAGACTTAATCTACTTCTTCAATCTTGGACCTGTACCACTTCCACCAGTAGTCGGACCATCAGCATCCATACCACTGCCCATTCCGCCCATATCAGGTACGCCACCAGACCCTTGGTACATCTTGGCAATTATCGGGTTACAAGCACCCTCCAATTCTTTCTGCTTATCTTCAAATTCCTCAGCCTCTGCAAGCTGATTCGCATCCAACCACTTCACAGTCTCATCAACAGCATCCACCACCTTCTTTTTATCATCAACAGGAAGCTTCGATGCCACCTTGTCATCATTAATGGTGTTCCTCATGTTGTATGCATAGTTTTCAAGTGCATTCTTTGCCTTAACTTTCTTCTTATGCTCCCCGCCTTCTACTTTATACTTCTCAACTTCTTGCACCATCTTCTCAATTTCGTCCTTCAACAACCTTCCCTTATCATTAGTGATAGTGATCTTGTTCTTCTGACCACCAACCTTGTCTTCAGCAGAAACATTCAAGATACCATTGGCGTCAATATCAAAGCATACACTGATTTGCGGGACACCACGAGGCGCGGGTGAAATTCCAGATAACTCAAACTTGCCCAACAAGTTGTTATCTTTTGTTCTTGTTCGCTCCCCTTCCAAAACTTGAATCAAAACACCAGGTTGATTGTCAGAATAAGTTGAGAAAATTTGTTCCTTTTTGCATGGAATTGTGGTGTTCCTTTGAATCAAAATAGTCATTACTCCACCAGCAGTCTCCAAACCGAGAGACAATGGAGTGACGTCCAGTAGAAAAAGGTCTTGAACCTTCTGGTTACCTTCACCAATCAATATCGCAGCTTGAACAAAAGCACCATAAGCAACTGCTTCATCAGGGTTGATGCTTCTGCATAGCTTTGTCCCATTAAAGAAATCTTGCAACAATTGTTGTACTTTTGGGATTCGGGTTGATCCACCTACAAGCACAACATCATGAACAGAGTTTTTGTCCATCTTAGCATCACGCATACACTTTTCCACAGGCTCCATAAACTTTCGGAAAAGGTCCATGTTGAGCTCCTCAAATCGTGCCCGGGTGATGGTTGAATAGAAATCAATTCCCTCAAACAATGAATCAATCTCGATTGTTGTTTGGGCGGTAGAGGGGCTAATTCGTTTGATGCAGATTCATCAACTTATCTAAGAATTGCTTGTTGTTCTGCCATTGTAACACATCTAGTAATCAAATATATTATTTAAAATTTGTTTATAATTAAACGAATATAAAGTTTACCCAAAGCAAGGCACCAGTCTGATCTTCATGCCCGTGTGTTCTAGCAACCACTTCAATCTTTTGGCTCCACTTCTTTATAAATGTGGTATCTGGTATAATTTTCTGAACACGGATTTCATCATAGCTGAGATGGATTCATGTATTAAGGTCAATCCACACCAATAAGAAGAAAGTAAATTAATAAAGTATAAGTGTAACATACACATGTTCCTAAAATAACAACTTACTATGCAAACATGATACCGGTATCAATCAAAATATAATGATCAGAATTCCCAACAAGCATGCAGTTCATTCCAATTTCTGCTAGACCTCCAATGGGATGAATACGGAGTGGTGGGCCATTAGGGCCTTCATAGAACATCTCCATTTTTCGCCGAACCGAGTCCTCCATGCTTTTTCCAGCCCTTCCAATCTTCCAGATTGCTTAGGGCCTGATCATGATCTATGAGTTCCAATAGTATGGTCAATAAAGACAGTACAACTCAGGCCATAATATAAAATCAACACCCCTAAATTGCATAATTTTTTTTTTTAATTTATTGCCACTAATTTACCATCAATTACTGATATGGGTATGAAAGATATATAGAGAATTTTCACTGTTACTATAACAAAAGATACGTGTATATAAGACTAAAATGACTTCTGATGTAGTTACGTTCTGGTGAACCCTTTAGGATATTAGGTTACTAACTAATACAGAACATATATGAAGTTTTTCATTATAAAATTTGACAGCTAACTATGCTAAATAATGGCCCCAACAATTATCCTTGTAAGTTAACTTTTGACCACTTTATCTCAGGATAACTAATAAAAAGTCAAAAACAGCCACTTGAAAAGACAATTAGCATTTGCAGAATTTTTTAAACCGCTGCTTTTCTAGAGCTACCAAAAGAAGCATCCAAATACTAACACTAATTTTACAGTATTAATTATATCATGATATAGTTTTGGGCTGCTAAATGTAATAGATTTTTATGCAACACAATCATCATTTGCAGATTGTATATAGTAGAATGTTGAACTATATAACTAACCTATTTCTTCTTCTTCTATTTCAGTCCAGTAAATGTGGGTTCAAGACCTTCACAACAATTTTTTGTTTCAGTAAAAGTTAATGATGAAAAATCTTATAAAATAAAACACATAATGTAACTTCTGGAAATCCTTAAGTTGATTCACTTACTGCTTCTTACTTTTTGCTTTGAACAGCCACAATGCTTCCGGCCGAAAACGGGTTGAGTGAGCATCTTACCCTGAAAGAGTCTCTGGAAAAGATCTGTTATCTGTCTGGAAAAAGTAATTGAATCCCTCACCGTTATCAAAATCACCCAATAAATCGCTCAAATTAAAATCTGCTAGGTAATCTAAATTAGACAAATCAAAGTAAAAAGCATCATCTTCTGAAGGAGTTCCTGTAGTATTCTCATCAGATTGTCGGATTGGTTGACGTGAACTACTGTTAGGATGAGACGGTTGCTGGTGAGACTTGTCAGTTGTTGATGCCTCAAATGTCATTGAAACATTATTTACAATTATACATGAAGTCTTTGAAAATCTAGATAGCATGAGACCTACTGAATTTACTAACTATTAATTTCAATTTAAAAATAATGTTGTTCTTTCATAGGTATTACAAAAAGAGAGGGAAGCTAAACTCATTGAGATTTTAAAAGATCGCCTTCAACCATTCATTGAAGGCAAAATAGAGGAGTTTTTAGGCTGGGCAACATTAGAAGCTCAGTGTCTTTCACCAGCAAGTATGTTCTGAGCCATATCCCTTATTACATCCTATTTAAAGTGTTTACCTTGTTTCTTATTTCTTTATCTTAATAAATATTTAATGACTTGGATCAGCTTTTGGTGAGGCTGTGCTACACACCATCGGCTATATTTACACAAGGCAAGGTGCAAAAGAATTGGCAAAGGAAAGATATATGAAGGTCCCGTATTTTGCAGAATGGTTGAGGGATAAGGGACACCAGTTTAAATCACAAGTTTCAGCCGCTTCAGGTTCAATATTTTAAAACTCAACAATCAGTATTGTTGATATGCAAAATGAACCTAACAATGTATGTCATCTTTGCTTTATGTAGGCGCCGTTCAGTTAATCAATACAATGGAGGAGTTGAATAAACTGACTGATTAGAAGCTAAAGAAGAGGAGATAATAAAAGCTATTAATAGTAAAAAGGATGTGATGTTTAATTCCCTATGGCAACTCAATGTGGTAGATATTGAGACAACCTTATCCCATGTTTGTCAAGCGGTAAGTTCATGCATTATATTCTTTATTCTAGATGGGAAGTAGTACAATTTTGGTGTCTTTGATTATAGATCCAATAACTTTTTTTGTATACAACCTCCTAAATCGTTTCACATTCAAAGATTCAGATAGATATAAATTCCTTATATGAGATTATGCGCCTTTCTTCAGTTAGAAATAATTCTTGTATCCATTTCAGGTACTCAAAGATAATAGTGTTCCAAAGGATAGGCTCAAACAGCGGGCTAAAGCCATTAGGAAACTTGGAACCATATTATGAATTAGTGAATTACCATCAGTTTGCAGTCTTGTAAGCAACAATCAGTTGCTTTAGGCGTTCAACTTGATCAGCTTTGACAGGTTTAGCCAAGTAATCTACAGCCCCTTCTTTGTAACATCTGCTTAATAATGATAGAAAACAAAAAGTTAAAACATATGCAATATTGAAAACAAAGAGAGACATTAGTCTTAAACCTTTATGATACTATCAACCGTATTTTACTTAAGGTCATGGACAAATTTTTGAATTTCATAAGAAAATTTCACCACTTCTAAGAACATGAAAAATACCGAGCAACCACTGTTGTTCCATCAGGGCCGTGGTTACCTGCAATCACAGCTCTCTTCACCAAACGAAACAGGAACAACCCAAAACGACACAAAAGTGGTTGTTTTAAACCACTATTAGGATGTAGATAAATTACCCGAAGAAGCAAAAACGGCATCTACTGAATCTTGTGTTGCAGAATTATGAATAGTCCGTTGAGCTTGGAGGAATATCCACCGCTGCCGAAGAGATGAAGAATCCATGTGATTACAAATGAATGTACCAACAGAAATCGGGCGAGCATTTTGGAATTAGCCATGCATAATAAGCCTATCAAAAAACAACCTTGTTTAATTTATTATAGTACTTAATGCAAACATTACCAAACTTTTGCTTTACCTGTAATGAGCCTTTTGTCGTTGGCTATAGCAATCTCAGTGTCTCATACATTTACTGTGCGTCCTTCTTCATCCTACAGTCAAATGAATGATGCAATTACGGAAATAACAAACGGTTGCATCGCGAAAATAACAAATGGCAACGAAATCAAATGCTAACCAAGTCAAAAGGCCTCGCTCCATATACCACGCATGTATAGAGCTTGTTACCTCATCTAACTTTCTGATATTCTAAAAATTTTCCTACAAAAATTTAAGTAAATGAAACTTATCCTCCATACAGTTGACTAAATATTTTGGGACAACTGGCCATCTTAATATTTTTTTCTTCTTCTTCTTCTTCCTCCACCTTCACTTTCACCACTACACTTTCGCATGCCAACGATTCATTTAAAAAATGACTAATTCAAAGAAGATGAAGCGACAAATTCTATAGACGTAGATTTTTACACTTTAGGCAAAGAATAAGAAGTGTACAATCTGCAAGCTATTAGCCATGTTTTTATCCCTTGCATTCAACATGTCAGTATGCAAGCAGTTTTATATGAAGACTACTGGTGGTGTAGGAAACACTAATGGTGGGCAGATTTAAGGAATTACAGGTGGCACAACTGGAAGTTTAGCACATTCAAAGACTAATGGTGGGCAGATTGAAGGAATCACGGGAGTCCTATGCATAGATATGGTTTATATTATTTATGATATATAAGCTACATACAAAAGAGAGCCAAGATAAGCTATATGAATTTACTGAAAACCAATTAAGTCACAGGTTTTAAACCAACTATAAATTAATCCATAAGCTCTTAAGCCAAATAATAAACTCAAACAAATGCCCCTGGGTTGTGGTGTTGGTCGAAGTCTGAATCCAAGACAACAAACACACCCTACGGGGTGGCTGTGAACAATCAATCCAAACTCACCCTTACTATATGGCTGTTAAACCAAGCGCACCCTAGGTTGGCCTGCTGTGACAGCAACAACAAAACTAAAAGCCCCCTGCACTATGATTTTGTGAATACAATTGTACCCCCATATGAGTTGGAGGAATTGTTGCATGCCATTGACGATTGACAAATACATGAATACGCTGCATTACGTTGACTGGCCGCATCAGGTACCATAAATGAGCATAAAAAGACTATTTTAAAAAGTACCTATTTTTAAGTACTTACTTTTTAACCGTAACACAAGCAGAAAAGCAATCCCAAACACTCCCTAAATAAACAAATCATAATAAGAAGATATCAAAAATAGTTATTGAAAACTGGTTGAGGTACAACATTATTTGTTCCCAGGTAGATACTGATCCCATATGTAGTAAAGAAATACTCACGAAAAAGTAATTCGATCACCTTGAGGTACAACGTTATATGATCCAAAACACACTTTTGGCATCATAGGTCATTAAAGGAACAACAAACGTTATCATTACAGATTACCATCAACATCTTGTAGCCTCGGGCAGCATCCAAATCAGGCGGTTCATGGCCACTGCCGATAACACATCTTGGCACACATCATTCGACATGATCTCCACCTGATCTAAGCTCAACATTATTCCAGATACTCATCCATTTAGCCACATCTACGCGTTTTGGTTCCTTTTCTGAAACTGAATTCGGTGAGAGCATCAAAAGTGAATATACCCATAATCATCATAATCTCCTTCTGAAATTAATAACTGTTAGCATTAAAAATATATATATAGAAGTGATGGTCATTCTCATATTGTAACTTTGTGTTGTTTGTTAAGATTAGTAATAGTTTAGTCATTGGGCCTTGGACTTGGCAAGCTAATATGTTATGTGCTATGTTACATAAGCCTTGTTATCTAATCATGTAACCAAGTCCAAGCCCAAGCCCATAGAAAGCCTTAGGGCATATCTTGTATCTTACTATATAAACACCTCAAAGGCTCATTTGAGGTGTGTGCTTGTGTGTGTATTGTGTGTATTTTCTTTAATAAAAGCTCTTATTTCCATCTCTCTCTCTACTCATACGAATTACATATACATACATATCAAGTTGTGTTATTTAAGGTCCTACAAGTGGTATCAATCGCCTAACAATGATTTAGGAGTGTTGGGAGTTTATTGGTTTCGTTTTTTAAAGCTTTCTACACGTTTTTCTTTTGAAAAGTTCATTGCTTTTCTTGTTTTTCTTGGTCTTTAACACTTTTTTGCTTACAAACTAGTGTTATAAACCTTTTCTAACAAGAAAGTTTCAATCTTTTTGAAATTTCCAAGCTTAAAAATTCGATTTGGTTTTTGTACTTGTTTTCTAGATCACAAAAAAGTTTCATAAAAATCATCAAGTTTGCAACTTTTTTAAAGTTTTGGTGTTTTTTAGCCTAGAAGTACAAGAATCTTGGATTGCAAACGTCATTTGGGTGTGCTTTAAGATTATTCAAAAAACTGCCAAAATTTCGAAATCACTACCATAATTTCGAAATCACTTTTGACTGCTTTTCGAGAACACAAGAAAAGGCTCTGTTCATGCTCACAGTTGGATACTCGGTATTGTCTCTCTTGTATAAGAAATAAAATACTTCGACTTTTGGCTAAATTTCAAAATTGTATAATTTTGAAATTTCTTTGTGTGATTGGGTTTTCGAAAAAATCAAAATTTTCGAGAACACTGCAAAATTTTCGAAAAAATCAAAATTTTCGAGAACACTGCAAAATTTTCGAAATCACTCAAAATTTTAATCACTCGAGTTTACTACGTCGAAGGGTTGGGACACAACTTGTTTTTAGTTGGGCAGTTTTGTGATGCAGATTTAGAAGTGGCATTCAGAAGAAACACGGTTTTTATAAGAAATTTGGTTGGTGATGATCTCTTAACTGGTAATCGTGGTACAAACTTGTATGCTATCGACATCAACCAAATGGCTTCTACATCACCAATTTGTCTTATGACAAGGGCAACCGAAACTAAGTCCTGGCTGTGGCATAGACGTTTATCCCATCTCAATTTCGACACCATCAACAAGTTAGCCAAAGACAACATCGTCACCGGACTTCCTAAATTCAAATACACCAAGGAACACCTATGTCCATCATGCGAACAAGGAAAAAGTAAAAGAGCATCATATAAACCCAAAACCGTACCTAGTTCGGAAGCAAGGTTACATATGTTGCACATGGACTTATGTGGCCCAATGAGAGTTGAAAGCATTAATGGGAAGAAGTATATTCTCGTTATTGTTGATGATTATTCAAGATATACTTGGGTAAAGTTTTTGAGATCAAAAGACGAAGCACCAGGCATCATCATCACCTTTCTGAAGCGTATTCAAGTTCTACTTCAAGCTCTAGTAAGGATTATAAGAACAGACAATGGCACAGAATTTACAAACCAGGAGTTAAGAACTTACCTTGAAGATGTTGGAATCACACACCAAACATCAGTTGTTAGAACTCCACAGCAGAATGGGGTAGTTGAAAGAAGAAACCGAACTCTTGTGGAAGCTGCTCGTACAATGCTGATTTTTTCTAGTGCACCTCTATTCTTATGGGCTGATGCTGTAGCCACTGCTTGTTTTACTCAAAACCGATCCCTAGTCCATCCGAGATTCAATAAAACCCCATATGAGCTAGTGAACAACCGTAAACCTGACATCTCTTACCTTCACATGTTTGGCGCTTTGTGCTATCCGATGAATGACAGAGAAGATCTAGGGAAGTTAAAAGCTAAGGGTGATATTGGAATCTTCATTGGATATTCAGAAAACTCGAGGGCATTCAGGGTGTATAATAGAAGAACGAAAAAGATAATGGAGAGGATGAATGTGAAGTTTGACGAGATTTCACAAATGGCTTCTGAGAGATACGCTCTAGAACCCGCGCTTAATCCGATGGCTTCTAATCAAAACGGATTAGGACCCGCACCAAACATGCAGACTTCTGGACACATCAGTTCAGGACTCGTGCCTCAAGGAGCTCAGTCAACAAACACGGATAAACCTTCAGAACAAGAAATGGAAAATTTCTTCGAGTTAATGTTTGATGAATATTATGGTGGAACTTCGACAAATGCATCTCCACAACATTCCGCTGCACCCGCTCACAACCATCAACCACCACCATCACAAGATGCATCTACCACAATCGAAGCTGAAGCACCAACTCCCTCAACATCATCTACATCTACTCAAGTAACTCCAGTACTTGAAACTATTCTACCAAGAGTTGATGAGCAAAACCAAAACACAAATTTTCAAGAAGAACCAACAAATAATTCAAACGATGTTACGTTAGAAGAAGAAGAAGAAGAATTTGAAAACCCATTTGCAACAGACTCTGCTGAATCTTCTTCAAGGTTACAAGAACCATCTAACACACATATGTTTTACCCAAGGTACCCTTCTACGTTTCAATGGACAAAAGACCATCCAATAGAACATGTTATTGGTGAACCTTCAAAGCCAGTTCAGACAAGGAGACAACTTGCCACTGATCTCGAATTGTGCATCTACATTTGCTCAATCAGCCTAAAAGAACCAAATAACATTCGGGAAGCAATGGCAGAAAACCCTTGGATTGAAGCGATGCAGGAGGAATTTCTTCAATACCTGTTACATGATAGTTGGGAACTTGTTGAACGACCACTTGATAAACGTGTTCTTGATCTCAAGTGGTTGTGGAAGAACAAATTGGATGAGGAAATGACTGTTATTCGCAACAAAGCTCGTCTTGTGGCTAAAGGTTATCTACAAGAAGAAGGGATAGATTTCGAGGAATCATTCGCGCCTGTAGCTAGACTTGAAGCAGTCCGGATTTTCTTAGCCTATGTAGCTCACAAAAACATCACAGTCTATCAGCTGGACATTAAAACAGCCTTCTTAAATGGAACTCTGAAAGAAGAAGTGTATGTGAGTCAGCCAGAGGGATTCATCGACAAAGATCATCCAGACTACGTCTACAAGCTTAAGAAA
Organism: Artemisia argyi; assembly: GCA_030686995.1. Taxonomy (NCBI): domain Eukaryota; kingdom Viridiplantae; phylum Streptophyta; class Magnoliopsida; order Asterales; family Asteraceae; genus Artemisia; species Artemisia argyi. The sequence continues at coordinate 101,858,829 of CM060678.1, forward strand.
GCAATTTATGGTTTAAAACAAGCTCCAAGAGCGTGGTATGACAAACTATCATCTTTCTTGCTCAAAAACAATTTCACAAAAGGAACGGTTGATGACACCTTGTTTATAAAAAAATTCAAAGATGACATTTTGATCGTTCAAATTTACGTGGACGACATTATTTTTGGATCAACCAATCCTAACCATTCAAAACATTTTGAAAATCTCATGAAAAGCAAATTTGAAATGTCCATGATGGGGGAACTAAAATTCTTTCTTGGTTTACAAATACATCAATCCCCTCGTGGTATCTTTATCAATCAAGCTAAATATACAATAGAGATTTTGATAAAACATGGAATGGAAAACTGTGATTCTGTTGGTACACCAATGGTCACTTCACCAAAAATAGGTACTGATTTATTTGGCAAACCCATCGATCCAAAAAAATATCAGAGTATGATCGGTTCTCTCATGTACCTAACTGCTAGTCGACCCGATATTCAATTTGTTGTTTGTTTATTAGCATGGTTTCAGGCAAAGCCTACCGAACTTCACCTCAAAGAGGTTAAACGGATCTTTCGGTACCTACGAAGCATCATTAACATGGGACTTTGGTATCCGAAGGATTCGGGGTTTCATCTAACAGCATTTTCATATGCAGACCATGCTGGTGATCAAGTTACAGCAAAGAGTACATCAGGTGGAGCACAATTTTTGGGTGAAAAGCTTGTAAGCTGGTCGTCAAAGAAATAGGATTGTACTGCGCTATCAACCGCCGAAGCCGAGTATGTGTCTCTATCTGCGTGTTGTACCCAAGTTCTTTGGATGCGGACACAGCTCACAAATTATGGCTTTACTTTTGACAGAATACCTATGTATTGTGACTCAAAAAGTGCCATAGCCATCTCGTGCAATCCCGTACATCACTCTAAGACGAAGCATATCAAAGTCCGCTACCATTTCATCAAAGAACACGTGGAAGAGGGTACTGTTGAATTATTTTTCGTTAAGACTGATTATCAACTCGCCGATCTATTTACTAAAGCCCTTCCAAAAGAAAGGTTTGACTATTTAGTTCGACGAATTGGCATGTGAAGCCTAACTCCTGAGGAGCTAGAACGTCTTCTCGAATCTTCTTGAAAAAGTTTTCAAAATCGCTTCGCTGTAAATATTTTAGAAAAAACAAAATACAAAATTTGAAAAACCAACAAAAACAAAATATAAAAATATAAAATTTTCAAAAAATACAAAAACAATATAAAATCAAAAAATCCAAAAATATTCTTCTCACGACATGTCTCTCGTATAAATCAATATTTTGTACGTTTCTAGAAATGTCATTCAACAATGATACGGACATGTACAGATGCTTGAACGGGAGTTATTTAAATGTTTTTCTAAAACATGTCGTTTCTCAAAAGTTTCTTCACGATGGCTTTCGTATACATCAGTACGAAACCTGTACTTCAACAATGACTTCTGATTATTTTCAAATCAAGGACTCGTACGTTCAATGACGAACTCTTTTTCAAAAATTCGAGTCTAAACAAACGAAAAAGATTTCAAGCATAAACTCGTTTTCAAACAAAATTCCTGAGCATTTTTTCAAGATTGTTCAAAAGATTTCTCAAAATCCCTCAAAATTAGTGCTCAAGAAAACTCCCTCTAAACCCTTAAATTGATTTTAAATGAGCTATCATTAAGGGGAGTATAAACAACTAAAATGTTCCGATTTCATGCAAAATCAAATCTGTCTTTCTCTCCAAAAAGCTTTTTACTAATCAGTTGATATCAAAAATATCACGTTATGCTATTTTTGAAGGGGAGAAGACATGATTATAATGTGATCAAACATGTTTAAAGTTTGTGACTGAATCTCAGAAGAGCTCGACTTAGTAAGTACCAATGAATTGACGAAACTTAAAATGTCAGTAATCGAAAAGACTTTTCCTGGACGGGTAATAATTTCAAGCTAGTCTAACTAGTGATGTAAGCGTGTCTCGAATAGGACTTGTCTGAGTAGAATGTACCATATCGAGAGACTTTCTTTGGACTTGACCAGGACAGGTAAAAATTTCAAGCTAGTCTAACTAGTGATGTAAGCATGTCTCGAATCGGTCATGTTCACTAAAAGTGGATCAATTCAAAAAGTGCAAACTCCTCTCGCATGTGCAAATTTCTTAAATATTCATGAGCACATGTGAAGGGGGAGTCCTTCAAAATTGCAAAACTCTCAAAGTGGTAACAACAATGTGTTTTATTATCATAAACACTTTGAGAGATTTTTTACAAAAAGGTTTTTTGGCATGTGATCAATTATAGGATAGTCATGAAGTTATAAGGTGACTAAGGTTAGGAAAAACCGTCCTATGATCCGCCAGAGCCGGAGGGATCTACCCAAGGACAAATCCAATAGATTAGAATTAGAAGTCCTTAGGTATGATTGAAAAAAGGAGAAAGAAGGGGTTGAAGAATTAAAAAGAAAAATTATGAAAAAGGGTGAAAATAAATAGCCCTCCAAATGTTCAACCTTAGGGCAGACACCGGGTACAATTCGTATGCTACTGGTTGTTACTAAGGTGACACCGGTATTGAAGACAAAGACGTCATGGACCCAGTGATGCACTGCACTAAACCTTCTTAACCACTCAAGTTCTCTTAAAAGAGCTTGTTTCATTCTCACGGGGAACCGGTGTAATCTATCGACCTGTCTCTTAGAGATGGTTGATATTGAAGTAGGAGACCTCTCCCTAATCTCCGCATAGGAAACAAAATGTGCACTTATCGAGTCTAGAGCTCCGAGATTCATCAAAAAGATCTCATAGGAACACATGATATTCTACACTGGTTGTTCAACATTAAGGACACCAGATGTAAACTTAAGAGTACTACGCAGATCTTAGCAATTTGCCAGAACATTTATGAGAGGATTCACATTTGTGATTCTCAATGATTGAATGGAAATTCCTGCCAGGGTCAACATCAAGCAGCCCTGACAGCAGGCCACTTCGGTAATTCTTTATGGGTTACGCTTAGTGTTCGCGGTGGTTTCAAAAGGTCTACAGTCGTGGAGTGATCCCCAGCGACTCACCCAGTCATTGAGCTACTTAGTAGGTCTTGTAAGCTCTCTCGAGAGTATCTGACATGGGAACGGCCTTGGTAAGGGTTAGAAGGAGTCTTCACACTATGATGTTGACGATCTCTAATTCTTATCTGTAAGTACCGGATGTTTTATTGCTAACTGTTTATATGCAGGGACACTTCATCTCCATGGCGACAGATTCCACATACTCATACATACATCTGGAAGTTAAAGAAAGCTCCCTCAAAGATCTATCCAACACAAAGTTCAAAGAAAGATTCTACGCCAAAAAGAAGAATCTACAAAGTATAAAGACTAAAGATCAAAGTGAAAGAAAGGGAACTACGTGCATATGAATATCAAAGTCCAAAGATGTATGAGCATGTTGGAATGGCAAACAACCACCACAGACGCAGAAGTGACGAAAGGCAGATAACTCCACATCACAAAGGAACAAAGAACGATGAAAAATCAGTTATCAAAGATCACAAAGCATGAGGGAACAAAGACTAAAGACTATTCTACAACGACACACAAAGTTAAAGACAAAGAACACGGAAGACCCACTCACGTGGAGCATCATTCGAATGACCACCCCTTAGGGGGAGATTGTTAGCATTAAAAATATATGTATATAAGTGATGGTCATTCTCATATTGTAACTTTGTGTCGTTTGTTAAGATTAGTAATAGTTTAGTCATTGGGCCTTGGACTTGGCAAGCTAATATGTTATGTGCTATGTTACATAAGCCTTGTTATCTAATCATGTAACCAAGTCCAAGCCCAAGCCCATAGAAAGCCTTAGGGCATATCTTGTATCTTACTATATAAACACCTCAAAGGCTCATTTGAGGTGTGTGCTTGTGTGTGTATTGTGTGTGTTTTCTTTAATAAAATCTCTCATTTCCATCTCTCTCTCTACTCATACGAATTACATATACATACATATCAAGTCACCATCTTTCAATCTCTACTTCATCTTTGCTTCTATAATGGTATGATAAAGTTGTGTTATTTAAGGTCCTACAATAACAAAATCCATATAACTAACAAATACAAAAACCAAAAATCCAAGCATAAATATCAGTCGTTATTTTCAAAGAATTAACACAATCAAATGAGGAATCGATCTTATAAATCGATTGATTGTTTTCGATCAGAGCAAACAGAAAAAGGATGATAAAACATCGAATAATCATAACAACCGATAATCTATAACCGGTTAATAGAACATCATAAACAAAGTAGAGTAATAGGGCAAAGTTTATGAACTTACAAAAACATAGCAGCCGGTTTTTTTTTATCAACATGCAGAACAGAGATAATAATATCTAATCGACTGATATCATATTTACAGAATAAAAGATGATATAGACACTGATTGATGGATGTTCTAATGTTGCAGTAGGGTTGTTTTTTTATCGCCATAGGGTTTTTTTTTAATGATTTGGTTTGTTTTTAGATAATATTCTGTATGTTACGTTTTGTGATCCTAGTGTTTTTTTGGAAAATATAAACATACACGTTTTGTGATCCTGTATTTTAATTATAATTCAAATTTATTAGGTAATCTTTATCAATTTTAACTTGCAAAATAAATAACAAAAGTTGGGTTGCTCAAGTGGTAGAGATGTTTGCTTATGTTTGATTAAACACCCTAGGTTCGATTCTTGTTAAAGGCAAAATTTTTATAAAAAATCCAAATTTTAGTCCTACAAAATTAAAATAAATCCGAAAAATATAAATTAATTAATAAATCCGAAAAAATATTGAAAAAAAATAAACACATTAACTTTGTTGCTTACATGGCAACAATGTGATGACATGACGGATAATGAATTACTAGGCAATGAGGTGGCATTTCTTCAAACGCCTCCTATTATATAAAATGTGTGTGTGTGTATATATATATATATATATATATATATATATATATATATATATATATATATATATATACTAGATTTCTAAGCCCGCCCGATGGGCGGGCATGACTTGTAATTCTTCGTTTGGTAGTAATAGATGACGGAACTTAGAGCATATTTAAAATTATATTAGTTTTATAATATGATTATTGGTATGAGTTATAAATATATTTTGCATATACAAATAATTTTAAAAGAATAGTACCGATGTTTGTCCTAATTTTAAAAAATGAGTATTTTTTTTAAACGATGTTTGTTGATTCGTGTTAATAGTTTACGTGTTTGCCGCAACTAAAAACCTTCAAGCGTTAGTAGCCTAAAATCATATCTCATTTGATATTGTAATGCATGGTACGAAGCTCAGGGACGGAGCTAGGGTGGTCCTGTCGGTGCGTGTGTACCCTATGGTATTTTTCGTTATAGTATTTTTTTTAATAGTTGTTTTTTTGTTTAGTCATTTTATAAGCATTATAGTTTTGATAGTATCACCTTGAATAATCAAATGTGTTACGTTCTCGATGCATGCAGAAGATATTAAGCCGTCTTTTTGATAGATTTCAATCATTCATGTTTAGATAAAAATATTTCCCACTTGCATTTCTCTCATTTATAATATCTATTATCTTCCACACACAATCACACACATATCCACACACATTATCGCCGTTAACTATAGTGTTCCGATCATCAGTCAGCGGTCAGAATAAAATTTCTGTATTGTTTTTTTTCCCTTTGTCTAATCGTTATTCATTATCATAGTGTTTTAAGAGTGGTTTTTTTCTTTTCTTTTATGTGTTAACAATGGTAATTACTTAAGCGTTATTAATTATTCAACAGTTAAAAGGTACCAATTTATTCTTAAGAATAAAGTTTATGATTATAATTCAAATCTTAAACTAAACTTGTTTATAGGAAGCTTTAGTTGTTTTTGCAGAATTAGGACTTATAGCACAAAAAACAATTTTAAATGTGTTTATTTTCTTTACTTTTGAGACAATCATATAAAGTTTACTTTTGTGACAATCATATAAAGTTGGTCAGGGGAGAGAACTAACCATTGAAGAAACAACCTTTCTTTTGACAATTTTAGATGTTAAATTATATTAATAGTCGTTGTTAAAGACACCACAACAGGGAGTTGGCTGCGTTGGCATATATGTAAATTAAAACAGTGAAATTTCTATGTAATCATGCTTAAAATCCATGTCAATTTATAAGTCATGCCTAATGTATCTATTCACCCCGTCACAAGCCTTTCCCTCATTCAATAGGCAAGCCGCCCTTAAGAAACTAAAGCCAACCCTGATTCAGTAATCATTTAAGCATACTAAACGTCTAACGGATGTTTGTCTTAGCTTATTTGATGGGTTTATTAGCTTTGAGAATTGGATATTCTCATAAGCTCATCTTATGGCTTATGAGTTTATCCACTTGAGCTTATAGCTTATATATGTTCATAAGCTTAAATAGATAACCTTATAAGCCATAAAATTGACCTTATGAGCATATCAAGGTTTTATTTAGTAAGCTTAAAAGCCCATTAAATAAGTTAAAACCTCAACTTTTGAATCATATTGCCGTAAGTTAGTTTTTGTAGTTATGGAAATACAATATGTATTGTTTGTTCACAAGCTTTTACTCTTCATGTTCAAAGTGTTTGAGAAGTCAATGCAATTTTACCAATGTTTTGGAGATGATGAATCTGAATTGACCGGCGTTAGGCAAATAATATGAGGTATGTAACTCAAATGGTCATTCTCATTACACATTAAAGGTCCTTATAATTTTACTGTTACACTTAAAAAAGCAAGCATAATCCTTTTTCTACTAATTTTTACATAATACACTAATATCTAGTATTAAAAGTCCACACAACAAAAGTTACTACTCCGAAAGGTGTTTTGGGATTTCTTATTATAGTTACGTACATAATCATTGTTCCTTTATCTTACTTGTTTCAAACTGAAATAACATTGTTCAATGACTACACACACTTAGGCAATATTATAGTTACGTCTCAAGTCTATTTTGGAGGACTAAAAGCATTACAGCGCACATAAATGATAACTATTGTCAAAACCACATTGCATAAATGCCATAATGCCGACACATCCTCCATTGTTTCTACTTTGCTCTTCAAATAATACAATCTTTATCTAAGGAATTCAAAGATATCTAACTTCCACTCTGCAGAAGCTTTCATGTTTATAATGCCCATTCTGTTGTCAATTCAGCAAGCTAATCTTCCACGACCGTGTTCTAACGTGGGACGGGGCGCGCTGGTTGTTTTCCAGCTGGCACATACTGTGAGGCCACATGGGCGGTTGTTGTTACATGCCGGAGAAGTTGTTACTCCAACGCAATTCCATCTAATTCTTCAAGTCCAGCCTACAATTAAGCATGTGTTGACACAAAATTATTACTTTATATCACATATCAGGTAAAAAAAAGTAACTTAAACAGCATAGACTTCGTATTCAGATTTGAAAGTTAAAAATTAGCATGCTTGAGTTTAGAAGTACAACTAAATATCTTTGACCCTTACCTTATCAAAATCGTGATAGGTGTTGAAGTTGCGTCTTGGATCTGTTTAAAATTCTCACTTTGTTCATTTATTTCATCCATTGTTTTGTCGACGTCATTAATTTTCCTGTACCATAGAAGACACAACCCACAATTTTATATCATATATTTGTATCCATAGCATATTTACACGACTAAAAAAATAAACAAAACAGATTAGTGCAATTGGATATACAATCGGGAACTTACACTTCTATCTGTATTTTCTTCATTGCGTCAGCTCCTGTTCTTAAAGCAACCACAATATCAGTGGTAGATTTTAAACTCTCTATCATGATAATCTGTTATACAATCGTACATGTAAATATTTAGCATCACTATTGATGAAAATATATGAAATCATAAAAATAAAGTCACCTGATCATGACCACACAATTGAAAATTTGCAAGATTTCCAATTTGTTGTTCATACAGTCTCTTCAGACATCTGAAAACACTGCAATAAAAACCCAAAGATCGAAGTAGATAAACCACGACCAGACTCAAAAGAGAAAACTTAATGTTCGTAAAAGATATGAGCTTATTTACTTATTACATTATATAAAGCATATATAAAAGGAATAACTGGTTGGTACATGTTTATGGTAAACATAAATAAATGTAATCTAATATCTTTAAAAGTCAAAGGGGGTGTTTGGATTAGCTTATTTAGTCAGTGTATGGGCCAATATGAATTTCAAAAAGCTTATAAGCCATCTTGTTGCGGCTCATAATATTTGCACGAACTCTATTATTAGCAAAGAAGACCACCAGTTATATGGTCCCATAATTAAAATCTAGGAAGAACTAATTATAGATCATATCGAAAAGCGGAAGAGAACATACTTTATTAAACCTTCAAATATGAAAATAAACTATAAACATACAAAATTACGCATTAATGCATTGGGACACACAAGAAAGATATACTTAAATGCTATCAACAATGTGTTAACATACATAGCTTTGTTCCTTAGCTTTTCATACAGATCATGGGGTTTTACTACTGCATCATAGGTATATTTTCATGCTCAAATGTATGAGCCTGGCAAAGATTAATTTGTTCCTTATATGGTATTATAATATCATTATTAAGTTGTGTCTCCTACATACTTGGCAAGCCTAATTATGAAAATAATAGGAGGTTAATTATTTAAGGCATTCAAATTATTAACCAACATGAAGATTCCAAGAATGGGCAAACTTGATTAAAACTCAGTCATTAAGGGACTTCAATCCTTCACGTCATCCTTCTGAAGAATACCAACAATATCATCCTCATTTAGTAAGAGATGCTTTGCACTATTGAACTCAACCTCTGTCCAAACATACTTCGAATATAAAACTGGTGTACCGGTTTGTAATAAAAAATGGTAGCTTTTAAGCAATGGTGATTTTTTTTATTTGGCTGTGACTTGGATGCAACCCTTACATTCAACATGCCTAAACAAACCAAACATAGCACGTCAGCTAGACCTGAACTTGTTTTCTAAAATGACCCGTTTGACCCACCAAATCCGCCCATTTTGTTACATGTACTACAAATATAAATTCCTAAAATAGAACAAAAATTGGCTTACTCTACTCCGAAATTGCAAAGCTGCCACTTTCTGGATTACACTGTTGTGTGCTTCTTCTTTGTTTACAATCGCCTTAATAAATGAAATAAGTAAAGACAAATAGAAGGTAAACATGAATTGTAAAATAGAGTAACACATTACAGCAATGTGTGTGAGTGTAGACATGTATTTTAATCGGTTAAACTTGAGTTATTATTTTTCTCTAATACCTTAAAGGAAGTCATAGAACAATACAATTTGGAAAATATTGGGTTGTAAATGCTTAGATGACCTGTTTGAGACCAACAATAATGCACCGCTTTTTGAAGCTTCTTTCGTAAGTAGCTGTGTATATAACTCAACATACCTTGTATTCACAAGCTTCTTCTTAGGTTCTTGCCATTGTCGCAGAAAATGCAAAACGGTTAGTGTTAGTAACGTTCAACTATGGTATTTTTAGCCTGCACTATGACTTTTAAGGTCAAATGAACTATTTAGGATGGGATGTTAGTATGTTACCTCAATGGCAGTAGCCAGACTCAAAATTGTAGCTTCACACCAAGGTTGTCCTTATCAACTTATCAATTGCAAGCATATTGGAAGTCCCTGCTTATCGTAACCAACCTTGGGAAGCAAAATAATATGATGATAGACCAGACCCTCAATGAAATAATGGAGCGTGTCATACTCATAAGGCTAGCACAATTAGTAGAAGAGTAAAATGTTACATCAGGAGAAGATTATTGGATTCTTGGCTGAGTATGGTTAATAATGCACCTGTAACCTCGAGATCGGATTCAACACAGCTGAGTGCGCTTGAGTGAATCATAGGAGCAGTCATGCTGTAAAAGTTAAAAATAATTATATTAATGAGAAATAAGAGTAAAACGCAACTAAAAAAAGGTAAAAGCAATAAAAGGCATAACAAAGGTAATATAAACTTCTTGTTACCCGATGATCTGTAGCTTTTAGCTTGGGGAGTAGTCGATCTAACATCTCAAGCTTCCCACAAAACCTTGTAATATTAGGAGGACAATGGCTGGGCATGTAGGGTGAACCTGAAAAAAACAGAACATAACGATATTAGTAATCATCAAAAATAGGCCCCAAGATTCAAGGTTTTCATTCAAGGTTCGAGAAAGGCAGTGTTTCAAAAGCATTAACATCAGTACCAGATTGATATCTAAATGAAGGTGGCTGGTCGACTATCCCTGATCACTAAGTATTACATTTGGAGCTTGGCTACCCATTGCCAAATACTGCACAAAAACAGCTTTATGGGCAAACAATATCTTACATTGTGAAAAAAAAAAAAAAAAAAAAATAATAAAAAAAAAATAAAAAAAAAAAAAAAATTAAAAAGAAATAAAAAAACAGCTTATTTTTGGTCAAAGACAACTGATAAAAGGCAGAAAACAACCTATAACAGGTACACATAATATTTACATATTGAATAAAGAGAGTTTATAAAAGGCACAATAGACAACTTATAATTCAATTTCATAGAAGCTAAACAAACTTTGAAGCAAAGACATTTACATGACTTATTATTGGCAATAAAGATTATTATGAAGGAGCTTATAATAGGCAAAGATTCAACGCATGTTTTTTTTTAATATATTTTTTATGAACAATGAACAATTTATACAACCTATAATTTGGAAACGTAGCAAGTCCCGTGTACGAAATATGTAAAGCATAAAGTCACAGAAGCACAACCGTGAGTTCTGGAGTGTCGCCCTCGCAGAACATGTCTGATTCTAACAAAAGTAGAGCAAACCTTAGTACCAAACCGCTTATTGAAGGATTCGCTCCACATTTCCTGCAAAGAAACATATGAAACTGTAAATGGTGGATGTGCAATTGCCTATTGCAATTCAAACTGCTTATCAAAACATTTATACCTCCATAGACATATTTTACTAAGCTCCATTTTAGCTAGTTCTTAGAGTGTAAACTCGCTTGAAAAGTTTATTGTATGTATTTATTCCTCGGTACCTGATCTCCTTCTTGTTTTCTTCAATAGGCTGCTGCTAATTTATCCGAGGGCAAAGGTGATACAAAGAAATTGAGAAATCAGACCATATTCTTCACATTTGTCACTTTAACTAAAAGCCCCCACTTGGGTGTTAACTCTCTCTTGTGACCAGGCATAAACCAAACAACCATACGCACCCTTATGTGGGTTTTCTGTTACAAAGAAGCAAATAAACACTACTCTGGCCTTTGGTTTTGGTATGTATCTGATTCCATTGGACCAGGATGACGTGGAACACTTTGGCCATCTGGCGGCCCATGTGGTGGAGGTGCAGAATTGAGTAGTGGTCCCATAGGCTCACCTTGAGAGCCAGGTTGATTTGAACCAGGTGGCTGCAAAGACTCGCTTGAATGAGGGCCATGACAAATAACCATGTCCGGGGAGGCCTCAAATGTCTTGGCGGTTGCCCATGTCCTTGCTGCCCCTTGAACTTGTCGAATGGGATCATTAACCAGGTAGTTCAGTACAAAGACGACGGAGTAGATGTTGATGTTTCAGTGATAATTAAGGTGACTTAACCATGACAGGTATTAACGATGTCCAATTTGTATTGACAGTAGACGTTCCATTTATTTTATATCCATCTATCACATTTATTGGCAATGACCTCACCAGTTTGCCCATATAAAACTGCTTAGGTAGCAGTGCCTAATTGTGTACACAAAAGGAATTAAGAAAATGAATATACCTTTTTGAGTATTTGACGTGTGTTTGACAGGGGATGGTCAATGTCCATATAGATTGAATCATCAAGAACAGAGACAGGACTTGGATATTCCGGGGTGACCGGTTCACCTACCTTCATGAGCAATGTTGATTTCTAGAAATTAAAACAAAAATGCAATTAGCTAAACAATCAAAACAGCTGAACTGTAGCAAACTAATATAGATAACATGAACGGACCTCTGGAGTTGAGCTAAAACTCTGAAAAATCCTTTAAATCCATTTGAATAAACATTAATAATCTAGCAAATGTTCAATTTAAAATCCCAATACTAATCAATGACCTCCTATATGAGCAATGAGTAACGGTAACGTTGGCAATAGAGCTCTTGTTTCTTCAGGTTGTACATCAGATATGTTTGTAAGACACCAAGCCACCTCAAGCAACTGCAACATCTATTAAATAAAGAAATTGGCAGTAATTGACAGTACACGAACACCATATACGTGTACTATTTGAGCTAAATAAAAAGGTATATATGATTCGACATACACGTAAATATATTTCTAACGTTTAAAAAGCTCTATTAGCTTTTTAACACTTTGGTAAATAGTTATGAAGAGAATTTGCAGTTATTTATGCACCCTTTTCCTGTTCATTCAGGAAAAACTCACGATACTTCAGATCATTAGATACTTAAACTTTAGATCAAACTTGTAACCTTAAACTGGGCTAGCAGCTTCTAGGGTGTCTACCTGGTGTGGTGGCTAGGGTTTTACCAAACTCTGTATCTCCAAATTAGTCTACCTTTCCAGAACACAAAAATAACAGTTAGTTACAAAACTTTGGGCATAGAGCGTTTACATCAATTTTTTTCGCGTGAACTTCGACAACATGCCTTTGCTCCGTCACTCATGCCTAAGACAGTAACAACTATTAGTTTAGTAGTATAAGGTAAGTGTTAACTACAAATTGACACCATCAATAAGTAACCACGGATATCCTCTTTGTAAAAGCAACTCCTTTATATCATGGTGACATACTAAGTTCGAATAGCCGGTGACATACTAAGTTCGAATAGCCAACTGTATAATAAAACCTCTATATCTTCACCAACACACTGAAAAACATTGCAAGCGAACATGCAAATAAGCCTCAAGAAACAATAACAAAAGACCAATAATAAGCTAAATCAGTTTCAAAGAAAATAAAATAAGCTCTACATATTTATTGTACTCGCCTCTCTATTAATAATCAAATATCCTCGACCATCAACCATGTATGAGATCATCATAACTAAATCATACTCAGCATCAGGAAAATTTAAAAGAAGCTTTGTGGTCTATATATCTAACAAATATGATTTCACAGTAGTGAGGCGTGCAATATTTATAATTAATGATACAAAATACTAAAGCATTTATAGATGTGAAAAAGTATATTACCATTGTCAATGGCAAAACGAACATGGTAAGGCACATCATACTCCCTTAGATCAACAATGCAATCCATAAAATCATCAATTTGTACTTTTCTGTAAACTTAAACACCAAAATCATGTCATAAAAATAAAATAATTTAACTGCTCTAAGCACCTTGATACAAAAGTACATATGCTGATAAGCATACCTTTTTCCTGCCTTTTCCACACCCCATATAGTCGATGAAGGCAAAGTATAAAAATGATGGGGAAAAGTGACGGAACGAAAACACAAAAAAGATAACACTCAAATTATCAAACCACAACACTATAAAGAAGTTGAATATTGGCTATGGTACAAACCCTTGCATGTGAATGACTGAACGAATTCGTTTGATATTAGTTTAATATAAAACCAAAATAAATCTTAGAATCATTATTTGCACAGAGTCTTTGTGTTTCCCATGTGTGTTCACCCTGAATTCATATGTGTAAAATAAATATGTATGAGCACCCTGTGGTCTCTTCAAACCTAAAATCAAAAGAAAAAAATACATCCAGATCGCTTACTATCATGGCGCAGTATATCTTCTTGTATATTGAAAAATTAGGGTTTTAAGAACTTTTGAGGGAATGAATGGTACAGTATATCTTCTTGTATAATTCCCAAAAATAATGGAACAAACCAAATTTAATCCTATTTTGTATATTTTTTCTGAAATCCTGTTTAAAATTTTTTGCTGAACATTATATTTTTGGGTTTCCAAGATATAACACAAAAAGTAAGTTTATCTAGTGGTAAAGATACTTATGATGAACCAATAGGTCATAGGTTTGAATCTTGGCGGAAGCTTTTTTACAAACATTAAATCCGGATTTTGAATCTGAATTTATTCAATAAAAAAATGCTTAGCTGGCATTAATTTGTTATTACATGGAAAATGTAAATAAAATAAATTTAAAAAATTGCTTATATGGCGACAATGTGATGACATGGCTGATGACATGACTGATAATGAATTACTGGGCAATGAGGTGGCGTTTTCTTGATTTATCTACGTGTAACGCCTCCTGTTATATATAATATATAGATATATGCTAATGATAATATCCATTAATATAACATATCATATTAAAAATTGAAAAAATACAGCAACAATAAATCGATTAAGCAACAAGAATATTTAACTAATCCTTGGAAATGATTAACACACATTAACTAAAACGTGTACATCTTTAATTTTTAACATTCAAAGTTTAACCTTCTAAATTCCGTAATTAATTCTCATGTCTAATAACCATATTTTTACCTTATAAAGCTGTTAGGGTTTTACACCATTCCACAAATCACGTACAAATCTTATATTGTAATTTTAAATTCACCGTCAAACGATAATGAAGAGAACTGGACAAGATGATGCAAGCAGCTCAAAAGAACATCCTGCCATGTGGTATTTGAAAAAACTTGATCAGATAAGGAAGAAGAAATGGGACGATTTTGAAAAGAGAAATAAGAAACCAACAAAGAAAGCTAAACCAAACGCGCTTAAAGCAGCCCAAAGAAGGTGGAAAAGAAAATGGGAGCTTAAGGAAGCAGAAGATGTTTTCGACCAAGAAGAACTGGAAACATTTGACTACGACAATATGCATTTGGCATATGATCAGGAGAAAATACATAAGTTCAATTGTTAGATTAATAAATGTTTTCTCTGATTATGTTTAATATTTTCTTAAATATCAATGTATTACATTTTTAATTAATTGAATCTTTTTATTTTATCATAGTATTTTAATTCTTATATCGCAGTGTTATTTTTCATATTATACAATTCCAAATTAAGGAAATTTGCAACTAACTTTTATCATTATATAGCCACTTTAAATATGTTGTCAGAATATATATTTCCATTGTTGAAATCATAAATACATACAAATAATACTTAATATTATTGTATATTAAAACAATGTATACTAATTTAAATTTTGAAATGTTATATGTACAAAGCTAATAGAGTCATTTTTTCTGATCAATTACTAAAGAAATTTTCAACATCAAGGAAACCGCAAAAAATATACAACAACATTGTCTTTATTAAAATTAAACCAATGACGGCCATGACCACTTATAGTTAAATATGCAAACGATAATTATAAGTCCTACATCATGGCAACAAAAATTTCATTCATTCGGTTGTTATATTCTTATTAATGTGGGCTTACAAAGCATACCCAGGAAAAAAGATTTGGTAGGTCCCATATATGTTTACAAAAAAAATTAATACAAAAAAAACGAAAAAAAATATAACTTCAAATAAACATGTGAACGATATAAATTAAACATGTAAGTTACAAATATATAATGAATGTAAATGCGTAGAATAAATAAAGACATGTATAGTTTAATATGCGATTAAATTATTGATTGTAAATAGTACTCAAATATTTAACATATTTAAACAAATATAACGTTACATAATTAATCATATTGCAAACATTACAAAAGCACGCAAAAATAAAATCACATAATTCGTAAAAATCACAAAGCATGCCCGCCCATTGGGCGGGCCATGACCACTAGTGTGTGTGTATATATATATATATATATATATATATATATATATATATATATATATATATATATATATATATATATATATATATATATATATATATATATATATGATAGAATGAGAAGGGGCTTAAAATGAGAAGGATATGAAGGATTGTGGGAGTAAAATGTGTAATCCCCATGTCACATCATATGACATGTGTCACGCCACCCCCCCCCCCCCCCCCCCGAAAAAAAAATTTTGGGGCAAAATAAGATCCCGCCAAAATTTACTGCATCACGGTTACTGCATCACACTTATGATTTTACTGCATCTCAGTTACTGCATCACGTTTCCTACCTCACTGTTACTGCATCACAGTTATGATTTTACTGCATCACAGTTATGATTTTACTGCATTACACTTATGATTTTACTGCATCACGTTTCCTACCTCACTGTTACTGCATCACTGTTACTGCGTCACAGTTATGATTTTACTGCATCACGGTTACTGCATCATAAATGTGATGCAGTAACTTTATAAATGTGATGCAGTATAAAAAGTTACTGCATCACAGTTATAAATGTGATGCAGTAACTTTATAAATGTGATGCAGTATAAAAAGTTACTGGATGGTTGTTTTTAACGATTAGTGACTTGTAGATCCTTCGTTAAGAAGTTATCGTTTTCAAAAAAATATAAATCACAAAAATATTTTCTTTTTCTTTCTATATATATATTAAAGATAAAAATACAAAAAAAAAAATCGTTTTTCTTGTTAAATAAATAATAAAAAACAACCATCCAGAAACATTCGATAGAATACTACCTAACTGAGGGTATGACCATTAATAAGTTCCCAAACCAAAGATTAAAACTTGCCTTTGTTTCCCTGGTGAAATTGGTTCACTTTTGATTGAAAAAAAAGAGAGGTTCTAGGTAGGTTCTGACATTAAATTACGAACCAAAGAAGAACGGGTACGTAAGTAGCATTTATTGCTCACCTTTGTTCTCCCGCCACTCTAAAAAATTTTCATTCAAAGTAACCATTCATATGTGATTATTGGTTTAAGTTCCTTGTGTTTTTTGATTCAGTCTGTTGGCATAAATATTACGATATTTAATCTAAACATCCTCTTCATGTTTTGATGATGACAAAGATGTAAGTTACAACACATAATGTAAAGTACTTAAGTTACTTGTGATCATAAATCATCTATACATTCATTCATCAACATCTCTCGACATCTCAACGTCTCGAGTATGCTTCAACAATCACTTAAGGTATGAATAAACAAATGCCTAATGCATTTTTTGATCAAATGAACTTTTATTTAGTCACTACAATTTTTATAAAATGTTAAAAATATTTTATATCTTTTACAAAACATTCTTGGTATATAAAGGAAAATGTTTAATTCATAATAAATATATGAATTCAAATTTTTGGCCAAAAACAGTTAAAATTTCACTAGATAAACCTTCCCCATAAAAGACAAAGAAAAGAGCCGTTTCTGAGGGGGTGACCCCCTTAAATAGGGCGGCCCCCTTAATTAATTAAGGGGGTCGGCCATAATTAAGGGGGCCGGCACGCTCCTGTTGCCAGAAACGGCTGCCTATAAATACTGGATCATTTCTGCTATTTTCCTCACCTTTTGCACTAAAAATTTCAGTCCCAATCCTTTCTAAACATCCTTTTAAATCCTTTGATCATAAGATTATAACCTTTTGTTTCAAGTGATTCAATCCTTCACCACTCAAAGTGCAAGAGAAGAATACATCTTGTCATCAAGTCAAAGAAGTATTAGAGTCTAATTAGTATTGATGTGAAGTTGTAGAAGTAAGTCATATAAGTATCTGTAATAAGTAGATCAAGATTATCTTACTTAGTAGTGAGTCAATGGGTGTGTAAGAAATGGAGTGAAGTAGTGAAGACTAGTAGTGTATAGTCGTGATGGTGTGAAGAAGTCATGTAGTTGTGAAGAAGTAGCGGTGTGAATAAGTGATGTAGTTGTGTAGTAGTAGTGGTGTGAAGAAGTCGTGTGTAGAAGTTGTGTAGTGATCGAAGTCGTGTCGTGAGTTTGGTCCTAGCTAGCATTAGGTCTCGACATAGTGCTTGGTGTCGTAAATCGGTGTAGGTGTGTACAGTTTCTCCGCCAAAAGGGAGCTTGTTGAGTAGTGTTGTGAACTCTCGAGTAGGTGACTCGGGGAGTGGAGTAGGGTAAGGAAGGTGTCCTTGTAGCCGAACTACTATAAACCATCGTGTCCGGTTTGCATTTTCTTTCTCTTATCTCTTTACATTTATTCTTGCATTGATGAGGCGAAATTTGTTACGCTTTTAAGGGGTCATTTAAACCTTAAATCGTGATAATGTGATCAATTATTACCTTAAATCCCCTTTTGTCATTTTAGGTACTTTTGAGAAGAATTCTGGAAAATGTAGCATTTTGGACGTTTTTGGAGCATAAAAGTGAAGAAAACGACAAAGTCAAGAATCCAAGCTATAAACAGTATCTGACGGCGTCAAGAGTCACAACGTGACGCCGTCACTTGTTGATCAAGAGGTGGAAATTACTTTTACACTTGACGCGTCAGAAGACTTTTTAGGCATAACACCTGACGACATCAGCCTTTACCAGAAGAAGGCCATCACGTGTAACTCTTAAAGCGTGACGACCCAGAAGCCATAGAACGAGACGGCGTCAAGAAGTTGGATTGGACAACAAGAAACCCTAGCCGCGGCTAGATGACAGCGTCAACCATCAAAAGGTGACGCCGTCACCCTTGTAAATCTATATATAGTTTTGGATTTTTAATTCATTAGTTTGCAACTTTGGAGAGGTACTTTGTCACATAAACCCTAGGTCGAATTTCAAAAGTTTTTAAGGGTTTCATACCCTTGTCTCTTCCATGTTTAATTGAAGATAAGTAATCTATCAATCATTCAATATGTCTATGTGTTGTTTGATTTTATCTAACGTTTGTCTTTCTTTTAACATGCTAGGTTAGGTTTATTTGTGTTTGCTTAAATGTAGTGAAACCTAGTTATTGATTATTGATTGATGGTTGGTTATTAATTGTTGTTGGGTGATTGTTAATCGATGTTAGGCTTAAAAAAATGGCTAATCACCTATTCGGTAACTTGCTTGAACGTCTTAAGAAACATGAATCGGATGTGTACTACGATTTTAATGGTTGTATTTAATGCATAAGTAACTATTAAGGAGGCCATGGTATGGATACTTGACGTGTCGGCATAGGAAGAGATAGGAGCTTATAGAGTTGGTGAAGATCGTACACGGCCCCACAATTGGTATTAAAGAATGCAACCCGTCACCCACGCAATTGTAACAAGCTTATCAATCAATAAAAGATAACTAGGGAGTAATGAAATCTAAGTAAACACGTTTTCTCCATATATAGTTTCACATTTTATTTTATTGTTATTTTATTTTTATTGCATTAGTAATTATTTGGGTTAGTTGACTAGCAACTAATTACGCCCACTCTTCCAAAAACCCGAGATTTTTACTTGCTTTCCATAAAATATAAAAATACAAAAAGAATCATCCCTCACCTCTAGACCTAGTTAGATTAATTTCAATCCTAATGAACACTATTCCCTGTGGAGAACGATCAATCCCCCGGTACTTGCCACTTCACTATACTACATCGGTCAGGTACACTGCCTGGTGGGGATTGTAAGCTTCTCAAGATCCCTTGAGAAGTAAAAATTTCGTGTAGACCACAATCCGCACATCAAAGTTTTGGTGCCATTGCCGGGGAATAGTTATTATTTAGGTTGAATTTATTTTTATGAGGTCTACTCACTAGATTCCTTTCTAGTGAGATTTTTATTTTAATTTTATAGGTTTTCTTTAGTCTATCTTTTTCTTTGTGTGCCTTCGTTAGCAGATTAAGTTCATTGACTATTCCGTTTGCCATTATGGAAAACGCGAATCCGCCCCTTTCAAATGAGGAAATGATTGTGTTGCGTGATCAGCTTGAAAGCGAGATTAGAGAACTTAAGGAGCTTAATAGGTTAATTGATATTGAGCTTGATAGTACCTTTAATGGCCTAGCAATCGCCATGTATTCAAATGAGGACTTAGGACTAGGGATGGCAACGGGTCGGGTTTGGGTGGGTTTTAGTGAACCCGTACCCGTACCCGTTTATAATATCCATACCCAAACCCGCCCCAAAACCTGTCGGGTACCCGATTAATATTATCCATCGGTTTTTCGGGTTTCCCCACGGGTTTCGGTTATCTCCAATTGAATAATATATAATTGAATAATATATAGACAAAATGACGGTATTAACATTAAGTGACACTAAAATCCACCGAAAAACAAAGGAAAACACCCTAATATAATCATTTTTTTAAAGTTAAAGCAAAATGAATATAGTATCAAACGATTTAATGCTTTTGAATAATTCATGTACAAAATAAAATATGTTATGTAATAGAGATACATATATAAAAAATATAATGGAAGAAATTATATATAATACATATATATTCTAGTTAATTATAATATCAATAAAGCGGGTATAGATTCGGGTAAACGGATACGGGTACGGGTACGGGTACGGGTAATCGGGCGGGTATTACCAGAACCCGTACCCGGCTAAAAAATTATATCAATACCCAAACCCGCATCCAAACCCGCCAACCCGCTCCCGAACCCGACCCAACCGGTTCGGGTTTCGGTTTTCCCCGTCGATTTCGGGTGCTTTTGCCATCCCTACTTAGGACCTAATGATTTTGCGGTTGTTGAGAATGTAGAGGAACTTGAGGAAGGGGAGATAGATCCAACACTTGATGACTATTTCAATTTATATTCCACTATGGAGGAAATCGCTTAATATAACAATCTTGTTGATAATCCTCGACCCCCTTTTGTTAAGATTGACCCTAAGATAAAGAGAGGTAGCCCTAGGAATGTGAAGATACCATGTATGATTGGATGTAAATACGTTGAGCAAGCTTACATCGACTTTGAATCCCCAATCAACATCATGTCTTCAAGTGTCTACAATGATATCATGAAAACTCGACTTACACCTAGGAGAGATCCCAATTATCCTGGTGGGATTTGTAATTTTGTTGGGAGAATTAAGGACCTTCACATTTTAATCGAAGACTTCACTTATGTCACTGATTTTATGGTTGTAGAAGACTTGGCTAGTGTTATAGATTGTAGCTTATCTCATGTTGTGCTAGGTAAGCCATTTGTCGAGGAGTCCAAGTTAAAATACGACCGGTTGGAGGGAATGGTCCAATTCTTTAATGAAACCAATAAAATCACATATAGGATGCCTAATAGATAAGAGAATTCCGTTATGTGCCTCAATTAGAAAAGGATAACATTAGTGTAATTGAGGACATTAACGAAGAAGATAAGAAAAAGGGAATGAATTTTGTCTGGGAAAAGAGGAGTCTTTATTATAAAAATTGCATAACTCTCGGACCCAAGTATAAAGTTGACATGGAAATAGTTCAAAGGTTGAGAGAAGCGATTGAAAGGTGGAAAAGGAAAACGTAGGGCATGACTTTGAGTCTAGCTACAAGACTCGTTAATGAAGAAAAGCGCTTCTTGGGAGGCAACCCAAGCTTTATTTGTTTGTTTGTTTATTTGATTTTATTTGCTTCTGTATGTTTGTTTTATTTTCATTGCTTATTGTTCATGTTTCAAACATTTTGTGAAAATGCTTTATTTTGTTGTTAACTTCGACTTGATTACATATAAAGGTATTTTGCAAAAGATAAGTGTAAGAGAAATCTAAATTTGTTTTAAGAACGGATTGAGCATGAACGATAACAATGAGATATAAACATACATATTAGTATTTGTTTGAGTCAAATGCTTGTATCGAGTTATAATGATTGTTTTGCAGGATTCCAGGAATTAGAACATAGGTTTTTCTAGAAATTTTCCGGAAACAAAATAAAGAATTTCGTCAGGTCAAATCTGACGGCGTCAGGCGTCACCTGATGACGTCATGTATAATTTTCTAGAAATTTTGCAGGTTTTGTTTTTCTGCCGGAATTGTAAAGTTTCATGAAACCTGTATTTTATAACCTCCAGGAATCTGCAAACAATCATTTCACAAGCATTATATCTTTACTTGCTTTCTAGGATTTAATTATTATGTAGATTTACGGCCGATTTTACGCGAGGTTTTCTTGTTTGTTTTCTCAGCTAGTTAGCAGGTTATATTAGACAAGAAGATGTACATGGAAAATCAAGCTTTTGGAGCTGATTTAATCTTGAAGTTTTCACATTTTCTTGGAGGAAGATTTAACCATGTTACTACATCATCCACATCGAACGAATCAGGGGAGTATTTGTTTCACTTTTTCATTTTCCTTTACTTTACTTTCTTTCAATTGAACATTGGGGACAATGTTCAGCTTAAGTGTAAGGGGATGGTAATGAACATTCCTTAGAGATTACAACTGCGCTTGATTTTTGTCTTGTCCAATAGTAGATGTGTAATAAAACTGAGATAAACACTTGTTAGGGTAATTTTAGCACCAAATTTAAATTTTTTTGCGACATGTAGGAGTGAAACTTTAGTCTTAATAAGTGTCTCATGGATAGGAGTTATATGACTAGCACAAATAAATCGTAATGCTCAAACATTTCCACCCAAATATGTGAGGTTCGCCCCTAGATTTTATAGGAAAAGCATTAGTGATTATGTGAATACCGATAGCATTTAGATTCTAGAACTTGCGTTGGTGATTCATTCCAAGAATCTAAATCGTTCTAGAATTAGATAAAAGTTAGAAATGTGGTTGGACTATTATACCCTTGAAAATATAACACAAAACAAGCGTTGATCTCACCATTACGGGTCAAGGACGCAATCGGCCTCAAAAACTTGTGTTTTGGACTCACGGCGATGATTTTCCCAACTTTGGGGCCCAGGCGATGTTTTGGGGAAAGTTTAGGGACCAACGGTGTATTTTTGTCTAAATCTTAGGTTAATCCCTACAATTAGATCAAACTAGATGGATGGTGGAAATTTGTCTCTTGGTAAGCACCAAAATAAGAGTAACCATTTGAACTTTTCTATGTAAACATATCTATACGTGATCATTTGTAGATATGTATTACATACACTTTTAATATCACAAAAGGAAAAGATAATCATGATAATAGAAATGATGTAGAAACTATTGTTGGTATAAAATCACCTCCTTAACATATATCAAAACAATATATTTTGCAAAAATAAACACTTCTAATTTACAAACCAGTTTGACACCTTATATATGAAACTATATTTGAATTAATTTGTAGAATTAGGATCAAATGAGAAATCTTTACTATGAGAAATTTTAAATTAAATGTGAGAAATGAATTTAATCACGTTCATTTAAAGTTTTTATACGTTTTTTTTGTTCAATACAAACAAGTAATTCATAATAATCATTTTAGTGTAAATTCACTTAAATTTATACGCTGAGTCAAAACATTGACATTTAAATGATATTTTACAAAAATAATATGAATCAAAACTTACATTTTCGAAACTTTGAATCATTTGTTTATAACCGACTAGAAAAACCTTTTCACTTAAACAAATTGTAAAAAAATGAATCAAAGCTTCAAATTGTATTTTTCATGATTTCTCAAATTTCTCGCCAGAATTAAAGTCTCTTTAAAACTAGTTAAACCAAAACAAAATTTAAAATTTTAAGCTACAAGGTACAAAATCATGAACTCAAAAACATATTTCTTGGATTCTCACAAAATAAAGTTATGGCCATGAAAGCAAAGATGTGATACTTCATTTTCACATTATATTATTAATTAATATTTTTATTATTATTCCTTCACTTTCAAGACATTAACAGAACTCTCTCTCTCTCTCTCTCATATGTTAATGTCTTCTTCTCTTTAAACTCTTTTCTTACAAACCCATGTCCATTTTTGTCCCTGAAACACCAGGTACTTTCTCTCTCTCTTTTTATATATACATTCACATAATTTATATGTATCTAGATTTTTAGCATATTCACTGTTGTTACTTTTTTTTATAGCTATCTTTAATCTTTTAATGGGAATACAAAACATGTTATTGTGTCAAAAAAGACTGCTTGCATTCACATAGTTTTAATGGTAATATTTTTTATTTTTTTATTTTTGTGGCATTTTATTAAAGTTGTGATTTTTAAGTCTTTTTATGATCTGGGGTGTGTTTATATATTTTTTATTTTATTTATGTGTTTATGTGATGAATTTGTAGATCTTTATAAGGGTTTCAGATCTGGACATTTTATTATTGGATCTCTATTTGCAATAATATGAATATGTATGCTTTTTTGGAATTTGATTGTCATATGTTGCATTTTGGATTTAATATCATATTTGGGGCAATGCATGTTGGCTGTTCTTGAGATTGCTTGATTTTTGCCAAATTTGGGTTAGATCATAATGGAAATTGTTGTTTATTGATGTTTTTGTTATATTATATGAAATTAGCTTTTTGTGTTGTAGTACATTGTGTTTTTTTTTTTGGTTGCAAACGAAAAGTACTTATTGCAAAAATAGCATAAATAGGAATATAGTGTGTGTGAATAATGAATATGATTGATTTTGGACAAATTGGGGAAATGTGTATGCTGAAAAAACTTATCTTGTTTGGTAGCGTTTGTCCAAAATCGCTTATTATTGCAATGTGTTCTGCGCCTTTTCGATATATGATCCGTATAATGGGAAGCAAACATTATGGTTCAAAGTGTCTTTTAAAAGGGGCGATGTTATTTTTTTTGAGCAAGTTGGGAAATTGTTTCTTGAAAATAATTAGATGTTTTCTTTTACTGTAAAAACAAAATTCTGCAACTTATGTGTCATTGTATTTACTATAATGTCCCGTGCTTTCCGTAGTGGCATGGAGGTGAGAATCCAAAAGTGAGGTCTCATGCTTGAACCTGGCATTTGCGATATATCTCTCCTGTGGTGGCAGCGGGACCGTGGTGGGGCCCGCGCTCAGGGGTGGAGCTTACCTTACCCTTATTTGAATTTATCATAACGAGGCTGTTTCAGTTCTTTTTCTTGAGCATTTGATATGCAAGGTTTATAGTGTTACTTTATATAATACAAAAGACTTGATGTTCTTTAATTTTTCACTCACATTCATATTTTCGGTTTCTTTTAGGTTTATTGTTGGCTTCAAATTCAGTTGTTTCCACTATGATCAAGCAATTCCTTGCAAAAATCCCACGCAAAACATCAAAGCCCGATGCAACAGATGCTGATAGTTCTTCAAGTAACAGTACAACTGATGCAGGAAACAGTGGCTTCCTCAACACTTATAATGCCATTTCAAGTCGATTAAACACAGTTAAGAAAATGTCTTCTTCAATTTTCCCAGCAAGTATTATGTCAGGAGGTGAAATGATTGATCCTCATGTACCTTTCAAAGATGTCCCGAGTTCCGATAAGCAAAGACTTTTAATCAGTAAACTAAATCTTTGCTCTAAATTATATGATTTTCATGACCAAAATCAAGCCTCAATGGAAAAAGACGTAAAGCGTCAAACTTTACTAGAAATTATCGATTTTCTTGCATCCGAATCTCCAAAACTTACAGAACCCACGATGTTTGCCATTTGCAATATGTGTGGGAACAATATATTTCGGGATTTTCCCCCAAAACGGTCTTCTCATCAGCCTCGTGGTGAAACAGAAGTCGATGAACCATCATTTGATCCTGCATGGTCACATCTACAACTTGTATATGAAATACTACTTCGATTTCTAAGTCAAGGCTCCCTCGATCCAAAAGTTGCTAAACAGTATATCAATCACTCTTTCATATTAAGATTACTTGATCTTTTTGATACTGAAGATCCTAGGGAAAGAGATTGTTTGAAATCGATTCTTCATAGGGTTTATGGGAAGTTCATGGTTCACAGACCCTATATTCGGATGGTTGTTAGCAACATTATATACCGTTTTGTTTTTGAAACGGAGAAACATAATGGGATTGCTGAATTATTGGAGATTTTTGGTAGCGTGATCAGCGGATTTGCGTTGCCATTAAAGAAAGAACATAAGATGTTTTTACTAAGGGCACTTGTTCCATTACATAAACCGAAGTGTGTGGGCGTTTATCATCACCAGTTAACTTATTGTGTGGTTCAGTTCATAGAGAAAGAACCGAAACTATCGAGTGATGTTATTAAGGGTTTGTTAAGATTTTGGCCGGTTACAAGCAGCCAGAAGCAACTGATGTATTTAAGTGAGTTGGAAGAGTTGCTTGAAATGATTCACACGGATGAGTTTGAGAAGATTATGGTTCCATTGTTTCGGCGTATAGATTGCTGTCTTCGCAGTTCCCATTTCCAGGTAATTTTTTATGATTGTGTTATCTTTTTA
Organism: Artemisia argyi; assembly: GCA_030686995.1. Taxonomy (NCBI): domain Eukaryota; kingdom Viridiplantae; phylum Streptophyta; class Magnoliopsida; order Asterales; family Asteraceae; genus Artemisia; species Artemisia argyi. Next base: position 101,885,013 of record CM060678.1, read on the forward strand.
TTGGAATAAAAATGCACTTTTAGAAGCACCTGGCAATCTAGTGATGCCACTTTTTATATGCTATATGTTTGACTTTGAACTTTGCTTCGAAGGTCATGAGTTCAGGTCACAGATTCCTTTTTTCTTCAAATATTCAAGGAAAATACTGTATGCAAAGACTCCCTTCCTCAACAACAAATCCAAATGGCCATGACGGGCTGACTGGGTAACGGGTCTAAATGGGTCAGATTGGGCCAACCAACTAACACTTATGGGACATTAATTTTATTTATTTATTTATTTTTGTTAAGTTATTGACATATGTTTACTTTTTACAAAACAATACTAATAAAATAATAGTCTGAACTTCTAAAATTAGAAGGTTATACGCATTTGGATGACTTTCAACCCGTTTGACCCACTCAACCTAGTTAACCCATTTCCTTTTTATCTACAGCTTTTAGCTAATTCACTTGTTCAGTTAGATATAAAACTTAACCCAGCACGACCCATTTGTAAATACATTGTGAGAAGAGTTATATTGCTCTTTTAGAAACATTTATGGGTCTAATGCTCTTACAAACTCCGTATGCTTGAGTTTAAAATGTGATGTGAAGCTCACTTTTGCGAATCATTGCATAGACTCTTCTTAAAATTCAAGGGAAAGACTATAAAATTGCAACCCCAGTAAAGCTGAGGAGCTTGGGATTTGATCGAATTTAGGGGCCGTGGAAGGGTATTTAAGCTATTGAACTGTTTCTGTTAAACTTGTGAGTGGTCAAACAATATTCATGGGACATATGGAGTAGTATCTTATTCTGAGGCTAGTGTGACTATTACCTTTTTGCCTATGATCATTGTTAATAATTGTTTATATTTACAAGAATTCACAGTACCTAGTGTTTGTCACATAATTTTGCACTGCATAGCTGCTAAAGGTTGCAGCCATTATGTTTGAATGTGTCAATTGATGATGTGTTTATATTTTAAACCGGATATACCAAAAAATAAAACTAGCCAAAGTTGAACGGGTCAAATGGGTCGAAAGTCACCAAAGTGTATGTTTAATGCTTACAACCTCCTAAATCATATTTGAATCTAATTATTTGTATCAAGAGAATTTGGAAAAGAATAGTGGTCTAGGTTAATCCAACCGGGCATGACCCACCCCGTACGAAATGACCTGTTTCTGACCATTACCCAACCCACTATTTTCCACATCTAGTTTCGTCACTTAGTCGATCTTTGTTTGTATTCAGCAATTGAACCAGGGTATTTATATGCATATATTTCTCAATGGCTAAAGCTGTATGTTTTAGAAGTGTATGTATGCAACATATCTTGTCACTTGTGTTGTCATGAGTTATAACTTTTGGTTATAACATGTAGGTGGCTGAACGAGCACATTCCTTATGGAACAATGAACACATACTCCATCTTATTATGTGTAACCGCCACGTGATTATGCCTCTTGTCTTCTCATCTTTAGAACAGAACTCCCAAAATCATTGGAGCCGCACTGTGCTCAACCTTGCACAAAATATGATAAAAATGTTGAATGATGTGGACCATGAGTTGGTTCTTTCGTGCCAAGGGAGGTTAGAAGAGGACAAGTCAACATCAACTGTGGTGGCTGAGAGGCGGCGGTTGACATGGGAACGCCTTGAGAGCAGTGCTGATTTTCAACCTATCGTTGGAAATGTTTCGGTTTTGGACGAATCTGCAGCTTGTATTGTTTCTTGCTAGAATATTCATGCTCAAATCTCATGTTTTACTGCTGGTTAGAAAACTGGTCTTGCACTAGATTTCCTCTTGTTTTTTAGAAAGGGAGAAGAGTGATGCCGGGCACTCTTTTGTGGGTGCCTAGTTATTTATGAAGCTTATCGATAAAAATAAATATTTATCACTTGTTTGAACATGTTCTGTGTATGAATTTGGTCAGGGTGTGTCTCTAAATCACATCTATGTAAAACCACATGTGACGATTGCAATCCATTTATGTCCGAAAGTTTCAGTTAAAGACAAAACGAGTTAAAAGGGTCGATTGAGTTAAACGTCTGACGTCTCACAAGTTTCCGATGTGTATTTGAATGCGTACGATGGACTAAATGTGTTATATAAGATCAATTATCTTAGTTTTGATAATATGCTTTTCATAACTACATTTAACACGAGAATCACACATGAACGGTTTACCAATTTAGTTGAACCAGCTTTAATCAGTTACTAAAACGTACCGACATATGTATTTACCACATTTAAGCATTAGTTACTTAGCTATATGAATGAATGGCGGAGGTATTGCCTCTTGCTGAACAAAATGTGAGCTTCATCTTTCCCAAGTTTGTTGTCGGCAACCCATAAGTTGAAGTTAAGCCTAAGAAGCTTTTCCATGACTGAATATTCAAGGTAAGCGATCAGTGTTCCAACTCAGACTCAAGTTTAATTGTAATTGTAGCAACTCGCTTGGGGTGTCGAAGTGTCTTCCGATCCAGACAGTTGAACCATGACTTATGGAGAAAAATGTAGCCCCCGGTTAGGCTTGGGGCCTAGCTTTGAAGTGTTAGGCTTGGCGTAGCTTGCCTATGCCTAACACTGGGTTGTTGATTCGATTCATTAAACTCTTATGGGCATATATAGATTATGTAAGCTTGAGCTAGTTATATGCTCACATAGGTCAATCTTCAAAAGTGGTGAAGGCGATAGTCTAAGGTCGGGATTAAAGGATATGACCTAAAATAGGTGGCGGAAGACAGGGAGACATGTTACAATAAGGACTGCTGAGAATATCATAATTGCTCGTCTTTCAAGGGAGAAGACAGAGGGGGCAGGGCGGAGGCAGTCATAGACACCATAAGAAGGGGCTAAAAGAAAGTGGCACGAGCACAAAGGAGCACAAAGGCTACTCATATTGGGACTGGAGAAAGATCATAGGGAGACAAGGCACGGAGAGAAGAGAGAGCAGTCATATGAGGTTGGAATATATTATGAGAACCACAAGTGTTTGGGAAAAGCTACGTGAACGTCAAAGTATCCAGAATGTTGGTTGTTATTCAAACTTGTCACTTCTCCGTTGATTGGGTAGTGGATAAAGAGAAAATTTGCAGGTAAACAAGCAAAATCTGGTCATGTGGTAAAATCACGGGCTCATCAACAATGCTATGGGTCAATATAATCATGTGTTATGAACTTGAAAGTGAAACTATTTTTTTCTAGAACGACATACAAATTTTAAAACACTTATACCACGTATCTCAGACTATCTCACAAATGTGTTCAACAAGACTTAACTCACAACCTCTTGGTCCTTGAGCCACTCACGTACCACTAGACCAAATAAAGGCCTTCGGATAAAAAATGAAACTATTACTCGTGTTGGATGCACCTGGTAAGATAACTTAAATCTGAGCATCATCAAAATGCACACAGATAAGAATTTTCTTCTAATTTGTTTTTGCGCTGTAGTTAATTAAGCAAAAAAATTTGTATTTACTATTCAGCTTGAATTCTCAAGTCCTGCCATCAACAATATCAATTTAACTGGGGCAACAAATAGCTTTTGGCCTGATGAAATTGTTTGCATAGTATATGCTGAATTTATCTCAGTTAAGTGAAACCTCAATTCCATGATAGAAACTTCCAAGTTAAGTGAAAGTGAATACTCACCTGAAGTGGAAAAGATGATTTGTAGATACGAGGAGCTTGTTTGTCAACTAGCCTATTGAGTATGTTTGGAACTACAAAATTAACCACAACGAACACATAATCGTTTAGCAAGCAATCTTGAAGGTTGATTCTAAAGTTACAATCTATCAAAAAGTATTCACCCGTGCCCATGCAAAGTGGACATGAACTCTTCGGCTTAAACCACTTCTTTATGCATTCATGATGGTAACAATGCTTGCATTTCAGTATACCGATCATCTCACCGCTTTTCTATTCCGAATGACAAATCACACAAATATCTTCGACATATTCTTTGATTCTTTCCCTTCTTCATTAATCTCAACCAAATTCGTAAAAGCCTCTATAAGTTGGAAACAAAAACCGTTAGTAAGAATCGACTCATACCACAATGCAAGACACCTTACAGTCTCCATAGATTGTTGAGGATTTCATGCCCATCATTCAACAGTTGACCTGATTGATTAAATACTGTAGTAGTGACTACAGACTCGTTTTTCGCTTGGAACTCCATCCAATAAGCTGTACAATCCTTATCATCAAAACAATAATATGCGTTTAATGAATTCATAGTCATAGATCGACAACTCTAGATCTGCATCCTTTGTAGAGATCTTGTTGTTGACCATTACTTCTTCTACATGATCACCTGGCAGTGCAATTATCATGATGTAACTCCCCGTATCTTGTAAATAAATCCCTCACGAATAAGAAGACATAGATGTTGATCGAATGATTATATCAAAGATAATAAATTCATGAACAGATCCCATACGAATAAGAAGACATACAATATAACAAATTAGTACTCCGTACACACCCCTTTCTTCACTGTGAGACGCAGGTTGGGCTATGGCTCACCCAAAAACTAATTTGGTGTTTCCTCACATAGATAACAAAACTGACCCATTTAAATTAAGGGTGGCAATTTTAGACACGAGAAACATGACCCAAGACCAACAAGAAAACAAACAAGTTTGAATCAAAAATAGGCCAACCCGCATAATTAGATTAATGAGCGGTTCAGGTTCGGGTTTGGTATAGTAGGTGTTAAACAAGTCAACCTGTTAACCCGTTTAACTATGTGACATCGGATTAGGTTCGTGTTCTTCATGTCTTGTCTCTATTTCAGTATGCGGAGTGTGTTGTTATAGTTATGTGTTATAGGAATGTTATAAGTCAAAAAATGACACGGTGGGTGCTATAACACACGCCTATAACATGCAGGATATCTGGTTCCCATAAAAGAATACCATAAATCAATAAAGTCGAGGGTAGAAATCTAAAAATTCAATAGTTAAAAGTGCTTAAAAAAATAAATTTACATGTTACTACAGACCAAAAAGTACACACTTTTATCTGCTCAGAAACAGTACAATACGAAAGGAAAAAAAAAAAAAAAATGCTTTCAGGAATTCAAATTCACTGGAATATCAAACGGGGCAACTACTGGATTCCTAACAGTTTCATAAACAAACTGAATAAAAGCTGGTATCCAGAGGCCGATGCAAAAATGTTTAAGTAAAGGTTCATTAAGACGAGGCTTCCATATACGAAGAGCAATTATTTGAGGAATCACATAGTAATCTTGAAGATGAAGATTGGTGTACCAGAACACCTTAAATATTAATTCCACATAAACTTCTCTGGTGAAGGTAACTTCGGCTTGGTGTAGCCTGATCCAAACCTCAGTGACCCTAAGGAGAACATAACATGCGTAGCATATCAAGCTAACAGTTATAACCTTTTTCTCACTTGGAGGTGAGACACCTTGAGCACGAAGTACTTTTCGAGCTTTCAACACCACTACAAAAATTATACCCATTTGGAACATGGAAACTAGAACAAGAAATCTTGCAAAATAATCAAGATTTGTCAGATATCGTTTGTAGTTTTGAAGATCATAAGGGTAATTCTTGTAACCTTGAGTTTCAGATGACATGATCAGAATTTCTTCGCTATATATAATGGTTATACCATAGCCGAGGATCCAAAAACCTGGCATGAGAAGAGATATATAAGGAACTGGCTCACGAAATTTCTTCATGTTCTTAATTTGGTTGAATAGGTGTGAAATGAGCACCAAAAGAAGGAAAATTCGGAAATACCCTTCAAAGATTTTACGAAAGACTACATTCTCTTCATGATTTGTGTCTTGCATCATGAAGGTATGCAAGTGTATTGGCTTGAAATAGTAATAATCGTCTTCTTTGTTTCTTTGGCTTACAATACTGATCTTCACACTTGGATTAACCAACCATCTTGTGTTTATAGGTGAGTACTCGATTGTGACTTCAATTCGACAATCTAGGCCTCTTTCAAGATCCACATGATCAAAGTCTACTTTCCTGCAGCCAATGAGATACAGCTTCCCTACACGTTGATCGTATACACCCTCCAGATACAACCTCGAGACATGTCTGTAGGATTCCTCTTTGACTTTTTTCGGTGCTTCTATAATCAAGAGGTTCATTGATATGTTATGAAGCTCATGGTTATACCCTCCATTGAAAAGGTTAGCATTCTGTTTAACTAAAGGACCTACTGACAGAACCTCAACTTTAACAAACGTCTCAGAGCTTGTAAAAGTGTCGATCTTTAAATCATCCCGGGGATGATTTGACATATTAAAAACCCCAAATTCCCTTTCCTCAACCAAAGGATACCGAAAGATTAATTCCTTGATATAACTTAACAATCGAGGAGGTTCTTGAATCTTTTCTTTAAATTGAATGGCTAAACCACTTTTTGTGTAGTTGTATGAAACATGAGTCCTACTGTACCAACCGCCATCCAGTAAAACATGGGAAAGCATCTCGAGTCCAATGAAAACAGGGTGAAAATAATTTGTTGCACTTTGCAAACTAAATATACTTCCAGAAACAAAACTTCTCTGCTTGCTAGAAAAAGACTTAGGAAAGTACAACATTACACCTGAGTCACATCTCACAAGTGTTGGACCGAGACAACCTATCATAGATAGTACTCCGGTTGAGGAATTCCATTTTCCTTTGACTGATAAAGTCAGCGTAGATAAACCAGTTCTGCGTCCTGCCACATGTGGTTTTATAGTAAAAGGGTACATTCTCAACACTCCAGAAACCTTCTCTCCATGGCATGTGATTTTGTGGAAGATCACACGTAGAATCTCATTGTCTCGATCAACAATATGAATCTCGTTTCCAAGAAGAAAGGGACCAACTGTATCCTGGAACCAATTCTGACCACCGAGTTTCAAATTTGGCATAACCATATATTCCTCATGTTCAAAGTACTTGAGAATCCGGCACAGTTCAGAGTTGTTAAACTTGTTGACACCATCTTCTAAAATTGCATCTTTTAGTGGATTTTGATCAAAAGATTCTACAATGAGCTCATTGGGAATACTAATTTGGTCCTCTGGGGAGATACTCGAGTGGGAAGTTATCTGAACTTTATCAAAGTACTCAAAATCTTGGGTTTCATGTAAACTTGTCATTTCCCCTTGGATTCGGTAAGTGGATAAGGCAGGTGTTGTCAGGTACTTAAGAACAAGTAGAATCTGGTCATTTGGTAAGATCACAGGCTCTTCGTTATATGTTGTGTCTCTGGCAGAAAAAAACAATTCCATATATTCTTCTGAGAAACGGGTCGGAACTTTCTTAAATGGGAAAGTTGAATTACCCAACAAACAAATTAATCGCTCGCCACCATTCTCTTTTGTTTCAAGATAAAGACCTTCAAAGTTGACTTTAAGAGTGGACATACCAGGCATTTTATGAAACATTAGGTACGGTTCAGAAATTATTGTGCTATTTCTTGTTATACCGATAGACATAACGCCATTGATGCTAACTGTGTTTTTGGGCTGGTGAGGTGCACAAGTAACATTTTGAACCTCAAAGCTCACCACTTTCCATGGTGAGATATACGAAGATGTGGCATATGGCATATCACTATCATCAAAGGGCATCAAAGGGGCTCCATGAGAGTCCTGCTCCCAATCTCCATTGAAGAAAGAAAGCTCATTCTTAAGCTTAGAAGCCCTATCCTCATCAATCTCTAACTCAGAAGCTGAAGTTAAAAGATTGCTGCAATGGTTCTCGATTTCTGTCAATCGAGTGTAGTTATGAAGTGGTGAACGGTCAATAGGGAATGCAAAGTCATCATAAGACGCTGCATAGCCCAAAACGAGCAACTTTAGCAGGGTCCAAACACTTAGAAACTTAGTTCTCAGAGTAACCATTATAAAAGCAGAAATCTAACAATTGTGTGCTACCCGATTATTTACCACGGATCAGACTTCAAGCTCCTTACGTACAGTTTTCCTTTATTTCTTAAAAGATCAGAAGTTCAAGTACCAAGTGTCTTAATGATTAGCACACAGAACACTCGCAACGTACTTTAGGTTGAACTAATAAATCTTCAAAGATTGAAAGTGCATGAACAAGATTAACTGCAACTATGAGAGAAAGAAAGCGTTAATTAGACTTCTTGAATGTACAAGGTTGACCAGAATGAGGTATCATTAACTAACACAAAGGCAACAATATTTGAATCATAGTAACATGACTAAGCACATGCTCACGACATGCCTGGATGTCACACAGTTGACTAGCTCTTTTTGAGTTTTTTCTTTTAATTAATGGCCAAATTGTCAAAGAGGATGATTAAGCATGTCAAAGTCTTGCCAATTGGGTGTTCAGCTGGACCAAGTCAGTAATTAATTAATTAGTTTCATAATATTAATCCATCTGGCTAGGGGTGTTCAGTGTGACACCGAATAAATCGAAATATAAATCGGACCGAAATCGAATAAAACCGGACCGAAAATTTTAGTTGGTGTATAGTTTGGTTTAAAACCAAACTGAAGTATTTAATTGGTGTTTGGTTTAGTTTTAGGTTTGACAAATATAATCAAACCAAACCGAAAAAATCGAATATATATCTCACAAAAAAGTTTAAATTATATATATACAGATTTTATATGTTTATCTTCCTAACAAAAATCCTAAAAATTTAAAATGTCTTATAACCTAACCACTCCTTAAATCAAGAATGCTTGAAGATTTTTGTTTTGTTGATGTACTTAAACACTTTGTGAGACATTTTGATTTGGTAATTTTATTTGAACTTTTAGGGTTTTATTTGTGACATTTAGAAGTTTACTTGAATTTGTTTTCTTGGTTTTAACTGAAACCAAACCGAATTCTAAATTGGTGTATGATTTGGTTTTATCCGTTTTATAATTGGTTTGGTTTTGGTTTTAACTTTTAGAATTTTCAAATCAATTAACCCAAATCGTACAACCCATGAAACCGAAAACCAAATCGATGAACTGATGGGTTTTCTGTTCCCTAACTAGATTAACACGCAGCGCAAGAAGGGAACTAAACACCAAAGGATCAACTTAAAATAAATAAATAGATTAAATATGAAATAAGAAAATTACTGACCTTTGAGAAAATCGAATTTCTCACACGCAGACCATGTTGGTCAAACTTGGAGCCAAGTATTCAACCGAGAGTACTTCTAATAGCTCACACCCACAAACCAAAGAGAAAATCTATTCGAACTCCTAAGGTCCCGATACACGAAAGACTCTTACAAGGAGTAGGAATAAGGAAGAAAGAAATGAGCAAACAAAACCAAGGCACCACTTCTATTTATAACAAAAGGGAGGGGTTTGGGTTTACCCTTTGAAGCGATGTGGGATTCCTCCAAATATGTCACATGCTTCTTTATAATTAGCTTTGAGTTAAATTACCAACTTTGATAATTAACAAACCAGTTAATTACACATGTAATATTAATTCTAATTAATATTATCTCTCCTTTATTATTTCTCTTAACGGTTCACTGAGGGTGACACAAAAAAGATTCTACTTTTGTCGATAGCCTTACTAATTTAGTTACGAACTTGGACATTAATTCCAACATGAACACCCCTGCATCTGGCTCTAATAATAATAATAATAATAATAATAATAATAATAATAATAATAATAATAATAATAATAATAATAATAATAATAATAATAATAATAATAATAACAATAACTAGGCGAATTGAAACCGAAAAAACCGCCCCATTTGACAAACCGATGGTGGTGGTTTTGAATTTTATAAAAACCGAATGTTTGGGGCGGTTTTTGGTTTCATAAGAAAAACCAAACCGAAAAAACTGCTCCGCCCCACCTTTATATATGTTTTTATATAATTTTATCTATATAAAAAATTTGCAAGTTAATTTTAAATATTTGAGTATTATCTATCAAAAAATAGTGTTGTTTATTTTATATACATTCAAATTTGTTATATCTATAGATGTTATATCTTTGTTTTCGAACAGTAGTGTTCTTTGATAATGTTTTTGCAAACGAAAAGTGTAAAGCCGCAAAGACCATCATTTTACATTTTAGAAAATGTTTGGTTGTTTTGTACGTTTTTTCAAAGCTTTGGATTGTCGGATATTATGCAATTGTTGATATTTTTATGAATATTTTTGCTTGAAACTTGGAATCGTAAACTTTATATAAAATTAAAACTTGCTTGTTTTCAAGTAAGAAAAAACCGAACAAAAACCAAAACCGAACCGATTCAATGTAAAAAACCGAAAAACCGAAACCGAAAAAACCAAAACCAAACGGTTTGTAGTTTTCAAAAACCGAAATATACAGTTCGGTTTTTGGTTTTACCATAAAACCGCCCCACCCCCCATGCTCACCCCTACATATTGTCACTGACATGAGTGATCAATGCCTGAAATTGGTCGAAAAAATAGCCCACGTACCGCTAGAAGTGAATTTTGGTCTAGTGGCATGTGGGTTACTCATTAACTAAGAGATTGCGGATATAAGTTTCGAGCTTGAATACTAATAGAGTAATGGTGCTCATTTGGTATGAGAAGCTCCTCAATCAAATGATTATTAAGTAATGATTAGAACATCTATACTATATAATAAACAAAGGTTTTGTACAAGTTCATTGAAGCAGCGTGCATTAAAAACTCAATTAATTCGGTGATGTGTCATACCATATATAGAGAGCATTGTACAACTACACAAAGCATTCTTTTTTCTACACACCATTATACAAAGTCAATAATCTGTTGATGTATTATAGTAAAGTTACCTTCAATACACTCCTCTAATCAATAATTAGTTTCAATTTAGCACTTCCTTCTTCCCTACGTTTTGCTAATCATTAATCCATTCAAACATTGACATATTTGTTTTGATTTATGAGGTTCAACATATTAAAAAACAGCACGGATCTCCACTTTCGTTCTATTAATATGCCAGTGATTCTATGAATCAATTTAAGTCGAATATTTTTTCTAATTCTCGATCATTAATTTTTATAAATTTATTCCTTGATATTAGCATGATAATTTTCTGTTTGATTTTGCAGGTTCGATTCAATAGCTGCATCTAAATATTTGTAAGTAGTCTGATGTGTTAACTTTTTATAATTGTGTTATATCGATTTGCGTTTTCGATTTGTTTATTTAAATCTAGTTTTATATAGGATTTTGTGATGAAGAAGTCTAAAAAAAGTAATTGCGAAGAAAATGAAAAGCACACATTGTTGTTATTGAAGGTAAATTCCTTATAATTTGAATGACAGATTGGTTGTTTTGTTTATGGGTGTTTGATGCACAAAGGCTATTTGTTAATTTGTGTGTGTTTTGCTTGCCCACAAACTGTTTGATGAAATGTATGTAAGAACCGAATATGAATTGAAGTCGTCCACTTTAGTTTGTTGTTTTACATATCCAAGGTCGTGTAATTGCAATTAATATATCGATTATTTGTTCACATCATTGTTTGTTCTCCTTTTACTTCCTACTGAAAGAACACGAATGTAATATCATTAGTTCTCTTTATAATTTTTAAAAAGTTTTGATCGGTTGCTGTTACTTTGTTGATAATGATAATTTTGGTTGATTTATAGTTTGATAGAAGGACAACATGTAAATTCACTTTGTTTGCAGCACATGGCCAACAAGAAACAGTTGCAATGGTAAGCCTCATTATATTGGCAGCACCATGATCTTTTGATTAGTTAATGTAGTGGATTTCAATACATAATACAATGTCATCTAAAGATTTTTATTGAGGTTTTGGCAAAAAAAAATAATACTTTATCGATAGTGAAAATTTCTACCTAATACAGTCATGATTGAAGTGCTTATGATATATATGCTCTATTGTGTATAAGTGGAACATCTACTTAGGTAACTTTTGAATGGGAAAGTATTTACCAATAGGGGCGTTTGGATAAAGCATCAAAATGGCTACTATATTCAGTTTGCTTCATTGTATGTTTAATTTCAGGCTTTTCTCATTAAGAGTAATATAATGCAGTTTTTTGGCTTTCTCCGGCCTAAAATTGAGGTAAAAAAAACATTTGATTTATGAAAAAAATGTAAATGCTATTTTGTCACTATTGTTCTTGAAACCTGAATATATTAATGAGGTGCTTGCTTCCGTGTCACTTAATTGCTGCTAAACCAAACACCCCCTAACATCTAAGTTTTATCATATAAAAAATTAGTGAGGTGCTTGCTTCCCTGTAAAGTGTTTGACATGGTTATTAAGGATACTTCGGTTGAAACATGATCATGGCTTCGGGTAATCCATTAACAATTGTGAGCCTATTATAGCATTGACAAATTTTCTCTACTGATACACATTGTATTTGTTTTCCAAGGGACTACATTAAGCGGATTAATAATTTTATTCCTATCCAGAAGTGATTAGTATTGTTGGCATCAGAATCTAAGTTGGAACGTGGATGAGGGTACAAATGGACTCTTTAACTTTTCCATGCCACATATCTGATAGTCTAACATGAGTGGAGGAAGGTACATATGTTTCTATCTTTGGTTTGCTTATTATCTTTTTCACATTTCGTCATGAATATATTACATGTGGTAAGGTTGACCAATTTACGTATATATGAGTCAATTTTGGTTACCTTAAATATCTAATAAACCAGATTTGTAAAATAAAAAACTGGGTGAGGAAGTAATGGGTCAATCCGCACAAAAGACACAATAGTAAGCATGCCCAAACACCCCTTATCTAAAGTTATTACTTTTAGGGAAAAAGTGTCTAATTACATGTGATGTGAAACAGATGGAAGTAGTTGAGGCTGTAAAAGGAGTTGATGATGTAAATAGGCATGCATGACGTTGACATATTTTTTCCGAATAGAAGAGGATGATGAAGGCAAGATTTCTTTTATTTTGTTAATTGAACTGCAGTGAACAATGACATGCTACTTAAATGTCAATCCCGTTAGATATCATTTATATGTTAACTTTTGAAATTGTTATTGTACTGTTTTCAGGAGAAATATGGAAAGGAGCTAAAAGACACAAGAGCGCGGGAACCCATGCATGCAGAACGGGAGATAATTTTAGACAAGGTGGTTCATCTACTTTTTCTAAGTTTGATACTACTTTCTTAATGTGATAGCGAAGCCTCTAAGGTTTTGGTGATCTATTTTTCACTATTAAAAGCATCAGGTATTGTCCATATCCATAAGCTGTTTAGGAAGGTAATATGTATGAGCTCTATCTGCTAAAATTTGAGTGGTCGTGTCTACTTCTATTAAATCGATTGTTGTGATGTTGTTACTATTGAACCATAATCGACATTTAACATCCCAGGGTTGCCTAAATCTTTATTTATTGAGGCAAGGCATATCAAAAGTAGCTGTTGAAGCAATTATTGCATGCCATCTTCACATAAGAATGATTGGCCTTTCATATATTTTTGGTTCTATTGCTTTGAAATTAGCTTACTATTTATAACTTTTGCTTACATAATTTGTTGTACCACCTTCTTCAAGTGTTTTCATTAGTATCCGTGAATTACCTAATGATAGTATCCTTTTGTCCAAATGAGTATAGAGTAGGGTTATTTGTTGTTTAAATTATGAACTAAGGTAGTAGCAGGACTATGATTTATTATTGTTTACCATCATATAAGTTTTCAAGATACTGTGATTAGTCAGTGTTAATTATGTCTAAATGAGTATTACTTTATTATCTTTAGTTCTCATTTGAACCAACATAAGCTCTTCTGCTTTATGGCGATGATGTATTAATTTACTACTTTCTTTGGTATTATTTTTAGGAACCTTCAAATAAAAGTTTGCATTATTTTTAAGAACTTTGGTATTATATAATGGAGAGTTAGTTTCTACATATCACATCAGTCTTCCTTCTCTCAGTGTCCATTATTGGGTACATTAAGAAATTTAGCTTATAAAGCAGGATGCCCAAAGTGTATTTTTTATAGATTCGTTTTCCTATCAAGTGTTTAAAATATTGGTTATGATCTAATCATTCACTATATTTCTTGCAAGTTCAATATCAAGCTCAAGTCGACTAATTGGTGACGGCTTTCTGCGGGTTAGACGGGTCAGTTTTAACAACATCCTTTTTTGAGTTATCATGCCAATGTCAATGCGGTTGCAATATATTTTATTCGGGCACTATTATTCGATTTAGTTAAGTTGTGTCGTGATAGAGTAACCCTACTCATCCTACAAGGTTACAAGCAAGTTGGTTAATCCCTTCCATTAGCAAGTTGGTTGGATTTGGGCTATGTTTTTACTCTTTTGCCTCAAACGGGTAACGAAATAGCATAAAAGGAAACGGGTCAAATAAGTTAAAATCGCATAATGTGTATTTTTTTATGCATTGATCTCCTAATCATGTTATTCAAACAGTTAGATTGTTATGGAATGATGTGTTAATTGTAATTAAAATTGACAGTGAGTTAATCATAACGAAGCTAACTATATTTTACATGGCCCTAACTCCTTTCTTAAATTTCAGAATGATACCCTTTGTAGTATTGCTGACTTGCACCAGATGTAGCTTAATGATCTGAATGCATGTTCTTTAACAAATTTTATTCTATTCATATATGAGTGTTCCTCTACAATTGGACTGTGAAGTTGGAGATGCTCTAATAGACCCTTCTAATTTGTGATCAACACAGAATATACAATCTCCTATTTACAATAAATACCGGTTATGATCTAATAATTCACTATATTTTTTGCAGCTTCAAGAATAGCAAGCTCAAGTTGACTAATTGGTAACGCTTTCTATGGGTTACACGGGTCAGTTTTAACATCCTTTTTTGAGTTATCATGGCAATGTCAATGCAACTGCACTATATTTAATTTAAGCACTGTTGTTTGACTTGCTATTAAGACAATAAAGTAGAACATAATTAGATTATAGAATTATAGATAAACATAAGCTCGCACACCTTCTACCATATCCCAACATCTTTATTATGCAGTTCTATGGTGCAAATACATCTTTGTTAAAAATTTTGACGCTTTTTCAAAACGGGAGAAGTTATTAAAAGTTAAAGGATCAGTAAGGTTTGCAAAAAGAGGTAACAGTTGACTTTGGTTGCTAAAATGAATCAATCTACTTATTAAGCTATTAGTCTGTTAAGGAAAAGATAGCATAAAAAGATAACTGTTGAATCAAGGATGGGCCAACAAAAACATAGGAGTCTATAAAGGCTGAATTTTAAATTTCGTGTATTTCGAAGGCTTGGTAGATAGGCGCATAGTAGAACAAAATCCAAGCATTTAATCATGGTGGAGCATATGCTCGCACATAAGCTTTGTTTAATCTTCATGTATTCCATAGTTTGGAACTTCTTGAAGTTTGTAAAACCTTTTGTGAATTGCAGGCATAGTTGTATTAGCTTCTAAGCTTGGAAATTTGTTCATTATTGCATATGAAAAATAAATTTATGGTGTTTATTGATGGTTTTAATTTTCTATATTAGATGGTGGTTTATGTGTTATTTCTTCTTTGTATCTTGCACTTTTGTAATTTGAGAGCTGAGAAACTGTAAAATTGCATTGGATGTCTGTTATTTAAGAATTAAAATGATATAGGAAATGGCACATGCTGTTTAACATTAAAAAAAAATTAATATTTTCTATTATTTTTTAGAAGCAAGTGAATTGAATCTGAGGGTGATAATGATAGAGGAGATGCTAAAGAGGGAAGAGTCAGATAAAGAGGATAATGTGTTTTTTTGACACTCAAGACTTTCTATCATCATGCTCTTTTAAAAGTATTGGGTCTGACATGCGGTCATCGTCCTTTTCTTCCGATGATGAAGACTTTCTATATAACGATCCAGAAATTGATCCTTCCATTAAAGCAGTTGGTGCTAACTTCCCTCATATTGAGAGACAGAATAAGTTGCCTGGTCCTGTTGAAAAAGAGAAGGGAGTAAGCATGTGGTCAATGATCAAAGATAACATTAGAAATGATCTTACCAAAGTTTGTCTTCCTGTATACTTCAATGAACCTATATATTCTTTGCAAAATATTGAACTCGAATACCTTGAACAAGCACCATATGAGATGAGAGAAAAATGATCAGTATGTTGTTTTTTTAACTGCACTCACATCAAATTTTTTGAGCACATTATATTGAAATAATTGCTCAATAGATTTATTTTGTTGGTTTACTTTTTGTGCGTCTCTCATCTTTAGAACTAATACAGAAGTGCAATTATCGTTTAACTTTCTCTTAAGTTACAATACTAACTAGAGCTATGTATCGCTCTAAAATCATGTGAAGATACTAATTAAAAAGACACTTTAGCAAACATAGCATTTAAAGACGATTACGGTAGTTCGGTAAACATGAACCTTATTATGCTATTTCTTTGCTCCATAAGATTCTAATTAAATGCGTCACATAACTTAAAAGTTGTGTCATATGGTCATCTCACAATTCTACACCAATTAAACCAATAAAAGATTAAACGTTGCTGATATACAAATGAAGAAGTCTACATGTTGTTTATGGGTGTACAAGTTGGCTTCCCTGTTGAAGTTTACCATTTGAAAACGTATGAGGCATAAGCTAACTTACTTAGCACACATGGTTTCCAAAGTTGGCTTCAATAACGGCGTTTATAAAATGAATTCAAAGTGTCAGTAGCATAAAATTATATATTTTGGCACAAGAAATTAGCCTATGGTATTATTGACATTGAACTTGCTTATAGCTTATTGACTACCAAAAATAAATGGTTATGATCTCATGTTTTTAGCTTGACACATTCAAGTTGTAAATTGGTTATCACATTAGAATGGACATTGGCTATGGGATATGAGGTGTTTATGGAATGGACATTTACAATTAAATTGAATAGCGCTCACAAACGTTGTTTGCTATTCATGATCATCAAATTTGGAGACGACAACGCATGGATGTTTAATATTTTGATTGTACAAACTCAATTGATTATCGAATAATTGTTCATTTTAAAGAGAATGGGACTTCCAAAATTCCCTCCTACTACTTCAATTCACATCGTGACAAGTAAATATGAACTCAACTTTGCATTAAACATACGACTTTTGGTTTTCCAATATCCCTTTTTAAAGCCATTTCCATGAATCACAAATCAAAAAACGTTTTTTTTATACAATCTTTAAACAAAAACCTGCAACTAACTGATATTCATAAGTAATGTTTGGAAACAACAAGAGTATCAGATGTGTTTCTCAGATGGTTACCGACAAGGAAACAATCAAGAAGAAGAAACAGTCAAAGTAAGTAAACTTTCGAACACGTAAACATTTAAATTAGATTTGTTGCAGCAACTTCTGTATATGATTTAACTAATGCTTCTTCGATTTCAGGAAAACACGTTTTGAAGGAAAAGCTTCAACCGTTAAAGAATCAAGTAAAGGTATGTATAACACTTATACATTCGTTTGAACAACAGTTGCGACTAATTTCAGCATTCAAGGATTAATCTGATATACATATTTTCAGTTTTATGCATTGATGATCGTCTATTATGTACAGGTAACGAACAAGATAAGGTTTTAAAATTTGAAAAACAAGGAAAATGGGATGTTAATGAGAGGTACGAGTGGTGGATGTCTGAAAAAAATAAAGTAGCAAACAAACAAAGTTTGCTTCAAATTGCTAAAGATGAGAAGGAATATGCTCTGTCCAAGGCGCGCATTGGTTTAGTTGAAGAGGATTTGACTGATGTGGCCTTTTACATTGACGGGGAGAGTTTTGATGCCCTTGATTACGAAAATGCATATTTAGCATTTGACCCAAAGAAATCTCCAAAATTTCATTATTAGCTTTTTATGACGTATACAGAAGTACTTGAAAGTCTATCATCACGACATGGATTAGGTTTTGAATCAATAGGCGCTCATACAAATCATTTTATATTCGAGACAATCAATTTTACAATCGACAACGCTTGAACGTTTGTTAGTATAATTGTAACAAACTAAATTGCTTATCGGATAATTGACGCATTGTGTAATTCTTTCTTTCATAATTTAAATGGAACATGTTTACGTTATTACTTTTCTTATCATCTCATTTTCTCTATTTCTTTAAAAAAACAACCCGGTGTCAACGGGTCTATAAGCTAGTTTAAATATATTTTTAATGTATATATTATGTGATATTTAATTGTCGCTAAAAATTATTGATTAAAGCATGTCTAAAATATTAGATAGTGACATCGTATATAGTTGTGCGGCTAATTATTCTTTCAGAAATAATTGCATAAGAAGACACATGCACTTCTATAGATCCGATCGAATATGTCTATTTTAAAGAATAAACAGACAATTTTGACCAAATTGCGACCCTTAATCCAGTCCATTTTGTAATAGGTTCCAATTGAAAAATGGTCCAATTAAGAACTCTCAGGTCCGTCTGTTTACATGATCAGGCTTTTTAAAAATGGTCCAATTAAAGACTGTCATTCCATTAGTTTACATGGCCAGGCTTTCTAACACGTTTGGATTAAGGACTCGACCAAGTCGGGTCCTTCAATTTTTAGAGCATCTCTAATCAAATATCAAAAGTCACTTTATTTTGGATACCTTTATTTTGGTGCATACTAATTGACAAATTCCCACAATCCATCTATTTTGATCTAATGTTGAGGATTAACATAAGATTTAATATGTAAACCTAAGATGTTTTTTTTTCCCTCTTTCTTTGTCTTTTTGTCTTTCATATTTATTTCTTTTCTTTTCTTGCCTGAGTCACTTTATTTTGGGTACCTTTATTTTGGTGCATACTAATGGACAAATCTCCACCATTCATCTATTTTGATCTAATGGTGGGGATTAACCTAAGATTTAGAGGGTGCTTGGTGGAGGGGCTAAGGGGGTGGGGAATGGGTAAGATATTTAAAAGGGCCAACATCACTCAATATATGGTGCTTGATTAGGGAGTGTAAAGGTATTGATTACCCCGTAGTGGATAATCAACAATTATAGAGTAAATTGGAAGGTAAGGTATTGATTACCCACCTCACTCATTCCTTTGTATTCCATTTCCTTTTCCCTTTCCCCACTTTGAACCAAGCGGACCCTTAGTATATAAACCTAAGTCCATATTTTTTTCCTCTTTCTTTGTCTTTTTGTCTTTCATATTTATTTCTTTTCTTTTTTTGCCCTTTCTTTTTTTTTTTAATTTTTTTTTGTCTTTTTTTATAATTTACGTTTTTTTAATTCACTTTTTTTTTAACAATCACGTTTTATTTTCTTCGTTTTCATACGTTTTCGTCTATTTGCATATGTTTCCGTCCATTTTCTTACGTTTATAATTGTTTTCGTCTGTTTTCTTACATTTCGGTTCGTTTTCATATGTTTTCGTCCGTTTTCTTACGTTTTTGTTCGTTTTCATATATTTTCATCCGTTTTATTTTGCTTTCGTCCATTTTCAGACGTGTTTTTACGTTTTCTTATGTTTTTGTCTATTTTCTTACGTTTCCGTCCGTTTTCGGCCATTTTCAGACGTTTTCATACGTTTCTGAACATCACAAGTTATATTCTGAATATCACAAATGATATTCTGTGATATATAACAAGTTTGCTTTTTTAACTTTTAATTCACTTGAGATATTTCATTGCTCTGAATATTTTTTATATATTATCACCAATGTATTTGCTAATACTTTTATAATTTTCAGTTACAAGATGGTTTTTGTGTCTTTAATCACAATGGATAAGCACATACTTTTTTAAAAATGTAATTAAAGTTATGTATCACTTGTGATATTATACTATTAGTAAAAATAAAAGCGTTAAAGCCTCTTTAGGTGAATTCTTATTTTGCTAAAAAAACAATGCTAATTTAATGTAACACTTGCTTGATTTTGAGAATATGTCAAGTTTCTATTTTCATAATTTGCTTAATTTTTATTCATTTTGATATTTGTAAGTGACACTTATTTATCCTTGTGATATAACAGTTTAAGGAAAATGAAAAGTATTTAAGTTGTTATTTTTAGTTACTTAAGAGTATTATCTCATATGATAAAGCAATGTAATATGACACTAATTCTATTATTCTACATATGAGTATTATCACAGGTGATAAAGCAATAGAATGTTACACTAATTTTGTTATTCTACATATGAGTAATATCACATGTGATAAAATAATAAAATGACCAAAAGTAGAGATCATTTATGTCTAGTTATATATATATATATATATATATATATATATATATATATATATATATATATATATATATATATATATATATATATATATATATATATATAATCCAGATCAAATATGATCAATCTTAAAGTTGTAAAAATAAGATCCAACTAAAATCTGACAAATGACACTCTCGTTAAAATAAAATAATTTTTTTATTGAGTACAATTAAAATTGTTAAAGTTCCGATAGTTTTTTTTAAATTGACGAAACAAATGTGATACACTTTGATTCGACATGTAATGTATCAGGTTAAGGTGATACACTTTGATTCGACATGTAAATTTATAGTTGTGTATTACTAATCCAAACTCATGTATCAATTGGTTATTAGTTGCTAAAATGTTAAATTCGTATTAATACTTTATTTTTTTTGTGTATTATTGCTAATATGGTTATTTATAAAATCTTTTTAGTGTTTGTTTAGACCGGATCTTATTTTTATAACTTTAAGTTTGATCTCACATTATATATATATATATATATATATATATATATATATATATATATATATATATATATATATATATATATATATATATATATATATATATATATATATATATATATATATATATATATATGGAGCCATTCATGTGAGAAATCTAATTTTTGTGAGAACGCGAGAAGAGATCCTAGCCATCCATCTAATCCCTCCTTTTTTAAGATCTAATGGCTAAGATTAATTCATCATTTGCACTAACTATATACTAAACGAGGGTATTTTTGTAATTACAATAATCACACCTAATATATAAAAAAAACACACATCCCACACAATTGTAGGTGAAAACAATTCATTTTCTCTGATTATAATCACTTTCAATAATCTCCAGTCATATCCACCGCCAGTCAAACCAACCACCATCAATAAATATCTTCCACGCCGGTTCAACAACCACCACCACAGATCTTAAATCATCTACCACCGCAGTCACCTTCATTCAATCACCGCATATTACTGTCATTCAACCACAGCATATAACCGTCATTCCACCACCACATATGTCACCGTCGTTGAACAATCGTATGCCACCGTCATTCAACCATCGTATGTCACCACCGTTCAACCACAACAATCTTCGCAATCGGATAAATATGAATGAAGAAAATGTGAATTTGGATGAAATTGAACTAGAGGAAACTGAAACTAGTGAAGAAGATGTTTTGTTTAAATCAAACTACACAGATATTTCAAGTAATTATTATATTTTATTATTATTCAATTAATTTTTATAAAATTAGTTTAGAATTGTAAATTTTGATGCATTTGTGAAAGAATAGGTTACGAATAAGGTGTTTGATGTTCAAAGATGATTTAGATTGTTGATATTATGAAGTTAGTCACATGTGAAGAATATCGAGATTAGCGATTTTTTATATTTATTTAAGTATATTAAAAGTATCTTCGCATGTGAAGAATATTAGTAAGGAATGAAGTGTTGAAATTATTAGCGAAATTAAGTTTAGTTAGAGTATATTCGCGTGTGAAGAATATGAGTAAGTAATGAAGTTTTGAGGTTATTAGCGGATTTAAGTTTAGTTAGAGCATCTTCGCGCATGAAGATTTTCAGTAAGCAATGAAGTTTTAACGTTATTAGCGGATTTAAGTTTACTTAGAGTATTTTCGCATGTGAAGAATATCACTAAGTAATGAAGTTTTGAGGTTATTAACCGATTTTTTGATTATTTAAGTTTTGTTAAAGTATCTTGAATCTTCACGCGTGAAGATTACGAGTAAGCAATGAAGTTTTAGCGTTATTAGTGGATTTAAGTTTAGTTAGAGTATCTTCGCGTATGAAGAATATCATTAAGTAATGAATTTTTGAGGTATGATAGAGGATTTTTTGATTATATAAGGTTAGTTAGAGTATCTTCACGCCTGAAGATTATCCGTAAGTAATGAATTCGAGTGTATTCTTTCTGTCAGAAAGGTGCTGATTTGTCTTTTTAGCTAGTATTTATTTTGCTTAATGTGTTTTAACCTGCTATTAGTTACTACAGTGGTATTTAGTTGCATACACTGCATATGGAATTTTGTTACAAATGACCCATTGCTATATGCTGACATTGGAATGGCTTGGGTACAAATTCATGTGCCCATATATAGACTTTTTCACGAGCCATCCCAAAATTTTTAGCGAGCAAACTACTGTCTTCGGCCAAAAACTTGGACAAGCATCCTTTTTTATTCACTAAGGATGATATGATACATGATTGGGTGAATGATGATACAACTGATAGGCTCTTTAGGTTCACGAATTTTCCGCCTTGGATGCCTAAAATTGAGTTGGAGTTCTAATTAGAATATAAAAGATGTTGATTACAGGGATTAGTAAGCATCTGTTGCAAATGCAAACCATTGAGACTCCCACTGCGGGTGATGGTTATTGTTATTCTAAGGAATTAAGCACCTTTATACTACGAATTGTTTTGATCATATTTTGAGATTTTTCATCACTAATGTGTTCATACTTGAGTATTTCATATGGTTTAATGCGATTATCAAATTTCCCCAGACAGCCAAGTAGTTATTATTTTTATAAAAATATAATTAGGGCCTTCAGTAGGAATGATCAAATGTATTGTTTGATATAACAAGGAGTGGATATTTGATTAGTTTATTTAAACAATGATTCTTAGATGCTAAGATTTCTTTATGATACATATAGTGTTTAAAATCAACTTGTAATTTATCTTCTGTATTACTAAGAAGTATTTCTGCAACTGAAGTTTTATGTATCCGTGGAAGCACTACTGAATGTGACGATGCTATAAGTTGCTCTTAAAACGTACACAGAAGTTTTAGATACGAAATCATGCCTTTTGAACTAGTGCACGGTTACATAAATGAAGAGCAATTAGAAGATAGAAGTTTTACTTGGTGCAAGTTTATAAGATTAATGTAAAAGAGGACACTTTATGTTTGATTTGCTTGATTATGGTCACGTGTAGGAAAAATGGAAAAGGAGGCTATCGTTCATCCGAGGGTTCCATTCAGTGATTGCCTAGATAGTTTTTCTTTTCTTTACCACTTATTCGCTATATATATGTATTGCGGTTCCTATGGAATTTAATCTTATGCATCATCATTATAATGCCCTGCTTAAGCATTTTTACCACCATAAAAGAGACAACAAACAAACAAACAACGAACCCAATCCCGCCAGGGTAGGGTATGGGGGAGGTAGAATATAGACAGATCTTACCCCTATCCCAAGGTATACCCATAAAAGAGACAACAGAAACAAAAAAAGGCTTAACCAAACACACTGGCTTGCAACATTCTGAAACTCTGCGATAAAAAGAAAAACTGCAGCACAACCAACTGACATACTCAACTTATACTCTGACACTTCCCAAGATCTCAGAACCACTGTTGCCATTCTGAAACTCTGCGATAAAAAGAAAAACTGCAGCACAACCAACTGACATACTCAACTTATACTCTGACACTTCCCAAGATCTCAGAACCACAGTTGCCATTCTATAGTTTTCCTGATTGACCTTCTAGAATCTCAAAACCATTATGTAGCCCACTGACATAAGAGATACACACAGATAAAGGACCATTTTATCATTGAAATCTTAGCTCTACACTCCATCTCACAAGTTATTTACATGGGTCTAATTTGCAACCATGATGAAGGCGGCACACGATTTTGAGATATAAGCTACATTTACAGTGGATTGGATATAGATACATAGTTGTGCATCAGGTTGCTTTAGAATAGAGAGGTGTTAGGATTATGAAACTATAGAGTTAAAACTGGTGGTATCCAATTAGGGGTTGTTAGGATTAGGCTGTTTGGATTAGGGGCTATTAGGATTAGGCTATTTGGATTAGGGGTGTACTTTGGCCAGTTTTGAGACACATAATTGCATTGCTTAGAATTGTGGCATCAGTAATCAAAAAGTGATAAGAAAAAACTGCTTTGACCAGTTGCTACCTCTACTGATAGGTATCTTGAAGATCCAGATTTAAGTACATGAAAACATATCACAACTAACAAATTTGAATGTCTAACTAGGCTTCCGACAACTCTACGACTAATAAATCATATATTATTATGTTGTAAAAGAGTTTATGTTAGATGGTAAAACCTTCTTAACAGATATTATATGACCGTGCATGTATTTTTACGGATGTTGGGTTTCTTTAATAGACTTCTTTTTTTATACTGTCGACACGGATGGTTTAATCTACCCAATGGATGTTTAGCGTTATTTAGCATATCTTTAACATTATTATAACCGATTAGTGATTAGTCGTTTTGACTTAGTTACATGTCCAGTGTTTACTCATTTTGAGCTCACATCCTTTCCTCTTAATCCTGATATTCAGGTCGTTACTCCTTTGGATAGAATGGGATATAATGGAAAAGGAAGATGCTATTGAATATTCCAAGAAACACAATGTACTATTTTGTGACCAAGAAATCCATGTACTGCAAAGACAGGAACTTATGGCATCTCAGTAACAAGGTACTTTGATTTAGAATTGCTACCAACTCTTTGTTCTTTTCTGAAATTAGTGGTAATACGGCTAGGTTTTTCAAGTTTATTAGAACGGGTAAAAATATAGGATGGATAAGACAAGTTCAGTTCGACCAGGCTACACTTTTTTAGTCGTGGACTTTTAAATTTCATAGAAACTGATAGTAATTAATATGTTTGACACAATATTGATCCAGTAGTTAGTGAATATTGAGTGCGTTATAAACTCTTGAATATACATTGGTGCACTCTTGAACCGCTAGATCAGTTGTCAATGAAACATGACCCAACTTCACCCGTTTTTGCTAAAATGACTGCTAGAAAGTGATTAGTTGTGACTTTTTAAAGGACTGCTAGATAACTGATAACATTTTCAGCCACTCCATTGCATATACACACAACTTTGTAGACCCCTTATGTACCAAGGCAAGGACACATGAAATCCACAAATATTGGCCCTTTCCATTTAACTTCCTATTAAATACACTCTATTGTGCATTACATGCTCATTTTAGGTGATGTTTCAGATTGATTACTAAAAATTCAAATAAAAAAAATAATAATAAAAAAAAAAAAAAAAAAAAAAAAAAAAAAAAAAAAAACGCGGTGTCTACTCCATTGTGATTCTCTAATTTACTTTCTTCTTTTGAATGTTATATAGGCCTTCCTACAGGCTTGTGCATCTTTAAAATCGAAAATTGTTTTCTTGTTTCAGGCTTGTGCATCTTTAGAGCAGAATTACCAACCTCGAGTTACTTTTCTTGTGCAAAAGAGACATCATACACGCTTGTTTCTAGCGAATCATAATGATCGGTCAAACACAGATAAAAGTGGCAATATCCTTCCAGGTTTGTAACATTTTTGCATGTTATTTTAAAGGGGTGCCTATTTTATAATGATCATGGACTAATTTTCGGTTATTTATCTGTTGAATATTTTCAGGGACAGTTGTTGATACTAAAATATGTCACCCTACTGAATTTGATTTCTACCTATGTAGCCATGCCGGAATCAAGGTAAACAATGAAAATTTGGTGGTTGTGTTTGCTCTCATTCTGGTTATTTAATTGTTTTCTTGATCTGATTTTGCATAAATATTTGAAGGGAACAAGCTGGCCAACAAATTATCATGTGCTTTATGATGAAAACAATTTCACTACTGATGGACTACAAACGCTTACCAACAACTTGTGTTACACGTACATTACTAAACCGTACCTTTTATTCCTTTTTTTTATTCTAAATTTCTATACGTATATTAAGCGTTTAATCTGCATCTCAGGTATGCTAGGTGCACAAGGTCCGTCTCTATAGGTATGTACTAAATAACCTTTGTTCGGTTCAGATGTATGTAGCAATGCACTCAGCCCCTATTGACTTTGTTGAAAATAAGTGATTTTCTTGTCTTTTTATAATTTCTAGTTAATTGTTTCTCCAGTAACAAGTTCTACGAATGACAATGATACTCATCAATTTTTCAGGATGAGTAATCATGAGGGCAAAGTAATGTTTAAGTAACTTGTAGTGGGAGGCATGGTTTTGTTGTCGCCATTACCGATATTGAGGATATAGGCAAAGGGATTATTCGTGATGGAATTGGTTTTGTTACTTTTCCTGTTAAGTATTTTTGTGTTGTCTTTCGACCCTTTAAAGGGGAAATACTTGAAGCTACTGTTACTGTGGTTAATAAGGTTGTATTCCGGAACGAACTTCTTATTTTCTTTATTTTATGTTTAATCAAAGGTAATATCAACTAATGCATATCAAAGCTAAATTCTGTTTTACAGTCCATTTTATGGCGAATTGGCAATAGAAAACTAAGTAAGCTGTGATTTTGTGTTAACATTCAGGTAATTGATGTACTTAGAGGTACAAAATAGAAGAGACATCGTGATGTGTAAGCTCTCTTTACAATGTGATTGAGTAATTTAATAAGAATAGACACTAGGCGTTTTTGTATCAGTTGTCACACAGTTTGGAAAAACCGCTGTTTGTGTCCCCCTTTTGACAAAACGAATGCCGACATTAGGATTTTGTGGACTATGAAGCAGTGAACTGAAGCTCCTTTGTTTAAGATTTATAATAATAAGAAAACAGACAAATGGTAAAGTAAATTTTATCAATTTGAGCTAATAACATTCTTGCTTCTCCCTGCGAGGTATCTTTTTGGAAGTAGATTTCTTGATGAGTGTATGTTTTTGTAGCTGGTAAGTACATGATGGAAGTTGATCAAGTTCTTAGACCTGGTGGCTATTGGGTGCTTTCGGGTCCTCCTATCAGTTGGAAAATCAACCACAAATCATGGGAACGTACAATGGAGGATCTTGAGGAAGAACAACGTAATATTGAAGAAACTGCTAAGCTTCTTTGTTGGGACAAGATATCCGAAAAAGGAGAAATGGCGATTTGGCAGAAGAAAATGACTACTGAATCATGTCGACCTGCTGAAAATACTCCTGGGGTTGAATATTGCTCCAATGATCCCGATGATGTTTGGTAATAATCGTGTATTTCTTTTTAAATATATTATCATATGGCTCAGATGATGTTTGGTAATAATCGTGTATCTTTTATAAAAGTAACATGATATGATCAGTAAAAGTCTAAAACTTTATTATGTAAGTAAATGGCTGAGGTGGGGGCCCCAGTCACTCATGAATGGGTCGATTCGCGTTATCTTATATCTCAAACGGGTTAAACGGGCAAAAGTTGTTAAAAAAACCGGTCAAACGGTTTAGAAGTGGACTAAAGTTTATTTTTGATGCATAAAATCTCTTTGATCATATTATTCAAAAGATTATATCATTGTTGGATAATTATGTTGTTTCAATTAATATTCGACATGCTAATCTGTTATCTTATTTGCAGGTGTGAAGCTTTTTCAACATACCCACGCACGTATGATCTCATTCACGCCAACATTCTATTCAGTTTATACAATGACAGGTAAATACAACATAGTAGCAAATAATTCTTAACATTATTAATAAACACGTATTCAAGATCTTTTTGAAAGAATTGCATTTATCAAGATTGGTATCAAGATTGAAACTTTATTGAAATCCATGTAGATGTAATTTCGAAGACATTCTTCTAGAAATGGATCGGCCAGAAGGTGCTGTTATATTGTATGATGATGTTGATGTGCTCATAAAAGTGAAGAACATAGCCGAGTCAATGAGATGGGATACAAAACTTGTAGATCATAAAGACGGACCCATGGAACCTGAGAAAATATTGGGTTGTTGGTGAAAACAACTCAACAATCTTGCGGTAATCACCACAAGATTTTATGCCATTTTCGACATTTACTGTATTTTTGCTAGATTAGAAGGATCGCCTTAAGAAAATCGGTCTTCACAGTTTTACTATTTTTTATTGTTGAGTTACCATTAAGTGGATTAAAAAGTGTAAAAATATGAGAATTATGAGAAATGATTGAAGCTTTAATCTTACTAGAGTAATTTTAAATCTCGAAGTGCAAAAATATGGGTATAGAAGTTTAATAAACGATTATTTAAGTTTTGTAATAAATATCTTCGCGCGTGAAAATTATGAGCAATGATTGAAGCTTTGATATTACTAGCGTATTTTTAATACTAGAAGTGTAAATATAGGAGATGTTGATGTTTAATAGGCAGTTATTTAAGTGCTATAAGAATATCTTCACACGTGAAAATTATGACCAAGGATATAAGCTTTCATCATACTAGCAAATTTTTTATACTAAAATTGAAAAAAAAAAATAGGGGAAATTAATGTTTAATAGATGATTATTTATGTTTTGTAAGAATATCTTCACATGTGAAAATTATTAGTAAGGATTAAAGCTTTGATCTTACTAACATATTTTTTGTACTGGATGTGCAAAAATAGGAGATATTGATGTTTAATAGACAATGGTTTAAATGTTTGTAAGAATATCTTCACATATGAAAATTATGATCAAGTATTGAAGCTTTGATCTTTCTAGCATATTTTTTATTAAAGTTTTGTAAGATATATATTCGCGTGTGTGAACATGTCATATTATATATACTATTTAACTACTAAATACACATACATTTATACATGAGCCTATATTTTTTTTCTTCACGTATGAATAAACTTTCTTCAGTAATAAATAAACGTACATTTATATATTTTTTTCTTCGCGTGTGGATAAACTTTTTTTACAAGTAAATGAACATTTATACATGAGAGTATATTTTTCTTTACGTGTGAATAAACTTCTTCACTAGTGAATAAACGTACATTTATACATGAGCATATACTTTTTTTAGCATGTGAATAAAATTTCTTCATTAGTAAATAAATGTACATTTATACATAAGCATATACTTTTATCTTCGCGTGTGAAATAACTCTTTTCACTAGTAAATACACGTAAATTTATACATAAACATATATATTTTTCTTCAGCTATGAGTAAACTCTCTTCAATAGTAAATATATGTACATTTCTACATGAATTTATGCATTTATCTTCGCTTGTGAATAAATTTATGTCACTAGTAAATACACGTACATTTTTATATATTTTTTTGCATGTGAAAAAGGTTTCTTCACTAGTAAATAGAAGGGCATTTATACATGAGCTTATATTTTTTTTTTCTTTTGTGTGGAAATAAACTTTCTTCACTAGTAAACTCATGTACATTTATACATGAGCTTATATTGCTTTATGTAGTTTTTTCTTCGCATGTTAATAAAACTTCTTTACTAGTAAATACACTTACGTTTATACATGAGCATATAGATTTTTCTTTGCGTGTGAATAAACCTTCTTCACTAGTAAACATACATACATTTATACATGAGCATATACATTTATATTCACATGTGAATAAAGTTTCTTTACTAGTAAATGAACTAACATTTATAAATAAGCATATGCATATATCTTCGCATGTGAATAAACTTTCTTCACTAGTAAATACACGTACATTTATATATTTTTTCTTTGCATGTTAGTAAATACACTTATATTTATATAATTTTTCTTCGCATGTGAATAAACTTTCTTCACTAGTAAATACACATAAATATATACATGAGCATATGGTTTTTTCTTCACGTGTGTATAAAAACATCTTTACTAGCAAATACACATACATATATACATGAGCATATTGTTTTTCTTCGCGTGTGAATAAACATTCTTCACTAGTAAATACACGAACATTTATAAATGAGCATATACATTCATCTTCACATGTGAAAAAACTTTATTCACTAGTAAAAACACGTACATTTATATACTTTTTTCTTCGCGTGTGGATACAATTTCTTCAATAGTAAATACACGTGTTTATATATACGTAGTTTTTTCTTCGTGTGCGAATAAAACTTCTTTACTAGTAAATACACTTACATTTATACAAGAGCATATGGTTTTTTCTTCGCGTGTGAATAAACCTTTTTCACTAGTAAACACACGTACATTTATACATGAGCATATACATTTATCTTCACATGTGATTATGTGAATAAACTTTTTTTACCAGTAAATAAACGAACATTTATAAACGAGCATATGCAATTATCTTCGCATTGAATAAACTTTCTTTACTAGTAAATACACGTATATTTATGTATTTTTTTCTTCACGTGTGAAAAAACTTTTTTCACTAGTAAATATACGTGTATTTATATAATTTTTTGTTCGCGTATGAATTAATTTTCTTCACTAGTAAATACACATACATATATACAGTTTTTTCTTCGCATGTGCATAAAACTTCTTTACTAGTAAATACACTTAAATTTATATATGAACATATATTTTTTTCATAGTAAACACATGGGCATTTATACATAAAACTTCTTTACTAGTAAATAAACATTCTTCATAGTAAACACATGGGCATTTATACATGAGCATACACATTTATCTTTGCATGTGAATAAGCTTTCTTCACTAGTAAATACACGAACATTTATAAATGATCACACACTTTTTTCTTCACTGGTAAATACACGTACATTTAAACATTAGCATATACTTTTTTCTTCGCATGTAAATAAACAATAATAAATGTAGAAGTACATTTACACATGAGCACATACGTTTTTTCTTTGCGTGTGAAAATTTTTTCTTCATTAGTAAATACGAGTACATTTATACATGAGTATATATTTTTATCTTCACATGTGAATAAAAACCTTATTCACTAGTAAATACACGTACATTTATAAATAAGCATATATACTTCATGTGTGAATCAACACAAGTGATATACGTACATTTATAAATGAGCAAATACTTTTCTTCGCGTGTGAATAACACTACTAAATACAAGTACATTTATAAATGAGCATATACTTTTTTCTTCGCTTGTGAGTAAACACTAGTAAATACACGTACATTTATACATAAGTATTTATATTTTTCTTCGCGTGTGAATAAACTTTATTCACTAGTTAATATACGTACATTTACATATGAGCATATACTTTTTTCTTTGCGCGTGAATAAACACAAGTAAACACATGTAAATTTATGCTGAGCATATACCATATTATTCGCGTGCAAATAAACTTTATTCACTAGTAAATGCATGGAAATTTACACATGATTATATTTTTTATTCGCGTGCAAATAAACTTTATTCACTAATAAATACATGTACATTTATATATGAGCATATACTTTTTCTTCACTTGTGAAGAAACTTTTTCACTAGTAAATACACGTACATTTATACGTGAGCATATATGTTTTTTTCTTCGCGCGTGAATAAACTTTCGTCACTAGTACAATGATAAACAAACAATTATTAATGCATACAGTTTAGCTCGATTATGATTTTATGTGACCACCAAAGCACGTCAACATTATTAACTTGTATTCGTTTATACAGTGTTCATTCACATGTGAAAGCTTTATGAATATCTTCTGCATTTTCTTTAGCAACCCACACAAACCAGATGCATCTCTAACTTTTCTTAGTTATCATCTTTGAGAACTTATAGAGTTAAGTTAATAAAATCTATTTTCTCATTTGTTAAGATTACTATGAAATTCCTCATTTGTTAACAACCGTTAATAGAACTAGGCTAATATAAAAGTTAAAAACATATCAGACAATTAACCATCCTACTGAAGTTGAAACCAAATTAGTCATCTGTCATCCATTGGCAGATTGATTGAACTTTCCTTTGCCTATCATACTAATCAGCAACCTCCATTAATCAACTTATCCCCATGACATTTGTGAGGTTCCCCTCTAAAGCATCACTTCGTCCAACTTTAGTGATATATCTCTTCCAAATACATCTTCCTAAAGCAACCATTAAAACTTCCTGCATTCATAATATATAAAATTAAGTCAATTTTTTTTATAGTAAAGCTCAAGTTAGACCAACTATAGGAGAAAACTAGTCATAAGATATACATTAAAATCATATGATTAAAGGATTTTCTTGCCTAGGACAGTTTCAACAAACTCGAGGATGACCAGATTCTTCTTCTTTCATGAGCTAACTATTTCCCTTCTCCTACAATTTGATCTGCAATAACTATCTTCCTTATATAATGTATATTGGCACATCCTCATAAAGAACATTTGACACACAAGGTAATGAATGTAATAACCAGTGAAAGAGAATTGTATAAGAAAAAGGTTTATATGAAAAAACAAGAGAACTAGTAAGTGCTGGTAGCAGCACGTAACCTTGGGTGCAGCAAACGAGGTGTTGGATAACTCTAGGAAAGAAACATTGAGGGTTAAAAATGAAAATATTGAGTTTGATTTTGATTTTGCCTTTGCTGCACGCACTATACATGCTGCTGGTGTGAACATTTTGTTAGGAGTTTGTGGCCAATACAAGATGATTCCGACAAGACAATAATCACAAATGGAGGCATTGACATGAGTTTTTCTTCAAAAGATATACCTTGTCGAAGAGAGGGAGAATGTGCTTGTTTAAATAATTGAGAAACTTGCTACTTGAAGCACCCCTCTGCAAACAATATAGGGTTTCAGTTCAAAAGAAGAAATGTCATCCGCCTGAACTAGAAAAAAATTATATATATTCCTATCGTATCCATCAACAAAAAATACGCACTACAAAGAATGGAAGAGCCATATATAGGCATGATATTAATCTATCAACATGATCTCCATCTGACTGCATTTGATGGCCACTCTCCCTCTCTAAAAGAGTTTCACAAACTCGCACAGATAGCCATGTTACAATGGCTTAAACAAAAAGTGCACATTTTTTAACTAACCATCATGCTTTCACATTTTAAAAACTAAATAAGCTGTCAAATGAGATAGGATGAAGGTACCAGGGGCACTGAACACTAAGCAAAAGTTCATACTTGGCACTTTGGCAAGAAAAAGTTTTGGTCACTTTATGTAATTGCAATACACTATGAATGCCTATAAACAGCATAATGTAGTTGCATATGGTATATAGAGAGAGAAGACTCCAAATGCAAAACATATACATGCAGCACGTGAATGTCTATGAGGATGAGCATGAAGACTGGATGTGGAAAGGGGAGAGGAAGAAAGTGCAAGTATCAACTACCTACATGCAAGATAAAAACACAACATGCATACATCCAAACCAGCATAGTACCAAAAGCACAAAGTTAGGTAAGTCCCCAAAAAAGTCAATGAAAGAGTAACGAATATTTTGTTGGCCAAACAATAAGTGGAACCTCAAATAGTTTCACTACAATGAGGAAGCAGATCAAATTACCTTCCCCTCAAAATATGCAAGATCACTTTCTTCATGATGGAAGATTCTCTAAGGTGTGTCGAACGGGATCAAACTCCTATGCACAGAATTATAGCAAAATTAGCTTTTACATCACAAGATAACATTGAATAACTAAACTGATCACATGCACAAAAATTCAGATTTGAGGCAACAATTATACTTAAAATTCTATATAACAGAACATCAGTAGTATACATATGAAATTGCTAGATAATTCAGCAATATTCATTGTTGTCTACCAGTTGTACTTTACCATGATTTTGCAAGGAAACAAATGTTGAACGCGAGCACATACTTATGAGAATTATTCTTGCAAGACTTAAAAATATGGAATGGATAACTATGCTTGGTATATGAACAACTTTCTACTTCCCATGTGTCTAACCAGCTTGCGAAAATTTTGGGTAAGATCTTCAATTGATTCATTGTGAGGATGTTGCAGAAAGTGAAATATCAACTGCCTTGCATGCTTAAAATAGGAACTGTCATAAATCATGCCCTATCTAGACATGAGATAAGAAGTATGTCCATTCTTGTCTACTCACTTACTTCTTATTGGAGGCTTTTTTATCTAATACTATTGACAGGATATTAGGTTCATTGCAGTTGCATATCTTGCAAAATTATGCCACTTTGGAAAGTTGGCAGTATCCACGATGACCATTTGCTTGCCAAAAATATAATTCTAGAGTTTAAAATAGAATATGTCCTTGGTTTGTAATCACATATACCAAAGAATGGGGGAAATATTTCCTAAGACTCAGTTTACCCAAGTTTACAGATTAATCTATATCCAATACAAAAAATTCTCCTGGAAGCATGTCTTTTAGAAAAGACGTTGGCAACTCCAAAATTGGAAGAGCATGTGTAGCTCATATTAGCATCATAACACTCAAGTGTACAAGGAAGTGCCTAATTCGCAATTAGTATTATGCATTCTCATGATTCATTTGTATAGCATCATTAAATATTGTATAATCAGAATATTGTACAACATGTTCATAAGGAAACAAATATCTACAGATCACAGAGATGCTAAACCTCTTCATAGAATTCTTCCTCAAGTTCTTTAAGTGCTTGACAAGCAGGTTCACTTCCATATATAGAAGTCAACTCTTTCGAGCTTGAAGCGATATTATGCCTTTGATATGGAGGAATAGATGCAAGTGCGCGAGCTATTATTGCTGCAGCACGTTCTGGAACCTGTAAGGCAATCAATTTACGTTTACATCAAAATCATATAGCAAAATCCTATCGAGAAACATAAACATTACTGGAATCATCTCAAAAATCTAAATGAACACAGTTATGCCACCACATTGTGAGCATCATTTTCCAAATTGCATTTACTCCGTAATAAACAGCAAATGAACATAGTAAACCGATGAGGTTTTTCCTGTTCAGTTTACCCACGAAGGGCGAGTATTTGACTCAGATGTACGCGGCCTAACCAAGGTATCCCCGTGACCGTTTCTGACCCTTTCCCTGGACACCCCCAAATATGTACCTAGTGCGGTTTGACCCTAGACCTCTTGTGAGGAGGTTAGGTACTGCCTTAACACTAGGCCATTCGGTGGTGGTTAGCAAATGAACAAAGTCTTTCCGAGACAGGGAAGGACGGAGGGCCGAGTGGTTCCTGAGGGTGCCCGTCAACCGTGTGAATTTGTTGTGCATAATGTGACAAAAATACCGATTTGTCAGAAATGCACCTTATCCTAAATTTTTGTGTTTATATAGTATTAGTATTATGATATGCACCTAGTAACTATTAATTCTCGGTCCGCCAATGTGCCGAGACAAGGAAAAACCTATAGACATTGACAAATTTATGTTCTGGAAATACAAGCTCATAAAAGAGAAACTCGCCTACAAGTTGGCCTTGGTCACTGACATAGAACCAACTATGACACCTCTACTAGTGTAGCCAGTTTAACTGAAGTCGATCCAAACATGTAGGCTGCACATTCTACACTTCCAAAGCTAATTACAATCCAGGAAACTAATATTATAGCCTTAGTTGTGCAGGGTGTTCATCAAGAAATCTTTGCATAAATACAAATTTTTAGCTCTCCATCTCTCTGTATTCATATAACTGTATGCTAATTTGTCTAGAATAGAGTTTTCGTCACTAACCAACACAAAAAGTTTTCCATATTCTAAAGAAGTCCTACAAGGGTATAACTAATTTACAATGTGTTGACATAAATAATGTATGAAAACGTTATTTATATCTTTCGATATCTCTATATTTTGACGATCACAAAATGTAAAATCGTCAATCGTATAATTACTACGTAAACAAGTATTAAGCTAGTTTATATCACTATATCCAACTTAATCACTTAAGGTATGGATAAACAAGTGCTTAATACATCTCATGATCAAAGGGGTATTTAATTAACTAACACAAAGTTTATTTAATTATATAAATATATTATATATTTTTGAAAAACACTTTTGGTAATAAAGAAAAATGTTTTATTCATACTAAATATATGAATTCAAATTTTTAACTAAAATTAGTTAGTTTTTCACCAAATAAACTTTCCCCACAAAAAGACAAAGATTCTGGCCGTTTCAGCTGGGCGGCCCCCTTAATTATAAGGGGCGGTCCCCTTAAAATTAAAGGGACCGGCCTTGATTTAAGGGGACCGGCCACGCTCCTCTGTCAGAATCTTTTGCCTATAAATACCACCTTAAACCTGAATTTTTACCTTACCTTTTGCACGAAATTTTCAGATCTATAACTCTCTAAACATCCTCTAAAACCCTTTGATCATTTGTATATTAATCCTTGTTTCAAGTGATTCAATCCCTCATCATCCATTCTCATCCAAAGTGCAAAAGAAGAACACTCTTTCTACAACCAAGTCCAAGAAGTGTTGAAGAGATGTTGTGCATAGTGTATATATACATTCATTTGTGAATATTGTGTTGTGCTTGTTATATATTGTTTAGAAGATATAGAAGTTGTGTAGGAAGTAAAAGTTGATTAGTAGTGAAGTAGGTTAGTTGTGAAGATTGGTGTGAAGTAGAAGATTGGTGTGTAGAAGATATGTGTGAAGAAGATTGGTGTGTAGTATATTGGTGTGAAGAAGTTGTGATCAAGTTGTGAAGTTGTTGTGGTGTGTAAATTGGTGTGTAAGGTTTTCTCCGCCAAAAGGGAGTTTGTTGACATAGTGAAGAAAACTCTCGAGTAGGTGACTCGGGGAGTGGAGTAGGAACAAGGAAGGTGTCCTTGTAGCCGAACCACTATAAATCCTTGTGTTGTGGTTTGATCTTTCCAACTCTTCTCATTACTTATTCATTTACATTTACTATATTAGCTTTGTTAGTTAGTTACCATACAATTGTTCATATAGTGCAAGTATTGAGTTCACATAAACTAGAATCGAAGTTTTTAAAAACAAACTTGTGTTTATAAATTTAAAAGGACGTAAAACTATTCAACCCCCCATTCTAGTTTTCCACAATTGGTATCAGGAGCCACGTCTAGTAAGATTTTTAAAATATATTGTATTTTAAAACTTGTAACGATCTATGGAATCTGAAAAATATTTAGAAGGGCAATCTATGCAAAGACCACCACTATTTGAAAGTGATGGATTTTTATATTGGAAAAATCGATTCGAAACTTATGTGAAATCAAAAGATCTAGATCTTTGGCATGTTATTACCAATGGTGATTTTTTACCTATTCAAAATAACCCCGAAACTAAGAAAGATGAAATCGTACCTTTTGAAAAACAAAATGATGATTTAAAAAGAAAACTTGCTAAAAATAATGAAGCAAAAATGGTTATTTACAATGCGCTTCCACGTAAAGAGTACGAAATGATCTTTATGTGTAAAACCGCAAAAGAAATTTGGAACTCTTTATTAATAACCCACCAAGGTAATAATCAAGTCAAAGATAACAAAATAGATCTACTTGTTCAACAATATGAACAATTCACGATTCCGGAAGAGGAATCAATTGATAATGCTTTTGCTAGATTTAACACTATAATCACAAGTTTAAAAGCACTTGATGAGAATTTCTCTAGTAAGAATTTTGTTAGGAAGTTTCTTAGAGCTCTTCACCCGAAATGGCGAGCTAAAGTGACGGCTATTGAAGAATCAAAGAATTTGTCAACGCTACAACTTGATGAATTAATTGGTAATTTAAAAGTCTACGAAGCAATAATAAAGAAGGACTCCGAAATGGTTAAAGGGAAACGTGAACAAAGCAAGTCAATCGCCTTGAAAGCTAGAAAGGAATCCAACAACGAAGATAGCTCATCTTCCGAAAGCGAAGACGAAGAATATGCCATGGCCGTAAGAGATTTCACGAAATTCTCCAAAAGGCGAGGAAGATTCGTTAGACAACCACACGATGAAAAGAGAACATCTCAAAAGAATAATGATGACAAGTATAGCAAGAATGAGAGAAAATATTTCAAGTGTGGTGATCCGAATCACCTTATTCGAAAATGTCCAATGATGACAAGAGATCAAAATCAAAGAGCGTTTGTTGGAGGTGCTTGGAGTGATAGCGATGAAGATGAGAAAGAAACAACAAATGGAGAAAAGTGTCTCATGGCTAAAACATCAAGTGAGGTACGTTCCGAAACCGAATATTTAGTGATGAAAATCTATCATTAGATGAAAAAGATTTAGATAGTGAATACAATAGATTGTGCAAACTAGGACAACAAGTTATGGCTAAAAACAAATCACTAAAATACATAAACAACCAATTAGAA
This sequence comes from Artemisia argyi, assembly GCA_030686995.1. NCBI lineage: Eukaryota > Viridiplantae > Streptophyta > Magnoliopsida > Asterales > Asteraceae > Artemisia > Artemisia argyi. Next base: position 101,923,207 of record CM060678.1, read on the forward strand.
AATGAAGTACTTGAACTAAAAATTAAAATACATCAACTTGAAAAAGGTAAAGAAACTTTTGAAGAATGTAAATCATGTCAAGAGCTTAGAAGTGAAAACAACAAACTTAAGGAAGAAATTTGTAAACTTGATAAATTTGAAAATAGTAGTAACTCACTTAGTAAAATTATAAGTATTCAAAGAATATCCAGAGATAAAACCGGTCTAGGTTTTAACTCAACCGAAGCCTCAACAAGTGAAGTTAAAAATGTTAAATTTGAAAGCGAACTCAAGGAACTAAAACCTTCAAAATCTAATCCTAAGTATATACTCATAAATGATAAGAAAATACCTCTAGCTAGTAATGAAGAAATAAAACCGTTTTATAAACCATCTTTAAAAACCGAAGTAGGATCGTCCAAAAATAAAACAAGATCTAAAACTCCACCACCTAGGAAACCGAATAATTCTTACCCTAGACCTAAAACACCTCAACCAAGAGTAAACCAAAATAGACGAAACTTTAACAATAATCAACAAATATGGAACTTCAATCCATGGGGAATGTTTCCACCATATATGCACCCAAGTCAAATACAAAACATGTTCGGGACAAATAACTTTGGTCAAATGAGACAATGGGGACCAACGTAAAAATTTTCGCCATTCAAACATGGAAATCTTTGATGTCACCCCTCGTTCGGACTTTCTCTTGAAAATTTTGAAGTTAAACGCATTGAAGACGAAAGGTACACATTTCCTTTTATTTCCTTGTCAACAAATGCATGCTTAGTTTAGTATCTAGTTTTTATGTGATTTTGATTGGTTCATTATTCCCTCTAGTTTTTATTTCTATACATATATATACTTATTTACTTATACTATATCTAAATATATATATATATATATATATATATATATATATATATATATATATATATATATATATATATATATATATATATATATATATATATATATATATATACATATATATATACACTTAGCTATATCTAGGATCTTATAACCTAGAAAATTCATTTGTTGATTTTCTAGAACTAGAAATTGTTCGTTTACGAACCTTTTCTTTTCCCATTTGCCTTATTGAACCTTAATGTTCAACAACACTCATGCTGATGAAGAGAGATGAGTCGAAAAATCTATGGATGAAACAAACTCCCGGCTTCTGTTGCATACGTCTCCCTCCTTTATTCTCGTCTTATAAGCCCATACTACATACATATATATATATATATATATATATATATATATATATATATATATATATATATATATATATATATATATATATATATATATATATACTTATGAACCTTCCACAACTTTCTCGTGTACTTGACAACTTGATAAATTTCATCCGAAATGATCAAGAAAATTTAATTGGCAAAATGTCAAGTAAAAGTGTCAAGTAATTCCTTTCGTGCGAATACCCTCCAACGTATTTTTGATTAAATATAAATCTAATACATACATATAAATATTTTCTTGTTCTTTCCAGAAACCAAACTCACAAAAATCAAATTTTGGAGGGCGGCCCCCTTAATGTTTAAGGGGACCGGCAGCCAAATAAAGGGCGGCCCCCTTAATGTTTAAGGGGGCCGGCCATCTGATAGCTCAAACCCGTTTTTCTCCTTATTCCTTTTGCCAAACACTCCACTTTTTCATACTCCCCTTCCCCTGCTTCTGCTGTGACGAAAACCAAAACCCAAAAACATCTCAAATCACTTCCAAATCACATAATTCGGGTTAATTCGCAAAGGGCAAATTCATCTAACACAATCATCATTACGTATTGTAAGTTTTTCATAACACATTTCATCTAATTTCATCTTAGTTGGTCATATTCATGATTATGCATGTTTTATAAAATTCTTCAATTTCACAATCTCTTTCGAATTAAGTCTTAAAACTCCATAACCAAATGCCTCCCCTAGGATTAGAATGATTAATCAACACTAGAAACTAGTAATTATAAACTATCATGTCGAAAATTTTTGAAAAACTTCATACACTCCTTTTCAAAAATTTTAGTAAACTCATTGTTGAATAATGATTTGAAAACGTGTTAAAACTAATCACATTATACTTTTGTAACTTGTAAAACTTGAAATTACATTTTTCGACCAAGAAAAATTATATTGGTTCACGATATAGGGGTGTTTGGATTATGTCCAAATAATATCGAAACCTAGACATTATAATTTTTATAAAACCTTGTTATAATTATAAACCTAAAAATTGCAAATCGGACTCGTCAAGATATATAATTCATATATATATTGACATACTAGTGGTATAAGTCAATAGTTAAGGAAGCGTTTGGTTTATTACTAAAAATGACATTTTTAAGTAAAAATACAAACCATCTTTTTCAAAAACAAATCACATGCATAAGAAACTCGCAAGAAATAGCTAGTTTTACAATCTAATGTAAATCTAGTAAATTTCATGATATATTAAGATGTTTAAAAGGGCGTTTGGATTTGTCCATAACTACTTATTAAACATCGTAAAGTATATCTAGAACGAGTTAAAAATAATATTAAGGAACATGGTAATCTACTTCTTAGGATTAGTAACGAAGTATGTTTACGTTCCAACATAAGCCTTAACAATATACATATACTTTTATTTATTTTGGTCTTTTTGTATTGTTGATGTGTTTAGGTGAAAATGCCAAAAGCAACTACCGAAGATCTTTCTCACACTAAAAACTACATTCCTAAAGTTTCTCAACTCCCTACCACATCTCCTTCCATTGGACTTATATATCGTCAAATTGAAGATAGAAATGTTCATGAAGGACGTGTAGTAGATCTTGCTTTTGCTCAATCCGAGTACATAAATCGTTTGTTTTCAAGCATCAACTTCAATTGTCTTTATGAAATAAATGAACCTATCATTCCTCGCTTCATAATGGATTTCTATAGCCAAGTCACCGTCCAAGCCAATGAACTTGGTTTCATCACCATCTCTTTCATGATTCAAAATGAATTTATCACCCTAACTCTCGAACAATTTGGTCATATCCTCCAAATTCCATTTAGAGGTCAAGCCGTTTTCACAAACGAGTGGGACCTCGAATCTCTTAATCGCTATCGACCAACCTTCGGTCCCTATCTTGACGAAATTCCTCATTCCGACGAAATTCGTCAAGTCCTTGGTGTGGAACGTGCCACCACAAGCCGAAAAATAAAATCCAAAAACGTTCAAATCTCTCCATACCAACTTCTCCTCAAGGAATTAAGCCCCCACATGAAGCGTTGGGAAGAACTCATTTGTGAGAATGCGTTTGGTACTGGAGGTCACCGGGACCATCTCCCGGCGTACCTTGCTCACATGTTGTATTGTATAGCTGTCGAAAAGCCGTACAATTTGGCCTACTTCTTTATCAAACGGATTGAGTGTGCTAGAAAAACTCCCAAAGCCAACCTTCCATATGGAATGTTCCTCACTCGTCTCTATCGTCATGTTATCGAGTACTACCCCAATCTTGATAATAGTATCTATGAGTCCATCTACCCCACTCTACGTCCTCTCGCTCTAAAACAAGCTCGACGAACTCGAAGTGACAAGGGTAAATCTCGTCGTCATAGCTTTCATGGATCATCTTCAAGGCAAGACGATGACGATGAGGAGGAAAACATCCATGATGCTAGTACCCCTTCATTTTCTGAGTTCGTTGACAATTTAGAGGATCTTGACTATCCCGAGTATTCTACCCCATCTCCTAGTGATCAAAACGAAGAAGTGCTTCATGAATGAACTACCGAGATGCTTAGAAGACAAAAGAGCTTGCACGAAGAAGTTAGAGGTGGCTTCAAATCTATAGGAAAAACTTTGAAGGGTATCTTCGGGAAGAAAAAGAGATGATATGCTTGGATTATGTTTGTTAAACAATATTTAATTTTTATGTCTTGTGTGCTATTTGTCCGAAATACATTTGGAAGTACTTGTAGTTTTCTTGGAATAATTGTTTGGATAAATGATTAGTATGTTAACTTGGTTATTATGTTTAATATATGCTTATGAATGCATGCTTTAACTCTTAATTTATATATATACTTGCATGATTAGCTTATATATATATATATATATATATATATATATATATATATATATATATATATATATATATATATATATATATCATGTATGCTTTATAATAGACCAAAACAAATGTGAAATGTCCAAATGGTGCTTGCTGCAAATACAAAACAGAACACAACATTTTTCCGGAAAATTTTTGAAAAATTTTGGTTTCTGGGTCGTCAGATGGGCGGCCCCCTTAAAATTAAGGGGACCGGCCTCCATTTAAGGGGACCGGCCATCTAAAACAGTTTTTACATTGTTCTCTTTTGCATCTTGTGATCCCTTTTGCTAGTCCCAGCTACCATTTCCCTTAAAAACTAAACTGATTTTGGAATATCACATTACAATTTCAAATTAATTCCACTTCTAAACATGTTTTCCCACTATATAATCCCCATGCATGTTTAATTCATATTCCATCATCCTCAAACATTCATCAAACATCATCATGTCGTCACCAAGAACCACCTATTCAAACAATGCCAAGAAACAAAAACTTGTCATCATTCCACCCAAACAACTCTTCATTGACCTTACAAATGAAGACAACACCACTCCATCTCCACCACCTCAATGTTCATCTCCTAGTGCACCAAATGCACCCTCCAAAACACCTTCAACAAATGGAAACTCTACTTCCTCCATACCATCCACTTCATCCATTAATGACTACATTAACACCCACTTATCTCCTCCACCAATAGTTCAACCATCACAACATACCGATGAAAACACAACCCTTGCATTAACTCTCTCACTATTACCATTAACACCTCTTGATGCACACTTCTCATCATCCCCTATCAATCCACCAACCTATAACCCCGTCCCATGGAGCTTACTTGAAGCTCATGGTGACACTTGCCTTTGTTGCATCCACAACCGAACAATTGTGTTCGGACTAAGAGATGAAATGCAATACATGTTTTCTCACATTTAAAACTTGTTGCATCCACCACCAACAACAAACTCAACTCCTCCACCACCATCAACAAACACTCCTCCTCCATCACCATCTCCATGTTCACCATTCATTCCTCCCAATTAAACATGTTTGGTGTCTCACAAATAAAATTATATTAAACCATTTTGGATGGCAAGCTCTAGAGAGGACTTTCATATTTGAGCTTTGGTTTATTATTTCAATGATGATTGTAAGCCTTTAAAGGCTTTTGTTAGTTGCATTACTTATTTCATTTGTTGATGTAATGCTTGATGAATTTATTTCACTTGATTTATGATATGGTTATGTTTCATTTACACTTTTGCATGCTATATACATATATATGTTGCTTGCCACTAAATATTTTTGCAAGATATCCATATCTCGATTCCTTTTGGCCTCAAAACGAGGGAGAGTATACTTCAAGGGGGAGCTTCCATTAACATGGGATAACCTTTTTGATGCTAACAAAAAGGGGGAGAAGTGATATAAACTCACAATAATACTTGAATATTTACTAATTTTCGATTAATGAGTTTAAATTTTGTAATCATCAAAAAGGGGGAGATTGTTGACATAAATAATGTATGAAAACGTTATTTATATCTTTCGATATCTCTATATTTTGACGATCACAAAATGTAAAATCGTAAATCGTATAATTACTACGTAAACAAGTATTAAGCTAGTTTATATCACTATATCCAACTTAATCGCTTAAGGTATGGATAAACAAGTGCTTAATACATCTCATGATCAAAGGGGTATTTAATTAACTAACACAAAGTTTATTTAATTATATAAACATATTATATATTTTTGAAAAACACTTTTGGTAATAAAGAAAAATGTTTTATTCATACTAAATATATGAATTCAAATTTTTAACCAAAATTAGTTAGTTTTTCACCAAATAAACTTTCCCCACAAAAAGACAAAGATTCTGGCCGTTTCAGCTGGGCGGCCCCCTTAATTATAAGGGGCGGTCCCCTTAAAATTAAAGGGACCGGC